>CM060906.1:538740031-540149198 GCA_030737815.1 Allium fistulosum | reverse complement strand
TTCTGAAATCCATAAATGCTTGGAATATTATTGAAACGGGTTATAGGACACCAACAATTATGATAGATAATCAAAAAATAGAAAATCCTATGAATCAATGGACAAATTCTAAAATTAAATTGCTAATGGCTAATATCAAGGCTATAAATGCTATTATTTGTTCTTTAGACCAAATTGAATTTAATTGTGTTTCACATTGTTTAACTGCGCAGGAAATCTGGTACACACTTGAAGCAGTTCATGAATGAACCTCCCAATCTCGTCTTGAAGGACTTAGTAATGAATATAATTAGTGTTTCTCAGGAGAAACAAATGGCAGTGAAAGTGAAGAACCAAATGAGGTGTGTTGGCAGGCTAAGGAACAACAAGAATGGTATCCAGATTCTGGTTGCTCCAGGCACATGACAGGTGACAAGTCAAAGTTTCTTTGCCTAGAAAAACACAAAGGTGGGAGAGTCACTATGGGCAACAACGAGAAATGCAAGATTATTGGTAAAGGTAAAATAGGTAATGGTAAGTTTACTTTAAATGACGTATTATATGTTGAAAATCTATACCATAATCTGATCTCAATTAGTCGGTTATGTGATAAAGGAATGAACATTGTTTTTGATTCTGACTTGTGCAAAATTGTTGACCAATCATCAAAAGAAATCTTATTTTCAGGTAAGAGGAAAGGTAAATATATACTCTCTATCTTTTGATGATCTCACTCTTTCAAAATGTTTGGTAGCTAAGGATGTAGGAGTAAATTTATGACATAGACGATTAGGGCATGCTAGCATGAATCTGTTAAATCAATTGAAAAGAAAAGATTTGGTAAGAGGTTTGCCATCACATGATTTCAAAACAGAAATTTTATGTAAAGCGTGTACTATGGGAAAACTTAAAAAATCATCATTTCATGCCAAGAACAATGTAATCTCTTCTAGAGTTCTTGAACTAGTTCATATGGATTTGTTTGGACCTAACGATATTGCAAGTCTAGGCGGCAAGAAATATTGTTTCGTATTGGTTGATGATTACTCTAGATACATGTGGGTATACTTCTTAGCTAAACAATAAGAAACTTTTTCCTACTTCACCAAATTCACAAAATTAGTTCAAAATTAAAAAGGAGTTTCTATTATTTCACTAAGAAGTGATCATGGTGGAGAATTTGATAATTATAAATTTGAAAATTATTATGATGAAAATGGATTTAGACATGAATTCTCTGCCCTACGTACTCCACAACAAAATAGAGTAGTCGAGAGAAAGAATCGAATCTTATAAGAGTTGGCTAGATCTATGATAAATGAGTATGAACTACCCTTGTATTTTTGGGCAGAGGTAGTAAATACAGCCTGTTACGTAATGAATAGAGTCATGATTAGGGCAATTCTTAAGAGAACACCATATGAACTATGGTTCGGCAAAAAGCCAGACATTGCATATTTCAAGGTTTTTGGTTGTCCGTGTTTCATTCTTAATACAGGTGATCAACTGGGAAAATTTGAGGTAAAAGGCGATGAAGGCATGTTCATGGGATACTCATCCAGAAGCAAAGCCTATAGAGTATACAAAAAAAGGACGAGAACAATCATGGAATCAATCAATGTGAAATTTAATGAAGATATTGATGATCAAAACAAGGAAATAATCAAAAGCAATGTAGAAGAGGAGAACGAAAAAGATAAAATGAAAAACCAAAAGAAACCACCACCACGAAAGAAGTCCAAAGAAATTTGGATCTAGAGAAATTGAAATTCAAAGCAGATCATCCTCCAGAGTTGGTAATAGTAAATCCTACCGTAGGTATTCAAACTCGTTCCTCCTTTAGAAATTTGTGTGATATGTGTATATACAGTGGATTTATCTCAGAAATTGAACCCAAAGACATAGATACAGCTCTTAATGATGAAAATTGGATTATGGCTATGCAAGAAGAGATAAACCAATTTGAGAGAAATGATGTTTGGACTCTAGCACCAGACCTAATGATTATCCAATTGTAGGAACAAAATGGATTTTTTTTTAAAATATGATGGATCTGGAAATGTGGTTAGGAATAAAGCTAGGTTAGTTGCTAAAGGTTATAATCAAATTGAAGGAATTGATTTTGATGAAAATTTTGCACCAATACCAAGACTAGAGTCCATTAGGATATTGTTGGCTTTTGCTTGCTATAAAGGATTTAAACTAAGACAAATGGATATTAAAAGCGCTTTTCTTGATGGAATTTTGAAAGAAGATGTATTTGTTGAACAACCAGAAGGTTTTGAAAATCATGAATACCCTAATCATGTATATAAACTTAAGAAAGCATTATATGGATTAAAACAAGCCCCTAGAGCTTGCTATGAATGTCTTAGCACTTATCTCCTTGAAAATGGGTTCAAAAAGGGCTGTGTAGACACCACACTATTTCTATTGCATGAAAATGATGATCTTTTGATTGTTCAAATATATGTCGATGACATTATTTATGGTGCCACTAACCATATGTTGTATGAGAAATTTGAAAAAGTTATGCAGGAAAGTTTGAAATGAGCTTGGTTGGAGAGTTAAAATTCTTTTTAGGATTTCAAATCAAACAAAGCAATAAAGGTACATTCATCTCTCAAACGAAATATATTAGGGAACTTGTCAACAAATTTGGATTGAAAGATGCTAAACCTGCAAAAACCCCCATGAGCACAACAATTAAACTTGGCAAGGATGAAAAAGGTAAGGTAGTTGATCAAGAGCAATATCGAGGTATGATTGGATCACTTCTTTATCGTACCGCTTCTAGACCTGATATCATGTTTTATGTATGCTTGTGTGCACAATTTCAATCTAATCCAAAAGAATCTCATTTAAAAGTTGTTAAAAGAATTATAAGATATTTGTTACACACCCCATGTTTTGGTCTTTGGTATCCAACTAATGATAACTTCGAATTAAAAGGATATTCAGATGCAGATTATGCTGGAAGTCTAGTTGATAGAAAAAGTACTAGTGGACCGTGTTTTATGTTAGGACATTCGTTAGTTGCATGGTCAAGCAGAAAACAGAATTGTATTGCATTATCCACCATAGAGGCAGAGTATATTGCTCTAAGTGGTTGCTCTGCTCAAATTTTATGGATGATACAAACTTTGCAAGACTATGGTCTAAATTTTAAACGTATACCACTAATGTGTGATAGCAAAAGTGCAATTAATCTCACAAATAATCCTGTACATCACTCATGGACAAAACATATAGATGTTAGACATCATTTTATTAGAGATCATATTTCCAAAGAAAATATCTGCATAAATTTCATTTCAACCGATTCTCAATTGGCAGACATTTTTACAAAACCCCTTCCAGAAAATAGTTTTTGTCGACTTCATCTAAGTTTAGGCATTTTAGAAATTTGATTCTATATTTTTTATTATGACCTTAAATGCTTACATTAACTAATCTGACTCCCTACTGATTATCAAAAAGAAAAATAGTGATTGAAAAAGTAAAGAGTGTTGATATTAATCATATATTATAACTTAAGACAGTATAATTAATAAATTTCTTTAGAAATTTAAATAAGAGTTATAAAAACCTTTTGTTGGTAAAAAATTCCATGACCATCTCTAATTATATCATATTACTATCGATCATCACTCATCAAAATCCAATATAGTATGTCAATATGTGGTATTTTAAATGGGAAATCATTCGTTTTTCAATTTATTATATTTTTAGCAATAAAAACATCCAAAGTATTCACTCTCATTTAAAAGACCTCATGGTTATGCATGGGTGAATTACTTGGAATTTTTGATTATGTGCTTTCATGCTCATTTAAAAGTCCTCACGGTTATGCATGTATGGAACACATATCAAAATTAATTATTAAATAGTCAAGTTGATTCTAATCCCATTTAAAAGTCCTCACGGTTATGCGTGGTTAGAAGATGCTTAAAATTCATTTTTTTTATAAAAATTTGGAATACTACTAACTTCATTTAAAAGTCCTAACGGTTATGCATGGTTAGTAGATATTCAAATTCCTGAGATAAATATACCACAAATAGACACGGCTATATGGTTTTATATGTCGACATCATACCTATCATTCTAAAGTGGAATATGCAACTAATAGAGTATTTATGATTTTTGTTTGATTTTTTTATTGAAATTTAATATTTATACTCGATTGGTATTAATGGTGTATTAATGTCTATCACTTTATCTCTATTTTTCTAACACTATTACTCTTTTGCTGATAACAAAAGGGGAAGAGAAAAGTTAAGATTTTGGTAAATAAAGGTCAAATATTTTATTTTTTATTTTCTATTTGCATCTAGGTTCATTTGCATATTTTCATTTATTCTCATGCATATATGAAGGGGGAGCTTTGTTGTAGAGAGGGAGCATTCAAATAGCGGGAGCAAATTGAATGATCAAATACATTTAATATGCTCAAAATCTTAAATATATGTTTGTTATCATCAAAAGGGGGAGATTAATGAATATGCTAGTATATGATTTTTATTTGATGATAATAAACATATATATATATATATATATTCAATTAAATGTATTTTTTAATGTACTATTTTATTTTTCACATAATTAAATAAATATTTGCTGAATAAAATAAATAACACAGAATTCAAATTCAAACAGATATTTTATTCAAACAAATATTTATTACAATTTTGAATAGTACAAATTTGAGCTCACTTTATATACACAATTTCAATTACAATACAAATTCGATTTTTCAATTTACATTTGCACCTCACTACATATCACTCATTCACTCGTATTTATCTTCGACTCTATTCCAGATTGAATCCAGCATCTGAATTATCTGCAAAGTAAACACTAACGTAGTAAAATTGAAAGAGAAATATTTTTGCAGTGTAAAGTAAAATGTATTTTGAAAATATTATCTACCTCATTTATTTGGGTTGTTCGTCAATTTAATTTTAAATTCATCATACACGAACAACTTGTGACATGCACAGTGTATGACTGTACATGCCACAAGGCCGTGCACACCGATATACACTTGATGAAATTGCAGGGACAGGTGAGCACAAGGTCAAACCCAAGCCGAGGCTGGATTCAACTCGGGTGTGATATAAATAACATCACAAAATTGTCGAGTACAAGTTTTCAAGCAACACAACCTCGACATTCAAATGGGTCAACTCAAAAGGCAAATGAATAGTACACATGACTCAAACCAATGCCAAAACATAACTGAAAACTGTTTTCAAACACAAGGGGCATAAACAATGATGACCTCATATGGAACTCTTTTATTTTCTTGCCCGGCAACATGAAAGCAAATTCAAACAAGCAGATTTAAAAGGCACAAGAACATGTAGTCCAGGTCAAATAATCATGACAGCATACATAATCATGCATGGTGAAAATGGAATGCATCAGAATAATGAAATGTTCAGACCAGACTTCGAGATGACACTGCAGCTACAAATGAAAACAGTGCCACCAACTTACATACAGTTCAAGCCTCAACATTTACAAGTACATATGCAGTGACAATATGGATGCAGCAATTATTTTCTCACAAACACATATGTATACATATATACATGCAAGCAATCAAGCTGCAACGGAGACTACAACCCAGTACAGTTACAAATGCAACAAAACAGTGAACACTGGAATGCAACTGAGGTGAACACACACATATATACATACATAAATGTGTGTGTGTATACAAGTAGAGATGACCATCAACCAAAGAGCAGACTCACATATCAATGGCATCAATAAGCATGATACAAGAGCACGTGCACTTATATACAACAGCGAATGAAAAATCGGAATACAACTAGACTACATGATGAACACAAATGCCAAACCAGACTCACTATCGAACCAGTCAATACAAGAAACTGAATATGTCAAGTTAAATGCCAAAGTCAAAGCCAGAGAGTAACACATTATCAAATAGTTAAGAAGCCGAAGCCATAGCAAAAAGAACAGGACCAAATACAAATTCATGAAGCCGTGGTGATCAAACAATCGGGAAAATATACGAATTGAACAAGTCTAAACAAATCGTATACACTCAAGCAAAATCGAACGGCAGAATAAATTATCAGATGAATTCAATTCGAACGGAAATTAAGGGAATTAAACCCTTTTTAAACACAATCATCATCGGCATTAAGAGGATTCGAGTTCAAGCAACACCAGAGAGGAATAAATCATTCAACTCGAATCAAAGTCGAGAATAATCAATAATCGGTAAAAGGCATTCACATACCAATTCACGTATCAATTGAACTCGACGAATTGAAGCAGCCGAGTGCAAATCAAAGTGAGTCGATTGTCGAAGCAAATCAAAGCAATAGCCACTGTAATCGACCAACATTCAAGCGACGACTTCAAATTATCACGAAGCCCTAATTTTGTGAAAGAGGAACGAACGAAAAAGAGGCAGCCATTTTCAAAGCAACGAAGTACAAAGAATACAGACCGATAATTAAAAAGGAGAAGGGGTATTGTTTTATCACTTCATAATATTTGGGCCAGCCTTTTTATTTGCTTTGAGTTTATTAATAAGGCTTTAATTTTTTAAATTATGGTTTTATTGTTTTTAATTGTTTTTATTTTTTTTAAAAACTATTGTAAAATCTAGTCATGTGACAAGGGGACGAACTACGGTGGTGTAGTTCGAGAATTCGCAACTCAGTGGCTGAGTTGTGGCAGGGTTTTGAGTGTAGAGTTAGGTTTGTCGATAGCGGGTGTCGCGAGTTTACGTGTGTAAGCGTATGACTATTTAATTTCTAGTAGAAATCTTGGGGGCAACATGTAGGTAGGGTTTTGCCGAAGCTGGGTAAGTCTGTGTTGTTTCTGTTTATGCTATTATCCGTGCTGCTACTATTCTGCTATTATCTGTGTTGCGATTATTTTATATAGTTCAGCATTAAATTTTTATAATTAATAGTATCACCCTATTCACCCTCCCTCTAGGGTGAAATCGATCCTACACCTACTCATATTCTAGTTTCCCTTGCTAGTAACAGGGTTACCTTCGTAGATATTTCGTACCAGTGGAGCCCTCTTATTTGTGAACATTGTCAATCTTTCGACCATGTTGTTACTTTCTTATTCTTTTTCTAGTGCTGTGCCTGATGAGTTTCCCCCTAAGATTCCACTCCCAAACGCTCCATCTGGGCGTTGGAAGATTAAGGTTCCAGTCATCCCCCAATCCAAACATGCTGCTCTGTCTCGACCCCCTTTGCCTGTCCCTCCCTCCATCCCAATATTGCCCCCCATGACTACGCTCTCTTCGATCGACGTATCTTCCCTTCCCATCAATTTCCCCCCTGACTGTACACCTTCTCCTCCATCTGATCCTCCTATTTTCCCCCTCAATGATAGACTTGATCTTCCTCTATGCGATTCTCTTATCACTACTCTTAAGAAGAAATTTATCCAGCTATCAATTCTGATCCTCCTAGTGCGGAGGGAATTGCTAGGTACTCATCTAATTTGGAATAATCGGCTGGGACTTGGTCCCACAAGGATACAAGTTTGTGCTACCATTAAAATTGGAAAATCTTCTCTATGTAGATCTCATACGATGAGAAGTATAAGGGGGAACTCTATTATAGACTGATGGATGGAGAGCTTATGATCTGCAATGACGGTGAATTTGGTGCTAATAACGAAGAGATTTTTGCTGCTCCATACTAGGACCGAAAATATATCTTCTCGCCACGTAGTCCTAGTTATTGTCTGGACATCGTTGCTTGGTTCCGCCGATATGTGGGAATTTAGTGTACTATCTCCTTGATACTTTACTGTGTATATGTTATATTATTTCTGGTATTTGCTTTTTTATTATACTATTATGGGGCCTGGTCGGTTTTTTATGCTTATTTATCATATCATTGCTATCTAGCCAAGCATGTTGACGGTATTTATTCGGTGTGGGCTCCTTGCCATATACTTCTTTACCTTTATATGTATCCATAAATATGTATCCCTAATATGGCTATATGATCCTTGGATCATACTCCTTAATATCAAAAATGTATAACACATTATATCGAGTATATAATAGAAAGACAACAAATTTTATTTCGAATAAAATTGGTTAATAAGTGAGATATATGTAAACTATTACATAACTGACCCTAGGGCATACCCTTAATTCTATCAGGACCCAGTCCTAGGGGTCCAGTAGACGAAGGAGGTCATACTCTAGTAGTGGATCAAACTTGGAGAACTGAGGAACATGACAAGCGAATGCTGAGGAAATAGGTCAACCAAGGGCTCAACCACACATCGCACACGAGGACTAGTTTGGCACTGACCCAAATAGGAGAGGTAACAAACCAAAGGCGGACATGGCTAAACCTCCCCGACCTAGGCAACACTCTCAAGTCTTGGCATAAGTAAAAGCTGAAGGAATGTGAACTAATCGCCGTGAACGATGTCGGAGCAGGGAATGAAGCCGGGATTGCTGGTTAAGTTATCATAGAAGGTATGAGAGAAGTCTCTCGCCTTGATAAGACATGTTGACCAGCTCCGCTCATCCCCCGAACTGGAAGATCACATAGTGAGACTTATAAGGGAGTGTGTCCATCGCAAGAAAATAGAACGTGGAATAAGTGTGTGAGTTAGTAGCCCGTTTTCGATGGAGATAGAGACTGCTTGAAATCTAAAGAGCTTTCAGATGCCTATTGTAGATCCCTACTAAGGTTTGACTAATCCTATAGTACATCTACGATGATATACACAACTTATGCTATGATCGGAGGAACGGAGGAAGTTTTATGCAAGTGCTTTCCCCTTTTCCTATCGGATTTGGCGACTATGTGGTTCCGCCGTCTTTCCCCTGGCTCAATCCACTCGTGGGAAATGTTGAAAGAAATTTTTATCAGCCAATTTCATGTTCATATTGAGTAACCTAAGGATCCATACTCTTAATCGGATGTGAAGCAATAGGAGGATGAGGCTCTGCGGTAATATTTAACTCGTTTCAATGCTACAGCCACCATCATCCATATTGCTGATGAGTGATTGAATCTTATGGCGTTGTGTGGTGGTGTTCAACCTGACATGAAGATGGCTCAGAGGTTGACTAAGGAGAAACCTACAACCCTCTAGGATTTCTTCTACGAAGTCGCAAAGTACATGCGACTAGTGGAAGACATAACGGAACGACAGTCTAGAACAACTGTCAAACAATCAAAAGCTTCTAATACATAAATGCAATGGTTAAAAATGATGAAGGTTCAAGCCTAGTATGAGGTTTGACACTTACATGGACTTGAATGATACCATAGAAAACATCTACCGCGCCAAGCAAGGGGAGCTCAAATACAACAGGCCTACACTAAAGAAGGAAACCGAAGAAAAAATGAACATGCGAAGTATTGTATATTCCATGAATCCTATGGGCATAACGCAAATGAATGTCATCATTTGTGGGACATAATCGAGGAGCACATCAGAAGAAAGAAATTGGACAGGTATGTTAAGATTATGAATGCTTCTCTGGCTCCTGATAAGCAAGCTCTAAGGTAGGTCCCCCTTGGGAATGGAGGTGAGGGATCCAATGCCAACCGTGAGAAGGACGGGAGATTGGTAATCAACACCATAGCAGGAGGTCTGTATGTAACTGAAGGAGCTGCGCAGAGATGGAAAGATACACTAAGTCATTAAAGAATGGAGGAGCTTATGTGTATGTTGTAGGCAAGGAACGAAAGAACAAGGCCCAACGCCGACAGCAAGATGACATCACCTTCAATGACACTAATTTGCGAGGTAAGCTATACCCGCACACAGACCATATGGCTATTACAACTATATTTGGCTTAGCAGAGGCACATCAGATTCTAGTTGATAATGGGAGCTCAATAAATATTATATTTAATGATATGTTTGATAAGATGGGTGTAACACCCTATATTTTTGGTAACATTATTTAGGATATTTAATTAGTTAAATTAAATAATATAATGTGTTGATTATGGGATTGAGATTTGATTTTTATTGTGGGGTAGTCGTGCCATTTAACCAATAAATTAATATAAGAGTTAACATGAAATAGAGGAGGGGTAAAATAGGAAAGAGGCCATTCCTATATCCCTTAAACTTGGTTGTGCTTTATCCTATACCAGTTCATTTCATTTTATCAAAAAAATAAACAAGAGGCCGGCCACCATTAACAAGAAAAGGGTGAAAGGTAGAGAAAAGCTAGGAAGAAGCTTAAGCAAATCTAATCCATTCACATCTCAATCTCTTTAATCTCTAAATCTAAGGTGAATAATGTTTACATCTCATGTTTCTTTTATTTTCAGTTTTAAGATGAAATCCGAAATGTTTTGTCTTGATTTGCCATGTTTTTGAATGAAGGAATGATTATATATACTTGTTGATGATTTATGGTTGTTCATATAGATTTTATGACATGTTTTGATATGAAAACCCTATCAAATGACATCCAAATGCCTTGTGAATTTTTATATAGGCCAGAAATATTATTCTAGTGATGGATTTCGATTTTCTGAATTTTCTGAATTTATGTGGATTTTATACGAATTTTCTAGTAAAGAAAATGTTATTTTGGATTAAAAATTATTTACGGCTAAATAATTAATGGTGTGGGTCTAAAATTAATATATGTTAGAAAACATATTAAAAATGATTTTCTGGAATTTTTGTAAAATTTTCCAAAGTGTTTTAATGAATATATAAAATTATTTAAGGTATGGGACATAAATATTTTATATGGTTATAAAAGGAGAAGGGGCTTTTTACAAATAATTCAAATAGTTAGTTCTGAAAATTGCAGCACTTTTTAGTGGTAAAGAAAAGAGGAAACCAATCAAAATTTGACACTTAAAGTAGGTTAGGTGAAAAGAAATTTTGCTATATGCTTTTTACTGTTTTGTTGCTTTCGGCACGTGCTTCCGCCTTGGTTGGCTTTCGACCAAGTCCCTCCACCTTCAACACCATCGAAACCAATGCGCATGGTATCAATATATTGGTACGTAGCGAATTGGATAGAAGGCGAAAGGCATGAGGACAAAACCATGGGTTCCGAAGGGATCGAAGCACCACTTTGCTTTTAAATTAAAAATGCGCCTGGTTGCTTTCGACTAAATGGCTTTCGACTCATTTAGCTTTCGACTGGGTTTAATGGATTTAAAGAAATGGTTTCGATTGGGCTGTGTCTTTGTTTTTAAACAACTACTTTCGACTAAGTCGAAACCTTTTGATGCCGCCTTTTTATCTTTCGACCCAGATAGTTTCAAAGGGGTACTTTGTTTTCTAAAATTTGGCCACTTCTCAATGCTTTTGAAGGGATGGTTTCGACACCATCACTTCTTTACCTAGGAAATGGTTTCGAAACAGATGCTTTCGACTTAAATGTTTTAAAGACCCTTTTTCTACGATCAAAGTATAACCCAAATGGTTTCGAAAGAGACAGTTTTAATGATTTTAAAAGAAGTGCTTTCGACTTTAATGGGTTTCTTATCCTTTTGCTCTACTTGAAGGCAGAATTCAAATGGTTTCGACCGAGACGATTTTCAAAGGTTTCGAAGGAGTAAATTTTTGAATGATTTCGAAAGGTTTCCACATGTTTTAAATTGAACCTAGAGGCTTTCGAAAGGTTTAGTATTTTAATGCTTTTAAAAGCGTTTAACTAAATGGTTTCAAAAGGGTGGTTCCCCAAGGTTTCGAAAGGTTGAAAAGAAAGTTTTTCCTATGTTTTCAAAAGGAAATATTTAAAGGATTTAAAGAAGGATGTCCAATGTTTTGATGCTTTCGAAAGGAAGAATTTGAATGGTTTCGAAAGGAAAGATTTAACCTTTCGGCCTAGCTTAAGTAAAGGCTTTTACTTGGTTTCGAAATGGTTACTTTCAAGGGTTTCGAAGGGGTTGTTTAAAAGTTTTAAACAAAGGATTCGAATGTAGTAACGAGGCAATATAGCCTAAGTGTTTTCAAGTTAAAAAGGTTTTAACTTGTTTTGGAAGGATAGCTAATCCTCATTAAAATTCATCAACATTATTTTGAGTAAAGTATATATATCATGGCAAAACAGCTTAGAGTAAAGATAAGAATATATTTTCCTTGTATAAGTATGATTTAAAAGGTAAAATCATTTTGAAAAGGTTTTCAAGGAAAAAGTTGAAGGGTACTTAACCCTACGAAAATGATTCGGATAGATAGTCCATTTTGATTCGGACAGCTAGTCCAATTTACGAACAGTTAGTCCAGTTGGCGAGCAGTCAGCCCAGTTTTTGGACAGATAGTCCATTTATTACTTGTGGACAGATAGTTCATTAGTTACCTGATTATAGCTTAATGGACTTAGCTATTATTATCATTATTATGTCAGTTTGTTTAACCAGTTTGGTTGCAAGAAAGGATTTGCAAAATATATGTTTTAAAGAGGATATTAGTGAGGGGAAACCCGTTCCGCTAAGCGGTGTGGTCTCACTTAATATTAGTAAACCAAGATGTAACAGAGTTATTCATACCAGGCTTTATGTCCGACTAGAAGTTTTTTGTTTCCCCATAAACTCTTGGGTGCTAAAAAATTGATTTGAGTAGGCTAAGGGTTAAGGTTTTCAGGTTTTAGAAATTTTGGCTAATAAAGCTTCCAGAGACGAGCAGGTGGCTGACGGATAGCTAATTAGGAGTTATAGTTTATTTTTCTTTGATTCCGTTGTGTATATTAAGTCAGATATGACTATATTGACTCTGATCAACCAAGGGGGAATCGTCATATGTCGCTCTTGGCGTATTATTGTAATTATAATTGATCTTTACTTGGGAAACGATTGTGGGATTATGCAACTTGGATATGAATTTGTTTTGAAATGTAATCAGTAAAATGTTGTTTTTGGAAATCTGTGATTTTGTTCATATTCAAGTGCTTTTGATATTATGGATACCATTAGCATTACCGTATTTTGTCACCAAAAGTTAATACTATGGATAACTGCAACATCTGTAGCGCTTAGCTTTTGGCCTCTAGATACGGGATGTTACAACTTGGTATCAGAGCATAGGTTTATGAAAATCTTTAAACTAAAATGAATTTTAAAACATAATCCTAGGAAATTATAGTAAGATCGGGGTATGGGATAATGCTATAGTAACGTACTTGTATTTGCTATATATAAGTATACGCTCTATCTCTAGTCTCCTATCTTTGTTAGGTTATTTTTCTGTATCTCATGAGGTTTGAATACAGGTATGGATGATAGGAGAGGAAGAGTTAACCCAAGAGGGGAGGGCACTGATGGGAATGCCAGACCTAATGTGAGGAGAACCCAAGGTCAAGCACAAGCAGAAAATGTAGGTGCTAGAGTCCCGCAAGTGGACATAGGAGCTATGTATCAGTTTTTGGTGAATATGATGCAAGCTTGAATTGCAGCTGGAGTGGTAGGAGGAGATGCTGCAGGGTAAGGAGTTCCGGAAGTTCTGGTAATTAACCGTTATGCTAAGCCGAGCGGAGATTACGCTAAGCTTGGAGAGAAGCCATTTCTGGGAACAGAGGATGCTATAGAGGTGGAAATTTGGTTGTTGCACTGTGAGAGAATCTTTGCAGACTTAGGACTCAAGGATGAGTATAAGAGGAGGCTTGCTTCGAGACAGCTCCAGGGAGCAGCTTTGTTTTGGTGGAACAGTGTGACGGCTGGTGTGGATGAGGAAACCTTGACATGGGCAGATTTCAAGGGGAGGTTCTAGGAGAGGTTTATGTTTGCGATGGCACAGTCGGCTCTGACCAGAAAGTTTGCTGAATTAGGGCAGGGAGAGACGTCTGTTGTAGAGTATGCTAGAAGGTTTGAGGAATTGGCCAGATATGGGTATGCTTCAATGGATACAGTAATGCAGAGGAATGAGAAGTTTATCAGGGGATTGAAGCCTAAGTTAGCAAGGGCTACATTACCTTATTTTAGAGATCCTTTTGATTTTGTAGTGGAGATGGCCTTAAGGCATGAGGAGATCATTGATTCTCTAGAGAAGAATAAGGCTATGGAGGTCCAAGTTGGGCATAATCAGAAGAGAAAGTTCTTTCCTAAGAAGGGTGCTCATAAGGGTGGAGCGGCTAAGAAAGGGAGTTCTGAGGTTGTCTGTTTTAAGTCTGACAAGAAGGGGCATTTGGCCAATGAGTTGTGCTGGAAAGGCAAAGGAGGTAGCCGGGAAGAAGAATGTCGGGTGCTTCAATTGTGACCAGATTGGCCATTATAAGAACCCGTGCAAGGAGCCCACCAAGGATGGAAAGGGCAAGGTGTATGCATTGGAGCCTGCTACTTCGAAGCCAACAGCTCAGGAGAAAGGAAAGGCAGTTTTGGGAGGTACGCTTCAGATTCATGATATGTCTATTAGCATTCTATTTGATACTGGTGCATCACATTCTTTTATATCTAGATGTTTGATAGATAAGCTTAACCTAGAACCCAAATATTTAGTTACTTCCTTACGGGTTGCAAATCCAATATGAGGGTATGCAACTCTAAGGTTGAGATGTGACCAGTTAGAGTTTGACTTGGTAGGTCATGCTTTTGTTTGCAGTTTGCATGTGTTTGATTTTATGGGGTTCGAGATTATTCTTGGGATGGATTGGTTAAGCGAGTACGATGCTAGGATATTTTGCCATGATAGGAAAATATCGCTTAGGCACCCTGATTATAGCGATCAGATAGTTTATACCGTAGAAGGTTCTAGCGGTGAGGTGAATGCTTTATTGGGTGTTATGGAGCTGGGTGATGAGCTGAGTCGAGTTTTCATGGTTATAGAATTCGCGGATGTTTCCGAGCTTGTAGTTGGATTGCCACCAAAACGATCCATTATGTTTCGGATAGATTTGGTTCTAGGAGCAGAACCAGTAAGTAGGCCGCCAAGCAGGATGACTCCTACAAAGACGAGGGAGTTGAAAGTGCAGTTGGTGGATTTGGAAGGCAAGAGCTTTATCAAGCCGAGTAGTTCACCTTAGGGAGCAACCACAATGTTTGCTAAGAAGCCAGACAGATCGTTGAGACTATTTACCGATTATCGTAAGTTGAATGAGAGGACAATAAAGAATCGATATCCATTGCCGACGATTGACGATTTGTTCGACCAGTTGAGTGGAGCCAAGGTATTCTCGTAGTTGGATTTGGCGACAGGTTTCCATCAACTCAGAGTAGTAGAGAATAGTATGCCTTTGATAGCGTTTAGGACCAGATATGTATCATACAAATGGTAAGTTATGCCGTTCGGACTGACTAATGCGCCAGCATTCTTTGTAGATTTGATGAACCGAATTTTCCAAGAGCACTTGGATAGGTTCTTATGATATCTTGGTATACTCTAAGGATGAAAGAGAGCATGAAGTTCATCTTAGAGTGGTGCTTGAGATGCTGAGGTAGCATCGGCTGAAGGTGAAGTTTTTGAAGTATCATTTATGGAAGAAAGAAGTGAAGTTTCTGGGTCATGTAGTCTCAGAGAAAGGGTTGTCAGTAGATCCAACTAAGATTAACGCGATGAATAATTGGAAGAGACCCAAGACAATGATGGAGATAAAGAGTTTCCTTGGGTTGGGTGGTTATTATCGGAGGTTCATTAAGGATTTTTCGCAGATAGCGGCACTGATGACCAAGCTAACGAGAAAGGTTGTGAAGTTTGTGTGGACCGGTAAGTGTGAGGAAGCATTCTAGAATTTGAAATACTTTTTGACCCATGCACCAGTTTTGGTTGTTCCAGAAGGGAATCAGGATTTGGTGGTTTATACAAATGCGTGTGGAACAAGATTATGAGCTGTGCTGATGAGAGGTAAAGTGATTGCCTATGCTTCTAGACAGCTTAGACCGCATGAGGTCAAGTATCCGACATATGATTTGGAATTGGCTGCAGTGATTTTCACATTGAGGGTGTGGAGACATTACCTTTTAGGAGAGGGTTTTGAGTTATATACAGATCATAAGTCACTAAAGTATTTGTTCTCTCAGAAGGAGCTGGACATGAGACAGCAGAGGTGGTTAGAGCTTATTGTTGCTTATGACTTTGGGATTGAGTACACACCGCGAAAGGCAACAAGGTTGCAGATGCACTTAGTAGGAAACATCAGAATGCAGTGTTGGCGATGATTGCTGAATGGAAAGATTTGGAAGCATTATCAGATTGCAGAGTGCAGTGGAGATCTGAGGCTGGGTCAAGCGGAGAAACCGCAGTGTTATCTTGTTTGGAAGTTCGACCTGTGATGATCGAAAAGATTGCTTCTAAATAGGAGGAAGATTCGGCATTAGCTGAATAGATCAGGATGTTCAGAGATGCAACCGAGAGCGATAACTTGAAAGATTTCAGTCTTGACCAGAATGAGAGGTTGAGAAAGAAAGGAAGATTATGTGTTTCAATTGTAGGAAACATGAGGAAAGAAGTCTTAGATGAATGCTATCGTTCGAAATTCTCTATTCATCTAGGAGGAACAAAGGTGTACCAGGATATGAAGAGGAGTTTCTTTTGGGAAGGTAGGAAGCGGGATATTGGCTTATGGGTAAGTAGTGCTTGATTTGCCAACAGGCAAAGGCTGAGCACCAAAAGCCAAGTGGATTGCTTCAGCCATTAGATATTCCGGTATGGAAATGGGATTCTATTTCCATGGATTTTATTGATGGGTTGCCAAGGTCGAACAGGGGAAATGATAGTATATGGGTTATAGTGGACAGACTGACCAAGAGTGCCCATTTCATTCCAGTTATGTCAACTAGAACGTCACCTGTTTTGGCAAAGTTGTTTATGGAGAATGTGGTTAGACTGCATGGAATTCCTAGTAGCATAGTAAGTGATAAAGGTTCCTTATTCACTACTGAGTTTTGGAAGAGTCTGTAGGAAGTTTTGGAAACCAAGCCTAGGATGAGTACCGCTTACCATCCACAAACAGATGGGTAACCGGAAAGAGTTAACAAAATCTTGGAAGATTTGTTAAGAGCTTGTGTATTGGATTTTGGGGGATCATGGGAAGACCATTTGCATTTAGTCGAGTTGTCATATAACAACAGTTATCAAACTAGTATTAGGATGGCACCGTTTGAAGCCTTGTATGGAAGGCCATGCAAATCTCCCGTATGTTGGTTAGAGACCGAGGATGTGTTGGTTCTTTGTCCAGACTTGGTCAGAGAAGCTGCAGAAAAGATTGAGGTCATTTGAGCTAGAATGAAGGAGGCTCGGTCTAGGCAGAAGAGTTATGCAGATAAAAGACGGAAAAATTTAGAGTTCTTGGTTGGAGATAAGGTTTTCATTAAAGTGTCACCAATGAAGGGTGTGATTAGATTTCGGAAATCATGAAAGTTAGCAACAAAATTCATTGGACCTTTTCCTATCGTAGAGAGGATCGAGAAGAGTTGAGTTACCGAGCAGTCTGGCAGGAGTCCATGATGTTTTCCATGTTTCTCATCTCAGAAAGTGTGTTAGAGACCCGGAAACTGCTATTGCACCGACTGTGCTAGATGACTTCGTAGTAGAACCGAATTTGACTATAGTGAGGAAGCCTATTCGTATTGTTGCGAGAGATGAGAAAAGGCTTAGAACCAAGATAGTCAGATTAGTCAAAGTTCAGTGGAGCAACGATGACAGGGACTGTACTTGGGAGGTTGAAAGCAGGATTAAAGTTACTTATCCTGACTTATTTGATGGTATGTTTTACCTCTTTGATTGATGTGTTGTGTACCTTATCGTAACGAGGATGAAATTCTTTAAGGAGGGGAGTTTGTAACACCCCATATTTTTGGTAACATTATTAGGATATTTAATTAGTTAAATGAAACAAAATAATGTGTTGATTAGGCGATTGAGATTTGATTTTTATTGAGGGGTAGCCGTGCCATTTAACCATTGAATTAAAATAAGAGTTAACATGAAATAGAGGAGGGGTAAAATAGGAAAGAGGCCATTCCTATAACCCATAAACTTGGTAGTGCATTCTCCTATACATGTCATTTCATTTTATCAAAATTTTTAAACAAGAGGCCGGCCACCATTAACAAGAAAAAGGGGAAAAAGAGAGAGAAAAGCTAGGAAGAAGCTTAAGCAAATCAAAACCGTTCACATCTCAATCTCTTTAATCTCTAAAGCTAAGGTGAATAATGTTTACATCTAATATTTCTTTTGTTTTCAGTTTTAAGATGAAATCCGAAAGTTTTGCCTTGATTTGCCATGTTTTTGAATGATTGAAAGATGATATATACTTATTGATGATTTATGGTTGTTTATATAGATTTTCTGACATGTTTTGATATAAAAACCCTATTAAATGACATCCAAATGCCTTGCGAATTTTTATATTGACCCAAATATTATTTTGGAGATGGGTTTCAATTTTCAGAATTTATGTGGATTTTATATGAATTTTCTAGTGAAGAAAATGTTATTTTGGATTAAAAATTATTTACGGCTAAATAATTAATAGTTTGGGTCTGAAATTAATATATGTTAGAAAACATATTAAAAGTGATTTTCTGGAATTTTTGTAAAATTTTCCAAATTGTATTGATGAATATAAAAAATTATTTAAGGCATGGGACTTAAATATTTTACATGGTTATAAAAGGAGAAGGAGCTTTTTACAAATAATTCAAATAGTTAGTTCTGAAAATTTCAGCACTTTTTAGGGGTAAAGAAAAGAGGCAACCAATCAAAATTTGACACTTAAAGCAGGTTAGGTGAAAAGAACTATTTGCTACATGCTTTTTTACTGTTTTATTGCTTTTGGCACCTGCTTCCGCCATGGTTGGCTTTCGACCAAGTCCCTCCGCCTTTAACACCATTGAAACCAATGCGCATGGTATCAATATATGGGTACGTAGCGAATTGGATAGAAGGCAAAAGGCATGAAGTCGAAACCATGGATTTCGAAGGGATCGAAGCACCACTTTGATTTTAAATTAAAAATGCGCCTGCTTGCTTTCGACTAATTGGCTTTCGACTCAGTTAGCTTTCGACTGGGTTTAATGGATTTAAAGAAATAGTTTCAATTGGGTTGGGCCTTTGTTTTTAAACAACTGCTTTCGACTAATTCAAAACCTTTTGTTGACACCTTTTTATCTTTCGACCTAGATGGTTTCGAAGGGGTACTTTGATTTCGAAAATTTGGCCACTTCTCCAATGCTTTTGAAGGGATGGTTTCGACACCATCACTTCTTTACCTAGGAAATGGTTTCAAAGCAGATGCTTATAACTTAAATGTTTTAAAGACCCTTTTCCTATGATCAAAGTATAACCCAAATGGTTTCGAAAGAGACAGTTTAAATGATTTCGAAAGAAGTGCTTTCGACTCTAATGGGTTTCTTATCCCTTTGCTCTATTTGAAGGCATAATCAAAATGGTTTCGACCAAGATGAGTTTCAAAGGTTTCGAAGGAGTAAATTTTTGAATGGTTTTGAAAGGTTTCCACATGTTTTAAATTGGACCTAGAGGCTTTCGAAAGGTTTAGTATTTTAATGCTTTCGAATGGGTTTTAGTGAATGGTTTCAAAAGGTTGGTTCCCCAGAGTTTCGAAAGGGTTGAAAGGAAAGGTTTTCCTATGTTTTCAAAAGTCAATATTTAAAGGATTTAAAGAAGGATGTCCAAAGTTTTGATGCTTTTGAAAGGAAGAATTTGAATGGTTTCAAAAGGAATGATTTAGCCTTTCGGCCTATGTTAATTAAAGGATTTTACTTGGTTTCGAAAGGGATACTTTCAAGGGTATTGAAGGGGTTGTTTAAATGTTTTAAACAAAGGATTCAAACGTATTAATTAGGCAATATAGCCTAAGTGTTTTCAAGTTAAAAAGGGTTTTAACATTTTTTGGAAGGATAGATAATCCTCATTAAAATTCATCAACATTATTTTGAGTAAAGTATATATAACATGGAAAAACAGCTTAGAGTAATGCTAAGAATATATTTTCCTTGTATAAGTATGATTTAAAAGGTTAAATCATTTTGGAAAGGTTTTCAAGGAAAAAGATGAAGGGTAGTTAACCCTAAGAAATTGATCGGACAGATAGTCCAGTTTGATTCGGACAGTTAGTCCAGTTTGCGGACAGTTAGTCCAGTTGGCAGGCAGTCGGCCCAGTTGTCGGACAGATAGTCCATTTATTACTTATGGACAGATAGTTCATTGGTTACCTAATTATAGCTTAATGGACTTAGCTAGTATTATCATTATTATATCAGTTTGATTAACCAGTTTGGTTGCAATAAAGGATTTGCAAAATATATGTTTTAAGGATGATATTAGTGAGGGAAAACCCATTCTGCTAAGCGGCGTGGTCTCGCTTAATATCAGTAAACCGTGATGTAACAAAATTATTCATACCAGGCTTTATGTCTGACTCGAAGTATTTTGTTTCCCCTTAAACTCTCGGGTGCTCAAAAATTGATTTGAGTAGGCTGAGGGTTAAGGTTTTCAGGTTTTAGCAATTTTGGCTAATAAAGCTTCCGGAGACGAGCAAGTGGCTGACGAATAGCTAATTAGGAGTAATAGTTTATTTTGCTTTGATTCCGTAGTGTATATTAAGTCAAATATGACTATATTGACTCTGATCAACCGAAGGGGCATCGTCATATGTCGCTCTTTGCGTATTATTGTAATTATAATTGATCTTTACTTGGGAAACGATTGTGGGATTATGCAACTTGGATATGCATTTGTTTTGAAATTTAATCAGTAAAATGTTGTTTTTGGAAATCTGTGATTTTGTTCATATTCAAGTGCTTCTGATATTATGGATACCATTAGCATTACAGTATTTTGCCAACATAAGTTAATACTATGGATGAATGCAGCATTTGTAGCGCTTAGCTTTTAGCCTCTAGATACGGGATGTTACAACTTGGTATCATAGCATAGGTTTATGAAAAAATTTAAACTAAAAATGGTTTTTAAAACATAATCCTAGGGAATTAGAGTAAGATCGGGGTAATGGATAACGCTATACTAACGTACTTTTATTTGCTATATATAAGTGTACGCTTTATCTCTAGTCTCCTATCTTTGTTTGTTTATTTGTTTGTATCTCATGAGGTTTGAATACATATATGGATGGTAGAAGAGGAAGAGTTAACCCAGGAGGGGAGGGCACTAATGGGAATGCAAGACCTAATGTGAGGAGAACCCAAGGTCAAGCACAAGCAGAGAATGTAGGTGCTAGAGTCCCGCAAGTGGACATGGGAGCTATGTATCAGTTTTTTGTGAATATGATGCAAGCTTGAAGCACTCAAGCAATAAAGGACAAGTTCACATGGACAGAAGGCTATTTAGCCGCTTTCTTAAACTTGTTTGAACACTTGTAGAAGCCACCAGTTCTTTCTGCACCAATTGAGGAGGAAGACCTCTATCTATACTTGGCAGTATCATTTCATGCCTTGAGCACAGCATTAGTTAGGTAGGAATATTGAGTGCAACATCCAATATACTATGTGAGTAAACGTTTCACTAAGACAGAATCAAGGTATCCTAAGCTGGAGAAACTGCCATATTATTTGTTAATAGCATTCTGGAAGTTGAGGCATTATTTTCAGTCGCACCCCATTCGAGTGCTTATAGATCATATCCTGAAATAAGTTCTGCATAGGCCTGATACTATGGGTAGACTGCCAAATGGAGTATTGAATTAAGCCAGTACAGGATACATTTAATGATTTTGAAAGGAATGTTTTGGCCTTTCGGCCTAGTGTTTCAAGGTATAGTATTTAACTTATTTTGAAAGGGGTGCTTTCAATGGATTCGAAAGGTATTGTTTAAAGATTTTAAGCAAAGGTTGCGAATGGTTTACCTTCATTTCATGGCCTAAGAGCTTTTAAGTTAAAAGGATTTTTAACTTACTTTGGAGGGATGAATAATCTCATTATATTTCATCAACATTGTTTGTGTAAAGTATGTATGTCATGGCAATAATGTTTGAGTAAAGCAAAAGGTATATTTTCCTTGTTTAAGTATGATTTAAAGGGTAAAATCAATTTGAAACAAATGTTTTCAAGGAAAATTTTATGGGGTAGTTAACCCTAAGTAAATGACTCAGATATTAGAATACCATATGGGAATGGTATAGGGTCACGCCCTATACTTTAGCTAATAAGGCCCTAGCTAATATAAGTCCAAAATTCCAGTGTGTAGGGCTTTGTCATAGGTAAGACTGAAATGAGGTTACACATAGAAAGGAATATACTGAGAGAAGATAGGTTATTGGTGAGCCCGCAAAACCATTAGGTTTAGTTGACCCTAGAAGAAGATAGTAAAGGGCAGTCAGTCCAGAAGTGTGTCTAACAGATGTTAGATAATTCATTGTGTCTGGTAGGCCTGAGTCAGCCAATGGTTAATAGTTAGCCAAACAAAACTATATTTTTGGGATAGAAAGTCCATTGATTACCTGATTTATATGCATATATGATATTTCTATTACTGCTTTAATCAGTTTGATTGCATGATTTTGATTTGCAAAAGATATGTTTTGAAAAGGGATATTAGTGGGGGGAAACCCGTTCCGCTAAGCGGCTTGGTCTCACTTAATATCAGGTAACCAAGATGTATACTATTATTCACACTAGGATTTATGTCTGAATCGAAGTTTATGTTTTTCTCTTCAACTCTTGGGTGCTCAAAATATGATTTGATTAGATTGAGAGTTGAGGTTTTACAGGTTTAGTAGGTTGGACGAATAAGCTTCTGAAGACGTGCAGGAGGCAAAGCTAGCTATATATAGGAGCTATTTAGTTTTATTTCTGCTGTGTTTTATTAAGACTGATTGTCTATTTAGTACTTTGATCATTCAAGGGGGTATCTTCATAAGTCGCTCTTGGCGTAAATTGTAATAATTATATTTGGTTAAAACCTGGGAATCGATTAATGGGATTATGTAATTGAATATGAAATATTGATTTGAAATGTAATTTTTTTAAATCTATGTTGATTTTATTTCATATTCATGTGCTTTTGATATTATGGATACCATTAACATTACTGTATTTTGTCACCGGAAGTTAATACTATGGATGACTGCAGCATCTGTTGCGCTTAGCTTCGGGCCTCTAGATAGGGGATGTTACAACTTGGTATCAGAGCATAGGTTTATGAAACTTAAAAAAAGTTTCAAATTTAATATGATTTTTAAAACATAATCCTAAAGAATTAGAGAAAAGATTGGGTCATGGGATAACGCAATAGTAACATACTTGTATTTGCTATATATAAGTATACCCTTTATCTTTATTCTCCCATCTCTCTTAGGCTATTCTTCTATATCTTACAAAGACTCGAATGCAGATTTTACGGATGTAAGATATGGATGCTAGGAGTGGAATAGTTAACCTTGGTGGGGAAAGGACTACAACTAATGGAGATGCCAGACCAAACACTAGGAGGAATCCAGGTTAGGCACAAGCTGCTAATGTGGGTGTTGGAGTGCCACAAGTTGATATGGGAGCTATGTACTAGTTCTTTGTCAACATGATGCAGGCAGAAGTTGCTGCGAGTTTAGTTGGAGGAAATACTGAAGGAGGAAATCCGGAAGCTCCAGTGGTCATAACTATGTTGTATTGAGTAGAGATTATGCCAGGCTGGGAGGAAAATCGTTTATCGGGACCGAAAGCGCAATTGAAGTAGAGAATTGGTTACTTCATTGACAGAGGATCTTTGCTGATTTGGGGCTTAATGATGAGAAAAAGAGAAGGCTTGCTTCTAGACAATTGCAAGCAGCAGCACTTTACTGGTGGAACAGTGTTACAGTCGGAGTCAATGAGGAGACTATGACTTGGGCTGAGTTCAAAAGAAGGTTTTAGGAGAGTTTTATGTCGGAGATTGCAAATTTAACTCTGCTTAGGAAGTTTGCTGAGTTGGAGCAAGGAGACATGACAGTGCTTGAGTACACAACCAGATTTGAAGAGCTATCGAGATACGATTACGCTACGGTTGATACTGTCATCAAAAGGAATGAGAAGTTCATTCGTGGGTTGTAGCCTGAACTTGCTAAGGCCACATTGTCGCATATTAGAGATCCGTGCGACGTTGTTGTTGAAATGACTTTGAGGTAGGAAGAAATGCTTGATTTTCTTGAGGGTAACAAGGTAGGTGGAGCTCAAGGAGGGCAAAACCAGAAGAGGAAGTTTTTCCATAAGAAGGGAGCTCGGAAGAGTGGAGCTGCTAAGAAGGGAAAGACAGAAGTTATATGTTATAAGTGTGATAAGAAGGGACACTATGCTCATGGGTGTCGGACAAGCAATAGAAAGAAAGCTGCTGACAAGAAAGGAGTAAGATGTTTCACCTACGATCACATTGGACATTATAAAATCCAGTGCAAGGAGCCAGCCAAGGATGGAAAGGGAAAAGTGTTTGCACTAAAGCCAGCTACCTCAAGACCAGCAGCAGAGGGAAAGGAAAAGCTATGTTGGGAGGTATGCTTTTGATTCATGGTGTATCAGTTAGAGTTCTATTTAATAGTAGTGCATCGCACTCTTTTATATCTCATTGTTTGGTAGATAAACTTAACTTAGAACCCTCATACCTATTTACTTCCTTAAGGGTTACGAATCCGATAGGAGGATATGCTACTCTTGGAATGAGATGTGACCACGTAGAGTTTGAATTGTTAGGTCATGTATTTGCTTGCAATTTGCATGTGTTTGATTTCGTAGGATTTGGAATTATTTTGGATATGGACTGGTTAAGTAAATACGATGCTAGGATATTTTGCCATGATAGGAAAATATCAATTAGACGCCCCGATTGTAGTGATCGGATTATATACTCCGTAGAAAACCCTAGTTTTGAGGTTAAAGCTTTGTTGGGTGTTGTGGAGGCAGAAGACGAGTTGAATCGAGTTTTCATTATTAGATAATTCACAGATGTCTTTGAGCTCGTAGTAGGACTACCACCGAAACGAGCTATTGAGTTTCAGATAGATTTAGTACCAGGAGCAGAACCAGTGAGTAGACTGCCAAGTAGAATGACACCTACCGAGATGAAGGAGTTAAAGGTGCAGTTGGTGGATTTAAAAGGTAAGAATTTTATCAGACCAAGCAGTTCACCTTGGGGAGCAGCTGTAGTGTTTGTAAAGAAACTAGACATATCGTTAAGGTTGTGTATCAATTTTCGTCAGTTGAATGAGAAGACGATAAAGAATCGATATCCATTACCTAGAATTGGCGATTTGTTCGATCAGTTGAGTGGAGCCAAAGTATTTTCTCAGTTGGATTTGGCAACATGATTCCATTAGCTTAGAGTGGCTGAGGATAGTATTCCTTTTACGGCGTTTAGAACCAGATATGGATCATACGAATGGTTAGTGTTGCCGTTCGGACTAACTAATGCGCCACCATTCTTTATAGATTTGATGAATCGAGGTTTCCGAGAGCACTTGGATAGGTTTGTATTGGTATTCATAGATGACATTTTGATATGCTCTAAAGATTAATGAGAGTATGAGATTCATCTTAGAGTGGTGCTTGAGATGTTGAGACAACATCAGTTGAAAGAGAAATTCTCGAAGTGTCATTTCTGGAATAAAGAAGTGAAGTTCCTTGGTCATGTAGTCTCAGAGAAAGGGTTATCTGTAGATTCAGCTAAGATCGGGGCAGTGAACGGTTGGAAGAGACCCGACAGTGACTGAGATCAAGAGTTTTCTTGGATTAGCTGGTTACTATCGGAGATTCATTAAGGATTTTTCATGGATAATGGCACCGATGACTAAGCTAACTCGAAAAGATGTGAAGTTCATCTGGACTGATAAGTGTGAGGAAGTATTCCAGAAGCTGAAACACTTATTGATGAATGCACCTATGTTAGTTGTTCCAGATGGGAATCAGGACTTAATGGTGTACACGGATGCATGTGGAACAGGATTGGGAGCTGTGTTAATGCAAAGGGATAAAGTGATTTCCTATGCTTCTCGACAGCTCAAACCGCATGAGGTTAGGTATCCAACTCATGATTTGGAATTAGCTACGGTAATTTTTGCATTGAAGGTGTGGAGACATTACCTTTTGGGTGAGAGATTCGAGTTATATACTGATCATAAGTCCTTGAGGTATTTATTATCTCAAAAGGAGTTGAATATGAGACAACATAGGTGGTTAGAGTTTTAGCCAGTTATGACTTTGGTATTGAGTACACATCAGGAAAAGGCAATAAGGTGGCTGATGCACTTGGCAGGAAACATCAGAATGCGGTATTGGCAATGATTGCTGAGTGGAAAGATTTAGAAGTTTTGACTACATGCAGAATACGGTGGAGATCTCAAGCTAGATCTTGTAAGGAAACCACTATGTTGCCATGTTTAGAAGTTCGACCGATGATGATCGAAAAGATTGCTTCTAAGCAGAAGGAAGATCCATTATTAGTTGAACGGATCAGAAAGTTAAGGGATGGAACATAAAGCGATGACTTGAAAGATTTTAGTCTTGACCAGAATGGGTGGTTAAGGAAGACTGTGTGTTCCGAATGTGGGAAACATTAGGAAGGAAGTTCTTGGAGAATGCCATCATTCAAAGTTCACCATTCATCTGGGAGGAACAAAGACGTATCAGTACATGAAAAGAAGTTTCTTCTAGAAAGCTATGAAGAGGCATGTAGGCTTATGGGTGAAGTGGTGTTTGAACTGTCAACGGGTAAAAGCCGAACATCAGAAACCAAGTGGGTTACTTCAGCCTTTAGAGTTTCCAGTTTGGAAATGGCATTCTATCTCAATGGATTTTATAGACGGGTTTCTGAGGTCAAATAGGGGAAATGAAAGCATATGGGTTATAGTGGAAAGATTAACCAAGAGTGCCCATTTCATTCCAGTTAAGTCAACCAGGATGGCACCTATTTTAGCTAAGTTGTTTATGAAGAATATAGTTAGATTGCATGGAATTCCTAGTAGTATAGTAAGTGGTAGAGATTCCTTACTCACTAGCGAGTTCTGGAAGAGCCTATAGGAGACTATGGATACCAAGCTCAAGATGAGTACTGCTTACCATCCCCAGATAGATGGGCAAACGGAAAGAGTTAACAAAGTCTTAGAGGATTTGTTAAGAGCTTGTGTGCTAAATTTTGGGGGATCATGGCAAGCTCACCTACACTTAGTCGAGTTTTTGTATAACAATAGTTATCAGACTAGTATAGGGATGGCACCGTTTGAAGCTTTGTATGGAAGGCCATGCAAGTCTCCCATTTGTTGGTTAGAGACCGAGGATAGGTTAGTCCTTGGTCCAGATTTGGTTAGGGAAGCGGCAGAAAAGATTGTGTTAATTCAAACTAGAATGAAGGAAGCTCAGTCTAGGCAGAAGAATTATGCTGGTAAGAGACGAAAAGACTTAGAGTTCTCAGTTGGAGATCATGTTTTCGTCAAGGTATCAGTGATGAAAGGTGTAGTCAGACTCAGAAAATCAGGAAAGTTGGCACCAAGATTCGTTGGACCATTTCCTATTGTGGAAAGGATCGGGAAACTCGCATATAGAGTATAGTTACCGAACAGTTTGGCAGGAGTCCACAATTTTTTTCATGTTTCTCATCTAAGGAAGTATATTCGAGATCCAAAAACTACTAATGCACTGACAATGTTAGATGATTTAGTAATGGAATCGGATATGACTATAGTTAGAAAGCTAGTTCTTATAATCACGAGAGATGAGAAGAGACTAAGGAACAAGACAGTCTAATTAGTCAAAGTCCAGTGGGACGACGATGAGAGAGACTGTACTTAGGAAACTAAGAGCAGGATTAGAGATACATATATCCTGACTTGTTTCATGGTATGTTTTACCTTTATGATTGATTTTGATGAGTACCTTATTGTAATTTCAAGGACGAAATTCTTTAAGGAGGGAGTCTGTATTGACCCTAATTTTGACAACATTATTTAGGACATTTAATTAGATAATTAAATGAAATAATGTAAATGGTTAAGGGATTGAGATTTGTACAATTATAAGATAGCCATGCCATAAATAATGAATAAACAAATAGGAACTTGATTGAAGTATAGAGCTTGGTAGGGCTGCACATAACCCATATCCAACCCGACCCAACCCACCAACCTGACTCAACCCACATAAACCCAACCCAACCCATCCTAGTTCGGGTCGGATATGGGTTACAATTTGTAACCCATACTATATATGCGTAGGGTGTGTTATTTTGTTCAACCCAACCCTACTTTAACCCAACCCAACCCTATATTAAAAACCTAATTTAATATCAATACACTTAAAATTAGAATAGTCTAATCCTAGAATAATGTTTATGTATTCTACAGTAAATATACGAAAAAGCATTTTTTATGTCAACCCAAACAAGGTAGAATTTGGCAAAGATATTCCAAAGGGCATTTTAATGTATTTTAAAATGAAACACTTGTTCTACTATGTAGTGAACTAATTTCATATGATGTGTTTTACAATGAAATTTTAATAAAATATATGTTATAATGAATTAGTTAGTTTAAGTGCGTTATGCTAGCTAAAATCTAATATATTATGTTGAACATTTTAATGTTATTTTTTGAAAATATTCCCTTATATTCTCATTTTTTATTAGATTCATGCAACCCAACCCAACCCTACTAAACCTGACCCAACCCATACTTCGACCCAACCCATATCCAACCTCATATAGGGTCGGATACGGGTTGAGCTACCTTAAACCCATACATATGCGGGTCGGGTGAAATATTTGGTCTGACCCGACCCAACCCATACTTTGTGCAGCCCTAGAGCTTGGCTGGCCCTAAACCCTTATCCCATTCTCCTTTCCAACATTCACAAACAAAATTAAATATAGAGCTTAGCTGGCCACCATTAGAAGCAATCTAAAGGAAGATAAGTAAGGATTCAAGTAGGAAGCTTAATAAAATCAATTCAAGAGCAAATCTCAACCCTCTTAACAATCAAGCTAAGGTGAATAATAAATTACATCTCATTTTTATTTTTTTTGGTTTCTAAATAAGATCCGAATTTATTTTGCAAGAATATTGCCATATTTTGATTGTTTAAAGGGAAATATATGCTTGTTGATGATTTGTGCTATTTCATATAGATTTTATGATAAGAACTAATTTAAAAAACCTATTAAATGACATTCAAATGGCTTTCCTTTTTGATATAAGGTCAGAAATATTATCTTATAGATGGGTTTCAAGTTTCATAATTTTTAAGTGGTTGTGGATTTATTATGAATTTTCTAGTAAGGAAAATGGTTAAATTGGGTTTAAAATTAATTTTGGCTATTATATGTTAGCTTTGGATCAGAGAATTAAATATGTTAGAAAATATATTAAAAGTGATTTATGGGAATTTTTGGAGAATTTTTCCTAAGTATTTTATTAAAGATATAAAATTATTTAAGGTATGGGACTTAAATGTTTTATATGTTTATAAAAGGAGAAGGGGCAATTTGCTAAATGTTTTAAATTATTAATTTTTGATTTCGAGAGTACTTTTAGAAAATATTTTGGAAAACCAATTGGCAACCAATTAGATGTTGACAAATAAGGCAGGTTAGTTAGAAAGATATTACTTTAAAAAACTAAAAATCATTTATTGTAAAGGATTGTTGTTTCGCCACTTTCGGCAGCACCTTTCAACCTCATACTACCGCCTCCAACCTAGTCGAAACCAATACACATGGTATCAATGCTTTGGTACATAGTGGATTGGAGAAAGGCGACATGTATAGAGTCAAAACCATGCTTTCGAATGGGTCGAAGCTTTCGATTTGCTTTCAAAAGAGATGTCGCTTGCCTTGCTTTTAAAAGAATGCTTTCGAATGGATTTTAATATAGCTTTCGAAAGAGGTTGCTGCCTTTTGTTTTAAAATAAGCTTTCGATAGGGTCGAAACCCCTGCTGCCGCATTATACCTTTCGACCAAGTTAAGGCCGCTTTTGCCTTTAAACAATGGTTTCGAAAGGGTACTTTCGTTTTTACGAAGAAGCCACTTCTCCATGCTTTCGAAAGGGGTGGTTTCGAAACCATCTACTTTCTTTTACTTAGGAATAATGCTTTCAAAAGAGCTGCTTTCGCCCTAGTTCTTTAAGACCTTTTGTTTATAATAAAAGTTAAACCAAAGGTTTCGAAAGGAATGGTTTTAAGTGGTTTCGAAGCTATGTTCCACAAACTTTTACTTGGACCCAATGCTTTCGAAAGGTTTGTTTTAAGCAAGGAGTTTTAATACTTTCGAAAGGTATATAATGAAGGTTTTGAAGGGGAGAGATACTCCAATGTTTTCGAAAGGTCCACTTGGGCTTTAAATGAAAAGTTTCCAATGCTTTCGAAAGGCAAGTTTAAAGTGTTTTGAAAAGAGGGTGTCTAAGGTTTATAAAGCTTTTGAAGGGATATCTTCAATGATTTTGAAATGTATGCTTTGGCCTCTCGGCATAGTGTTTCAAGGTATAGTAGTTAACTTATTTTGGAATGGGTACTTTCAATGGATTCGAAAGGTATTGTTTAAAGATTTTAAGCAAAGGTTTCGAATGGTTTACCTTGGTTTCATGGCCTAATGGCTTTTAGGTTAAAAGAATTTTTAACTTACTTTAGAGGGATAGATAATCCCATTATATTTCATCAACATTGTTTGTGTAAAGTATGTACATCATGCCAATAATGTTTGAGTAAAGCAAAGAGTATATTTTCCTTGTTCAAGTATGATTTAAAGGGTGAAATCAATTTGAAAGAAATGTTTTCAAGGAAAATTTGATGGGGTAGTTAACCCTAAGTAAATGACTCGGATATTAGAATACCAAATGGGACTGGTATAGGGTTGCGCCCTATACTTTAGCTAATAAGCCCCTAGCTAATATAAGTCCAAAATTTCAGTGTGTAAGGCTTTGTCACATGTAAGACTAAAATGAGGTTACACACAGAAAGGAATATACAAAGAGAATATTGTTTATTGGTGAGCCCGCAAAACCATTAGGTTCAGTTGACCCTAAAAGAAGATAGTAAAGGGCAGTCAGCCCAGAAGTGTGTCTAATAGATGTTAGATAATTGATTGTGTCTGGTAGGCCCGAGTCAGCCAATGGTTTATAGTTAGCCAAACAAAACTATATTTTTTGGATAGATAGTCCATTGATTACCTAATTTATATGCATATATGATATTGCTATTACTGCTTTAATCAGTTTGAATGTAGGATTTTGATTTTCAAAAGATATGTTTTGAAAAGGGATATTAGCGAGGGGAAACCCGTTCCGCTAAGCGGCATGGTCTCACTTAATATTAGATAACTGAGATGTAGAGTATTATTCATACCAGGCTTTATGTCTGACTTGAAGTTTATGTTTTCCTCTTAAACTCTCAGGTGCTCAGAATTTGATTTGAACAAATTAAGAGTTGAGGTTTTGCAGGTTTAGTAGGTTGGACGATAAGCTGCCGAAGACGTGCAGGAGGCACAACTAGCTATATATAGGACCTATTTAGTTTTATTTCCACTATGTTATGTTAAGACAAATTGTTTATTTAGTACTCTGATCATCAAGGGGCATCTTCATATGTCGCTATTGGCGTAATTTGCAATAATTATGTTTGATCAAAACCTAGGAATCAATTAATGGGATTATGTAATTGAGTATGAAATATTGATTTGAAATGTAATCAGGAAGGTTGTTTTTATATATGTGTTGGTTTTATTTCATATTCATGTGCTTCCGATATTATGGATACAACTAGCATTACAGTATTTTGTCATCGGAAGTTAATAGTACGGATGATTGCAGCATCTGTAGTGCTTAGCTTCGAGCCTCAAGATAGGGGATGTTACAACTAGAGGTGGGTAATGCGGATTTTGGCGTTTGTTCAACAATTCAACGATGAGGTTGTATTGGTGGTGATTGTTATGGAGAATTCAAGTTGGTTGCAATTTTGTGGAAGAAGATAGTAAATCGAGTCTTGAGTTCTTCACGGAATGACATTCGGGCTTTTCCCCGGTGCTTGACATGTTTTGCTATCTTCGTCCACAGAATCAGAATTAACTTGCACTGAGTTACACTGTTAATCCGACACGTCATCTCGTGGATTGGTTTTGGTTTTTCTGGGAGCCGATAATAGCTTGGGGGAGAGTCTCGTATGCAACTTATCTTGTTATCACCTTCCGGAGAGCTGAAACTGACTTATGCTGAGAATTCTCTACTTGATTCGGATCCATCAATCTATAGTTCCTCACTTCGGATTGATCCCATTATTGCACACTTGTTGTACCTGGAATGGGAAGAGCTTCCTGTGTCGCTTCGGACAGCGGATCCGTTATCGATCGTTGATCGATAACGGGTAAGTGTAGGAGAAATAACTTCAATAAATGATACGAGAAGCTCTTTTCTTTCTTCACTGCGAGTGAACTATCTACACAAGGTAGAGTGCTTGTAGTGTTCTTCAGGACACCGAGCCCATCCCACGTAGATAACACACTGCACTTGCCCCAGTCAACACTTGAAACCCGACGTGTCAACATAAATCATTACTTTTTCGGAGTTCAAGTGTAGAGGGACTTTTAGTTAAAGAGAGTGCTACTTGACCACATTAGATGCAAGTCCTGTTTTATAGAATAAGCACCCGTCCTCTCGCCATAAGTCCAGTGGAGGAAGTCCAGCACTTTCAGAAGCTGAATGGTCATCCGTTGTGCCTTCGTAAACAGTTTCCGTAGCACCTACTTCTTCAGTATCACAAGCTGAATATGGTAAATTGGTTCCGGTTGGTCCGGTTTTAGACCGGACTCCTCCAAATTTTAGAGTTCTACTCAATCCTATGGAAAGAGCTTCCTCCATAATCTCTGCTAAAGTTCTACATAACATTTTCTTACAACACGGCATTACAGATGATGACGTGCGCCTTTTGGAGAAGAATGAGTTTACACATATGCTGCCTTCGGGGTACACTACTTACCACCGGTATATGTGCTTAAATGGAGCAGTCCCCCCGATAATCGCTTCTTGAAAGAAACTCTTCTGAATTTGGGAATTGCTTCATTTCAGATTCATCCTAATGGGTACGCAATCTTGACCTGCCTTCACGTCTTGTTTATGTGGACATTTAATCCTGCCTCGAGTTTCGATGAGTTGAGATATTTTCTCTCATTCAAGAAGAGAGAAGAATGTCCATGCCTCGTCATCATCGAGGCCCGAAGAAACCACATGATCGTGCTAGAGCTTCAGAGCAATCTGTCTTAATTCAAGACCCAGTATTTCTTCGTTAGGTGTCCTGAAGGATTTAATCATCTTTGGACGATGGGGGTTTGTTCTCTCCTTTACTTATTGAGATTTAATAAGCCACTATGGGATTTTTGATAGATTGAATACTTCTTGCAGTTATTCCAAGGCCGAACAAGGATCCGTCACTCGATCTGATTTTCCATACCATGAAGGCCGTAGATGCCAAGGAGAGATCGGTTAAGTCTTTGCTAACGGACGAGAATTTGCTTCGGTATAGGCTGTTGCATCCCGGGAGGTCTATTGTGGCCGTCGAAGTTCCGTCTCCTTCCCATTCCAAAATTTGAACACGTCTACTTCTTCATAGCGCGGCTTCGAAGAGGGTGATCCCCCAGAAGGAGAAGGTCCGTCTGGCGGGTTGACTAAAGAAATTCACGAAGGAAGGATTGTTACGACTGAAGCCAGCTGCCCGGCCAGAATGCCCCCGATTCCAGAGGAGCAGGAAAACGAATTCAAGCAGCGTAAGGGTAAGGTTGTGGTGACATAAAAAAGGAGGAGGGAGAAGTTGAGGGCAGTAGCAGTTATGATTCCTCCTTTGGTGATGATGAATTCGATGCAAGTTCCAGTGATGAAATTTCGAATCGTGTGATGAAACTCCGGGAATGAGTCCCATTCTCTCGGATTTTCCTCCCCAAGAGATTCATGACCAAGATGCTCCCCTAGCGGCCGAGCGCCTTCAGGATTCCTCACTTAAGGAAACCGACATTGACTTTGGGTATTTGTGCAACATTTACGTAGATATCGATGAACTCATGGGAGAAGATTTCGAATTCGAGGGACCGTCTCCTCGCCGCAGTTATATTATGTCTAGAGTCAGCCCAATTTCTTCCACGGTGGCTTCCCGATCCAGTTTATAACATCTTTTTAGGCTGCTTATGACATGTTACACCTTTCACTAGGGTCACCTTCACTTACACATGCATTATTTAGGTCCATTTTTTATCACTAAAGCTCTTTATTTATTCTTTATATCAAGTACTATGAGAGGTAGTGGACTTTACGAGGATCTTGAACAATTCACCGATTCGCAACGAAAACAGTCTTCAAGCCGCCACCAGCCCTGTGAAATCGAGAAAGAGTGGAGAAGGCGAAAAGACTTGGAAGCCAAAGCACGTCGTCGGGACGACAGAGAATGGGGTAGGGTTTACAAGAGTGGTTATGAGAAGAGAAAAACTCCTGACGACCAAGAAGATCCACCCAAGAAGCCAAAGGTAGATCGCAGTTCTCATCCCTTTGAGCATCAGGCTTCTGCCCCGGCCTCAATCTCTGTCGGACTTGAAGTTTTGGCTTCTGCTGTTCAACTTTCATCTTTATCCAAAGATCCATCGACTCACGTGGTGCCTGCTTCTGGTCCTTCATGTCCTCGTAGGAGTTCGACTTATATTCTTCCGTACGGTTCCCTAGACTCGAAGCTACGCTCCTCGGGTGGTATCTAAAGAGAGCTAAATTTGACCGCGACCTGCGCCTAAACCGTAAAGATTCCTATATGCCCCATCTCCAAGCGATTCAAAGTGATTTGGATCAAGCTAAGGGATGGGAAAAACTTTGCAAGCAGCTGGCAGACACGAACAGCAACAATTATCAAGAGATCCTTTCCTTTGAATCAGAGAAGGACGATTATGAAAGGGCGTTAGCGGAACGTGATGCTAGAATCGAGCGATTAACACAAGAGAAGGATGTTGCACTCCGAGAGAGTAAGTACAACGCTTGCTTGCTGAAGTAACTGAAAGAGGCCTATGCAAAAATAGAGATCCCGAGACGAAATCAAGAAGGCCCATGCGGACGAAGTTAAGCTGAAAGAGGAGCTTGATGCCCATGACGTGATCATTGAAGCTCAGAAGAAAACTATCGCTGAACATAACAAAGTTGTTGAAACCTATAAAAAGACAATTGCTGATTATGCGGGAATTATGGAATCTCGTGACAAGACCATTTCTGATCAAGCTCAAATGATTACTTTGCTCCAGGAAAGAGTCGTGCAACTTAGCACTGAGAAGACCCGAGTTGAAATTGAGAAGGTTGCCGTAACAGCGGATTACTTGGAGTTGCAGGATAATTTTGAAAAGAAGATGGAGAAGATGGATGATACCATCTTAAATTTTTATGTTAACTCCTTGCTGGATCAGGGGAGCCTCAGCAATCTTGACCCCAAATTCCCGCGTACTTTTGCCATGGTTTGGGAAGAAGTTCTGGCCCATTTATGAGAGAATAAGGATATATACACCGATCAAGATTTGGTGGATGCCTATCACAATGAAGAATCGAAGAAATCTCTGATAGTGGGTCAAGAGATTATTCGAGTCGAGAGGGAATAGGCGGCTGCCGATGCTGCTACGACTTCAACTGCAAAAAAGATGCCAAAGCCTTTCATTTTTGGGCCTAGCGAATCGTTAAAACAACCTCGCAATCAGTTAGCGAGTTCGGCCAGTGCTGCCTTGTTGTTTGGCCCTCCGACAACTATGTCGAAAGCCTCGGGTGGTCCCAAAATTTCTCCAAGATCGTGCAGCTATCTGAAGAAGGAGAAGGTTGGGAGTATAAAGTTGAAATTCTCAGCCATTCTTATGATGCAGGTAACCTTCTTGTTTCCCCCGAGTTTGAGAATTTCTAGCTCATGCCGCAAGAATAGGACGAACTGAATGGTTTCATTTTTGATCTTATAGGTCCGTCTTCTTTACCTACCTACTTGCCGATTTCTTTGATCCCTAGGCTTGCTGCTATTTTGACTGCCTTGACGCTTGTTTCCGTAGCCGCTTCGATTGGTGCACCTGTATCTGGCTCACAACTAGGGCTGGAAGCCGAAAAGATTGTTGCATTCAACGGTCTGGACAACCCTTCTGTATCTTTAGAGGGCGATTTCACGACAGCTAAAGCTCGAGAGCAGGATAAAAAACTGGCCAGCTAAATAAATATAAACAACAGATGGTGGCCATTAAGAAGGAAAAGATCGAGGAGAGAAAATCTTCATGGAGTTCCCGCAAGTCCCATAAGCGCAGGACCAAAGGGGTGTCCTCTGTGAAAGTTGAGGAACAGGGAGGAGATGCTGGAATGGAGGAGAGAATTGATATTTCAGGCAGCGACACTATTCCTAGCAGGGATTCTGAGAGGAAGAAGAAACTTCCGACTAAAGGTGGAAAGGGGAGTGGCAGGAAGAGGCATTGGCAGGCTCGAGTAATAGTGAAGCCAGATTTTGGGGCATTCTTGTTTTTTTATACAAGTTTTGTTCAAGTGCAGAGTCCGCACTTATTGCTTTGATTGTTGTAGCATCTGTATTTTCCTTTTTATTAGCCGATATTCTATGGGTACGGCCCCACATTTTGACTTTGTATAGAAATGCTATAAGTAATACAATGTTGACATTTTGATTGTAACTTTATCTATCTACTTATCTAAGTTCCATGCACTTATGCCAATTTTATTTACTGCAATTTTATTTTATCTAGTCCTGTAATTACCACCATAATTATTTGATAGGAGTAATAGATTTGTGAAGTACTTGGTTTTTTTGTTTTTGAGTATCGGTATGTGTGCCCCCAGTTCACGGGGCTATTTACTTCAAACACTTGACAAATGACCGGTTGATCCAAGTGATTTTTTGGTTGTCTGTAATTGGACCTGTTTGCAGTTCTTATCTTCAGGAACTTATGATTTGAATGTCTCGATTCCAGAGATATTGTCGGTCAACAATTGGAATTTCAACCAATTCGTAGTCGTTTGACATTTCTGGATTCATACCCATTACTCCTAATAGTAGGAGTGAATTGATTCTTGTTAGTCCTGCAGTAGACGAGTTCCCGGCATTACCGAGACAATAACGGTACTTAAGAGTGTGCACGGCTTATCAAATGCGCGGTTTTAATAGTGTGCGCGACTTATGGGATGCGCGGCTTTTGGGATCGATATGACTCGTTGATCCGGAACGGTTTGGAATTTCTCGACGTTACCGATCTTAGGGCAAGTGAAGAGTTCATGTTTGGAGAGCATGATTCCACAACTCAAAAAGTAATGCGCAGCTTATGGGAGTGTGCAGCTTTGATAGTTGTGCTTGCTTGGATCTGATTCCACAATCCAAGAAGCGGTGCGCGGCTTACGAAATGCACGGCTTTTATTTGGGCCTTCCCAACGTCGTTGGAGCAACACCAGTTCTCAGAAGGCGGGGATCGGGTTCCGCTGATCCAACGGTTTGAGTCGATTTACTTCCGCCGACCCTACGGGTAAGTGGGACATAATTGAGCATGGTTCCATTATCTCAAGCAGCGATCAAATGATTTTGATTCGATTTGACCCCATCGACTCGGCAAGTTACTTTTGTGAACATAGTTTTATTTGTTCTGAAAGCAAAGCAATTTTATTAATGAAATTTGGGCAAGTTTTTCCCATTTACAATGCCTCTTGTATTCTGGGATGGCTTATTTGCTGTAAATAGGAAATAAATAAGATAATCTTAGGTAAAGTAACGATGCAGCGATTCGTTGTTCAATGCTCGGGGAATTTGGATTCCATCAACGGTTCTTAGCTTGAATGTGTCATCCCCTAGCTTCCGACCGAGCATATAGGGTCCTTCCCAGTTTGGTCCGTGTGCACTTGGTACAGGGTAGACCCTCTTAAGGACAAGGTCTCCTACTTCGATGGTGCGATTATGAACTTTGGAGTTGAGGTACTATGCGACCCTTTTTTGGTGAGTGGTAGTCCTTAATTTGACTTCTTCCCTCTTCTCATCGACCATATCGAGTGACTCGAATAGGAGTTTTTCATTCTGCCTTCGATTGAAGTTTTGCCTCCGATAAGAAGGGACTTTTAGCTCAACTGAGATCATTGCTTCTGAACCATATGCTAGCGCGAATAGAGAGTGCCCAGTTGAATATTTGTGCGTTGTCTTGTAGGCCCATAGTGCGAGTGGAAGTACATCGACCCAATTTCCTTTTTCTTTAGTTAGCCGTTTTTTAATGGTGGACTTGATGATCTTATTTACTGCTTCCACTTGCCCATTTTCCTATGGATGTGCGACAACGGAAAAGCTTTTCTAGATTCGGAAGTGTTTGTAAAAGTTTTTGAACTCAGCGCTTTCGAATTGAGTCCCATGATCCGTGATGATTTTCTCTGGCACCCCAAACCTACAAATAATATTTTTAGTAACAAAGTAAATGACTTCTTTGTTGTAATAGTGACCAACGGTTCCGCTTTGGCCCATTTGGTGAAATATTCAACGGCAACAATAGCATATTTGGCTCTCCCTTTAGCCATTGGTAATGCGCCAATCAAATCGATTCCCAAGATTGCAAACGGCCATGGGCTGACCATCTGTGTTAGCTCCGTTGAGGGGGTTCTTTTGATCTTGCTGGTTCTTTGGCATTGATCGCACCGTCCGGCGTAATTTACTGCATCGCGGTTCACTGTTGGCTAAAAGTACCCATGCCATATAACTTTCTTTGCAATGTTTTGTCCCCCAATATGATCTCTACGGTTGCCTTCATGAACTTCTTTTAGGATCGTTCGAGCTTTGACGTTGGTCACACATATGAGCAAGGGGGTAGAGAATCCTCTTCGGTAGAGTATCCTAACTTGCATTACAAATAGCGGTGCCTTTTGAAGAAGCTTTTTCCGCTAGTTCCTGTCTGCGAGGAGAGCTCCAATGAGCAGGTAGTCTTTAATTGGTGTCATCCATGTCTTTGGTTCCTTGGTTATCTCAAAAATCCAGTCGATATCCATTTTGCTTATGCTCGGCGTGGTCAATGATTCAACTAGGACCAACCCCAATGACCGAGCCTCTCCGGAACTGACTAGTTTGGCCAGATAATCTGCCTTCGTGTTCTGTTCCCTTAGGATATGAGTTATGGTGTAATGCTCGATGTCGTTCAGTAGTTCTTGCACTTTAGATAGATATGGGATGAGGTTTTCCCCGAGCCTGATATTCGCCTTGCACCTAACATACGACTAGTTGAGAGTCGCTATAGATGTGTACGGATTTCATCTCGAGTTCCCTCACAATCTTTAGCCCAGCTATCAACGCTTTATATTCAGCCTCGTTATTTGTTGCAAGGAATTACAAGCACAAGGCGTAGCAAACGGATTGTCCTTCGGGATTCTTGAGCACTACCCCTTCTCCCAAGTAGAAGTTTCTAGACGCACCTCGACGAATAGCTTCCAATGTGTCTTCACTCGTGGAGTCATTCCTTCTTCATTACCTCGTATTGTAAACTCAACAATGAAATCTTCTAGCGCCTGCCCATTGATCGCCTTTCGAGGATGGTATATGATTTCATACCGACTAAGTTCGATGTTCCATTTGATAAGCCATCTAGAGGCCTCGGGGCGGTATAACACGTTTCAAGGGTTGATCTGTCAGCACTCTGATAGGTGTACTTGGAAGTACGGTCGTCTTCTTGGATGTGATCAAGAGGCAATATGCCAGTCTTTTCAATTTTGGATAATTCTTTTTTGCTCCAGTGAACCGTTTACTGATGTAATATACGGGTCGCTGGATTTTATTTTCTTCTTGTACGAGCGCGGCACTCAATGCATGTGGCAAGACTGCTAAGTAGATATACAAATCTTCTCCGTCTACCGGCTTGGACAGGATTGGTGGGGTATCCATATGTCACAGCAGCTCTTCGAACGCAGTTTGACAAGCTTGATTCCATTTAAAGTTTTTCTTTCACTTCTTTAGCGCGTCGAAGAACGGTATACATTTGACAGTCGCTTTTGAGATAAACCGACATAGTGATGCTACCTTTCCATTTTGGCTTTGTAACTCTTTCCTGTTCTTCGGAGCCTCGACCTCCCGCAAAGCGGTTATTTGCTTAAGTTGCTTCGATGCCTCTGGCGCTAACAATAAATCCCAAGAACTTTTTTAAGGCTACCTCGAAATGACACATAAGTGGATCGAGCTTCATTCTATATTTGCAGAGTATTTCAAGCATTCCAGCGAGGTTGTCCAAGTGATTCGCAGCTATGCATGATTTTACCAACATATCGTCTACATAAACCTCCATTGTCTTCCCACTCTGATGTTTAAACATGGCATTCACTAGTCGTTGGTAAGTTGTCCCAGCATTCTTTAAGCCAAATGGCATTACTTTATAGCAATATAGTCATAAATTGGTAATGAAACTTGTATTTTCTTGATCTGATTTGTGCATCATGATCTGGTTGTACCCCGAGTATGCATCCATAAATGATAGTAGTTCATGTCCAGCCGTCCCATTCATAAGCTGATCGACTCTGGGCAGAGGAAAGCTGTCTTTCAACCAAGCTTTGTTCGGGTCCAAGTAGTTGATACGGGTTTGCCATTTCCCATTGGACTTCTTGACCAAAATCGGGCTAGATACCCATTCATGGTAAGTTGCATCGCGGATAAAGCCATTCGCCATCAGGTTGTTCACTTCTTCTCTTAGCGCTTTGGGCTGCGCGAGCCTTAGGCTACGCCTTTTCTTTTTCACGGACGTATACTTGGGATCAATGTTAAGTGCGCGGCAGACTATCTCTAGCGACACCCCGCACATATCGGAATGTGTCCAAGCAAATACATCCAGATTGGCGTGAAGAAATTTGATGAGTTCCACTCGCATCCTGTTTCCAAGATGCAATCAAATTTTGAGGACCCATTTGGGTCATCCAAGTCGACTAGGACAGACATCGTCAATTTTGCCAGTGCTGCCCGTTCCTCCCCTGAACTCTTCTTTCTAGGGTCCATCGCCTTATTGAATCGGCTATGGTCCCCAAGCCAGGGGCGGCTCTATAGTTGTTTTTGGCATATTTGCGAATTTGGAGAGTTTTCCCCACATTCTTCTGCTTTTCTTTTCTTTTAGACTCACGTAGTTCCATGACATAACATTTTCTAGTGGCACTTTGGTCTCCTTTGATCACCCCGACTCCATTTTTCGTTGGGAATTTCATAGTTAGACACCATTGAGCTAAAGCAATCTTAAAATCTGCCAAGGCGGGTCGCCCTAGGAAGGCATTATAGGCGGAAATTTCATCTACTATCACAAAGGTTTGGATGAGGGTGACTCTTCGGTTGTGTTCTCCGAGTTCTATGGGTAAGTCAATTGTTCTGACAGGTTGTTTGGGTTCACCCGTGGATCTCTGAATCTTTGTTTAGCAGGCGGATACATCTTTCATACTGATCTTCATCTGATCAAAGGTGCATTTGAAAGGATATTCATAGAATTACCGCTTTTTACGAACACTCGTCGGACCATGGTGGGGCCAATTCCTACTGTCATGACCATGGGGTTGAGAGTTGGAGCTTCTATTCCTTCAGCATCTCGATTCTGGAATACTATGTCGTCGTCCAAGGTTCTCTGCTGCTTAGCAGGGGTTCCATCTTCGATCGCAAAGCATGCATCTTTCAGAGTGTGCTTTAATGAGGTTACATACCACTTCATTTCCCCCTAATTCTTCTACACGAAATGTGGCCCTCCAGATATCGTTCCAATGATGAGTCTCTAGTCAGTCCATCTGGGTCTCTCTTTGCTGGTTCCAGCTTGGTTTCCTTGGTCTCTATGAGCTTGTGGCGCTACAGGTTTATCAGGATTTAGTGGTTTTCCCACATACTGCTAAAGCTTGTTTTCCTGAATCAAGTTCTTCAGGTGATGACACTCATTTGTGTTGTTGCCATGTGTCCCATTGAAGCGGCGGTACTTTCCGGAATGCTTTTGCTGTTCAGTTGCTTCCTTTTTAGGTGGCTTCTTGTACTCTGCCGTCCACTGCGTTGCAATATAGATATTTTCTGGAGTATCGTTGAGCGGGGTGTATTCTTCGGGCCGAAAACCTTTGAGTCACTTGCTACTTCCGTTTCGCTTGTTAGAATTTTGGTTCTTCCTTTTTTGATTCCCATTCTTTCCTGTGTTCCCTTCAGCGATCCCGGAGGTGTTTATATCTTGGTTCATCGCCATACCATTCTACCCAATGTTAGTCGGTTGTTGGTTCCTTTCTAATTCATGTTCCTCTTCCAATCTCAAATACTGACTCGCCTTTCGGTTGAAGTCCTTCCTAGTGGTGGGTTGTTTCATTTTGATCCATTACCTAAATTCAATTTTGGGGTGAATTGCATGGACTAAGGCCATAAAAACCATATCCTTGTTCGAACTACTTACTTCAGTTACTGCAGTGTTGAACCGATTCATGAAAGAGTTCAGGGGTTCATTCCATATCTGGAATAGGCCAAATAAGGACATCACATCTTTTGGCTGTGTCATGTGAAGTCTAAATTGATCAAGGAATCTTATTGCTAGTTTATTGAAGGTGGAGATGGATCATGGTGGAAGCCTAGTGAACCACATGGAAGTGGTTCCTTCTAGGAAAATGGGAAACATCTACATCGAATGGCATCCAAAGCATTCGCTCCATCCATGTACCTACTATACTTGTATAAGTGGGGTTTCGGGTCTCTTGTTCCGTCGTAAGACGGAATAGTTGGCATAGTGAACTTATCGGGGTATCGCTCATTCAAAATGTCATCAGTGAAAGGAATCCGACATGGAGCAGATCCCCATTCATCATCTCTTATATCTTTACTTTCATCCATTAGTTGCTTGACCATGTCCGTGATATATGCCTCAGATGTCCGGTAATATGGGGGTCAGCTGTCAGTGACTACACCAAGTGTTTGATTTTGCAAATGATCTTGGTGAGTGGGCTGAACCCTAGGCTCTCATGTCTTCGAAAGATCCACTCCCTCAGGGTTTCGTTGGCTTGCGGTTGGTTTCACAGGGGTAGTTTGGATCTCCCTGGCGTCATTGAATGTATTATTATTTCCTTCCAACTTGTCGTCGTCAAGTCGCTCACCATCTTCTGGGTCGGAGAGATCCATGACTATATCTTCCTGTGGGGTTTTCGCTCCTAGATTCAAGTTTGTAGTTGGTTGCCTCGTAGTTGGTGGTGTATTTGGTTTCCTTCCATATTGATTCTTATGGTTCCACCTATTACTCCTTTCTGCGGCTGCTTTCCGTCTCTCCTGTTTAGGCCAGAAATTGAAGAATTTTCTTGTTCCACGGTGGCCACGGGCTCTATCGTGGTTCTTGGAGCAGCATGCGACTGCAAGGTCAATATGGCATTCAGTTTTTCCATGAGAGCCCTTTGGCTGTTTTCCATTTTATGATTAATTTCATAAACCATTCTATTTAATTTATCTCTAGTAAGAACGTCACGCTGAATAGAGGATCTTGGAACCTGATCTCCGAAGTTAGCTCCTAACTGTAGATTGTTGGGATTGTTGACTTCAATTTGCTGAGGGTTTGCTTCTTCTCCAGCAATGGTAGCTCCTTTGGATCTTCCAAAAGTTGTTCTCATTCTTTATGGTGTCATTGATTCTCTACAGTAAATCTTCTAAGCAAAGATTGAGGATCTAACTTCTGTATCTATCTGATCCAAAGTAGATAGCTAGATCTAAGCCTGAGTTGGGTTCTCAATGAAAGCACCAAAATGTTAACCCAATAAATGGATCAACACCCTGAATTGAGTATGAAAGCATCGGCCTGGTTTATCAAGGCAAATAAAATAGAAACAAGGAATAATAATTTGCAGATAAAGTAAAGAAACAAGAGATTTTTAAAGTGGTTCGGCTGTCAATGAAGCCTACATCCACTTTATAACTTTTGTTATTAACTAACTACATTTACACGCTGATTTCGATTACAATTTGATTGGATCTTGTAAGTTAGATCAAGTCACCAGTGTTAGAGTTCTCTGGAGAATCATAGTGAACCCTTTAGATAACTGTTGTGTGGAAGGAGAAGAGCGAAGAATAGTTTCTGTACAGTTTAAGCAGCCAGTCCAGAAGATCCTCTTTATGTTGCAGATAAGTTAGTATTTATAGGGATCGAAGAGCTATTAGGCTAGGCCACCTTGTCAGAAGCTTGCATTTGAAGGTACAGAGGCGCTCAAAAAATTTGGTAGCAGGCCGAGCTGAAGTGATGGATCGCTAGCGATCCATAAGGCATGGATCGCTAGCAATTCATGGAGTTAGATTATTTTTGGCTCGTTTCAATTGGATCATGTTCTTTGCCCTGTGTAGATGCTCTTCATGTAATTTCATGACTATATGCTTTGTTTTGATGATGTTCATGTACTGATTGCATTGAACTATTACAGGATCAGATGAATGCCCACTTCTTGAACTAGCTCGCTTGGAATATCACCAAACTTAGCAAACATCCCTAGAAAACTTATTAGACCATGGTGCAAGAGGATAGGAGGATCCATGAGCGACCCTTATGGATCGCTAGCGATCCATAAGCTAGCAATCCATATGTGATGGATTGCTAGCGATCCATCATCTTAGTCAATTTTTGGTTTCTTTTTCTTGAGTCTTTTAGTTCCTTCTTCTAATCCTTTTGGTTGAATCTTGAGTTGTTCTAACTTGACGTAGATGTTCTGACTTCCTTTGAATTCCGTTGGGTCAAAAACTCGGATAACAACTAGCCACACTATTATCCTTCTCTTCCAATTTTTTAAGCCATTAAAAGACAATTTAAATATAAATAGTAGATCGGTGGTTGAATTTTTTGGATTGGTAACTCTTTTTGGATTCTGGGTACCGACTAAAGGAGTTTTGGATTCATCATTTCAAAGTGTCACAACTAGGCCCTAGTTGAGGTAAATATTTTTTTACAATTACATATAAATATATATTGCTCATAATGTTATTTATGTGCTATAGTTAGTATATGAATTATCATGAATCTATATATCTATGTCGTCCTTATTGGATGAAAATGTATATACGTATGTATCAAAAAATATTTATACGTGTTAGTATACATATAGCTCAAGGCCATAACTTAAAAAATTATCTTTTTAAAATATAATAATATTTAAAATTATTTTGAATAAAACAGTATTTAAAATGCAAACATAATTATATAAATATGTGCTTATATTTCGTTAATACATATATTGTAGTTTCAGATATAAAATTTAAGTATATATATATTTCAAAATCCAAATATTATATATATACCAATTCGGATATCGTATATAATTATATATTACATTCATATATATATATATATGTAAATTTTCAACATAACATGTACATGTTTAAAACTGTTTCCAAAAGTAAAAAAATTAATTTTTTATTTATCAATAATAAAAAGAAGATTTTTCTTAAAATAATTTTAAAACTCGAGTTTATAAAATTTTATTTTATTTTATGGTCGAATGTGTGTATATGTGTGTGTGTGTGTGTGTTTAATTATAGTTTACATTAAAACATATTATATATATGTGTGTGTAGTATTTCTAAATATTAATATAATATGCATATATAAGGTTTTATGTATATGTTTAATAACTAAATAAATAAATAATTATTTTCAAAATACATATATTACATATATATTTATTTAAAATTATTAATTTGAATTAGAAACTACCGGATATTTTATTATGCAAATCTAGATCTAGAATTTAAAAATTGGACACATGGTTATTTAAAATAGTATTTACAATTACTTTATGTTGTAATATAAACTATACGTATATATATTTACATAAATATTTACATTTTCCAAATATCAATTTATAATTGTTATCTGGCTTTTTAACCAAGTAGATTCTTACTGGAATTAGAACGTCAAGATGAAGACGAAGCGATTCATAGACTTAGGAATATGCATAGAAGGGAAATAGGAACACACTCAAGAAATTCCAGAAGATTTGGAGCAAAGACGACCACTCGGTACCAAGTCCTACTACTCGATACTAAGTGCATTATTGACGTGGGATCTCCATATTCTTGTACATAGGACCTGGCGCGAGTGGTTGTCATGAAGTACATTTTTTGAGGAATAGACGAACGACTCTAAGGATTTTCTAGAAAAAAGCAAAGAAAGTGGATAAGAACAAGAACTTATTAGAGATGACTCAATCTCAATGGAATGTATTTGAAACACAACAGATTGGGGATGGGAAGCAGAATAGAAGGAGGAGAGTTTCCACCCTCAAAATCCAGTCGGTACCGAGTGTTTCATACGGTATGAGAGGTCATTATTGATGTAGGGCCCCACCTTCCCCTCCTACACCATCGGATTTGGATCTGGACTCAATATTTATGGGCTTTCGGTTCTGCTAGATTATTTTCCGATAAATACAGACCCAATAGCCATTGGAAAATTACTTTTTGGCACTTCATCTTCTAGCTCTTCTCTATTAAAGTCACTAAGGCAGATACTATTGGCTGATTTAGACTATAACAACGTGTCAATCCCTTGTATTAGAGACTCTCAATCATCGAATGAATAAAATAACATTGGACATAGGCCAGAAATTGCTGAACCGCTATAAAATTCTGGTGTTCTCTTTACTTTTCACATAGGTTTTGCTAGATCCCTTTTTTCTATAGGTCTTTGGGTGTTGATCCATTTTTGGCATCAAAATTTTAGTGCTTTCACTGGGCGTCTTGATTCTCAGGCTTAGATCTAGGTTGCTATTTTAGGTTTTGAGAGATCAAATGGATAAATCTAGCAGATTTGCTTTAAGGAGTTTGGAAACTTACTGGTAAGTATTAATGGCGCCTAGAAGATTAGGAAGATTATCAAGAGCATTAGCTGCTGGTGATGAAGGGAATGCTCATCAAATGGAAGCCAATACTAGGATCGTATGCTTAAATGGAGATGGTTACAAGGATTGAGTTGGACAAGATAATGCAGGAGCTGAATCAGAAGTTAGTCGATAGTCGCAAAGCTTTTATGGTAAAGATAGATGGTAGCATAACACAACCGACCTAGCAACCAGAAAGACCAAGAAGGAGTAGATGGAAAATTTCTCCTGTCGAATCTAAGGAAAAGAACTCATCTATTTTTGGCCAAAATAGGAAAACTAGTAAGCAAAAAACAAAAGGAAGAGTTGTTGGGCAAGCATGAGGAGTTGCTAGAGGAATCCGGAGCACTCTCCTTATAAGGAAACAACTCGGTACGAACCAAAATTAGGTCGGTAGCAAGAGGAATTTGAAGGACTAGAGGGACAGGGAGTTGAGATTATGGACTTATCTAACTCAAAGGATGATCTATAGCATGACAATGATGATTACAAGCTGAATGTTGGATTAAATGGAGCTGGAGTTCAAACAGCTGCAACAGAACCAACTGAGCGTTAGTGGAAGATCGAAGGATTGGTCCTCCCAAAGACTAGAGAACCTAGATGTCAGTAAGGAAACGGAGATCGCTTGTAGAGTCAAACACTCAGTGCATTCCCTGATAGTTGACCTTAGGAATACCATGCCAGGAGGAATATATAGCGGATATGGTCAAATGATTGGTCGAGGAAAACAAAGGTAGAATGAACAAGGATTCAGGTTCCGCGCCAAGCAAAACTTTGTTCGTGGAAAAAATCCTAAGAGAGGAGTATCCTAGGAAGTTTACGATGCTAAAAATGCCATTGTATAATGGGACTACTATTCCTAGACAGCATTTACCTAAGTATGAATGGAACATGGATGGTGTCAGGGCAACCGATGTTGTTCGATGTTGATGTTTTCCTATTTTCTTTGAAGGTGTTGCATCTATATGGTTCATTAGGCTCGTGCCTAGATCTATATCAACGTTTGATGAGTTGGCTAGGAAATTCTTGGAGCAGCTCCGGCTTCATGTTGCTCGGCCTAAGGATGTGATGTCCTTATCGAGCCAATCTCAAGGACCTAAGGAGTCACTTAAATGGTTATTGAAATCGGTTTAATGTTGCTATAAAGGAAGTGAGTAATCCAAAGGAGGGTTGGGTATTTATGGAATTGGTATGGGCATAAATCCATACATGGATTTTAGCAAGTGGTTGAATATGAAACAACCAATGACTATGGAGGAATTCCACCGAAAGGCTAATCGGTTTCTGCGATTGGAAGAGGCAAGTCTAGCTGCAGGGAAGACCGATGACGAACAGTCGAAGGAAGTTATCCAGAGCAATGTGGCAATTAAGAAAACTAGAGCAAGCTCTGGTAACGTGGCAGTTAATATTGGAAACTCTGGTAACCAGAAGAAAAGGAATCAAGGCCCTAGTGGTATTTATAGCAAAAACAAGAAATGCCCGAGAAATATGAAACCGGAAGATATACACCTCTAAATGATACATTGGAAAATATATACCTTGCTACTTAAGGAACATAACAATATAAAGAGCCATCCAAGAGGGAGGAAACTAAGTAGGAAAGGCGCTCCGGAAAGTACTGTCCTCTATGAAACCCATGGACACAACACGAACGAGTGCCGGCATTTGAAGGATCTCAATGAAGAACTGATAAGGAAGAATAAGCACTAGCAGTACGTTAAAGAACCATAGGAAGGTGGTCAAACCACAAGACCCAAGGGCCATCTGCCTAAGGGAATCAACCTGGACCAAGATGCAAAGAGCCCAGGCGAAATGATGGAAGGCTGGTTATCAATACGATAACTAGAGGGACTCATCCAGCGGAGAAAAGTTGGAGGGAAATGTAATGGTATGCGAGCTCACTAAAGCACATTTCGCAAGAAGAATTCTTTACCGTAGAAGACAGAGCTCCAGCTAAGCAGCAAAGGATGATAATGGATGATGTCGTATTCAGAAATGGATATGCGATGCAGTTGAAGCTCTAACTTTCGACCCCATGGTGATAATGCAGGTATTGGACCGACAACAGTAAATTGGGTCTTGATGGATACTAGAACTTCTATGAACATCTATTAAAAATGACATTCGATCAAGTGAAGATTAACATGAAGGAGGTCATGACTTGTAAAACCAAGATCCAAGGATTTACGGGCAAAGCCAAAAAACTAATTAGGATGACCGATTTGCATGTGGAGTTGGGTGAAGGAGATCGTAGGATAGTCCAGATTCAGAAATTTGTTATAATGGATGAATACTTGGCATACGCCTTTTTGGGCCTACCGGCCCTTGTTGATTTTAGAATAGCACTGGCTCTTTGGTGTCTAATGACGAAGTTCCCCATGGAGAATGGGGTCAGATCGGTAAGAGGAGACTAGAATGTTGGAAGGGAATGTTATGTTGCAAAGCTGAGAGAAGACAAGCGATAAGAGATTGGCAAGAATGTAGAGGGGACAGTCCGCATTTGAGATTCGCAAGCATAGCAATTAATTCCCGAACCATGGCTCAGGACCATAGCAGGTTTGATAAGGCTATGGATCCCAGGAAGAAGTCAGGGAAAGGGTGAACAGGGCCAGCTGATGTAATGATCCTAATTTTGACTAACATTATTTAGAATATTTAGTTGGGTAAATTAAATATAATAATGTAGATAGTTAAGTGATTGAGACTTGTTAATTAGTAAGAGGTCGTTCCTTAATGAATGTATAAACAAAAGGAAAATGAAAATAAGTAAGTAGGAGGAATGTAGCAAGGGTAAAATAGGAACATCCTTCATTCTAATACCCTAAACCCTTCCATTCTATATTCGTTGTTCATTTAACATTTACAAACAAAACTAAAAGAACCTAAGTGAAGCTCGATCGGCCACCATTAAGGGGATTCAAGGAGAAGAAAAGCTAGAATTTAAGTAAAAGGCTTAAGCAAACTAATCAAAGAACAAATCTCAACCTTCTTAACACCAAGTCAAGGTGACTAACAAATTTACACCTCATTTTGACTATGATTACAGTTTTATGATTTTGGTCGAATTATTTTGCAAATAATACGCCATGTTATATTTATTTAAATAGGTATATATGCTTGTTGATGATTTATATTGTTTCATATAGATTTTATAATAAGTATATATTGGAAAAAACCAATTAAATGACATCCAAATGACTTGCATTTTTAAGATATGGTCAAAAACGTTATTTTAGGAGTGGGTTTCAAGTTTCATAATTTTCTAAGTTGATGTGGATTTATTATGAATTTTCTATGAAAGAAAATATTTAAAATTGGGTTTAAATTATTTAAAGCAATTAAATAACAGGTTTGGTTCTGAAATTTAAATATGTTAGAAAACATATTAAAAGAAAATTATGGTGATTTTTGGGGAATTTTCCTAAGTATTTTACTATGGTTATAAAATTATTTAAGGAACTTAAATGTTTTATATGATTTATCAAGGAGAAGTGTAACGACTCGTATTTTTGACAATTAAAAATATTCAATTTAATAAGAAATTGGAATTTAATATTGTGAGAAATTGAAATTTATGATTTATGAATAAAAAAAATTATTAGAATATAATTTAATAATATTGTTTGAATGTTATTGACAACTATTTTAATGTAATTTCAATCAATTGAAATAATTATAAGTTTAATAAGGAATAAAATTAAATGATGTATTAAAAAGAGAAATCATAGGTTATTTAATTTAATTGGTTTTAGCATGCAATAAGAAATCAATTAGTAAGTAAATCTATTAACCTTTGTTGGTAAACAATAAATTTAGAAATCTGTTTAAATTACTAAGATGTAACAGTTGTTTATTTCTCATCTTATTATTTAATCCATTTGAAATTAATTTGGAAATCATATATCATAATTAACAAATTTAAATATATAAAACTAAAATTTCATCATTAATAGCCGCTTCTTTTTTTGATCCTGCCACTTCTTCTTCTCTCTCCACTACCAAACTCCCGCCTGTCCCTTCGCCCCACTCGTCCTACGTCGGTTGTGTTCCCGCCTCTTCCTAAGCCACCTCCCGCCTCTAACCCACCTCCGTCGCCTTTTGCACGCTCCTCTACTCTAAGCAATCGCCTTTTGCTTCAAATATAGATCTCGAGCGCGATGCAGTTCATACTGTTAAAACATACCCTACACCGAAAACCCAGTTATTCGCTGGTGACCGCTGGTCCTCTCTCTTTAATCCAAGCCTAAGAACGCTGGACGTTTCAAGACAGTAGAAGTTCCACTGTTATTCACTGGTGACACACTAATTCCCTCGGAAGATATTCTTCAAGCTGGAGAGGAGGCTTGGCAAAATCATCTGGTAGGCTTCTTCCTTGATGAACCTCTTCCTTACTCCATAGTAATTAACCTCCTCAAACGGATCTGGAAATTGAAGGGTACGATCAAAGTAAAATCGAATGGATAATTTTTCTTCTTCCTTCTCTCTAGCGATGAAGACAGACAAAAAATTATTGAATCGGACCCAGTGGTCTTGCGGAATAAGCTTTTCATCGTAAAGCCGTGGGATTCCGCGATAGGTAACAATAGTTGTACAATTAAAAAAGTTCCAGTATGGATTAAACTGCATAATATTCCTATGTATGCCTGGTCTCTGTTGGGTATTAGTTGGTTAGCTTCTAGAATAGGCAAATTTCTCTGTATGGACGAATATACTGAAAGATTAGATAGATTGGAATATGCAAAATGTATGGTTGAAGTCACCCCTCAACAAGCTCTGGCTGATGAGTTTCTGGTTCGAATGGTCGATGGTGAGGTGCAATTAGTTCGTGTAAGTTATTTATGGAAACCACTTATATATGACCATTGTAAAGTATTCGGACATTTACAACTTGGTTGTAATAGACTAAGTAAGGAACGAAAAAGTGATACTGTAGGGATTGTAACGTGGTTAATCATAAGGTTGGTATATCCAAGGAGGAAGTGAATTTAGTTGTTGATAATAAGATCCAAAAAGGGAATGCTGCAACTCAAAACATTAAGCAAAAACAAATTTGGATCAAAGCAAAAAAAGGAATTTGAAAACCTTTGTTTCTGGAAATAGATTTCGTCCCAAACCGGTTGCCTGTCAGGTGGATCTGAGCTGCGTTGATATAAATGGTGATGGTCTGGGAGAGAATATGAATGAGGTATTGGTTCCTAATATGGAGATAGATGGTGAATGTCATGAAGCTTTACCGAAAGCAAAACTAAATAGTGAGTTAGAAGACGTGTCAGAGAATTTGAAAACATCAAATAGAGTAGTGGCTAGCAAAACAGTTCTAAACATTCCTGAGAACGCAAATCTTGAATGCATTTTAGAGCTGAACATTGTGAGTTATAATTTAGACTGAAGCAATGCCTTATCTTCTATTTTGCATCATGAAACTGACGAGAAGGAAGAGGGTGAAATTGGCGGTAGAAGTGACACAGTTGCGTGTGCCAAGTCATGCACTGCAGATGGATGTGCATCTCTGTGTGTAGTGAACACTACTGAGCAAGTTCCTGCTCACCTCTGTGTCTCCAATCCTCTTTGCCCTCTCAACACCGTAGGTAATGCTCAATCTTCCTCCACCTCGATTGGCCTTCAAAAACAAGGAGTTGATCCCTCCTCAGTGATTCTAAAAAAAAGACAGCTCCCGGTGAGGATTTATCTTCCTCTAGCCTCAAGCTCAAATAGAGTACATCATCTTTTGCTCCTATAAATCTCTCCCCTGCTTCCTCCAATGCTAAGTCATCGTCCAAAATGCCGAAGAAAGCTCAAATGCATTGCTACGATCATATTCCCCCGCCAGCGGCGTATAAAGCTCCACCTCCAATTATTAACCATCCCGTTATCTCCTCGTCAATTGCCTCCCCTTCGACTTCCTCTGGGATGGTGACAAGATGAATGAAGGTTGAGTTGATGAGTTCTTCTGACCTGCCATCGTAGCACATTATGAGCTATGGGTTATGCGAAGACAAAGTCTCGTCTACGAAATATCCTTGGTCTTTTGAAATTGGCGTTAGGAATGGTTCTAAAGCTGCTGTTTGGGTTTTTTGCCTGCTATACTCTTTGATGTGATGATGTTGTTTTTGCTCGCTTTGTTTTAATGTTCTGCATTTCTAATTGTAATCTGTTGTTACCTTTGTAGCTAAGACCAGTGCTCTCTCTCCTAGGTTTTCCTTCCTAGTTTATTTTCCAGTTGTAGCTGATTGACAATTTTGTCAATCACCTATTGTGTGTTGTTTATTATTTGTTATAATAAAATGGTAGGAGTCCATTCAACCCCGTCAGCTTTTACAAAAAAATAATAATTTGGAAATCAATGAAATTTAATATAATTGAAATATTGTTTGTTAATAGAAGAAAAGACATTAATTATAGAGTAATGAGTGTAATATATGGAAACTTATGTTTAATGAACACATAAGGTATTTGTTGATTTAATAATAAGAATGTAAATCAAAATAAAAGAATTTGTTGAAATTTAAATATATAATGAATGGATTTTATTATAGTTGTGATTAAACGTTGAAATTAATTTAATATCTAAAATCTTAGATTTAACATGAAAAAATGTATTTAAAAGATTATTAATTCCTATTTAATCAAGAATGATGATAGAAAACTTTTAATTTAGAATTTAAAAGTGATTAAATTGATTTTAAAATAGATTGTTTTAATTAACGTGTAAAATTAGTCTTTTTGGGCACTGTCTTGGATTTCGACGAAACAAGTTTCATCGGATCCGTAATAGTGAATTATTATAGGATTTCAAGTTTCGTGGAGATCAGACTTATAGTTTGATCGTGCGAGCTCGAAACGTGTAGAAATCAATTAAAGGAATTTAATTAAAATAATTTGATTTTCAAAGCTAACTTATATATACAATAGAACTAGAATTTGAAATTAGTTCCATTGAGTTTACAATATTTTAAAACCTATATTTCGACATATAGGATGACTTGCTTTCGTTTCGGGGATGAAACGGGCTTTTTGGGTCTTTGTTATCGGTTTGGCCCAATCGATTTGTTCCATCCATTTCTATTCAATCTTTTTCGATATATATATATATATATATATATAAACCCTAGCAACTTTCTATTCTATTTTCTATACGTACAATTTCAGTTCTTATCTATTCCTTCTCAATGGCGGACATCCCAAAACCCTTCAAATCAAATTGAAAAATTCAAAGTGCTCAAATCCTATCATAGAATATATCATCGCAAAGCTCTTGATGAATGGAATCAGCATCTGCAATTTGTTTTTCGATTGGAGGCTCCGTTTGTCCAGAAATTGGCGAAACAGTCTCGGTCATTCGTGCTAGGGTTTCACGTTCAACGGTGGATCGTCGATTGCTACAGCGTAGAGGGAGGAGTCAATCCATGGTGGCCGATCACCTGGATCGCCACCAGTTCGCCAGAAATTGCGAATAAGCACGGCGGCGGCGCTGGCTCATCGGGGCGACGGTAGGCGATCGCGTGGGGTTAGGGTGGAGCGCCTGGTCGTGGCAAAGTTAGAGGTGGTGGCCGATCTAGGTGGTAAAGGTTGTGGTGGCGGCTTTTGGAGCAAAGACGTGGCGGCTATGGGTTGGATGTTGTTCGTGCGCGACTATAAGATTGGTAGGAGAGGTGAGATAATTACCATATTGCCATTGTTTATTTTTAATTAAATTTTTAATTTTCAAATCTTCTAACATTAATAACTTTTGCATACGAGCTCCGATTGATGCGCGGTTTCTTCCATTGGATTCGCATTGAAATTCCGGACAACTTGAAACTAGTTTGGTTAAATTTGGAGACTGTTAGCACCAAAATTGGTCACTAACCTCGTTGAGAAAGATTGTGAAGAGATATAAATGATGAAGATAAATTAAACAAGGAACAAAATGCTAATTCAAATGTAGAAAGTAAGAACACCAGATTTATAGTGGTTCAGCGTAATTGCCTACATCCACTTTGAGGTTAAACTTTATTGATTTACTTAATGATTGATTACAAATACAATTCGTAGATCGAATGCTTGAATGAAGTTTCTAAGTAAAGAAGATGAGTCTGAAAAATGGCAGAGTCTTCCCAGTGTTCCCGGAAAAAAGGTCCTTTTCACTGTGCCCCTGCCCCTCTATTTATAGACAAAGATGGGTTGGACTTTCCATGTCTCTTGGCCCAAATGGAATGGTCGCCGCATGCCGAACCAAATAGGCCGACCACTTGGATGCCGAACCACCCTCTCTATGCTGAACGATACGCTTGCTGCGTGGGAAGAGTAGAACAAATATTTGTTGAAGCCGAACGTCTTCTGGTTGAACAATGTCTTTGGCCGAACGAGAGCCTTGGCCGAACGATGCGTATGGCCGAACAATGTTTCTTGGTCGAACGAGAGCTTTGGCCGAAGGATTCTAATGGCCGAACGATGTTTCCTGGCCGAACAAGAGCTTTGACCGAACGATGCTTATGGCCGAACGATGTTTCTTGGCTGAACGAAAGCTTTGGCCGGACGTTGCCTTTAGCCGAGCAGTGCCTTTGGCCGAATGATGTTTCTTGGTCGAACGAGAGCTTTGGCCGAACGATGCTAATGGCCGAACGATGTTTCTTGGCCGAACGAGAGCTTTGACCGAACGATGCTTATGGCTGAACGATGTTTCTTGGCTGAACGAAAGCTTTGGCCATACATTGCCTTTAGCCGAGCAGTGCCTTTGGCCGAACGATGGCTTGTGACGAATGACACAGCCATGCCGAGCAGTTATACATGCCAAACGTCTTTCGATGCTGAGCGCTTACAGACGCTGAGTGCTACTGAATGCCGAGTACTTCTGGATGCCAAGTACTATTAGATGCCGAGTACTTCTGGATGCCGAGTACTACCTAATGCCGAGCACTCAGTTGCCTGGTCAAATCTCCAGGAAACACTTGCCCCCCAAAGTGTATTACGTGACTGAACGTGGTACACTTTGAGTCTTGCAACCTTCACGTTTCGTTTTAAACCCTTGATTAATTTCGAATGGTGATGCCCTTTTGAGTATATCAGTGGTTGTGTTGTGTGCGTGCTATAGGATGAATGCCGAACAGTACGCTCGAAGCCGAACGTTCCTTACGTGCCGAACAATCCTACGTTTTGAAGTCGAATGATACAGCTTTGACCGGTTCTACCGGATATATCCCCTTCGACTTCCACCTTTTTCCCCTATAAAACCAGGTCCTTCCCCTCTTCTTCTCCTTTACTCTTTTACTTCAGCCACTCTTCCAAAATTTGCAATTCTCGCTAGCCGATTAGATTCAAAACCTAACTACTCCTTCCTAAGCTCCATTCTGCAGACTAGGTATTATTCCTTGTACGATTCGAATAGGTTTCAAACGAGATGGCCGAGTGTGTCATGTAGAAAGCTTTTGAGTAGGTCGTCTTTATTGCTGAATGATGATGCGAGGCGAGGAGGAATGATTTGGAGTGTTTGCATATATGACCATTGGACTTAGCTTCTTCGTGTCGAACCGAAGTTAAAGAAGAATGAAAGTGTTGGAGGTGGTAAGGGTGTCGGATGGCATAGCTCTGGTTCGGCGTATGTTGTCATGCGCCGGACGGTGAAATGGAGGGCTACCGAACAGTATTTTGGCCGAACAAACCAAGGCCGAACACTCATTAAAATGCCGAACAACAACTTAGCCGAACAAACCAAAGTCGAACACTCATTAAAATGCCGAACAACAACTTAGCTGAACAATACAAAGCCGAACACTTATTAAAATGCCAAACAATAACTTAGCCGAACAGAACCAAGGCCGAACACATTTAAATGCCGAACCATATCAAGGCCGAACAAAACAAATGTTGAACCAAACTTAAGCTGAGCAAACATAAACGCCAAACTACGCTGGACCATGACGAACCAAACCTTGACCGAACAATTCAAATGCCGAACCAATCCTAGGCCGAACGATACAAATGCCGACCAATTGTAAATGCCAAAGTGTATAAGTGCCGAACCATTCTACGGCCGACCAATACAAATCCTGAACTATACTTGACAAAACAGGGACAAGGACCCAGGCGTGCTAGCATATGAGACTGACCTGGATCATTAACTCTCTGGGTTTTACAGACATAAATATGAACTTAGATTAACACACGTTTTCTGAATCCGGAACTGTAATTACCACAAGGCGAGCTTTTTGAGACGGTCAGCGATGATGGTCTTCGAAGGCGATGATTCGAAACTCGTTTTCGTATCTTCGTAATCTCTAGATTCTCATTGCTTATACACAATTGCTTGCACTAGTTTACACACCACGTGGGGGGAACACTCGTATTGTTAATTCTAACATTCAACGTTTTTCAAGTATAGTTTTCACAGGCACTTAGACAGATTCATTATTTATTGGGGACATCTAAAAAGTCTAGCTCCGCCACTATATCTGATAGGCCTGGGCCGTCATCAAGGCAAGAAGCCGCTGATACTTCGAATCAGTCGACTTCCCCTGCCCATAACATGGCTCCTGATGCCTTGGAGGCAAAAATTCTCTTAGACAATCCGATCGACTCACAGGCTTCGAAGATCAATGAAGTCGCACTTCAACGAATATGCTCCATCCATCGGATTCCCTTCGCCAATGTGTTAGTCCCATCGCGACACGATCGTCCTCACCGGCCCCCAGTCGGATATACCACCTGCAACAAGTTCATGTGCTGGATGGGCAGCGTGCCTCCATTCAACTTATTTCTTCGGGACGTGTTGCAGTACATAGACATTGCCCCATCGCAGCTGCATCCAAATGGTCACGCATTTATATACGGGACCTACCTACTTTTCATGGCCGTCTTCTCTAGGCCTCCAACTTCTGGCGACATCAGATACATTTATATGATCAAGAAGCGGAAAGATAGTCCCTCCTTCATGTTCCTCGAGCCGTACCACAAATGCCAAATCTTGATAGGAGCATGTAGCAAATTTGCCCTGTACAAACAGGAATGGTTTTATGTGCGTTGTCCTCCTGGTTTTGCGAGGAGATGGGTCGAAGGCAGTAAGTCTCTCTGTTGAATCATCATTCGTGTTTAATTGGAGTTATGCTTTTCCTAACTCCTCGTTTCATCTTTTCAGGTATTAATCCGCGTCCGGAGGGCCGAGGATATTCTGAGGCCGTCGAAGCCATTAGAGCTCTTCCTACCGAGGAACGAGACATCCGAACCATCATTTCAAACGAATCATTGTCGAGGTTCGGCTTGCTAGCCCTAGGCTGTCGGATTAGCCTTCCGGAGGGCGTTTCCATTCCCAAGCCAGCATACGGTAAAGGGAAAAAACAAGCTGGATCGTCATCACGCCACACTCCCGATGCACACGAAGAGGGTAAGGAGGATGAAGCTCCCGAAACTCAAGGCAAGAATGTGGGTCCCGCTTGGAATCCGGCGGTCGAAGTTCACGATATTGAAACGTCATCCTCCCCTTCGAAGGGAAAGAAAAAGTTAAAATACAAGATACGGAAGGAGAAAGTTGGCGGAACTTCAAAAGTTACGCTTATCCCGCCAGAGAAAGAGGCTTCCTCATAGCACATGGAAAGTTCTCTAAGGGGTTTGTCGAATCTTTCCATCCCCGACGATATACTTAATTACGGTTTTGACGATCCTGAAACCCTCAAGTTTTCTTCGCCCGCTAGAGGCAATGCGGGAGTTCAACTCCCAGTCTAGGGAGACAATACTCCAATTAGTAAAGATAAAAGAACTGGTCCGTCGGGGGGAACACTAGGACACACACGCACATACGCATTCCATCATACACTACAAGTTTTTTCTTATTTCCCGGATTTTTCTTAACTCGTTGTTATCTTTATTCTTTGTAGGTGACATGGGGCACTCTCACGGACTCGATCGCCTTCACGGCTCTTCCATATTTCATTATCCCGGACGGGATTCAGTTTCGGGCAGACACAGGGACAGAGATGATTACGAAGATAGAGACAACCGTCCCCGCGATTCGTCTTATCGTAAGAAGGCATATTCCCAATCTTCACAGTCCCGTGATCCTCTTCCTCCAACTGAGTCGGATAGAGAGAAGTCTTCACAGAAGGGGTCCCAACCCGATGCTTCTCGAGAACAACACTCCGGTTCGTCGAGTACAAGGCAAATTCGGGAGCAACAAAAAAGAGCGGAACTTTCAAAGCCTCTCCCCTACTCCCGCGGTTGACCCAACTGTAGCCGAGAAGATGGTCGATCTTAAGGCCAAATTCCCAAAAATTTGTTTTGATGGTCTGAAATTCCTCCCAGCTATTCATCATATTCCTGGGCACGTGAAGCAGAGTGTCATTGCCTGTAACAACGACGTCTATGTTCAACACGACGCGTTTGTACACTTGGTTGAAAAGATCTCAAAGGTGTCTGTCGAGCGACAATATGAAATTGATCGTCTGAAATTGGAGGCTGGCTGTGACAAGAACATCACCAAGCATCAAGACGAAGAGCTCGCTTCGTATAAGGCAAAGCTGGAAGCCGCTGAGCAAAGTGCAAAAGATACTGCTGAGGCAGTCACTCGTTTAGAGATGGCTCACAAGAAGGAACTTGATGAAGCGGTCCAGCGTAGCGGTGCTCTTGCCTTAGAAAAAGATTCTATCCAAAAAGAAAGGGACGCGCTCGCCATACAAGTCAAAGAGTTGAAAGAATTACTCTCCAAGGAGAAAGAGGACAAAGTAGCTGCTCAAGAAGAGTCACAACGATACTATGATGAAATCGTTGCTACTCGGCTCATGGAAGTGAAACTCGATGACGAACTTGCTGGGGTTGAAAAAATGAAAGACGAAGCCCATGAGGAGGGCAAAAGAAAAGCTGCGGACGAGGTTGACTCTTGCCTCGAGGCAGCCGCAGAGGCCGGTAGGGAAGAGGTCAAGTTCATGTTTGACCCGTTGATTGCTGAGTATGGAGCCCGTGTCCTTATGCATCGCGACTTGACATTCTTGGGCGAGGGCTATCTCGAATCCCTAGCTGAGGCCTGGGAAACTTTAGTGAAGATCAGGAAAATCGAGTCGGGCTCTGAAGAAGTCGATGAGGATGCCTTGGTGAAGGAGTTTCTTAAAGGGAACAAGCCAGCGGACTTATCAGCAGCCTTGGCGCTTTATAGCAAAGGCTCTCCCCTTCCAAAAGAGAAAAGTGATGAAGTTGGCCCATCTGGGGCTGAGACTATGGCTCCTCATATTGCTGCTCCTCCCGCTGCTCAACCGGCCGGTCGGCCGGCACTTGACCCATTCGAGCAGCATGCCGGCTACGATCCTGAAGATCCCGGGCTCGGCGCTTATGTGCTATCTCCTATTATGGAGGGTCAAACCCCACGTGCAACCGATAGCCAACCAGAACCCGGTAGGAAACTCTTCTTTTTTAAAAGTTGAAAGATCTGTCATTTTCCAGCAGTGGTTATTCGTTCTAATGTTCATTCTTTATGTTTTCATGCAGGCTGCTCTGACCCCGAGCCAACTCCGAGGAGCGGTGACGCCAAGGAGGAGGCAGAGAAAACAAGCGATGTTGCTCGCGCGGGAGTAACTCCTGGCCCTGACGCTCAAGTGATCGGGGCGCTAGATAATGATAAGCTTGACACTTCATCTCCTGCCAAAGGGAGTGATGAAATCGAAATCACTGGCGCCTCTGAGCATACCTCAAAGATGAGCATGAAAGAACGCCTCACCGAAGAGGAGAAGAAAAAAGTCGAGGTCAAAGTTGAACCTGAAATACTAGAACTTACCGACCCGCGGAACAGACCTTTGAAAATCATTCTCCCGGGCAGGTCCAAACCACTGGATGTTCCATCTCCTACCCCTGACTCTGCTTCTTTAGCAAGCAAGAAATCCAAGAAAAAGCGTGAGGGAGAGGAGTCGTCGGAAAAAACAAAAGAAGACAAGAAGAAGAAACCAAAGAAATAATCGCTATACTCGTTCAACAAGTTCCTTGCTTAAGTCTTGTAATTACTTTTATCTTTTGTCTCTGTAGTTTGTATAGATAGGTTCTTGACTCCAAGTTTTGGAGGGATAACTGTGTAACCTCATTTTGGACTGTTGAATAATGTTCAGTTACTTAGTCGTTTGGACGATTCTTTTACTTTTTTAGTTTTCTGAATAACTGCGGTCAAAACTCAAGCACCTATGAGTTGTATATTTCTTGAGAACTTAGAATTTTTTCTAAATTTGCATTTCAGGGACTTAGAGTACTCCGGTCCGCGCTCTGGGGATTCGGAGACTTGAAATCGTTTACACTCTAGTCCGCGCTGCGGGGACTTAGAGTACTCCGGTCCGCGCTCTGGGGATTCAGATATTTGAAATCGTTTATACTCTAGTCCGCGCTCCGGGGACTTAGAGTACTCCGGTCCGCGCTCTGGGGATTCGGAGATTTGAAATCGTTCATACTCTAGTCCGCGCTCCGGGGACTTAGAGCACTCCGGTCCACGCTCTGGGGATTCAAAGATTTGAAATCGTTTATACTCTAGTCCGCACTCCGGGGACTTAGAGCACTCCGATCCGCGCTCTGGGGATTCGGAGATTTGAAATCGTTTATACTCTAGTCCGCGCTCCGGGGATTTAGAGTACTCCGGTCCGCGCTTTGGGGATTCGGAGATTTGAAATCATTTACACTCTAGTCTGCGCTCCGGGGACTTAGAGTACTCCGGTCCACGCTCTGGGGATTCAGAGATTTGAAATCGTTCATACTCTAGTCCGCGCTTCAGGGACTTAGAGCACTCCGGTCCGCGCTCTGGGGATTCGGAGATTTGAAATCGTTTATACTCTAGTCCGTGCTCCGGGGACTTAGAGCACCCCGGTCCGCGCTCTGGGGATTCGGAGATTTGAAATCGTTTATACTCTAGTCCGCGCTCCGGGGACTTAGAGTACTCCGGTCCGCGCTCTGCGGATCGGAGATTTGAAATCGTTTACACTCTAGTCCGCGCTCCGGGGACTTAGAGTACTCCAGTCCATGCTCTGGGGATTCAGAGATTTGAAATCGTTTATACTCTAGTCCGCGCTCCGGGGACTTAGAGTACTCCGGTCCACGCTCTGGGGATTCAGAGATTTGAAATTGTTTATACTCTAGTCCGCGCTCCGGGGACTTAGAGTACTCCGGTCCATGCTCTGGGGATTCGGAGATTTGAAATCGTTTACACTCTAGTCCACGCTCCGGGGACTTAGAGTACTCCGGTCCATGCTCTGGGGATTCAGAGATTTGAAATCGTTTATACTCTAGTCCGCGCTCCGGGGACTTAGAGTACTCCGGTCCACGCTCTGGGGATTCAGAGATTTGAAATCGTTTATACTCTAGTCCGCACTCCGGGGACTTAGAGTACTCCGATCCACGCTCTGGAGATTCGGAGATTTGAAATCGCTTATACTCTAGCCCGCGCTCCGGGGACTTAGAGTACTCTGGTCCACGCTTTGGGGATTCGGAGATTTGAAATCGTTTATACGAGTTCGTACATTGTACAGGATAATGTAGTTCTAGTCATTCATCACCCGACTATGAGGTATAGAGACATTAGTAATTCACGGAAAATACGGCTTCAAGCCTTTATTAATGAAAAACAACTAAGCTGCTTGATTACATGGCTAAAAAGAAACTAAGCTACGATTGAATGAAAACATACAGGAAATAACTGTGCCTAAAACAGGAAAGAAACATACTAAATGTAATAATATCGCAAATGTTCAACTGTTCCACGCTCGGGGGAGTGTCGCGCCATCAACGGTCGTTAGCTTGAATGTTCCCTCTCCAAGCTTCCGTTCAATGACGTATGTACCTTCCCAGCTAGGATTCATACGTGATGGTACCGGGAAGACTCGTTTCAGAACGAGATCACCCACATCAAAAATCCTTGGGTGGACTCTGCCGTCGTAGTAACACTTGACTCGGTGCCTATGTGCTGCCGCCCTTAATTCGACCTCTTCACGTTTTTCATCGATGTAGTCCAGCGATTCCAACAAGAGGTCCTAGTTCGCCTTGGGATCATAGTATGTCACTCGGTGTGATGGAACTTCAAGTTCCATGGGTATAACGGCTTCCGAGCCGTATGCCAAGGCGAATGGAGTGTGGCCGGTCGCGGTCTTGTGGGTAGTTCTATAAGCCCATAATGCTGTCGGGAGTTCATCTACCCACTTGCCTCCGACCTTCTCCAGACGCTTCTTCAGTATGGACTTGATTATGTTGTTAACGGCCTCGACTTGTCCGTTAGCTTTTGGGTGTGCAACGGCAGCGAACTTCTTCTTGATGCCATATTTTAAACAGAACTCTTTGAACTCTCTGCTTTCAAATTGTGTCCCATTGTCCGTAATGATGGTGCGAGGAAGGCCAAAGCGGCATATAATGCTTCGTACAATGAAGTTAATGACCTTCTTAGAGGTGATTGTGGCCAAGGGTTCTGCCTCGGCCCATTTTGTGAAATAGTCGACTGCAATTATCGCGTATTTCGCACCACCTTAGGATATAGGCAAAGAGCCGATTATTTCGATTCCCCAGATTGCAAATGGCCAGGGACTAACCATTTGTGTGAGTTCCGTTGATGGAGTCCTCGGGATTTTCGCATATCTTTGACACTTGTCACATTTCCTTGCGTAGTCTGCAGCGTCCCGATTTACGGTCGGCCAGTAATATCCATAGCGGAGGATCTTTTTTGCTAGCGTTTGCCCCCCAGTATGGTCGCCACATTCCCCTTCGTGAACCTCTTTCAAGACCCGCTTTGTCTCATCATGAGCGATGCACCGTAATAAGGGGACTGAGAACCCTTTTCGATACATTAATCCATCCTGCATCACGTATCGCGCGGCCTTTCGAAGGACCTGTCGTCTTTCGCTCCTTTTTTCTGGTAAAGTCCCGGTCGTCTGGTACAGTTTGAATGGGTTTATCCACGACTCCTTTTCGATTTCCATTTCCAACACACGATCAACTTTCATCTCGTCTATGCTCGGGGCATGCAAGGCCTCAACGGGATACAATCCCATTTGCTGCGCATCGTCTGTGCTCGCAAACTTAGCCAACGAGTCGGCTTCTTTATTCTGTTCGCGCGGGACATGCGAAATATCATAACGCTCAAGATTCGACAGTAGTTCTTGAACCAGAACAAGGTACAGAGCAAGCTTCTGTCCCTTTGCTTGGTAATCTCCCCGCACTTGGTAAACCACCAACTGTGAGTCACAAAAGATTTCAACTAATTTGATCCCGAGTTCTTCGATGAGCTTCAAGCCAGCAATCAGTGCTTCATATTCTGCTTCGTTATTTGTAGCCGGAAAATCGAGCTTCAAAGCGTAACAAATCGATCGATTTTCCAGAGTTACAAGAACTACACCCGCGCCGGAGCAACGGTCGTTTGATGCCCCATCAGTGTATAATTTCCATCCAATGGGGGGAATGGCGCCGTGATTATCTGGTTCGACGGGTATGGTAAACTCAGCGATGAAATCTGCTAATGCTTGCCCTTGTATGGCTCTTTGTGACAAGTAGGCGATATCGAACTGGCTCAACTCGATGTTCCATTTTAACAATCTTCCAGAAGTTTCTGGTCGTTGGAGTACCCGCCGTAGAGGTTGATCGGTATAAACACTGATTGAGTGCGCTTGAAAGTATGGGCGCAGCTTACGTGATGCAATCACCAAGCAATAAGCCAATTTCTCGATTTTCGGGTAATTTCTTTCTGCCCCCGTTAAACGCTTGCTAACGTAATACACCGGGTTTTGGATTCGGTCCTCCTCGAGAACCGAAGCCGCACTTATAGCATGTGGGGATACGACCAAGTACAAGTACATCATCTCATGGTCCATTGGTTTTGACAGCACTGGTGGACTCTCCAGATGCCTCACCAGATCCCGGAATGCTTCCTCACAATCGGATGTCCACTCGAAATTCTTCTTCCCTTTCTTTATTATATCAAAGAAAGGGATGAACTTGTCTGTTGCCCTGGATATGAATCGACTCAGCGCGGCTACTTTTCCATTCAAGCTCTGTACCTGTTTTATAGTCCTGGGCACTTGCACATCTCGAATAGCTTAGATCTTTTCTGGGTTAGCTTCAATTCCCCTAGCATTGACGATGAATCCCAAAAACTTCCCCGATGCAATGCCGAAGGAACACTTCAAAGGGTTGATCTTCATCCCATAATACCTGAGTATGTCAAACATTTCAGCCAAGTCTCGAATGTGGTCGTTTGACTGTCGTGACTTCACGAGCATGTCATCCACATAGACTTCCATCGTCCTACCAAGCTGGTCTTTGAACATTCGATTCAACAGACGTTGATAAGTCGCTCCTGCGTTCTTCAGTCCGAAGGGCATTACTACATAACAATATAGCCCGACATCTGTAACGAAGCTGGTGTGTTCTTAGTCCGGAATATGCATCGGGATTTGATTGTAACCCGAGTATGCATCCATGAATGATAACAGCTCATGTCCTGCAGTGGAGTCGACCAACTGATCAATCCTAGGCAATGGGAAACTGTCCTTGGGGCACGCTTTGTTCAAGTCGGAATAATCTACGCAAGTTATCCATTTCCCATTCACCTTTTTCACCAGCACGGGATTCGATACCCATTCAGGGTAGAGGGCGTCGCGGACGAACCCATTGGCTTTGAGTTTTTCCACTTCCTCTCGGAGAGCAGCGGACCTCTTTGGGTCCATTCCTCTCCTCTTTTGTTTAACTGGGACGTACTTCGGGTCTATGTTCAACATATGACTCGTAATGGCGGGAGAAATCCCACACATATCAGAATGCACCCAGGCGAACACATCAAGATTTGCCCGGAGGAAATCACTAAGGTCTTCAGTCATTGCGGGGCCGAGTTGTGATCCGATCTTCAGCACTCGCGATGGATCGTCTCTACTAACTGAAATGTCAATTGTTAATTCAGCCGGCGCTGCCTTTTCTTCCCTGGGTTTCTCATCGTCATCTCTCGGATCTATGTCTCTGAAGATCCGAGAATTATGCCCGAGCCAGGGCTCGGGCATTACTTTTCAATCATCATTATTAAGGATGCGGACAGGAATGTCCGCAACCTTTCCTTTCTTCCTCCGATGGGCCTCTCTGAGCTCTGCCACATAACATGCACGACCGGTTGCCTGGTCGCCATGAACAACTCCTACTCCTTTGTCAGTTGGGAATTTCAAAGTCAAGCACCACGGGGATAATGCTGCTCTAAACTCAGCCAGGGCCGGTCGGCCCAGGAATACATTATACGGAGAATCCACATCCAAAACTACGAAGGGCAGGATCCGCACCCTGCGACGTTCGCCTTGTCCCAGTTCAACTGGTAACTCAACATACCCTACCGCATCGGTCGCTGCACCATTAAAGCCATGTATACGAGCTTTGGACGGTTTCAAGTCCTTTGTTTCCATTTTCATCTGGTCATAAGCCTTCTTGAAGATGATGTTGACAGAACTTCCACAATCAATCAGAATTCTTTTCACATAAGCCGGTCCGATCGTCGCAGATATGACCATCGGGTCGATGGTTGGATCCTCCACTTGGTCAGCATCTCTGTTTCTGAACACTATATCGTCTGTCATCACGCGCAGCTACTTAGCAGGCGTCCCATCCTCCACGTTGGAACAACACTCGAAATCTACATGCTTCAGGGAACTAGCATACCGCTCCATCTCCTGCCAATTCTTATCCGCGGGGTGAGGCCCGCCGATGATCGTGTTTATGACCATTCTACCCACGGTCCGGGCAGGTTCCTCGGAGTGACGCGGAGCTGGAGCACGACTTTGGTTGGATGTTCCCTGTCCTCCTTCCTGAGGATCCTTCACAAATTCCTGCAACTTCTTCTGCCTGATCAACTTCTCTATAGCGTTGTGCAGGTGTCTGCACTCTTCCGTATTGTGCCCGTAAGTCTCATGGAAGCGGCAATATTTCCCGGTCCGCTTCTGTTCCTCGGTTTACTCTTTTGGACGTGGCTTTCTGTACTGAAAAGTATTGCAGGTTGATAGGTAAATGTTCTCAAGAGACGCATTCAGCGGGGTATACTCGTTGTAGCTTGGAATTCTCGGTTTCCACTTCCCCGCTTCTCTCGTCTTCCCTTGATTTCTTCCTCCGGACTCCTTAGGCTGCCCAGGCTTGTTCTGGACATTGACTTGGACCTTTCCCGAGTTGTCTCCGGACTGCTTCACAGCAACGTTGCTTTTTATGGACTCTTGGACAGGTCCTGGTGCCTTATCTCGCCTTACCCACCTAGCTTCCTCTCTTCTTATGAACTGGTGTGCCTTTGAGTAGAAACGCTCTAGCGTAGTCGGAGGTTTTCCTGCCAACCAGTCTCCAAATTCAGAATCCGGATCCACGCCTCTCATTACAGCCATTAGAATTGCATGATCATTGGGATTACTGACTTTAGTTGCCGCAACATGGAATCTTTGTAAATATTCCTTTAATGACTCCCCAGGATTTTGGATTACACTTGACAGAGACATTACATCCTTTGGACGAGTAGTGTGTATCCTGAACAGCTCAATAAACTTCTTTGCCAACTCCTCGAAATTGGATACGGATCGCGGAGGATGTCGGGTGAACCACATAGTAGCGATCCCAGATAGAGTAATTGGAAAGCATCTACACTTGGTTGCATCATTTGCTCTAGCTGAATCCATCATCCACTCGTACCTCATGACATGTTGTCTGGGGTCAGTCTTTCCCTCATACGCAGGGATAGTTGGCATACTAAACTTTCTGGGGTACGCCGCCTGCAGCACAACATCTGTGAACGGAGTATGACTCCTTGATACTCCCCAATCGTCATTCGATAAGCCCTGATTTTCTTTCATCAATTGCCTGACCATGGCTGTCAGATCTGGTGTCTGTATGGAAGGTGGAAGGTTAGAGTCTGTTCTACGCGACTGTCCATGCTGATGCCTCCTCTCCTGGCGATCTGCCAAACGTGCGTCTTGAGGTTCGACATCGTTAGCATTTTGATGGTCTGGGCCTCCAGCCTCCACCCGCACTCCGGTTCCGAAGTTTCCAGCTCCTGCTTGGTCACGGTCTCTAGCTGTTTGAACAGCAGCACCTGCCCGCGCAGCTTCAGTCTTACGGCGTCTGCGCCTGGGAGGTTCATCAGAGGAAGTTGAGCTATCAGATGAGGAATAAGGAGCGGGATTGCCCCCGGCATTCTGTTGCTGCTGTTGAGTGAGTTGTGCCATCAGGTTGGCGTTAGCTTGCATTTGCTCTCCTAGTTGTCTACTGCTTTCCCTGAGTTCTCTCATCAAGTCGTTGAACTCTATCTGGTGACAACTGGAGTCTGATCCTGGGCGGCAATTCCTACACCCGGAATTGCTGGCTGATTGCTAGGTCCTGCTTGCTGCACGCTAGCAGTCTCATGGGCATCCGCATTATGAGAAGCTGACCTGGTACGTGGTCTTGCCATTGTAGAGTTATTGGTAGGAACTCTGAGTAGAATCAACGGATGTCCTATCAATGAGTCGGATCTTCTTTGGGGGATTTGTTCAATCCAGTAGCTTCAAAGCAGATCCTTAAGGTCTGAGAATTCAATTCTCAGTGAAAGCACCAAAGTGTTAGCACCAAAATTGGTCACTAACCTCGTTGAGAAAGATCGTGAAGAGATATAAATGATGAAGATAAATTAAACAAGGAACAAAATGCTAATTCAAATGCAGAAAGTAAGAACATTGGATTTATAGTGGTTCAGCATAATTGCCTATGTCCACTTTGAGGTTAAACTTTATTGATCTTCTTAATGATTGATTACAAATACAATTCGTAGATCGAATGCTTGAATGAAGTTGCTAAGTAAAGAAGATGAGTCTAAAAAATGGTAGAGTCTCCCCAGTGTTCCCGGAAAAAAGGTCCTTTTCACTGTGCCCATGCCCCTCTATTTATAGACAAAGATGGGTTCGACTTCCCATGTGGGCTCGGCAGCCGAACGTCTTGGCCCAAATGGAATGGTCGCCGCATGCCGAACCAAATAGGCCGACCAGTTGGATGCCGAACCACCCTCTCAATGTTGAACGATACGCTTGCTGCGTGGGAAGAGTAGAACGAATTTGTTGAAGCCGAACGTCTTCTGGCTGAACAATGTCTTTGGCCAAACGAGAGCCTTGGCCAAAGCTCTCGTTCGACCAAGAAACATCGTTCGGCCATATGCATCGTTCGGCCAAAGACATTTTTCAGCCAGAAGACGTTCGGCTTCAACAAATATTCGTTCTACTCTTCCCACGCAGCAAGCGTATCGTTCAGCATAGAGAGGGTGGTTCGACATCCAAGTGGTCGGCCTATTTGGTTCGGCATGCGGCGACCATTCCATTTGGGCCAAGACGTTCGGCTGCCGAGCCCACATGGAAAGTCCAACCCATCTTTGTCTATAAATAGAGGGGCAGGGGCACAGTAAAAAGGGCCTTTTTTCCAGGAACACTGGGAAGACTCTGCCATTTTTCAGACTCATCTTCTTTACTTAGCAACTTCATTCAAGCATTCGATCTACGAATTGTATTTGTAATCAATCATTAAGAAGATCAATAAAGTTTAACCTCAAAGTGGACGTAGGCAATTACGCTGAACCACTATAAATCCAGTGTTCTTACTTTCTGCATTTTAATTAGCATTTTGTTCCTTGTTTAATTTATCTTCATCATTTATATCTCTTCACGATCTTTCTCAACGAGGTTAGTGACCAATTTTGGTGCTAACAGAGACTGTTTAAATTTTGACTTTTATTGGATTTTTAATGGGCTTTAAATCAAAGTTGAGTGATTTAACCCACTCACACAATACTGAATCTTCTTATGTTAGCTGAATTAAATTTTTTAAGTGATAAGAATTTGATTGGTTGTTGTTTGGCATTTTAAATTGAAATTTTAATTGAAATTGAATTTTATATTGAATTAAATTGACATTTAAATTAATATTGAATTTAATTGCTAGTTAACACCGACAATTGATAATTAGTAATTATTGTGATATATTGGTTGATTTGGGTGTTAATGGTTATTGTATGCCTATTGATTGATGATGGATGGTTGTTTATTTATTTGACATATTCTTATTATTACCTATTTATATTATTGACATCATTTATATTATCACTTGGACCATTGAAAATGAACTAAGAAATAGGTTGAAATGATATATACCTATGATACCTTGATTTGGATCGAAATGATATATATCCATCCATGTAATTAAATTGATATAAATGATCACTTGGCCATAGGGTAGAAAACTATATACGGACACCGGATTGGTTAAATTAAATGGGTTTAAAATCTTTGTTAGAACCTCTATTGCTGGATTTTAATGACAACAACTATACAATTATGCCAAAGAATCTCTAAGCTAACTTGCAGGTTCATGAGTATCAAAAAGAGACAAACAAATATGTTCAACATGAAGATACACAATACAAAAGAGGATGAAAGTATGTATATGGAGATATAAGAAGAGATATACATGATAGAGACAAGACGAAGGTGACAAACAAAGTATTATTAGTCATAGAGTGTCATGTCTAGAGTTTATAAATGTTAAAATCTTCTCAAAGTGGTATACACACATATACATTCATATTTTACATGAAAATTCAAGTTTTCAAAAATTGCATAGAGCACGGCTCGAACCCGGGTCACTAGTTTAGAACGCAAGTGCTCTAACCAAATGAGCTATAGTAATTTTTGTTGCAGGCTATAATTCAGCTAGCTAAATGATACCATTTAGACGACTGAATGCTGAAACAAAGCATAAATTAGTATGAAGTTTCAGCCGGCTGAATTAGACCTAAAATTGTCTGTTTCCTTGCTGTTTCGAATTTAATAAAACTTAGAAGGCTGAATTATAATTTCAGTCGTTTGAATATCTATAACAGCTAGTTTTTTATGAAAAGATGCTTCTCTTCAACGAAGAGAAACATCTTAAAATCAACAGTTGCACATGTTTCTTTTCAACGTTATCTTTCATGAAAGATTGTAACTTTTAATCTATATAAATAGAGTCTAGAATTCAACAAACAATTAACCTAACTAATTTTAGTATTCTTGAATTCTTATCTTTTATTCTATTTTCAATTTACACTCGAACTGCATACAATCTCTGATCGTTGATCACTCTATCTTCCAAATTTCTCAAGCACATTACACTATATATCATAAAGGAGAAGATTATAAGAAGATTGTACTTAATTGACTTATCGGTGCTATTTAAAGAGCATACTACAGTTAGATACTTCTGTTTATTTTTAAAGAAGTCCTGTTCGGTTGCTCAGGTGGTAGAAGTCCTATTCGGTTGCTTAGGCGGTAGAAGTCCTATTCGGTTTCTCAGGCAGTGTAAACCTATTCCTCCGGGTTAAGTGAGGGTTGCTAGTTTAATTCCAAAAGGAGTCTGCGCCTGGACGTAGAACGGTAGTTCGAACTAGTATAAAAATCTCTAGTGTCATTTACTTTACTGCTTTAATTATTTACTTACTTAATTATTATTCCGCACAAGTGGTTTATCCATATTACACGATCCTATAGTTCAGTCACTTTCAATCTTGAATTTGGATTTTGATTAAATGACATTATTTTAAAGGAAACAAATTGTGGATTTATATGAATTGAATTATTTTCTAATTCAAGCTTTGAAATGTTGAAACAGAAATTGGTTAAAAGGAAATTATTTTAAAGAATTAAAAATTGAAATGTGAAGTATAATCGATATATGACTTTAATTTTGGAAATTGAATTATTTTAAAGATTCGAACCTTAAATTGAACAATGAGGTTTAACTTGATTTAAGTGTTTTAAATCAGTAAATTGAAATTGGATTTGAAATTGATATAAATTGAAATGGTTTCAAATAAGAATTGGATTGAAATTTAAATCATTGAATTGAATTGTTGAATCGAATTTGAAGTTAAAAATGAACAGTTCTAAAATTGAAGATAATTCGAATTGAAATCAAGTTGATTTGAAACCAAATCGAAATTGAGTCAATTGAATAGGAAGATTGAAATCTGAGCTTGTTGATTTGAAATTTGGACATGGGTCCAGTTTTGTTGAAATAGAAGGAAACTGTTTGATTTGATACTATTTTCAAAATAAATTATTTTAATATAAACTATTTAAAATCTATCTTTTAAATATTCAAATTATTTAGATTTTCCAAACTATTTTACTATATAAACCATTTTCAATACTCAAACCATTCTATATCAAATTGTTTTAAACCTTTAAACTATTTAAATTATTTTAAACTATTTAAACTATTCTAAACTATTTGAAACCATTCAAACTATTTTCTAAAAATTCAAACTATGCAAAGTTCGGATGTTTATATTTAAATCATTGATTTAAATGCGAATGTGGTTAAATGAGGTTATAACCTAAGTTAGAAATTGAAATGATATTTTCAAGTGAAAATGACATATTTTGAGTAGATATGGTATTTGAAATGAAGTGATATTTTTTAAGTGAATATGATATTTTAATATCAAATATGAATCGTTTTATAAATGTAAAAGAACCAACCAGTGTGTAAAACGACGTTTGGTTGTTAAAGAGACCGGGGCCTCTTATTGGCATACTCTCTGTCAATATTAGAACCACTTTAACAACCGTGTACGCGGTGGATGTTATCCAAAATGAAGTGGTTGAATTGGCGACGTTTGCTAGATTTATAGAAAGAGAACGATGATGGATGACCCCGACACTTGTGTCAATTGGAAATGACTAAAACAGGAGCCTATGTTTGGCCAAGAGATTTGCAACCTTTAGGGCCATCACCCCTTCATATTATATTGGCTTTGACTTGATCGGTGCACCTTAATTTGATTTTGGGGGCGGTGGACTAGGTGGGCGGTCGTGGCTACGATGCGTTACCACCAGTCAGAAAGGGTAAACTGGTTGAATCCTACCTCGAGCATCGCCTCACGTGCCTTGTCATACTGTTATCCTTATACGCGCCCACTACGACTTTGTTTTAGTATGGTACCTATAGGGGACTCACTGGCTACCGACGTTATTGGTTGTGTTACAGGACCTGTATAGACCACCTGCTTAAAAATGTGTTAAGGAGGATTAATGTAAAGCCTTAATGCTATTTTAATACATTACATTACTGATAGACACTACATATATAGCGTATTTTACTACGTATAGATGGTTTAACGGATCCTTAGGAGATGGAAAATCACATAACATCTCTTAAGTTATAGCACTCACGTTATACACTAGATAGGAGATGTAAAATCCCGTAAACATCTCTAAAGCTATTACACTCATATTTACTTGTTGTTGATTTAACTTACATAAGAACATTTAGTTCTGACTTGAGTGTTTTGTCTTTTCATTACGCTCGGGTCAGCCTGAGCATTTCAGTGTTTGAAGACATTATTTCTGGAGAACGAAGACGGACTTTGGTATATTATATTATTAGTATTATTCTGCTGCATCATTATTGGTATGTTGTTATTTGTACTCTTATTATGTTGTAAAAAATGTGTAATCAAATGTATATTATAAAACAGCTTCATGAACCATTTATTTGATTATTGTATTTTGTCATTCCGCTGTGAGATTCTGTGTTTTTACTTTCCTTCTTTTCTCTAATTTTCTTATTAAATCCCATTGACAATCGTCCCTTTTGAATGGCTGAGTTAGACATGTGTGGTTTATTGTTGATTTAAACCGTCCAAAAAGGTGGGTCGTCATAAGAAGGGCTTATTTGCCAAAATGATTTTAATTGAAAATTCTGAATCCGACAGCACTTTTAGATAGGATTTTGATAAATTAATGGAAATCAATTACAATTTGAAAAATAAGGAAAGTTAGGTGAAAAGAAATTTCTTTTAAAGGCAAAAAATTAGTTTTGCTTGGATTTACTACTTTGCCACTTCCATCTGTTGGCTTTCGACACCATGCCTCCGCTAAAGAACCCATTCGAAACCAATGCACATGGTATCAAGCAATTGATCCATAGTGCATTGGGGAAAGGAGGAAGGGACAGTGCCGAAACTTTGCTTTCGAAGGCGTAGAAGTTATTTTTCAAAGCTTTCAACTCCACTACTTACTTCTGTTTATAAAAGATGCTTTCGAAGGGGTTGAAGCCAACTCTATTAGATTTCGAACCAATCAACTTGCCTTTGTTTTAGAAAAGAGCTTTCGAAAGAATTGTCGCCTTTTTTTTAAAAGAAGCTTTCGAATGGATAGCCGCTTTGAACCTATTTGAAACCCATGCTGCCGCATTCTTACCTTTCGAACTAGTTAAGATCGCTTTTCTTTATAGCCTTAAAGCAATGTATTCGAAAGGGTGTTTTCGCCCTTAATTTGAAGCCCCCTACTTAATGTTTTCGAAAGGGTCGTATGGCCACTTTCAAATGGTTTTGGACGCAATGGTTTCGAAAGGGTTGGTTTCAAAAGTATCCTCTTTCTTTTACTTGGGATTAATAATTATGAAAGCAGTGTTTTCACCTTTATTCTGTATGACCTATAGTTATATTATATGTTAAACCCAAAGGTTTCGAAAGGGATAATTTTAAATGGTTTCGAAGCAATGTTTCTACAAACATTTACTTGAACCTAATGATTTTGAAAGGTATATTAAATATGTTTCGAGTGATATGTTTTAAGTGTTTCGAAAGGAAACTTCTTATGGTTTCGAAAGATAAGTTTAAATGGTTTAGAAAATGGATGTATGAGGTTTTAAGTTGTGCTTTCGAAAGGGTTGTTTTCAATGATTTCGAAAGATATTGTTAAGGTTTTAAACAAAGGTTTCAAAGGTGAAGTCTTGGCTTAGAAGCTTAATGTTTCCTAAGTTAAAAAGGGATTTAACTTTTCTAAAGGGATAGATAACCCTATTGAATTTGGTTTTCATCGACATTGTTGCGTAAAGCCTATATCATGGCAATTGCATTTTGAGTAAAAGAAAGGGTATATTTTCCTCGTTTATGTATGATTTGAAAGGGTTAAATCAATTTGAAAAAAATGTTTCAAGGAAAAATGGATGCAGTAGTTAACCCTAAGTATACGACTCAGATATTAGAAGACCAGATGAGAATTGTGTAGGGTCGTGCCCTATAATAGCCTCTAGCTAATATAAGTCCAAAATTCCAGTGTGTAGGGCTTTGTCACAGATGGGACTAAAATAATGTTACACATGAAAGGGAATATACAGAGTAAAGATAGGTTATTGGTGAGCCCGCAAAACCATTAGGATCAGTTGACCCTAGAAGAAGATAGTTAAGGGCAGATAGCCCAGTAGTGTGTCTAACATAAGTTAGATTATTGATTATGTCTGGTAGGCCTGAGTCAGCCAATGGTTAACAGTTATCCAGATAAAAATATAATGTTGGCTAGACAGTCCATTGATTACATGATTTATATATGCATATATGTTGTTGCTCTTGCTATTATAATTAGTTTGATCGTAGGATTTTGATTTTCAAAAGATATGCTTTTAAAAGGATATTAGTGAGGGAAACCCGTTCTGCTAAGTGGCGTGGTCTCACTTAATATCAGTAAATCGAGATGTAATAGTATTATTCACACCAGGCTTTATGTCTGACTCAGAGTTTATGTTTTCCCTTTAAACTCTCCCTTTAAACTCTCTGGTGCTCAAATTTGATTTGAATAGATTGAGGGTAAGGATTTTCAAGTCTAGTAAGTTGGACGAATAAACTTTCGGAGACGTGTAGGAGGAAAAGCTAGCTATGTAGGAGCTAATTAGTATTTTTTCCGCTGTAATGTATTTATGACTAATATGTCTATTTAGTACTCTGATCATCCAAGGGTCATCTTCATATATCGCTCTTGGCGTAATTTAAATAATTATATTTGATCAAACCTGGGAATTGTTTTGGAGTTATGTAACTGAATTTGAAATATTGATTTGAAATGTAATTGGAAAAGTTGTTTTTGGAAATATGTGATGATTTTATTTCATATTCATATACTTCTGATATTATAGATACCATTAACAGTACCGTATTTTGTCACCGAAAGTTAATACTATGGATGACTGCAGCATTTGTAGCGCTTAGCTTCAGACCTCAAGATAGAGGATGTTACAGCCGAGCTGAAGGTGAATGTTGCAATCGATATGGACGATCCTACATAGGTTCTAAAGATTGGATCTCATATTGGCATTAACTTAAGGAAGGAATTGGTTAATTTCCTTAGAGTAATTTGGACGTGTTTGCTTGGACACATTCGGATATGTGCAGGATATCGTCGGACATAGTGTGTCACGCACTGAATGTTGATCCAATGTTCATATCGGTAAAACAAAAAAGGCATAGTGTAGGCCCAGAGAGATCCAATTCATTGAAGGAAGAAGTGGATAAGCTAAAGGCAAACGACTTTATTCGTGACGCTTTATACCAAAATGGGTATCCAACCCGGTGTTAGTCAAGAAATCAAATGGAAAGTGGCAGACATGTATCGACTATTCGTATTTAAATAAGGCATGCCCAAAGGACAGTTTTCCTCTTCTAGTATTGACCAACTGGTAAACAGGACCGCAGGGCATGAGTTACTCTCATTCTTGGATGCTTACTCAAGATATAACCAAATTCTGATGCATATACCAGATTGGGACAATACCAGCTTTATAAGGGATTTGGGGTTATGCTACTATTGAGTAATGCCGTTCGGTTTGAAGAACGTGGAGCGACGTTCAAAGATTGGTAAATTCTATGTTCAAGGATCAAATCATACGGACAATTGTTGTACATGTGGATGACATGCTTGTAAAATTATGAGTATCGCAGAAATTTGGATGATCTTTCGGACATGTTCGAGGTTTACAGAAGTATGGAATAAAACTAAATCCCTTGAAATGTTGTATGGAATAAAACTAAATTCGTTGAAATGTTCTTTCGGAGTGGCTTTATAACACCTCATATTTTTGGTAACATTATTTAGGATATTTAATTAGTTAAATTAAATAAAATAATGTGTTGATTAGGGGATTGAGATTTGATTTAATTAAGGGGTAGCCGTGCCATTTAACCAATGAATTTGAGTTAAAATGAAATAGAGGAGGGGTAAAATAGGAAAGAGGCCATTCTTATACCTTAAACCCTTGTCCTTGTATCCTATACACATTCATTTTCATTCATCAAAATTTTAAAACTTGAGGTGGGCCACCATTAACAAGAAAAAGGGAAAGAAGATTAAGAAAAGCTAAGGAAGAAGCTAATTCAAATCAAATCCATTCACATCTCAATCTCTTTAATCTCTAAAGCTAAGGTGAATAATGTTTACATCTCATAATTCTTTTGTTTACGGTTTTAAGATGAAACCCGAATTATTTTGCATTGATTTTCCATGTTTTTAAATGATGGAATGATTATATATACTTGTTGATGATTTATGGTTGTTCATATAGATTTTATGACATCTTTTGATATATAAACCCTATTAAATGACATCTAAATGCCTTGCGAATTTTTATATAGACCAAAAATTATATTTTAGAGATGAGTTTCAATTTTCCGAATTTTTTGAAATAATATGGATTTTATATGAATTTTCTAGTGAAGAAAATGTTATTTTGGATCAAAAATTATTTACGGTTAAATAATTAATGTTTGGGTCTGAAATTAAAATATGTTAGAGAACATATTTTAAGTGATTTTCTGGAATTTTTATAGAATTTTCCTAAGTGTTTTAATGGGTATATAAAATTATTTAAGGTATGGGACTTAAATGTTTTATATATTTATGAAAGGAGAAGGGGCTTTTTGTAGATAATTTCAAAATTTTAATTTTGTAAAGTCGGCAGTACTTTTAGAAAAGAGAAACTTGCAGCCAATCACAATTTGACAAATAAGGCAGGTTAGGTACAAAGAAATAGTTTAAAAGGACAAATAAACATGTTTTTCACTGTTTCGATGCTTTCGGTACCAGGTTCCACCTCCTTACCTTCGCCTCCGACTCCATCAAAACCAATGCACATGGTATCAGGGAACTGGTACGTAGTGAATTGGATGTAGGTGGAAGGTAAAGGGTCAAAACCAGGGGTTCTGAAAGGGTTGAGGCACTACTTCGCTTTTAAATGAAAATGTGCATGCTTGCTTTCGACTAAGTAGCTTTCGACTTGGTTAGCTTTCGACTAGGTCAAATAAATTTAAAGAAGTGGTTTCGATTGGGTTGCGCCTTTGTTTTAAATTGACTGCTTTCGACTAAGTCGAAACCTTTTGGCTGCCGCTTTCTTCCTTTCGACCCAGATAGTTTCGAAGGGGTTACTTTGTTTTCTAAAATTTGGCCACTTCTCTGATGCTTTCGAAGGGATTGTTTCGACACCATCACTTCTTTACTTAGGAATGATTTCGAAAGGAATGCTTTCGACTTTGATGGGTTTCTGATCCTTTTGCTCTACTTGAAGGCATAATCCAAATGGGTTTGGCAGAAACAGTTTTCAAAGGTTTTGAAGGAGTAAATTTTTGAATGGTTTCGAAAGGTTTCCATATGTTTTGAATTAAACCCAAGTGCTTTCAAAATGTAGGTTTTGACACCTTTGAAAGGTTATAATGAATGGTTTTGAAGGGGTGGTTCCCTAGGGTTTCGAAAGGGTTGAAAGGAAAGGTTTTTCCTATGTTTTCGAAAGGCGTTATTTAAAGGTTTTAAAAGAAGGGTGTCTAGGATTTTAAAGACTTTCGAAGGGAAGGATTTTATGCTTTCGAAAGAAAGAATTTGAATGGTTTCGAAAGGAAAGATTTGACCTTTCGGCCTAGGTTAAGTAAAGGGTTTTACTTGATTTCGAAAGGGTTACTTTCAAGGGTTTCGAAGAGGTTGTTTAAAGGTTTTAAACAAAGGTTTAGAATATACTAACTAGGCAGCATAACCTAAGTGTTTTTAAGTTAAAAAGGGTTTTAATTTATTTTGAGGGGATAGGAAATCCTCATTAAAATTCATTAACATTATTTTGAGTAAAGTGTATATAACATGGCAAAATAGCTTAGAATAAAGCTAAGAATATATTTTCCTTGTATAAGTATGATTTATAAGGTTAAATCATTTTGAAAAGGTTTTCAAGGAAAAAGATAAAGGTAGTTAACCTTAAGAAAATGATTCGGACAGATAGTTCATTTTGGTTCAGACAGTTAGTCCAGTTTGCGGACAGTTTGTCCAGTTTGCAGACAGTTTGTCCAGTTTGCGGATAGTTAGTCCAGTTTGCGGGCAGTCAGCCCAGTTTTCAGATAGATAGTCCATTGGTTACCTGATTATAGCTTAACATACATAGCTATTATTATCATTATTACAATCAGTTTGATTAACCAGTTTGCTTGCAGGAAAAGATTTGCAAAATATATGTTTTAAAGAGGATATTAGTGAGGGGAAACACGTTCCGCTAAGCGGCGTAGTCTTACTTAATATCAGTAAACCGAGATGTAATAGTATTATTCATACCAGGCTTTATGTCTGACTCGAAGTTTTTGTTTTCCCCTTAACTCTCGGGTGCCCAAAATTGATTTGAGTAGGCTAAGGGTTGAGGTTTACAGGTTTTAGTTTTGACGAATAAAGCTTCCAGAGACGAGTAGGTGGTTGTCGGATATCTAATTAGGAGTTGTAGTTTATTTAGTTTATTCTGATGTGTATATGAAGTCAGATATGACTATATTGCTTTGATCAACCAAGGGGGCATCGTCATATGTCGCCCTTGGTGTATTATTGTACTTATATTTGTACCTAGGAAATGATTATGGGATTATGTAATTTGGATATGATTCATTGTTTTGAAATGTAATCAGTAAAATGTTGTTTTTGAAATTTGTGATTTAGCCATATTCAAGTGCTTCTGATATTATGAATACCATTAGCATTACCATATTTTGTCACCAGAAGTTAATACTATAGATGACTGCAGCATCTGTAGCGCTTAGCTTTTGGCCTCTAGATATGGGATGTTACAACTTGGTATCAGAGCATAGGTTTATGAAAAAAATTAAACTAAAAATGGTTTTTAAAACATAATCCTAAGGAATTAGAGTAAGATTGGGGTATGGGACAACGCTATAGTAACGTACTTGTATTTTCTATACATAAGTATATGCTTTATCTCTAGTCTCCTATCTTTGTTAGGTTATTTTTCTGTATCTCATGAGGTTTGACAACGGATACGGATGGTAGAAGAGGAAGAGTTAACCCAAGGGGGAGGGCACCGATGGGAATGGCAGAACTAATGCGAGGAGGACCCTAGGTCAGGCACAAGCAGAGAATGTGGGTGCTGGAGTCCCGTAGGTAGACATGGGAGTTATGATCAGTTTTTGTGAATATGATGCAAGCTGGAATTGCAGCTGGAGTGGTAGGAGGAGATGCTGCAAGAGCAGGAGTTTTGGAAGTTCTGATAGTTAACCATTATGCTAAGCAGAGCGAGATTATGCTTAGCTTGGAGGGAAGCCATTTCTAGGAATAGAGGATGTTATAGAGGTTAGGTACAAAGAAATAGTTTAAAAGGACAAATAAACATGTTTTTCACTATTTCGATGCTTTCGGTACCAGGTTCCACCTCCTTACCTTCACCTCCGACTCCATCAAAACCAATGCACATGGTATCAGGGAACTGGTACATAGTGAATTGGATGTAGGCGGAAGGTAAAGGGTCAAAACCAGGGTTCCGAAGGGGTTGAGGCACTACTTTGCTTTTAAATGAAAATGCGTCTGCTTGCTTTCGACTAAGTAGCTTTCGACTTGGTCAAATAAATTTAAAGAAGTGGTTTTGATTGGGTTGCGCTTTTGTTTTAAAATGACTGCTTTCGACTAAGTCAAAACCTTTTAACTGTCGCTTTCTTCCTTTCGACCCAGATGGTTTCGAAGATTTTACTTTGTTTTCTAAAATTTGGCCACTTCTCCAATACTTTCGAAGGGATGGTTTTGACCCCATCACTTTTATACTTAGGAATGATTTCGAAAGGAACGCTTTTGAGTTTGATGGGTTTCTGATCCTTTTGCTCTACTTGAAGGCATAATTCAAATGGTTTCGACCGAAACGGTTTTCAAAGGTTTCGATGGAGTAAATTTTTGAATGGTTTTGAAAGGTTTCCACATGTTTTAAATTAAACCCAAGTGCTTTCGAAAGGTACGTTTTGACCCCTTCGAATGGTTTTAATGAATGGTTTCGAAGGGATGGTTCCCCAGGGTTTCGAAAGGGTTGAAAGGAAAGGTTTTTCCTACGTTTTCGAAAGGTGTTATTTAAAGGTTTTAAAAGAAGGGTGTCTAGGATTTTAAAGACTTTCGAAGGGAAGGATTTTATGCTTTCGAAAGAAAGAATCTGAATGGTTTCGAAAGGAAAGTTTTGGCCTTTCGGCCTAGGTTAAGTAAAGGGTTTTACTTGGTTTCAAAAGGGTTACTCTCAAGGGTTCGAAGGGGTTGTTTAAAGGTTTTAAACAAAGGTTTAGAATATACTAACTAGGCAGCATAACCTAAGTGTTTTTAAGTTAAAAAGAGTTTTAACTTATTTTGAGGGGATAGGAAATCCTCATTAAAATTCATCAACATTATTTTGATTAAAGTATATATAACACTGCAAAATAGCTTAGAATATAGCTAAGAATATATTTTCCTTGTATAAGTATGATTTATAAGGTTAAATCATTTTGAAAAGGTTTTCAAGGAAAAAGATGAAGGGTGGTAGTTAACCCTAAGAAAATGGTTCGGACAGATAGTCCATTTTGGTTTGGACAGTTAGTCCAGTTTGCGGACTGTTAGTCCAGTTTGCGGTCAGTTAGTCCTTTTTGCAGATAGTTAGTCCAGTTTGCGGTCAGTTGGTCCAGCTTGCGGACAGTTAGTCCAGTTTGCGGCCAGTCAGCCCAGTTTTCGAACAGATAGTCCATTTACTACTTGTGGACATATAGTCCATTAGTTACCTGATTATAGCTTAACAGACATAGCTATTATTATCATTATTATAATCAGTTTGATTAACCAGTTTGGTTGCCGGAAAAGATTCGCAAAATATATGTTTTAAAGAGGATATTAGTGAGGGGAAACCTGTTTCGGTAAGCGGCGTGGTCTCACTTAATATCAGTAAACCGAGATGTAACAGTATTATTCATACCAGGCTTTATGTCTGACTCGAAGTTTTGGTTTTCCCCTCAAACTCTCAGGTGCTCAAAATTGACTTGAGTAGGCTGAGGGTTGAGGTTTACAGGTTTTAATTTTGATGAATAAAGCTTCCAGAGACGAGCCGGTGGCTGTCGGATAGCTAATTAGGAGTTGCAGTTTATTCAGTTTATTTCCACTGTATATATGAAGTCATATATGACTATATTGCTTTGATCAACCAAGGGGGCATCGTTATATGTCTCTCTTGGTGTATTATTGTAATTATATTTGACCTTCACCTGGGACACGATTATGGGATTATGTAACTTAGATATGATTCATTATTTTGAAATGTAATCAGTAAAATGTTGTTTTTGAATTCTATGATTTATTTATATTCAAGTGCTTTTGATATTATGGATACCATTAGCACTACCGTATTTTGTCACCAGAAGTTAATACTATAGATGATTGCAACATCTGTAGCGCTTAGCTTTTGGCCTCTGGATACGGGATTTACAAGCTTCAACAAACTTTCTAGGATTTATTATAAAGGAAAGGGGTATTGGAGGCTAATCTGTAAAAGATTGATGCCTTACGGAATATAAGAGCCCAATTACGAAGGAGTTATATAGCTTAAATGGGAAGATTGCTGCTTTGAGTCAATTCATCTTGAAAGCAACAGATAAATGCATACTCTTCTTCAATGCCATTAAGAAGGGTAAGAAGAATTTGAGTGGAACCAGGAATGTCAGAACGCCTTCAAGGAGTTATTGATGCACATGGAGACACAACGGTCTGATTCAAACTGCTGGACGGGGAGGATTTATTCGTTTATTTGGCACTGACTGTTGACGCATTAAGTGCAGCAGTAGAACGTAAGGAGGCAAGAATTCAAAGGCCAGTCTACTGACATATTGCTTGCTGATTGAATCGAGGAAGCTGCGATAATATTTCCAAGCTCATCGATCAAAGTGTTGATGGATTAGCCCTTGAAGTAGGTGTTATACCGACCTGTGGCATCAGGAAGGCTACTGAAGTGGAATATAGTACTGAGCCAATACGACATCACTTACCATTTGAGAAGAGCGATAAATGGCCACGCATTGGCAGATTTCATCACCGTGTATACTAAGCGAGACGAGGAAGAAGAAAAGGATGATTGGACACTCCTTCATATTGGAAGTTGTTCGTAGATGGAGCATCAAACGAATGTAGCTTGGGTGCAAGAGTAGTGCTTAAAACTCAGGAATGATGGTCAATTTGTTATTATGCATTGAATTTGGAATTTCCCCCAAACAACAACGAGGCTGAGTATGAAGCACTGATAGCTGGATAGAGGATAGTAAAAGAACTAGGAATAACGAAACTGCACATATTCAATGATTCCCAGCTGGTGTTTTTGTCAAGTTAGGAAGGAATATCAGGCTAAGGGTGCTAGACTTGCATATTACCCGACGAAAGCATTGGAAGTGCTAGACGACATCGAGCATTATATGATTAGGCATATCCCTAGAGAAGAGGACATAAAAATTGATCGATAGCTACACTAGTTTAGTTCTAGGTAAGCACAGTTGATGAGTTTAGTTCTAGTGGAGGTTTTAACGACTCCAAATATCAACCAAATGGATTTCGGTTGTGTTCTGGAGACCACGGAAGAAGTGGAGTCATGGATGACTCCTATCAAACACCATTCGCTCTAGGGAATTCTCCCCAGGGATAGAAACAAATGGAAGAAACTCCTTCGAAAAGCACCTGGTACATGATGCAAGAAGGAGTGTTGTACAAGAGAAGATCCTCATGGTAATCCATGAGGGCAGCTGTGGTGACCAAACCAAGGGGCAGATTTTGGCCAAATATATACTTTGTTAGAATTATTTCTGGCCAATGGTAAATCAAGACGCAGGTGATTACACCAAATGGTGTGGCCATTGCAAGAGATTCGCAAAGATTCCAAGAGCCTCATCTTTAGAGCTTAAACAAATGGTTAGCCCATGCCATCTGCACTGTAGGGAATTGATTTGATCTGTGTACTACCGATAGCGAAAGTAGGAGCTAAATATGTAATAGTTGCAGTGGATCATTTCACAAAGTTAACCGAAGCGGAACTGCTTGCTACGATCACAAAGAAAAAATTGATCAACTTCATGATGAAGAACATCACCTGTAGGTTTGGAGTACCCCAGAAGATCATCATAGATAATGTAATTCAGTTCAAAAGTATCGAGTTTAGGAATTTCTACAGCTAGTACAAGATCGATAAGAGCTTCTTAGCAGTAACATATCCGTAGGAAAATAGACAAGTGAAGGTGGTAAATAAAATCATCAAGTCCACCTTAAAGAAGCAACTAACAAAAGCTAAAGGCAGTTAGGTCGATGAGCTTCTACTAGCATTATGGGCATATAGGACGACCCACAATTATATGATAGGACACACACTGTTCGCTCTGGCATATGGATCAGAAGCTATGATCCTGATAGAACTGGAAGTCCCTTCTCATAGTAAAAATCATTTCGATCCAAAGGTAACTAAAGAACTCTTGCTTGAGTCCCTCGATTTGGTTGATGAGAAAAGGGAAGAGGTGAAACCGAGGATAGCTTCTTACCATAAAAGAGTAGCACGACACTTCAACACCATGGTCTGAAATTGTACTTTTGAGGTAGGTGATCTTGTTCTGAAACGAGTTCTCCCGAGTACGGGGGCACTCGGTCGGCATTGGGAAGGTCCTTACGCAATCGAGCGAAAACTTAGAGATGGAACATTCAAGCTAGCTACAGTTGATGGAATCTCGATACCAGGGGCATGGAACAGCGACTTGCTGGGTCACTATTATACTTAGTTTTACTTTGTTTATTTTGCAAAAAAACCACCCAAGGATTTTGAAGGCAGTGTAATAAGGCAGGTCTTGCCATGTTTCTCGTTTATAAATGCAATTTTCATCTTGAACGCATGGAACTATGTTTAGGTAAACAAAAATCTCATAATACGCAATTAGCGTTATGGTCGGGAACATACTCCTCTGGCATGGGATAATGGTCGAGAAGTGTGCTCTCAGGGCTCGATCGAATAATTCAACCTCATCTTCTAAACACAAACTCCTTAGGCCTAGGATCGTGGTCGGAAGTATGACTACGGATCGATCAGATAATTCGATCACATCTTTTGGTGCTGATTGAATAATTCAACCCCACCCTTTCGATTCGATTGGATAATTTGACTCAATATTTTTGGGCCGATCGGATAATTCGACCATACCTTTCTGGGTCGATCAGATAATTCGACCTAATTTTCTAGGGTCGGTCGGATAATTCGGGCTCACCTTCCATGATTGATTAGATAATCCAATCCCAAAACTTTAGGTGCGTGGATAACAGCACAAACCGTCTTGATCCAGGATCAGGACCAAAGAGTAGAATTGCAAGGATCGATCGGATAATTCGACCCCAACCTTTAGGAATCTGCCATTGCCCACAGTTAGGCAACGTCAAGAAGGAAGACCATATAAGGTTTGATCGGGTAATTCAACCCCAACCCTTAAGAATTTGCCATTGCTCGGAGTTTGGCAACGATGATAAGGACTGGCCACATAAAGGTCGATCGGATGATTCGACCCCGCCTTGCAGGTATCGGCCATTGCCCAGAAGTTGGCAGCACCAAGAAGGAATGCTTAAAATCATCCTTGGCCGATGATAATAAAGGATAGTCATAAAAAATCTAGGATAGGTTTATCAGACTCCTTTGGTCTAGAATCAAGATTAGGAAAGCACAATCAGACTGGGGGAAATCAAATAATTTGCCCTGCAATGTTTATCTCCTACTAATGCCCGGGTTCTGGCATTTGGAAAAGCAAGTTCCACGAACAAGATTTGGTTCACGGTGGACATATATAAAAAGGAGATAAGCATTCTAGTTGATGCTCCCTCACGATAGGGGGCAACATGAAACTTGGATTATTTATGGTTAGTGATTGGTTGAAGGAAACCCGGGCAAAAGTAAATAGGAATATCCATGAATTTAGTTTGATCATAGTTCTGTTTCGCCAAACGGAATGTTTTTATCAACCATAAACAGGGCTAAATAATGGACTATACTTAAAATAGTTATAGGAATTTTATTTATATGCATGGATTTGTAGTAAATAAATGCATTGCACAGAAGCATGCATATGTAATATAGGTAGAATGTAGTTCAGACAATTATATTATATGTTTAGGAATTGCATACAAATAGGTACATTATATAAAAATACAGAAAAGTAAATGGAACAAAGGGCACATAATGAAAAGTGATATTGCATTACTTCAATTTTTATGTACAAGAATAGCAGAGGCCGTTCCCGCACAAACACAGCCTGTTAACAACAAAATACATGCTAGCGTGCTTACAAGCTTTAGGAGTCTTCTACATTTCTCCAACTCTTGATGCCCGTCCTACTTAAATTGCCAGTTGGTTTCTTATGCTTCTACCCACCATTTATTTTCCCCTCCTCAAGGGTGTCGCCCTCGGATGGTGTAGTTTGACCCTTGGGTTTAGCAAAGGGTTCATTAGATTTTTTAATAGGAACATCAGAGGGCCTGGTCTTGGGGGATTTCAACTTGATGGAAGGAAGTTTTGTAGAGGGGCTTGTAGGCAGAGTGATGGACTTCTCAATTTCAGGCTCCTTTTTAATCCTGACCTTGAAAAGGTCAATTTTCGATCTCTTCACCATTGTAATATGATCAGTTAGGCCCGGAGCGCTAGCGGTTGAAATATATTCCCCAAGGGATTGAGAAACCTCCTGCAGCTCTTCTAAGGTCGTGATCTTTTGAGAATCGAGGCCAGGTTCAGAACCAAGATGCAGGATTGAAATAGTAAGTCCCATGAAAATGGAGGTCGATGTGGTAAAAATATTTGTGGTGCCCGATCCTTGAGTAGTTGGAGGCGGAGGCGAGAGATGCGGATGACCTATAAGTTGGAAAATAGAATAGTAAAGGTTATAAATGGACTCGCGTGAAAACTAAAGTTTCTCGAAAACTAGAGAAACAAGTGATACACCTTTTCCTAGAGTTGACTGCAAAGAAGGAGACTTAGAAATCTCGCCTTCTTCGAATGAGTGCTAGATCAGCGGGCCGATGAAAGGAAGAATATATGGCTTGACAAAAGTAGCCACTATATGTGCTAAAATTATCTAAGTGGCCTTAGAGCTTTCCCACTCAATCTTAGAAATGTCCGCCGCAGGATCTCTGAACTTGGAACGAACAATTCTACTAGAACCAATGCACTTAGGCAAGTGAAAACCTCGATAATAGCGACTGCAAGGGCAGAATATTATGCAGCAAGAATCGCTTTTCCTGCTTCAAGTTTCACAACATCTTTTGCATCGGGGAACTTGACCATCGGCTCACTCTCGGTGAGGCCTCCACCTACTGCTATCGAGCACCGCAACACCTCTTCCCCAGCATCGGTGAGGCCTTTACCTGTTGCTTTCGAGCACCGCAACACCTCTTCCCCAGCATCGGTGAGAGTTACAGGGTATGTGCTTCTCAACCACTTTAAGTTTATGTATTGGATCATGCTTGTGAATAAGTGTTGGAGAGTGTTATTCAACTCTTCTTTTTCATTGGCCCTTTCCTGTTTGAGCGCTCTTCAGCGACGATCGGATAGATCACCTCACTATCTAGTTTCTTAACCTTGAATAGTAGTGGGTCGTTGGAAAGCTTCTCTTTCTCCGTGTGGAGATTTTGAATCTCGGCTGCCTGCTCCTCTACAGTAATGTCCCTGGCCAGGATAGTTTCATCCTTTGCTGAGAGAGCCAGGTCCTTCTCAGCGATCCACGTCTTTAGAGCAGCACTATCCTCATAAGCAGTTTTGAGCAGGTCTTTCAACATAAGCTATGCATTGGTTTGCGCTAGCTTTAGCTCCATTATCAGGCAATCGGTCTTATTCTTGGATTTCACAACAGCATCTCTCTCTTCTTTCATTTTCTCTAAGTCTCGCTTATACCCTGCGATGAGCTCATCGTAGATTTTCTTCTTAGATTCGAAGGAATGGATATTTTTGTACTTAATCTTATTGGCCTTGGAGAGGCGAAGCAGAGCTTTTTTCTATTCATAGCCCAGGTCAACAAGCTTTTGGATCCATTGGACATCCCAGTCAGCTTCTTCCTTAGGAATGTCTTGGATGTCACGATTGACTATGACACCTTGAAGTAAAAGATTAAGAAAGGAAGCTTAAAGGTGGGGCGGAGCAGTAGGAAGATGAATCAAAGGAGTAGGGATTCCTTTAGAACGTGGAGGGGCAATAGTGGTAAAGGACTTTAGAGCGGGAACTTGTTGGTAAGGAGGAAGCTGAGATTCGGTATGAGGTAGAGGAGTGCTAGAAGAGGAACCACTACAATCGTAGGAATCCTTATGTCATTTGTTTTTATCGTGGGACAACCCCTCTTCGATATGCCTTCTTTTCCTCTCTCTTTTAGCTTTGCGGTCATCTTCCTCCTCTTGCACCCTCTCTTTCCTCTAAAATCTTGCTTCATCAGACTCATGATGACCCCGATAACTGGAGCAGGACAAATATTGGTCGGAATTTTTCCACTGGACTCATCCATTCCGTACTGAAGCTTTCAATAGTCTCTAGCCATAGAACCTGAAACAAGAAGAAAAATCATATAAGTATTTGAACTTCGGAGTGCAAATGAATGCAGGGATGTGTGTTTATGATCCTAGTGAAGTGTAGAGTGTCGATGACCCACTAAGTACTCTACATATCGTGTGTGCATGGAATTAAAGACAGATTCTTGCCACCTTCATCCATGATTCCCCTAGGTAAAGCAATCAGTACTGATAGGTACCACTTGGTACCGAGTGGTATTTTCCAACCAAAAATCAAGGTAAAAGAAAGAGAGATGAAGAGCATACCTAGCTAAGGCATGGAATGGTCTCCAAAGTGCAGCTCTTGTCCTTAATGGAGGAAATGAATTTCCAGTTATGTAAAGTAGTTAAACGGATATTTATGGCATGGAGACAATGCTTTGAAGCAACTCTTGGATGACTAACCAGATCATGGAGATAGTAGTTAATGCTATTCTTGTTCTAGAGCACGCTTTGCTTTCAACGAAAGCATACTCTGGGAGGGCAAGTGTTATTCGGCTTTTTGACCAAGCAGATTCTCACTAGAATTAGAACGTCAAGATGAAGAAGTGATTCACGAAATTGGGAATATGCTTATAAGGGCAATAGGAACACACTCAAGAAATTCCAAAGATTTGAAGCAAAGGGGACTGCTTGGTACCGAGTACTTAGTACTGAGTCCTACCACTCGGTACCGATTCCTACCACTTGGTACCGAGTGCTTTATATTGCATGTGGGACCTCCAAATTACCTATATGTAGGTCTTTGGCATGAGTGATTGTCATAAATTACAATTTTTGAGGAATAGATGAATGACTCTAAGGATTTCCTGTAAGAAAACAAAGAAAGCGAAAAAAAATCAAAAACGGGTATGTGATTGTTAAGTAGCATCCCTACACTCCTATTAAAGGCATCTATCATCCCCAAAGCCAAAATAATCAATTCTCATGCTAATTGCTCTCTTGATGCTTTCTAAGCCCTAAATTCTTATTCAATCAGAAAAAAGCAAACAAAACCAGTGATATTTCACTCTATATCATTTGAATCTAGTAATCATTGGCTTCCTACCCATTACACGTTTATTCTCCATCATATACGAGGGTTGTAGGAGTTTTGCACGATAGTGTGACAATTTAGTGTATTAAGGCTAAATATTGTCGAATAATTTTGTATTCTACTTTGTTGAAAAGTTCGAGAAATCGGTAAAGTCAAGTCATGTAATAGGGAGTCTTCAGACGTGTTTGTAAACATGTTCCTCCGGATGAAATGAGGGCGTTGATAGTGAAAAACCTAATAGGTGCTTAGGGACTGGACGTAGGAGTGCTGCTACGAATCAGTATAAAATCAACTATGTGATCCTTTTCCATTTCCGCTACATTTACATTATTTATTACTATTGGCTATCTTCGGTCCCGTGCATAGTGACTAATAAGTGGTATAAGAGCCCATTATTCTACCGATCATTATAACTTCCTTAATAATGGCTAAAAGAATATCCAATCAAAACACTACACATAATAGAGACCATCATGCATGATACCTTGCTACAAACACAAAAGAAAGTGACATTGATGACGAACGCACCACCACACCAGACTTCAATGAGGTACTAACTACTTATGGGTAATTATATGAGTTTTTTGGTGCTTTATTTAAGAAGTATAAAAATATTAAAAATGTGCATAAAGAAAGTTTGGGTAAAATAAATAAATACGAGCCAGTAATTAATACGTTAAAAACTAAAAAATATATTTTAGAAATTGAAAATAGCTCCTTAAAAACCTATTTAGATAATTCAATTTCCAGATTAGATCATATTGAAAAAATAAATAATTCTTTAGAAATGGAAAATGAAATTTTTTTTCAAAGAAATTTGACTATTTTGAAATGATTTTGAAATTTCTTTAAATAATTCAAATTCTCAATTTTTGCCTTTTGAAAAAGAGAATTTACTTTAAAGAATGAAATTTTGGAATTACTTGAAAAAACTAATACTTGGAAAATAAAATTTAAATTTATGAAAAAGAGATTGGGAATTATATGTTAAATTTGATAAACAAATGAAAAAGTCACAAATTTTAATAAAGATCAAAATAATTTAAATTCTATTTTGTCAAATTCTAGACCTATAAACAATAAAAGTTTATAATAAACCTAAATGTAAAAATAGTACTAGATATGCGTTCTTGTATAGTAAAAATGACAATGCTAGTACTAGATTTCGAATAAAATCAAAACCCTTTTTTTTTTAAATTCAATTGCTTCCATAGGCTAAAGTGTTTATAACATATTTAAAAGTCCAAAATCATTAACATGAAACATGATAAAATTATCTAAGTATTTGGGTTCATGTTAATTGGAAAAATAAAAATAAAAATACACCGATGATTATTTTAATGCAGTAATTAATAATGAAAATTATGTTTTTAAAGGTTTTACCAAACCCTTTTCATTATGGTTACGTTGGACCTAACCATCTGTGTAACAACTCGCACCTTAATCGGCCTAAACTTTGACAAAAATAGAAACCCAAGTTTATCAAAGTATGGATCATTGGATTTGGTACCTGCAAATAAGCATGAGCACTAAGAGAGATTGATAGAAATATAAACTCACAGCGGAAACCATAATAGGATAAGAATACGGATTATGACTACTACCTTGAAATTAATGGTATTCCTTGGATAATAGATTGTCATATCATCATCGAGCATGAGAGAAAGGAGACTCCTCCAACAACTAAACATATCCAGCTCTAGTGACCTGTTCCTCTAAATCTACCCGACGGATTGTAATGAGGAGGGGGTCAGAACAACGTTCTACTGCTTGGAAAATCTATAAACTTCCCATAACATAAATTTATACCGATTGGTTTTCATTTAATTGTTATGTCTATTAAGGTTGGCAATTCTAATCTAAATTTGCATTGCACAAATGATTACTTACCTACCCATTTCCAAGGTACAAATGACTGACGAAGCCTTATCAACCACCCAATACTTCCATACCCATTTTCCACTTAATACTTCTAAATATGAAGTGGACTTCTACTATTACCACATAATACTTTTAAAAGAGAAATATACAAACTCTGTCATTTAAGAGCTCAATCGAGATAAACCCCGTAATTTAAGACCTATTTCCAAGGTGGACTTCCAGTGTGGTCATTATTGGTCCATTGGTCCTAGCTATAGAGACCTCTGACCACTATCTTTGGCCTTATAATTTACAGTAGCCATACTACTAGGGCATCTATCATAATTAAAGTCTTAGCAATGTGAGAGGCTGTATCCAAACCACTTAATACCTTATTATAAGGACTAGGCAGGCCTCTGACCATTTAACACATATTTATAGGTAGGCCTTTGCCATTTAATACCTAACCCCAAGGCGGACTCCTCACTGGTACTATCTAGTTAACATTGCTTGGAAATCTCATTAGGCTACTTAGTACTTCTTTTATAGGAGAGAGGCGAACTCTAGATCAATTATTTAGTACCTCAAACCCGAAGCGAACCCTTCCCGAGATATCCATCATCTATGGAATCTCATTAGGTTACTTCTTTCGGTAGGAAGGCGGGCTCTGCAATAGTCACTTAATACCACAACACCTAAGTGAACCTTTTTGGAGATATCCTTATTTATTTGAAATCTTACTAGGTTACTTAATACTTCCTATTAGGAGAGAGGTGGACCCTACAGCCACTTAATACCTCAAACTAGAAGCGGACCCCTATGGAGATATCCCTCACCGCTCCTAATTCCAAATTTGGAAAATACTTTTCAATTAAGAAAGCAGGTCCAATCTCTCATGCCGTCAGGGGTCCTACGTTTTGTGATATCTCACATCGGTAGTAAATGCACCCGACTGCTGGTAGCCTCAAAGTGAAGGGCAGTCTTCCGTCGAGTGGCTCTACTGACCTCACATCATTAACCGACTAAGTCCAATTGACTATCCTAAGTCTTTACTTATATTATTTTAGGTAGACATTGGAATTAGCTTACTAATTAAAGGCTATAAGATTTAGCTTAAATACTTATCTACCCATAAATCACCTTTTAATGCTCATAAATGTCAATTTGTCCATAAAATCCTAACGGACATTTCCTAAGACATTTATGTATAATTACTAATTTCAAATTAGTAATCTTTTATATCAATTCCATTTTTGGCATCCCATTAGTCCACTTGTCCTTATCAATTGTAACTCCTACTCGTTTCCATTAATTGCCCATTAATTGGAGTTACAGTCTTTAACTAACCAATTGTAACCCCTAATCTAATACTATCTATTATTTCTCATTAGTTGCCTATTAATTGGGGTTACAATCTTTTATTTCCTATTAATTATTGGCAATTTCTAATTTATTGCCCATTAATAGGAAAATCTACATTTCCTAATTCTACCTATTCTCTTACATAAATATAATAATAACTAACAAACGTTGCGCATAAATAACGCACGAATAAACGCTATTCTTCTTTATTAACACAATAAATACATATAAACTACCTAATAAAACTAATTATTCATATCCAGATATATTATACTCACAAAAATATATAACTAGAATATGCTTTCCATATTTAATGTGATGGAATTAGATTCCTAAGGAAGATTTTCTGCTATAATTTTAATAAATTAGTTTAACACAAAAAGGGAAAATTGACTCCGTTTGAAATTACAAGGAATGGATAATTTCTTTTTAATTGGATTAAACAGTGTAAACTATAGAAAATAAATCTGTACCTTACGTATCTCTGTTCTTTTTGTTTGTGGGTATTCCTTGTTAAAACAATCGTCGCCTTTTTGAATGAAAAGTGGAAAACGTAAATAACTTTATAAAAATAAAACGGATATTCTTCCCAAAAATTAAATAATGGAAAATCTACATCATAGCATAATTTGGGCAATAATCCAAAAATCCTATTTTACTCCCAAGTACAAATCTGGAATAAAATATACAACATTCAAATTCTAGAACCTTTGAGACTGATTTCTATATCTAGGTGTAAACATATTTCAAATTAGATCTAAAACAAGAATATGTAAGCAATAGTTTTCTACACTAATTTAATCCTACAATTCACAAATAAAAGTGATTAGACAAAAAAAATCAAACATACGCCAACGGAATAGATTTAAAATCATAAACAATACATAAATTTCCCACTCACCTTTTAAAAGCGATCCAAATCTTCAGATCTGAAGTAGAACCTTAAATTCATTTCCAAATCCTTTTAATCCAAGAAATATGTATAAAAAGGGTATATACATACATTAGAATTACATATCCAAGAAAAGATTTGAGATTGGAGGAGAAAATATATATAAATATATATAAATTAACTTAAATATGCATGTAGTTGATTCTCTTCTTTCTCCTTTCTGTTAGATTTCTATTCTTCTCCAATTTGTATGAATACAGAGACAAATATCTTATTTTTATAATTGGAAAGGAAGTGGAGAAGAAGAAATGATAGAGCTTCACTACTGCCTCTAGAATAATATGAGAAGAGAGGGAGGGTTAGGCCTGAATTTATAGGCGTAAGAATCGAGCTCAACCATCAAATCGAAATATGTTAAATCCGGACCGTTGGGCCTATGCTTACCCTAACCGCCACACATGGAGTGATCGACTGCCCTCTACCTAGGGGTCGAATGCCCCTACTCGATGGCTCATAGTGGCGGGTCGGCCTGTGGGTCTGGGTTAATTAATATAAATTGTTACTTGATTATAATCGAATTATTTCCGTTCCAAATTCGTTTTTATATGTAACTTCTTCGTTTGGACTCCGATCGCAAAACTCCAAATATGAAAGTTACTCAGAATTTCACTATGAATGCAATGGTGCAAGTTTCATGGTCAAATTCCATCATTTGCACAAATTCCATTTTTGCAGCCTAATTAATTAACTAACTAATTAAATAGCTAATGCCAAATTACGGGATGTTACATTCTTCCCTCCTTAAATAGAATTTCGTCCTTGAAAATTCACCAATGACTAAATCATGGTTTTGACTCATAATTATCCTAAACTACACAATCAATGAGTGTATAACCAATTTTGCAACCAAATGTGCACAATTGCATAGTGTATTGCTGTATCACCACACAGAAAATATGTATGCAGAATAATTCTAAATCAGATTCTCCTATATGAATGCATTTCTTTGAAAACATTTTTTATATGATGCAAACAACCTATATATATACATTGGCAGTTCTATATGTGTGGAGCTCTTTGAAAAATCTTTTCAACCAAAACTCCCATACTCCTACGAATAGAAGTGTGAAGCAACCAATTTTGCATCTAATTCCTACCGTCTAAAAATCTAATGCGTCAAAAAATCGTTGCCTAAACTTTACTCTTATGCCAGAAAAAGGAATTTAGGTGGAGAATTTAATATTCTTATCACTCTATAATCTTCATATTCACATAGCACAGTGGAAATTTCCTCGCTTTCCCGGATTTGCTCCAAATTTTCCACCCACAAAACGCATAAGAAAGCATATTTTCACGCTCTAAAACAAAATTAAGTCTAAAAGTAGACTCACGTGCATCGTCGACACGGTATGGACCAAGGCTAAAACAACTTTTCCCTTGTTATCGGTTGCATTTATCGCATCGTCAATTTTAATGCACATCTAAATCCACAAATTCTAACTCTATTTGGCTTCCCTACACTTAACATGTGTCCTTCAAAATCAAATATTTTACAAAATCTTTTTCACTTTTCAAATTTGTACATCATTTGAAAAATAAAATGCTAAAATATTTAGATGCACATTTTCCCTTGAAATCAAATTTTTAGACAAAAATTCTAAAAATAATTTAAGAGTAAAAAATAACTAAAACCCAAAAAAAACTTTTTTTCAAAAGAGAAGCTTTTCAAAATATTTCCTTTTTAAAATTTTGATAAATTAAGCCATAATTTCAGCTTAGTCGGAAGTCGGTTATGTGCTAAATGCATAAACCAAATTCTAAAATTCTACAAGTAACCTTTATCCATGAAACTTGACATTTTGTTTAAACATGTCACCATGCCCAATTACCCAAAAAAATAGCTTTTAACGAACATGAGCAATGACCTGCGATACCAAAACAACTTTATCATGTCCTTCACTAAAATTTTCCAAATATTCTAAATTTAAAGTCTTATATTGTATTTACTATTACTTAAGTGTCTTTTACGAGATTTTTATATTCACACTGTTTCTTTCATATGCATAAATAAGAGCGGTTTACATAACTAGAAACAATAACACAGTGAATAAATAGGAACATTCTCGTAACATCGTGCATGCATTTTCAAGAGGCAACCAATAGTTTTACAACCCAAACAAACCTACATAAAAAGGACAAATGTTGGAAAGGAAAAGACAACAACACCATAAATCCTAAAATAATGCATACAGACAAAGAGATGCCTTGCTCCGCAGCTGGAGCTTGATCAATTACTGCGATGCTTGAATGGTCGTAGCATGGCGGCTGTACACCCAATCTCGTGCCGCTGAATTACCATCTTCCTAAGAAAGGATTTAATGATAGTAGAAGAAACTTTCTACTAAACTGCCACTCAATGGAGGTTCATCTGTATTACCTAAAAACGAGAGTGGATGGGCAAAATACATAAAATGACTCTATGAGTGCTAATCCTCGATCAAAAAATTGCATCATAAGGGTGTGGGTCCAATTAACGGTGATGCCACCAATACTAGCGTAGGTGGTCTTCTACACCATGGGATAAATCTAGTTGTAACTTCCCGTCTTAGGAATGACATTATATTAAATGATGCACACAACCTGACGGGCAGTCAGACATAGATTATCCATATTGCAAACACTAGCACCTTGGGAAAAGATCTGCTGCAAAATCTTTGAGTCGGTCACTTTAACATCATCCAAGTCTGCACCCGTCACGGAGGCCTCCAAAATCTCAACGAGACCAACATTAGTCATCTCAATCAAGACACCCTCCACCTTCGAACGAATCAAACTATTGCCTCCATTGAAATTTTGTGCTAATAGGACATCGAAAAAGGCAGATGGAGCACGGGTAACATTCCCGCTCAAAGGTCTCAAAGCAGAGGATCGGTGCAACATCTATCACGACGAATAGCTCTTTCAACCAAAAGTGGCGAAACTTCTACTCAATTCGGTCCAGCCAAGCGGCCCCTTGAGGGTTGAGACCATAATGGTGTGATGAAAAACTGGTAGTGCAGAAAGGTGTCTTGGGCTAAGAAGTGGTCGGAGGGAGGAAATAGGATTTAGATCTGGAGTGGTGGTGGGACGAGATCTAACATACAAAACCAGCACAAGGGGGAGGCGAGGCTGCTGCTCTTAGGGAAAAACGACATCGCCTAGGGGAGGAATGGAAGATAGAGGCTGACCTTGGAGGAAGAGGAGGATGGAAATTGGGTTCGGCTTGTTGAGGAAGGAGGAACAAAAGAAGGCAATTGGGGGAATTCAGACGCGATTTTTATAGTCTCGTTCCAGGTTCAAGTTGTGCCAAAAATCGTTAACTGGTAGACCACTCTAGGTTTACCACTAGGTAGTCAACTGCTAACGGGCTTTGGGCATTAATTGAACCTAGACTCAATTAGGGTCGAATCAAATAATAATAATCATTTGGCGTCGTCTCCTCCGATCCGATAAGATCCAAAAAATTCATGTCCTCATCATGGCGGTGTCAAAGCCTACCGCCTGGTCTCGAACCATACTCTAGCAATTAACAGTAGTCCTAACAAAATTGCTGCGACCAACAATAATTCGAAAAACCCGAAAATATTCCAGCTGTTATTTCCTGCCTACTTCGCACGAGAATATTTCATTCAATAGCTGGTGATACAGCAACACTTCAAACTACATACCCTAATAAAATATAATGTCATTCATATTTTGTATGTACCTTAAAGAGAGAATATTTTAAAAACCTCGATTTTATAAATCGAAAAATCACCGAGCTAAATATTTCCTCCTTTATACTTGTTTCTAATTTGATTTTAAGGGAAGTTTTGGTATGAAATATTTCCTCCTTTATACTTGTTTCTAAATAATAGAAACTATTTCATACTAAAACTTCCCTTAAAATCAAACTTATATATATTTCAGGGTTTCCAAAAACCTTTTTAGAACACAAATTTCTCAAACTGGAAAACTATTACCTTGCCAAAAATCAAAATCAAACCTTTACTAATATATGCATATAAATATTTAAGGATTTAAAAAATTAATCCTTTATAAACTAAAAATTTCTTAACACGACCAACTTAGTGGTATACGTGTTTCTTTGAAATAAAAATTTTAAAACTTTCCCAAAAAATATTTCCAAAATAAATCCATGGGAAAAGAAATCCTTTAAAAATTCATAAAAATACTCACACAGGTTTTAGACCAAGGGATTGACATTAATTTTCCAAATAAAAATCTGGTTTGCCATCAAAGAGGTGATCGATTGACAATATCTTGCCAAAACTAGTTCCTAGATGTTTGTGGCATACAGACTCCAATTTTCCGCCCATATGGAATAAATATGTATCTGCGAATGGAACTCATCATGAAAATCCAAAATAAGGTAGCTAGATCTCAACCATCAATTCGAACACATCCAGTCTCTAGGATTCTACCATATGTCATACTCATACTCTTTATCAATAGCGCCTTACGCATCGTCAACACTCCGCTCGGTACTTTGGAGTGGGCATGAAAATCTTAACTCTAAGATATGCCCAACCCATAGTTGCTTTGTCCATTCCTTCGGAGTGGAGCTACAACTACTTCTATAATCAGAATTCTTAGAAACATAAAAATATAATAATGCAAGATAGGAAAGTACGAATATGTTCTCTCAATTTATCCTAATTCCTCTTATCCACTAACGTAGGCTCTGATAACAAATGCAACGACCTGTACCTTAATAGGCCTAAATTTTGACAATAATCAAAACTCAAGTCCATCAAAGCACAGATCGTTTGATTAAGTACCTGTAACTAAGCATGAGCATTATCAGAGATTGATAGAAATCTAAACTCACAGCAGAAATAATAATAGGATAAGTATACTGATTATGACTACTACCTTGGAATAAATGGTATTCCTTAGATAACAGATTGTTACATCAGCATCGAGCGGAGAGAAAAGGTGACTTCTCCAACAACTAAACACATCCAGCTCCAGTGACCCATACCTCTAAATCTGTCCTATGGGTTGTAATGAGGAGTGGGTCATAACAACATTCTAGTGACTGGAAAATCTATAAATTGTCCATAACATAAATTTATACTGATTGGTTTTCATTTAATTGTTATGTTTGTTAAGGTTAGCAATTCTAATCTAACCTTGCATTGTGCACATAATCACTTACCTACTCATTCCCAAGGTACAAAATACAGACGAAGCCTTATCAACCACCCAATAATTCCATACCCATTTTCCACTTAATACTTCTAAATATGAAGTGGGCTTCTACTATCACTACATAATACTTTTGAAAGAGAAATAGGAAGACTATATCATTTAAAACCTCAATCGAGGTAGACCTTATAATTTAAGACTATTCCCAAGGTGGACTTCTAGCGATGTCATTACTGGTCTATTGGTCATAGCTACAAAGACCTCTGACCACTATCTATGGCCTTATAATTTACAATAACCATACTACTAGCGCATCTATCATTATTAAAGTCTTGCCAATGTAAGAGATTGTACCCAAGCAACTTAATACCTCATTAATATGGACTAGGCAGCCCTCTGACAATTTAACACCTATTTATAGGTAAGCCTTTGCCATTTAATACATGTCCCCATTCTGGACTCCTTATTGGTACTATCCAGCTGACATTGCTTGGACATCTCATTAGGCTACTTAGAACATCTTTTATTGGAGAGAGGCAAACCCTAGATCAGACACTTAGTACCTCAAACTCGAAGCGAACCCTTCTCGAGATATCCATCATCACTCTTAATTATAAATATGAAATCTAATTAGGTTACTTCTTTCGGTAGGGAGGCAAGCCCTGCAGTAGCCACTTAATACCTCAACACCGAAGTGACCCTTTTTGAAGATATCCTTATTTATTTGGAATCTCACTAGGTTACTTAATACTTCCTTTTAGGAGAGTGGCAGACGCTACAGCCACTTAATAGCTCAAACCAGAAGAGAACCGCTATGGAGATATCCCTCACCACTTCTAATTCCAAATTTGGACCATTTACTACTTTTCAATTAAGAAACCAGGTACAATCTCTCACGCCGTCATGAGTCCTATGATTATTCATGTCTCACATCATTAGTAAGTGCATCTAACTACTTGTAGCTTCAAAGTGAAGGGCGGTATCCGTCGAGTGACTCTACTAACCTCGCATCACTAACCTACTAAGTCCAATTAACCATCCTAATTCTTTACTTATATTATCTTAGGTGGACATTAGACTTAGTTTACCAATTTAAGGCGATAAGATTTACCCTAAATACTTATCTACCCATAAATCACCTTTTAATGCTCATAAATGTCAATATTTCCATAAAATCCTAACGGATATTTCCTAATACATTTATGTATGATTACTAATTTCAAGTTAGTGATTTTTTATATCAATTCTATTTTTATCAGTCCCATTAATCCACTTGTCCATATTAATTATAACTCCTACTCATTTCCATAAATTGCCCATTAATTGGAATTACAGTTTTAACTAACCAATTGTAACCCCTAATCTAATTATATCTTATTTCCCATCAATTGCCCACTAGTTAGGGTTACAATCTTTTATTTCCTATTAATTATTGGCAATTCCTAATTTATTGCCCATTGATAGGAATTACCACATTTCCTAATTCTACCTATTAGCTTCGCTAAATATAATAATAACTAACGAACGTTACGCATAAATAACACACGAATAAATGCTATTCTTCTTTATTAATGCAATAAATATGTATAAACTACCTAATAAAACTACTTATTCCTATCCAAATATATCATGGTCATAAATATTTAACTAGAATATGCTTTCCATATTTAATGTGCTGGAATTAGATTCCTTAGAAAGATTTTCCACCATGATTTCCATAAATTAGTTTAACACAAAAAGGAAAGATTGACTCCGTTTGACATTACAAGGAACGGATAATTATTTTTTGGACAGTGTAAACTATGGAGAATAAATATGTAATTTACACATTTTTTCTCTTTTTATTTGTGGATATTCCTTCTTAAATCAAACATCGCCCTTTTGAATGAAAAGTGGATAAAGTAAACAAATTTTAAAAAATCAAACGGATGTTCCTCCTATAAATTAAACTATGAAAAATCTACAACATAGCACAATTTGGGCAATAATCCAAAAACCATATTTTACACCCAAGTACAAATCTGGAATAAAAATATACAATATTCAAGTTCTAAAATCTTTGGGACTGATTTCAATATCTATGTGTAAACATATTTCAAATTAGATCTAAGACAAGAATATATAGGCAATAGCTTTTTACAGTAATTTAAGCCTACAATTCACTAAATTGATTTAGGCATAAAAATCAAACGTATGCCAACAGAATAGATTTAAAATCATAAACAATGTATAAGATCTCCCAATCACCTTTCAAAAGTGATCCAAGTCTCCAGATCTGAAGTAGAATCTTAAATTCATCTCCAAATCCTTTTTAATCTAAGAAATATATATATATATATATAAATGTTATATACATACATTAGAATTACAGATCTGCGAAGAGATTTGGGATTATGAGAAAAAATAGATACAAATATATAAATACATATAAATTACCTCAAATATGCATATAGTGGATTCTCTTCACTTCTCATTTTAATTAGATTTCTATTCTTCTCCAATTTGTATGAATATAGAGACAAATATCTTATTTTTTTAATTAGAAAGAATGTGAAGAAGAAGAAGAAATGGCAGAGCTTCGCTACTGCCTTAAGAATAATATGAGAAGAGAAGGGAGAGTTAGGCCTAAATATACAGGCGTAATAATCAACCTCAACCGTCAAATCAAAATATATTAAATCCGGGCCGTTGGGCCTTGGCTAACCCTAGCCGCCACACAGGGAGCAGTCAATCGCCCCTTACCTAGGGGTCGACAGCCCCTGGTCGACCGCTCATAGTGGCGAGTTGACCTGTGGGTCCAAGTTAATTAATATAAAATGTTAATTAATTCTGATTGAATTATTTCCATTTCGAATTTGTTTTTTGTCAGTAACTTCTTCGTTTGGACTCCGACTGTAAAATTCCAAATATGAAAGTTGCTCAGAATTTCGCTACGAACGCAATGGTGCAAGTTTCGTAGTCAAATTCCATTTTTGAAGCCTAATTAACTAACTAACTAATTAAATAACTAACGCCAAACTACGGGGCGTTACACCCTGGATCCTAATGTAGGAAGTAGGTACCAAAATAAAAAAATTATTTTTTGCAGGTACCTAAGAAAGAATAGAAAGATGAGGTGGATTTCAAATAGCAAATATTTTGTATATCTAATAGAGAACGGGCATTTATGGCAAAATGGAACTGCAGCGAATTCGATATATCTAACTCCTTTTTTGTCTTTTCATAAATATTTTGGGGTTAGTATTTTTAAAGTATCACAAAATAATATTTAAAAAATAAAATAAAATAGATGCCGTTTTTAAAAGGTATAACTATACTTAATATTTATTTCATAAGAGCTAGAAATTAGAACATTTTTCTTTAGGCTAAATGATTCTAAAAACTTATTTAGGGGAAATAAAAATAGTTTAAAAGCAACAGATATTTTTAAAAGGTATAACCATCCTTAATATTGTATAAATCATTCTTATACCTAATATCAGCCAGTATTATGTTAACTTTATTAAAATATTTTCAAAATTGGCTATTAATTATGAACTTTTTGAAAAAGCTAAAAAGGTAGAATTTAAATTCAAAAAATCCTACATAGGATTGTGCTAAAGGTATATACAATAGCACATATTTAAAATTATCAATTACTTGCTACAAATAATTAAAAATTAACTAGGAAATACCAAGGTTATTTAAGTCAATTATGAGTATTTCAAGAATTTTTTTTTCTAAATTGACTAAATTATTATACGACCCACAATCTATGATGATTTCAACCTTTTTGTTGATAACAAAGAGGGAGAAAATTGAGTATATTGGTAGGGAGAGTATAAATTTAGGAGGAGAAAATATTAGGGAGGTCAAATATTAAGAAAGTCGTATAATTGTCATCATCAAAATGGGGGAGATTTGCCGAAAATATGATTATCATGTTTTTATGATTACAATTGTATGAAAATGCTACTAATGATTTTATTGACTTATTTCAGGTACAGTAGCACTGGCATAAAGCTAAATTATGATGGCGACCAACAAGAGTTCAAAAAGGAGAATATATAAAAGCAAATCAAAAGGAAGCATTAAAGATGGTGAATAAGCATTCAAAGAAATGTAATCGAGTTAGCAAATCTACTGGAATGCAACAATATTGAAGAAATACTCGAATATGGAAGATGGGTAAAAAGAAGTCGAATATTTTATTTATTGGGTCCTTATCTGGTCATGTTAGTATAGAATTGTCAAAACTCCAAAAATGATCTAAAAATCACTCCAAACTTCTACAAAACATCAGAGATATTATAATAGATTTCTGAAGAAAAAATTCAAAATTTTTGGAATTTTTAAACACTAGAAAAATGAAGATAAGTGTCAAAAATACAAAATTATGTGGGCTGAAAAGCATCGGATTTTCGATGGCACTTTCCTACAACACTTAATAACTACGTGCTATAGAAAGTGATGAAAATGGGTACTAAATTATGCTAAGTCCCTTGTTTGAAATTTAAATAATTACTATATTTTATGGAAGTCGCTTCATTTTTCATCACTTCTCTTCGATTTTTTTGACATTTTGAAGCATAACGACTTCTCAAATGGCATACCTACACTCCTATAAAAGGCCTCTATCATCCCCAAAACCAAAGTAATCAATTATTTTGCTAATTCAATTCTAATTGCTCACTTGATGCTTTTTAAGCCCTAGATTCTTGATTTTTCTATATATATCATATGAATCTAGTTATCATTAGGTTCCTAACCTTTGCACATTTGTTCTCCATCGTTTGCGAAGGTTATAGGAGTTGTACTATACTATGACAAGTCAGTGTATTGAGATATAAAATATTATCAAAGAATTTTGTATTCTATTTTGCTATAAATGTCTGAGAAGTCAACAAAGTTATGTCCTACAAGTGGGAGCCATTAGACATGTTTGTAAACCTGCTCTTTCGGGTGAAGTGGGCGTGTTGATAATGAAAAGCCTAAGAGGTGCTTATGGACTAGACGTAGGAAAGGTGCTGAAACCTAGTATAACATTGATTGTTTGATCCTGTAATATTTCTGCCATATTTTCATTATTTATTACTACTGGCCATTTTCGATGTTATGCATAGTGACTAACAATGCGGAGATTTGGCATGGTTTCTTCGGGTTTGACCTAGGGAATTGGTGGGGTGGCTTCGGGCTTAGATGAGGAGACTTAGTAACTTCATGTTGGTACCTAGAGATGTTCCAAAATTTGATGCCTCGAGGATGTGAGATGTTTTTATGATCCATGAGGGAAAATTCATCGATGTAGACTTGTGAAGTGGAATGTATGACATGTTCTATCATGAAGTGTGTGCTAAGGGATTGTTGTTAACTTGGATATTTTGATGTGTGCTCATGAAGAAGGGGTATGTGATGACGCTTACTTGGATTTGATGTTATCCAAGATCTTTAACTATGGATCTATATACCTTGAACTTATGATGTTAAGTCTAGTTCCTAGCGTTCAAGTGGCATGCATTCGAGCACAAGAAACCAAGATGTTGAGTAGTCTCTTACAAGATGTGGTCATATGAGTTATCATATATCCAATGCATTTGAGTGAATGAAGTGAGGTTTTCTTGATGGTTGCGATGTTTGTTATGTTTTGTTATAGATGTCACATGATATACACCCTAATGATAGTTTGACATGTACTCTTATATGTGCTAACTTGATGGATGCAAGGATTGGTGAGATACGATTCTCCATACCTTATGTTCATATTTACTATATCGATTTTTATAGTATTTTGATACTATAGATCATTTATACCAGACTATTGTCTGATTCAAGGTTTATGCTTTGCTTCTTATTATCTCGGGTATTCTTAAATGAGTATATTAAGGAAAAGAGGTCTGAGATAGCACTTGGAACTATGAGAAGGAACAGTAGGTGGCTAGCGCTTCCATATACGATATTTTGGAGCTATTATTGTTATTCAGTCGTGCAGTACTATGGAGCTATTATCATTACTTATTTATCAGAGTCGGCTTTCTATTTAGAATTAATTTGTTTCGGTGTATAAACTCTATTTCTACTTTGCTTTGTATAACTATGATGGAATGATGCAGTCTGATTTATTTTGCTTCATTTTGTTGTATTGTTGTCCCACCTATTTTATATCTATGTTAATTGTTATATTTTATCATATGCGTTATGGAATATATGACAAGTTATGCTTTGGAGTTTTAATTACCTTACAGTGACTACCACTCTACATCTGTCAGGTACCATAGCAGTAAATATATTGATATTGGGTACGACAGTGTAGGGTGGTCATCACATTTGGTATTAGAGCTAAGATTGAACGATCGACCTAAGTTGATACTTGGATCCATTAAAGATAGAGTATGAGGCATCACTCTAGAATATATCAAGCGATTTAAGAGAGTGTAATTGTTATATATTTTGATTTTCAAAATTATATAGTGATATATATAGTCTTAAGTCGCATTGTATATGCGAGTACCACTTATGATTGTATTCCATTATGAGAGACTAATTATTCTTTTTAAACATTATAAGAATGAACAAGCATACAAGGAACGCTACCAGGAACTCTTCTTTAGGAGTTGGGATTGGAGTAGGCAAAGGGGCAGCTGCAAACCCGAATATGCAGATGATGTTCAATAATATGATGATGAACATGATTCAGAATGCCCAAGCAGGTGCTCCAGCTATAGTAGGTGGTGGTGCTACAGTGCAAGCGCCCAGAGCTGATTTCTCTAAGTTAGATAAGGACTTTAGATGCCCTAGAGGAAAACCGTTCAAGGGATAGAATCAACTTTGGAAATCCAAAAATGGTCTGATATTTGCGAACGTATCTTCGACAATCTTGAGTTGGAGGATGCATAGAAGATGAAGTTATCTTTTAGACAGCTTCTTGGAAGGGTGTGGGATGGTGGAATTTCCTCAAGCTTTAACTCCTAAGGACCAGTTTACTTGGGATCAGTTCAAGTATAGGTTTGAAGAGAAGTTTATACCAATAACTCAGAAGTCGATGTTCTCTAGAATATTTGTTGATCTAAAACAAGGTGACTTGTTCATTTCAGAATATGTTGTTGAGTTCGACATGTCATCAAAATACATGATGTTCTTCATTAACACTCTATTAAAGAAGAATAATAAGTTCATAATTTGATTGAATGATTATTTAGGAGAAAGGCCTATAGGCCACATTGATGAAAGCTTTGAAAATATAGTTGAGAAGGCTTTGATGCACGAGAGTTTGTACCCAAAGCCGAAAGCTGCTATTTTTCCAAAGGAGGAGTCTAAACCCCAAGGTGGCTGTGGGAAGAGGAGGTGGAAAAATAAGAATAAAAAGTAGTTCCAGAATAAAGATGGCCAGAAGAAGGGCGAATGGGAGCCTACTTGTTTCGATTGCAGAGTGAAGGGCCATTTAAATAAGAACTCCAAGAATGATGGGAAGAAGTGCTACAACTACAAAACGTTTTGGAGATATCTAGAGAGATTGTCCCAAGCCAGTGAAGAAAAGGCAAATGGTGAAGGCATATGCTCTTGATGTTGTTCCAACTTTGTTAAATGCTCCATCGGCGAAGTAGAAAGGGAAGGGCATTATTGTCCTGGGTACGCTTTCTATTTATGATGTACCTGTTTGTATTCTGTTTGATACCGGGGTACAACATTCCTTTATATCTAGTGACATGTTAGATAGACTATGATTAAAACCTGACCTAGTGATAGACATTTGATTATGTCAAACTTTGTGGGAGGTTCGACTGGTTTGTCTATGGTTTGTCGAGATGTAGTCTTATCGAGTCATGGATGCATGTTTGTTTGTGATTTTTTATACTTGGTTTTGTGGGGTTTGGTATTATATTGGCGATGGATAGGATGAGGAAGTATAGAGTCATGGTGGATTGCGAGAGGTTGGTTGTGATGATATGGACAAAAGGTGAGCGTAGATTAGAGTTGGGCTACTTGCTGGATGATGAGGTAATGGTTAGCTTTCTATATCTTCTCAAGATCTCGCATGATGAGTTGCTATTAGTACCTATCATAGCTAGAGAGTATCCAAATATAATTGAGGAGGTGACCATATTGCCACCACATAGAGAAATAGAAATTCGTATTGATTTAGTGAAAGATGCCAGTCCAGTAATTTTTCCATTAAGGTATATGGAACCCGAGAGCAAAAGGAACAAGATGTACAAATTGATGACCCGTTAAGGAGAGGGTTTATTCGTAGGAGCTGATAGAGTTAGGGGTATGCCCTAGGGTTAATTATGTAATTTGATACATTTATCTAACTCAATAACCAATCTTATTCAAAATAAAAGGGGTTTTCTTTCTATTATATACTTGATATAATGTCTTATATAATTAATTAATTAAATTAAAAGCATGTTAAATATAAAATCCATCAATGGTATTTTTGTGATAGTAGTTATAAAGTGTTGTAACCATGAGCAATTTATCACAATGAAAATAAATATACATTTTAAATGTTCCTAACCAAGATGCATCGAGACTAGATATCGATGTATCCGTTAAGACTAGAGTATGTAATGCTCTCTAAACATTGGACGGTGTATTATTCAAGACTACTAAGGGCACCAAGAGGTTACGTACTGATAGTTATTAGATAACTATGGAACGACTGACTCGATAGTTTTCTGTTGGTTAATATAACTAAGTTCCAATAGAAAATATCGATGTGAGTAATTTACACAATTTTCTCGACATGAAAATACTATCGATCTTCAATATAAAAGCTCCACTTTAATTATTGTCAAATCATGGAACGACGTCCATTGAATGACTATAGTAGGCTTGATTGGAAGTATTGGGAGTGAAACACCATTCAAGAGAGGATTCGTCTCCTTAGTTATATGGGTTTATTATCACGGTCAACTCAAAGTCAAAGTCGTTGGCCAGAGCATTTTAGTTAATAATAATTGTTATTATTGAACCACGAACTTTGTGTGGACTATTGAGTTGAGTATGGATGATATTGGAATTTTGACCAATACCAAATTCCATAAGTTCAAAGTGATATAGTATTGACGAAGAGAACTGGTGTAAATAGAAGTCACAACCGGGTAACGCTTATCAAAAGTGAAATTGGATTTTATCGAAATCAAATAAGCAAAAAAATTGGTCAAAATGTCACACCATCTACTACGTGATGTGTGAACTTAACATTTGAAAAGTTTGATGTTAATGGATGACCGAATTTACACCTAACGAGTCACACAACCGAAATGATGAATTCTCTTTTGACCAAACGATTTAATTAGTTTATAATTGTTGTAAATTAATTAATATTTATGAAATATTAATTATAAAATTTTGATTATGATTTAAGGAATAAATATCATCAAATATATTTAAATTAGTTATAAATATATCAATCGATATATGATCGATAAGCGATTAAAATAGATTTAATTAAATAATATTTTCTACGGTCTTAAATGGTATCTTGGCCCATGATGATGGATGAGTATTTTAGGTTGAAATAGGACTAAAGGAGGAGGATCAAATAGGTTAAGGTTATGGGGTTTTGGATGGCGTAGATTGAGAGTGAACTGGTATGTGATAAGATCCACTATTCTCTCTTCCATCCACTATTTAAACACCTCTAACTCTAATTACAAAGAACTTTTTGCTACCACCCTTTCTTTCCATCGTCGGTCGACTTCATCCCTTAGGTGCCCTATCATATCAAGCTCAAATCTATTCAAAGCCGATTAACATTCGATAGATAAAGGTCGACAATTCAAGGATTAGCAGTCTGCCAAATCGAAAAGCTTTCAAAGGAGAGAGAGTTCATCTTTACAAGGTGTGTGTTAAGGCATTGGTTTTAGGTATGTTTTTGCTAAAGTATAATTTCTAATTTCTGAATAATATTTGATTGTGTGTGTATATATATTATTATTATTATACTGTTAGTTAGGCGACAATCCTTATATGTATTGATGTTGTTACAAGCTAGATTGGTTATATGCATGTATTCACTTAAATTTTTTTTATATATAAGTGAGATATGTACAGTTGAATATTTTATACATAATAATTTTTAATTTATTAATTTATATATACATACTACTATATTCTTTAATATACATATATGGTTTATACTTAAATTATAATACCGTTCTATGGTAATAATTGATCATATAATCTTGTACATGTATATTTATAGTAGTTACAATTTTCATTAGCTATCAAATAATTTTATAATTATTTATTATTATTTAAATTAATATACTATATAAATAAATCATATAAAATAAAAATATGTTTTGAAAATTACTTTTTAAATTTTATAAAATTATTTTATCATGAGATAAGCTCTCGGTCAGAAAATGAAAATTAAAAAATCATTTTTTTATTTTTAAAAATTATTTTAATAAACGGTTGAAAAATAATAAATTAATTAAAAATAAATTTGGATAGAAGAATATTTTATTTTTATTAACTTTGACATATCATATAAGATTTTTTGGATATTTAAAATTTGAATAAAATAATTCAAAAATAGTTTTATTAGTATTTTATATATTTTCAAGTGAATAATCAATTAACATATATTTTAAAATAATAAAAATCAATGATAAAATTTTATGGTGTTATGCATACGATCTGGATTGTTAAAATTAAAAAAATTATTTAGCTTATACACATACACATACACACACATACATACATACATACATATTATATATATATATGTATATTTAAATATTATAATATGTTTATGTATAAATATATATTAAGAAAATATTATTCTGTCATTATAGATATATATATTTGGTTCATAGTTTAAAATAAAATAATTTTTTTATATTATGTGTGTATATATATATTATTTTAATATTAATTAATAATATGCATATATAAATATATATTATTATTGTTGTTTTATATAAATTTAATATAAATACATATACATACATATATGATTAAATATTTTCATCTACATTAAATTATTTAGACAGAATTAACACACACACACACATATATATATTTATAATATTTATATAAGTAACAAGTTTAAATACATACATATATTTGGACAACATACAATACATACATATCGGATGAGCTAACATGTCTGCTGCGATGTGAATCCCAACATCTATACATGGGCATGTTATACCTTGCACAGGCTATATAATTTATGAAATTCACGGGAATATTCGGACAACATACAATACGTACATATCAGATGAGCTAACATGTGTATGTATTTATATGTATTAAAATATAATTAAATAAAACTATATAATTTATGAATTTAAATAAAATAAGCGATTTTATTCAAATAAAATTTAGAAATGTTCTAAATAAATTAGACTTCATGGGCCCAGTATAGATCCAATAAGGGGAATTTTTTTGAAATTCACCCATAACTTCCGCAACGGGCTGGCCTAGTTCCAACAGGAGCATATCTGAGCGTGGAACACCAGTAGTACTCACCACTAAGGTGGGCGGCTCATTGATGCTTTATGTTGGTTATCATGATCCGATTAAGGTGACGAGGAAGAACAAGTGTCTACTTCCATGTATTAATGACTTGTTCGATCAGCTCCATGGTATGAAGGTGTTTTCTTGATTGGATTTAGCGATGGGATTCCACCAATTGAGAGTAGCAAGGGAGAGTGTGCTAGTTACCGCGTTTTGTATGCCATCGGGATTTTATGAGTAATTGGTTGTGTCGTTCGGACTGACCAATGCACTAACATTCTTTGTTGATCGGATGAACAATGATTTCAAAGATCAACGAAATAAGTTTGTACTTGTGTTTGTTGATGATATTTTGGTCCATTCATGAACGGAAGAGGAACATAAAACGCACTTGAGGATAGTACTAGAGATGTTAAGGAAGAACCAGTCGAAGGCTAGTTTTCGAAATGTCACTTCTGGAGGTGGGAAGTGCGATTCTTAGGTCATGTTATTTCAAAGCAAGGCATCAATGTGGATCCTATGGAGGTAGTAGCGGTCCAAGATTGAGAAGACCTATGAATGCTACAGACGGAGTCTGAAGGAAGGTTGACAAGTGCATCTCAGATTTAAGTACTTTAGTGCCAGAAGCATCAACTTCATTATCAGCTTTCTCTAGCTTTCCCTTTCCAACATCAAGCTTATTTTCATCAACAGACAGTCTTGCTTCTTTCACTATTTCAAGTGTCATAAGCCTTCTCTCTTAGTCTCGATTTCCTCCATCTTCGACTCTATTTCAAGCCTCATGCCCTTAGTAAAGATAACTATTTGAGATTGGCATCAAACTGCTTCTTTCCATCTTTAAGCATGCATGCATACCTATCATTTTCATGACTTGAAAGACTGGCTTATGTAATGAGCTCCTGATCTTTCACACCATCATCCTTATTTAGCATTACTTCCTTTTGAGCCCTCAACCTTACAGCAATTGCTTCTCTTGCTTTCTGTTCAGCAAAGAACAAAGGATTGGATAGTATTGCAATATTATCATGTATTTTTTGCACTTCCTCATGTCCACACCCATCTTCAGCACTCAACTTCAACATCTCCTCCAACACTTTTTTAAATGCAGATATACTTCAAAAGCACCAAAAAATTAATCACATGCATTAAATTGTATAAAAATAATGAAATATTGTATTTATCAAGCAACATAACAAAGAACATGGTTACATGTCTATTGAACTCTAAACAAATGATTGTTTCAATAGACAATAATACTTTATAATTGGAAGGCTACATTAGATAAGAAAATTACCTTATGAGAAGATAGAGAAGTATTCATCTATTTTTCAAAAACTGTCACACTATGCTTCAAAAAAGGAACTAAGGGTTCATTATTAATTAAAAAACCCATTGATTTCCTTCATATGTTACTCCCATATCCTATACATCTCCTTGCATAATCCAGTATTTCAAGTTGTATGTATCTGTAACACCAACTTACCAGTAAATTAATGCACGCATAATATTCCATTTTCCTAAACAATTGTTCATCCATTTTCTTATCAACATTAAACATCATATACTCATATTGCTGGCCTAAATTAACAGGCTATACTCATATCAAAATTTTCAAAGTGCACCACAAATTATCCATTACATATTATATACTTCTACTTATTTCGAGTAATGCTAATGATAGAATGGTTGTTTATGGTTAATTTTTGTTAGCAAATCGCAAGTGATTTAATCAGATATGTGTGGTCACCTATAAAAGTAGGTGAACATAAGAACTTCCACAACATGCTGACCGGCCATTAATAGTGGCAAGGGGAAGGAGGTGAATTTTGACCTTGCAAACTTATTTATCATAGAGTTCGCCAAATGACATAGTTACAGATCCAATACAACCTCTATAAATGTCCGCATATAGTTTCCAGCCAATACAACTTCAATTTTCAATTCAAGTGTGTAATGGTAAATTTAGATCTTGAACCGCTACAGTCACTAGCCCTGCCAAACATAGAAAAATGTGACACTCAAGTCATCCATGTTTTGTACATCTAAATGCACTCCTCCATTGCTACCATCAACTGCCGCTTTATGAACCTATACAATGAATTAGGTGTGTAATACATAACATAGATTCTGACTAGTATGCTATAATAGTAAATAAAATAATGTATAGGCTATAATAGGATCATGGTTTGAGCCAAGACCAAAAGTGTACACTGGGACATTGCCTAAGGGAACTAGAGAAGCATCATCCTCGCTATTTAAAACAGTATGTTATTTTTCAATGTCATAAAATTCTCATGGTTACAACACATTGTAATTACTATCACACAAGATATCATTTGACAATTTTCTATTTAATATACTTTAAATTAATTATTTAATTAGTTATATCATAATATAACTGTTAGTCCTTGAGAAGGATGGTTTTGATGACAACAACCTTAGGACTTGTTATAAAATATAAATACTAACATTATAGTTTAGATATATATATATATATATATATATATATATATATATATATGCAGGATATAAACATGCAGGTACCAAGAATGAAGACTGTACATTATAGAGATATAAGACTGATGACTTTAAAGATCAAAGATATCAAGATTGAAGACTTATGAGTACCAAGAAATCAAGTTATCAAGAGTTCAATATTTTAATAGTACAAGATAAGTATTGAGTCTAGAATTATGTTAAAACTTCATAATAGCACGGAAATCTTCATTCCATATTTCATTTGAGGCGGAACCCATTTCTACCTTTTTAGTGTCTTACAAACCCACGACAAGTAGCTTACAAACCTACGACAAGTGGCTTAGAAACCCACGAACATCATGGTTTTGTACAAGTTCTCGAGTCCTGATGTGATGAGATATTCTACAGGAAGAAGCTTGCAAAACTACTTCAAAATGATTTTCAAAACTGTTTTTCAAAATGTTTTAGCCTTAAAATATTCTTTGTTTTGTTTTTAAATAAACTCTTGCTTTAAACTTCGTTTGTTTTTAAAACTAAATATTCTTTATAGTATATATATATATACTTGAGATTTAAAATCAAATCTTTTCTTTATTTTAAAACATAGGGAAATTAGTTTATTTTACTCCAGAATCATTTCATCTTGTTTTCCTTTCAATATCATTTTCAAAACAAATTTTACATTATTTTTAACTAGGGTATGTCGACATCATGGGATACCCCATGTCGACATGATGTCCGTTAAATTCAAAATTCAAATTTTCAAAAGAAGTGTCTATTCGTCGTATCCTTCACGAATAGATATGGCTGTTGATTTCCTATAAATACCAGTAGTTCTAAACGAATTTTTAATCAGATTTTACTTGTTTTATCTCCTCTTCATCTTCCACATTTATTCTAAAGAATTCCAAACTATTCTCTACTGAAATACCAAGTGAATCAAACTTGATTATCTCTTGTTTGATTCTCTGCCACTCTCTCCATAAGATCGCAGTGCTATTCAAAGTTATAGGATTATTTGTAAATCAAACTATTGAGTAAAAGGTGCGGTTGAGCCTTGAAATCAATTGGGTGTGATTGTTGCCCCAGAAATCGATTAGTTGATCTTGCGACCTGGTAAATCAAGAGAATTTGCCCTGGACTCGAATACAGAAGGGTGTACCTCGTGGCCTTGAAATCGAGGGTGTAATCTGGGAGATTATTTTTGATAAGAAATCTATACGTTTGTACGGGACTAGATGTAGGGTAACTCTAAACCAGCATAAAATCCTGGTATGTTCTTTCCTTAACTGCTTTTATTTATTATTTGCATCTGTTTCTGACTCTGTGATTATATCTTTGTCTGTGAATTGCATTTGTTTGTGATTAAATTTACATAAGTTTCAAAAAGATTTAGAAAATCCATAAAACACTATTCACCCCCCTCTAGTGTTATTCCAGCCTTAAGATCTGTAATCCGCATTTCTCATAATAACAAGTATATAATAGAAATAAAACATCTTTTATTTTTAATAAAATTGGTTATTGAGTTGGATATATGTAACAAATTACATAATTGCCCCTAGAGCATACCCCTGACTCTATCAAGTATCACAACCAACTATAGTTAACTCAAATTCAAAATTTATAGCCAGAATCGTACAATTAATAATAAATTTTGTTATCGAACGAAGGACTTTGTTTATGGACTAATCGAGTTGAATATGAATAATATCGGAACTAAGACCAAAACCAAAGTCTATACATTCTAAAGTGGTTAGTGTCGACGAGGAGAACATATATAAATAATCATTACTAAAAGGTGTAGGATATAATAGTCTATGGTTTTTTGTTGATGCTAATAAAAACACACATGCATATACACATATTGAATGTGTTTGTTGTAGTACTATCACAATACCGACATAAACAAATAAATATATTATTCCAATAAAAATTTAATAGTACAATAATAAAAACAACAAGAGCTTCCATAATATTTTTAATACAATATTTTATATACACTGTTTTTATACTCTTTTATGTACATCAATTTATACTCTCTCAATACAATAGTCATTCTATATGTTTTTGTCACTCACTCAAATACGCTTTTACATCCTTTTGCTCCATCCTTTTTTCAAACAAAAATCTGCTTTACCTAACAAACAATGAAGCAGTAAAAAACAAAAGGAAAAAAATTGAAACTGCAAAAGTATAAATATATTTTAAAATCTTTATTGCCTCAGTCAGCAAAACATGCATATACACAAAAATTAGTGAACATGGACCAGTGCAACAGGTATACACATGGGACCAGTACAACATGCTCATGTACGATAGAAATTCAAAAACAAGCCAATATGTGCACGAGCAGCTTATGACATGAACAATGTATCATTATACATGTCTTAAGGTCAAGCAAAATCAAAATAGCTCCATATCTCAGGTCCAAATCAGATTTGTAGAAGTGAAAACTTAGGTTTAAACAACAAATCAAAGTCAGGTTTAAGCACAAATCAATGTACAGAGAGAATTACACAACCACCCATACTAACAAGGCCAGTATCACATAAGACAAGTGCAACTGCACCCATGCCACCCATGCAAGCCCATAGGCAAAGAAAGCAACACAAGATTCACATATGTACAACCAAGGCAAGAAAGCAAAATTAGATTTAAAGTGCAAGATAGTGCAAGAGCGCAAGCAGAAACACACAGCTCTAAGTGCAAATGCACTGCATTAAACCAATTCAAGTCCATATGCACACAAGCCTCAAACATACATGCATATCAAGACCAGGAAAAATAAAGCTAAGGCAGAAGCACACAAGTTAGGCAAAGCAAGCACAATGATAACCTTGGGCACACAAGATAGTAAGGCAACACAAAATTTAAGCATAGGAAGCAACAAACTCAAACTCTAAATGGGTGCACAACCTGACCAGGCAAGGACACAGGCACTGGCATAAAGAGGTGCACAACTCGGGATGGCAACAGACACATGGTCATGCATGCACACATCCAAAGTGAAAGCATGCAGAATACAAGGATTCAGGCAAAGAGATAATACAACACAACAGTGCACACATATATACATATACATATACATATATTTGTATGTGTATACATGTATATATGTACATAGTAAAAACTATGGTGAACAGAAGAGAATCATAGGTCGTACAAGCACATAAGGTCATGGCAAGATCACCAGAACGTTAAACATGTCAACAATGTCAGGCCGAGATCACTGGTTATTTCAAGAGCAAACAAGTCAAAAAAAATATCAGGTCGAAGCCATCACAAACCTTAAATCTAGAGTATGAATTGGTCAAAATCTCAGGCTGAAGACTTCAAAATATCGATCAATATCAAAGTGCCAGGTTAGCAAATCGATATCCATAATAAAAGCCAGAAATAAAGCCAAAATCTAATTAAAGCATTCAAACAAGTTATCCCAAAATATATGAAAACCTAGAGAGATTTTTTTCAAATCAATCACTATAAATACTCAACTATCATCAGCAATGAAATTTAGTCGAGTAGGAATAAAAATCCAAATATAATCAGAGAATCAAATTCGTACCCAATTGTCAACCGCGAAGGAGCTCGATAGTGTAAGCAATCGCAACCAACCATCGCAAACCAATCGAAGATAACAACCAATCGAGGAGTAAAGCCGCGATTCAATGTTTAATTTCAAAGACGACGGCTTCCAGAATCGAAGAAGAGAAACCCTAAAAGAAAGAGCAACAAAGAAAGGTGTTGGCCTAAAAATAAAAAGTGCTTGACTTAACAAAATAAACACTTGAATATATATTTATTATTTAAGTGTGTTGGGGTTTTCTTTTCAATTTAATTTTTGTATTTTACCATTTAAAAAGCCTAGTTTGTAACTAGGATTGAACTACAGTTTGTAGTTCGGAAATCCTCAACTCGAGAATAGAGTTGAGCCAGAGTTTCTAGGCATAGGTTTAGAATAATCAGGTCAGCGATAGTCACAAGTTTCTAGGGTATTTGTAAGCGGTCGATTGTTTAATCTTAGGAGAAATCTTAGAGGTAGCAGTAGGTAGGTTTTGCCGAAGTTGGGTAAATTTGTTTGTGTTTTTTCACATTTAATCTATTATTATCTGTATTGCAATTTTTATTATTCTTGTGAATTTATAATAAACTATATTCACCCCATAGTGTTAATTCGATCCTACAAAAGGAATCGCTTAAATTGTAAAAACTGTATTTTACCGATGAGATTTATAAACAGTGAATTAAGAAAAACTGTCACACTACTATTTAAGGTGATGTTTGATTATTAATATTTGAATTATTCGAATATTAATCGTTGGATAAATTCAAATTTGTAATTTGCACAACCAAATCTATTCAATCTCTGAAATATCGCTTGATTTAATTGATTTATAATGATTATAAATTAATTAAATTAGTTTATATTTAAAATATTAATTGTTATTGTATTTCTTGTATGAAGTATACTTAGTAAAATGGAGTAGCCTCTAAATTGTTACTAATTAACTGGGTGCATATATAAAAGTTATATATGTACGTATCGATACGCAATATCAATATATATTTAAATTGAATTTAAATTATCTTAATTACTAGTTAGTTTTTGGGTTATTTTGTCCATCAAGGACCTAGTCTATGGCTCACCAAATATGGAGCAAAAGGGGAGGCTTTGGAGTTTAAATTGGCAGGAGAGAAACATGAAGATATTTTCTCTAGTTGTCCCTGTATTCTAGCCTTAGCCTCCACTTTTTGGCTTCTCTTTTCTTGCTCTTCTATCTGTTGTTGGTCGACCATATGACCACCCTTACCCCCACATAATCCAACTCCATTCACACCCATTCAAGTAGATATAGTCAGATCTGGTGTTGAAATGCCATTTTTTTACAACAGAGGGTGTAGATTTGAAAGATTCAGGAGACATACTAGTTCAACATGTGAATCTACGACATCATCTCACAAGGTAAAACTTGATTTAATACAATGATCATTATACATTATATTAATAGTATCACCTTTCATATATGTTAATGCCTGACATTTACATATCAAATAGATTTTTGATATTTAACATTTTGTGCATCATCTTAATATTAAAATATGTACTTGATTTAATTATATATAATTACACATATATATGTATTTATATTTCGACCGTAATAATTTTCAAAAAATTAATATATTTCAACTATTTCTAAATGTAAAATGTAATTTTATTTTATTTCAAAACATTTATAATTGATTAAATAACTTGTTTGTATATTAAATTCAGATTATATATATAGCTGTAAAATATTTTAAAAAAAAAGAAGGTCTCGGTTGAATTTTATTTAAAAATAAAAGTTGTTTATAATATATATATATATATATATATTAAGTTATGTAATAAATGCCTTGCCAAAAAAAAAAGATATAAGAATAAAAAAATTGTTGAAACATATTATATATATACAGATCTTATATATATATATATATATAATCCTTTTAATAAATATATAAATGTATCTATTTTTTTACGATTAAATTTTTATTTTTTCTATTATTATATTTAAATTAAAATATATTATTTTAATATATTACTAAATCAAATGAAAATATTTTGATAACGTGAATTTAGATTTTAGATCTAGTTTGAATTTAAATCTTGTTTACTATGACAAATCAAATTTTTTATTCCAATTTGAAAATTAAGACTTGGTCAAAATTTTATGTAATATTTTCAACATTATATTTATATATTTTATTAATTAATTTTTTGGATATATTATTATTAGTATAGTTGTTATTATAGTGAAACATTTTAGTTTAGACAATTGACATATATGCAAGAGCTAAGAATATAGATAATAGATATAAATCTCAATATCAACCATGTATGCCTTTGATATGTTGCATATCAAACACATATTTGTTATATCTTATACATTTTAGAATATATAATGATATATACAAATTATATAAATATTAATTTTAATTAATATAGATTAATTATTAAACTAAAATAATTAAATAAAATACGATTTTGGTTCAAATATCTAGTAAATATTAGACTTCATAGGCTCATAGAATCCAATTAGAGAATATTTTTAGAATTTACTCATTTCATCCACTTTAAATTGTGTCGGTTCCAACAAATAAGTAGTAGAGCATGAAATAAAATTATGATCTTGCTAGAAGTTGGGCTTAATCTGAGGAATATTATTCGATCCTAAACAAGGAAATAAAAATATCCATAAGTGCTCATGTTTACGTTGTTTTTTGACACTCGTACACATAGGATTAAATTAAGAAGAAGTCTAGTTTATTGACATAAACCATAAATGTAGACATTGGAGGAGTTTTATTTGATCTTAAACAGCGAAATTGAGTGTGAATATTAAAGCGATTAAATGTAAACATCTTAACTAAAAAATATCAACACCACACTTTCATTGCGTCGACCTTTGAATATGTCACCGGCTACTTTGACTCTCATATTATTATAGATTTGAGTAGAGGACACGTACAAAAGGATGGGCTTCAATCAATGAAACAACATATAACAAAAACTAGATCAAAATATCAACACAAGTCTCTGTGGAAACTTGGTAACTCGGTCAAGAATAATCAACCTGGGTCCGTGAAGTTTACCGAAATTCATAAATGTTGGAAGTTCGGATCCCTTCTTACTGTGTATTCCCGTCAATACCAAAATTTAACATAAGGGCTTAGCAGTCGAAAGTTAGATGTTAATGAGCTAAATTACTGACTATAACAACCATTTATTATTTGCGACCATACTCTTAACAACTGTCATTATTCATCTTTGTTTTCTTCCAGTTTCTTGATTTTTGATCTTTCGTGATCTTTAACCTTAAGTCGTCAAATCATTTCTTCTTTGAACCGTGTGCCACGGTGCACAAATTTATCGAGTAAAAATTTACCTACAACATCGAGCATTTTAAAAGCGTATATATTCCACTATTGTCTATGAAAACCTATGACATTAACCATGGCGATCGCGAGTGAGAAGATAACTCACTTAGGTTTATGCCAAAGTGTCAGATGGACTCGTTGTAGATTGAGGTGCTGTGTGATCTTAAGTAAATGGCTCATGATCAAATGTTGCGCAAACAAGAAAATCTAAAATATTCTCTTGTTCTTTTCTAGTCCCTGGTTCTTTATTATCGAAACAAATGAAAAGATGATATCTTAGAGATTCATAAATAAATAAAAAAGAGTTGGAATGATTGATTGGAATGCACTTTACACAAGGAAGGCTGTGAGTCCACAAAATCTCTGCACGGAGCAGGCAGGACAAGAGAGTGTACGTAGCCACTCAATCTCCTCGAGTTTATCCAAATACTGTTCTTTTTCCTGGACTCGTCATCATCTACGTCCTATATAATAAGACCACCCCCGTTGATCCTATAATCATACACAAGTTGCTGCACACTGGTTATATTATTTGCATTGCAACTCAAACAAAATGTCGTCACGTCACAGGCGTCAGGCTTCTCAATCCATTCCACCTTTGGCCAATATTGATTTCGGGCAACATCACATTGAGGAGATGTCTGGAGGAAGCAAGCTCAAGGATAATGCTGTTGCTAAGTTGCAATTTGGTGATGTCAAAGACAAGGCTGGGCCAGTGGATATTCCTAAACCACCTGCTGCTGAAGGGCTCGAAGTTAAAAAGAAATAGCATGGTGTTGGTCATGGCAGCTCGAAACAATTACTTTGTTATGTAGTTTGTTTTCGTCGTTTTTAGGTAATGCCGTGTTTGCATTTGGTCGTTGTTGTAAAATGTTCTGATAGTTATGTACTTCCGTAGGTTCCAAATGTTCACGTTCTGCGAGCAGTTATAGAATGGACTCGGGTACTCCAACTGATTGTCCGCCTATTTTCTTGCTACCAATTCTTCATTTATTCATCTGCTACCGTTTCCGAGTATTCTACCAAGTTTGCGATATGTCTAAATAAATCCTCTGCGAACTAGTTGATTTGAAAATAGAATGCAGAGTCAGTACAATACTTAACAATAATATTAAAAAAAGTACGGTTGCTTTCATTTGCCCTCGTTAAATTACATTCCTCTTTTTTAAAAATTCATTCAAACTAGAAAGAGAAAAAAACAAAATAAATAAAAAGCACATTCAACTTGCAATGCCACCGTTGTTTTCCTCGATTCATTTTTTCCTTTACACCCATCAATTAAATGTTAAATAAACTAAAATAAAACATCAATTGATCAAAATAATATATCTACATTAATTTTATTGATCTTTTATTTCAGATTAAATACCAAAAAAAAATCTCAAATATGAGACAATGTAATAAACAAAGTGTTCCAAAACTAATTATAGGGATGTAATTTACAAAGTTCCATTAAGGTGTTAATTTTCAAATAATGGCCCTAACATCCCTTTTATTATAATTATATGAATAGCTAAACTATGGAGATGACAATGATTAAATAGTGCAAGGATTCAATTTCATGCTATGTCAACCAATCTCTTTTCCACTCCCCCACAATATGGTTGTGAGATCAAAACATTTTCTTCTAGAAGTTTGCAGAATTCCTATGTTGTCAAACAAAGATCAAGTGTACTTGTATACATTAGGAGTGCATTCCTTTATATTTTGTGAAATATGTAGACAAAACTTAAATAACCTTAAGCGCGAAAATGATTTACATAACTCCAGCCATAATTGGTCAAGAATAGAATGAAGAAGTAGGATGAATAACTCTGCCGGTACAACTTAGAGCTAAGCTAATTTTCTCGCAGAGCTTGTATGGAGAATGAAGAATAACCACAAGCCACATATATAGACTGATTCAGATCCAAATCCCGTAACAAACTTTGACGTATTATTTTCATCAAAAGAAGTGGGACAACATAACCGACAAACGGGTATTTCAAGTTCATTTTTTTCAGTTTACATATAATAACACACACACACAAATATTCTCATGAACAATCTTATTAGGACCAAAACTTTAATGTGCACAAACAATTATTATTATTGACATTCTACATTTATAATGAAAATTAAGAGTAAATGTACTAGAACAAAATCATGCCAGTCTAATGTTTTTACATGCTTTGTAAACACCTTTATAAAGAGTTCTTTAGTCAATGAATCAACTACCATTAAAATCTATAGAAATATGTTAAATTGCCAGAATATGTTCTTTGACTTTGTCTCGTACAGCCAAATACGTTATGCCAATATGCTTAGTACGTCCTCCAATTTTATTATTCATTGCGAAGAATACAGCTGCTAAGTTATCACAATAGATCTTTAATGGCTTATGTATCGAATCCAGGATTTGAAGCCCGATGGTAAAATCCTTTAACCACATGACATGTGATGTTGCTTCAAAACAAGCAATGTTTTCTGCCTCCATTGTGGATGTTGCAAATATTGATTCTTTAGTGCTTTTCCAAGAAACAACACCATTGGCTAGCATGAATATATATCCCAAGTCCCAAGGTGGATTTCTTTGAATACAGACACCCGAAAAAAATCTAAATCTGAATATCCAACCACTTCAAGATTGTCAACATGCTTATAGGTCAACATGTAACATTTAGTTCCCTGTAGATATCTCATAACCTTTTTCGCAACCTTCCTATGGTAAATTCTTGGATTTCCTTGATATCTACCAATCTGTCCTACATCAAATGCTATGTCTGGTCTTTTACAAACCTGTGCATGCATTAAACTGCCAACTGTAGATGCATAAGGCGTATTTTCCATTTCTCTCTTTTCGAAAGAATTTTTTGGACATTGACTTAAATTGAATTTGTCGCCTTTGACAAGGGGTGATGCATTGTCTTTGCTTTCATTCATTTTGAATCTTTCGAGAATTCTTTCAATATAGGCTTTATGGTACAGGCCCAATGTCATTTGAGATCTGCCTCTATGAATCTCCATGTTAATGACGTAAGAGGATTCACCCATATTCTTCATTTCAAAGTTTTTTCAAAAGAAACTGCTTAACATTGTATATCAAAACCATATCATTGGTTGCAAGAAAAATATCATCCACATATAACACTAGAAGGATGAACTTAAGCCCACTGACCTTAAGGTATATACAATCATCCTCGATGTTCTCTATAAAACTATAAGAGTAACAACATCATGGAATTTTAGATACCAATGACTAGAGGGTTGTTTAATCCATATATAGGTTTCCTTAATTTGAAAATCAATTGCTCACCTTTACTTAAACAAAATCCTTAAGGTTGTCTCATATACACCTCTTCTTCAAGCTCACCGTTTAAAAGGCTATTTTCATATCCACTTGATGTAGCTCTGAGTCATAATGAGCTACCAATGCCATAATAATTCTAAAAGGATCCCTTTCAGAAATTGGAGAATAAGTGTCATAGTAATCAATGCCCTCCTTTTGTGTGAAACCTTTGGCTAGAAGCCTAGCTTTATGCCTCTCAATGTTATCATTCAAGTTCCTTTTGGTCTCGTAAACCCATTTACAGCCTACAACATGCGCTCCCTTTGGTAACTCTGTAATTTCTCGGACTTGTTTTTTGGCCACAGATTCCATTTCATCCTTCATGGCTTCATACCAAACATTTGAGTGTTCTCCATTTATGGATTATGAAAAAGAGATGGGATCAACCATATGTCCAATACCAAAATCTGCTTCAATGAGGTACACTATATATGTTAGAATTCTCAAAATAGTGAATGAGATATATCCCACATCGCCAAAAATAAGTCCATTTTCTTGTTTATATAGTGGACTCTCAATCCCTATATTGGCCCTTAGGGTCAGGTAATTTTGTGCGAGGGGGAGGACCTATATGGCCATGGACTAATACACGCGCGCGCCGCCACCCGACCGACCGGGCCGGACCGGGCCGGGTGCGGGTGCGGGTTTAAATAGATATGGATCACAACCGTTGCAAATGAAGAGACGCGACTGTTGCAAACAGCAACAGTTCTGAGCCGTTGCAAATGAAGAGACGCGACTGTTGCACACAGCAACAGTTCTGAGCCGTTGCAAATAAAGAGACACGACTGTTGCAAACCGCGACAGTTTTTTGCCATTGAAATGAAGAGACGCGACTGTTGCAAACAGCAACAGTTTTGAACCGTTGCAAATGAACGGACGCGTCTGTTGCGAACAGTAACACTTTTTGGCGTTGCAAATGAAGGGATGCTACTTTTCTCAACGGGTGTAGCCATTGGGAATTCGGCTACAAATAAGGAGGAAACCTGATCACTTTTCTCACTAAATTTTAAAACCGAATTATCTCTTCTTTATCTTCATTTCTTAAAATCATAATCGGTCCTATCATACAGAAGATCATACACATCACGATCTCGAGCAGTTTACGTCTGTTGTATCTTGGGAGACTTTGAATAAAGTCTTAAGGAAATTGTTACGACAAGCCTCAGACGAAATTTCCTTCTTCAACCGGTTATATTTCAGGTTGATTTATATATCATTTTCGTTTCTACGTTGTACTATTTCTTTAAATAGTATAACGTTTGATTTATCGCTATAGTTATTATCACTATAGTTTTTAGTTTGTTGTTGTAATTCATTACAACATACTTATTGTTAAAAATAGCTAATACAGAATTCCAAAGTAGTGGAAATCTGATTTATAAACTTGTGAGACGAGTTTATTATTGATTAGTCTCTGTTTTGGTATACTAGACATATAACAATATATTCACTAGAAATAGTAGATTCCTTATCCTTGAAGATCTCTTAAGACCTTCAGCTTCACCTATATTTGATGGGTGTTGAACTTCAGATTCAATGATGACTTATTCCTCTTGAGGTGGTGGATTATGAGTTGGTTGTTCATTTAAGGCATCATTTTGAAAGTTCATAAAGACAACCAAATTATCCTTATATGCGAATGTGTCACCTTGATCTTGCATTTCCTGCCACTCGATTTTTCAAGGATTCGTACCCCCACCAACGTCACCATTCTCTATGAAATTTGCATTTCTACAAATCTAGGAGTATGTGAGGGATGGTAAAATTTATACCCTTTGCATTTCTCTTTATAGCCAATGAAATATCCACTAACTGTCCTAGGATATAATTTCTTTAGTTGTGGATGTAAATTCTAACCTCGACTTTACAGCATCATATGTGTAAATGTCTCAAACTAGGCTTTCATCCTTCCATAAATCAAAAGGAGATTTAGGAAAACCTTTGATGGAACACTGTTCAATAGATAAACTGCTGTCCTCAAAGCCTCACTCCACAAAAATAAGGGAAGATCGTGGTTATCCAAATACTTCTTAACATATCCATAAGGGTATTGTTTTTCCTTTCTACAACAACATTTTGTTAAGGTGTGCCCGATATAGTATATTGTGCAACAATCCCCTCTTAAGAAATTTCGTAAATGGACCCTCATTTTGTCCCAACTTTGTGTATCTACCATAATATTCACCACCCTGGCCAGAACTTATGATCTTTATTGTCTTCTCTAATTGTTTCTCCACTTCCTTATTATATGTTTTGAAAGCATTAAGTGCTTCCCTTTTATCATTTAGAAGGTATAAATACATATATCGTGTGTGGCCATAAATGAATGAGATAAAATACCTCTGACCATTAAGACTAGGGGTATCGAATGGACCATAGATGTCTATTTGTATGGTTTCAAGTGCTCCACTACTTCTCTTTGCACCAATTTTTTTCTTATTGGTTTGCTTTCCCTTTTTGCAATCCACACAAATACCAAAATTAAGATAATCAAGGGTATTAAGAACTCCATCATTAACTAATATTATAATTCTATAAATAGAGATATGACCTAATCTCTTATGTCAAAGAATAGACGAAGACTTGTCTGATAGAGTTAGGGGTATGCCCTAGGGAAATTATGTAATTTGTTACATAAATCTAACTCATTGACCAATCTTGTACGAAATAAAGGTGTTTTCTTTCTATTATATAATTGATATAATGTGTTATATTAATTAATTAAATTAAAAGTATATTTAATAGAAAATCCATAAATGGTATGTTTTGTGATAGTTGTTACAAAGTGTTGTAATTGTGAGTAATTTATCAAAAAATGCCATTTTAAATGTTCCTAGTCAAGATGCATCAAAACTTGATATCGATGTATGTGATTCCATTAAGACTAGAGTACGTAATGTTGTCCAAATGTTGGGCAATGTAGTACTCATGACTACTGGGGGCACCTAGGTGTTACGTATTGATAGTTATTGGATAACTATGGAATGAATCACCCGATAGTTTTCTGTTAATTAATATAAATAAGGTCAAATAGAAAATATCGACGTGATTGATTTACATAGTTCTCTCGACTTGAGAATACCATGGATCTTCAATATGAAAGATCTGCTTTGATTATAGTCAAATCATGGCACGGGTCCATAGAGTGACTGGTCGAGTGGAAGTATTGGAAGTGAAGCATTATTCAAGAGAGGATTCGTCTCCTTGGTTATATAGGGTTAGTATCACGGCCAAATAAGGCCAACTCAAAGTCAAAGTCTCTGGCCAAAGTCATTCGGTTAATAATAATTGTTATTATTGAACCAACGCCTTTTTTTGGACTATAGAGTTAAATATGGATGATATTGAAAATTTGCCACTACCATATTCCATAAGTCCAAAGTGATATAGTTTTGACAAAGAGAATTAGTGTAAATAAATGTCACAATCGGGTAACGCTTGATAAAGTAAAATTGGATTTTACCGAAACTAAGTGCATGATAATTTTGGCTAAAATATCACACCACCTACTAAGTGATGTGTGAACATTAACATTCGAATAGTTCGATGTTAATCACTGACCAAATTTACACCTGACGAGTCACACAGTTGGAATGATGGATTCTCTTTAGACCAAACGATTTAATTAGTTTATAATTATTATAAAGTAATTAAAAGAATTAATATTTATGAAATACTAATTATAATTTTTTTAATATGATTTGAGGAATAAATATTATTGTATTTATAATAATTATAAATACATCGATCGATATGCGATCTCGACAAGCAATTAAATTAGATTTAATTAATAATATTTATTTGGACTTAAATGGGCTGTTAGCCCATGATGTTAAGATGTTATTTTGACATCAATAGGGCTTGTAGGAGGCAGTTTAAAAGGCTAGTGGGACTTGCAGATGGATGATCGGGATTTTATGAGAAATGGTATAAGAGGTGATCCATATTTCTCTCTATTTTTTCCATTGTAAAAGGACCCTTGACCCTAATGCAAAAAGAAATTTTTTGGTTGCCACTTCCCCATCATTGTTGGCTAATCTATACCTCAAGGAGCTCCTACAAAATTCAATTCAAATCTATTCGAAAGGCGACAATTATTGGATTGTTAAAGGTCTACGATTCAAGGATTAGCAATCTGTTGAATTGAGAAGATTTCAAAGGAGGGAGAATTCATTATTACAAAGTGTGCTTATAGGCATTAGTACTAGGTATGTATTTACAATACTATATAATTTATAATTTTTGAATAACATCAAATTATTCATATATATATATATATATATATATATATATATATATTTGTGTGTGCGCGCGCGCGCGCACGTGTGTGTATAGTTAAGTGACAATTCTTATATGTATTAATGTTGTACATACGAGATTGGTTAAATGTATGTATTTATTAAAAAAACATAATTTTTATATAGATCTAAAGTGCACAGCTGCATATATTTTATTTGTAATTATTATCATTTTATCAATTAATATATGTATATATTAATAGGTCATTTAAATCATTTAATTTTAATTATATAACTTGAATACATTTATGTCATCATATCACGTAAATAATTGATCTATATTTTATAAATGCATATTTCAATAATTATAATTTTTGGAGAGTGCAAATTATTTTTTAACGATTATGTACTATTAAATTTATGTTTATAAATGTATATGTTCATATTACCTATTATTTTTAAATCAATATACGGATTAAATAATTCATATAAAATAATATATGTTTCAACAATTAAATTTTAAGTTTTATAAGATTATTTTATTATTATATAAACTCTCGGCCAAAATATTAGAATTTTAAAATCAAGTTTTATATTTCTAAAAAATCATTTTAATAGTTGATCGAAAATATTTAATTAATTAAAAATATAATTGAGAAAATTCTAGAAATTTTTTCTAACCTTAAAATATCATGCTTGATTTTCTAAAAATTTAAAATTTGAATAATATAACACAAAATTATTTTTTAATATTATTTTATCGTATTTTGACTAATTGATTAATATACATATATTTTTTAATACAATAAAATTATAAATAAGTTTTTATTGTATTGTACATTCAATCTAGAAAAGTTAATACATACATACATATATATTTATTATTTTCATAATTAATGGATGTATATATATTTGTAAAATACAAATACTTATTTAAATATTATTAATATACCTATATGTATATGTGTGTGTATAAATTAATAATAATTTTATTACTTTAATACATACATACATAAATATATATATATATATGAAATATGATTTTAAAAAATGACTTTCATATATTGTGTGCGTGTATTATTTAAAATTAAATATTATAATATATATATATATATATATGTATGTATGTATATATGTATATAAATCATTAATATTTTATATATAAGCAACATATGTATGTGTGTGTATAAATTTACATAGTTTTTAATATTTATATAAATAACAAGTTTACATACATATATTCGGACAACATTTAATACATATAAGATGAGCTAACATGTCTGTTGCGATGTAAATCCCAACATTTATATATTAGCATGTTATACCTTGTATGGATTATTATGCTACACATGCACACATATACATATATGTATATGATACATGTGTGTACTATTATATTTAATTGAATATAAATTAAATAAAATTCTATCATAATTTGTAAATTTAAATGAAATAAGAGATTTTATTTAAAATAAATTTAGAAATGTTCTAAAAAATTAGACTTTACAGGCCAATAAAGATCTAATAGGGTATATCCATCCATAACTTCCTATGCGGACTGGCTCAATTCCAACATCATCAATAGCGGTACATTTGATACTAACTTCATCATGTAGAGTTATAAGACTATGCTTATATGTTGGATCTAAATTTAATTTATATAAATCATTCGCTTAAGTTCCAAAACTAACTAGAATTGAAATTTTCAACCAACAAAATTAAACTTACAACCAAATTGTACCAAACGAGAAATAGAAACTAGGTTTCTGGAAATAGAAGGAACATAAAAGGTGTTTTTCAAATCCAACACACACTACTAAAAAACATCTATACAAAGACTGAAATTAGTTAGTCTTTAAATTCAAACTTATTAGAGACTAAAAAAGTAGTCTTTAAAATTCCGAATTAGAGACTGAAATTCAGTCTTGAATCGGTTTTTAAGAACTAAGACTGGTCTAAGACCAAATTTCAGTCTTTAGTTTAGTCTTTAATTCGATCTTTAAGAAGTCTTAAAACAAAATGCATTTAATGTATTTAAAAAAAACTGCTTTCATTGGCTAGATGTAAGTAAATCTAACATTTGATTTTGGTAATTCACGTGAATGCAGTTGAAACCTATTACAGTTCAAATAACAACCTACCTCATACACTATAATGTACAAGTGGCATCATTGTCTATATAAAGAAGAATTTAAGTTGCATTTTATGCTGGCTAGCACAAAACCTAGCTAGTTGAAGAACACTCAAAACTTATCAGGTCAAAATAACATCATAAGAATATTTCTTAATTTTCCTTTGTATATAGGTTTAAGACTTATCTTCTCCTTTTACTCTTCAAATATGAAAATAACTATGTTTTAACTATTTAATTGACTTACCTGTTCATCACAAGAAAGTGCGTAATTTCCAACGGCTGAAATCCGTTAACAGCCGTTGGAAGCCGACGAAGGCCGTTGGACAAAGCCGTCGAAATAATGCTGTTACTGTGTGCTTCCGACGGTTTCGTTGATGGTTTTGTGATGGCTACTAACGGCATATTCCGAAAACTTTTCATCGGGAGTCGTGTACACGTGGTCGTTCCCGGTTCACCTTAGCGTGTGTCGGAAGTCGTCGGAAACCATTGCTCTCAAGCCGTCGGAAAAACATTACAAGTCGTCGATTATTTTTTGCCAATAAGTCGTCGACAGCTGTTGGATATTACTTACCAATAGGCCGTCGGTATCCATCGGAAGCCGTCAAAAATCTGGGTTGTTTTTTTTCTGTTGTCATTCGTCTCCTATACAACACACACATATAAATAGTTATCGCAGATCGATTTCACACATATAAATCATATATATAAAAGCCCAAAACACATATAAAACATCAATACTGAAAAAACATCACTATTTACAACAAATAAAACTCAAATAATCCACCATACAACAAAACATTCAACCAATTTACACATAATCAGCATCCAACGTCTCAAAATGTATTAATTGTGGCAAAACAAACCATTCATTATCTTTTTTTGAGAAAAATGTGTGATCCTCTATGCATAGAGGAGAGCACACATGCGAATATATATATAACACGAATATAAGGAGCTGCCAACATGCCTGGCAGGTAACAAGAGCAAAAAATAAAAAATAGCTAATCTCAGGTACTCCTAAGATGAGTTTCGGCAAGGCCACCACCCATCGCACCTCAATATCAAGTTCCGGCATGGCCACCACCCGATATTAAGATGTTAGAAATACCAAAAAGGCTAAAAAAGAAAACTCCAAAGGTCAAAACCAGAAGAGGAGAAAAAGCATCTGCTCTGAAGAGGATCTCCTGAAATAGGAGACCACTCTGAATGCTCTGAAAAAGAAGAAGGAGCGCCAAACTGGAGAAATAGAACATCCTGAAAAAGTACTCCAAAATGAAGATAGCAGAATCCTATATCTGAGGGGATATCTGCAAGAAGTCCTGGATGAAGAAACTCTGCTGTGGTAACCTCTCTACTATCTGATATCCAGCAAACTGAAGATGAGAGAAACCTGCAAAATGAACCTAATACACAATCTCCCAAAATCTGTATCTGAAACAAGACTAGGAAAAAAATAGAATGATACATATATATATATATATATATATATGTATATTTGTATTGTAAATATACATATATATGTATTTAAAAAAATAAAAACCTAAATAAGACTAACAGGACAAAAACTAAAGGAACGAATAAGCTGTAAACATAAACCAAACAGATATTAGAACAAAAAATGAGACGGATCAGACTGATAAATCGTAAATCATAAGAAAACTATGATTTAAGGTGAGATAATCATATGAATTTGGAAAAGTATTAATAATACTATTATTAGTGTTATAAAAGATATTGTTATGTTTAAAAAAGTTAATATTATAACTAACCTTGCTAAGATACCGTTTGGAAAGGATATTTTTAGCTAATTTATATTTGGGATTAGAAATTCAATTAAGACAAAATGTAGATATTGAAAAAATCAATTTGTTGAGATGACTATTATTATTATTAAAAACTCTTTGATTTCACTCAAACCAAATAAACCAACTAATAATAATAAATAAAGCATCTAGTAAAAATCTAATATTTTTATTGAATTTGAATCTATAATTTTTCCAGTAGAATTCGCAATCCGAAATTTTATTAATTATATTAAAGTTAAAAAATTTAAAAGTATTAGTAAGGATGTAATTAGAGTTCAAACAATCATAATATAAATGATTTATGTCCTCAAGATGCAGATTGCAAATATAACATTTATTATCATTATGAATGTTTTTTCTCTTTAAGAATTCTATTGTACTAAGTTTTCCATGAAGTATTAACCACATGTGAATTTTGGATTTAGGAGGAGCATTAGTTTTCCACATGTATTTAAAAGAGTTATTTAAAGTACCCAAAAAATTAATAAATCTATAAAAAGAATTTGGAGTATATTTCTTACTCTTATCCCATTCCCAACTAATAAAATCATTATCATTATCAATGTTATAAAGTTCTAATCTAGCAAAAAGCAAAGAAAGTTGTCTAAGGGTAGAACCTATTAAAATTCTTTTAAAACTGAAATTCAAAGGAGGATCATTTTTCGGAGAAAACACATCCTTAATTAAAGCATAATTAAAGTTGCAAATATCATACAATTCCTTAAATTAAAACTTGAGAGGCAATATCGAAATCCAACTATCATACCAAAAGGAAGTACAATTTCCTGAATGCACAATAGTCTTAGTTCCTAAGTTAAAAATTTCATAATATTTTAAAATATTTTTCCAAAAATTAGAAAAATGGGAAGAAGAAAAATCAAATTGGTGTAAATTTAAATTACCGTTATAATAATATTTGGAAATGATCTCTTTCCAAATAGCATTATCATTTATATCTTTAAACTTCCAAAGCCATTTACCTAAAAGAGACAAATTCATGTTGCGCAAATTAATAACTCCTAAACCACCCTCCTTTTTAGCTTTAAAAACAGTTTCCCAATTTACTAGACATTTTATATTGTTATTAATATTGTCCCCACTCCATAAGAAATCTCTCCTAATTTTATCGATTTTATCAATAACCCAATCTGGAAACAGATGCATAGACATCCAGTAGATCGGCAAAGCTGATAAAACCGAGTTTATTAAAACAAGTCTGCCTGCTCTAGATAGAAATCTTCCATTCCAGTTTGAAATCTTATTTTTAATTTTATCAATAATAATAAGCCAATCATCATGCTTGAGTTTTGTAGGTCTAATCACAAACCCTAGATATTCAAAACGAAAATTCATATTATTGCAATTTAGAGTATTAGATACTAAGTTTTCTACTCTTTCAAAATCATTTAAAACAAGAACTGAACTTTTGTCTAAGTTAATTTTTAAACCAGATAAAAGCTCAAAACTGTAAAGAATAAACTTGAGAGTAATAATGTGTCTAGGAAGATGAGAAGAAAAAAGTAAGGTATCATCCGCAAATTGCAAAACCGATATACCATTACGCGATATGTCATTTCCAATACTTCCTAGAGATCCATTATCCGCTGCTCTCTTAATAATTTTAGAAAAAACATCAGCGGCTAAGTTAAACAACAAAGGTGATAAGGGATCCCCTTGCCTTAAACCTCTCTTTGACTGAATTTTATTACCTAGAATACCATTAACCATAATACTAGAATTTCCAGTTTTAAGCAAAGTCAAAATCCAACTAATCCATCTATGACCAAAACCTCTAGCATGAAAAATATCTACAAGAAAATCCCAATCAACTGAATCAAAAGCTATAGCAAAATCAAGTTTTAAAATCGCGCAAGTTATATTATTTTTACAACAGTAATTAATATATTCTTGAACAGCAGCCACTCCATCAGTAATATTTCTCCCTTTAATAAAAGCCGATTGTGAACAATCAATTAAATCATTCATTTTTGTACTAAGTCTATTAGCAAGAACTTTAGAAATGATTTTTACTGAACAGTTGATCAAAGAAATAAGTCTAAAATCTTTTAAGTTGTTAGCTCCTACTTTTTTATGCAGCAAAATAACATTTGCGAAATTAAATCTCCCTAATTGCAAATTTCCATTATAAAAATCATTAAACAAATTAATTAAGTCAAATTTTAAAACATCCCAAAAAGTTTTGTAAAATAATATAGGAAAACCATCAGGTCCAGGTGATTTATCACTTGGCATATCATTAATTGCTTTCCTAATTTCCTCTTCAGTAAAAGAATTATCTAACTCTGATAAATCAACAATAGAATCCGATGGATACAGATCTATCCATCTAACGTTGATTCTATATTTGATTTTAGAACCAAAAATATCCTTATAATAGTTTGTAAAAGCCTTATTAAGATCTCTTTGGTCAACTAACTCTATATTATTAACAATTATGGAGTTAATTGTATTACTACATTTTCTACCATTAGCTATATTATGAAAAGATTTGGTATTATTATCACCTTCGTTGATCCATTGAATACTGGATCGTTGTTTCCACATAACCTCCTCCTTTTCCAAAATAGAATTTAATTCATCTTTTAAATTAGTAAGAACATTACGTTCACCTATATTTAGAGATCTAGATTCTTCTATCTTATTAATTTTGAGCATTTCATTAAGAATATTGTCTTTTTTAATTTTAAGATTTCCAAAAACATTTTTGTTCCATTTCTTAAGAAAAGTCCTAAGCTCTCTAAGTTTAGAAACAAAAACTTTTGTAGAATTTTCCTTATTTCTAATATTATGAAAGCTCAAAGAAACCCATTTACCTTTAACAATATTTACAAAGTTAGATTCCAAAAGCCACATCTTTTCAAATTTAAAATTGTTAATAATAACTCTAAGATACTCACAAGTAAGGATAATTGGACAATGATCGGAATATGTATACGGTAAACCAGTGACTCTACAGATTGGAAATTTATCTTCAATCTCATCACTAACAAAAAATCTATCAAGGAGAGCAATGGAAGGAGACTCTCTAGTGTTACTCCAAGTAAACTCCCTATTGAAAGGGGAATTTCGATCAAACTAGAATTGATAATGAAATGATCGAACTCCTCCATTGCAGAATAATCCCCTTCCCTAGGAGAACGCTCACCTATGAAACGCGTAACATTAAAATCACCCCCCAAAATCCAAGAACCCGGAGCTAATGATCTAAATTTTAGGCACTCTTCCCATAAAATTCTCCAATCAATTTTTGAGTTAGGCCCATATACATTAGAAATATTTAAAAGCGAATTATCAGAAAGATTAATAAAAATAATATGAAGAGAATACTGTTTAGTAATACATTGAAGCATCATAAAACAATTATCCCGCCACCCTATCATTACACCCCCTGAAGAACCCACAGAAGGTAGAAAAGCCCATTTTTTAAAGTGATAACCTCCTAATCTTCTAAAGAAACAAATATCTGGACAGTCAATTTTTGTCTCTTGAAGTAAAGCAATGTCAATAGAAAAATCTTTAAAGAACGCTCTAACCTTATCACACTTATTCAAATCATTCAAACCTCTAATGTTCCAACTAACGATCCTCATAAGCTAACTGTACTAGCCCTCTCTAACTCCTTACGCCTAATATACTCTCTATCAATCTCAATATCAGAAAAAATAAATGAAGTATCACAAGCAAGCTGTCTAAACTCGGAAGATGATAAGCTGCCTAAAGCGTAGGTGGAGTAAGTACTACCCATAAAATAACTCATACCTGAGCCTGGATTCGAAGCGCCACACGTGGCACTCAATCCAGGTAACTCACCAAAAGACTGTGGATGGCAATTGCGTATCCTAGCACTTCGACGAACCGTCCCACTAGAAGCTACTGATTTCCTGCACCTTCTTTTCTTCGACGAAGAAAAGCTAGGAGCTGATCTACTACCACTCACAAGCCAATATGAATCCGAGCCCTTGACTGAACTAGACACTGCCTCAACGTAAGAGTACAATGATAAAGCACCATCTCCTGAAGAGATTCCCGATGTTGCATCCACCATCCTATGATTAACTAATTCTAAATCCACCAAAGATACGCTGTTGATATTCATTGTATCACTTGTGCATAAGTGCACATCAGCTACAACCTCTTTCAAAGCCATCCTAGATTCAGACCCGACTTCCAACAGATTATCTAAATCAACAAAAGACTCTACTTCATCCAGAACAACAACAACTTCAGATCCCATAATCCAATCCATAATATTTAAACAATTCGAATTGATATCAAAAAGTGGCTTAGAAACACACAAACCCAAACTGATATCACTATCACTCAATACTGCTGCATTGTCAATTAATAAGTCATCACCGAAGAAATCTGGAAAATTATCAATATCTGTTGGATGAAGCACACTAGCGTTCGAAAGATTTAAAAAATTGTCGAAGTGATTCTCCACATCTAAATTCACAACAACAGAAGGTTCCTGCTCAACTAGATCAATATCCATCACTTGAAGAAAGTCAGACCAAACAGAACTACCAGTGCACAAAAAAATGCTAACAAAAGAGCATGTCCCTTCTCTAAAATCAGAACAAAATAAACACTCCTTCAAAACAATCGAGCGATTATTTGAGTGTTCCGAGAAATCAAGCAGACCATCAACATCCTCTAGATTGTCTTAAAAATCAGCAAGGCAATCAAACGCATTAGAGATATTTATCTCAAAATTTTCCTGAACGCCGCATTTGGTTTTGTGCTTAATGATACAAATAGGAGAGAAAGAATCTTCCGCTATTTCAAGACCAGCCAAAGATGAACACTCACCGTTGCAGAGAGAGACAGTTGGATCTAAAAGAATAGGATCAAAACCATGATGAACTTCATAATCAACAAGAGAATTAGGGATTATTGACTCCTTGATCTCATATGATGCAGGCTTTATATATGAATTTGATTTATCAATGAATTCTACAAGATTTTCGAATGAACTCTGTCCGATATTTGGTTCATTAATAAGATCAAAATGGAAAAATAAATCATCCAGATAACTAATTCCTATATCTTTCTTGAACCAGAGATTGTCGATCAAAATATCCCTCAACGTAAGATATTTCAATGCAAATTGAAAACCATGATTCACCATTACTGGATTAGAATTCCCTTGTTCCTGTCTCCTAATTACTCTATCATCTGTTTTACCAAAGAAGTCTTCAGGATTGCCAAATCTTTCGAAGTATCCTTTTCCTATATTCGGTTCATTGACAATATCAAAATGATGTAATAACTCCTCAAGATATTTTATACCTTCATTTTTCTTAAACCCGAGATAGTCAATCAAAATTCCTTTCAGTAATAAGAACTTCAAAACAAACTGGAATCCATGGTTGATCGGATAAGCCTTTGATTTAGAGGAGACCAGATTCGTCCCACAGTCTTTGCTCTTGTGCCCAAAACAACCACAAGAAAAACATCTGATCGGATCACGGAAATGTTTCGCAAAATGGTTAAGATCACCACATTTGTAACAAAAAAATTTACCCTTCCTAGAATCTATCCATTTTAAATCTGAATTCTTGACGACAATCGATCTTTGAGAAGAGAACCGATTTTTTACAACTTGAGCGTACGAAACTGGAGGACAAAGAGGTTTGAAAATAGTAGAGCATCGATAAAGATTTGATGAATTCCCAAAAGACGAAGAAGATTGAAAACGAGAATCTTGAGAGGTCGCCATTCACAAACTTTCCAATTTCCAATGTATTCATTATGTTGAAAATGGCTTTGATCTCATCAATGAAGAACTTCCCAACAAACCATTCATTATCATAGTACGATAAGTCATCGAGCTAGTATTATCCCTTGGTTATAATCATAACCAATATATTGCTTACAATTCGAGCATGATATCGAGCAATATAAATGTATAAATAATGCAAGCATGTAGAATTTTACCCTTACTAATACCCATAATTTTCTAATATTTATATAAATGAATGCAGAAAAGTGGTGACGGGAAAGGAACCAGCATTTTATGAGGCATTTCGATATTGGAATGTTTTGAAAGATCCATCGAACTCCTTAAAAAATACCAAAAAAATATGTAGGAGTAGCAGATATGTGGATAACAAATCTGCGAAAACAATAATGATTATTTTATTTAGTTTAAATTTTTAATATGTACGCAGTGTCGATTAATTTTATTTTTTGATCAGGAGAATTGTCTCAGCAATAAGGCCCAGTCAGAAGAAGAAATGGATGTTTTTAATTCACAACATTGGGTGGATTCATCAAGGGGACTTACAAAAGGAAAGTTGTATGGAGCGCCTCATATAGACGTTAGTAGTTTACGTGGAGTTTCTAGGTCTTCTTCAGTCAGTGCTCATCAAGGATGTACTTCTACTCCAACTCCATTTACTCAAATAATACATACGCAATTTTCATTGGAAGAAAATATTCAACGGTTAGAGCTGTAAATTCTAAATATGCAATTACTGTTGAATGTTTATGTAGTTGTTTGTTTTCATGCATGTATTATCCTTAAATAGGGCGTTGGATAAATTAAAGCAGTCCCTTGGTATAACTATGCAGTCCATTGTACATACGCAGACAACTGATCGTGTTGCAGTGTCTTCGCAATCGGCTGTGCCAACATCGTCTTATATTCCTAATCAGTCCACCGTGCCTACACAGGCGACCATGCCTACACAAGCCACCATGCCTACACAGTCACAACAAATGGGATGACTCTAAAATAGCATATAAAACTCGTATTTAATATTTTTACAAATATATAAATCGTAATTAAATAAAAATTTAACATTGAATTGAATTATAATTAATACATAAATAATTTTAAATAAAAACATGTGCGAATATACTGTAAATAAATGTAAAACTGTTACATAACATAATTGAATTTAGTAGAATACCAGAGTATTTTCATTTCTAAAAATATATTAAAAATTCAATTAAGTAAATTAATTTCATAAATTTTATAATGTATAAATGTCATTTTTCAATTCATTTCTTTTAAAGAAGATATAGCGGAAATAGCGGAATATAACGGGAATAACGAGATATAGCGGAAATAGCGGGACTTAAAGCGGAAAGGCTATATTTGGGGCTATATGGAAAAATCGTAGCGGTAGAAATCCGCTATAAGATATAGCAGGGTTATAGCGGGGTATTAACTGAATAGCGCTGTAAGCATGTTTGCAGAGAACTCGATCTGTAGTCGTATTTTAAATATACTATGTAGATATAAGTATATTTCACAATTGCCCTATGTGAGGCAACCTTCGTTACTCGATCCATAGTGAAAACGTATATTTCATTTTATACAACGTAGATATAAGTGGGATAGAGAATGCAAGATTACAACTGAGGAAGATAGTTGGATGTAGAAACTTGAACTCTATTAAAGGTATCATATAGAAGTAGAAAGTTGGTATCATTGATAAAGTAAGAAATATATATAAAAATATATAAATAAATTTATTTTTAATGTATGCTTACAATACCTATTTAACAAAATTTAGAAAATTTTCGTTTGTATGGATTCATACATGACTTAAATGTCTGAAACAAAAATCATGTGCAAGCATGGCAATTTCTTCTTGTGCATTTATTCATTGCCTGAAATGTAAATTGTACGCTTGCTTGCTGAAATATGTGTTTGTTTTGGCTATATACATAAAGTGATCAACTCTAGTAGGGCACAAAGTGCATGCGTGTATGTTAATAATAAGCTCATTTAAGCTATGAAGCTATTGATTCGAAATCCTCCCAGACATCATGTTTGCTTCCTTCGTTTCTTTGACTACTTGAGAATTAGGGGATACTTTCACAAACAGAAATAATTACATGAAATATATTAGCATTTGTGGAAACTTACAAAGAGCTGAGATACACATTTAAGACATTTTCAGTTAGTAATCTATTTTTATTTTGACTCTAAATTCTGTTAAGGGATAAGAAAATTTTCAGCAACCGTCCATAGATTGTCATTTTTCTACACCATGTTCCGCAATTCCTTGTCAAAAATCTACTCAAAATTCAACGGTGACCCAAATCGAAAACCTCTTTAATCAAACTGGGAGTCTAATGCTATTTTAAGTTATGTTATCGTACAAATGGAAGTTGGAATATTTATTTCAGGCAACGAATAAGACCTGTTTAATAATAATTTATTTTTATTTATTTTAAGTGTACAAATGGGAGTTTCTAGTTTCTGGTTGTAGAATATTAAATTTAGTTTGAATAATTATCAACTGTAACAAAGTGGGTAGTGATGTAATAGTACATAATAGTTAAACTGTTCTAATACCCTGAATCAACATATATTCCCTTGCGAGAAATATGTTAAAATCAATGTTGTACTTAGTACTTGCACACTGCCACTGTGTTATATTATTATATTTCATATTATTGTGCAAAGATCTTATGCCGTGTTATGTATTCCACTTCTTTTTTGTCCTTGTTTTGGACTGCACCAAGCGTAATAGTACATACAAAACCTTCATCTATTTATTTATCTATTTATGCTCAACGTGCACCATACTTATCATAAGACTGAAAATTTAGCTGTACGTTACCCATGGCATGCCAATGATGCAAAATTAACTTTCCCTACAATTTTCTAAAAGAAGATACTATTGGTACTTTGAAATTTATAACCTCCTGTAAGCTAGTCAGTAGTCCATGACAACCTGAAACAATGTATACTTATGTTTTTCCCACCGATTTTGTAAATGAGAAAGAAAATTCTACTTTCAAATTTCTTGTTGTCCTTATAGTAATTTGCATGTATTTTATGTACCAGGTCACTTATCGATGTCATTAGGAGCATATCCATCGCAACAATAACCTTTGCATTCCAATACATTCGACTGCACAACAAAGCATGCAATTTTTTGATCTAATGCAACAACTACCACATGTGCAACAATATTCACATATGCAACAGTTTTCATGACATCTATGTCTTATCAGCCTTATCACTCACCTTGCAATTTCGAAGAACATCAACATCATGACGGTATGGAGTGATTAGCATTCCCTACTTCACTTGTTTGCTTTGTTTTCCTTATCGAAGTAATATATCACTACAACAAAATATCAAATTTAAGACAGATTTTAGGGACCCAAAACATTTTTGTCTCTATGTCAAGTCTAATTAGAGACAAAATATTTGGGTCACTGATAATTAGTAAAATAATTTAAACCATTTTCTTTAATGGGTCTCAACGGGAAAAGCTTTCAATTATGTTGTAGATCGTTCATTACTCTTTTAATTACTCACCTTACCTCCACGTAATCACCCACTTTCATTTTTTCCAGAAATAATTAAAATGCCTAGTCGCCACAGATAAAAGTTTTCTCCCCCAAAATTTTCAATACAGCAATCCACCTCAAGAAAAACCCTATTCCTCTATTCGCGAATCAATAGATGCTCCAACCTATCGACGTATATACTTGAAGAAAACAACGGTTCGATTTTCAATTTACTTACTTCTGCTGCCTTTTTCTGTGTCGATTTATTTGATTTGAATGCAATCGGTTTAATAAGTCGACCTGCATATAAATTAATAGTAGGTTGCTAAAACTGAACAGAAGCAAAATTTTGTGGATATTATTACTAGATTGCAAGCATTAATTTCTGATATATACAATATTTTCGTAGGAACTAGCACATATTGGGCTATTGGGAGTTCTGTTAGTGCATTTTAGACCGTTAGAATTTGTGTCTTATTGCTGAAATCTGATATCATGTCTAAGAACGGTATATTTTTGCAAGAATAGAAATGTAGTTACCACATATAGAATGCAAAAAAGATTAATCAAGGAAAAGTATTCATATGGAGTTTGTAGTCGAACGGTTCTATGTGCTGGGTCCAGTTCAGGTCGACTTTGTCCGGTTTTAAATCGAAGACTCCGGTCAAGGTAGGCCCATTTGGGTCCAATTCATGGGCTTCGACTAGGTAGGGTGACCAGAAGTTTGCTATGGTGAAGTTGTGGGTTGGGTATAACCAGGTTTTCGACTTTTCGTTTGCTGTTTGTGATATGTCCACTGCATATGTCACCTGTACATACAATTAATTAGTGTCAATAAGTGCTCTATTGGAAAATATTTTGAAAATTGGTGAGATAAGATTAGAAAAGATGCAAAAATGTAGATTGATATTTGTTTTTGGTCCTACTTGCAGGTAAAATTGAGCAATCATTTGGATAATAAGATAATAGATATGTACTGTAGGTACACTTAACTGTTGTCTTATGTCACTTTTAGCATTTGCTCAAATAATTGAAGTTTGGATTGGATTTTCGTACAGAATAATTAGGAATATATATGTGCGCGTGCTTAATCATTCGTAGCTATTTAACCTACCTTTTATAATCCCTTTCTAGGAAAGGTGATCAAGGAGAAGATTGTTTAATTATTTAGCTTTCTAAAGTTAACCAAATAAATATATGACTAAATATATAGTGAATAGGTAGAACCGAGCACTAAGCGGTTCATAAAGAAGAGAGTATCTATGCCAATATTAAAAAACTATCTATGAGAAATCAAAAGAGTTTCCAGTATTTTTGTGTCAAGTAGTTTCCAGTATTTTTGTGTCAAACAGTCTGAAGAGTTAAACATGTGCTGCAATTAAAACCTGACAAGAACAAAGATTTAGTAGATACTAAAAGCTAATTATTTTTAGTTCCTTCAAAAATCATTAGACTTTGGTTAGTAAATCACTTGTTTTTATTCTGACAAATCTTTTTTTCCCTCTTGTTAATAAACCTAAAGCTTTGAAATAAACGATCAATTTCTAGTAGAACTATAGTTGTTATATTGCTACAGAAATAATCATGAGTAAAAGTAATACCGTGTCGATCATGGAGAGTGTATAAGCTCTAATTTCATGTACATCTATTATACACCTTGTTCTACATATTATAAATGGAAAAATTATCCCTTAATATTTAACATAAATATCTTTTCTTTTTATCATCATCACCATCATCATTTTAATGTTAATTAGTCTCCTAAAGCATGAGGGACATATCACATATGCAACGCATCTTTGAAAATTTATCGATGTTGTCTAAGTTTTCTGAATATTCAAAATATTCAAAATAAGCTTCTTAATATAATGTACAAAACCAAACATCAACTGCATTGTCAAACTAACAGTGTAGGCATAAATTTATTGTGAAAATACTCTTTTTTCACTTTTCTTTTCAGTAATTAGACCATTGTTTCCTTCTTATATTACCGATGGGCCATTTTACCCTTTTTATTTATGCGTTATTTCTATGAATTTTATATTTTGAATCATTATTATTGTTTCACCAAGCTACATGTTTTTTCTTTTAGTATATTCTATTGATTATATTTTGCGAATCATTATTATAGTCTGGAATGTAGTGAATTTTGATTTAATTTGAGCGGAAGCGGTTTATTTGTTCAGGATCTAGTATTGCCTATTTAGATACCAATGACAGTTAAAAAGAATTATGCAGTCTTACAGAAAAATAACAGAAATAAGAGACAGAAGATTTAACGTGGTTCGGATATGAATATCCTACGTCCACGGAGACCCAACAACTTTTTATTTCACTAAAGAAAAGAGTACAAGAGAGGAAAGAATTATGGTGGATACTACACTTGCTTGTACATATGAAGATACAATTCCTTCATTTAAATAGACTCAATGAAGGAGTTACTTAGGGATTAAGAAAAATAATTTACAGATTATGTTTTGAAACCTTTCCAAATATCCATGATTTAATTTCTACGTAAATGGATAATGGTGATTGGTTTCCATAATTTTCTTTGATTGAATCTCCATCAGCAATTTCTTTCTTCATATAACAAATTGACTAATTAATTGATTGACTAATTAATTAGTTTCCTTCAAAATATCCTTCCATATACCAACTAAATTAATTGATTTGATTGAATCAATTAATCAATTTCTTTCCTCTTTAACCAATATTTGAATCATCCAAATTCAACACTCCACCTTGATTCAAATATAACAATCTCTCTTCATCATATTATCATCAAGCAATCGACATATAAGCTGTTGGGTCTAGCGCCCTATGGCGCTCAAGTAACATGTATCAAACTGATCAAGTTTGAGCAATGCTCAAACTTGTCCTTAGGAAGTGACTTTGTTATCATATCTGAAGGATTATCCAAAGTACTCACTTTCAACAATTTGATCTTGCTTTGTTCTTCCTCAAGCATAAGAAAGAAACCTCTAACATCAATGTGCTTCGTTCGTGAACTATAAGCTTGATTTTCTACAAGATGAATCGCACTCTGACTGTCTGAAAATAGCTCCACGGTCTTCTGCACCATAAAAAGATCATCCAACAACTGAAGTAAATATAAACCCTCCTTAGTTGCTTCAACAATCGATATCAATTCTGCTTCGGTAGTTGACAAAGCTACAATAGATTGCAGCTTTGATCTCCATGAAATCGAGCCTATGCCAAGTGTAAAAACATAGCTCGACACTGACTTTCGTGCATCTCTATCCCCAGCATAATCTGAATCACAGTATCCTCTAAGAAAGATGTCACCATCCACTCCACCATATAACAAGCCCACCAAAGAAGTGCCTCGAAGATATCTAAGAATCCACTTCACAGCTTGCCAATGCTCTTTGCCTGGGTTAGACATATATCGACTCACAACACCCACTACATGGACCAAATCCGGTCTTGTGCACACCATCGCATACATAAGACTACCAACAACACTAGAATAAGGTATATTAGCCATATACCTCTTGTCTTCTTCCGGTGAGGGAGATAAGTCTTTTGACAACTGAAAATGAGAGCCTAATGGAGTGCCAACCGGTTTGGCTTTCTCCATTCCAAATCGAGCGAGGACTTTCTTGATGTACTGCGTTTGAGTGAGCCTTAACTCTCTCCGCTTTCTATCTCTACAAATCTCCATACCCAATATTCTTTGTGCTTTTCCCAAATCCTTCATATCAAACTCCTTGCTAAGTTCAGTTTTCAACTCCATAATTCTTACCATACTTCGAGATGCAATTAACATATCATCAACATATAACAACAGATATATTAAATCATTATCACATCTCTTGAAATAAACACACTGGTCTTTGAAGCTTCTAGAATATCCTTGTGAAAGCATAAACTTATCAAATCTCTTATACCATAGTCTAGGTGACTATTTTAGTCCATATAGAGATTTGTTAAGTTTATAAACATAGTCAGGCCTGCTACTATCAATGAACCCCTCCGGTTGCTGTAAATAAATTTCTTCATCCAGATCACCATGCAAGAATGCGGTTTTGACATCTAGTTGCTCCAACTCCATATCATAATGAGCCACTAATGCCAATAGAATGCAAATGGAGGTATGCCTAACAACTGGAGCAAAAATGTCATGATACTCAACTCCCTTTTTCTGAACATACCCCTTTACTACTAACCTTGCTTTATATCTGAAATTTCCATCGCCGCCGTCTTTTACTCTATAGATCCACTTACAACCAATAGCTCTCTTGTTGGTGGGAAGAGACACCAAATCCCAAGTATGATTTTTCTGCAAAGATTCAATCTCCTCTTCCATAGCAACTAACCAACTGGAACTGTCAACTGAAGCAATAGCGTCTCTATAATCTCTGGGTTCGTTATGGATAACATCAAAGCATATGTTGCCATGTCATCGAAGTCAATGTCTTCGATGCTCAATCCAACAAAATCATTAAGCCAATTAGGCTTCTTCTTCTGTCTAACAGGTCTGATCTCTGAACTAGCTCCACCTTGAGTCTGATCCTCTGTACTAATCTCTGTACTTTCCTCATCAACCATGGTGTCATCGGAAACACCTTCAGAATTTCTATGAAAAGGAACAGTAGATGACTTACTTTGTGTTTGGTATTCTTCATTTGTCCTCTCATTGTCATCTGATGAGGAAGGCTCCACCTTCAACATAGCCTTCTCATCAAAAGTCACATGCCTGCTGGTAACAATCTTCCTGCTAATAGGACACCACAATCTATATCCCTTCACTCTTCTTCTATAACCTAGAAAGATACACTTGCGAGCTCTAGGTTCCAGCTTTCCTCTGCTCTCATGTACGTAAGCTGGACAACCAAACACTTTGAGGAATGAATAGCTAACAGACTCTCCTTTCCATACTTCTTCTGGGATCTTCATGTCTATGGTGGTAGAAGGTGTGCGGTTGATGAGGAAAGCCTCCATAGATAAAGCTTCTGCCCAAAATCCCTTTTTCAACTTTGCAGTCAATCTGAGGCAACGAGTTCTCTCTAATAATGTCCGATTCATTCTTTCAGCAACTCCATTAGACTGAGGGTTGCCAGGTGTGGTGTAATGCCTCTTGATACCTTCAGACTCACAATAATCGATGAATTCCTGTGATACAAATTCGCAGCCGTTATCTAAACGGAGAACTTTCAATTTCTTTCCTGACTGCTTCTCAACTATAGATTTCCACTTTCAAAACCTGTCAAAAGTTTCACTCTTCGACTGTAGAAAATATACCCAAACTTTACGAGAGAAATCATTTATAAATGAAACGAAATACCTGGCTACACCTAAGGAGGGGCAAGGGGAAGGTCCCCAAGCATCCGTGTGAACATACTCTAAGACAGCCTTTGCCTTATGCTCTCCAGTACCAAAAGAAATCTTCATCTGCTTCCCAAGAACACACTCTTCACAAAAGCCAATCTTTGAATGATGAACACCATCAATCAAACCTCGCTTTCTCAACTCATCCATGCTGCGCTCACCAATGTGACCCATCCGTAAATGCCATAATCTGGAAGAGTCCGAATCAACAGAAGTAACAGATGCTGATTCGCCAACTACAGTAGTGCCCTTCAAAAGATAAAGATTTCCTACCTTTACTCCTTTCATAACTATCATAGAACCCTTTGATATTTTCATCTTCTCTCCTTCAACTATAATCTTCAAACCAAGCCTACTCAAAGCCCCAATAGATATCAAACTTCTTCTCAAATCAGGTACATGTCTAACATCTGTAATAGTACGAATAACACCGTCAAACATTCTAACCTTCAGACTACCAACACTAGTCATACGACAAGAAGCATCATTTCCCATCAGAACTTCTCCTCCATCAATCTCACGGTAAGTGGAGAAACAGTTCCTATCAGGTGTCATATGATAGGAAGCGCCAGAATCAATCAGCCATAGGTTGCTCTTCCCAGAAGAGCCAGAAGCTGTAAACACATCGGTATCACTCTCTGTATCTGACTTCTCAGCGGTAGATGCTGAAGCTTGCTTTGGGTCTCTTCTTCTACCTTCAAGGTTGGGACAAGTTGCTACAAAGTGCCCTGGCCTTTTACAATAATTGCAAGTCAATTTATTAGGCCCCCTAGACTGAGAACTTGATTTATTTCGATCTCCACCATATTTTGACTTGCTTTGGCTTCTTCCTCTCTGAACAGATAAGCCCTCTGTATCACTGTCTAAACTAGTGCTTGCTAATCTATCCCTCAACACTTCATTATGAAGTCCAGCTTTAACATCAGATAGGCTAATTTTACTACGACCATAAATCATAGAATTAACAAAAGCAGTATACTCCTTAGGCAAGGAACATAAAAGGATTACTGCTTGAGCCTCATCTGTAATTTCAACTTCCGCTGCCTTCAAATTCATTACTAAGGTGGTTAGGGAATCCACATGCCCCATGAGATCAGCTCCAGGCTTCATTTTGTACGAATAGAGTTGTTGTTGCAGAATTATTCTGTTAGTGAGAGACTTGTCCTGATATGCATCAGATAATGCATCCCATAATTCCTTTGCTGTTTTCTTTTGAGAAAATTCTCTAAGAACCTCATCTGAAAGACTTAGCTGGATGGTAGTTAGGGCTTCATCTTCCATCTCTTCTAAAGTTTCACTATTTAACTCTTTCAGCTTCTCAGGCGTAGAAATTATCTTAAAAGTCTTCTCCTTCTTTAATACGGCCTCCATCTTCATCTTCCAAGTTCCAAAGTCTCCTTTTCCGTCAAAACGTGTTACTCCATAATTGACACCAGATCTACTAATAGACTTGCTAGAAGTAGCCATTAATATCCAAACAGAAACAATAACACTAGCTCTGATACCAAACTGTAGTGAATTTTGATTTAATTTGAGCGGAAGCGGTTTATTTGTTCAGGATCTAGTATTGCCTATTTAGATACCAATGACAGTTAAAAAGAATTATGTAGTGTAATACCCCAAAATTTTGTGAAAAATCATTTTTATAAAATGATTTAATTTTTGAAATATTTAGATTTAAATATGGTGAAATTTTTGGGAATAAATAGTGTGCAAGGATATGTGGGCACATGCACACTGGAAATGGCACAAGGAAAAGATTCAAAAATTTCTGGAAAAAAAATGATGATAATAAAATAAATAAACTGAGCAAGGAAGCATTTCAAATGTGATTTTGAAATATAGATTATTAATCAAATTAAAGATGTTTTTTTTATGCGTGAAAAATTAAATATTCCCAGTAAAAAAAAAGAGATCAAATAAAAATATGTACACTTATGCACCTGTATATTTTCTGTGAGCAGAAAGTGTTAAAGCAAAACAATAAAAAGGAAACATTAAAAATGACATGAAATGTAATACAAGTCAATATGCTTGTGTAGGCAAAAATAGCAAAGGGGATTCTCAGAAATAATTAAAATATAAAATATGGTAGTCACACTTTTAACATGACTAGGTGAGTGGCCATTTTCTGAAAAAGTAAAGGGAAGAAAATACTGCCTTCAACTAATTATTATGGCCGGGGTATTAAGGAGGAAAATGAATGAAAAATGCATGAAGATGGTTAGGTCAGAAATGGAATTTTGTTTTAACAAAACCCTAGTGGAAAAATGCATATAAATAGGCAGTTTTAGCCAGTAAAATTATCTTTACCCCGAGCTGCACAAAAATAAGAAAGGAAGAAAAATATTGGAAGGAAGGAGAAAACACACATACAAGGGTTTTCAGGATCAATAAGAAGAAATATTTAGGTGAGTAATCTCACTAGATTCATGGCATTAAGACCTGATATGAGGCAGCCAAGTACTTATGTTGCTATTGATATTTTTTGATTTTTGTTAATCACTGTTATATTAATGTTGTTGAATGGATTTTATTTTCTTGAGCTGATATAATGTATATTATGGATGCTCTTTGGATGAATTCCTTTGATCTGTTTGAATGGTTGCTATGGATGTACATACTACTATTTGTTTACATTTTGAAAAAAAAAAAGAAGCTAAGGCAACAAACCTCAAAATCAAGGAAGGAATACACACTACTGATGGGGATCTATGGCAGGAAATTATTCTTAAAAAAAATATTATGAGCTGCATTATATTTTATATAAGTGCTGAGGCTTAAGAAAAGAAAGTGTAAGGGATGCAATAGAAATTTCTGTGTGCTGATTCCCTCATGAAATATCAAAATTCACAAGATAAAAATTGTGATTCAGCTAGATCTTGAATCTAGTTCAATCACAGTTACTTGTAAGTCATAATAACATAGCATGCCATGGTTCCACCCTCAGTTGTAGATGTACTTTTATATGATTTAAAGTTAAGACCTCTTATAGCAATATTTATGAAATGATTATCTGTTTGTTTTTGAACAAAATACTTGCAAGATAAAGGGAGATGTCTTTTTTTATATAAACTGTGACATGTCCACATAGCTATCTGATGATAGGATTTTTAACCAACACTACTAGTAAATATACTAGGGTTATGAGCCAAGAAGGCTGCTGGAATGCTTGTCATATTTGAAGTATGCAAATTGGCACATGGTTTGTTTAAGCCCTGAGATCTTTGTGCAATGATGTGAATTAGTTCATTGCAATGTGTCCCTGTGATTCCTTACTAGCAGATGAGGCTAGGGATTTAAATTAATGAAAACAACTTGTAAATGAAGAAATAGGAAAATGAGTATTTCCTAGGTTGGTTGGAATGGAACCCTGGTTATTCCATTGAATATACACACTGTAGATTGATATTCATGACTGAATAAATAAATTTGTGTGAATAAATGATAGATAAAGATATCATTCTTGTATCAAAGTGTATGTAACATAATAAAGCAGTGGATTACATGCATACAAAATAAGTATTAAGGCTCATCACCCAGAGCTTAATGTTTTGAATATTTTGATGTTGCTCATACCAGATCTTAGATCTGACCCTTGTTTGCTCATGGCATATGGGGGTGTCTCATTTTAAAATGAGGCAGCCACTCATGCTCTTTCAGGGATCGCAGGCACTAAGTAGAAAATGAAGTTATGGCTATTATGGAGGAGTGAATGAACATGCTAGCTAGTTTCAATAAGAGCTTAAATTGATTATATCTGCATGTATTCAGGAAAAATTATGTTTCTAAGATTTCCAGTCATGTAATGAATATTCTATGGTTAGTGATCAAGTTGCTCTTATGTTCTGTAAAGTGTTAGATTAAATTAGTTGTTCTGTCGAAATCGTTGTTTGTTAAGGTTTGATTTGTTTTTGAAGTAGAGTCTGGAACATAAACAAGAAAAATATGCTCAAGTATTAGCTATGGAAACCTGGTAAAGAAATATACAATTATGTGAGCAATTGCTTTGCAATTATATTATGTATTAGACAATCTTAAGTCATTTTAAAACACTGAGTTTTGGAGTAAATTCAGAATTTACCTTGAAGTATACCTTTAAGTATCTAATTGTTTTTTCCTCTGAAATATGTCTACAAATGGTTCAAGTCTACTTTCTAAATTGTTTTGAGAAAAGTAATTGTATGGGAAGGCTACAGGTATGATGCAAATGACTGGCATTTCAATTGCCATGATCAGGTACCTGGCATGACACTAGGCACATGAGTTAACCAGCTTCAAATAAGTGAAGTTTTGGTTGATTATGTTTGGTTGTGTTTTGACAGTAAAATGCCTTTCAAAAAGCTTTAGGTCATTTAGCAAATGTTTTACCATAACCAATTTTCAAAGTCATAACAGATATACAATCTGGACAGGCTTGCACAAGCAAACCTGGAATTATTCTTATGAATATTTTTAAGTTCAAATTCTTGACATAGCAAATCTTACGCAAATACACAACTCACTATGTGTCATGTGGGCTAAGATTAAGGCAAACAAGTCACATAGATTGAATCTTAAAAAAGAAAGTTTTTAGAAAATACATAAGTGGAAAATGATAAGTGAATATATCATTTCTGGCCTTAGCCAAATATCAATACCTTTGATCCATGATCTGAAATAAAAACCTCAAGAATCTTGAGATTTAACTGTCATGGTAAATTGATATTAAAGACTATCAATCAGAAGGAGCAAGTTCATATAAGTTAAATACGCATAGGATTTACTGACTTATTACAAATATTCAAAAGTATATAGTAATTAACTTTAGGCAGAATTGCCCAAATCCAAATCAAACAAAATACTCTTGTTTAACAAAAAAAAATGTACTCTGAATTTAAACAAGAGAAACACATACATCTTCATATGTATGTGTATATTATTAGGGATACACTGATATATTTATATTGGTAATGAATTTTGAATCCTGGTTGAATTGTTTGAAAAAAAAATGACTCTGATAATTCAAAGGAAGTTTAAATCAAACTTAAAAGTGCAAATGAATATAGGTGGACATCCAGTTACACATAAATTAAATGTGCATTTGCATGAACACATATTTATATATATAAAAAAAAATCCTTATGAAATTAAGAAAGAAATAGGAGGGTCATTTCAGTTGGTATCAGAGCACTTGGTTGCATTGACTGCTAAGTATTATAGAAATGTAATATGTCTGTTTGTTTTGGATGAAATAATTTAGATAAGAAAATAGTAATCATAGATGTACTCATAATATACTAATACCATTTGCCCAGAATTTAGTTAGCAGACCATGGTAGGAAGAGGATCTCATCACAATGCAGGACCCAGTGCACCTCAAATGCTTGATATGCAAGAATTTGTGAGGGTTTTAAGAGATGGAATTGGGCATAGGCCTGAGAATCCACATGAAGAGCTATCAAAACTACTGAAGACTTATTCCAATTTGGGAGGCAGGAGTTTTGAAGGAACTGAGAATGTGATGGAGATTCAAGCATGGTTGAGAACACTTGATAGGATTTTCAATGACATGCAGTTAGATGATCAAAGGAAGAGGCAAGTAGCTTCAAGACAACTGAAAGGGGTAGCTTTAAGCTGGTGGGAGGTGATCATAGCTGGAAGAAATGAAAATGAAATCACTTGGAATCAGTTCAAGGAGATGTTGGAGGCAAGATTTGTACCAGCATCAGCCAAGACCACTTTGCTTGAAGAATTTATCAAACTTAGGCAGGGAACTTTGAATGTCACTGAATACACTCAAAAGTTTGAGGGGCTATCTAATTATGGAGCAATGCTAGTGGCAGATGAAGCATCCAAAAATGATAGGTATATAAAAGGTCTGAACCCAGGACTTAGCAGAGCTATGCTACCATATGCAGATAGAACTTTTGATCAAGTAATTGATCTGGCATTGAAACTGGAACAACATGACAAAGAAAGAGAGAAATATAGGAATTTTAAGAGCAACAACAATAAGAAGAATAAGGGAAGATATCACCCTTATGATAAAAAGAAGGAGGAGGCAGACAACAAGAAGGACAAAGACACAAAAGCCAATGATGCTAAGAAGAAATTGGTTTGCCACCATTGTGGTAAAGAAGGACACATCAAACCAAGGTGCCCAGAGTTAAAAGGAGGAGCCTTCAAATGCTACCTATGTGGGAAAGAGGGGCATATGAAGAGGAACTTTCCTGAGAATAAACAGCAAGGGAAATTGGCAACTTTGGAAGGTAAAGGCAAATCTGCAGTGAAAATTGATGCTGAAAATCATGGCCAAGTGGAAGGTACATTACTCATTTGTGCCATACCCATACCAGTAGTATATGATACTGGAGCAACACACTCTTTGATTTCTTATGAAATAGTTAAAGTGTTAAAATTAAACTGCATATTGGTTGAAACCCCATTGCTTGTACAAAGTCCCCTAGGGAGTTCTAGTGTTTTGAACATGAATTGTGTGGATGTGGAGTTAAACATAGGAGGAAATATTTTTATTTCCAATTTATATGTTTTAAATTACCCAAATATAGGAGTTATATTGGGGGTAGATTGGTTAAGGCAATTTAAAGCCATAATTAATTTAGACTCATCCACCATATCATTGCAAAATTCTAGAGGCCAGAGGATCACAGTTCTATGTGAAGTAGCTAAGGAAGGGAAATTATATCATTTAGTTGACTTAGAAAAAGATCTCAGAGAACTAACCATTGAAGAAATTCCCATAGTTAATGAATACTTGGATGTGTTTGGGGAAGTTAAGGGTGTTCCACACCACAGACCAGTTGAGTTCCAAATTAATCTCATTCCAGGAGCAAGTCCAATAATCAAGAAACCCTATAGAATGGGGCAAAGTGAACTGAAATAATTGAAAAATCAGTTGGAAGAATTAGAAGGCAAGGGATTTATAAGGCCAAGTAATTCCTGCTGGGGTTCTCCAGTAGTGTTTGTAAGAAAACATGATGGTACCTTGAGAATGTGCATAGATTACAGAGAACTAAATAAAGTAACCATCAAGAACAAATACCCATTGCCTAGAATAGATGATCTCTTTGATCAACTCAGTGAAGCTAAAATATTTTCTGGATTAGACTTAGCCTCAGGATTCCATCAAATGAAGGTTGAAGACTCAAGTGTTAAGTATACTGCATTTAACACAAGATATGGCTTATATGAATTTATGGTTATGCCATTTGGTTTGACAAATGCTCCTTCATATTTTGTTGATTTAATGAATAGAATATTTGGAGATTATTTAGATAAGTTTGTACTGATTTTTTATTGATGACATTTTGATTTATTCCAAGACAGTGGAAGAGCATAAAAATCATTTGCATTTAGTTTTGTCAAGACTAAGGGAAAATGATTTAAAGGCAAAATTTTTAAAATGTGCATTTTGGAAAGAAGAAGTACATTTTCTTGGGCATGTTATCTCTGCCAAAGGAATATCAGTAAACCCCAATAAGGTAGTGGCAATCCAAGCATGGAAAAGGCCTAGTACCATCAGTGAGATTAGATCATTCATGGGGATGGCAGGATATTATAGGAGATTTATAAAAGATTTCTCAAAAATATCATCACCACTTACCAATTTAACTAGAAAGAACCAAGCCTTTGTATGGACAGAAAAATGTGAGAAAGCTTTTATCAAAATAAAAGAAGCTCTGATTAATGCACCAGTATTGAGAGTGCCAGAAGGAAATGAAAATTTAGTTGTGTACACTGATGCAAGTGGCTCTGGGTTAGGGGCTGTGTTGATGCAGCAAGACCAGGTGGTAGCCTATGCATCTAGGCAATTAAAGCCACATGAAACAAGATATGCAACCCATGATCTTGAACTAGCAGCAGTTGTATATGCTTTGAAACTTTGGAGACATTATTTGTTAGGTGCCAAATTCATTTTGTACACTAATCATAAGGCATTGAAATATTTATTCTCACAAAAAGATTTGAACATGAGGCAACATAGATGGGTAGAGTTCCTAGCTGCCTATGATTTAGATATACTTTATACATCAGGCAAGGCAAATAAAGTTGCAGATGCCTTGAGTAGACAACATGCCAAAGTAGCCATGTTGATGATGGAAGAATTTAAGGATTTGTCTATACTTACTGATTTGGAAATTGAGGAAAACAGTGGGGTACAAATGATGCCCATTGAAGAAGATGAAGGAAAAGGGAAATTAAGTATGATATCTCTGCAATCAGATTTACTTCTTAAGATTGGGAAAATGCAGAAACAAGACCTAAACATGGTGGAAAAGAAAATGCTCATATCAAAAGGGGAAGAAGTAATAAATTATCAAGTTGATAAAAATGGTTATTTAAGGAATAAAAATAGGATATGTGTTCCAGAAAATATAGAATTAAAGGAGGAAATATTAAATGAGTACCATAGGAGTAAGTACTCCATACACCCAGGTAGCACCAAGATGTATCAAAATTTGAAAAGAAATCTTTGGTGGAAGGGGATGAAGTCAGATGTGGCCAGACATGTTGCAAGGTGCATGACTTGCCAACAAGTCAAGGCAGAGACACAAAGGCCATCAGGACTATTGCAACCCCTTAGTATACCACAGTGGAAGTGGGAGGATATATCTATGGATTTCATAGATGGTCTGCCTAGATCTAAGAGGCGAAACACAAGTATATGGGTAATAGTGGATAGGCTAACTAAGGTAGCACATTTTATCCCAGTTAAAACAGAGAGAAATGCTCCAAAATTGGCTCAAATATTCATGAAAGAGGTAGTAAGGTTGCATGGCATACCCAAAACCATTGTGAGTGATAGGGATACCATCTTCACCTCAAGGTTTTGGAAAAGTTTTCAAGAGGCCATGGGGAGTGAATTGTGCTTAAGCACTGCCTACCATCCACAATCACATGGTCAAACTGAGGTGGTGAACAAAGTCTTAGAGGATTTGTTGAGAGCATGTACACTGGACTTTGGAGGCAACTGGGAAGACCACCTCCATCTAGCTGAATTCACATACAATAACAGTTACCAAAGCACCATAGGGATGGCACCATTTGAAGCCTTATATGGCAAGCCATGTTTATCACCTATATGCTGGGTAGAGACTGGAGAAAGGGCTGTTCTAGGACCTGAATATGTTAAAGAAACTACAGAGAGAATTGGGTTAATAAGAAAAAGAATAGCAGCAGCTCAAGATAGGCAAAAGAAATTTGCAGACAGGAAGAGAAAGCAAGTGGAATATGAAGTGGGAGACTTTGTTTTCATCAAGATTTCACCTATGAAGAAAGTCTTGAGATTTGGCAAGCAAGGTAAGCTCTCACCAAGGTATGTTGGACCCTATAAAATTCTGGAAAGAATTGGTTTGTTGGCTTACAAATTAGAATTACCAGAGGAAATGAAAGCAATGCATAATGTTTTTCATGTGTCCCAACTTAGAAGATGGGTACATGATAAAGAAGACATTTTGGAAAAGCCTACCAAAATTCAAATAAATCCTGACTTGGTTTATGAAAAAGAGCCAGTTGGGATTATAGCCAAGGAAGAAAAGAAATTATGGAGCAAAACTTTGAAACTAGTAAAGATCCAGTGGAGTAGTGATCCTAATGACTGCACATGGGAGTTAGAGGATAAGATTAGGATGGATTATCCTAAGCTTTTTGCAAATTAAAAGGTAATTTTTTTTTCTGGAAAAATTTGTTATGCATGGTTGATATGGTTGAATTTGTTTGCTTATGCATATGTTTGATAGGTTTTCAGAAAAGAAAATGATGCTTGTTATAAATGTTAGAAAAATTGTGAGGACACAATTCCTAAAAGGAGGGGTGAATGTAATACCCCAAAATTTTGTGAAAAATCATTTTTATAAAATGATTTAATTTTTGAAATATTTAGATTTAAATATGGTGAAATTTTTGGGAATAAATAGTGTGCAAGGATATGTGGGCACATGCACACTGGAAATGGCACAAGGAAAAGATTCAAAAATTTCTGGAAAAAAAATGATGATAATAAAATAAATAAACTGAGCAAGGAAGCATTTCAAATGTGATTTTGAAATATAGATTATTAATCAAATTAAAGATGTTTTTTTTTATGCATGAAAAATTAAATATTCCCAGTAAAAAAAAGAGATCAAATAAAAATATGTACACTTATGCACCTGTATATTTTCTGTGAGCAGAAAGTGTTAAAGCAAAACAATAAAAAGGAAACATTAAAAATGACATGAAATGTAATACAAGTCAATATGATTGTGTAGGCAAAAATAGCAAAGGGGATTCTCAGAAATAATTAAAATATAAAATATGGTAGTCACACTTTTAACATGACTAGGTGAGTGGCCATTTTCTGAAAAAGTAAAGGGAAGAAAATACTGCCTTCAACTAATTATTATGGCCGGGGTATTAAGGAGGAAAATGAATGAAAAATGCATGAAGATGGTTAGGTCAGAAATGGAATTTTGTTTTAACAAAACCCTAGTGGAAAAATGCATATAAATAGGCAGTTTTAGCTAGTAAAATTATCTTTACCCCGAGCTGCACAAAAATAAGAAAGGAAGAAAAATATTGGAAGGAAGGAGAAAACACACATACAAGGGTTTTCAGGATCAATAAGAAGAAATATTTAGGTGAGTAATCTCACTAGATTCATGGCATTAAGACCCGATATGAGGCAGCCAAGTACTTATGTTGCTATTGATATTTTCTGATTTTTGTTAATCACTGTTATATTAGTGTTGTTGAATGGATTTTATTTTCTTGAGCTGATATAATGTGTATTATGGATGCTCTTTGGATGAATTCCTTTGATCTGTTTGAATGGTTGCTATGGATGTACATACTACTGTTTGTTTACATTTTGAAAAAAAAAGAAGAAGCTAAGGCAACAAACCTCAAAATCAAGGAAGGAATACACACTACTGATGGGGATCTATGGCAGGAAATTATTCTTAAAAAAAAATATTATGAGCTGCATTATATTTTATATAAGTGCTGAGGCTTAAGAAAAGAAAGTGTAAGGGATGCAATAGAAATTTCTGTGTGCTGATTCCCTCATGAAATATCAAAATTCACAAGATAAAAATTGTGATTCAGCTAGATCTTGAATCTAGTTCAATCACAGTTACTTGTAAGTCATAATAACATAGCATGCCATGGTTCCACCCTCAGTTGTAGATGTACTTTTATATGATTTAAAGTTAAGACCTCTTATAGCAATATTTATGAAATGATTATCTGTTTGTTTTTGAACAAAATACTTGCAAGATAAAGGGAGATGTCTTTTTTTATATACACTGTGACATGTCCACATAGCTATCTGATGATAGGATTTTTAACCAACACTACTAGTAAATATACTTGGGTTATGAGCCAAGAAGGCTGCTGGAATGCTTGTCATATTTGAAGTATGCAAGTTGGCACATGGTTTGTTTAAGCCCTAAGATCTTTGTGCAATGATGTGAATTAGTTCATTGCAATGTGTCCCTATGATTCCTTACTAGCAGATGAGGCTAGGGATTTAAATTAATGAAAACAACCTGTAAATGAAGAAATAGGAAAATGAGTATTTCCTAGGTTGGTTGGAATGGAACCCTGGTTATTCCATTGAATATACACACTGTAGATTGATATTCATGACTGAATAAATAAATTTGTGTGAATAAATGATAGATAAAGATATCATTCTTGTATCAAAGTGTATGTAACATAATAAAGCAGTGGATTACATGCATACAAAATAAGTATTAAGGCTCATCACCCAGAGCTTAATGTTTTGAATATTTTGATGTTGCTCATACCAGATCTTAGATCTGACCCTTGTTTGCTCATGGCATATGGGGGTGTCTCATTTTAAAATGAGGCAGCCACTCATGCTCTTTCAGGGATCGCAGGCACTAAGTAGAAAATGAAGTTATGGCTATTATGGAGGAGTGAATGAACATGCTAGCTAGTTTCAATAAGAGCTTAAATTGATTATATCTGCATGTATTCAGGAAAAATTATGTTTCTAAGATTTCCAGTCATGTAATGAATATTCTATGGTTAGTGATCAAGTTGCTCTTATGTTCTGTAAAGTGTTAGATTAAATTAGTTGTTCTGTCGAAATCGTTGTGTGTTAAGGTTTGATTTGTTTTTGAAGTAGAATCTGGAACATAAACAAGAAAAATATGCTCAAGTATTAGCTATGGAAACCTGGTAAAGAAATATACAATTATGTGAGCAATTGCTTTGCAATTATATTATGTATTAGACAATCTTAAGTCATTTTAAAACACTGAGTTTTGGAGTAAATTCAGAATTTACCTTGAAGTATACCTTTAAGTATCTAATTGTTTTTTCCTCTGAAATATGTCTACAAATGGTTCAAGTCTACTTTCTAAATTGTTTTGAGAAAAGTAATTGTATGGGAAGGCTACAGGTATGATGCAAATGACTGGCATTTCAATTGCCATGATCAGGTACCTGGCATGACACTAGGCACATGAGTTAACCAGCTTCAAATAAGTGAAGTTTTGGTTGATTATGTTTGGTTGTGTTTTGACAGTAAAATGCCTTTCAAAAAGCTTTAGGTCATTTAGCAAATGTTTTACCATAACCAATTTTCAATGTCATAACAGATATACAATCTGGACAGGCTTGCACAAGCAAACCTGGAATTATTCTTATGAATATTTTTAAGTTCAAATTCTTGACATAGCAAATCTTACGCAAATACACAACTCACTATGTGTCATGTGGGCTAAGATTAAGGCAAACAAGTCACATAGATTGAATCTTAAATAAGAAAGTTTTTAGAAAATACATAAGTGGAAAATGATAAGTGAATATATCATTTCTGGCCTTAGCCAAATATCAATACCTTTGATCCATGATCTGAAATAAAAACCTCAAGAATCTTGAGATTTAACTGTCATGGTAAATTGATATTAAAGACTATCAATCAGAAGGAGCAAGTTCATATAAGTTAAATACGCATAGGATTTACTGACTTATTACAAATATTCAAAAGTATATAGTAATTAACTTTAGGCAGAATTGCCCAAATCCAAATCAAACAAAATACTCTTGTTTAACAAAAAAAAATATACTCTTAATTTAAACAAGAGAAACACATACATCTTCATATGTATGTGTATATTATTAGGGATACACTGATATATTTATATTGGTAATGAATTTTGAATCCTGGTTGAATTGTTTGAAAAAAAATGACTCTGATAATTCAAAGGAAGTTTAAATCAAACTTAAAAGTGCAAATGAATATAGGTGGACATCCAGTTACACATAAATTAAATGTGCATTTGCATGAACACATATTTATATATATAAAACAAAAATCCTTATGAAATTAAGAAAGAAATAGGAGGGTCATTTCATGTAGTCTCATAGAAAAATAACAGAAATAAGAGACAGAAGATATAACGTGGTTCAGATATGAATATCCTACGTCCACAGAGACCCAACAACTTTTTATTTCACTAAAGAAAAGAGTACAAGAGAGGAAAGAATTATGGTGGATACTACACTTGCTTGTACATATGAAGATACAATTCCTTCATTTAAATAGACTCAATGAAGGAGTTACTTAGGGATTAAGAAAAATAATTTACAGATTATGTTTTGAAACCTTTCCAAATATCCATGATTTAATTTCTACGTAAATGGATAATGGTGATTGGTTTCTATAATTTTCTTTGATTGAATCTCCATCAAAAATTTCTTTCTTCATATAACAAATTGACTAATTAATTGATTGACTAATTAATTAGTTTCCTTCAAAATATCCTTCCATATACCAACTAAATTAATTGATTTGATTGAACCAATTTATCAATTTCTTTCCTCTTTAACAAATATTTGAATCATCCAAATTCAACATGGAATGTGTAATGTTTGATTCCCCCACTTTTCCGTAGGTAAAAGTAGGTATGTATTGTAGTATAAGTTTGTTTTATAATAACTTTTTACTGCTTATTAAATATTAAGTAAGTTTTATTTCTTTGTAGGATAAGTCTCAAAATGAGTGGCCGTTCATGGATGTATAGTAGGCTTAATGATGGATATATAAATCTAGAATTTGTTAATGGTGTCAACAAATTTATTGATTATGCATTTTTACAAGTAGATTACGGAGGAACTGTTAGGTGTCCATGCTCCATGTGCAAAAACAAAAAATTTCAATTAAAGGAAGAAATTTCTAAGCATTTATTACTAAATGGTTTTGTTCCACTTTATTCTAAATGGATTTTCCATGGAGAGGAAGAAGTTGATGAACCAACAATGTCAGAGTCAGATACAAATAATTCGAATGATGATAATCCATATAGAGATATGGTATTAGATGCGATGGGTGTTGATAATGATGTGGAAGAGCAATCACCAAATGCCGAAGCTCAAAAGTTCTTACACCTATTAAAAGCGGCCGATGAACCACTTTGGGATGGATGCAAAAAAGAGACAAAGTTATCTGCATGTGCCAAAATGATGGCTCTTAAATCTCGACGAGGTGTAACAGAAGCATGTTTCAAGGATATGAGTGCACTAATTGACAACATGTTACCTGAAGGACATAAGCTAATTCAAAATTTTTATGAAGCGAAAAAAATGTTGAAACCTCTTGGGCTTGGCTATGAAAAAATTGATGTTTGTCAGAATTTTTGCATCTTGTATTACAAAGAAAATGATAGGAAGGTTATTTGTGATATTTGTAAAAGTCCTCATTACAAGTCTGAAGGTATAGGAAATAATTGCAGAAACATCGCTACAAAACAACTTCGATACTTCCCAATCATTCCGAGATTGAAAAGGTTATTCATGTCACCAAATCATGCTAAAGACATGACATGGCATTATTATAATAAGTCAACTGATGGTTCAATGGCTCATCCAGTTGATGGCGAAGCATGGAAAGAATTTGATCGTCGACATCCGGATTTTGCATCATCTGATCGAAACGTGCGATTGGGTTTATGTACCGACGGTTTTAGTACATTTGGAACTTTTGCAAAAGCTTATTCATGTTGGACGGTGATTTTGACGGTTTACAATTTACCACCTTGGAAGTGCATGACACAACCATTTTTATTCCTAAACATGATCATACCAGGGCCTAAAGGTCCTGGAAAGAATTTAGATATTTTCTTATGACCTTTGATTGATGAACTATTAGAGTTGTGGAAAGGTGTTCTAGTTTACGATGTGCACAGAAAAGATAATTTTTTGCTGAGAGGTGCTTTGATATGGACAATTAGTGATTTTCCTGCGTATGGTATATTGTCCGGTTGGAGTACACATGGAAGATTATCATGTCCTTATTGTATTGAGAAAACAAAGTCCTTTACTCTTGAACATGGAGGAAAGCCTTGTTTTTTTGATTGCCACCGACAATTCTTGCCATTAAATCATCCATTCAGAAGGCAAAAGGACAAGTTCAAAAGGAATGCTATTGAACAAGATATACCACCTCCTCGACGTTCTGGTTTTGAGATGAGAGATATAGTGTTAAGTTTGCATAATATTGTATTTGGATTTAAATCAGGTAATCAAAAAATAACAGGATTCAGTGAATCACATAATTGGGTACGTAGGAGTATATTTTGCGATCTTCCATATTGGGAATCAAATTTGATTCGTCATAATCTAGATGTGATGCATGTTGAAAAAAACTTTTTTGACAATATATTCAACACATTGATGGACACCGAAAAAACAAAAGACAATTTGAAGACTAGACTTGATCTTGAAAAAATTTGTAGCAAACAACGGTGGATGAGCTTAATTCAACATTCCAATGGTAATTATTACAAGCCAAAGGCTCCTTTTTGTCTTTCAAAAAAAGATCAGAAAGATGTTTGTCATTGGGTTAAAAGCATACGTTTTCCAGATGGATATGCCTCTAACATTCAAAGATGTGTCAACGAGTATGAAACTAAAATTAGTGGGTTTAAAAGCCATGATTGTCATGTATTTATGCAAAGACTTCTTCCTACCGCATTTCGGTCATTCGTACCAAAAAATATATGGGAAACGTTAGTCGAACTTAGTAATTTTTTTCGTGATATATGTGCGAAAAATATAAATGTTGACTACATGAGTTTGTTGGAAAAAAATATCGTTGAAATAATTTGTAAGCTTGAGAAAATATTTCCTCCTTCCTTTTTTGATTCCATGGAGCATCTGCCTATTCATATTCCATATGAAGCAAAAGTAGGTGGTCCAGTTCAATATCGATGGATGTACCCTTTTGAGAGGTATGCTTATTATTTTCTCGATAATTATGTGGATTATTTTTTAATTTTTATTTATGGTTTAGGTATTTGTATTATTTGAAAAAGAAAGTGGGTAACAAGGCGCATGTTAAAGGGTCCATAGCTGAAGCATATCTTATTGATGAGATTTCAAACTTCACATCATGTTATTTTGGTCCAAATGTAGAAACTATATGGAGTCAAGCTCCGAGAAATGATGATGGAGGAGAGATTATGACTGATGAAAGACAATCCATTTTTTGTCATTCGGGCAGGGTGCTATCAAATGCATTCGTTAAGAGGAGACTGACCCCAATAGAACATCGTGCTACGCATAAATACGTACTTTTCAATTGCCCTGAATTGAAAGATTTGATGATGTAAGTAATATTCAATATCATTATACTTAGATATACCATAATACATCTTACCAACAAGAATATAATTTTGCGCTTATAAAATGTAAAGATGAACTACGAGACCAGTATTCGGAAAAGGATGAGGATTTCATTGATATGAAGTTGGAATCAATATTTCATGAATGGTTAAAATCAAATGTAAGTTTTTTAACTGGATGTAAAATTAATATATTACATATAGTTTATGTTGTATAAATTGTTCACTTATCACGTGTATTTTTTTAATAGATTTCATTCCAGCTAGATGGTATTATGCATCAACTATATTTACTTGCACAAGGACCCAGTTATTTGGTGGAGTGTTACAATGGTTACTTTGTGAACGGTTATAAGTTCCATACAATGCGGTATGGGAAGAACAAAAAAACAATGAATAGTGGCATATGTGTGAAAGGAAGTTTTTATGATGATCTAGAAAGTGATTATTATGGGATGATTAAAGAAGTTATTAAGTTGACATATCTTGGAGAGAAGAATGAAATTTTTATGTTCAACTGTGATTGGTTTGACACACTGTCAAGAGATGGGATAAGAGTGCACTATACAAATGGATTGATTGAAGTAAAAAGTAATTCTCGACTTCAAATAGAAGATGTGTTTGTGTTTGCGCACCAGTGTCAGCAAGTTTATTTTATGTGCCAACCCGGAGGTGCATCAAATGAATGGTTAACTGTGATTAAAACCAGTGCAAGAAGTCGGTTTTCACTTAATGTATTAAACTCAGAGGAGAATACAGATGTGGATCAAGCAGATGCGATATCTCGACCCCCAACTGTTATTTCAGATGATAGTCTTGATCAACCAATAATAATTGAACATTATGATTTCATTGATAATGAAGAACTGAATCTTGAAATGGAAACGACTGATAATAGTAGTGATGATTCAGAAGTGGATATAGAAGTAGATAACGATTCAGATGATGTTGATGAAAGTAACGATGAAGTAGCTATTGAGGATGAATACTCTCCCTAGTAGCATTAAACTGTTATTAGATGTTATGGTTGCCGTTTTATAATTTCATAATGTCCATGAATAATTTTGTTATCATCTTTTATTATTTTGAAACGTGATACATCACAATTTGAAAAATGTTTCTAGATTACTTACTATTGTTTCTTCCAATCTAGATTTCATGTGCATGTGAATACTATATGTTACATTTATGATGACTTTTTAGTGCGATATGAAAGAATATTTGATGCAGCCCAATGCTCTATGGGCTACAAATTCGACAAGTACATGGCATAAAAATTAGAAATTTGTTTAATATGTACATGGCATAAAAATTAGAAATTTGTTTAATAAATATATTGGGTAATATTCGATCTTCTAATTTATAATATGGATTTTTTTTGTTATACAGGCATACACCATAATGTTACCGACAGCACCAATGGAAAAGCTTAAAACTTCATTATAGTGAATACTTCTTCGACGTACTTGGGTGAGAATTTTTATCCACTCCTTTATCACTTTATCTTTCGTTGAGAAAGAAGCAACTGTTGGGAATTACACAAAATCTATATATTTGTTGAGAAAGAAGTATTATACATCTGCATAACCCAACCATCTACTGCATTAGTATAGCCATCACAAAATTCAGGAGAAATTACACAAAATCTATATATCAGTGAAAAAACCATCAACTTTGATTTTGTTAATCCAGTAATCATGTTTGGCATATGGATCTTGATTTAAATTGAAATGCAAGAAATGGCTCTTATTCCTAAATGTATATGGATGCACCTGCATTTTACATTTAGATATATAATGTTCATGTAAATACATGATTCAAAATAAAATTTACAAAAATTTTAAAAAAGAAAGAAAGAACGAGAAGTGGCATACCTGTAAATCATGAGCATGGGATTTTGCAACATGATCAGATGGTGTCAAGAAATAATTGTTTCCAGGACGAACTATAGTACCTTTCCATGGTCCAATGCCGATTACGTACTCTTTTATGTATTCAAAGTAACTGTCTGAAGTAATTTCCCAAAATGACTGATCTATATTTTGGGTTGGAATGTCAAAATCGTTGATCATGAGAACTTTGGGGGTCATATTAGCTATGTAAATTAGATAAGTTGGCATAAAGGATTGTATAAACAAAGACTGCTTTAGCCACTCCTTAGATTTGTATGCCCCTTTATACCCATATTTTACAAGTGTCTCTACAAACTTGTCTTCAAATTTCTTTCCCTTTTCCCATTTCACCTGTTAAAAAAGAACAGTAATACAGTTTCCCTCGTATGCTCATAGTTTGTACCTATTTACATAAACTAACATGCATATGACAATGTGATTTGGATAGGAAAACTTGTGTGTTGATTGACTAAAACTGGGCTTTTAATTTCTGAATATATATCCCTACGACTCTATCCGTATCCAATGCAATTGTAACGAACTCCTCAAATGTAATTATTTTAAGTTTTCCTGTAAGCATTGCATTGTTATTAACAATAAGTTTATCAAACCAAAGACAAACCGAGTATCTCAGCGTGTGTGTGTGCATGTGAAAATTACAATGTAACAGCTTATAAGGTGTACATCATCTATATTATAGTTCAAAGTTGACTAACCATTGGATTGTTGATCTCTGAAACTACATCTCTATTTAACCATCAGTGACTTCAGCTCCGCGAGCGTGAAATCTACTAAAATAATACAAGATAATGAATTCAGTATTATTTTATTGATGAGGTGAGATTAACACATACAAAACCAATACAAAACCAAAATAAAGGTAAAAAAGGGAGGAAACTAAACAGAAAAACAGAAGATAAACAACAACACAAATGGAGTAAGATAAGTCCTTAATGCTGAGTGAATTCTGTACAATAAAGGTCCACACAATTTTTTTTTGATAAAAGGTACTTTATATTGAGCAATAGAAGAACATATATTTCCTTGATATGCCTCATTAAAACCTTACAACCCCCCTAACCTATATGGGTACCTTGTAAGGAAAAAGAGTACATATCAATTCCATATATTAACAATACAATAGATCAATTACTGGACCAAACTGTCAAACTGATGGAGGAGAAAAAATAAACATACCACACTCTCAAAACCATCCGTACGAGCAGCTGGCACCAGAAATAAACACTCATTAAGCTACAACACAACAAAAGGAAAACCAAAAGACAAGTCAACAAGTCGAAATAGCTTCAGATGCTACCCATCAAGGAGGAGAAAGAAAACCTAAGCCCCAAAATCACAGAATGAAGTCAAAGTTCTCCATTGAAAATGAATCAACTGACGAAATCATCTGTAAGGAAAAAGAGCGACTTCTGCAAACTCTCGTCACACACCAATCAGCAACAGTTCAAGGGGGTCGGAAGTGGTCGTGGAGGTCCGACACCATGTTAAGATTCACCAAGATAAGTCTCTCTTCTGAACTTAATTCACCAAATTGAACCTTTTGTTGAATAAGTTGTTTGCTGTCTAGAAGAATATGCTTGATTCTTAGTTCAAATGGTTGTTCGATTCCATTAACAACTCGGTTATTTCGTTCACACCAAATGTTCCATAGTATATTAGTAAAGATGATGCTAAATATATTAGCATTGGAAGATTTCATTTGTGCCTGAGCTGTTTTAAAAACCGTCAGAGTAGAATTGATTTCAAAATTGGAATGACCTGTTATATTAAGCTTGGGTAGGATATCCATTAATATACTCTTCGAATATGTGCATTGAAAGATAAGATGGTCTCTGTCCTCATTGTGGTTATCACATAAAACACATTTTTGATCTATATTCGGGGACCATTTGCTAATTCTGTCTTTAGTATTCAATCTATTTTGAATTGCAAGAAGGGAGCATATTGACATTTTAGGTGCACAGCCTTTTTCCCAAATAAAATTGGTCCAGTCAGGTTCAGCATATTTGTTTCTAAAAATATTCCATGCTGATTTCAAAGAGAATTGCCCTTGCTTGCTAGGAATCCACCACCAATAGTCCTGATTCAAAGGTCCACACAAATTAGTTCACCATATTTACATTCTTTATAACTTACTACCCAAAATTTACCACGTCACCAAACATACATGTATTAAGTACGTGCTTGCTGGCAGGAGTGTGGCTCCATGTTGCACATTGCTGGCAGGAACTTTCCTTTCATCATCACTTCTCTGCGTCTGCCTGTACACTTTTGGCCTATATATCCTACTTCTAGCATCACTGGGCACATACATTCTTCACTAACTCTCCTTAGCTGCATGCAACACTCTTGTGGCACTTGTCTGTTATCAATAGCTTCCATCATTGTTTTTGCAAATCAATTCTTCTTTAGTTCATTTTATTTTCCTCGTTTTTTTGAAAAAGATACCTGTATAATATCATTATGTTCAAATAGGAATATACAAACTAAACTGTACAAGGCATAAGAATTCTTTTATCGTCCACTTTTGAACAGTACTTGGTTCCTCTTACTCAGCGTTTACAAGAAAAAACTTAACTCTATTGGTTGTTAAGAAAAATAATGTATTTTTCATTCACATTTTTGCCGGAAAACCTTATAGAAAAATGATAAGGAGACTGGTGGTTTATAGAAGAAATATCTATTTAGAATTTCATTACCATATTTAGAAGAGAAAAAATCATTTGCAATTGGTGCGAATAGAAAACTCAGGTTTTCCATGTTTGAGTTCCGAGTGAAAACCTCTCCACAGTTAAATGTAAACATATTCTTGCTAACTTATTGGTTCTAACCACGCATTAAGGGATTGCTAACCACTAATATAGCCAAGAACCCTACAGCTAATAGTGATTCAAAAGGATGAATATCTTAACCAATTCTTTTGTGCAGTCCTCATATTGGGATGTCATGCACCATCATCAGGTTATATTATTTTTTTTCCAGTTAACATGCTTGATAGCTTTGAACCATTTCAAGTTAGTACTAATCTTGTTGTTTATGTTTGTTTATAATTTTAGGCATATGAAACATTGTCTGAATTGCAATAATGTGTATGCATTGGATAATCTTGCCCATTAAACAGTAATTGTTTAATGTAAATTGTTTCAGTATTGAGCAAAAGTCATGGAGGTTTATATAAAACTTCTTGTTGTTGGAATATAATCATAACTAGTAAGTTTTGTTATGAGGGAACTGATAAATGAATTCCCATAACAAGTAATTTTTATGCTTTAAATCACCCAATATCTACTGTAGTCTTCTTCTAAAGTTAATTAATCTTTTTGAAACCCATTAAACTCTCTAAAATAAATTATTTACTCAATGAAATGACAACAAAATAACTTGATTTATTAGGATTTAAAATGTCATCGCATAAATGTAAATAGTGTGGTCTTATTGGCAATTGTTGTTTATTTACCGAATTTTCATAAATACAATACTAGCAGTAATAATGAGATCTTTTACTAATGATATTTTGTGAAGGCTTAATGGCAGGTTCAAAGATTCGAGGCCTCATGAGAAAGGCAACTAGTACAGGATGTAGACAAATCTCTCGAAGATCAGCACGAAATGATAGTTTATCTAACATCGATGAAAACCTATCAAACATATATGAGGATGGAGTGGAACATGTTCTGGGAATTGGAGGGGGGCAATGCGTTGAAAGAGAAGCAATAGCCCACTCATCTACCTGCGAGCACAGAGTTGCAAATATTGTTGAAGTTGGAGGGGAGCAAACTTTTGAAGCGGAAGTAGGTGTCCAACAGAGAGACGATGCATTAGAAATTGGAGAACATGAGATGGATGGAGCAGAGACAGAAAATACAGTTGATGAAACGGAGTATATCCCGATCAGAGGATATGATACTCCAATTGATCCTATTACACAAAAAAGACCTCTTGAATGGAAAGGAACTCAGTAAGTTTTACATAATTTTACATTTACATTACGAAATAATATATATGAAATAGATTATATTTCTTTTGATTTTCATAGATTTAAGAATAAATCCGCTACACGTCTTATTGGATCTATATGGGATATGCGATTTACTGAACCATGGTATGCATTTTCGAAAGTTCCCCAAGAGAAAAAGACAACTGTTATTTAATGAGTTTAAGGTATCTCAATATTTCTGACTCTTTATTAAATAAATATTCAATTTGTAACATTTTCCTATATTCAGTTTAAAAACTACAATCCTCATTTTGCAAACTACTTACCCCTTTATGAAACTCATGACATTCAAGTTGTGCAAGTCTTTCTACATTATCATTTTTTTTCTCAAGTGCACTTATAATTTCACTTTGCACACTATCATTACATGATACATAATGCATTACGCGATTTACCAACGACTATGCTGAAAACAAATTTTTTTAGCAATGGATTATCCACCGATGATTCATGATTAGATTTCTTTTTTGCGTAGCCACTTGAAGCTATGTTGTCAGAACCTACATAATTACCTTCTATTGTAACAATTTGTTGACCTTGATAGCGATAAGTTTAATTTAATCTCAAGTTAGCTACAACGTGTGTGCGTGTATGAATATACCGTTACTGGGTTGCAGCTAGACCACCAACGAATAAATTTGTAGCATCTTAAAATTTAATTTTAATTATCTTGCTTTTTTTTTGCAGAGGGCATACACTTACGATGTTATTTTTGAGCACAAAGTTTATGAGATGTGGCAAAAGAAAGCAGCTTCTATCTTGAAAAAAAAACTAAATCGTGCATGACAAAGAGCCAAAAGATTAAAGCAAACCACAAAGATGACCGACTGCCGAGACACCCCTCCTGCATGGATACAGGCAGATGTATGGAATAAAATGATTGATATTGAATGGCACAAAAGCGCATATGATGATAAATGTCAAAAGATGAGAGCCAATCGTTTGACACCAAAAGAAGGGACACACACACGTCACACCGCTGGATCTGTGTCCATTGTTTCACATGACGCGCAAGTGGTATGTATTTAATTATAGTTTAAAAGTTTAAGTAGAAAATTATGACAAGGGTGCTTTTTTTTCATATTCTTTGCCCATTATAAATGCTGACTCCACCTAGAAATATGAGTTTCGTTCTGTTGGGAATTTCAGGTTCTTTAAATCACGGAATTCAAATTATTCCAAAATTTTCTTATTTGTTTGCCAAACAAAATTTTTTTTTGAATTTCCCGTAGAAACTGACTTTGCTAAAGAAAAGGCTTTTAGTGCAACTAAATTTCCCTTTTTCTTTGAGGCTGGATCAATCGAGGATACACGACAGAAGGAATTGTTCTATCTCCAAACTTTACCTTCACTAAGCGTAACTTTATTTCAATAATTTGGTTCTTTATATTCTGAACTGCGTCTTTTTTAAAATACCTTTTCATATATAATTTTTATTGTCGAATGCATAGTAATGTAATACACATATCAGATCAGATATATCAACATTTCAAATTTTTCTGATTAACGTCTTCAATTATCAGAGTCAACTTTTCAAATCTTTGAAATGCAGACATTCTGGAATGCATGTTCCTTGTGTTTTAGATCTTTGCTCGAATATTGTGATTGAAACACACATACCAAACTGTAAATCCATTTTGAAAGTGTGAATTATGGTAACATCGAACTTACCCATTTTTGGTTTATCCTTTCAATTATCTCCTGTATATTTTTGTATCTATACCAATTTTCTGCACTACTGAGTCTTTCCTTTTTCGTATACAGCGTTGATTCATTCGATTGCAACAACTTTTATTAGTAACTTAATTCATTTAGCTTTATTATCTTCTGAAACCTATCAGCTGCAGTCTGTTAAATGTGGAGAGTGGTAAATACAATTATTCACCTGCTTCTCCTTAACTATTTTGAAAATTGTTGTAAATTATTCATCAATGCACAAGACACCGTAGGTACAATTTTGAAATCAAAGTATTGTCATCCATGAAGTTGTCTACTGCAATAGACAATAGATAAATTTTTATCTGTTTGTTTATTTCTTGGTTGGGTTCTATGAAGTTTTTTCTTCCTGCAAAATGCAACTTGAATAAATTTTAGATGCATTATTTCATAATTAATCTTAAGTTATGTTAGCCTGTGCCTACTTAGCGCATTGTTTCAGAAAATTGATGTTTCACTTTATATTTAAGTTGATTGTGTGTTGCCAAATGGCAAAGTTGAAGTACTTAAAACTTACAATGTCAATTTGTGAATTGGCAACTGGATATTTTAATATAGATATCAATATAAATGGAACTAAGATATCAATATAAATGGAACTGATATTTTAATGCAGCGGTAGAATAAAACAAAATCATAACTGAGACTACCTGGTCAAAAAGTGTAGGATGTCTGCATCATTTAATGCGGTGCCACCCCACCCACTAACCAGATATGCTGCACTATGAGATAGTGCACTTCTAGTCATTTGGAATACTGTAAAAATATTTGAAATGCTTAAGAAATTAGGGGAAATGGTGCGCTTTTGAGTGCACTTTCTGTGCACGCTTGTGAACATAAAAATTAATATTAGATACATTTAATAAATAAATCGAAAAGAGGTAAAGTGCAACAGATTTTACATGTAGATGGATTATTTAATTCATTGATCTTTTTTAAACAAATCTGAATAACTGGTTATTCAGACATAGGTAAGTAGAAAGCGCAATTGGTTGTTGTGTGTCATCATCAGTGCACTTTTCCAACTAAATTATCTATCTATCAGAAGAAGAAAAAATCTGTAGTTATAGAGTCAAGAATATATATATATATATATATATATATATATATATTAGCAATGTAAATCTGTAGACACACACACAGTTATAGGTTACTGCCCTCATTACTTTATTACAAAGATACTGACTTAGCAATGTATATCTCAAATTTACTAGAGATTGAAGCTACTGAAATAGTATATTAATTACAAATGTTTAAAATAGTTGCAACATATTTAAACAACGAGTTTAATTACAAATAGCAACTAATTACAACTGGTATTTTACTAATCTCTGTATCCTCTATTTATAGGAACTTGAGACGGGTAAACCAATGAGTTTCGAGGAAAGTTTCATGGCTTGGCACACTAAGAGAGAGAAAGCTAAGGAAAAGGGTAAAGCAAAGCGAGGTTCAGTATCAACTTGCGAATTTGTTGACAACAAGTCGCGGAAAGTCTATGTGAGTTATTTTAAATTTTATTAATCTTGTTATGTTCTTTTGTAGGTTGAAACCTAAACTAGTTACATTGTTCGCCATTGGAATTAGTCATTGGAATTAGCATGCATATTTCTTTCTATGATAGCACAAAGTTTTGGCTTTAGTGCTTGTGAAGACATTATAAATCAAGCCTTATTCTTGAGACAGTATAAGTTATAGGTTGTGCTGCTCAACCTGAAACATTATAGCCAAACAAACTGTACATTATCATGTAAATCAATAAATTTCATACAACTCATTTTGTTTGGTGCCTATTAACTATGTTAAAAACTTAGGTAAGTCAAATTTTTGACTAGTTTAAAACCGAGTTTAATTTTGGTACAAAAAAGGAGTTAACCAAGTATTTAAACTCAGTTTTAAATTGAGGTTGAACTCAGCTTAAACCGAGTTTTAAACTTTGTTTAAAACCGAGGTTTAAAATGAGTTTAAAATCGAGTTTTAAATTTAGTTTCCGAGTTTAAACTGAGCTTTAAACTCAGAAAACTGAGTTTTAGCTCATTTAAACTCTGTTTAAAACTCAGACAAAGTTTTAAACTCAGTTTCTGAGTTTAAACTGAGTTTTAAATTCATTTTAAAACTGAATTTTAAACTGTGTTTAAAACTTAGTATTTAAATCTCAGCTATAATTACAACTAATTTAAATTGAGTTTTAAACTCGATTTAAAACTAATTTAAACTCAGAGCTTAAAACCGAGGTTTTAACTCAATGTAAATTCGAGTTTTAAACCCAGTTTCTGAGTTTAAACTAAGTTTTAAACTCAGAAAAACTGAGCTTACAACTCAGTTTTAAACTGAGTTTTAGCTCATTTTAAATCAGTTTAAAACTCAGACAGAGTTTTAAACTCATTTTGAAACTGAGTTTTAAACCCACTTTAAAACTGAGTTAAAAACTTAGTTTTTTTTATCTCAATTATAAAACAACTAATTTATTTAAGTTTAAACTCTATTAATTTAAAATACCTTTAATATTTAAATGGGAAATGATTATAAGTTCATAACCCCAGCCCATTTTGGGCGGAACAGATCTACTAATTCTCATTTTATTCATCCAGTGGGTAAGAAGCATAACGTGCTGAAATCTCAATTTTAAACTTAAGTATTTAATAACACCCAGATAATAAGAATTTTACTCCACATTGCATAATTTTCACATTGCATAATCTCAGTTTTAAACTTAAGTAAATAACAAGTTCAATTTATAATTTATCCTTCTCAACAATTTACTCCACATTGCATAATAAATTCTTTTTTACAATAATATACCTAAAAGTTAAATACTGTATTTTCTTCACAATATCAGCTTCGAAAGGCACCATTCTGTTACTTAGGTTTAAACATCAATTAATCAATAACACTTTTAATTATGTACCCCTTTTAACAAAACTGCTCTGTTCATTAAATACTGCTTCTGTAATGAAGCTCCTGCTACTTGGGCTTCTTATACAACAGTTTTATATTCGTCCAAATATAGTTTATGTTTGTCAAAGAGTAAGAAGAAGCATTAATAAAAGGAAACATGAGCATAGTGGCATGCATGTACGTAGGAAACATGAGCATAGGGTAAGAAGAAGCATAAATAACAGAAAGTCTGTCAAAAATGATGAGCAGAGAAATGTACGGACCACCAGATCCATATTATATATGTATAAAGTGGACTTCAAATTAATAAAGAATTTTAGACAAAGTATCACTGCTGCTCGGCTCATACTTTCTACCAATTAAAAACAAATAAAAAGTTGATTTTGTTATGAATATTATGACCTACATATCCTTGTAGGCTGTCATTTGCCCTGACATATGTTTTGAAGTTGGGTACAAGTCTTGATATATGTTTGAAGTCATGTTCCAGATGATACTATTTTTATTGTACTTGTTACTATTTATGCTGCATATTTCAGAACGTAGGCTGTCACTTGCCTAAGTCTACTGATTGTGGAACCAAGTCATATACATGACTTCTTGAATTATACATAAGCTTGATGTATTTGGAGGAAAGCACCAAATATCAATGTTTAATGAGTAATTAGGCAACATTAAACCAGTTTACAAATCGAATTTAATAACCCAACTTACATACTTAGTTTATTAACCCAGTTTATAAACTGAGTTTAACCTCAATATGAAAACTGATTTTAAACTCTGATTACAAATTGAGTTACATTAGTTTGGTATTGAGTTCACACTCAGTTTGAAAACTAATTTTAAACTTTGATTACAATAAGTCACATCAATTTGGTTGCCATTTGTAAGTATAGTAAGCATAGTAGCTCGTCCACACTTTTAACTTTTGTTTGCCAAGATTTTAATTTATCTCATTTATTAGTGTATATCAAAGTAGAAGTTTAGATTTTGCTATCCAACAAGCCTATATGTTGTTACCCTTTTAACCTTTTCAGGAAACATATATGAAGAAAAAAGCTGAGCTACAAGAAGATGAAAATGTATGGAATCCAAGACTTTGGGTTGAGTCATCCGGAGGACTTACAAGAGGAAGGGTTTATGGAGCACCTTATGTTGATACAAATACTATATTGCATAAAAGTTCTCAATCTCACTATCTAGCAGATCGTGAAAATCAAGAACAGCCTGTAATGTCCAGTGGCATGTTATTAACATCGGAGCTTAAATCGATAATAGAAAGAGAAGTGCAATTGATAGTAACTAGCCTGCTTGGTTCAATTAATCCGACCAACCTTCAAAGTATAAACCAACAATCATAGTCGTTCAAACAACCATCCGGTCAAACACAACACTTGAGTTCGTTTTCTGTACAGCCGCCAAGTCAAATCCCGCAACCGCTTGCTCAGCCATTCGCACAACCTTCTGCTCAACCGTTACCACAGCCACCAAATCAAGTGTTGTAACATCCTCCTCAACCATTTCTACAACCTTCAAGTTTTCTTGCGCAGCCATCATGTCAAGTCCTACAACCATGCGATCAACCGTTTCTACAAATTCCTAATCATATCCAGCAGCCATCAGGTCAGTCTTCTCAACCGCTTTATCAAATGGTACAACCATCAGTTCGTTGTCAACAAACACCCAAACAATATCAAACAACGCATGTGCCATTTCAATCAACCTTTGCAAGAATTTCAGAACAAGTTGGATCTTTCATGCAACTATTGAGACCTATAACACAAGATCAACCCGATCATAATCAACTTGGAAATAATCAAGCATCAATCAATCGAGGAAACGTTCGATCGCAAAATGAAGATGATGCATGAATTGCTTGTTAGCTTCTGAAAGTATCAAGCAGGCTCTGTTGGAAGACTACTCTGTTGGAAGACTTCTCTGTTCTTTTAGACTTCTATTTTACTTTTTGTTTGTTTGGAAGACTTCTCTGTTGGAAGACTTCTATTTTAGTTTTTTGTTTGGAAAACTTCTCTGTTGGAAGCCTTCTTTGTTGGAAGACTTATCTTTTTTTTAACTTCTATTTTAGTTTTTTGTTTGTTTGGATCTTGTTTCAGGATTATTGTTTTTAGGGTCCAAATTAGATATGTTGTGTTTTGGTTGTGAAATCTGTGCTTTGGATAGTCTGTAACTTGCTTTTCTTGCAATGAACAATTGGTTACTTTTTTGTACAATGAGCTGCTAATTTAACAATTATTTTGCTATTAGTTCTGTTAGACATTGTATTTTTTTCTACTCATTGATTTGTGATGAAACTGTAATCAAATTATATTTCATTTCTTCTGTCCAACTGGTTTATAATAACCACTGTATTTATGACTGATTTGAAACCTGAAATATGGTCTCTATAGTTATACAAGAGACCCATATAATTGTCTCTAATTAGTTTTTAATGTAGGCATGTATTTGAGACCATTGGTGAGGTTACTAATATTTTAAAGACTAATGTTTGTGGTCTCTGTTTATTTAGAGACCTGATTTTAGAGACAATACTTATCTGTCTTAAGTAGGTTACAAATATTAATTAGAGACAAAATCTTGCATTTAGAGACAAAATACAAGAGTCTTTAAAATTCTATTTTTTTGTAGTGTATGTACATATATGTTAGTGGACTTATTTGCTTTTTTTTGTTTCTAAAATAACATGTGTACTTATTTTAATGAACATGTTGAATTACCTTTTTGTTAATGTAATATGTTCGGACATGTTATCTTAACTTTCTTGTTAAAATAATGTATATATATCCTAGTTAATGCATGTGTTATGTTAAATTGAGTACTTTATCATTTGTGTGTTGTTGTTAGCTTCTATGTAGTTTTTATATAATACATAATAAATTTTGAGATGTATGAAATTATAATGCCGATATTTTGAATTCTTGGTGATATTCCATCATTTATTATTGTGGATATCGTATGTTGCTAATTATGAAAATTTAAGACTGACTAAAGATAAAATTTCGGTCTTTAAAATTCAGTTTCAAATATATTTAAAACTGCAATTATCAGTCTTTACATCTTGACTGAAATCTCAGTCTTAATTTTTTTTGGGGACTAGCAATTCAAAGACTGAAATTTCAGTCTTTGATCAGTCTTTAAATATAATTTAAAAACCGATTTGCTTTATTAAAGACTGGAATATTCAATCCTTAATCTTTTTTTGTAGTGACATAACCATTATTCAAAATAAGCCTAAATGTACCTATAGCCTCCACAAGTGAACGCATTCCATTTCCTAAATAAATGCCTTTTTCACTTCCCGTCGGAATCCATATGCTGAAAAATCCATGCATAAAGTTCACAACATGAATTGTAGTGCCGGAATGAATCCACCGTGAATTTTGTTGAGATTCTATAAAATTATATTCATAACACACAAGAACATTAAGATTACTGTGCTTTATAACCCATTGGTTGCGTTTTTGGCAATCTTTCTTGTAATATCCCTTTTTCTTACAGAAGAAGCATTCATCCTTATAGGCATGTCTCTTACATGACACATTACCATCATTCTTCTTCTGTACAACTTTCTCAGTACCTTTACCCTTTTTCCATTGTCCCTTTTATGAGTTAAAAAGTTTTCACTCTCTAATTTTCATGCTTCGGCCTTTCCTCCTCTTGCACACGCATGGTCAAAAGTTCATTGATAGACCATTTTTCTTTATATGTGTTGTAAGATATTTTGAAAGGTCCATACTCCGAAGGAAGATAATTAAGCACGAAATTAACAAGGAATGATTCTAGAATGTCAACTTCTAATGCCTTAAGCTAAGAAGCAATGTCCCTCATTTCCATTATATGCTCATGCACACTCCTTGATTTGTGATGTTTCATCATAGTGAACTTGCCCATTAGGGTGCTGGCCAATGTCTTGTCAAAGCTGATAAATTTCTCTTCAATGGCTTTCAAATTTTCCTTGACCCTATCACACTGTGGAATAGAACCTCTAATTATACTCTTACTCACAATAGACTTTTAGGCTCAATTGGTTGGATCACTACCACCATTCATAGTTCAACTTTTCCTCAGGTGTTCCTTGATCTGAAGGCATACGCGGCTCATCAATGCGAAGTGCAAGATCAATTTCCATACACCCTAATACCAAAAGGATCTTGTCCTTCCATTTGAAATGGTTTTCACCGCTGAGAGTAGGAATTTGAGAGGTGCTGGAAAAAGAGTTGGCCATAATAGAAGAGTTAGTTGCAACAATAGTAATCAATTAATACATTAAAGCAAATGACTTTATTTTGAATTAACCTAATGTTAAAATTAATAAGAAGCATTATCGAAATCTTCCTGTGGGAATAGGTAGCATCAAGGCATAAGATTTGCTTAACGGTAATAATAAAACTAGCAATTTTCCAATTATTTGAGATAAAACTCTGTACACGTGGGTATCTAGAATTTTATTTCCTAATAATTAAATCGCCATTTTATTCTAATTAAATTAGTAAAATAATTATGTTCCTATGGGTAAACCAATTACTTTAATGACATAATCACAATCTGGAGAATAAAAACCATATAGTCATACAATTCCTTCTAGCCAAACAGAATATCTACGTGGCATAAGATGTTGTGACTAGTCTTAATGCATAGTGATATTTTATATAAGTATGACAATTATCCAATTTATATTTCAGCAAATGAAATGTACATGTATGAAACTTCATATGAGCTTACTATAACTCTTATCTAAATAACCGTGGTAGATATATTTGCACGAAAATTGAAAAAACATGTAAAACATTTGACCCTATAAATGACAACTTGCATACTTGCATTGAAGAAGAATAAAATCAAATTGGATGAATATTTAAAGTTATATTTTCAATGTTAGATCATATTATAGGACAAAATACATGCAAGCAATTCCCTAGGTTCAAGGAACATCTAATTCAAAATATTTGGTCACTTAATAGGACAAAATACATGCCAATAATTCTTTCATGATATGTATAGACTTTACGAATTTCTACCAAATGATAAGTGAATATAAATATAGTGATCTGTGACAAATATCATATCAAAACAAGATAAATATTGAGCTTCTGTACAATAGTAATTACATGAATCTTACAATCAATTTTATTTCTTGTACTACTATGAGTTTTGGTTTCAAATACAGTTTAATCACATGTTTCCCATCAGATATCAAACAATCAATATTGTGTAGACTTAACACTAATATGAACTATACTCATTTTGAACTAAACAACTAACCAAAACATAAGTCATATTTATAAGGTAATCGTAACTAGAACATGATTATGATAATGTACATCTAAGGAATATAGCATGAAGGTTGCTCTGATGTCACTAATGTATCAGCCATGTGATACGGGCTGCTCATCATCACCACCTGCTGTTCGAACAAGGCGCACCATTCGGACTCCTACTAGGTACCTGGACTGAGATTGCAGACAAATGGCAACTAGAGCACGTATACACTACAGTGCTTTTTCTTTAGAAAACTAGAATAAATAAATGCAACAAATAGTATTAAAAAGCATATACTACTTTATTTTGGCATCTTTCTGTCATGAGCAGGTGGCTACAAAATGTATTGGTTGATATATTGCCACCTGTCAAGAATTAGTTACAATGAACGTGGTGTAATGGCTATATAATAGCTACAGTGAAATGCAAAATGCAGGCTGGAAACTTTGCTTTTCTACTTTTTCTGCAATCATGTCTGCTCTTCTTCCCTGAATTCTTCTTCCTCTCCTCTAAAAACTCTTTTCTGCAATTTAAAGGTAGCATAGGTCTTATCAATTGGTGCTTTCACCTTGTGTTCTCCCCCTCCCCTTCCACTTACCATTAACTCACCATGACCCGTTTTGACGAACTCGCTTCCCAAATCAACAATCACCAAAACTCCATCGACTCCATTAATATCACACTTTCCACCCAGCAAGCTTCTCTTACCAACCAAGAGAAAACCCTTACCTCCCAAAACTCCACCATCACCGATATCAAAAACACCCTCTCCGCCCAACAACTCAACATTCAACAACTTACCCAGGCCATTGCCGATCTGTCATCGAAACTCACTTCCACACCACCATCATCCCACAATGAAACGCCCAGTCGACCACCACCCCCTCCTCCCCTCCTTACCACACCACTTCATATGCATCCCCTTCCAAACCCCATCCAAATCCGAACTCCCAAATGTGAACTAACCCACTTCGATGGCACTAATCCCTTAGATTGGATTTTTCAAGCCGAACGTTTTTTCTCCTACCACTCAACCCCCGACGAACAACGAATTAACCTAGCAAGTTTTTACATGGCGGGCCAAGCTTTAACTTGGTTTCAATGGATGTTCCGCAACAACCAACTTACGTCATGGCCAAACCTTACTAGAGCTATTGAACAAAGATTTGGACCCTCCTCCTTCATAAACCCACAAGCTTCTCTATTCAAACTCCGCCAAACAACCACCGTCGAAAACTATCAATCCCAATTCGAAACCATTAGCAACCGTATCACAAACCTTCCATCCGATGCACTCCTCAATTGTTTCATCTCCGGCCTAAAAACCAATATAAAACATGACTTACAACTTTTCAATCCTAAGTCCCTGTCCGATGCTATCGACCTCGCTAAACATATCGAAAGTAAAATCAATGATACCAAAAATTATCAAAATCGCCTACCATTCAACCGACCACAGCAACCTCCCCTGCTGTCCTTACCACCAATTCCATCTCCATCACATACAACACCACCAAACTACCCAATCAACCGCTTAACCCCCTCCGAATTTCAAAATCGCCAAGCGAAAGGCATATGCTACAACTGTGAGGAAAAGTATTTTCCAGGCCATAAATGCACTACTAAAAGAATACTGTTACTCCTACCTGACGAAGACGACGTCACGACAGATCCAGACCCTCCAGCCATAACCGAAACACCAACAGAAACCGATCCCGCTGTCTCCTTTCACGCTCTCGTTGGTTCATCCCATCCCCAATCTCTTCGATTACTAGCACAAATCAACAACAAAAGCATCTCCATCCTAGTTGATTCTGGAAGCACGCATAACTATATCCACCCAAAGACGGCACGATTTCTAGGGCTCCGGACAGAGACCCATCGCGACTTCCTCGTCACCGTTGGGAATGGCGAACGATTACACTGCCAGCAAGCATGTCGACGTGTTCTAGTACAAATCCATGGGTATGATTTTATCACTGATTTCTTCTTGTTACCAATTTCTGGAGCTGAGGCAGTTTTTGGGATACAGTGGTTGCAAAGTTTGGGTCCAGTATTATTTGATCATCTCAAATTAACAATGCAATTTGTTTACAATGGGGAGTCCATTGTTTTAACAGGCCAACAATCCACATCAAGCCCATCTCCAATCTCATTTCACCAACTGAAATGGTTGCAATCTACTAATTCCATTTCCTATTATTTCCAGTTTACTACCGAGCCCATCAAAGGCCCAAACCCACCTGCGCTGTTAAACACTAGCTGTTTACACCCTGATATCCACCAAATTTTAACCCATTACCCCACCCTTTTTGATACGCCAACCAGCCTACCACCTCACCGTACTCTCAACCACCATATTAACCTCCACACTAATTCACAACCCGTCAACGTTAAACCATACCGTTACCCGTATTTTCAAAAAAATGAAATAGAATCTCAAGTTAAAGAAATGCTTCAAGCCCAAATAATTCAACCATCCACAAGCCCATTTTCCTCCCCCGTCCTACTTGTTAAGAAGAAAGATGGCACATGGCGTTTTTGTGTCGATTACCGAGCTCTAAATGCTATCACTATCAAAGATAGATTTCCAATTCCGACCGTTGATGAACTATTAGATGAGTTATATGGCTCCACTTACTTCTCCAAATTAGATTTGCGCAGTGGTTATTTCCAAATACGAGTACACCCACCCGATGTTCCCAAAACGGCATTTCGTACCCACGAAGGACACTACGAATTTCTCGTAATGCCATTTGGTCTCACTAACGCTCCTTCTACTTTCCAAGCCACTATGAACAATGTTTTTTGCCCTCATTTGCGGAAGTTTATTCTGGTATTTTTTGACGATATTCTCGTCTATAGCAAGACTTGGGAGTCTCACCTTTCTCATTTACAAACCACTTTGGAGATTTTAACCAAACACCAATTTTACGCTAATTTTTCCAAATGTTGTTTTGGATTAGAAGAACTTTTCTATTTGGGCCACATTATTTCTACAAATGGTGTTCGTGTCGACCCAGCAAAAGTAGACGCTATAATTAAGTGGCCGACACCCACTTCAACTACAGCTATTCGTGGATTCCTCGGTTTAACGGGATACTATCGCCGTTTCATAAAACAATACGCTCATATCGTCAGTCCTCTGACCGAATTACTCAAAAAGGGAGAGACATTCACGTGGCCCACTAAAGCACAGGAAGCCTTCAACAAACTACTTCCGCACCCATTTTAGCTCTGCCTAATTTTTCTCAGCCATTCGACTTACACACGGACGCATCCGCCCTAGCTTGCGGCGCCGTTCTCTCTCAATCTCACCATCCGATTGCTTTTCATAGCCAGAAGCTACCACCACGTCTACAACGAGCTTCCACTTATGCACGCGAAATGTTCGCAATAACGTCTGCTGTACAAAAATGGCGACACTATCTTTTGGGCCGTCACTTCACCATCTCCACGGATCACCAGAGCCTCCGTCAGTTACTCACCCAGACCATCCAAACACCAGAGCAGCAGAAATGGCTTTACAAACTGATGGGATTCGATTTTACCATTAAATACAAACCAGGAACCGAAAATACAGTAGCAGATGGGTTATCAAGATGGACCAAGGAAGCACTGATGGCGGCATTTTCATCTCCATCCTTCACGCTGACTGCTGACATCCGCACAGCTCTACCCTTCGATGCCGCGGCACAACGAATTATCAACCAACTTCAAAATGGTACCTCTCCTATTCCACAGTATTCTTTTCATGATGGGTTGCTATTCAAAGATAAACAAATTTATGTACCACATGACAAGGAGCTACATCAAAAGATATTGCAGGCATATCATGCTTCCAAAACAGGTGGACACTCAGGGATTAAAAATACTTTTGCACGGGTTGCCAGTAACTTCTATTGGCCTAATCTTTTGAAGTCAGTCCAAAGCTTTGTTAGAGAATGTTCTGTATGCCTACAAACAAAACCAGAACACACAGCACCCAAAGGCCTCTTACAACCTCTACCGATCCCCAACCAAATTTTTGAAGACATTTCCATGGACTTCATTACTCACCTACCCCCTTCGTCGGGTAAAACATGTATTTGGGTCATTGTCGACCGCCTCTCTAAATACGCCCATTTCGTGGCGCTGCCTACCTCCTTCAACGCAATTCAGCTAGCATCTTATTTTATCCAAGAATACGTCCGTTTACACGGGTTTCCCCGATCTATTGTCTCCGACAGGGACCGTGTCTTCATGAGCCAATTTTGAAAAGAAACTTTCCGTTTACATGGCACACAACTAAACATGAGTAGTGCCTATCACCCGCAAAGCGACGGACAAACGGAAGTAGTCAATCGTTGCTTGGAGACTTATTTACGAGCTATTTGTGGTGACTTCCCATCACAATGGGTGAAATGTTTACCATGGGCTGAATGGTGGTATAATACTTGTGTTCACTCTTCTATTGGAATGTCCCCATTCCAGGCCGTTTACGGACGTTCACCACCGATTATCGCCAACTATATTCATGGAACATCTGCTGCGCAGGATGTTAAGGACTGGGCAGCCACCAGGGATCAACTTCTGCACACAATTAAAGATAACCTCAAAAGAGCACAAGCTCGCATGAAGAGTCACGCGGATCAACATCGCCTTGACAAAGAATTTCCTATCGGTTCCTATGTTTTCGTCAAACTCCACCCCTACTGCCAACACTCAATACGGCCAACCCAGCACAAACTCTCGAAAAAGTATTTCGGACCCTTCCCAATAATCAAAAGAATTGGCAACGTAGCTTATCAACTTCAACTTCCACCTGACGCCCGTATCCACCCAGTGTTTCACATCTCTCTCCTCAAACTATGCCCAAATCCATCTAACACCAACCCAACTCCATTACCACCGTCACTCACTTCACCTACCAACCTTGAGGACAAGGTCGAGTTTTTAGGGGGAGGTATTGATACGGGCTGCTCATCATCACCACCTGCTGTTCGAAGAAGGCGCACCATTCGGACTCCTACTAGGTACCTGGACTGAGATTGCAGACAAATGGCAACTGGAGCACGTATACACTACAGTGCTTTTTCTTTAGAAAACTAGAATAAATAAATGCAACAAATAGTATTAAAAAGCATATACTACTTTATTTCGGCATCTTTCTGTCATGAGCAGGTGGCTACAAAATGTATTGGTTGATATATTGCCACCTGTCAAGAATTAGTTACAATGAACGTGGTGTAATGGCTATATAATAGCTACAGTGAAATGCAAAATGCAGGCTGGAAACTTTGTTTTTCTACTTTTTCTGCAATCATGTCTGCTCTTCTTCCCTGAATTCTTCTTCCTCTCCTCTAAAAACTCTTCTCTGCAATTTAAAGGTAGCATAGGTCTTATCACCATGATTGCTCAAGAATAAAATAAAGAAGTAGGATGAATAACTGCTGGTCTACTACTGGAACAACCTAGAGCTAAGCTAATATTTTCACAGAGCTTGTATGGAGAAGGGAGAAGTGGATTTTTAGATAGTCTATTTTGCTATTAATTTTGGGTGTAGTTGATGAATAACCACATGCCACGTATATATAGGCCGATAGAGATACAAATCCCATTACAAACTTTGGCACATTCTTTTTCATCAAAAGAAGTAGGGATAGGCACAAGGGCTAATGGGTACCTCAAGATCCTTCTTTTCAATTTACATATAGTAATATATGTAAAATAAATGTGGCACATAGGGCATAAAATGAGAATGTTTCTTACAAAATAAACTGTCGCGGTATAAGAAATGTTATGGTCGGCTGCTTATTTAAACTATGGGTACTTTTACAAGTCAGCTAAGAGTGCTAGCTAATTAGGTTGAAAAGACATTACCAACTACTGGAGTTGAGCAGGATGCTATGGTTACTATTACTATTTTATTTTCTTAGTAGTAGTTTGCTTTTGTTTATGATATCAAACATACCATGCAGTAAGCCAGATACCATTTCCAATTTATGGAATATACTTTACTCTTTTATTTTCTATGGCCATTTGACAATATATTTTCTCTAATTGTGTTATTTACTCAAATGTGTATTATATATTTTTAAAACATATAATAACAAAGTATTACTAAAAATGAAGCTTTTATTTTATTAGTTCGACTCTACTTATTTATACTTGAAAACATAACAAGTAGTTACATAAGAACGCTAAAATTATGGAAGAAAATACTCTCGGACTAACACATACTACTAGCTTATTCAAATACTTATTAACTTAGTCTACACGAGACTAATTCTCCAAAAAAAGTAGGCAATAGTGGACAAAGTAAGATGCAATACTTTTCAACACTTCCACTTAGTGCATGCTTACTATCAATGATACCAAGAGCAGCCCTGAGACTTTCAAATTTTGTTTTAGCTAGAGCATTCGTAAATATATCGGTGACTTAATCATTAGTTTGAAACCAAGAGCAATTTCAAATTAATATCAGCGCATTTCATTCTTTTGTGAAAGAATGAATTTGATGCTAGTTTGGTGGAACTATCATTGTCATAATATATCAACACTGTATAATCAACTTTAGAGTACATATTTTTCATTATGGACTTTAACCATATGCATTTTTATGTAGACATTGTTGCAGCCATATGTTCAGCTTAGTACTTGACAAAGCAATAATAGCTTGCTTCTTACTATGCCAAAAAACTGCTCCAGACCCCATGTTGACTTAATACCCAAAAGTAGAATGATGATCTATTGAGTCACCAACAATCTGTAAATCCTTTCAATATAAAATAATCACTCTCCTTATACATAAGGCTAAATGAGAGTGTTCCTTTAATGTATCGGAAAATTCTCTTCGCAACATCTAAATGAAAAGTCCTTGGATTTTGCATTAATTGAGAAATCACGTCAATAGAGTAAGCAATTTCTACCCTTGTGATAGTTAAATATACCAACTACTAACAAGTTGCCTAAACTCTCTTGTTCTTACAGCAACTTCCCATCCCATTTCTTTAGCTTGAGATGTGTATCAATACGCATAGCCATTTCTTTTGACTCCCCCATATTGAAACGACATAATAAGTTACTTGAATAATTTCTTGAGATATAAAATAACAATCATAAGATTTTATCACTTATAAGCCAAGATAACAACTAATTTCACCCAAGTTTTTCATTTCAAAATAAATTGACAAGTCGTTTCTCAAGCGGGAAATTTTAGATTCGTCATCTCCTATGATTATCATATAATCCACATATAATAACACTAGCAAATGCTTATCTGATTCTGATTTTACAAATAAACTAGAGTAGGAGTCAGAGACTATGAAACCTCAGAAAATAAAATATTAAGCAACTTTACCATTCTAAGCACGTGATGCTTGCTTGAGGCCCTACAACGCCTTTTCTAGTCGACAAACATAACTAGGAAAATGTCGAGAAACAAATCCTTGAGGATGCTCCATTAGTACTTTGTAATCTAATTCACCATAAAGCAATGCATTCTTTACATCAAGTTACCATATTTCAATCATCTATACGCAGCAAGTGAAAAAATTGACTTATCGTAACCATTTTTTCCATTGGGTTGAAGGTCTCTTCATAATCTAGTCTATAACTTTGGGAAAAACCCTAAGTAACTGGGCGAGCATTATGCCTATCAATTTTTCCATCTGGTTTCCTTTTCAAACGATAGACTCATTTGCAAGACACTGGTACACAATTGATTGGTTTAGGCACCAATTACTATGTTTTATTTTTCTGCAAAGCTTTGTATTCTTCTTTCATAGTTTCTTTCCACTTTTCATTATTTTTGGATTCTTCATAACATGTTGGTTCACCGTCAGTTTGTGCTCCAACCAAAAATGCATGAGTCATAGTGCACTGATTTCTTCCATAATCATTAAGATAATTTAGTTGAGTCTTTTTCCTTATTAATTTTCTCATCACTTGCTCATTTTCATTAGAAATTGGATTTTTCAATCTTGGAATTGAAAGTTCTTTGATTCCTTCATTGCTTGGATCATCGCATGCCACTTGTGTCCCTGTTGGAGGATATAACTCCAAATCAACCTAATTGTCATTAAGAACAATATCGTTGATGATTGAATTTGAGTAGAACTCCGAGAAGACGCCTCGTCATATATGCCATCTCTAGATTTGATAAACTTCTTTGTTATAAGGTCAAAACACTTCCATCCTTTCCTACATGAATCGTAACCAACAAAAATGCACATCTTTTCTCTTTGGTCTAGTTTAGTTCAGTTTATTTTAGGTACATGAACATAACAAGTGGAGCCAAATACTCAAAAATAATTAACATTTGGTTTTGATTATATAAAACTTCAAACGGTGTTTTTTCTTTACCCGGCTGTGAGGGTAGCCGATTTAACATATGCCATGTACATTGCATTTTTTGAGCTTAAATTTCTTGTGGAAGGTTTTTCTCATGAAGCCATGGAAGACATACTGAAGTTATATTGGCCAATTCGCATTCTACGACATTTTGCTCTAGAGTGTTTGGATATGTCATTTTTCATCGAATCTTATTATCACACAGTACTTGAAGAATTCCATTGACATGAACTCACCACCATTGTTGCTTCTTAAGCATTTGATCTTCTTCCCAAATTTCTTATTTGCAGTATCATAGAATCAACAAACTTGACTCGTGCTTCGGTTTTTTCCTTCAAAAAATATACCCAAGTATACCTAGAATGATCTTCTACCAATAACATAGCATAGTGATAACCAATACAGGTTGCGGTATTTGTTAGCCTTATAAGATCTATATGAACAAACGGTTCAGATCGCTGATTTGATAAGCTTTTGAAAGGTAGATGATGTGATTTTCAATATTGGTAACCTTGAAAAATCACTTCTTCGTGTATGTTCTTAAGAACTAGTAAAAATCGTTAAGCAGCCTATTTGAGGATATTATTTGTAATAGTTGATAGCCCAAATGCCCTAACCGAGCATGCCAAATGGTTGCATTCTCAGTTTGACTTGTCTTCTTAACATATGCCTATGGTACAGACATAGAGACAAAGAATCCCTGTTCTCACCTACTAGAAAAACAGTAGCTACCATATTTTTTACATTATTAATCACTTTCACTTCTTTTCTGACCAAACAAAACAAATTTTCTAGAATTAGTTATCTGAGAAATTGAAAACAATTTTTTCTTCAAACCTAGAACATGATATACTGTTAAATTTTGGTGACACTATATGGAGAAATTGAAATAGTTGGAAGTAGCTTGGTGATGGAGAAAACAGTTCGCGAATCAGAGCTTGGAGGAGGAAGATATGGCGAAGAAGGAGGAGTTGTGCTGGAGCAACAACAATAGACGTCTGTGAGAAAGTGATAGACGTTTGTCACTACAAGGTTTGGAACCCAAGAGTTTAGACAGACGTCTGTCATTTCTGATAGACTTCTATGGCGACTTCTACTAGTTTTTGGGCCTGGGCTTGGTATGAAGATTTGTGATATTCAAAGGGGTAATTTTGGAATCTTGCCTAGGTTTTCTATTCTCCTATATAAGCTATTTTTTGGATCTAGATTGGTATGCAACAGAAAAGCGACTGTAAGGGTTTTAGCCTCCACTAATTAGGGTTAATCTAAACCTATTTTTCTTCAATTCTCTTCTCTACAAAGCAATTCTAATAGAATTTTTGATCATTGTAATCAATCTCTTGTACTCTTCTCATCGATATTAATAAAAGCTCTCTCTTAAAGTGGATGTACACTAACACAACGTTAGTGGAACCACTATAAATCGGTGTGTGATTTATTTTTCATTATTGCTCTTATATTATATTGCTTGTTTGGTGATTGTGATTGATCTTGGATTGAATTGAGATTGGGATTTAGATATTGATCGGTTGTTTTTGCACTTCTTACCATGATCTCGTCTTTCGCTGTGGTTTTGGAGTTTTGATTTGAGTGGTCTCGAGTTAGAATTTCCCACAACATTTCGTATTGGAGCTTTGGTGTTGGTAGGTGGTTGTAGAAATGCCGAAATCAGATAATACCTCAATTAGTTCGTCAATGGGTGATCCAAGTGGAGTAGTGCCTTATGTGCGAGGTTCGTATACGGTTTCAGGATCATAATTAGTTATAGATAAGTGGAATGGAAATACTGTTTTCGGAAAATGGCAATGGAAGATAAAAGAAGTTCTTAGGAGGAATTGGGTGCACCGGGTAGTGTTTGACACACATTTGTTACCGGCAGACATCTCGGATGTTGAGAGAGAGGAAATGGAAGAGTGGGCATTCACTACACTTCAACTTGCTAGGAGAATGTTATCTCTGAAATTAGTTGTGAGACTACCGCTAAGAAAAATTGGGACAAGTTGGAGGAGTTGTATATGAAGAAGTCACTAACTAATCGTTTGATCTTGTTGCGAACGTTCTTCACCTATAAGATGAAGGAAGGTACTACGCTTAAGGAGCACTAAAATAATTTTGATGATTTTCGAATGAAGATGAAGGCAGTAGATTTGAAGATCGAGGAAGAGCAAAAGGTGATGATATTGTTGCTTTCGTTGCCGGACCGTTATACGGGTTTCTTAAATAGCTGGGATACTTTGACTCTAGATGATGTCAAAACAGGTCTTCTTAGTGGGAAGTTGCGAGATCAAATGAAGAATTTAGGTGATGGAAGTAGTGATGCTAGTAGTGGTCATGGTTTATTTGTGGAGAAGGAGAGATATTTGGAGAAGGAGAACCGTGGGCGTTCTAAATCAAGGAACCCTGGTTGGAGAGGAAAGTCAAAGGATAGAAAGGGCAAGTGCTATATTTGTAAGGAGCCCGGTCATTGGAAGAATGAGTGTCCGGACAAGGAGAAGGCAAAGAAGGAAGTAGCATCTTCATCAGTAGCGGTGGAGAGTGGAGTTGGTGATGGAGACGTAGATGTGTTGTCGGCGGTAGCATCTGATGTTTCGGGTAGCGAATGAGTGCTCGATTCAGGGTCGTCTTATCATATGACTCCAAATAGGAATTGTTTTTCTTCTTACATCGACAAAGAAGGAAATTCAATTGTTATGGGAAATGGTGCTATTTGTAAGTCGAAAGGCATTGGTTCCATGCAAATTCGTATGTTTGACGGAGTGGTTCGTACTCTCACTAATGTGCACTATGTTCAAGGACTTCGAAAGTCCCTTATCTTTTTGGGCAGCTGGATTCTTTAAGTTGTAAGATCACTATTAAGAGTGAAATCTTGCGGGTTTTGTAGGGTGTGCTTGTGGTGATGAAGGGTGCTAGGACTCATGGTGTTTATTTGCTTCAAGGAGTAACTATAGAAGATGAAACTTGTGTAGGAGTTGATAGTTCTCGTGCCTTGGATGCGACTAGGTTATGGCATTTGAGGTTAGGTCATGTCTCGGAGAGGAGTTTGGATATTCTTCAGAAGAGAGAAACGATGATGGAGAGAGTTTCTACAAATTAGAGTTTTGCGAAGAATGTGTCATGGGAAGCAAACTAAAGTATCATTCGGTGAGGGGAAACATGATTCGAGAAGGATTCTTGAGTATGTTCATACGGATGTTTGGGGACCGACACCGGTATATTCTTTAGGAGAAGCAAGGTATTATATTTCTTTTATTGATGACTTTTTTCAAAAAGTTTGGTTGTATGTAACGAAGGCCAAGTCGGAGGCATTTGCAAAGTTCAAAGCATAGAAAGCTCTTGTTGAGAATGAGAGTGGCAAAATTTTGAAGGTTCTAAGGTCTGACAATGGCGGAGAGTATATTTCCGGAGAATTCTTTGAGTTTTGCAAGCATCATTGTATTCGGAGGCATTTTACTACACCGGGAGATCCACAGTCGAATGGTGTTGTGGAGAGGATGAACCGTACTCTATTTGAGAAAGCTCGATGCTTAAGATTGACATCGGGTTTATCTAAGGGATTTTGGGCCGAAGCTTTGTCAACCGCAGTGCATATTATTAATCGAATTCCATGCTCGACTATTGGTAACAAAATTCCGGAGGAAGTGCGGAAGGGAAAGAGCATTGACTTGAGTTATCTTCGTGTGTTTGGTAGTCTGATTTATATGCATGATCCAGGAAATGATAAGCTTGAATTTAGAGCTTTCAAGGGGATTTTTCTTAGTTATACGGATGGAGTAAAAGGATATCAGATTTGGAATTCGGAAATGAAGAAGCTTATGAATTCTTATCATGTTACTTTTGATGAGTCGGCTTTGTTCAAAAAGAATGAGAGCTCATCGGATGTTTCGGATTTGGTTCATGGTGAATCAAAGGAGAAGAAATTTATTCCCACATTTTGTCCAAGGAGTAGAGAGATTAAAGTAGTTGGAGATGCTTGCGAGGAGGTAGTGGTTGATGTGACATCACATAGTCCACAGGGTTCCTCTAGTAGTGTTGGTGATGTGCATGATTCTAGAGAGGATTCGGTTCAAGGTGGAGCCGAAGAAGGTTTGGGTGATGGTATTGCTACTCGGGTTGGCCGTCATGCAATAAGGCCACCCGATAGATATGGTGATTGAAACTATCTTAGTTTTTGTGATAATGTGCACAATGCTCTTCATGTAGTCTAAGATGAGCCGATGGATCTTGATGACGTCATAGCACTACGCCATAGATTGCATACTGCAACACCAAAGAAGTGATGCAGGAAGTGCCAAAAAATGTTGCTGTAGGCTAAAAAAGGGCAAAGGCAACACTTTCTCGGTGATGCATTTTGCCGCGTTGCCGCAGACCTCAAAGGCAACATTTTGACTATCTAAGGCAACATAAGAAATATTGTTGCAATAGAACCATATTTGGGTCTATAGCAACATCCATAGGTGTCTGTACCAACATTCCAAAATGTTGCTATAGATATTAACTTTCTGAATTTGTGGGGCCCACAATGTAGAGCATATTTGATTTTTTTAATAGAAATAAATATTTATTTAATAAAAGGCTATTGCACAGAATTTGATATTCAAATAGTAATTTATTTAAATAAATATTTTATTTCAACATTTGAAATAGTACAAATTCCTGACTCCACTATTTTACAATTCGATGATATATAACACTGATATTCACATATACAGATATTCCTCACTACATCACTCAGTTCACTCATTACATATGCAGTTTCAATTTATACAGACACCGACACCGACAAATATATGACGAGCTGAGTGCCGAGCCGAAGGCGAGCCGAGAAGCAGGTCCGGGCGCAGCGCCGGCGGGGGTCCGGGGCACCGCAGTCCCGGCGGAGATCGAGCCTTCTTTGAAACGACGTAAAATGATGCACAAATGAATCAGCATGCTTCTAGACCGAATGATGGCACTGCGAGCCACTCTAGATTTGAAACACAGCATCACTTTAATCCTACACCTTTTAAATAAAATTGAGAGGTATGCATGTATCTTCAATCAGTAACAATCAAATGTTGTAAATAAATCATGCAATACAACTAAAACATACTTAGCATATGGTTAGTTCAATCTCACCTGACACTGTACTGGGTATTTAATCAACATTTCCCTGAGATCAATTTAATAGGATTGCATATATCCTTCGATCAAAATGAAGAGGTTTCTATATTCCGTAAATCATGCAATAACAATAAAGAGTTTTTCTAGGTATTATCATTTTCTAATTAAAAGAAAAAAGTGAAGTCAACGGCATAAGTTACTGGGTCATCTAATTATAATAATAATTAAACATACATAGCCTATAGGTACTTACAGTCTACGGACTTACCGCTTCTAGCAAATGTGCCACCAGGACAATGCAAAGTGCTTTATTTGCTAAATTTCATGTTGCCTGCATAGAACACTCATGGAGCTACATACATATATGTACATATTTATTAAATAAAAGAAAGTGGAGAAAACAGATAGGACCGACCACATAAGCAAGTGCAACAAAATCAAAGTACTTGGCTCTTTAATAAGAATTTTATATTTAGTATAAGAAAAGGATTGAAGTAATCTGATCACATCACCATCCGATAAGTTTAACTGTGTAGTGATCCCTGTATAACTCAACATACCCGTGTTGTTAAATAGCAACAACACTGCAGCCTGCAAAATACAAACAGTTACAAATGGTTAACACACAACAACAACCTCATCTTGATAATACAAATTGCAAAGTCTTCTTATGTAACAAATGAGATATAGTAGGGACCTGATAAATTGTAACAACCAACTCAATGGGTCATATGAAAGTGGTTCCCATTAGACTTTACCTGCTATTTGTTCCCATTAGTGAGACGAAGTTTTCTCCTCTAAGATCAGATGAAAGTGGTGGGTCCTGAAACATATAGAGACAGAGTGAGCATTGCGATACATGTTGAAAACAGGCTGAGTTTGATTAACATCAAAAAACAAAAATAAAAAAGGAAGTGGGCAGTATAAAATTTTAATCGGCTGAAATCAATTTGATCATGAAATGCATGTATGACTTAAATAAAATAAGAAAACAACATGTTGTAATAGCAATAATAATAATAGTGTGTGTGGTGTGTACCTTAAATGGATAGTTTATCTTAAGCACGTATTGGTTTCCAAGAGGTATGTCCGTTCATTCAAATGCATAACTCCACTGAAATGTAAACAAGTAGACCATATAGATTACCAATTATAACCAAGCATAAAAATTACAAATCATGCTTTTATTAGCAATCGAAGTTGATCAAAATAAGCTACAGACCTTTACAGGCATCATGGAAAATGATGAAACATTGCGCTTCAACAAGTTTTCAGCTATTTCACTCTTTAGATCCGATGCCATCTCCTACATAATACATGGATGCACAATAGCAATACATGCTTTTAGGTAAACAAGAAACAAACTAACCAAGGACTAAAACAGTATCAAATTATAATGCTATGGGAGTACAAATTTACTTGAAGATTTGCACGGAAAGTAGCTGTGGGGTCCTGAGACTCTTTAGCTTTAACTTCAATTTCATCTATCTTGTCACTTGGAAATACAGAACTATTTGGTATAGCATAAACACATATTTGCATGTTATTTACAATGATACAGCAGCTGTGATATGCACCACCTACTTTGACCTAGAGAATTGCAGATGGGTAAGCTTGTCAACAAAGCATGTTGAGTCAGAATTTCAGATAACATAAATAGTCATACAACACCATAGTTTATACCATCATGCAAACATGCACAATAATAAAAAGAACCAACATAGCATGTATTAATACAAAGAACTTTGTAGTAGATAAGTGTTTGGCACTCGCCATGAGAAATGTTTAAACCGATAAAAAAGAAACTGATTTCAAACGGAAATTTTAGTCAACAATTGGTAACAATTTAAGTCCCTTGTTTATGTCAAAATTGATAATATTGCATTCTCAGGGGTGTAAAAATAAAAATTTAAACTAACCACAAATAAGGGTATATCCTTGGACATGTTGTTGGCTAAGTAAAAACGAGATACGAGTAGAATGAAATGAGTAAACGTCAAAACATGAAAGCATGGTGATACTCGATAGGTAAGAAATAATATGAACAGTCCAGCACCTATCAACATCAGCATACTTTGTAAGATAAACCTCATTAAACAACATCTGATCTTTATTTGGATATTCATATATTTTATGCATAAGATATGTTACTCAACATACAACCAGAGTTATTGTAGGCCAAAGGAATATATATATTGGCAAAAATATAGTGGTTCAGTAATAGATTTACACTTAGAAACGGAGAAGAAAACCTGCTTACAAAGTTAATACATATCTGGGTAGCACAGCATGTATTGTTGGCCAAAAAAAGCAAACTATTTTAGTTGAAAACCCACTAGTTATAAATAATGCTGAGGATTTGCAATGGTGGATTCAAAGGCTTCAATAATGAACCCCTGAAAAGTGATTTCAGTTGTTTCGACTCTAGTACAAATAAGGTGGCAAATAGTTAGATGATTATAAACCAAATCAGTATAACCTTCAATAAACTTAACTATAATGTTGGTAATCTTGCATCTCTGTATTAAATGTGAATAAAAGAATATTAAATTCTATATATTGTCAATTACTACTAATTTCATAGTAAGGCATTTAGAACTATCTCAGCTTGTTTATCCCATCAGATTAAAACACAACAGTATTATTTTCATCTTCTAAATTATCACAAAACACCAAAAATATATCAACAATGCCCAAAAATCTAACAACAGCTCTGCAGCTCGATATATTCATTTTGGCTCGTTTAACCAATATCTGCTACAAACGTAGGTAATAAATTTATTCCTATCATCAGTTTTTATTATACTTGAATCATCAATAATAGCCATTAATATTAAATATTGAGGCATGAATGTTTTAGAACCTAGTTTAATATCTGAATAAATATATATATATATATATAGATAACACATGTATTCCTATGCAGCACCTCATGTGAATAGAAGACCACTGCCATAGATGATCCATTCTGGAGTTGAGTATCCCTCAGATCCGACCTTCAACCCAAATATTCTTTGTTTCGTGCTTCAAATCAATCTTCCTACTAACATGCTTCAAGATCCGGCCATCAACTCAAATCTACCAAGTTTCGTGCTTCAAGATCCGGCCTTCACCGCTGCGAGCCCACGACATCGTCAACATAGCTCCTCCAAACCGAACGCCATCTTCCTAATGTCGCTTTATTTCACTGCGTTGATGGAACAAATTATGTCACAAATTAGGGATTTGTGATAATGGAAGATTGAAGGGATGCATTAAAAGTAGTTGGAGTTTGATTTCGTAAAAGATGGGAATCGGGTTTGGATTTGGAATTAGAAGCGATTTTATTTTGGCTTGGATTTGGAATTGAGGAAGGCGACAGGTAAAAGAACAATGGTAAAAATTTACGGGAGATGAAAAGAAATTTGCTTGGAGCCAAAAATTTTAGCTTGTAGCCAAAAAAAAATGTTTGAGTGAAACCCTTTTGCCGCTTTGTTTTTGCTTGCCGCGTTAAAAATTATTTCAGTCCGTTTTTTTTTCAGCCCGCGCTCATTTTTTATAATATTTTTATAAGTCTATAGCTATTGCAACATAGTGTTGATATCTATGCTAACATCCTGAAGCAAATGTTGTAATAGACAAAAATCAGCATAGCTATCGTTACATTGTAGCTAGCAACATCTTGTATTTTTGTTGCAATAGGCCATCTATGGCGTAGTGTAGATTCGAGTGATAGCTCAAAGTGGATTTGCGCCATGGAGGAAGAGATGCAATCATTATTGAAGAATCAAACTTGGGAGTTGGTTCCACTTCATAAAGGATACCGTGCTATTGGGTGCAAATGGATATACAAGGTGAATGACGATGGAAGATACAAAGCTAGGCTAGTGACTAAGGGGTTTACATAAAGGAAGGGAAAGGAGTACGATGAGATATTCGCATTGATTTTGTACCATACTTCAATCCGGATATTACTTTCCATAGTTGTTATTCACGACTTGGAGTTGGAGCAAGTTGATGTGAAAACCGCCTTCTTGCATGGTGATTTGGATGAAGACATCTATATGGAGCAACCAGAAGGTTTTGTAGTAGATGGTAAGTCAAATTTGGTTTGCAAGTTAAAGAAATCACTATATGGTTTAAAGCAATCACCTAGACAATGCACAAGAGATTTAATCATTTTATGCTTGAAAATGGTTTTGATAGAAGCATCAAGGATGCTTGTGTTTATTTCAAGAAGTTGAAAAATGATTGTTGGGTGTATTTACTCTTGTATGTGGACGACATGCTCATTGCTTCTAAGATAAGAATGAAATCAACAAGCTAAAACTGAGTTTTAAATTGGAGTTCGAAATGAAGGATCTTGGAAAAGCAAAGAAGATATTGGGCATGGAAATAGAAAGGGGTCGAAAGCGTTTTGAGTTGAAATTGACTCAAAAGGAGTACATAAAGAAAGTGCTTTGCCGGTTTAGCATGGAGAATGCAAAGGCGTCAAATATGCCTTTACCTTTGCATGTGAAGCTTTCGAGTAAGAGATCACCTATCTTGAAGAAAGACAAGGCTTATATGGCAAAGGTGCCATATGCTAGTGCGGTTGGAAGTCTAATATATGCTATGATGTGTACAAGGCTCGATATTGCAAATGCCATTGGGATGGTTAGTCGGTATATGGCTAATCTGGGAAAATCGCATTGGGAAGCTGTAAAGCTTATATTTAGATACCTTAGAGGTACATCATCTCATGGTCTTGTTTTTTGCGCTAGTAAGGGGATGGATTGCAAGTTGGTTGGTTATTGTGATTCAGACTATGCCGGTGATAGGGATCGAAGAAAATCAACTTTCGGATATGTCTTCACACTTGGAGGTATAGCCATAAGTTGGAGATTGAGATTGCAGATCGTAGTTGCTTTATCCACTACGGAGGCGGAGTTGATAGCCGTGGTGGAGGCGACAAAGGAGGCACTTTATTTAAGGCGATTGTTGTGAGACTTGAGATTCGAGCATGATAGCATCGATGTTCGATGTGATAGCCAAAGTGCTATTCACTTGGCGGAGAATTTGGCATTTAGCTCATGGACTAAGCGTATTGAAGTGAGAGAGTCATTTTTAGTAGCCATGGATGAAGATAAGAAAATATATCTTCGAAAAGTGAACACAAAGGATAACGCATCGAATATGTTCACCGAGGCATTGCCGGTTGGGAAGTTCGAGCATTGCTCGCACTTGATTCGCTTGGAGAGGTGCTAGGTGCCACGGGGTTGCACGGTTGAGGGAGAAGCTTGGTTATGGATGAGGAAGAGTATAGGTGAAAGATTGTGCTTTTATCTTCTTGGTGAGTTTTTATCTATGGTGAGGCGGTTTAGGATTTGGATGTTTTCAACACTTCATTAGCGGGCGGGGGCATTGCCTAAGCTCGTTGGTGGAGTGCAATGGGCAGTGACTTTGCCTGAGCTCGTTGGAAAAACATTTATGTTTGGTTGAAGATAGAAGTGGTGATAGTTGGTGCTATCGGTTGTTGATGATGGTATGGTACCATTGGAGTTGGAGATGGATATAGTGTCGATGTAGAGTGTTAAATTTTGACGACACTATGTGGAGAAATTGAAGTGGTTGGAAGTAGCTCGATGATGGAGAAAACGGTTCGCGAATCGGAGCTCGAAGGAGGAAGATATGGCGAAGAAGGAGGAGTTGTGCTGGAGCAACAGCGACAGACGTCTGTGAGAAGGCTTTAGGAATTTTTTTTCCAGAGAACCAAAACAGACGTCTGTCACTTGTGACAGACGTCTAAGGCGACTTCCGCCATTTTTTTGGCCAGGGCTTGGTATGAAGATTTGTGATATTCGAAGGGGCAATCTTGAAATCTTGCCTAGGTTTTCTATTCTCCTATATAAGCTATTTTCTGGATCTAGATTGATATGCAACAGAAAAGCGACTGCAAGGGTTTTAGCCTCCACTAATTAGGGTTTATCTAAACCTAATTTTCTTCAATTTTCTTCTCTACAAATCAATTTTAATAGAATTTTTTATCATTGTAATCAATCTCTTATACTCTTCTCATCGATATTAATAAAAGCTCTATCTTAAAGTGGATGTACATTAACACAACGTTAGTGGAACCACTATAAATCGATGTGTGATTTATTTTTCGTTATTGCTCTTATATTATATTGCTTGTTTGGTGATTGTGATTGACCTTGGACTGAATTGAGATTGGGATTGAGATATTGATTGGTTGTTTTTGCACTTCTTACCACGATCTCGTCTTTCGCTGTGCTTTTGGGGTTTTGATTTGAGTGGTCTCGATTTATAATTTCCTACAACATATACATCATTCAACTTCATATTTTCCTTGTCTGCACCAATATTCACCATACCTTCTTTAATCAGTGGATGAGTTGAGTTATCTACTATGATTATGACCCATTCTCCATCATGCTGGAGCGTCTCTGAAAGTAATTGATCATTTACTCAATGATTCATTCCTTTTTATGCTCGATGTAATTGACTAGTGTTTTGATTATTGTACAAAAATCCACATTTTCCTTTCTTTTGGTTACTTCTTTAGTAAAGCATTTCTCCCAATTGAATTGATCTTCTTCTTTAGTTTCACAAGTAGCATTTTCTTTAGAGAGTCTAACATGACAATTTCTCTTGATGTGTCCAGCCATTTCGCAACCGTAACATTTAAAGAACTTGTTGCTTTATGGACCAATACATTTTTCTCATTGGCACCTCATTATATCTCTTTTCTTCTTGAAAATAGAACAACATTAGGTTCTAAGTTGAACTCATGGCCATCCATGAAGCTAAAGCCTCTTGATTACAAAGCAAAATTTCTAATTCCTAAACTAATGGTTGAGTTTCCCAACGTTGCGTCGATGTAATGAAGGGTGAGTTCTCCTTCTTTAAACCACGAATGAGATATCTACGTAAATGAGCTTCACTAATTTTTTCATTCACATCCAATTTTGAAATTTCAGTGCACTACAAGAAAAGTATGTTTTAACAACCTTTAATGTCAGCGTATAAATACTGAATGATGTAGAATGTGTTTGTGAGAGAACTATCTCTACGGTTTAATGCTGACAGAAACATTAGAGCATCTCCAACCCATGAACTATTTTGATGTAATGTCAATTACACATCATCAACATTTAATTTAGTTCAAATTTTCATCTTCAATGTCAATGTTAATGACAATGTTATAATGACTTGGCATAAATATTATTAGACATTGTCTAGTGCAATGTCTAGTTTTAGACATTGCACTTCGCAAAGTGGGGTAATAAATATTCATAATGGAGTAATTTTTATCTATTATTTTTATTTATTTAAATTTTGATTAGAACACATAGTCAATTTTTTCTCAATAAATACATTTGCATTGGAATAGTTTTCTTGTTTTTAACGTGATGTTTAAGTTTAAAAATTACATTGAGTTAACATTGTGATTTATCCCTTGACACGTAGAATTTAATTAACATCCCATTTTGTTTGCATTGAAGGTGCACTGATTGCTTATTTGGTTTGCCACTAGAGTTGTTATGGTAATGGTTACCGTTACCATTTCACAAATACCGTTACCGTACCATTTTTACTGGTAAGCGAAAATTGCTTACCGTTACCGTTACCAATAGGCTGGTATACCAAAGACTGGTATATCAATAATCTGGTAACCGTTACACTGGTAATGGTAAATTACCGTTTGTCTAAAAAAGGTTAGTAGCATAACACGTATTCACACCATAACGGTGCTTCATTGTACAATTTATAGTGTTACTTAATAAAAGACATAAATGAAAAGGAAGTGAAGTGTATTTAACATTATTTCACCTGGTTAATAAACTAAATTTAATCATTTGTTTGGTTCTAAATGCCTATAATAAAGCATGTTACATGAATATACATGTATTATAAATTAACTGGTAAAATTACCGTTACCGCTGGTATTGAAGAAATGTTACCGATGATTTACCGTAGAATATGGTAATTTCACCATTACCATACCGATTAAAATAGTATACCGATTTCACTCGAAAATGGTAACCGATTGGCTGATAATGATATGGTAATGGTAAATTTACCGTTACCATAACAGCCCCATTTGTCCCCACCCGTTGATGTTTATTCAGTTTACCGCCACCTCTCATTTGCCTGGAGAAACAAAATCCATTTTCCCCCATCTTTTAATCGAGTACTCATTTCCCTCCTTGATTTCCATTTTCCATACGTCGATTGCGATTTCAACGCCAAAAACCTCATCTTCCTTCATCTTCCACGTCGATTGTGAGCTTCTCTGTCACTAGCACTTTGATCCGCATCGATTTCAATTTCGTTTTTTCTTAGCATCTCCACACCGTATAATTTCAGTATATTGTTGTTTCTGTTTAAAATTCCAAGCATCTTTATCTTCATTAATCACCTCATAGCCTCTTGTCCGATCCGAATTTGACCTGCGGCTCGGATCAGAACTTGGCCACCTCCGCATTCAATTCAATCTATACTCCACTGGAATTCTTAACCTCATGCGAAATATGTGCGCTCAACCCCTATACATGTTCCGAGAAGCAATGTGCAGATTTCGACATGTGTGGTTCGAACTTGAGGAAGTTGGAAGAGAGAATGGTGGCGGTGAAGGAACATGAGACAAAAATGAATGTTTGGTTTGATCGCAATCAATTACGTTGCTCACCATTATGGCATCGAATATTTCGTTGTCGTTCAAATCTAGATGAGGGGTATCGTGGAAGGTAGAGTAAATTTATATAGAATAGGGAAGCTCCCGAGGAGGGTATGCTAGTTTCTAATGGAATATTCTGTGCTATGTTGTGAGTTATAAATGTTAAGCATCTAATTAATCTTCCTTATCTATTTAAAGGATCCATGTAATGATGTAATGCAAATATAGGATGCTTGGATCATGCTGTAATTAATTAATTTATTTGCTTCAGATCATTTTTTAGGTTCATATTACTGTTTCTTTTGTTGTTTATTTATATATGTACTATTAGCGAAATAAGACTGATTACTATATGTCTAATCCATAATCCAGAGCTATGACAATATATATATATATATATATATATATATATATATATATATATATATATATATATATATATATATATATATATATATATATAACATACCATACTAGCTATATTTTCACACTAATTAGGTTACTTGTTGTCCAACTTTCTGAATACTTCATTATTATTAACCACTAATTTGTGTCGATGTTAACATGGAATTTGGATTTTGCTGGCATAGAATTTTACTAGAAGTTGGTAATAATGCAGATGATAATTTGGTTTCATTTAAAGCTTCAGTTGTGAGTAGTCTTATATTTTATATTCTTCTACATTTGATCAATAGAGACATCTTCCTGACTAGTATTCAAATATTTGAATTGCTGCATGCCTAATTTGTAATTTAAGAAGGTTGCAGGCTGGTGCTGGCGAGCTTTTTGTTCCTAGTCCGCTTCTTTTTCAAAGATATCTCGGAATGCTTGTTGCATGGGTATGTGCTAAGGCCCCTCTCACATCCTTCTCCTCATTTGAAACTTCATTGTCATACTTGCCCATGTACTGCCTGTTAAATGCCAAATTCATACATGTTGTTTTGCAGTGCATGCATGCTACTGATTGTTTCATTCTTCTTGTGCACATACTTGCTGGCATAAAGGAACCTACTCTTTTATTGCTTTTAGAATCCAAATTAATAACCATCACTTACTTAGCAATGAGATAACATTAGTTACCACTGATTCTTTGGATTCCTCAAATTTTCTTATTTGGCTATTTCTCAGCTGCTAACTGGTTAGTATTTGCTTTTTAATTTTTAGTTCTGTAAGCACTCACTACTAGAATTACTGTATATAGCAACGGGGGGCAACGGATTCCAACGGCTAGCAACGGCAAGCTGTTTCTCGTAATTTTTTATAATAAAAAACACATGCCGTTGGAATATTACCGTTGGCGGCCGTTGCTCGCCGTTGGAAATCCGCGACTAAACTGTAGCCAAACCTTCTTCTTCCTCATTCAGTTTTTACACGAATACAATATCAAATTTCCCAATTTTCCCCCCCTACAAAAATTTCCAACCCCATTTTATCTCCTTCTACACGTTCTAGCATCCTCATCTTCGTTTGCAAGCTCCACAACCTCCAAAATCATGTATTATTTGATAAAACCCTAATTTTGATAAATTTTTAATTTTAGGTTAAACTGATAATTTTTGTGTATGTATTATGCTATTGTTTATGTAGTGTAGTGTATTTGACCTTAATTATTGTTATTAAACTAATTATTGCATGTTTAACTATGATTTGTTAAATTAGGATTATTATTAAATTAGTGTCAAACTTAATAATTGTTATTGACCTAAGCATGAACCTCACTTGTTATTATATTAGTGATTGAATTGCGTAAAATCGTACATAGAAAGTGATGATATTGACCTATAAATTGTTCACTTTTGACATGTTATGATACGATATATACGTGATACATTTTGTGCATGACTGGATGTGATTTGTGATGCGTTGATTCAACATCTTGTATCGCTAATTTTAAAATTTAAACCCTTAGATTGTTTTTGGCCCCGTCTGATAAGTATTGTATACGATTATTGTGTGGATATTCGTTTTTTTAACAGAACGGACATCTATATTCATCGTGTACAGTATTTGTTGGATTTGTCCCTGTATTGGATAAGTTACAAAAACAATAACGTAATTAAATCTCGTAAATCATTTCAGTTTAAACGGTTCGTAAAATTTCGGCAGCGCTTCTCTTTATGTTCCCTGTGTACACGCAATTGTGTACTGTTCAGGGAACTAAAGCGAAGTGCTGTCGAAATTTTGTTGAATCGTTTAAATTGAAATGATTTATGCGATTTAATTACGTTATTGTATTTGTAATGGGAGGTAGGATGACCCATCAACAAAGTGTCAATGATAATATCAAATTCGCTAATAAAATTGTTTACATTGAATATAATGTTCATTTCAAAATAAGCTTTAAGTATTATTTTAACAGATATAACACAAACAAGAAGAATGTTTATAAAATTGTTTTAATAAAAAATGTCAATGCAAATTTATATCGTACTTTTTAATTATATACGTAGGTAAATGGACAATTATTTTACTGATCGGAGCTGGATGTACAAAAAACGAAGGGTCGATACCGAAGGCTCAACAAGCGAACATTTTAATAATGGTGTTAGCGTATTTATGGATTTTGCTTTACGTAATAACGAAAACTACAAAGAAATCCGTTGTCCATGTAGTAAATGCAAACTGTTAAAGCATTTGATATCTCAAATGGTTAGAGTTCATTTGCGTTAGTACAGTTTCGTGTCGAACTATTTAATTTGGGATCGTCCTGGGAAACAGTTAGCATCTAATTCCGTACAAGATGAGGAGGTGGTGAGTAATGAAATTGGTACGACAAATCTTGTAGAACATATGGTTGAAGATGCTGCACGTTCAATGTTTCATGTTCCGCAATTAACTGATGACGATGGTAATGTTGAAGAAGAACTAAATATTGGGGCAAAAAAAATATATAATTTGTTAGATGCCGCGAAAAAACCTCTTTGGGAAGGCTGCACAAGCGGAACCCAATTATCAGTAACTGCTGAATATATTGCGATGAAATCCAAATACAAGCTCACAGAATCTGGATTTACGGCCTCAGTGCCGTTGGAAGCCGTTGAAGTGTATACCAACGGCATTTCCAACGGCGAGCAACGGCTTTCCAACGGCCTTCCGCTGTTGGAAACAACCATTTCTCTTGTAGTGACTGAGTTTTTGGACTGAAAAGAGAGAATGATGAAGTTCTCATGTTTTTATTTATTAAGATTATGGTACCTGACATTTTAATTTATGGAATTTTACGCACTTTAATTTCTAGGACATGTGGATTCTTAACCTCCTTCATTTATAATGGTTCACCTTTTTTATTATATAAAATAGAAACTATGATTTATTTTGTGGGCTCAGATATGTTTTTCTAATTTTGTTTATGGAATAAGCGACTTTAAATTTAAAGTTCTGGTCTTTAGTTCAAAAAACAAGAACATGAAGGTTAACGGGGACTACATGAACGTTTAATAGTTTACGATTAAGTAGTAATAATGGAACTAGTCTAATGGTATGAATAGTACCTTTAGCCAAGTAGAACAAAAAACTGATATCAATACAGTATATTTTTTGTTTAATTTTTGAAAAGCGATGATATTTTAAGATAATAGTTTAATTCTATATGCCATAATGATTAGGCTTCTTTATCATAAAAATTGAAGTTATATGATTGAAAACTATATATTCTTTATACAGTCCATAGCTTCATTTTATTGGTTTTGGGTTATTTTTGGGCTATGGTGATGTGACAAGTGTAACCGATTATTTGAGGACATATTTGAGTTATTATTTAGTTGACTATTTGATATAAAACGAATCAGCCATGCATTTGGAAAAAAGGAAATATACATGTGGAAATATAGCCAGTATGATATGTTAAGAAAATAATATGCTTAAAATTTTCATATCTGTAACCTCTTTAATTCCCACTTGAAAAATGAACGATTTATTTTATGACAAAATATAGATTGTAAGAATCTTCCATTTGAGGTTGATGCCTTATAAATAGCTTCAGCACAAAATAAGAAACGGTCTCTCGAACGCATAAAAGGCTGGGAGTTCACATTTTCATCATCCTTGGTAAAATCAAGCCCACCACGTAGACATTCGTAAACTGCTCTACCGTAGTTTTTTCTGAGATTACGCATGTAATTTTTGGTAGTAGATCCATAATCAAAAAAGTTTTTGTGATTGTTCCAGAAGAAATGAAACAAAAGATACGGTAGAACTAGGACAGTTATTGTTTGAGGTCTATCCAATGCTTAGATGTAGAGGCGCATAATAGATCGATATGAACATCATGAGCTGCCCCGTAATAAAACCCGTTGTTGCTGATATCTCCTTCTCAGTTTCTTCTTCCATAACCCGAGCTCGGAGAAGGAAGAGATAAGAGGGCCCTATGGAAAATGTGGTTAGAAATTCATGATAGAGTCCAACCACAACGACCGAATCTTTCCTTAATTTAAAAATCTGATTCCCATATTGTTTTGTTGTTTTGTTTCAGCAATGCAAATAGAGAACGAACGCGAGAAAGGGGCCCTCGGTTCCAGTTTATCATTATTTCATTTAATATTTCATTTAAGGCAAAAAAAAAGAAAATTTCCTTTTTTGTTGGACTAGTTAAAAAATATACTCTAGAATCTGAGTTACAGGACAATTTAGGGTTCAAAGAGACTACCAGATCCCCGCTATTAGCTGTAAAGTTCGTATGAACTATATATATATATATATATATATATGTAATATAAACTATATATTATATATTCTTGTTCATAATTCTATCCATAACATAATATAACTAATAAAAAAATATAAAATTAATATGCAAATTAATATTAATAATATATTTAATAAATAAATAGAATAATATGACTAAATAGAATTCTATTCTAATAATGTAACAGAAATAAAATATCTGACTAATTTCAATTTTATTATTCGCTACATCTGGCTTTTCAAGTAAAATGCATCAATCAGCAATATTAGTACCTGCTCTACAATCTCAGTGGTTAATGATGCATGTAAGTATGATGTTATTGAGCTATGCGGCTTTTTTATGTGGTTCGTTATTATCAGTCGCTTTTTAGTCATTACATTTCGAAAAAACATCGATATTTTTTTTAGAAGCAAAAATTTATTAATATTAATTAAGTCATTTTTTTTTGGAAAGATTGAATACTTGAACGAAAAAAGAAGTGTTGTTAAAAGCACTTCTTTTCTTTCATTTCCAAATTATTATAAATATCAATTAATTCAACGTTTGGATTATTGGAGTTATCGTGTATATATGTAATAACTCGAGCATCTATTTCAAATGAGTATCCCATTTTTGTGCAGAAAAGTTATGAAAATCCACGTGAAGCAACCGGGCGAATTGTATGCGCCAATTGCCATTTCGCTAATAAGATATTGAAGTTCCGCAAGCTGTACTTCCTGATACTGTATTTGAAGCAGTTGTTCGAATTCTTTATGATATGCAAGTGAAACAAGTCCTTGCTAATGGTAAAAAGGGGTCTTTGAACGTGGGGGCTGTTCTTATTTTACCCGAGGGATTCGAATTAGCCCCCACCAATCGTATTCCCCCGAGGTGAAAGAAAAGATAGAAAATCTGTCTTTTCTGAGTTATCGTCCTAATAAAAGAAATATTCTTGTGATAGGTCCTGTTCCAGGTCAAAAATATAGTGAAATCGTCATATATATATATATATATATATATATATATATATATATATATATATATATATATATATAAAGATCTATTAACGCAATGAACAACTTAATGTAAAAAAAATAAATGTATCGAATATTTACCTGAACTGTCAACATTAGTACAATGTTACTTGTGCTTATTGAATTGGTTGGATATTTTAATAACCAAATTTGGTCGTGGACCATATGAGGATCCATCAGTTGGTAAATTAATCTATACATAATATGTATTAGAATAAATGCATCAATTATTGATTTGGTTTTGATATTGGCCTGCAAGCAAATAATGTCCTTTTCTTTCCAAATGCCAATGACATATCCTGATTATGATGGTGGTAGAAGAATAGTGGATTGAACTCCCAAAACATCTTCCCTACAAAATTATTACATTTTTTTACTAGTTTCTTAACATTTATATATTCTAGTGTAAATATATAAACCAAAAACTCTATGGACCTATATTGCTCTTTTAATAATGTGTGTAATCTTATCTGGCGTTCTATCTCTGCATGGAGCATGGCTCAATTTTTCTATATAGCTGGACCTATTTGCATGGTTTGCTTTGTTGTGGTTACATACATATCAGCTTCTCTTTTATCCGATTGATATAGATTGCATGACTCTGTAACTGGAACCAAGAATCACATTTACATGGATGCTGTTAGAGTTAACTTGAGTCATGCAGCCATTTAATTTATATATTTTTTCATCGACATCTATGTTTTATCTGAAATTCACAGTAAATGATGGCCATATGTAGGTGAAAAGAGGACATAAGCATATGCTTCTCTACAATACATCAGTATGTACTCATATAATGTTGCTTTTACTATCGCTGTATCAATTAGAATGAGGTAATTGATTTCTCTTTATTCTTCGCTATTAATCTTGTACTTTGGCGCAACATGCATGAACAATTATATGCTTATTATTATTATTTTTTATTTTGGGGTGGGATTTTTTTTTTTTTTTTTGGAAGGAGGGTGGAGGTTTGTGTTGTTTAATTAGAGAATGTACAACAGTCTTCTGCTTGGATGCTTATTATCTTCAGAAACACCAAGTAAATCCTCGTTGGACGAGTAATTGCATATGGTTAAATGGCAATGCTTAATTTATTTCACTAACCTATGTTTAATTTGTTAAATGGTATATTATTAAATGTTATAGGACACTCAGTTTTTCAAATGTACTTTTAGTTAATTGTCAAAAGCTGATGCCATTAATAATCTGTGATTGTACATGTTTAGGGGATTCGTAAACATACGTTTGGCTAAAGCAGTTGCTACTGAATGCGGGGCAACTTTCATTAATGTTTCTTTCTTCTTCTACATTGGCTTCAAGATGACATGGAGAGAGTGAATGCAAGGTCCAAATAGTTTACCGTTCTCTTTATGATTCTTGAGGGTATGCATAGTTTCCAACCATGTCATCTTTTTTGTTTCTTGATCACAACTCATCTGTCTGTGAATCTGAGTATTGTTTAAGTACTAATAGTCGCACTTTAAGTTTGCAATTGAGTTAGAGTTCCCATAACACTACAAAACACTCTTTGTATAGCGACGGCTATTATGCGTTGGCGGCCGTTGCAAACCGTCGCTAGCCGTCGCTAAATCCCGTTGCACTAATAGTCGTCACAAGGCAGTATAGCGACGGCATTAGCGACGGCTCCGTCACCAATTTAGTAACGGTTAGCAACGGCAAATTGTCTACGTGGCAGGTTGGTGGTTACACAGCTATGCATCACTATTCGTTGCAAGCCGTTGCAAGCCTGGACCAATTTGCCGTCGCTAGCCGTTGTAAGCTTGGACCACTTTGCCGTTGCAAGCCGTCGCTAATCTGGGTTGTTTTTTTTTGACCAGCAAACCATCCTTGTCCCTTCCAGCACCAACTCCAATACTAATCAATATCCATCACTTTTACCACATCATATACACTTCAATCATCCTTCCCATAATCAAATATATCACCAATAATCCAATATAACACATATATCAATAATAACACAGCTATATACTTAAATAACCATAACATTCTACCAACCAAAATCCATCATATAACAAAACAAATATCATCCATCTCCAGTCATCAACCATCACAGAATAAGTCGTCAAGCATCGAAAAAGTACCAAATACATACATAAGTCATATCCACGAAAAGTATCCATCAACACAAACAAAAAAAACAAACCTACGAATCATCGTCTTCATCATCATCGTTCGTCCCGGGCATAGTCCCATGCTGCGCAACATTTGCTGGGAAATGCTGCGAAATGCTGCTTCGCCATTCATTGAGGTCGGCCAGCTGCTTCCGCATCTCCAAAATCTCAGTGGACCCCACAGATCTCTCATACGCCCTTTGGAAGTCTATAGCCTGTAAACAAAACAATCACGATCTAAGTACATATTTTAAGTTTCATCTACGGTCAATATAATCGAAAAAAAATAATACTACACAAATTTAGTTATTTATTATTTTTACAAAACTTAGTTAAATTTTATAATCATAATTCAGTTTACAGTAACCAGTAATTTTTCTACACTTTTTTAATATTTCTAAATTTTATTCAACTTATTATTATTACAAATCATTGTTAATTATTATTATTGAAGAAGATATAGTTATATTTTTATATACTTAGTTATTTCTAAGCTAAATTTGTTAATTTTTATAAAATTTAACGTTATTATTATACAAAATTTAATATTTTATAATCTTAGTTACTTTACTTGTTATTTTTAGAAAAACTTAGCTATGTGTTCAATTTTTACAGTACGTAGTTAATCTTAGTTAATTTGACAGTAATCAGTAATTTTTCTACACTTTTTAAATATTTGTAAATTTTATTTAACTTATTATTAGTACAAATCATTGTTAATTATTATTACTGAAGAAGATATAGTTATATTTTTATATACTTAGTTATTTCTAAGCTAAATTTGTTAATTTTTATAAAATTTAACGTTATTATTATACAAAATTTAATATTTTATAATCTTAGTTAATTTACTTATTATTTTTAGAAAAACTTAGCTATGTGTTAAATTTGACAATAACCAGAAATTTTTATAACAACTGCTTAACTTTCATCTAAACTATAGCAATTATTAATTTAAATTAAAGTAGTTAAAACTATATACCTCCTGATTGCCATAACTGTAACGCCTGTTTCGCATCCCTGGATCTACAATCTTATCCCATATATTATTTGACTCCTGAACCGTCAAATCATCCCGTCCAAGTCTCTGTGATACCTTTGCACACTCGGCATCAAATCTCTCCTGCAATTACATCAAGTATAATTTATATTTAAACTGTAAATTAAAAGAATATGTGCAACAATATCATTGCAAAATTAAAAGAATAATCATATTTACCATAACAGATTCAGCTTTATCATCACAGTAATCATATTTGATATTCCCATCTTCGTCGGTTGTTTCAACTGCATGTGTCACCCTAAACACCTCAGCAAGCGTCGGCTCCCGGTGAAGCTTAGTCGTCTGAAATTATACATGAATACAAAATGTAACTAATTGTTTAAATAATATTACATATTTTTATAAAAACAACTTAGAAATTTACCAATTCTCTCCGCCATTCCTGAAACGACTTCGAGCCACCACGGTGCACAGCGGGGATTAGCTATAGGTTCAACAAGTTCCCCATGACGATCCCATAAGTAATAATTCGGCACAAAACCATATTTATACAGATGTACTTCTACTACATCCGCTTTCCAATGCTTCAAATGTTTGCACTTAGTACACGGACAACGAATTTCGTCGTCATATTTATTATTAGATTTAGCGAATCTAATAAATTCGTTTACACCTTTATAGAAATGTTCCTTTATTGATCCTTTCAGACCGGTTCGGACTTCATACATCCAACTACGATCGATGAAATAATCGAACATTTTTCCTGATTTTAAAAAATATGTTAGAAAATTTGAATAAAAAGTTCGGTACGATTAATTTATAACCAAAGACCCTTGTACAAAATTCAAATAACTCCTTGATTTATTTTTTCAATGTTTAATTCACTGTTTTTTAACCAACTAAATAAATAAACCACATTTTATATATAATTTATAATTTGAACAACAGCAAAATATTTTATTATTCATTCAACTATTTTAATATTTCTGAACTAAATTTTAAATTATAAAACATTTTTCAACTTTCATTTAACTATAATAAATGCACTACAACTACTTTTTTTTCAAACTGTTTACAAAAATTTTTTCATTACAACGGCGCCATGGTAGCACCGGAGTAATGTCTATGCACTACACCTCTTCCTAAATTGGCTTGCACCATAAACAACAATTTTATCCACTTATACAACAATTTTATCCACTCGTATTATTCACCACTAATATTATTGAACAACCATTAATATCATCAAATAACCACTAATTATCCAATTTCAAACAATCACCAACTATTCAATCACCAAATATTCAATATAATCACCATTTCAAACACATAATCAACCATTTCAATCACCATTAACACCAATTATCATCAACCAATATTCAATAATCACCATTCACACACATAATCAACTATAACTTGTCGCAATAACACTCGAATCTACTAGTTTTCGTTAACCAATATCACATAATCAACAAACAAACACTTTTCATAATTAGGGTTTTTTGACTAAATATCAATTAAACCCAATTTAAACCCTAATTAAATGCAAAAGGAGCGGAGATTAACATACCTAGGTGATTGCAACGGGTAGAAACGGGTAGAAACGGCCGGAATTGCGACGGGGAAGAATTTGGGGTTTAGGGATTAGAAATTGGTGGGAAAAAAATGAGGGAGAAGGCTTCGCGGGTTTCTGTTTCTATCAGCAGATCGTGCAACGGCTAGCGACGGCTAGCGACGGCCGCTTTTTTTAGCCGTCGCTAGCCGTTGCAACCCTCGGTGGCTATACCATCCGGTTCTAGTAGTGTAATGAATTTGAAATTTGGTAGCGATATACTTTTCTACCTAGGACCATAAATTGCAGCCGATAAATTACCAAAACTTAGGACTACCTTGACATGCACACTTTCTTTCTCAATGACAATAATAGTGCACTCATTAAGATATGTGTTCGTAACGCGATTCTATCTGCCATCATTGGACTTTCCTAAAGCATTGCCCTTCATTTCTAGAATTTTGATGTTATTTTAGTTCTCTGACTTCATTATGGCTTATTGTCTGTTATTCGAACATAGTGCTCTTTTTGGCTTGTTGTAGCCCAGTGCATTGCTGCACTGCCAGATGATAAACCACACTATTTGATGGTAATATTTTATCCGTATTCGTATTTAGTTATTAGGTTAGCTTGTGTTATACACTGCCGTCTTACTTATTCTGATTTACACTATCTAATTTTGTGTTTGGAGTCGTTTTTGAAGAGGTTATGGTTCAAAATTTTGAAGATTTTAGGGAGGTTAATTTATTTATTGAGGTATTTGGTTTAGATCTGCAATAGTTAAGAGATGAATATAAAAAACTGTCTAACCTAACAAGTTAGTGCATCAGGTAAAATTTTTATGCTTATAATTTATAATATCCATGCTTCAACAATATCAAGTTTTCAAAGATTTTTTTTAAGTTTTGTGTTAATATTCGTTACAATAGTGTTTTACAAAATTAAATAAACCGTTATGTTTTATATAAATTTAACCAAGTTTACTAAGTTTTATACAAATTAACTAAATTTGTAAAAATTAACTAAGTTAAATAAGTTTTATAAAAATTAAACAAGTTTAATAAAAAATAAGTTTATAAAAATTAATCAAGTTTAAAAAGAATGAGTTTATAAAAATTAAGTTAAGTTTTAATATATTATATAAATCAACTAAGTTTTGTGAAAATTAGCTAAGTGGTCATATTTGATACTCTCAATGTAGAGTTTATTTCTCAACGAGGAATAATTTATAGTGTTTCTTTTAGTGTAAGCCTTTGTATTGCTAGTCATTATTTTTTGGATTTTTTTTAACTCTTTTAGGTTTTTGCAATCTTTTCGATTTTTTCGAATCTTTGGATTCTTTCTATTTTTTTTTTCTCGGTTTACTTGAAGTTTTTATTTTTTCTTGAACTTAGCTTGTTTCTTCGGAAGGAACTGAGAATCCCTGAAAACTCAACCTAGAAAATTTCACATCTTGCTTCCTTAAATATCAACATGAGAGTGTGTCCAATGATGAATAATGGAACGGTTAGCAATTCACATGATGCACTTTATACCATACTGCTCCATTCTGGCAATTTGTTTAAATTAGATAAGTTAGTTTGTATGTATTCATCGCCTATCTGTAATTTATGTCTTAATTAACCTAATTATTAAGTCATGAATGTGAATACTATAAGAGAAACTATTGGCTTTTAACATGCATCAATCCAGATGTTTCAAATGATACATAAATAGTTGAGCTTCAACTCTTCATTTTACTTTTCTATATTAGAATCATGGAATCTTTTATTTTCCTTTTACTCTAATATAATAATAGATCAAACCCCAATTTGAATTCTTAGAAAATGTCAGTCATAGATGTATATATTATAGAATGGACAAGTTTTTATTTTCTTCTGATGCGGGCATAGTGGGAATAAGATTTCTTTAGTTTTTATAGTGGCATGATACATGTTAAAAAACGAGCAAGTTAGATGTGTTATTTTAAATTTGTATTTGATCACTAACTTGTAAAGTTCTTCATTGTAGGTAATCAAAGTTCCTTGGTGCAAAAATGCACAAGATGACGCCTTTTTCCGTATTAAGCATGTGAAACTTTTTGGTTGTCCATTTTGTTGTTAGTATTTGGTGCCAACTTGGTTTATGGTGTTATTTTTGTTTATGGAAATTATGTAAATATGGTTTTATAGATGATGTTTTTGTTAAAGAATATCGTATTAATTAGTTTATGTAAATGATTAATAGTTATGCGTTTATATGATAGTCTGTGTTTGTTTGATTCGAACATGTTATGGATGCTAGTTGTTTGAAATATATTTAAATGCTGATGATATGTATGTACATAAATATTGTGATAGTAAAGCAAAGTATAAATGCTGTAAAAATTAAAGCAATAGAAGACATCATTTATTCAGTGTTGTCTTAATACTTAATTACAACGTTTAGGAAAAGCTGATGAAAATGTAGAAAAACATCCGTAAACATTTTTGAAGCAAAAAGGAAATGTTGTAAAAATTAATAACAGCATTTATAGGTTGCTATTGAAAATATAAAACACAAATGCATCTTTTTTTACAGTGTTCTTTAAATGCTGTTATAAACTATTAACCGCTCATTATAAACGTTTTCCATGGCGTTTTTTTATGTTGTTACAAGTTCTGTATCTGCGGCAGCATGTCGTTATACATCTTTTTTAATAAAGCTGTCATATCCTATTCCAACGTTTTTCGAACACTGTCAAAAGCTGCTTTTGGTGCAGTGGTGGCAACTGTCACGACAAGAATGCGAATGCTAATTAGTTTAATTTCTACACTATGGACCGATCACTGAATCAGATCACATAGTAGCATCACTGGGTCATCGGGATCCTATCCTATAATAAACTCCAGGTCCTTCAAATGAAAATCTTTATTCACGTCTTAAAATATTTACAATTAATTGGTTAATGAGATCCAATCAATTGAAATTTCTATATCACTTGTCTCTCTTTTACTCTCTAGTTTTACTGAGTGAAATACCACTTCAAACATATGTTCAAAAATTTCTACTGTCATGCAAATACCATTTCGCTTCAATCTTCTTTATATAAATCTTAGTCCAAATATTTGTTACCATCTTAATGTCCCTTCTCTATATGTTTCAACAAAAATAATTCAGACTTACTTTACTTAACCAAAATATGACTCTCTTTTACCAACTCAAAAACTATCCTAACTGAATCTTAACTCTCTTCTAGAGTCATAAGCCTAAGTGGCATGTCGACGAGCCTAATTTAGTTTAATTTATTTGGGGAGGAAGGTCAGAAAATCCAATGAAGGTTTATAGTCTCCTTCGTCAAAGGTAGATATCAACTCATCATCATCTGAATATTGGGATCACAATACACAATAAGATCCTGATCCTATACTCCTCATTCAAATTAAATCACATATACCTGACTCATATATTATATATAATATATAGTTTTTTTTGAAGAAAAACGTTATATATTATATATAGTTACATTTATAAAAATATAAATATACTCTCTTGATACGTACTTAGTCCTTAATTTAGGATGATTTCTCTCTGATACCAAATGTAACAACCCGCCTTTTTCAAACATTGGATTGAACGTCCGAACCAACATTAACATGTTAAAGACTAAAAACAACAAGTCATTATGATTAGATAATAAGAAAATTTAACAGAGTCTAATTATTAACTCTTTAAACTTGCAGCGGAGGAAAACAACATATAATATAAAACATCTTTATATTCAACATAAATTCAAATACATAGTTAGGTATGTACAATAAATCCCAATCCAAACACATCATACCTTATTATCGGATGATATATACAATATATACAACAGGGAATGCCTCTGTCATCCGCACCTTTGACCTGTCGATACATATATAAAAAACAAAGGTGAAGGGGGTTAGACATACATCTAAGTGAATGAAACACGTCTAATTCATATATACAATAGGGAATGTCTCCTATATCAGCTTAACTCCTTATGGCCATCAACCTGTCGATACATATATAAAAAACAAAGGTGGAGGGGGTTAGACATACATCTAAGTGAGTGAAACAAGTCTAATTCATATATACTACCAAAAGACTGGCGAAATGTCGCTAGTGTCTCCTAACCCATATAAACATACATTAACCTGCCTACTTGAACCAAAGGAGTAATATCAAGTGCTGACTACTCGATTGAGGTTATGTCACGTCTTATCATGGATTATACACAATCATACACTCAACCAATAAGGTCAACCAAATCCACAATACCGAGGAACATCTATTTCCCTTAAACGACCAACACGATTTTACTGAAGGAACAACCATTTCCTTGAAATAACTATTTCCTTAATCACTATCACTGAGGGAACAACCATTTCCTTGAAACAACTAATTCCTATTAAACACCAAGGGAAAAACTATTTCCCAGGGATACCTATTCCCCGTAACATACTTGCCTCATACGCAGTCACCCAATAATCAACAGCACATTAAATGTGTCCAACATCCACTATTCAATCATACTAAGTCAATATGATATCTAAACATCGATAAACAAATCACACATCCAATTCACAAATATCATACTCACGTATATTCATTTCCACGTATACGTCTCGCCATGTCACAACTGTATCATATTGCCTCCTCCAAAATAATCTGAAGTGTCACATGAAGCCTTAGTTCCGTAATGCCTCCAATCGCATTCAGCCCGATTGGATCCAAGTGTGACCTGGACCAACTGGTTGTTGATCGATCTATATGTCACCTATGACTGATCGACCGGTTGCGTCACCATTCTACCTGTCATGGGAGACTGACCAGCCTCTACATGCTCGTTTTTCAATCTTTTCTTCCTCATGTGCGCATTTTTGGTTCTGGTTTGATTTTATTTTGTAGTATTTGGTTTATACTTGATGTAATTGAGTTTATACTATAATTTTCAATAATTTGTGGTTTCCCTAATACCAATTCATCACATATAATCATCCAAAATCAATAAAATTTGTAAATCACCATTTACATTCAATTCATTCTACTGTTAAACTTAACTATCACTTTAATTGTTAATTTCTTCACTAGAACTTATTATAAATCTATAATCATATCCTAACCAGACCCCTGACAATATGAAACCACTTTAGTTACAATATACAATCATAGAGAGAGTTCACTCATTCAAATTGAAGACCAAATCCTAAAATCCTTCGCTTTCTGAACTAATGTGCCTATTGTTACCCGACTTTTCGAACAAGTAGGCTTTTACTCGAATATGAATGCTAGGATGAATACAAAATGATTCATGGACTTGGGAACATGCTTAAAAGGGCATTAGGATCGAACACAAGAGTTTTGACTTTGGAGCGCAACCAGAGTTAAAGGAACCACTCGGTACCGAGCACTTTTACTCAGTACCAAACACTTTTTCACCCTATGTGGTCCCCCAAAGCTATGGATCATGGAAGGATGTCATATATGATCGTCTTAGAGTGCTTTTCTCAAGGAATATGTGAATAACTTTAAGGAAGTTCTAGAGGAAAGTGGACAAGTACAAGATATATCAGAACATCTTGAAAACAATATAATCTCATAAGAAAAATGCTTAGAACACAATGGATTGGGGATAGAAGATCAAGGGAGGGAAGAAGGCATGGTTTCCACTCCAAAAATCTGGTCAATACCGACCACTTATGGTCGGCACAAAGTTGATTTTACAGCTTAGTGGACCGGTCTTCCCCTCCTACATTCTCGGATTTGGATCTGGACTTGGTATCTCATGGGCTACTAGCTCTATTGAATGATTTTCCTATAAATATAGACCATATAACAACTGGTGAAGGACCTTTTTGGTTCATTATCTTTTTCATCTTCTATCTGTCCTCCATTTTAATCACTAAGGTATATACTATTAGCTATTCTAGGCTATAGGAACTTGTCAATCCCTTATTCTAGTGACTCAAATCTATAATTAATAAAACCTACATTGGGCGTAGGATAGAGATTGCCAAGCCACTTTAAAAATATTGTTGTTCTCTTTGATTTTGATATATTTTCTGCTAGGTTTCTATTATTCTACAGAACTTTAGGTGTTGTGCCATTTTTGCTGTCAAAATTTTGATGTTTTCATTGAGAAGGGAGGTTCTCATGCATAGATCTAGATTTCTACTTTGGATTGGAGTGTGTAGAGGTTAGATCTAGAAAATTTTCATTAAGGATTTGAGGCATTAGCATATTGGGATCAATGGCACCTAGGAGATTTGGAAGATCATCGGGAGTAGTGGCCGAAGAATAAGGGAATACTCATTAAATGGAGGTCAGCAACCAGCAGGTAGTGCCAAGGCCATCTATTCCATAAAAGATGGTTACCATAGTGTAATTTAACAATATGATGCATGAGCCGAATCAGAAGTTGATTGACAATTAAAATCTTTGATGGAAAAGTTGGATGCTAACATAGCATTGTTGACCTAGCAGCCCCAAAGAACCAGGAGGAGCAGGAGGGAGATTATACTTGCTAGATCTGAGGAGGAAAACTCATCTTCTTCTGGTTATATAGGCGAGATGGTAAACAAAAATAGAAGTAAAGGGCTACTGGACCTGTAGAAGGAGTTGTTGAAGACTATGGGAGGAACCCTTCCAAAGTAATTCGAACCGGTACCAACAAGAATCAGGTTGGTACCGAGAAGAATTTGGGTACTTTGAGGGGACGAGGAGCTAAGTTCGTTGACTTATCTGATTCAAAGAATGATCTATAGCATGATGGAGATGAATATGAGCTAGATGTTGGAGCCTAAGGTGCTAGAGTTCAAACAACCGTAACAGAGCCAAACAAGACGTCAACGGAAGACTAGGAGTGGTTCTCCCAAAGATTAGAGAACCTAGACGTCAGTGGGGAAATCGAGATCGTTTGCAAAGCCAAACACTCGGTGCAACCCATGGTAGTCTACTTTCAAAGTACTATGCTAGTGAGGAGTATATAACAGATATGATTAAACGGTTGGTATAAGAAAGCGAATGTATAAAGAACGAGGATTGAGGTTCCGCATCAATCAAAACTCCATTCATAAAGAAAATTTTAAGGGAGGACTATCTCAGGAGATTTATGATGTCTATATTCCATCATACAACAAGTCCACTGATCCCAAGAAGCACTTGTTTAAGTATGAAATGGCACATGGATACTGCCATGGCGACAGATGCGGTACGGTGTAGCTGCTTTCCTATTTTTTCTGAAGGTGTTGTGTTAATGTGGTTTACATGGCTTGCATCGAGGCCGTATCAACTTTTGATAAACTGGCAAAGAAATTCTTGCAGTAGTTCCGGCTCCATGCTGCTTGGTCTAAGGGCGTGATGTGCTTGTCGAGCCTTTCTCAAGGACCAAAGGAGTCATTGATAGGTTCCTTGAACATGTTCAATATCGCGATTACGAAGGTGAGTAATTCGAAGGAAGATTTAGTTTTATGGTTTTGGTCTGGGGCATACATCCGAATATAGACTTAGGCAAATGGCTAAAGATGAAACAACCAACAACTATGGAGGAATTCCAATGGAAGGCTAATTTATTCTTACGATTGGAAGAAGCAAGTCAAGCTGTAGGAAAGACTGATGGTGGACAGTCGAAGAGGTTATTCAAAGCAACATAGCAATTAAACAAACTAATGAAAGTTTCGGTGATGTGGCTATAAATGTTTGAAATTCTAATGACCAAAAGAAAAGGGATCAAGGCTTTGGCAGTAGGCGAAATGAAGCAAAGAAGCACCCAAGAATATGAGGCCTGACAAATATACACCCCTGAACAATACATTGGAGAATATATACCTTGCTACACAAGGAACATAATGATATAAAAGGCCCGCCTAGGAAGGATGCGACCGAGGAGGAAAGACGCTCAGGAAAGTATTATCATTTCCATGACACTCATGGAGACAACACTAACGAGTGTTGACATCTAAGAGACTTTATTTAGGAATTGATAAAGAAAAAAAGTTATAGCAGTATGTCAGAGATCTGCAAGATGGCGGCAAAATACTAGACCCCAAGTGTCGAACGCCTAAGGGAACCAGCCTTGACCCAGTGGAGAAGGACCTAGGTGCAATGATGGAGGATCAGTTATCAATATGATAACGGAAGGACCTCATCTAGCAGAGAAAAGATGAAAGGAAATGGAATGGTATGTAAGCTCGTTGAAGCACATACCATAAGAGAGTTGCTTTGCCATCGAGGATGGAGCTCTAGCTAAGCAATAAAAGATGGTTACAAATGATATAGTTTTCAGAAATAGGGATGCTGATGGAGTCAAAGCAACCGATTAGGATGATTGAATTATCGGTTGAGTTTGGTGATGGAGATCGTAAGGCTGTGCAGATCCAAAATTTTGTTATAATAGACGAGTATTTGGCATATAATGTCTTTTTGGGCCAATCAACCATGGATGATTTTAGAATAACTCTGGCTCCTTGGTGCCTGATGATGAAGTTCCCCATGAAAAACGAAGTCGGATCAATTCAGGGAGATCGGAGCATAGGAAGGGAATGCTATGTCGTAGAGATGAGAGAAGCAAAGCGATGGTAGAAAGGTAAGAATGTGGAGAAGGCTCTTTGAATTAAGAATTTGGAAGCATAACAATCAAAGCCCAAGCCCTAACCCAGGAACCATAGCAGGTTCGATAAGTCTATAGATCCCAAGAAGAAGTTAGAGGAAGTGCAGGGTAGTGAAAGTCGCTATGGATCGAGTAATATGAATAGTCATACTGAATTAGAAACTTATATAATAGCAGTGGAAATAAAGAAAGTAAAAACGATCATACCCGATATTTTATACTGGTTCAAACTTTTCATTCTACGTCCAGTCCTAGACTCCTTCTGGATTTAAACAATACCCTCACTTCGCCTAGAGGAATATGAACCTGAGCAGTAGAACAAAATTTCAATACACTTACCCGAGCAGCCAAACAAGACTTCAACACTGTTGCCTAAGCAGCAGAATAGGGCTGTAATGCCCCTGAATTTTAATTAACATTATTCGGGATATTTAATTGGATAAATTAAATAGAATAATGTGAATAATTAGGGAGATGAGATTAATAAATCCAATGGTCGTATCTTAATGAATGAACTAAAATAAGACTTAACTAAGTTAAGAAGGAGGAATTTCCTAAGGGGTAAACTTGGAAATGAGGCTACATTTCTTAGTATAAATCTCTTCCTCCACTTTAATAAAATTTCACTCTTTCATTCATAACTCCTCACCAACTTTCGGTCGACCATTAAAAGCTCCAGGAAGAGCAATAATTTGAAGATAAAGCTAAGGAATTAAAGCTAGGAAATTGTCTCATTCTCCAATCAACCAATCAAGGTGAATAATCATGTTTATCATCTCATTTTCTGTGTTTGGATCAGTTATGGGTTATACCCGATTCATGTTTGTGATTTTGGTTAGGAAATAACCATTTAAACCTTTGTTTGGATAAGACTTAGGTGTTTTAAAATGTTAATGGGCTAATTAACACGTTTTATTCAGTTTTGGTTAAATTCCAAGTTGTTTTGATCTTCATATGCTTTGAAATTTTAATATGTTGAAGTATATGATTTATAAGATTTTTGGTGATTTTTATGGATTTTTTCTTAGTGGTTAACTAAGGTGATTAAATTAATTAACCCTAAGGGCTAAAGTTCAATATTGCTTCCGCCTTGGTAAAAGCCGGAGGGAATTTTCTTTCAAAAATTGATTTGGGGAAGAAGTACAGTGTTTTAAGAAAAAGGTTGTCTTTTGTATACATTTTACTATTCGAAAGCATTGGTGGAAGCCCCTTGATCAATTACAATTAGACAAGCAAGATGAAACATCACTTTGGTAGGCCTAGATGTACCCTCCAACTCCAAAAGTCGTTTTTATCCCTTCGTCTAAGTCGATGGGTAGGCATGGTGAAGAAGGGAAGAGGGGTGAAGGGTTGGGGAGCTGCTTCCTTTGCTTTCAAATGGAAATAAAACTTGTTTTCAACCGAGTCGAATGGGGATCCTTCGATTCTATAAATTTTTATTAAAAGACTAAGTTTTATATACTCAAGGAGGGGCCACGAAGGGGATCTTCAAAAGCCAAAAACTTCAAGAGTTATTGTTTTAAATGCTTTTATGAAAGATTTTTATACCCTTCGACAAAGTCGAAGGGAAAGGGGGAGGAAAATCCCAACATTCCCATTTTTTTTAAAGTAAAAGTTTTAATACCTTTCGACAAAGTCGAAGGGTAATTCTTCCGACAGGGTCGGAAGTATACTTTTGAAGGATTGGTTCCAACACCAACACTTCATTATTTTTGAATGGTTTCGAAAGGTTTTGATTTCGAAAGGTTTGATTTCGAAAGGTTTTGATTTCGAAAGGTTTTGATTTTGAAAGATTTGATTTTGAAAGATTTGATTTCGAAAGGTTTTGATTTCTAAAGGTTTGATTTCGAAAGGTTTTGATTTCGAAAGGTTTTTAGTTTTATTTCTTTTGAAAGGTTTATAAATGGTTTTATAAGGGAGGATACCCCAGGCTTTCAACAAGTAGAAAGGTAGAACCTTTCGACTAGGTCGAAAAGAAACCTTCCGACAAGGTCGAATTATAGGATCTTCCGATAAGGTCGAATGGTATGATTTTGTGATGCTTTCAAAAGAAAGGTTTCCAAATGGGCTAACTTTGGATGTTTATTTGTTTTCGAATGGGACTTCATTCGTGGGGTTTTAAAGGGCTATTTTTAGCCATTTTTCTTAAGTAAAATTTTGCTAAGTCGAAAGGGTTACTTCAAAGGGTTATAGCATAAAATACTTATTTTGTTTGAATATGTAAGGGAGATCCTTATATAAATTTGATGTTATTAAACCATAGGGACACCGGTGTGGGTTTTATGTTTTAGATACATAGTTTGAGGTTACAAATAGAAATATGCTTTTGAAAATATACATTGGGGCTATCAATGTGTTTTTTTTAATTTAACCTAATTGGGGTTACCAATGGGATTAGGTTAAACAGGTGGTATACCTGGGAAAAATAAGTAATCATGGGGATCATGAATTTTTATAAATAATAATGGGGATCATGATGTTTTAATTAGCCAAGTGATGGGTTCTTGGTTAACCTAGGAAAACCATGGAATGTGCGGTGGATAACCCACATCAAATTTCTAAAGTAAAGAATGTTTTGCCAGAGGTGGTTAGCCTCAGGATTTGGCACCCAAGGATTCATAGTCAACCTAGGAAAACTATGTAGTGTACGGTGGATAGCCTACACCACCTTTTATAAAACAATGTATGATGGATAATCTGCATTTATTTTAAATGGATTTGGGATGGACAGTCCTATTAAATTATGAAGGATAGTCATTTTAAAGATTTTAGAGGGGAACTCTAATAAATTGATTTTAGATGAGAAATCTAATAAATTGCTTTTAGATGGGATATCTAATAAATGGGTGGATGGAATATCCAATACATATGATTTATGGCTTTATTTCATATTATGTCAAGACTAATCATTTTGGGTGTAGGGGCATAGTAAATGATTTGCATGTTTTATTTTGGATACTAGTGAGGGGAAAACTCGTTCCGCTAAACGGCGTGGTCTCACTAGATATCTGTTTATGACCAGAGATGATAGGGGATTATTCATAAAAGACTTATTGTCTGACTTGAAGTTTGTGTTTCTCCACAAACTCTCAGGTACTCAAAATTAATTTGAGTAGTCTGAGAGTGGGAGACTTTCAGGTTTTTGGACGAATAAGCTTTCGGAGACGTGCAGGAGGCAGTATTAGCTATATAGGAGCTATTTTGTGTATTCCACTATGATGTACTAAGAACTGTATGTTAGAACCTCAGTTCCTGATATTTTGATAATAACAATTATATATGTTTATCTAACCAAGTTTTACATGAAAATATTGATGACCAGATTCCAGATTGACGTTATAGAGTATGTGTCTAGTTAGTAATATATGTTAAAATCTCTCCTAATTGGTATAGATGCACAGGCCACACTTGTTTTTAAAAGAAGTTTTAAAGATGTCTGAATAAGCAGAATTCAGACGTCTGAATTATAAATTCAGACGTCTGGCTTCTGAAGCAAATAATTTTTAAACAGCAAATTCAGACGTCTGAACATAATATTCAGACGTCTGAATAAGGTCTAAAATGAACTATTTCGGTGCTGCCTTATTATCTCCTATATTCAGAAGGCTGAATTTTAATTCAGAAGTCTGAGTTAAAATTAATAGCTAGTTTTTTTAAAGGTTGCCCCTCTTCCCTGAACAGAAACAATGTTAATTTCAACAGTTGCTTCTATTCTGATTCATGGCAACCCTTCACTAATAAATGCAACCTTTAACAACTACAAATAGGAAGCAATTTCAACATTTTTTCTAAAACCAATTCTTATTTTGATTTCTAAACTCTATATTCTTGCTATTTACTTTCAAGTTTTACAAATCAAACTATTCGATCACCAAACACTAAAGTATACTCCTGTGTGGTCAACTAGACTTCCTTTCTTCACAAATTACACTATATATTATAAAGGATAAGATTATAGGAAGGGTGTACTTATATTGACTTATCAGTGCTATTTCAGAGCATACTCAGTCGGAAACATTTCCATTTTATTTGAAGTCCTGTTGTAGTATCCTCAGGCAGTAGAAGTCCTATTCGGTTGTCTAGGCTGGAAAGTCATGTTCGGTTGTTCAGGCGGTGTAATACCTGTTCCTCCGGGTGAAGCGAGGGTATCGATTGAATTCCAGAAGGAGTCTGGGACTGGACGTAGAACAGGAAGTTCGAACCAGTATAAAAATCTCTGGTGTCTTTTATTATTACTTATATTTTTATATTCATATTCCACTCAAGCAAGTAATTTAGTTAACTTTCATATTACACGATCACATAGTCACTTTCATTTGGTATCAGAGCAAGGTTATCTCTTAACCATAACACAGTTATTTGATATTCTAGTAATATGGAAAGTAACACCAACACAAGTTTTACTGAAGGTTAGTCCACTGCACGACCACCACTTTTCAATGGTTTGAACTATAACTATTGGGCTACTAGGATGAGAATCTGTATGCAAGCTAATGGTTATGACACATGGAATATCTGTCAAACTGAACATCACATACCTACTACTGAATATTCACAATGGTCTAACACACAAAAACTAGATGCTATTGCAAATGCTAAAGCTATCAATATGTTATTTTGTGCACTAGATAAAAATGAGTTTAATAGAGTTAGCATGTGTACTACTGCTTATGAAATATGGCGCACATTGAAAGTTACACATGAAGGCACTAACAAGGTTAAACAAAGCAAGATCTCTATGCTTAAGAATCAGTTCCTAAACTTTAGAATTTAGCAAGATGAATCTATAAATGATATGTATTCTTGATTTCAAGACATATATCATTCACTTTTGGCATTAGGAGATAAGTTCACTGATTTTGACATCGTCTCAAAAATCCTAAATTCTCTAATGGATGAATGGGAACGAAAAGTATTAGCAATTGAAGAAGCTAATGACATTTCAACCATAAAACCAGAAGAGTTGATAGGAAATCTAATGTCTTATGAAGTTAATCTCCAGGCTAAACTTGTACAAGCACAAGATAAAAAGACAATTGCATTCAAGGCTGAAAAGGAAGAATCCGATTCCAATGGAGAAGATATGGCTCTTATCACAAAAAATTTCAAAAAGTTTTTGAAGTTCAAAAAGAACAATAGATTTGGAAATAATAAAAGCAGCTTCAACAACAGTAATAACAAGCCATCGACTTCAACTATCGAGTGCTATGAATGTCACAAGAAAGATCATATGAAGAAAGATTGTCCTAATCAAAAGAAAGACAAATTCAAAAACAGAAGAGAGAAATTCAAAAAGAAACATGCATTCTCAGTAACATGGGATGATTCAGAATCCTCTTCCTCATCAAATAGCGACGGTGACAATGAACAAGAAAATGTTTGCTTTATGGCTACAAATGATGAAGTACCACTTAAGAAAAGAGGAAAATGGATATTAGACAGTAGTTGCTCAAAACATATGACAGGAAATAAAGACATGTTGACTAACATTATCTACTCAGATGGAGGATTTGTCACTTTTAGAGATAATTCCAAAGGATACGTCATCGGCAAAGGCGATGTGAGCAATAACGAACACCACAACAAAATGGAGTTGTAGAAAGAAAAAATAGAACTTTATAGGAATGTGCAAGAACTCTTTTAAATGGAAGCACTTTACCAAAGCATTTTTGGGCAGAAGCTGTAGCAACTGCTTGTTCTGTTTTGAATCATGTCTCCATTCGACCACTAACAAAACATACACCATTCACTTGGTTTTCCGACCAAGAAGAGGAAGAAGAAGGTGATGAAAAAGACGAGGATAGTGAGAATTTCTATAGTGGTATGGATGTTTTTCTATTTTGTTATGTTGTGTTATCTTATTACTAAAGTGGTATGGATGATTTTCTATTTTTTTATGTTGTGTTTTGAGTTTTATGTTATGTTCTATAATGTTGTCACTTGAAACATTGTGTTCTACTTTAAATTAGTTGTATGTTTCTCTCCAATCACTCTCTGTGATGTTATCGTATACTATATATTTCTTTGCTACTTTAATCACTAATTCCTTTTAGTAATGACAAAAGGAGAGAAAAAGGTAAAAATATTGATGCATAAATTCTTTTATTCAGTGGGAGAAAATTTATATTTTCATTCTAACCAAGTTTTAATGACAAGAGAAGTTATTATTTACTAACCAATATTTTCATAGTTGTCATTATCAAAAAGAGGGAGAATGTTAGCACCTCAGTTCCTGATATTTTGATAATAACAATTATATGTGTTTATCTAACCAAGTTTTACAGGAAAATATTAATGACCAGATTCCAGATTGAGGTTATAGAGTCTGTGTCTAGTTAGTAATATATGTTAAAATCTCTCCTAATTGGTATAGATGCACAAGCCACACTTGTTTTCAAAAGAAGTTTTAAAGATGTCCGAATAAGCAGAATTCAGACGTCTGAATCATAAATTCATACGTTTGACTGCTGAAGCAAATAATTTTTAAACAGCAAATTCAGACGTCTGAACATAATATTCAGACGTTTGAATAAAGTCTAAAATGAACTATTTCGACGCTGTCTTATTATCTCCTACATTCAGAAGGCTGAATTTTAATTCAGAAGTCTGAGTTAAAATTAACGACTAGTTTTTTTGAAAGGTTGCTTCTCTTCCGTGAACAGAAACAATGTTAATTTCAATAGTTGCTTCTATTCTGATTCATGGCAACTCTTCACTAATCAATGCAACCTTTAACAACTATAAATAGCAAGCAATTTCAACATTTTTTCTAAAACCAATTCTTATTTTGATTTCTAAACTCTATATTCTTGCTATTTACTTTCAAGTTTTACAAATCAAACTATTTGATCACCAAACACTCAAGCATACTCCTGTGTGGTCAACTAGACTTCCTTTCTTCACAAATTACACTATATACCATAAAGGAGAAGATTATAGGAAGGGTGTACTTATATTGACTTATCAGTGCTATTTCAGAGCATACTCAGTCAGAAACATTTTCATTTGTATTTGAAGTCTCGTTGTAGTATCCTTAGGCAGTAGAAGTCCTATTCGGTTGTCTAGGCTGGAAAGTCCTGTTCGGTTGTTCAGGCGTTGTAATACCTGTTTCTCCGGGTGAAGCGAGGGTATCGATTGAATTCCAGAAGGAGTTTGGGACTGGACGTAGAACGAGAAGTTCGAACCCGTATAAAAATCTCTGGTGTCTTTTATTATTGCTTATATTTTTATATTCATATTCCGCTCAAGCAAGTAATTTAGTTAACTTTCATATTACACAATCACATAGTCACTTTCACTGTAAAGTTCATATTATTAGTTCTCTGATCATCATAAGGGGATATCTTCATATGTCGCTCTTATCGTATTTTATACATGTATATGTGATCTGAACGTGGTTAACGTCTAGGATTTTATGTAATTAAATATGAATATTATTCATAAGAAATGAGAAATTCTGTTTTGTTGAAGTTTAAAAATTTTCATATTCTTGTGTTCCTGTGTATCAATATTAACTATGCCACATTCGGTCGCCAAGAAATAACAACTACGGATGACTGCAGCATCAGTAGCGATTAGTATTGAGCCTTAGAAGGCGAGATGTTACCAAGACTTCAACTACAAAAGTAGTAAACAAGTTTGTGACTTTGTGTGCTCTAGTATAGCATGAATGAGTCGGTAAGTACAACCTTCTTATAATCCTTTTCTTAATGGTATGAAGTGTATTCGTGAAGAATTGGAGTGATTTGATCACAAGAGAAGTATACTTGAACGTGTAAGTGATCAAATTGAAAGTAATGTAAATCTTTAAACGCTTAGAAAATACTTATCAAGACAAGGTATAGAAATTAGAGAGAATAGAATTGTTGTGAATTCAAGAATGGAGATTCCTTTATATAGAGAATGAGTAGATGCAACTATTAGCGAAGCATGATAACTTATCGAAGAGTTGCTACCACTATTAAAGGGAACAGTCTCCTCATGGAGGAGAATATCCCTTCAAAAATTTAAATAAAAAATGAATGTTGCAGCGTTCAGTCAACTGAACTAAGTGATTTAGTTGACTGAGGATTTTTTTCATCCCGTAAGAAAATAGTATAAAAAACCCTGGTTTCAGTTGACTAATATGTTAAGTTAGTCGAATGTACCCTGTTAAGTAATATTGTGTGCAAGTGTATATCAGTCGACTAAATTGCACTTATCAGTCCACTAACATGTGCTATTTTTGTCTTTCAACACTTCAAAAATATTTCAATTGTGTGTATGTGTGTATACCATTTTTAAGAGATAACATGAATATATTCTAGACTAAAGACTCTATGACTGATATTATGATGTTGTGTTACCATCGCCTTTGTCTTCGTCATGTAGATCTCTTGTATAGTTGATATCCTTTCCTGCAAATGTCGATAATATATACAATACATTCTTGTTTAGTTGTCACAGTCAAGACATCAAATTATGAGGTTCTAACATTCTCTCCCTTACTGATGATGAAAAATATACAAGTTAATAGAGCAATAGATAGTTCTCCCCCATTTATACTCCTATCGATATGGCCGTATAGTTTTCTCCCCCTTTGTCATCGACAAAATGAAAATATATACCAATAGGAGTAATATGAATATTTATAAGGGTGGCACTCTTTTGATAAAATATTTTGCTCATGAATACACATAAATACTTGTTTGAACACATGGTACAATATCAAAACATCACATATCATACTCACATAGAAAATTTTGACATCACATTTATAGCTCCATTTCCATAAGCATTAGAAAATTTGGAATATATCTCCCGCTCTATATGTGGTGTACCTGCAAAAAATAAGATATATGTTCTAGTACCTGCTTCCAATGTTAGGGTCCCAGGGTTAGGTCTTAGGAAGCCATACCCAAGAAGGTTTGGTGTTCGCTTTGAAAATAAAATCATAATTTTTATGTACAATAAATATAAACGTCTGAATATACTTATTTCTTATGAGATGATTGTTATTCTTCAGAACCCATATCTTTATAGATTTAGGTTTATTTATCGATTTCTTTTGACTACATCATTCTTTTTGAAATTCGTATATAATGAGCTATATTTCTTAGGATTAGATTTAACTTCCTTACTAGTTTTATTATAACCCAAACCGTTCTTATTTAAGGAAGATTTTGAATTTTTAATAATTCTATATAGGTTTTCTCTACCTTTATTAAAGTTTGAAAAAAATTTAGAAATACTTTTTAACTTTGTTTTAAGGTTTGTTACGTCAATACCTAGTGTATTAATACTAAAATTTAAATCACAATTTTCTTTTGTTAATTTAACATTCTTATGTTTCTGAACTTCTATTTCACTACTTAATATAGTGACTTTAGGTGTTATATTAACACAAGATTCTTGAGATTTTACTAATTCTTCTTCTAATATTTTCTTTTCATCCTTTAACATGTCGATTTCTAATTCGCTTCTATTTAACTTTCGTAAAGTTTCTTTATATTTTCTTTCTAGATCTTTTAGTCTACCTAATAATTCAGTATTTATTCCCACTAGGTCATTAAAAGAAAATTTACTTACATCGTTATTAGAAGCCATGAAGCATACTTTTGCTTGTTCTGAATCACTATCACTATCTGACGATAAAAATGAATCTGAGTCATCCCATGTGACTAAAAATGCTTGCTTTTTTTTCTTGTGGAATTTCTCATTTATGTTTTGAAGCTATTCTTCTCCCTTTTGAGATTTGTGCAATCTTTCTTTATATTGCCTACCTTTTCACATTCATGACATTTGAACGATGAAGATGATAGATCATTGTTGTTGTTGTCAAACTTTTTAATCTTCTTATACTTCAAAAAATTCCTAAAATGCAACACCATCGTCATCTATATCGGATTCTTCTTTCTCTGCTTGAAATGCCATTGTCTTTTTATCTTGAGCTTGTACACCTTTTGCCTGCAAATTCACTTCATATGATATGAGATTTCCTATTAACTCTTCTGGTTTTATGGTTGAAATGCCATTAGCTTCTTCGATAGCTAAGATCTTTCATTCCCAATCATCAGTCAAAGAGTTAAGGATTTTTGAGATAACATCAAAATCTGTATATTTTCTTCTAGTGCAAGAAGTGAATGGTAGATATCTTGAAATCTAGAGTACATATAATTAATACTCTCATCTTGCTTCATCCTAAAACTTTGTAATTTATTTTTAAGCATAGAGATCTTACTTTGTTTGACCTTGTTTGTGCCTTCACTAGTAATTTGTAAGGTGTGTCAAATTTCATAAGCAGATGTACGCATACTAACTCTATTGAATTCATTTTTGTCCAATGATCAAAATAGCATGTTCATAGCTTTAGCGTTACTAGTAGCATCTAGTTTTTGGGTGGTTGACCATTTTGCATAACCAATGGTAGGAACAGTGTATTCCTTTTGTATAATATTCCAGGTGCCACACACATTAGCCTGCATATATGTTCTCATCCTAGTTGAGCAATAAGCATAGTTTAACCCATTAAATAGCAGTGGTCATACAGTAGATTGTCCTTCAACAAAAGCCATAGTAGTGTTGTCCATATTACTTGAATATCAAAAAAAACTTTGTTACAGTTATACGATGGTCAATCTCTAATACCAATTGAAAGTCACTATGGATCGAGTAATATGAATAGTTCGATTAAATTAAAAACTCGTATACAACAGTATCAGAAATAAAGAAAGTAAAAACGATCACACTTGAGATTTATACACTGGTTCGAACTTCTTATTCTACATCCAGCCCAGACTCCTTCTGGATTTGAACAACGCCCTCACTTCACCCAGAGTAATAGGCACCTGAGCAGTAGAATATGATTTCAATACACTTGCCCGAGCAGTTGAACAGGACTTCAACACTTTTGCCTAAGCAGCGGAATAGAATTATGACTACAAAAGTAGTAAACAAGTTTGTGACTCATGTGCTCCAATATAGCACGAATAAGTTGGTAAGTAAAACATTCCTATAATCTTCTTCTTAGTGGTATGAAGTGTATTCATGAGGAATTGGAAGTGATTTGATCACAAGAGAAGTATACTTAAACATGCAAGTAGTCGAATTGAAAGCAATTTAAATCTTTTCAACGCTTAGAAAATTCAAAACAAGATATAATAATTAGAAAGAATAGAATTGTTATGAATTCAAGAATAGAGATTGATTTATATAGCGAATGAGTAGAGGCAACAACTAATGAAGCATGATAACTTATCGAATAGTTGCAGCCATTGTTGGAGAGAAGTGTCTCTTCATGAAGAAGATCCCTTCAAAATTTCAAATAAAAAATGATTGCTGTAGCGTTCAATTGACTAAACTAAATGATTTAGTTGACTGAATTACAAGGTTTTTTATCCTGTAAGAAAACAGTATAAAAACTCTGGTTTTATTCGACCGAATATGCTAAGTTAGTCGACTAAACCTTATTAAGTATTATTGTTTGCAAGTGTATATCAGTCAACTGAATAGCACTTATCAGTCAACTGATATGTGCTATTTTTGTTTTCTGTTAGCACCAACCGACATCTTGGCCCGGTTACAAAACGACGGTTGAAGAAATTATCATTAGCACTAGACAAGATTCTGATCAAGGAGAGACTGGAGGTGATAGCAAGTTGTCAGGCCCACAATAAAGCAAGAGCATTCGGCCTGCCTGGCCTGGTGCGCAGATTCACCCACTATGGGCAGAGGCACCTTGTTCCTAAGCCCATGAAGGAAGTCCAACCCATCTTCCTCTATAAATAGAAGGGCAGGGGCACAATGAAATGGATCCTTTTTTGGGGAGAGAACACTGGGGAGACTCTGCCATTTTCGAGACTCATCTTCTCTACTTAAACAACTTCATGCAAGCATTTGATTCACGAATTGTATTTGTAATCAACTATAAAGAAGATCAATAAAGTTTAACCTCAAAGTGGACGTAGGCAATTACGCTGAACCACTATAAATTTGGTGTTCTTACTTTCTGTAGTTAGATTAGCATTGTCTTCTCTGTTTAATTTACTTTCATCACTTATATCTCTACACAATCTTTCTCTACGAGGTTAGTGACCAATTTTGGTGCTAACATTTTCTAACACTTTAATAATATTTCAATTATGTGTATGTGTGTGTATACCGCTTTGAAGAGATTTTAACATGTATATACTATAGACTAAAGAGTCTATGACTGATATTATGATCTTGTGTTACCATCGTTTTTGTCTTCATTATGTAGATCTCTTGTATAGTTGATATCATTTCTTGTAAATGTCGTTAGTATACATAATACATTCTTGTACAGTTGTCACTATCAAAACATTAAATTATGAGGTCCTAATAGCTGGCATTGGCTAAACTTATGGTTGATGTTCTAATCAATATGGATGATCCTTCCCGAATTCTCAAGATTGGATCTTAGCTCGATATATGATTAATGAAGGAATTGGTTAATTACCTTCTCGAGGGAATTTGGATGTATTCGCTTAGATGCATTTGGATATGTGCGAGATATCGCCTAAGATAGTATGTCATGCACTTAATGTCGATCCAAGGTTTCCACTAGTAAAGTAGAAGAGGCATAGTTCGAGTCTAGAGCGATCCGCTCCTTTAAAGGAGGAAGTGGGTAAGTTAATGGTGAATGACTTTATGCGCGATGTTTTATCCCCAAAAAGGGTGTCGAACCTCGTGTTGGTCAAGAAGTCAAACGGAAAGCAGCGGACGTGTGTTAATTAGGGTATAAAACATCGTTCAACTTCTACTTTGGCATGAGTTAATTATTAGCAGTGTCAGCTCATGCACTAAGCGCAACATTAGTATGTGAGGAGGTAAGGATTCAAAGGTCAGTTTATCATATCATAAAGCAGTTCATAGGATCTGAAAAGAACTACCCGAGGTTGGAAAAGTTTGCATATTTCTTGTTGACTGCATCGAGAAAGTTTCAGCAATATTTTCAGGCTCATCTGATTAAAGTGTTGGATCATCTCTTGAAGCAGCTGTTATACCTACTCAAGACTTCAGGGAGGTTGCTGAAGTGGAACATAGAGTTGAGTTAGTATGATGTCACTTACCATCCAAGGAGGGCGATAAACAAACAGAAATTGGCAAATTTTATCGCTGACTTTACCGAGTGAGATGGTGAAGAGGAAGATGATATGGTCATACTTTCCCATTGGAAGTTTTTTGTGGATGGAGCTTCGAATGAACATAGTTTAGGTGCATGAGTAGTGCTTGAAACTCCAGAAGGATGATCAATTTTTTATGCACTGAAGCTGGAATCTCCTGCGACTAACAACAAGGTTGAGTATGAGGCATTGATAGCGGGTTTAAGGATAACAAAGGAAGTGGGGATAATGATGCTGTATATATTCAGTGATTCCCAGTTAGTGGTTCGTCAAGTGAGGAAGAAGTATTAGGCTAAGGGTGCAAGAATTGAGTCTTACCTAAGGAAAGCACTAGAACTGTTGGATGATATAGCGCATTACAGTATTATGCATATACCCAGAGAGAAGAATGCAAAAGCCGATTCATTGGCTAAGCTGGCTAGTTCTGGGGAAGCGTAGGTCGTGGGCTTGGCTCTACTGGTGGTTTTGACGAATCCAAGTATCGATCAAATGGATGTCGAATGGATTTTGGAAACCATGGAGGAAAAGGATTCGTGGATGACTATGATCAAGGAATATTTTCTCAAGGAAACTCTCTCAAGAGATACGAATGAACGAAAGAAGCTCCTTCGAAAAGCGCCACGGTTCACGATGCAAGAAGGAGTGCTGTACCGGAGGGGATTCTCTACCCCCTTGCTCAGATGTGTAACCAAGGATCAGGCTAGGAAAATTCTTATGGCAGTCCATGAGGGTAACTGTGGTGATCACACCGGGGGGTAGACGTTGGAAAAAAGGTACTTTGCTACAGATATTTCTAGACCACAGTAAATCAGAACTCAACTGATTACACCAAATGATGCGACCTTGTCGGATGTTTGTAAGGTTCCAATAGCCCTATCTGTAGAGCTTACAAAATTGGTTAGCACATGGCCATTTGCAGTTTGGGAATTTATATTATTGAAGTGCTATCGATTGCGAAGGGAGGAGCTAGATATGCAATAGTGATAGTGGATTACTTCATGAAGTGGGCCAAAGCAGAAGCGCTTGCCACGATCACATAAAAAAAAGGCGATCAATTTCATGATGAAGAACATTATTTATAGGTTTGGAGTACCTTAGAAGATCATAACGGATAATGGAACTCAGTTAGAAAGTGCTGAGTTTAAGAATTTCTACAGCCGGTATAGGATTGAGAAGATCTTTTTAGTGGTTGCACATCCATAGGCCAACGGATAAGTGAAGGCGGTGAACAAAATCATCATATCCACCCTAAAAAACAGTTAATGAAGTCTAAAGGAAACTGGGTCGATGAGCTTCCGCCGACATTGTGGGCTTATAAGGAAACTCATAAGTCTATGATCGGACATACGCTGTTCGTTTAGCATATGGATCAGAGGTTATGATCTCGATAGAATTGGAAGTCCCTTCTCATCATAAAAGACATTACAATCTAAAGGTAAACGAGGAATTCTTGCTTGAGTCACTCGATTTGCTTCATGAGAAAAGGGAAGAGGTAGAATCAAGGATTGCTGCTCACCAGAAAAGAGTAGCACGACACTTTAATACTACGGTCCAAAAACATACATTTGATGTAGAGGATCTAATTTTGAAACGAGTTCTCCCAGGTATGAGGGAACTTGGCCCGAATAGGAAAGGTCCTTACGTAATCTAACGAAAGCTTGAAGATAACATTCAAGCTAGAAACTGTCGATGGAATCCTGATTTCCCAGGCATGGAACATCAACTTGCCATGGCGCTATTATAATTTGTTTTATTTAGTTTATTTAAAAAAATATGCCACTCAAGGATTCTAGAGGCATTGTAATAAGGTAGGACTTGCCATATTTTTCATTTACAAATATAATTCGCTTCTTGAACCAATGGAATCATGTTCTTTTAAGCAAAAATTTATGTTGCATGATTAGTAGTACAATCAGGCATAAACTCCTTAAGTCCAAATCAGGACCGAGGAGGATAATCATCGAGGTCGATCGAATAATTCGACCTTAACATTTCAAAACTCGAAAACAGTCATAACTCCACTGACCCAAGATCAGTGCCAAGGAGTATAATTCCAGCGGTCGATCTGATAATTTGACCCTAAGTTACCAACTCCTTTGGTCCTGGATTAGGACCAAGGAAAGTAAAAACAAGGGTTGATCGGATAATTCAACCTCGACCATCAAGTATTTTCAATTATCAAAGTTGGGCAATGTCAAGAAGAAATACCACATAGGGGTTAATCGGATAATTCGACCCGACCTTCAGGTATTGACTGCTGCTTAAAATTAGGCAACGACAAGAAGGAATCCTCGGAATCAGACAGTTAACGCGCCAGTTTTCGAAGGTTGAAACGAATGTACAGATATACCCCCAATGACCACACTTGCAACTTGGCAGGATACGTTAGGGCAAGGTTAGGTGAGGATGTCAACGGATTATCTCGATAAATGCCTGGAGATAGGTGGGATAGAGAGCGGATGCTCGGAGATAGCGTTCAAAAATATAGGTTCTCGGATATTTAAACTAGTGAATGGTCAAAACCTTCGCAGATGCACTAGCGGCCTAACTAGACACGCTTGGACGAGGATAAGCGAAAATAGTCATTGAAGGTTGAAAATAGGTACTATCGAATTCCTCTGATCCTGGATCAAGGTCGGAAAAGTATAGTCAAATCAGGGACAATTGGATAATTAGCCCCATATGATTAAAACATCGATCATGCCCTAATAATGGCGAGATTGGGGACGTCAGGAGTCAAGTGTTCAAACCGCTATTCCATAGAGAGAAGGAATACCATGGAACTTGAATTATCCATAATTCTTTAACAGTCGAAGGAAACTTGACCTAAATCTAACGGGAGTAAGTACGGAGTTGGTTAAAAAGTATAGTTTAGTTTCGCCAAATGTAACACTTCGGTGGCTCTAAACAAGGCTGGCTTATGGAATATAATTAAAGAATCATAGGAATTTTATTTATATGCATAGAGTTACAGTAAATAAAAGCATTGCATGGAAATAAAAGTGTATAATATAGGGTTTCATGGAAAAAATTGCGATTTAAGCAGTTATGTTATATGTGCAGGCAATTATATTGTATATGCAGTCAGTTGTACATAAGCAGGTATAGAATATAAAAGCGTGGAATAGTAAAATGGAATAAAGATTAGAGAACAAAGTGATCTTTCATTACTCGAGCTTTTACGTATAAAGGTAGCGGGGGTCGTTTCCATACAAACACGACCTATTTACAACAAAAGGAAAGACAAAATATATAACCAAAAGACCCATCTCGCTCACAAACCTTGGGAATCTCCTACTTATTCTTCCCTCTCTTGCTACCCTTGTCGCTCGAACCATTGGGTGATCTCTTTATACTTCCATTAACCTTTGGATTTCCCCGCTTCGAGAGTGTCTCCTTCGGACTAAATAACCTCCCCCTCGGTTATAGTTAGGGGTTCGTCGGACTTCTTGATAGCAATGATTTGGTCTTGAGGGGCTTCAGCTTGATAAGGGGAAGTTTAGCAGAGGGGCTTGTTGGTGCAGAACTGATGGATTTGTCAGGTCTAGGCTTGGTCTTGGACCTTGGAAAGGTCAATCTTTAGTCTCTCCGCTATAGTGATTTGATCAGTGGGGTTTGCAGCGTTGGTGGTAACAACATCTTCCTTCAGGGATAGGGTTATGTCTTCCAGGTTCTCTGGGGCGGCTATCTTCTCGGAATCAGGCGCTGGGACAGAACTAGAAGGAGGAACATAAGTAATAACTCCCATAGAGATAGAGGTTGATGCGGTGAAGTGGCCAACAGTGGAGGAGGAAGATGCGAATGACCTACAAGTTGGAAAATAGAATGGTAAAGGTTAGAGACGGATTCATGCAAGAACTGGTGGTCCCCGAAAATCGATAAAATAAGAGATATCCTTCGCCCAAGCTCAGTAGTGAGCAGAAGATATAGGAATTTCACATTCTTCAGGTGAATGCTGGATTGGTTGGTTGACGATGGGTGGAATATAGGGCTCGATGGAAGATGTTACTGTAGATGCGGGGATAGTTTGGGTGGCTACAGAGCTAGCCCCCTTGGTCACATGAATAACTATCAAAAGCTCCTAGGATTTTGAACTTAGTGATTCTACTTGACCAGATGCACTCGGGCCATTGGAAGCTTCGACAACAGCAATGACAGCGGCAACATCTTCCTTGGTGAGGATAGCTTTACCCTCCTCAAGTGTTGCTATGTCGTCTGCATCGAGATACTTGGCCATTAGTTCTACTTCAGTGAGGCCTTCACCGGCTACTTCCAAACGACACAGCACTTCCTCCCAGGCATCAACAAGGGTGATGGCATATGTGTTACCTAGCCACTTTAGGTTCTTGTACTGTATAACACTGGCAAAGAAGTGCTAGATAGTGGTGTTGAGTTATCGCTCATTGGCATTTTCCTCTTTAAGCGCTTTCAAATCATGTGCGACGATGGAGTATTCAACTTCCATGTCTAGCTTCTCGGTCTTCACAATAGCAGGCTCTCCTCGAACTTTTCTTTTTCTACTAGGAGCCTCTAAATCTCGGCTGCCTGTTCTTCGATGGTTTTATCCCAGACCCGGATAGTTTCAACCTTTGCAGTAAGGGTCAGTCCTTTTCACTAATTAATGTTTTCAAAGTAGCCTTTTTTCAAGAACTATTTTAGGCAGATCTTTCAGCATAAGTTCTACACTGGTAAGGGCTTTCCTTATCTCATCTATTAGCCTTTTAGCCTTAGACTCGAATCTTAAAGCGGCATCCCTCTCTACCTTCAACTTCTCCAAGTCTCCTTTGTATCCCTATATAAGAATATCTTAGGTCTTTTTCTTGGACTTGAACAATTAAATGTTCGTATGGTTGATCTGATTGACCTTAGAGAGGGCATAACAGTGCTTCTTCTACTCATAGCCCTGGTCAATGAGCATTTGGATTCGCTGGACCTCCTAGTTTGCTTCTTCCTTCGGAATATTTTTGATGTCACGGTCAAACATGACACTGCTCAAGAAGAGGTCGAGAAAAGCAGTCTGCATGCGGGATGATGGAGCAGAAATAGGAGATGAAGGAGCAGATATTCCTTTGGAGTGAGTAGCCACGGTTGGAGTTAAGGAGTGAGAAGTAGAAATCTATTGGTAAGTAGGAACTTGGGATTCTAAGTAGGGCAGAGGAATGTTGGAAGAAGAGTCGCAGCGATCGTGCGAGTCCTTGTTCCTTTTGCTCAGATCACTAGATTGCCTTTCTTCGGGCTGCCATTTTTTTCTCCCTCTTTCTTTGCAGCGATTGTCTTCCGCTCTTCATTCTTTTTCATTATATCTAACTCTCTCCTCTTTGGATCCATAATCATGGCGGTAGCTAGAACGAGGTAGTTATGGATCAAGGGTGCGTCCTCTTGACTCGCCAACACCATGTTGGAGCTTACTATATCTGTCCTTTGCCATGGTACTTGAAACAAGAAGAAGGATCATACAAGTTCTGGAATTTTAGGATTCAAACGAATGCAGGGATGTGTGTTGATGATCCTAGTGAAGTATAGTGTTCCGACGATCCCCCTAAGTACTCTATAGACCATATCGAAAGCAATTAAAGATTGAGTCTCGCCACCTCCATCAAGGAGTCCCCTAGGTGGGAAGCTAAAGCTTGGAGAGCCTTCCTTGTGGAGATTGCCAATGGAACCACACAACCTATTTTGCAACACTTCTCATCCTAATTTGTAATAGTTATTTTCTTTATAAATTACAAATGGTTATTACCATGCAAAACATTACAATGCTTACTGCCATTACAAAAGTTTGCAATATCGTAAATACATCAAACTGTAGTAGTGTGCTTAGTAATTTTATCTTTTGTAAGCATGGTTTAACCAAAGCTTATCAAATTTTCTTCTGTAAACAACAAAAACCTTCATTAATGGTATCTATAATTACAATCACTAGTGTGCCAATGGGTATTCAAAATATTCGAAATCCATCAGCATCCATATCCGAAAAGCGGATAAATATCTGATATTCGAAATAATGGATGCGGATGGGGATACAAAGACATCTACATCCGAAAATTATCCGTTCGTTTTTTTCAGGATATAGTTTAAATTATGTATGTTTTAGTAAAATGAAAGATATTCACGTATTGTTTTATTAAGTTAGAAGTTCATATTATATGCACTAAATTCGTATTAACCGCTTAAAACAATTTATTATCATCATATTTGTTTATTTTTAACACTTTAATAACTAATGAGGTTGAAAAAGTTTATGTTAAATTAAAATTTTCCATTTATGTATCTTGATTTATCGGTCATTAGTGGGTAGCATAATTATTTGATATCCATCTGTATCCGTGGATGCGGATATTCAATATCTGAAAATGATTCAGATACGAATATATGTATAGCACTTTCCGCATCTGAAAATATAAAGGCCTAACGATCACCACCTAAATTCTTCCTCCAATGATCATCTCCATTTCACCCTTGCTACTCTGTTCTCGTCTACCCTCCCTCTCTCCACCTTCCACGTTGTTCTTCTGTGTTTACCAAACCTTTTTGCTTCAGATTTCATTCATTTGGTCAACAACATCTACTTTAAAACTAGGGTTTCTCCCTAAACTCGCAGCTACGATCGAACCAACCTCATTAATACTACCAATGATCAAAGTTCCATCACTAGATATATTGCCTTAGAGCGAGAACTACATGCCAATTCCTACTCCATTTTCACCTCTAGGGTTACTCCCATCGCCATAGATTCAGTTTTTTTTTTTGAATTGTAATATGAATTTTACATATGCCTAGAAGTAAAAGTTTGCCTCGATTTAAAATTCAAAGTTCGACTGAAAATTTGAGTTTTGATTTGAAGGCAAATAGAGGTCATCATTATCAAAACTGCTTCCCTTTCACCTTGGTCTTAAAGCATGTGTGTATATAAACAAATTTAAAAGAAATTAATTAGATTAACAAACACAGTGATAGGGTTGTTTATAAATGGAAGCATATGCTTAGATTCATTTATTTAGTTTTAATACTTGTGACAGTAGCGCATCGGTTTTCTTAGTTTTTGCCATGAGAATATAAGCTGGGGAAGAGAAGATCAGACAACGAAAGAAAAAATTGAAGATTTGAAAAGAAAAAATATGAAGAAGAAGAAATGCAGAAGATAAGCGTTTTCTGTTTTTTCCAATATGTTTAAAGTATCAGTGTATCAGTGATACATATACATAATCACACAATTGGGCCCGAACAACACATACACATACCCAGCTCATTAACAACTAATGCATACAACATGTTTGATTAACTGACTTATACAGCAATAGACAAGTTTATCTTCGAACAGGAAGCTTGATGACCATTGATGGCTTCTCTGCTTTACTCTGGTGGCGAGGCCTGTCACGACTGCTCCTCTCTTCAATTTTGACCTTTTCTTAAGGTCAAAAGCTAGAAAGCGAGCTACTAGCTTCTAGTAATCCTCCCATGTGGCTTCTTCAATCGGCTGTTGTTTCCGCTTAACTAAAACTTCAGTTATAGTACCGCGAGATGATCGAGCTGGTCTCCGAGCAAGAATTTTTTTAGGTTCAGCTATTATCTCTAATGTGGAGGTAGATAAGTCTTCTTGTACAATGATATTAGTACCCACTTTTTGCTTAAGTTGTGAGACATGAAACACTAGATTGATATTAGTTGTTGGTGGCATATTCAACTTATAAGCTATTGAACTGTTTTTCTATGTGATTTCATATGGTCCATAAAATTTTGGTGATAATTTTGTGGTTTTTTGATTACTGATAGATAATTTCCTGTATGGCTGTAATCGAAGAAACAACCAATCCCCAATTTGAAATTCTCTTTTAGTCTTATGAACATCAGCACTTCTCTTCATTCTTTTCTTAGCTTTAGCAATATTGTCCTTCAAAAGTTGTAATGCCATGTCTCTTGCATATAGTTCTTCTTCTACTGCTTGCATTTCTGCTGATTTTGGAACATAAGATTGTAAAGTAGGGGGTTGTCTACCATAGAGTGCTTCAAATGGTGTTGTTTGAATAGGTAATTTCCAAGTATAATTGTACCAGAACTTAGCAAGACTCAACCATTTAACCCATTCATGTGGTTTGTGACCACAAAAACATCTCAAGTAACATTCCACTACCTTATTAGTAATTTCGGTTTGTCCATCTGACTGTGGATGGTAAGAAGAAATCATGGCTAATGAACACCCATGTAGCTTGAATAACTCAGACTAGAAGTTGCTAATGAACTCTATCACTTACAATAGATTTTGGCAGTCCATGCAATTTATATACTTCATCAAAGAATACTCTTGCTACATGCTGGCTGTATATGGATGAGAAAGTGGAAAAAAATATGCATATTTTGTTAATCTGTCAATCCCGACAAAAATAACTATGAATTTATTGCACTTAGGTAAGCCAATAATAAAGTCCATGCTAATATCATACTCTTTATGGAGTTGGCAATGGTTGTAATAGTCCAGGATATTGTATATTCTCTGATTTGTTTCTTTAACATATATCATAATTTTTAACAAATTGTTGTACATTAGATTTTTGTCCATGCCAAAAAAATACTTGTTTCAGCCTTTTCAAGATTCTTTCAACACCAGAGTGACCAGCCAGTGGTGTAGAATTATACTCTGTTACCGATTGTTGCTTGAATTTATTATCATTTGGACTTATAATAATTTTCCTTTCGTAAAAAAATAAGCCATCAATTTTTTGTACTTGTGTGCATCTATTTTTCCAAACTGCAGTTTATTATCCAAATCTTGAAAATAAAGATCTGAATGAATTCTTTGTTTAACCTGTTCTACCCAATCACATTGTGCCATAGATATTGCATGCAGTTTTAATGAAGATGGTAGTAGAGCTTCTAGTGTGCAATTATTTTCTTCATCTCTTCTAGATAAACAATCAGCCATTGTATTTTCTTTCCCAGCCTTGTATTCAACAATAAAATCAAAACCATGCAATTTAGTAAGCCACTTGCTTTGTATACCTGATTGAAGTTTTTGTTCCAAAAGATACTTGAGACTCTTATGATCGGTTTTAATAATGAACTTCCTCCCAAGAAGATATTTGTGACCATTTTTTTATTGCTAGCATAAGAGCTAATAATTCCTTTTCATATACTGCTAGGTAAATGCTCTTTCCTTTCAACGCTTGACTAATATAAGCAATTGGTTTATTGTTAAGTAATAGTATAGCACCCATACCCACACCAGATGCATCACATTCCACCATAAAGTCTTGAGAAAAATCAGGCATAGCAAGTATTGGAGGAGAGACAAGGCATTGTTTTAAAGTATTAAATGCTACTTGAGCTTCTGTAGACCAAACAAAAGAGTTCTTTTTCAACGAATTGGTGAGTGGTTGGGCAATAATTCCATAGTCTTTCACAAATCTTCTGTAATAGCTTGAAAGATCCAAAAATCCCCTTAATGCTTTTAAACTTTTAGGAATCGGCCATGATTGAACTGTTGATGTCTTGTTTGGATCTACAACAATACCCTTATGAGACACTACATGACCCAAATAAGAAACCTCAGTTTGTGCAAATTGACACTTAGAAAGTTTTAGAACCAATTTGTTGTCTTGTAATATCTGCAATGTCAATGAAATATGAAGTAAATGATCATGCCAGTTTTTGCTATAAATCAATGTATCTCAAAGAAAACTAATAAGAACTTCCGGAGATATGGTTTGAAAATAGAATTCATCAAGGCTTGAAATGTTGACGGAGCATTAGTAAGACCAAATGGCATCACCATAAACTCATAATGTCCTTCATGAATTATAAATGCTTTTTTATGAATGTCCTCCTCATGCATTCTTATTTGATGATATCTAGACTGCAGATCAAGCTTAGAAAAAAAGACAGAACCAACTAATTCATCCAACAGTTCATCAATTAATGATATGGGAAATTTATCTTTGATAGTTGCTTTGTTTAACTCTATATAGTCAGTACACATTCTCTAAGTACCATCGGATTTTTTTACCATGACCACTTGTGCAGTATAAGAACTGGAGCTTGGTCTAATTACCCAAGTCTGTAACATTTCTTGTATCATCTTTTCAATTTCATTCTTCAAATGAAATGAGTATCTATATGGCCTTAAACAGATAGGTTTAGCATTTGGTAACAATGTAATTTTATGGTCACATTGTCTAGATGGAGGTACTGAAGAAAGTGGGGGAAAACGGTATAGAAGCTATCAAGAATGATTTGTAAGTCTGGTGGAATAGAAGGTGGAGTGGATGTGGAATTTTTCTGGAGGAATTTTAGTGGTGGGTTTGTAACAGCAGAATTTTTCATATGTATCATGAAACATATACTCTGATCCCCAATATCTTTACTAATAGTATGGGCTGATACTATTTGAGTTTCTTTGGCATGTAGCCCTTGCCAGACAACCCACTTATCTTGTAAGGCAAATCTAACTTGTTGTATTTTAAAGTTAAAAATGATATCATCTAATTCTTGCATCCATTGCACTCCCAAAACCACTTGGCAACCATCTAATGGAAGAAGCAGTAGGTTACTTGAATTTTTGCTCCTTGACATGATATTTCAATGTCAGAACAAATGCATTGACCATGTAGTTTTTCACCACTGGCAATGTATACTTCAAATTTTCTAGTAAAATCAATATGCAGTCCCAAAATCCTGGCCAACTTGGTGTTAATAAAATTGTGTGTAGACCCTGAATCAATAAGCATGTTTATCATTTTGCCATTTATGCTTCCTTGAAGTCTTATAGTATTGTTTGCAATCACTGCACACATTGTTTGCAAGGAAATAGAAGGTGTCATAACTGTGTTTTGTTCAAGTGCCTACAAGACATTTTCCTCTTATACATGGTTGTCTTCATTTAATAATGTTTCATGACCCTGTAGTGTTCCTTCCAGAACAAACACATGTTTATTTTGACATTTATGTCCAGGGTACCATTTTTCATCATAAGTATAACATAATTCTTGACTTCTTCATATCATTATTTCAGTTGAAGTGAGCTTTTTAGGTTGAGAAGGAAGTGGAGTTTTGGAATCAGATTCTATAAGAGGCTTAAATAAGGTTTGTTTTGGAAGTAGAGGTGATGAAGCTCGTTGCAAGGAATGATAAGGTTTGAGTGGATATTAATAAGTTTGTTTTAGTGATTTCTTCAGTAAATTGCATTTTTCTTCATTAATTTTTGCTAATGCAATTGCTTCTCTCAGGCATTTTGGTTGAGCAAATAATAACTCATATTTAATCTCATCTTTCAAGCCACCCACAAAACGATCAAGAATATACTTATGTGGTAATTTGTCAAGTAAACTGAGTATTTGTTCAAACTTACTTAGGTATTCTCTCATTGAACCAGTTTGTTTCACAGATGACAGGGCTTCAAAAGGTCTATGAAAGTCAGTTATGCTAAATCTATTAATGATCTCCTCTTTGAAAACATCCCACTCAAAGTAATTATCTACATTTATAGACAACCAATGGAACCACTACAGCGCTTCATTTCTAAATTGAAATGAGTAAATCTGTACTTTATTAGAATCGGGCAAGTGATAATATCTAAAAAGAAGCTCTACCTGTTTAATCCATGCTAACACATCACCAGATCCATAATATGTAGGAAATTCCAATTTAATCGACTTATTATGCAGAAAAGAGGGAGAAGTATGCAAAGTAGAATGTGAATTACCATGTTCATTTCCAACATTCGAAGGCACAGATCCAATACCTGAAGCAGGAGCTGATCCTAAAATACCAAAAGATGTATTCAGATTCTGATGATTTTGAGGTGTTGAAATGTCTCTGGCATCTTTGCTTTGCTGAGCTTGCTTAAGGCTTTTCAATTCATGAAAAATTAAGTGCAATGGTTGTTGAAATTCTTGAATTGATGACTAGATCTGATTTACTATTAGTTGTAATTTGTGATGCAAAGTGAGAGTTAAGTAGCTCCTATTTTTGTAATTGAGCTTCTAATTTTTGTAAAGTTGATTGGACCCGCATTTCAGGTTGATTTGGATCTGATTGTACAGGATCGAGAGGTGAATCTGATACCACTTATGACAGTAGCACATCGGTTTTCTTAGTTTTTTCCATGAGAATATAAGATGGGGAAGAGAAGATCAGACAAGGAAAGAAAAAATTGAAGATTTGAAAAGAAAAAATACGAAGAAGAAGAAATGCAGAAGATTAGTGTTTTCTGTTTTTTCCCTTATGTTTAAAGTATCAGTGTATCGGTGATACATATACACATTCACACAATTGGGCTTGAAAAACACAAATACATACCTAACTCATTAACAACTAATGCAAACAACATGTTTGATTAACTGACTTATACAGAAATCGACAAGTTTATCTTCGAATAGGAAGCTTGATGACCATTGATGGCTTCTCTGCTTGTCTTTAGTGGTGAGTCCTGTCACAATATTAGATATATCTGATACTGTTATAAACTTTTGAAGAAACCGTGCAAGAATGAAGAATGTTAAATGTTGTTAATACTTAATATCCTACTCCTTTGTCTTACTTCTAAAGCTTATTTGAGGTTAATTTTGATTTTCTTAGCCAACTAAAATTTAGATCATCTACTTGATAAATAACTAAACTTAAATAGATACACCTTGGTTGAAACTATAGCAATAGGCACCCAAGAATTATAGCAGTATACCAAGTACAATTTACACCGATGAGAGTAATGTTACAAAAAATGACAATGGATATTATAGGTGCAGCAGCTTGAAAGCATGCCTAGCCCAAAAGCAAATAGAATATAGACCCGACAATACTTATAATAACATACACGGTAGAGCACAACCATCCTGAGCCTGCACATTTAAATTTATTTTATACATACATACTTACATATATACATACACACACAGATGTACATATATATATATCTTATACTATAAAGAAAAACCCCGGTCAAAGTGGTCAAAGTGAAGCCTTTATTGTAGTGCCTAAAATGCCCATTTTTGGGGTTCAATGTGTACACTGATGGAAGGATTATTCTGTCTTTAGATCACACGTTTTTGTCCCTTCTCTTTCGCGTCCCACGTTTCACGTATTCAACCACAACGAGCTTTTCCATACATCCGTCCTTTCTTCAATCGCATACAGAAAACCCATCTTCTCCCATAATTTTCCTCATGTTATGAAATATAAATTTAAAAGCTGAAAAGGAAATGGTTACTGTCGCAACATACTGGAAGGTGCAGGTTGACCTGTATTCTTCATACATGGTGGCAGGCAAACTTTCTTGATATGAGTATCAGTTTTTTGATGATAGTGGTGGAGATATGAGATGTGTGGGAAGTGAATAAATGACAGTGGAATAATTTTAGCAAGAATTCACAAAAAAATGATCGGTACTTATGAAATGATGACGCAAAAGAATGGTATAAATGCAAGAATTTTGAGGAAAAGAAGATCAGAGTTTATGAATTGATGTGGCCAAGAATTACAATGACCGTATCATGGACATGTACAAGAAACAAGAAAGAGCCTGTACAGGGAAATGCAAATTGCATGAAAATGAACAAACAAAGGAACACGTACAAATGCACAAAAGAATATGTACACAGTACACAAGAATTGCAAGAGGAAGATGATCAGAAATTGTATCGAAGAAGCCACTGCCTTGTGAATGACAATGACATGAATAAGAACAGATTTTAAGAGTAAACCAGTGTTGAAAATTGTAGGTGCAGGAGATTGAACAACAAAAGGTGATAATGAAATGACAAGAATTTCTAATGACAGAATTATAAGAACAGTAACATTTGCTAACAAAATTAACAAGAACTGAGGTGAATTAATGGTAGGAATCTAAAGAACAGGAAATTGAATTGCATATAAAATGAACAGAGAACTGGAATTAAGGAGCAAGTAATACTATTAACAAGAACTAGAAGCACAAATTAAAGAACTGGAATGATAAATCTGCTGATATTGAAACAAGAACTAAGATGAAGAAAATACAAGAATCATAATAACAGGAATTGAAATGGCAAATTAAAGAACAGAATGAACCGATATTGAATAAGATCTAATCTAGCAAATGACAGAACTAAACTAAGTTTGCACTCAAACTGAAAAATGAAAGAGAAGTAATTTTGATATTCAGATTTCTTCACAACATTTCAACACACACAACACTGCTTATATATGTGCAGTTTTCAACATAATGGACCAGATCTATACAACAGCCCTATTAATAGCCCACTCAACTCATGAATCATTATACAGCAATATGCACATACATGCACAAGCCCACACTCTCTACATAAAAACACACATCAAACTTATACAATATTGCTTATATATGTGCAGTTTTTAATATTAATGAAGCTTGCTCTGATGATCTTCGGCCTGTATGCTTTTCTTCCTTCATTTTTGTTGTGGAGCTGCTGTTTCCTTCCCTTAGCATCTCAAGAAGAGTTAGGTTGTTACATCTCCTTTCCTCTTCAAGAACGACCTTGTCCTCAAGGTCGAGTGGTAGCAAAGGAGGTGGCCATGGCGGTTTATATGGTTTGTATGGGTTCTCATTGAAAATGATAGCTTCAAATGCAAAGAATGTTCCCTTTTCTTCCTCAATATAAATTGTGCTAGCAGCCTTAACAAGCAAGCAAAATTCACTTAAACCCTTAATAATATCACCTTTAGAGAAAAACCAAACAACTTCTAATTGTTTCTGTTCAGTCGCACCATTCAATTCATATTCAAAATTATCGATGTTCTTCAAAATAGTTGCTTCTTCAAAAATCATATCAAGTGATTCCTTTGAATCTGAATCTACGTCTCCATGCTTGCATAAAGCTTGACATGAAGATGTGGCTTTAGTGTCTACTTTTGACTGGCATGGAACACTAAATGCTTCAGTTTTTTTCTCCACTGTTTCAGGTTCTGATAAAACTAAGCACTCTTGGGCTGTTTGAATAATAGCAGGTAGGCAACCAGCATCAGAAAACGAGTCATCTTTAGCAATCAGATCTTCAGAAATTTGGGAAATTGATGAATCATGTTCTAAACTTTTGATGAAACCGTGCAAGAATGAAGAATGTTAAATGTTGTTAATACTTAATATCCTACTCCTTTGTCTTACTTCTAAAGCTTATTTGAGGTTAATTTTGATTTTCTTAGCCAACTAAAATTTAGATCATCTACTTGATAAATAACTAAACTTAAATAGATACACCTTGGTTGAAACTATAGCAATAGGCACCCAAGAATTATAGCAGTATACCAAGTACAATTTACACCGATGAGAGCAATGTTACAAAAAATGACAATGGATATTATAGGTGCAGCAGCTTGAAAGCATGCCTAGCCCAAAAGCAAATAGAATATAGACCCGACAATACTTATAATAATATACATGGTAGAGCACAACCATCCTGAGCCTGCACATTTAAATTTATTTTATACATACATACTTACATATATACATACACACACAGATGTATATATATATATATATCTTATACTATAAAGAAAAACCCCGGTCAAAGTGGTCAAAGTGAAGCCTTTATTGTAATGCCTAAAATGCCCATTTTTGGGGTTCAATGTGTACACTGATGGAAGGATTATTCTGTCTTTAGATCACACGTTTTTGTCCCTTCTTTTTCGCTTCCCACGTTTCACGTATTCAACCACAACGAGCTTTTCCATACATCCGCCCTTTCTTCAATCGCATACAGAAAACCCATCTTCTCCCATAATTTTCCTCATGTTATGAAATATAAACTTTAAAAGCTGAAAAGGAAATGGTTACCGTCGTAACATACTGGAAGGTGCAGGTTGACCTGTATTCTTCATACATGGTGGCAGGCAAACTTTCTTGATATGAGTATCAGTTTTTTGATGATAGTGGTGGAGATATGAGATGTGTGGGAAGTGAATAAATGACAGTGGAATAATTTTAGCAAGAATTCACAAAAAAATGATCGGTACTTATGAAATGATGACGCAAAAGAATGGTATAAATGCAAGAATTTTGAGGAAAAGAAGATCAGAGTTTATGAATTGATGTGGCCAAGAATTGCAATGACCGTATCATGGACATGTACAAGAAACAAGAAATAGCCTGTACAGGGAAATGCAAATTGCATGAAAATGAACAAACAAAGGAACACGTACAAATGCACAAAAGAATATGTACATAGTACACAAGAATTGCAAGAGGAAGATGATCAGAAATTGTATCGAAGAAGCCACTGCCTTGTGAATGACAATGACATGAATAAGAACAGATTTTAAGAGTAAACCAGTGTTGAAAATTGTAGGTGCAGGAGATTGAACAACAAAAGGTGATAATGAAATGACAAGAATTTCTAATGACAGAATTATAAGAACAGTAACATTTGCTAACAAAATTAACAAGAACTGAGGTGAATTAATGGTAGGAATCTAAAGAACAGGAAATTGAATTGCATATAAAATGAACAGAGAACTGGAATTAAGGAGAAAGTAATACTATTAACAAGAACTAGATGCACAAAATAAAGAACTGGAATGATAAATCTGCTGATATTGAAACAAGAACTAAGATGAAGAAAATACAAGAATCATAATAACAGGAATTGAAATGGCAAATTAAAGAACAGAATGAACCGATATTGAATAAGATATAATCTAGCAAATGACAGAACTAAACTAAGTTTGCACTCAAACTGAAAAATGAAAGAGAAGTAATTTTGATATTCAGATTTCTTCACAACATTTCAACACACACAACACTGCTTATATATGTGCAGTTTTCAACATAATGGACCAGATCTATTCAACAGCCCTATTAATAGCCCACTCAACTCATGAATCATTATACAGCAATATGCACATACATGCACAAGCCCACACTCTCTACATAAAAACACACATCAAACTTATACAATATTGCTTATATATGTGCAGTTTTTAATATTAATGAAGCTTGCTCTGATGATCTTCGGCCTGTATGCTTTTCTTCCTTCATTTTTGTTGTGGAGCTACTGTTTCCTTCCCTTAGCATCTCAAGAAGAGTTAGGTTGTTACATCTCCTTTCCTCTTCAAGAACGACCTTGTCCTCAAGGTCGAGTGGTAGCAAAGGAGGTGGCCATGGCGGTTTATATGGTTTGTATGGGTTCTCATTGAAAATGATAGCTTCAAATGCAAAGAATGTTCCCTTTTCTTCCTCAATATAAATTGTGCTAGCAGCCTTAACAAGCAAGCAAAATTCACTTAAACCCTTAATAATATCACCTTTAGAGAAAAACCAAACAACTTCTAATTGTTTCTGTTCAGTCGCACCATTCAATTCATATTCAAAATTATCGATGTTCTTCAAAATAGTTGCTTCTTCAAAAATCATATCAAGTGATTCCTTTGAATCTGAATCTACGTCTCCATGCTTGCATAAAGCTTGACATGAAGATGTGGCTTTAGTGTCTACTTTTGACTGGCATGGAACACTAAATGCTTCAGTTTTTTTCTCCACTGTTTCAGGTTCTGATAAAACTAAGCACTCTTGGGCTGTTTGAATAATAGCAGGTAGGCAACCAGCATCAGAAAACGAGTAATCTTTAGCAATCAGATCTTCAGAAATTTGGGAAATTGATGAATCATGTTCGCATACGTTTGATGACAAGAATCCATTCGTATTTTCAATCAACGGTTCGTGTACATCTAAATGAACTAACCCTTGGTTATTATCACAAGAGAAATCAGCATGTTCACATTTAGTTGCAGTAATACAAGAATTATTGAATAGTTCACCCAAGATCACAGCGAAGAACCCAAATTCATTGATACATGAATCATAACCGGTAGGATATTATTTTGTCAACTCGATGCAAATATCCCAAATTCTATAAGAAAGACCAGTAATCTCTTTTTTCTCAAACTTTGAAAGAGATGTTGTTAATAGGCTGCTTTGAAGGGAAGTGATAGTTTCACCAATCTTTTTGTTGATAGATTTGATCATCATGATTATGGTGCTTAACTCCATTGATTCCAGGATCTTGATTGAATGCTCCAATTCAAATATTATCCATGATGGTGATTCAAAATCTTGGGTTTGAGGGATGTTAAGGGTATTGTTAGCAGCAGTTTTTGGGCTTAAGAAATGGTTTCTTGAATTGATATGTAGGATTGCTGGGATAGTAGTTGAAGAATTTACAGTATAGGGAGTAGGGAAGAGGAGTTCTTGATTTTGAACAGGAGGATTTTGATAGGTTCTTGAGGCAGTAGAATAGGTTATTGCAGCTGGTTGGTGATCATTTGGGATAGGAATTGTTGCCTGTAGATTGTGAGGGTTAGGCAAGAGTGGTTCTTGAAGGTGTACAGGGATTCTTGGTGGCGGGTATGGTGCTGGTTGAGAAAATATTGGCATTTGAATAGGGTAGGGTTTTGGTAGATGAGGATCTTGATATGGGTAGCTGATTTCTAGTTGCCTTGCCCACGCTGGATCTTGATATGGTGGAAAGATTTGGGAACAAGTGCTGGCGAAGTAAGGATCTGACTGGTTTTCAAAGGTTGCCCCAGTCATCAGCTCTGATACCAATTGGAAGGTGCAGGTTGAACTGTATTCTTCATACATGGTGGCAGGCAAACTTTCTTGATATGAGTATCAGTTTTTTGATGATAGTGGTGGAGATATGAGATGTGTGGGAAGTGAATAAACGACAGTGGAAGAATTTTAGCAAGAATTCACAAAAAAATGATCGGTACTTATGAAATGATGACGCAAAAGAATGGTATAAATGCAAGAATTTTGAGGAAAAGAAGATCAGAGTTTATGAATTGATGTGGCCAAGAATTGCAATGACCGTATCATGGACATGTACAAGAAACAAGAAAGAGCCTATACAAGGAATTGCAAATTGCATGAAAATGAACAAACAAAGGAACACGTACAAATGCACAAAAGAATATGAACACAGTACACAGGAATTGCAAGAGGAAGATGATCAGAAATTGTATCGAAGAAGCCACTGCCTTGTGAATGACAATGACATGAATAAGAACAGATTTTAAGAGTAAACTAGTGTTGAAAATTGTAGGTGCAGGAGATTGAACAACAAAAGCTGATAATGAAATGACAAGAATTTCTAATGACAGAATTATAAGAAAAGTAACATTTGCTAACAAAATTAATAAGAACTGAGGTGAATTAATGGTAGGAATCTAAAGAACAAGAAATTGAATTGCATATAAAATGAACAGAGAATTGGAATTAAGGAGCAAGTAATACTATTAACAAGAACTAGATGCACAAATTAAAGAACTGGAATGATAAATCTGCTGATATTGAAACAAGAACTAAGATGAAGAAAATACAAGAATCATAATAACAGGAATTGAAATGGCAAATTAAAGAACAGAATGAACCGATATTGAATAAGATCTAATCTAGCAAATGACAGAACTAAACTAAGTTTGCACTCAAACTGAAAAATGAAAGAGAAGTAATTTTGATATTTAGATTTCTTCACAACATTTCAACACACACCACACTGCTTATATATGTGCAGTTTTCAACATAATGGACCAGATCTATACAACAGCCCTATTAATAGCCCACTCAACTCATGAATCATTATACAGCAATATGCACATACATGCACAAGCCCACACTCTCTACATAAAAGCACACATCAAACTTATACAATATTGCTTATATATGTGCAGTTTTTAATATTAATGAAGCTTGCTTTGATGATCTTCGGCCTGTATGCTTTTCTTCCTTCATTTTTGTTGTGGAGGTGCTGTTTCCTTCCCTTAGCATCTCAAGAAGAGTTAGGTTGTTACACATACTGAAAGGAAGATCAGATCTGAAGTGAATCTTCAAAATTAGGTGTTTTCAGTTTCTCCCTTTTCTGATTGAATTATTTTTCTTTTACCAAAATTGTTTTTGCTTTTCGAATAACTTTTGCTAAATGTTATTTTTTTGCAAGTAAGTCTATTACTTTTTCTATCTTCAAATGTTTCCATCTACCTAGGTATTAATTTTTGTTATAATTTGCCCATGATTTGGCCATAATATGAGAACTACAGATGCGTTTGTTATACTACTAACACTTGAAGAATGTAGTACCATTGATTCCTATATTTGGGATTTAAAAATTTTCAGTTCCAAATATATGATAGTTTCAAATATATATAGCGTTATATATACATGGTTTTAAGAATGCATATGATTTTGTAAGGAAAGGTTTTAAATATGTGCACAACAGGTCTTGAGAGTGCATGGCGTCAAGTGACAAAGTTTTATGTTAACCTTGAACACATGCAGTTTTATATGCACCAGGTTTGGGATATCTAAATGTGAGTTCCTAAAATATGTAGTTTTATATATTTCAAATACATGTCAGCATTGTCTAAAACAAGCCTTGAGTATATGAAAATTTATTATGTGTAGATCAGATTTATGAAGATACACAAATTTTTAGTGGGTATGGCTTTGAATATAAAGGTCCTCATATCTCAAGTTTATACATGAAGATTTCGTATAAGTGAGATTCATATACGTGTACTTCAAAATTTTAAGTATATGTTTTCTAAAATAAGAGGTTTCATACCTTTGGGAATTGAGTATATTGACTCTTGAATATATGAGTTGCATATATCAATTTTAAATATATGAAACTATCAGAATGTATACGTGGTTTTAGATATATGGGATCCAGTGCATATAGTTTTATATATGATTTCAAAACGCATCAGGCTTTGAAAATATATTGGCTTTGTATACGTTAGGTTTTGGATGGTTGTGCACTGAACTGGACATGGAAGTGTTCAAAAGTGATGCGACTAGGTGGCTTTCAAATGGCAGTGGTGGTGTTATCCTCCGTCTATTTTATGTTGTCAGTTGCTTCAAATTGTAAGATTTAATATTAATGAAATCAGTTGCTTCAAATTGTAAGATATAATATTTATGAAATTAGTTGCTTCAAATTGTTGAATGTTTTTAAGTTCAATATTGATGAAATTAATGAATAAAGTGAGAGAACTCGTCGTGTTACTTATTGTTTTCCTTGCATGTGTAAAAATTACGTGAACTATCTTTTGGTACACTGTTAAACCATTACATACATACACAGCTAAATGTGTGTATTGAAATTTTATACCTAATACATATGCTTTATTTATTCGATAGGCTTCACATTGATGCAATAGACCGTGATAAGGCAACCTGGGTTCCATGTAACACTCATTTCCAACTGGAAAGAAATATCTATGCAAACGTCCATTGGACATATATGCACAGTGGTATCTATAAATTCAATTGTTACACACATACACACACATAGATATCTTATACTATAAAGCAAAAACTGGTCAAAGTGGTCAAAGTGGTCAAAGTGAAGCCTTTTTTGTAATGCCTAAAATGCCCATTTTTGGGGTTCAATGGTACACCGATGGAAGGATTATTCCGTCTTTAGATCACACGTTTTTGTCCCTTCTCTTTCGCTTCCCACATTTCACGTATTCAAACACAACGATCTTTTCCATATTTTCGCTCTTTCTTCTATCACACGCAGAAAACCCATCTTCTCCAATAATTTTCCATTATTTTCCTCATGTTATGAAATATAAACTTTAAAAGTTGAAAAGGAAATGGTTACCACCGCAACATACTAAAGGGAAGATCGGATCTGAAGTGAATCTTCAAAATTAGGTGTTTTCAGTTTCTCCCTTTTCTGATTGAATTAATTTTCTTTTACCAAAATTGTTTTTGCTTTTCGAATAACTTTTACTAAATGTTCTTTTTTTGCAGGTAAGTCTATTACTTTTTCTACCTTCAAATGTTTCCATCTACCTAGGTATTAATTTTTGTTAAAATTTCCCCATGATTTGGCCATAATATGAGAACTACAGATGAGTTTGTTACACTACTGACACTTGAAGAATTTAGTATCATTGATTCATATATTTGGGTTTTAAAAATTTTCAGTTCCAAATATATGATAGTTTCAGATATATATAGTGTTATATATACATGGTTTTAAGAATGCATATGATTTTGTAAGGAAAGGTTTTAAATATGTGCACAGTAGGTCTTGGGAGTGCATGGCGTCAAGTGACAAAGTTTTACGTTAACCTTGAACACGTGCAGTTCTATATGCACCGGGTTTGGGATATATAAATGTGAGTTCCTAAAATATGTAGTTTTATATATTTCAAATACATGTCAGCTTTGTATAAAACAAGCCTTGAATATATGAAAATTTAGTATGTGTAGGTCAGATTTCTGAAGATATACGAATTTTTAGTGGGTATGGCTTTGAATACAAAGGTCCTCAAATCTCAAGTTTATATATGAAGATTTCATATAAGTGAGTTTCAAATACGTGTACTTCAACATTTAAAGTATATGTTTTCTAAAATGAGAGGTTTCATATCTTTGGGAATTGAGTATATTGACTCTTGAATATATGAGTTGCATATATCAATTTTAAATATATTAAACTGTCAGAATGTATACGTGGTTTCAGATATATGTGTTCCGATGCATATAGTTTTATATATAATTTCAAAACGCATCAGGTTTTGAAAATATATTGGCTTTGTATACGTCAGGTTTTGGATGGTCGTGCACTGAGTTAGAAATTGACTCAAAAGGAGTACATAAAGAAGGTGCTTTGCCGATTTAGCATGGAGAATGCAAAGGTGTCAAATACACCATTACCTTTGCATGTGAAGCTTTCGAGTAAGTATTCACCTATCTTGGAGAAAGACAAGGCTTATATGGAAAAAGTGCCATAAGCAAGTGCGGTTGGTAGTTTGATGTATGCTATGGTGTGTACAAGACCCGATATTGCAAATGCCGTCGGGGTGGTTAGTCGTTTTATGTCTAATCCGGGAAAATCGCATTGGGAAGCCGTGAAGCTTATTTTGAGATACCTAAAAGGTACGTCATCTCATGGTCTTGTTTTTGGTGGTAGTGGAGGAATGAATTGCAAATTAGTTGGTTATTGTGATTCGGACTACGCCGGTGATAGGGATAAGAGAAAATCAACTTCCGGATATGTCTTCACACTATGTGGTACGGCCATAAGTTGGAGATCGAGATTGCAAACCGTAGTAGCTTTATCCACTACGGAGGCGGAGTTGATAGTCGTGGTAGAGGCGGCGAAGGAAGCACTCTATTTGAAGCGATTGTTGTGTGACTTGGGCATTGAACACGATAGCATCGATGTTCAATGTGATAGCCAAAGTGCTATTCACTTGGCGGAGAATTTGGCATTTAGCTCACGGACTAAGCATATAGAAGTGAGAGAGTCATTCTTGGTAGCCATGGATGAGGATAAGCAAGTATATCTTCGAAAGGTGCACACAAAGGAGAACGCGGCGGATATGTTCACTAAGGCATTGACGGTTGGGAAGTTCGAGCATTGCTCGGACTTGATTCGCTTGGAGAAGTGCTAGGTGCCACGGGGTGGCACGGTTGAGAGAGATACTAGTGTAGACGAGGAAGAGTATTGGTATGAGATTGTCGTTCTATCTTCTTGGTGTAGTGCTAGTGTACACTCCTAGTGCTCTTGTCTATGGTGAGACGGTGTTTGAATGTTTTCAACATTTCGTTGGCGGGTGGGGGCTTTGTGCCTGAACTCGTTGATGGAGTGCAATGGGGGGTGGCTTTTCCGGAACCCGTTGGGGAAACATTCACGTTTGGTTGAAGGTAGAAGTGTTGTTAGTTGGAGCTATCGGTTGTTGATGGTATAGTACCATTGGTGTTGGAGATGGATATAGTGTCAAGGTGGAGTGTTAAATTTTGTGACACTATATGATGGAGAATTGAAGGGGATGGATGTAGCTTAGTGTCGGAGAAGACGGATTGCGAAACGGAGTCCGGAGGAGCAAACTGGAGGGGAGTTCGATGTGCTGGCTGCCTGCAGCCTGCTGCCAGACGTCTGCAGGCATGGGCCAGACGTCTGGCCCTACAGGGTCCAGTTGCCCGAAAGTTTGGTTAGACGTCTGGAGCCCTATCCCAGACGTCTGAGCCGGCGAGTTGTGTTTTTCTGGGCTGGGTTTTAGTGTTATTTCGTTCAGGGGCAAAGTGGTCTTTCGCCAGGGTTTTCTCTACTAGTATATATTCTCTCTTTCAGGTCTGAAAGGAGGTAATTGAAGAACCTAATCTAATTCCAAATCAAGGGTTTCTATCCTCCAAATCTAGGGTTTAGGCAAATCCTATTTCTTCAATTCTAATCTCCACAAAATTATATTCTTGCTAGAATATTGTGATCATTGTTAACAATCTCTTGTACTCTTCTATTGGTGAAATAATAAAAGCTCTCTCAAGTGGATGTACACGAACACAATGTTAGTGGAACCACTATAAAATCGTGTGTGATTTACTTATTGTTATTGCATTCATATATTGCTTGTATTGGTGTTGTGATCTTGTGTTGGGCTATTTGGTATTGGTTGGAGTTTGGTTGAGTTAGATAATCGGTTGTTTTTACACTAGCTATCACGATTTGGCTTTTCCGCGTTGCGCGTTGCGATTGTATTCGAGTGGTCTTGGGTGTAGTCGCAACAACATTTGGTATCAGAGCTTTGGAGTTGGTAGGTGGTTGTTGAAATGCCGGAAACGGATAACCCTGAAAATTCAATGGTTGGTCCAAGTAGTATAGCGCCGTATGTGCGTGGGTCGTATGTGGCGTCGGGATTGCAATTGGTTATCGACAAGTGGAATGGTGATAATGATTTTGAAAAATGGCAATGGAAGATGAAAGCGGTTCTAAGGAGGAATCGGGTACATCGAGTAGTATTTGATACACATTTGTTGCCGGCAGACATCTCGGATGTCGAGAGAGAAGAAATGGAAGAGTGGGCATTTACTACACTTCAACTTGCTATGGGAGAGAATGTGAACTCCGAAATTAGTGGTGAGACCACCGCTAAGGGAATTTGGGACAAGTTGGAAGAATTGTATATGAAGAAGTCTCTAACTAATCGTTTGATCTTGTTGCGAACGTTTTCACCTATAAGATGAAAGAAGGAACTTTGCTAAAGGCACATTTGAATGTGTTTGATGATTTGCTAATGAAGATGAAGGCGGTAGATTTGAAGATTGAGGAAGAGCAAAAGGCGATGATATTGTTATGTTCGTTGCCGGACCGTTATACGGGTTTCTCGAATAGCTTGATCTATAGGCGGGATACATTGACGTTAGATGATGTCAAGACGGGTCTTCTTAGTGAGGAGTTGAGAGATCAAATGAAGGAGTTGAGTGTTTGTGGTAGTAGTGCCGGAAATGGTCAAGGTTTGTTTGTGGAGAAGGAAAGATATGTGAAGAAGGACAACCGGGGGCGTTCTAAATCAAGGAATCCCGGTTGGAGAGGAAAATCAAAGTAGAGGAAAGGCAAGTTCTATATTTGTAAGAAACACGGTCATTGGAGAAATGAATGTCCGGACAAGGAGAAGGGTAAAAGGGAAGTAGCATCTTCATCTGTAGCGGTGGAGAGAGTTGTTGGTGAGGAAGACGTAGATGTGTTGACGGCGGTATAGTGGTGGAGATATGAGATGTGTGGGAAGTGAATAAACGACAGTGGAAGAATTTTAGCAAGAATTCACAAAAAATGATCGGTACTTATGAAATGATGACGCAAAAGAATGGTATAAATGCAAGAATTTTGAGGAAAAGAAGATCAGAGTTTATGAATTGATGTGGCCAAGAACTGCAATGACCGTATCATGGACATGTAGAAGAAACAAGAAAGAGCCTGTACAGGGAATTGCAAATTGCATGAAAATGAACAAACAAAGGAACACGTACAAATGCACAAAAGAATATGTACACAGTACACAGGAATTGCAAGAGGAAGATGATCAGAAATTGTATCGAAGAAGCCACTGCCTTGTGAATGACAATGACATGAATAAGAACAGATTTTAAGAGTAAACCAGTGTTGAAAATTGTAGGTGCAGGAGATTGAACAACAAAAGGTGATAATGAAATGACAAGAATTTCTAATGACAGATTTATAAGAACAGTAACATTTGCTAACAAAATTAACAAGAACTGAGGTGAATTAATGGTAGGAATCTAAAGAACAGGAAATTGAATTGCATATAAAATGAACAGAGAACTAGAATTAAGGAGCAAGTAATACTATTAACAAGAACTAGATGCACAAATTAAAGAACTGGAATGATAAATCTGCTGATATTGAAACAAGAACTAAGATGAAGAAAATACAAGAATCATAATAACAGGAATTGAAATGGCAAATTAAAGAACAGAATGAACCGATATTGAATAAGATCTAATCTAGCAAATGACAGAACTAAACTAAGTTTGCACTCAAACTGAAAAATGAAAGAGAAGTAATTTTGATATTCAGATTTCTTCACAACATTTCAACACACACAACACTGCTTATATATGTGCAGTTTTCAACATAATGGACCAGATCTATACAACAGCCCTATTAATAGCCCACTCAACTCATGAATCATTATACAGCAATATGCACATACATGCACAAGCCCACACTCTCTACATAAAAACACACATCAAACTTATACAATATTGCTTATATATGTGCAGTTTTTAATATTAATGAAGCTTGCTCTGATGATCTTCGGCCTGTATGCTTTTCTTCCTTCATTTTTGTTGTGGAGCTGCTGTTTCCTTCCCTTAGCATCTCAAGAAGAGTTAGGTTGTTACATCTCCTTTCCTCTTCAAGAACGACCTTGTCCTCAAGGTCGAGTGGTAGCAAAGGAGGTGGCCATGGCGGTTTATATGGTTTGTATGGGTTCTCATTGAAAATGATAGCTTCAAATGCAAAGAATGTTCCCTTTTCTTCCTCAATATAAATTGTGCTAGCAGCCTTAACAAGCAAGCAAAATTCACTTAAACCCTTAATAATATCACCTTTAGAGAAAAACCAAACAACTTCTAATTGTTTCTGTTCAGTCGCACCATTCAATTCATATTCAAAATTATCGATGTTCTTCAAAATAGTTGCTTCTTCAAAAATCATATCAAGTGATTCCTTTGAATCTGAATCTACGTCTCCATGCTTGCATAAAGCTTGACATGAAAATGTGGCTTTAGTGTCTACTTTTGACTGGCATGGAACACTAAATGCTTTAGTTTTTTTCTCCACTGTTTCAGGTTCTGATAAAACTAAGCACTCTTGGGCTGTTTGAATAATAGCAGGTAGGCAACCAGCATCAGAAAACGAGTCATCTTTAGCAATCAGATCTTTAGAAATTTGGGAAATTGATGAATCATGTTCGCATACGTTTGATGACAAGAATCCATTCGTATTTTCAATCAACGGTTCGTGTACATCTAAATGAACTAACCCTTGGTTATTATCACAAGAGAAATCAGCATGTGCACATTTAGTTGCAGTAATACAAGAATTATTGAATAGTTCACCCAAGATCACAGCGAAGAACCCAAATTCATTGATACATGAATCATAACCGGTAGGATATTGTTTTGTCAACTCGATGCAAATATCCCAAATTCTGTAAGAAAGACCAGTAATCTCTTTTTTCTCAAACTTTGAAAGAGATGTTGTTAATAGGCTGCTTTGAAGGGAAGTGATAGTATCACCAATCTTTTTGTTGATAGATTTGATCATCATGATTATGGTGCTTAACTCCATTGATTCCAGGATCTTGATTGAATGCTCCAATTCAAATATTATCCATGATGGTGATTCAAAATCTTGGGTTTGAGGGATGTTAAGGGTATTGTTAGCAGCAATTTTTGGACTTAAGAAATGGTTTCTTGAATTGATATGTGGGACTGCTGGGATAGTAGTTGAAGAATTTACAGTATAGGGAGTAGGGAAGAGGAGTTCTTGATTTTGAACAGGAGGATTTTGATAGGTTCTTGAGGCAGTAGCATAGGTTATTGCAGCTGGTTGGTGATCATTTGGGATAGGAATTGTTGCCTGTAGAGTGTGAGGGTTAGGCAAGAGTGGTTCTTGAAGGTGTACAGGGATTCTTGGTGGCGGGTATGGTGCTGGTTCAGAAAATATTGGCATTTGAATAGGGTAGGGATTTGGTAGATGAGGATCTTGATATGGGTAGCTGATTTCTAGTTGCCTTGCCCACACTGGATCTTGATATGGTGGAAAGATTTGGGAACAAGTGCTGGAGAAGTAAGGATCTGACTGGTTGTCAAAGGTTGCCCCAGTCATCAGCTCTGATACCAATTGGAAGGTGCAGGTTGACCTGTATTCTTCATACATGGTGGCAGGAAAACTTTCTTGATATGAGTATCAGTTTTTTGATGATAGTGGTGGAGATATGAGATGTGTGGGAAGTGAATAAACAACAGTGGAAGAATTTTAGCAAGAATTCACAAAAAATGATCGGTACTTATGAAATGATGACGCAAAAGAGTGGTATAAATGCAAGAATTTTGAGGAAAAGAAGATCAGAGTTTATGAATTGATGTGGCCAAGAATTGCAATGACCGTATCATGGACATGTACAAGAAACAAGAAAGAGCCTGTACAGGGAATTGCAAATTGCATGAAAATGAACAAACAAAGGAACACGTACAAATGCACAAAAGAATATGTACACAGTACACAGGAATTACAAGAGGAAGATGATCAGAAATTGTATCGAAGAAGCCACTGCCTTGTGAATGACAATGACATGAATAAGAACAGATTTTAAGAGTAAACTAGTGTTGAAAATTGTAGGTGCAGGAGATTGAACAACAAAAGGTGATAATGAAATGACAAGAATTTCTAATGATAGAATTATAAGAACAGTAACATTTGCTAACAAAATTAACAAGAACTGAGGTGAATTAATGGTAGGAATCTAAAGAACAAGAAATTGAATTGCATATAAAATGAACAGAGAACTGGAATTAAGGAGCAAGTAATACTATTAACAAGAACTAGATGCACAAATTAAAGAACTGGAATGATAAATCTACTGATATTGAAACAAGAACTAAGATGAAGAAAATACAAGAATCATAATAACAGGAATTGAAATGGCAAATTAAAGAACAGAATGAACCGATATTGAATAAGATCTAATCTAGCAAATGACAGAACTAAACTAAGTTTGCACTCAAACTGAAAAATGAAAGAGAAGTAATTTTGATATTCAGATTTCTTCACAACATTTCAACACACACAACACTGCTTATATATGTGCAGTTTTCAACATAATGGACCAGATCTATACAACAGCCCTATTAATAGCCCACTCAACTCATGAATCATTATACAGCAATATGCACATACATGCACAAGCCCACACTCTCTACATAAAAGCACACATCAAACTTATACAATATTGCTTATATATGTGCAGTTTTTAATATTAATGAAGCTTGCTCTGATGATCTTCGGCCTGTATGCTTTTCTTCCTTCATTTTTGTTGTGGAACTGCTTTTTCCTTCCCTTAGCATCTCAAGAAGAGTTAGGTTGTTACACATACTGAAAGGAAGATCAGATCTGAAGTGAATCTTCAAAATTAGGTGTTTTCAGTTTCTCCCTTTTCTGATTGAATTATTTTTCTTTTACCAAAATTGTTTTTGCTTTTCGAATAACTTTTGCTAAATGTTATTTTTTTTGCAAGTAAGTCTATTACTTTTTCTATCTTCAAATGTTTCCATCTACCTAGGTATTAATTTTTGTTATAATTTCCCCATGATTTGGCCATAATATGAGAACTACAGATGCGTTTGTTATACTACTGACACTTGAAGAATGTAGTACCATTGATTCCTATATTTGGGTTTTAAAAATTTTCAGTTCCAAATATATGATAGTTTCAAATATATATAGCGTTATATATACATGGTTTTAAGAATGCATATGATTTTGTAAGGAAAGGTTTTAAATATGTGCACAGCAGGTCTTGAGAGTGCATGGCGTCAAGTGACAAAGTTTTATGTTAACCTTGAACACGTGCAGTTTTATATGCACCAGGTTTGGGATATATAAATGTGAGTTTTTAAAATATGTAGTTTTATATATTTCAAATACATGTCGGCATTGTCTAAAACAAGCCTTGAGTATATGAAAATTTATTATGTGTAGATCAGATTTATGAAGATACACAAATTTTTAATGGGTATGGCTTTGAATATAAAGGTCCTCAAATCTCAAGTTTATACATGAAGATTTCGTATAAGTGAGATTCATATACGTGTACTTCAAAATTTTAAGTATATGTTTTCTAAAATAAGAGGTTTCATACCTTTGGGAATTGAGTATATTGACTCTTGAATATATGAGTTGCATATATCAATTTTAAATATATGAAACTGTCAGAATGTATACTTGGTTTTAGATATATGGGATCCAGTGCATATAGTTTTATATATGATTTCAAAACGCATCAGGCTTTGAAAATATATTGGCTTTGTATACGTCAGGTTTTGGATGGTTGTGCACTGAACTGGACATGGAAGTGTTCAAAAGTGAGGCGACTAGGTGGCTTTCAAATGGAAGTGGTAGTGTTATCCTCCGTCTATTTTATGTTGTCAGTTGCTTCAAATTGTAAGATTTAATATTAATGAAATCAGTTGCTTCAAATTGTAAGATATAATATTAATGAAATTAGTTGCTTCAAATTGTTGAATGTTTTTAAGTTCAATATTGATGAAATTAACGAATAAAGTGAGAGAACTCATCGTGTTACTTATTGTTTTCCTTGCATGTGTAAAAATTACGTGAACTATCTTTTGGTACACTGTTAAACCATTACATACATACACAGCTAAACGTGTGTATTGAAATTTTATACCTAATACATATGCTTTATTTATTTGATAGGCTTCACATTGATGCAATAGGCCGTGATAAGGCAACCTGGGTTCCATGTAACACTCATTTCCAACTTGAAAGAAATATCTATGCAAACGTCCATTGGACATATATGCACAGTGGTATCTATAAATTCAATTGTTACACACATACACACACATAGATATCTTATACTATAAAGCAAAACCCTGGTCAATGTGGTCAAAGTGAAGCCTTTTTTGTAATGCCTAAAATGCCCATTTTTGGGGTTCAATGGTACACCGATGGAAGGATTATTCCATCTTTAGATCACACGTTTTTGTCCCTTCTCTTTCGCTTCCCACATTTCACGTATTCAACCACAACGATCTTTTCCATATTTTCGCTCTTTCTTCTATCGCACGCAGGAAACCCATCTTCTCTAATAATTTTCCATTATTTTCCTCATGTTATGAAATATAAACTTTAAAAGTTGAAAAGGAAATGGTTACCGCCGCAACATACTAAAGGGAAGATCGGATCTGAAGTGAATCTTCAAAATTAGGTGTTTTCAGTTTCTCCCTTTTCTGATTGAATTAATTTTCTTTTACCAAAATTGTTTTTGCTTTTCGAATAACTTTTACTAAATGTTATTTTTTTTGCAGGTAAGTCTATTACTTTTTCTACCTTCAAATGTTTCCATCTACCTAGGTATTAATTTTTGTTAAAATTTCCCCATGATTTGGCCATAATATGAGAACTACAGATGAGTTTGTTACACTACTGACACTTGAAGAATTTAGTATCATTGATTCATATATTTGGGTTTTAAAAATTTTCAGTTCCAAATATATGATAGTTTCAGATATATATAGTGTTATATATACATGGTTTTAAGAATGCATATGATTTTGTAAGGAAAGGTTTTAAATATGTGCACAGTAGGTCTTGGGAGTGCATGGCGTCAAGTGACAAAGTTTTACGTTAACCTTGAACACGTGCAGTTCTATATGCACCAGGTTTGGGATATATAAATGTGAGTTCCTAAAATATGTAGTTTTATATATTTCAAATACATGTCAGCTTTGTATAAAACAAGCCTTGAGTATATGAAAATTTAGTATGTGTAGGTCAGATTTCTGAAGATATACGAATTTTTAGTGGGTATGGCTTTGAATACAAAGGTCCTCAAATCTTAAGTTTATATATGAAGATTTCATATAAGTGAGTTTCAAATACGTGTACTTCAAAATTTAAAGTATATGTTTTCTAAAATGAGAGGTTTCATATCTTTGGGAATTGAGTATATTGACTCTTGAATATATGAGTTGCATATATCAATTTTAAATATATTAAACTGTCAGAATGTATACGTGGTTTCAGATATATGGGTTCCGATGCATATAGTTTTATATATAATTTCAAAACGCATCAGGCTTTGAAAATATATTGGCTTTCTATACGTCAGGTTTTGGATGGTCGTGCACTGAGTTAGGCATGGAATTGTTCAAAGGTGAGGCGACTAGGTGGCTTTCAAATGGCAGTGGTGGTGTTATCCTCCGTCTATTTTATGTTGTCAGTTGCTTCAAATTGTAAGATTTAATATTAATGAAATCAGTTGCTTCAAATTGTAAGATTTAATATTAATGAAATCAGTTGCTTCAAATTGTTGAATGTTTTTAAGTTCAATATTAATGAAATAACGAATATAGTGAGAGAACTCACCGTGTTACTTATTGTTTTCCTTGCATGTGTAAAAATTTCATGAACTATCTTTTGGTACACTGTTAAACCATTACATACATACACAGCTAAACGTGTGTATTGAAATTTTATACGTAATACATATGCTTTATTTATTTGATAGGCTTCACCATTGATGCAATAGGCCATGATAAGGCAACCTGGGTTCCATGTAACACTCATTTCCAACTTGAAAGAAATATCTATGCAAACGTCCATTGGACATATATGCACAGTGGTGTCCATAAATTCAATTGTTATATATATATATATATATATATATATATATATATATATATATATATATAAAATTGAAAATTCTAATGTGTGTTTGGTACATGTCTCAGAGTTATAATCATTGTTGAAATCTTACTTGTATAACCAGCATTTTGAAGTAAGCAGACTTCATCATTGCCCTATGCTATATATACTGTAGAAATTTTGAAATGAGGCATACGAAACAGTAAATGAGGTTCACATTTTCTGCAACCTATGAGTTTAAAACAAAGTGTCAACTCCATTAAAATGCATAATATCAAAAACCTTTCATTTCATTTATATAGCACAATAACTCTTAATGCATTCGGTTAAATCTCCCTATTTGTTAATACGGTGGTTTAATATGTTTTAAAAGAGAGATGGTGCAAGTTTCCTAAGTTCCAAACTATAGGAAGCGATGATTTTACTATTTATTACACTTCTCTGAATATTCATGTAATAGTTGATTATTTATATAAAATAACTTAATCTCACTCACGTTTTGATAAACAATTGATTTGTACATGTACACGCATAAAAAATTCAACGTACTTATACATTAAAGTCATTTTGTAAAATTTAAAAACCATACCATCAGTGTTTTTAATACAAATTCACTTGCGCACGTGCATCGCACGTGCCAAAATACTCGTGTGTGTATGTGTGTATTAGATGGGAAAGCAAGTTCACAGTCTATTATAAACATCATTTGTTTAGTGTTACTGTGTCACATAGCAATATTTACAAACATGGTGAATTTTGAGCTAAAATAATTTTATAGTTTAATGCAATGTATAGTATTATCCTTTTGATACAGAGGATCGTATCAAAATTGAATAGAGTATACTTGAAATTTAACATTTTCTTTTACAATATTATAGTGTGCAGTGCATGGATTTATCACTAGTGTGCAATGCATGAAAAATATATGTTAATAGTGATCTTTGTTGCCTTGCGTAGAGTTCCATTTCATGGCTGTCATACAATGACTCATCACTTTCTTTTGATTACCATCGATGCATTTCCAGCTTGTGACAACTGTCTTAAAAGCTTCTCTATGGCTCTACATATGCATGTTGAAACCTAATTTGAAATATTAAATTGTTGTTTTATAAGTAAGCTAAACTCTCATATTCTAAAATGTTACACTAGTGCTAATCTACACATGCTATAAAGGCCGGATAGTGAAGAAATTTGGATAATATTTTGCCCTTTCAATTCGAGCAATAAATATCTTGCTTCAGAGCTCAGATTTACTAATATCTATACACTTTTTCATAACAAAATTCACAGATAAATCCTAAAAAATAGTTAAATTGCTCAAGTCCTCATAAACATTTGCAAAAAGGAAACAGAAAAGAAAATTTTGATACATACTTCCTCGGGTTAATAGAATGAGTAAGATTACTCCAGCTTCACTTTAAGTGTGTCCTTTATATTTAGTAATACCCTAAGATTCCTAATGCATATTTGTTTGCCATTGCAGTTTTTGTATCTCATATCATATGTATTCCTTCTAAAAAGCAAGGGCTTTGTCGCGATACGAAGCCTTTCTAGTAGTGGTAGTTTTCCCTTACTCTGCATTTTTATGTATATGCAGTACAAAATTGTTGATAGTGCTCTACCCGAGGAGAAAAGCTTGATAGTTGGGTCGAGAAAAGCTCAGATCTCAGTGCTGCCTCTCAAGAAAATTTGACGTCTTTGTTGCATATGTGGACATGTAATACTCCTAAACTCTCATGGTAAGCATGACTAAGTACCATGATTCACCACCAAATTATCTATAAAATGACCGTGAACAAATTTGCAGAACATTTTTCCACATTTATAATAGATTCGTAATTTACATACTGAAATGAAACTCATATTTGTATAGTTCATGAATAAGAATAGTCAACAATAGAAAAGAACTGTACCTATCGATAGGTCATATTTATAGCAGTAAAATAATTACTTTTTGTAACAGTTTTACTTTTGTATCGTCTTTGTATTGCATTATAAATTCTCGAGTCATTTAAATATTTGTGTACTTTAATTTGATTATGAATACATAAATGTAGGTTTTTTAATTCAGGAATGCTGGTTATTAATTCATAAATGCAGACCATTGGTTCATAGATTCATTAAAGATTTATTTGTGGTGTAGCTAAACGTCCATTACTTGAAAGTGCCCAGGTACTTTAATTTAGTTATCAATTCAAAACTGCAGGCTATTAACCCATAAGCTTACTGAAAAATTCTACTCCATACAAGTTGCTTAGAAAATCCATTACTAGTAGAACTTGATTATGCTAAGAAATGAATAATGCACAGCAGCCGTTGGTCACATATATCTTTGGCTCAACAGACCTCATCCATTCTTTCTTCAGGGAGTCATCTCAGCCACTCATTATTTTCTGAAGCATGCCGCATATTGGTTTGGGCTGACTGCATTCAAGACCCATATGACTCTCTATATATATTGTATCATAAACCGCGGTAACGTACTCTTCTATTCATTGTATCAGTACTCTTCTATTCATTGTATCAATACTGAGAAAATCAACAACTCTCAGTTACATTCTGTATCAATTTTCTGAAATAAGAAAATCATCCATTTCTTTGAAATCCTTCTATCATCATTGTGAAATCTTAACTTGGTATCAGAGCAAAACTGCTTAACAGCATAAATACATTTTCAAAGAAGGATTCGGCTATTCTCCATCAAAGTGTTTTCATCATTTGGAGAAGTTGTCTTCCCATCAGATTTTATATCATCATCTGTTGTACAAGTTTGTTTCAAGATTCGGGTGCCTCGCCTAGCCTTTATACTGGCTGCACTCAGATTTGTATGAAAGCAAACTCGTTCAAGAAAGCATTAGAAAACAGATTCAAGAAACCAGAAAATCATCTCAGTAAATTTGAAAATAAGGCCAGTGCCGTGCCAAGATCCATCAGAATGCATTCATCATTTAGATCTAGCTGCTACTTACCTGATCTCATCATTTTCTTGAGGTTTCTTTTCTGTCCCTGAATCCATTTTGAAGCTTTCCTTTGTTTCTTGATTCAAGAATTATCATCATGGCTGATGATCTCTTAGCAACATCAGATAATGCCAATACTGAGCAGCAAAGTGATGCAACAGGAAAGTTGATCAAAACTGTCACAAGCCCACAAAGCCAATTGATCACTGTGCATTTAGATGAGAATAACTATTGCTGTGGAAATTGCAAGTCGAAACTGTAATTCAGGGATATGGCCTTGAAGACTTTCTCCTTAACACCATACCTACTCCACCAAAATGCATCACTGATCAAGAAAATAAAGTTATAAGTAATGAAGAGTATGTCAAACATCACAGACATGACAGACTCATATGTTCTTGGTTACTGTCATCTATAAACTCAAATCTTTTATCTCATGTTATTGGATGCAAATCAGCAAGTGAAATATGGTCAACAATTTAAAAAGTTTTCAACACCCAATCTGCAGCCAAAGTGATGTATCACAAGAGACAGCTTCAAAACATTAGGAAATACAACTACTCTATGAGAGAATATCTGTATAAAATCAAGACTATTTGTGATCTGCTTGAGGCTACATGCCACAAATTGTCTAAATCTAAGCAAATTTTAACCATATTAAATGGTTTAAGTGATGATTATAAAGCTGTGGTAGCAGTTATAGCCTCTAATAAAATTTTACCATCAGTTGATGATGTCCACTCAATTCTACAAGCACATGAGGCAAGAATAGACAGTAAAAGGCCTCAAGAATCAGAATTTGCTATTAAATACACCACCAACACCAAAAACAAGAATCAAAACAGCAACAAAGGTGATCAACCATCTCAAAGAGGAGGATACTCTAACGGGTCAAGGGGAAGAGGCAGGTGGAACAACAGTAACAGGCCTAAGTGTCAAATTTGTGAAAAAGTTGGACATACTGCTATAAAATGTTATTTCAGATACTCAAATCACAAAAACAATCAAAGAAGTGGAAACTACAGTGCAAATGTGGCTCAGGCAAGCTCAAGCAATCAACCAGACAATAAAGATCACAGTTCAAGTGAATACACAATCTGAACATGTGCAAGATGACTGTTGGTACCCTGATTTTGGAGCAACAAATCATATAAATAATAATCTTGATAACTTGAATCTTGGCAACAAAGAGTATAGACGTAAATAGTCAATTTGCATGGGTAATGGTAAGTGCATAAAAATCTCTCATATAGGTAGTGCTCTTATTAAAGGAAAGAAACAATTATTTCTGCATAACTTATTAAGAGTTTCAAAAATCAAGAAAAATCTTACAAGTGTGTCTAAATTTGCTAATGACAATAAAGTTTATTTTGAATTTTATCCAAAATATTGCCTTGTTAGAGACATACTGACTATAGATATTCTTTTGCAGGGTGATGCAGAAAAGAGACTATATAGGTTTAAGTCTGTCAACTGTGCTAGCTCTACAACAAAGCAAAACTATTGTAATCAGTGTGAAAAGAATAACCGCAGTGTTGTATTTGACCTTTGGCACTGTAAACTCGGTCACCCAAGTGTTAAAGTTGTTAAGCAAGTGCTTACTGAAAACTGCATTTCATATGATAATATTTCTCTTCCTTATATATGCACTTATTGTCAAATGGGTAAGAGTCATAAAGTACCATTTAATGACTCTCTAACCAAGTATTCTAAACCCCTTGAACTTGTTGCTACTGACCTTTGGGGACCAGCCCCAATATGTTCTGATTATGGGTACAAATATTATATATCTTTTGTTGATGCACACACAAGATACACTTGAATATACTTCTTGAAAACTAAGTCTGATGCACACAGAGTTGTGATGAATTTCATAACAATAGTTGAAAAGCAGCTAGGATTACATGTTAAAATTATGCAATCTGATGGGGGAACAGAATATAAAACCTTTAAAGATTATTTTAAGGAAAAGGGAATAATTCATAGGACCACATGTCCCTGTACTTTTGAACAAAATGGCTTGGTTGAGAGAAAGCATAGGCACATAGTTGAATTTGGACTTAGTTTATTAGCTCATGCAAGTTTACCCCTAAAATTCTGGCCTGAGGCCTTTAACACTGCACTCTACCTTATTAATAGACTGCCAACCAGAATTTTAGGAGGCATTAGCCCTATAGAAAGGAGTAAAGCCAGATTACTATAGTTTAAAAATCGTTGGGTTTCTATGCTTTCCTTACTTAATACCATATAACAATAACAAATTAAATTTTAGATCCAAGCCATGTACTTTTCTAGGATATGCAACAAATCAAAAAGGATACAAATGTCTTGATGACAGTGGAAATTTTTTTATTAGCACACATGTTGTATTCAATGAAAATATTTTTCCATTTAGAAAGTCTGAGATTAAGACTACTAGTAAGTTGCACAATACACATGTTTCTATACCTGAATTATCCATATATCCTGAAGATGAGAGCCCAACTAAGGTGAGGAGGACTACTGATGATCACCCAACTCATCCCACTGTATCTACTCAACAAAATTATGAGTGGACAGATGATCTCAGTCATGCTAGTCACTCACCTGTACATTCAACAAATGAAGAAGATCATAGTGAAGAAGGTCAACAAAGTGAATCAAGAAATAATTCAAATAATGTCAGAATAGATAGCTTACCTCACACTGAACCTCCTCCAAGACCAAGCCACCCCATGATCACTAGAGCTAAAAGTGGCATCTTCAAACCCAAAATATACATTGCCAATACAAGTTCAGAGAACCAATCACTTATGAGGAGGCTGCAAAAAACAACAACTGGAAGACATCAATGGATGAAGAGTATAATGCTCTCATAAAAAATAAAACATGGAATCTAGCATGTCCACTAGCATATAAAAATGTAGTTAGGTGCAGATGGACATACAAGATAAAAAGGAACCCTGATGGCACCATTAATAAATATAAGGCAAGACTTGTTGCCAAAGGTTATACCCAACAGTATGGGTTTGACTTTACTGAAACCTTCTCTCCAGTTGTCAAACCCTCAACTATAAGACACATTCTTACTAAAGCCCTGCATAAGAGTTGGAGCATAAGGCAGTTAGATGTCAACAATGCCTTCTTGAATGGTATATTAGAAGAGGAGATCTACATGAAGCAGCCACCTGGTTATGAACAAAATACAAACCTTTTGTGCAAATTAAACAAGGCAATATATGGCCTTAAACAAGCACCAAAAGTATGGTTTGATAGACTGGAATCAACCCTAATGACAATAGGATATCAGTCTACCAAATCAGACACTTCCTTTTTCATTAAAATCAATCAGTCATCAACTATTTATATACTAATCTATGTTGATGATTTAACTATTACAGGTGACAATCAGGATGAGATCAATCAAATCGCATGCTATCTGAACAAGCAATTCTCTATTAAAGATCTTGGACATCTCAATTTTTTCCTGGGAATTGAAGTGAACAGAACAAAAGGTTCTGAGATAATCCTATGTCAAAGAAAGTACATATCAGAACTGCTTGCAAAAACAAAAATGGAAAATGCAAATCCCATATTAACACCAATGATAAGCAATCAGAACTTGTCAAAAAATAGGGGAGAAGCCATAAACAATGTTAAACAATATAGAAGTGTTATAGGAGCACTATAGTATGCTACTATAACACGACCATATATTGCTTTTAGTGTTAACAAACTTTCTCAATTTATGCAGAATCCTCTAGATGGGCACTGGAAGGCAGTAAAGATGATACTCAAATACTTAAAAGGGACCATAGATCACGGTTTATCTCTTAAAGCTTGCAACAATCTCAACATAACAGGATATGCAGATGCCGATTGGGCTACAGAGAGAGATGACAGAAAGTCTATCACTGGATACTGCATTCTTATTGGAGTGAACTTAATATCATGGTGTTCAAAAAAACAATCAACTATCTCTAGATCTAGCATAGAATCAGAATATAGGAGTGTAGCTAGTGCACTACCGAAATAATGTCGTTACAGTCAGTTTTAAGAGAGCTAAAACTAAATTCAAGTATTAAGTCAACATTGTGGTGCGACAATCAAAGCACTGTATACATGACTGCTAACCCGATACTACACTCCAGAATCAAGCATATCGAGATAGATTTGAATTTGTTCGAGATCAAGTTTTAAAAGGAAATTTACAAGTAAATCATATACCTGCTACCTACCAAAAGGCAGACACTCTCACCAAACCCTTGTCGAGAACTTCATCAAGTTCAGATCTGAACTGGGAATCAAAGAAAATCAGACTTCCTCTGAGCTTAAACATTTAGATTCTCACCAAGTTAGGAAGCCGAAGGAGAAGCGACATCAAAGTTGCTATCTTGCTCTCAACTCAGATAATCAAGACAGCTCAAACCCTCTGGAGATACCCCAGTACAACTCAAATCAGAAAGAAGGAAGCAAAGAGACTGAGTCGACACCAGAATTTGTAAATTGCATCAAGTGATTTTATCAAATTCAGAAAATCGAGTGAAATCGCCTCTCTAATCCTAACCCTAGAAATCAGATTAGAGTTCGAAAGCAGGAAAAATGAATAATGCACTACAGCCGTTGGTCACATATATCTTTGGCTCATCAGATCTCATCCATTCTTTCTTCAAGAAGTCATCTCAACCACTCATTATTTTCTAAAGCATGTCGCATATTGGTTTGGGCTGACTATATTCAAGGCCCAGATGACTCTATATATATTGTATCATAAACTGCTGTAGCATATTCTTCTATTCATTGTATCAATACTAAGAAAATAAAAAACTCTCAATTACATTATGTATCAATTTTCTAAAATAAGAAAATCATTCATTTCTTTGAAATCCTTACATTATCATTGTGAAATCTTAACTTGCTAGTTTCATCCTTGTGGAAAAATAAAATATGTATAAACAACTTATATTTTTTTCTGTGATTTTGATAAAAATTCATAAATAGTTTCTACCAAGGGACTAGAAATAAAATATATAATTCAAGATGAAATGCACTTGTATTGATTGAAGTAAAGTAATTTATCCTTTATACTGAACAAAAAGATAAAATAATCCATCTTTTTGTCAAAATTATTAGTTTTCCTTTTATATTTCTTTGGATATGTACATGTATCCTCCTCGTACCTAGATTTTAAACTAAAAGAGAGAGAAAAAATGTAAAAAAAATTAATTAAGTTTGCTACTAAATAAGTTAATTTTGAAACAAAGAGATAATTGTTTTTAGCCTTTTCTCAAAAGTATGCTTCACATTTTATCTTTTTTACCATTTGTCAAAAGAAAAAAACAAAGAGAGAGGTAAGTTAAGAATGACTAATCATTTTACTTCAAAATAGAAAATAACACTTCATCATCTAGTATGCTACAATTTGGATGAATTGTTTTGGATTACTGACAATGAACTGCTAATTGATAACTATCTCTTGTAACATATAGATTTTTGTGTCTTTGAGTTTTTGCTTAAACCATGCCTTTGAATGTAAAAATGGTTGATAAAGCTCACTGAGATTATTTGATCGAATATAAAAAGATGATTGAGTTTTGAACTGTACATAATAGAGTAGTTTTACATGTATTTTTAAGAATGAATGACTATATGTTATAGTTTAGTTGGCTCAAAAGGTCAATACAAATATGATACAAAGTATGTATAAATGACAAAAGAATGCACACATTAATTATTTGATATTAGATGTAGGAAAATTTCCTTTTTATTACATTTCTTTTTATTTTATATGATAATATTCAACAATATATGCATGAAAATATATGCAGTTTTAGTATACATTGGATGTTTGAATTGACAATAAGAGCTAAGTTAGGGTAATATAAATGCTGTAGGCATTCAAAGTAATGTTTCTTATGTTTTAATTAAGACTTCTAGTTTTAAATGGTATTTATAAAATGTAAGTGGTGTTCAATGGTTTTTGTCAATTGTTAAATGGAGCAAAAATATTTTCAACCATTCTATGCATTAAATTGTTACACAATTACAGAAATTGAATGAAATTTGTTTGCCAAATACTAATTTGTAAAACTATTTCAAAACCATAATTACCAGACTTAATTTCTTCATTTTTTTCCTTTTCACAGTTAAACTACACCTTGTTGTTCGAGTGATTTGTTTAAAGTTATTGCCATTGGCGAGCATGCAATACTAGTCCTTTTTTCACATATAATATAAATTTGTAGCTACATCATCAGATCTTGAGCTATGAAATTATGCTAATGGTAACTCAAATCAATATTTCTACATTATGCATATTTCATTTGAAATGCAGCTAGAAACATGATATACTACATTTTAATTGATGTGTGCGTGCCTGTTTTAATCTCCACACCTGTCAATGTTGTTATTGATTTATTACTGGAATACCGCGTCAATTGTTAATATAGGTATTGCTTTTACTTGTCATTTTTCTCAAGAATACAAAAGTCCACTTTTGATTTATTACATGAACTATACAAATTTCAATGCATAGAATCTCCAATAAAATAAAGCTTAATTTTTGGAACATGGTCAAAAAAACTTGATTGATTGTGTGAGAACTACATTGTTGTGCTAGAGGTGGAAGTAACAACCAAGTAAAATTAACTGAATCACCAAAGAGGATTTTTGAGCAAGGTCATTGTTTTTTAAAATGTAAATTTTAAAAGAATCTTAACGTAAAATAAAACTATAAGTATCACATTTTAAGATTTTTCCGACTACTTTAATACATGTCACCTTTGCTGAGTTCGATAATGAAAGAGTGCAAAAATGGGGATTTAATGGTGTAAATGTCAAGTATTCTTGAGCTAGAAGCACTAATTTTTGAAGTACCATAAATGGTAGCTGTGCCTATTCAATATAGTTGATGTATGCTTTGTAAGTATTTTTTACATTAATTATATGCTTCTAGAAATAAACCGATGTTTTGGTATTGTGAATTTTACGTCTGTTATAAGGTGAAGCATTTAAGTATATTCTGATGTTTATTAATGTTTGTCATGTATGATGAAGTTCTTCTGTTAGTTAAAGTTGTGATATTTTGAAGTATGTGGAATTTGATTTGAAATATATATATGTTTGATATTTTTATTCTTGAAAATTGATTATATATTCGTTGTCATAAAGTTGAAGTGGACGTGTGAAATTCAATTATACGTAGGTGCAATGCAACAGAACATGCTATGGGAAATATAAATCACCACTCTTATTTTAAAAAAACCTGACGGTTATTACCGTTATAAAATTTATAATTTTGTTCCTTAGTCACGGTAATAACTATTACAATTTTTTTTATTAGCAACGGTAATAACCATTATCATTTTTTCATTAGCAATTGTTAAACCGCTACGATTTTCGTGGTAAAAATTGGTCATGCACATTGTAACCACGGGTATAGCCCTTACAAATTTAATTTGTAATGGTTATAGCCGTTACAAATATCATATCCTGGTGTTGTGTGAAGTCACTCATGAAGCCGAAGACGTCTCCAAAAGACTCGGCCGAAGGAGTTGCCTCAGTTACTGGTGACGTGCTCATTGCTACGACCTTCTTTAGAGACTTGATGGTTAAACGTTTCAAACAAGGGGAGGTAGGAAGTAAGGTGCCTTAGGGAGACGTCTCACCAAATGACTCATCTCCCTCTAGACTAGCATTCTAGTCATTGTCGCCTCCCTCGGTTCTCTCTTCTTCTTCTTCTTCTTCTTCTTCTCCTTCTTCCCCTCATTCTTCTTCCCACGTCTCTTCTTTTCCTTTCCTTCTTCCTTCATCTTCACTTTCTTCTGGAATTGTTTGCATTCTAGTTCCTTCATCCCTTTCTTTTGTAATTTCATCGACAGACGGGCTCTTCTACCGCCCTATTGATGGGTTCGTTGACATTTGCCATATCGGATGGGCCTTCCACTTCCCGTTAGGGATTATCATCAGAATTGCGGGCAGAGGCAGAAGACATAGTTAGCATCCTGGAGCTGCTCAAATAAGTTTCACCAGGAACAACAAAGTGATTGGGACGAAGAAGGTTGCAACGATGAAGATTCTCATTCCTTAGGAGGTATGGAGTAGAACGGTGTCAGATCGGAACAATCTTGAGAATCTTTAAGGTATCAGCATGCACTCCACTGGTATCTCGAGCGGGAATGTCTGTGAGAGAAGTGAATCAAAAGTTAGACGTTTGGACAGAAGAGATTCAAGTACGAGAGAGAGAAAAGAAAAGAATCTTACTGGTAGAGAGCCAATGCCCATAGAAGCTGTATGAGCATCAAACGAAGAAGTACTCATTCTTGAAGTATGAGCTCTCGTTGTGAAGCGCTTCAATAATTTTGCATCCACTTTAGGTCTCAATGATCATGAAAGATAACAAACCTTTCTACTGTTTGAAATTCAAGATGTCGGTTAGCTCTCCAAAGTTTAGAGTTCACTGGAATTGGTTCATGAATAGCACGTATAAGGAGCTCAGAAGTGCATACCATTAGGATAAACTTAGGATGGAGCTAACACGAGCTTTTGCAGAATTATATAGAGGAACGGAGTAAAGGGCAACACGACACCGCCCAAGCACATATATCGGTTGCATGCCATATAGCCTATTGGAGCGCTGTGTGCCTACTGGATTTGTGGTGGGAGAAGCACATCATCTTCACGAATTCCATGTTGGCAAATATTTTGGAGCATTTTGGATGTAAGTGTCGTTGCACTTGTTAAGGTGGATCATCCCGGACTCTTAAATCGATATACTCGTTTAAAGGAGGAGTTGGATTTTTCATAGGTTCCACTGGAACCATCATCCCTTATAATTCGGTGGTAATTGAGTGCTTGAGTCCAGCATGTACGGTAGGTGAAACCTAAGCTATGAAGGAACCAGCTTCAGAAAGAGTCAATGACCTAGCACCGGCAGTAAATCTCGATGAGTGACAAGTCATTTTGGAAAGAAAAACTTGTCGTTAAACATGGTCAGGTGTTTTTTTTACTTTGGAATTCTATTTCAAATACAAGCCCACGCGACCGATGCTCGAAATCCATTGGATGTCGACGTGTGTTGACTAATTGAATTCTGAACGTTGGTCGGGGTAGTTGGAAGCGTTAACCTATGCAATGTGAGTCTCTTATCTTGTATACAATGAATATACCATCCTGTGTAGATAGCTCGCTCATGTTAGAAGAACGAGCCACGTCCACGGTGGAACTGTGCATTGGATCTTACCTATTATCGTTGGATAATCGAAAATGGAACCATTGTTTGGAGTGACATGGAAGTTTTTCTTTTAGAAAAACACATAAAGTGCATGAATTGGAAATACTATGCAAAGAATCATTCAATACGACTATTCTTCTACAAAGAACCATCTTATTGACATTCAAGTGGCAATGTTTGATCAGTTAGGTTTTGGTCATAGCAAACCGGGAAACTTCAATATGCAATGACTTGAGTTTCCAAGTCAAACCCGAATGCACTCTAGATCGAACCCGAGAAAAATCTTGGAAAAACAAGGGTTCGATCCAACCAAGCATTTGCCAAAATCACACAGACCATCATCAATGATGTTGGAAACCCCTTAGTGGCCAAGGACGGCCACTGCAACACTGCCAGGACAAACTTGTCGATGGCAACTGAAACCCAACTTTGAGCTTCTTGGATCTAAGGTCGATCAAGGTAAGCACTTTCAAGAATGGCAATGGTCAAGGTGAAATCCGATCTGCAGCGGTGCTAGGTGAAATGGCGGCTATACAAGAAGGTCAATGGCGGTGCAAAGAAGGGAGCAACAGTGCAAAGGAAAGAGCGATGGTCATTTTCTGGTGATGGAATAAGGTCGGTTGGAGAAAAGGGTTTGGTTACGAGATGCTCAAATAGGAAAGTGATGGAAGATCCTGAGTGCTAAGTACTTATAGTACTTGGTAAGGAGCAAAAGTGCACGGTACCGAGTAGAACCACTCAGTACCGTATAATATTTTCTGATCTAAAATTAAAGAATAGAAAAGGGAAAGGAAGTACGGAACTAGCTAAGGCATGGAACGATCTCTAGAGTGTCGATCTTATCCTTAACGCGGGAAATGGAATTCCTATTATCTAAAGCAATTAAGCGAATAAACATGGAATAGAGATAACACTTTGAAGCAACTCTTGGGTTACCAACAAACATACGTGGATAGTGGCAGATGCTTGTCTTGTTCTAGAGCACACTTTGTTCTCAACGATAGCATACTCTGAAGGGCAAGTGGTCTATGACTTTTTTACCAAGCTAGCTTTCACTTGAATATGATTGTCGGGATGAAGATGAACAATTCATGGACTTAGGAACATGGTTGGAAGGGCATTAGGCGCGAACTCAAGAATTTGGAGAGCAATTGGAGTTAAAGGAAACATTTGGTACCGAGCACTTTTACTCGATACTAAACAATTTTGGGCCCTCTATGGGCCCCAAAAGCTATGAAACATGGAAGGATGGCATGTTTGATCATCTTGGAGTGCCTTTCTCAAGGAATAGGTGAACAACTCTAAGAAAGTTACGGAGAAAAGCAGAAAAGTACAAGCGATATTAGAACATCTTGGAAACAACACAATCTCAAAGGAAAAATTCTCGGAACACAATGGATTGGGGATGGAAAATCAAGGGAGGGAAGAAGGCATAGTTTCCATGTAACAACCCCACCGCTATACCCATATTATTAAAAAACATTACAAGTAATGTCGTCTAATAACACGGAGAATACAGCAGGTTAAGGGTGATCAAATATGAATGTATCTTTAGACTAATACTGACACGTCTTTATTACCATTTTGAGGATCTGAACTGAAAATTTGATGTGTACAGTACCAATACAAAGTAATAAACACACCAATTTGAAATATTCAGAACAATATATAATATAAATAAATAAGAATTAGAGTCACATATCACAATGGAATAATATACATCATATGCATACTAAAATGTGAGTCTATAAAATATTATTACTAGACCTACATAAAATATACATCGCATCAAAATACTGTATCATGTAAAAAGTGACTACTAAATAATATATATGGCATACCCTCCTAAATGTCAATATATACGATAATGAAGTACACTGAAACAGTCAAAATAGTCTACTCCAATGCTAGCACAAATCCTAAAATTAATGGGTCCTTATACCTGTAGAGTCTCGGTCCGACCTGAGTATTTTAAAATAAACAGGTCAGACTATATTTAATAAAAAGGTGAGATACTGATATTGTAATATATGACTTAACAATAAAATAAACCATAATAGAAATATGCCTAAAGCCAAACTATACTAATAAGGCAAATGCTAAATCCAAATCACCATTTCATAATTTCATTTCAAGTCTCAATGGACTATCCTTTACATATAGTGATAACAAATTCAAAATTTCTTCAGAGCCAAAAGATTCTAAATATCCATCTCAAAATCTCTAAAGATATAATCATCATTAATGAAATAATATTTGTAGTCATCAATCACTTTAATACAGCGACACAGAGCCAAACACAACAAAAATGGACCCTGCCATATGGTGCCATAGTCTAGCAACACAAAGCAGACTAACTATGCGAATGGTCTAATGACACAAAGTAGATCAACAATGCGAATTTACCTAACGACACAAAGTAGGTAAATATTGTCTAACTGTGTACCAAAATAAACTGATATGTGTTAGTCATCTAGTCTATAGACTAATCATACAGTAACACCTGTCCAAGAAACAAAAGGGCTGTTATGTCACAGCATAATAAAATTGACACTCAAAAATAACTTAGTATATTTTTTAATTCATATAGCCATATATTTTTATTTTTCATAATTATTCATCAACTAGAAGTTTTTACTTTAAATTATTTTAAAACAAAGTTATATATAAGTAGATATATTTTCTTTAAAATAAACATAAAAAGAATTGCAACTCATAAAAATCAATTGCCATTGAAAATTAGAATTCACTACAGTTAATAATAAGCTCAAGAACCCACAAGGCAACTATCGAGAAGATGAAAAGTTGTGGACCAAATTTGGGTTCAATCTGGAGGTTGCTGCTCTAGGTTTTACACTTCTAGTTGACTGAAATGGACCTTTCAATCGACTGGTTAGGTATTCCTGGAGCAATAATGCTCTAGGTTCCAGTTGACTGAATCTGAATTTAGTCGACTGGATATGAATTCCTGAAACAAATTTTGCTTCAGGTCAGTTAACTGAATAAGCAATTCAGTCAACTGACTCGCGGTTTCTAATTGGGCAGTTAATTGTGCACGGGATCATTGATTCTAGTCAAATGATCGGCATTTATCAATTACAGTGAGTTGTAGAATGTAATAGAGAAAATACCAGGTCCTACTAACCACCTGAATTAAATTAATATCAAATGACGTGCAAATGGTATGCATATTTGCTCAATCTCAAACAAAATAAACAAAACAAAATTTCTAAAATTCAGTTTCTACTAATATACTTCATTCATTCTATAATCCCCAAACATTAATTCAATTTAAAGCCATAAATTCATATGGATATAGATTTTGTGAGCATCATAACTTAACTTAAGTCAAATGGAGAAGAAGTGGCTGAAATTGACGAGGCAAACAACTAATCCTTTTCTAAGACGTCTAATTCATAACTCCTTGTTTAGCTACTCCAAACACTATAAACTTCAAACAACTCCTAATTTCAGAGTTTCAGAATTTAAGAGATTAACCTACTACTAAAAATCAATAATTTATTACATAAGGAGTAGTGTGCCTGCATATTTTACAAATATATATATTTAAATGTTTAGTTTAAATATAACATCGTTTGTTGAATTTAAAGTCCAAAATGTTACTTTTTGTAAACAATCAAATTCGGACTCGAGACCACTTCCATTGAGTTCAAAATGACGTTTACAACTTTTTTGAGTATAAACATCGATATGTTTGGAGTTGATTAGGATTTTGGTATTTTGTTTGGGCTATGGTTTGTGTACTAGCCCAATAACCCAAACCTTCTACCAAATACCTCCCACTTCACTCCTCTTCATTCATTCATTCCACTTTCTAAATTCCTAACACTCAAGCCCTAGAAAAATGGGGGAAAAGAAAAGAGATTAGAAATTCCGAAGCCCTAATTCTCTTAGGAAATTCAACTTCAAGCTATAAATCAAATAGAAGCTTAGGTAAGCATCCTCTTCATCTTCTCCATCTCAATCTCTCTTCAATTTTCAGAAATTCCTATAACCTAACTTAGGAAATTCATTGCATTTGATAATAGATTGAGGATTCTAGAGGTGTTATTGAAGAGAAATCAATCTTAGCTTGTTTTAGAGCTTCTCATTTTTATATTTGAGTTTAAAGGTGATTTTTCGAACTCACATCTATGTCTATACCTTTGATAGTTATTAGATACGAATTCCTAACATCTATTTCATGTTCATTTGCTTTTGATTTGAATTGGTTTGGTGAATTTTCCAATTTTTGGTATTTTGAAGTCAAAATCTATGAAAATCCTACCATGGATGTTTGGACATGTTGTTTGGAGTGCATTGAAGAGCATATAGGACTGGGTTGTCGCTTGACATAAATCTCTAGCCACCATCGCTTATCCGATCGTTTCCGAACCGATTTGGCCATTAATGGCCTAGGCTATTTTTTCCCTAAGCTTCAGCTCAGACGTTTGGAAAAACACTCAGACATCTAGGCCATCGCAATAAAAATTCCAGATGTACAGCTCAGACGTTTGAGGTTATTCCCAAACGTCTGGGCGATCTGGAAGAAAATTTCCAGATTCTCAAATCAGACGTCTGGTGTTATTTAATTTAGCCAATTTGCTTGTTTTGAGTGGATTTCCAGATTTTATCGATTTTTGTTGATCTGGTTGGTTGTTGTCATTTTTTATCGACTTTGATGACTTCTTCTCTGGATTTTTGGGAATATCCATTTGATGGATTTGATATCGATTTTTATGGTTTTGATTCATGACGTCAAATGTGAATTTTTGGCGATAGATTGTTTTTACAATCGTTTCTATGATTGGTCACTTTAAAATACAAAGGTTTCTATGCTGGTAGTAAATACTCAAACTCTTTCACAAAAACGATTTCGACGATACTTTTAAATACAAAGCTCGTTTTTAAAACCATTTTCCAATATATTAGTATGTATAAACCTTTACCTCATTCGTACGAGAAATCCAATTAAACGACTTAGCAAAACAAGTGGTATGAAACGCTTGCGTTTACTTCGTCGGTTAATTCTTAGACTTGTTCGATTGAAATCTTATGACAATTTACGAGTGGAAATCTACAATTTGATCATAAATATTTAAGTTAAGCCAGTGGTTATGGGACATGAAGCTAAACTCATCTATTTACTAGCTTGGTGTGTTTTACACTTTTATTGTTCTATGATGATCATTTTGTGGTTTAGACTAGCGATATGCGATGTCTCTCTGTCCGCGTGGGGGACTATACCCCGTTTTATGGAGCTTCGTCTCATTTTTAGGGGCTAGCAACCTCTGGTCTTTTGACCGTTCGTGGAGCAATCGGCTCAACAAGTTCGGAGCATGGGGTGTACCTTTTTAGATGCGTCCATGTTCGGCGCAATAAATATGTGCATGGGGCGTATCTTTTTAGGTGCGTCGATGTTCGCCTGTGCATGGGGCGTATCTTTTTAAGTGCGTCGATGTTCAGCTTATCAGTCCCCAAGGGGGACTGTACCCTGTATTTTTATGGGATAGCGTCCCGTTTATGATACACGTGTTGGTAAGTTTCCATGCTCCCGTTTATGATAGGCCTCCCCCTTTTTGTGATTTCTGGATTTCTAATTGATGATTTCTGGAATTTGTGTTTCACCAATTTTTGTGATCTGTATTGATAAGCCCTATCAATATTTGTAGTTTGGTGAATAAAAATAAAGAATATGACATTCTTTTTGGTGTTTGAGGAGATTTGAGATATTGTATGATTTATTTTGTTATCATATGTATTTGTTTTACCTTTTATCCTATCTTATCTTATCTGATATTTATAGCTAGACTGATCCGTTTATTATTTTTCTTTTTAAATAATACTCGGGTTAGACCGAGCTGTTTCAAGTGCTTCCACTTGACTTCTTAGCAGGGACTAACTTCTGACTTTTGGCTAACTACTTTAGCTTAGTAGTTTTTGTTTTTATACATTCGAGATAGAGACTAGTTGATGTATACATATTCTTTTGTCTAGCACTTGTACCTATTCTTTTGTGATGTAGAGGATCTTGTATGACCACTACTTTGATGTACACTTCTATGTGTTATATTCATTTTTGTTTCCGCCTTTGTGATATGAATATCTATGACAGATTTATGTTATGCTTATTTTATATTTGTTTTCGAAGGCCACATAACCACTGTGTAGTAGCTTTGAGTTTGTATTTGATATGTCAGATTTCCTCTTGTAATGAAACGCATGACATTCTATCTGATATATCGGTACTCGCACAAAGCAATTACACAGATGGTCGCTCCTCAACAGCCTTCTTCTTCGTACTAATTGCAAAAGTTCGGGTCATCATATATCTTCATGTCCCAAACTTCGAAGCAAGAAAGAGGGAAAGCTAAATGTTGTGCAAGCCCCTAGTATCACTTCTCTTGGTCAAGGTATTTCTCATTCTGTCCTTGCTGGCATTATTATGTTTCATGATCATCCTATTCGAGTTCTTATTGATACGGGTGCATCTCACTCTTTTATATGAAAGGAACTTGTTGATTCATTGTCTTTAAATGTTATGGGCTTGATCACTTCATCGAGAATTGCGAATCCGGTTGATGGTTGTGCAACACTCAGTTTATTTTGTAAAGACGTCGAGATTATTTTATGTGATTATGCTTTCCGAGCCGATTTGCATGTTATGCGTTACTTAGGTTTCAGACTGATTTTTGGAATGGATTGGCTTAACCGTTATGATGCCCACATCCTATATCCCGAGAGGACTATTCATCTTCGACATCCTCAATCTGTTAAGCAGATTTATATTGTTCTTAAAGATTCAGATTTCAATTCGGTAGCATCCTTATATTCTCTAAATCCACATGATGACTATAATGATGATGAGGAAGATGTCATTTCCCTCATTCACATTGTTTGTGAATTTCCTGATATATTTGAGCCCGTTTTAGGATTACCACCTAAGCGAGTAATTGAGTTAAGAATTAATCTAATCCCTATAGCTCTACCTATCACTCGTCCTCCTTATCGCATGTCCAATAAGGAAAATTCGGAGATGCGTAAACAATTATCCGAATTGGAAGCAAAGCAGTTTATTCGTTCTAGTTCCTCTCCATGGGGAGCTTCAACTATCTTTGTGAAGAAGTCTGATGGTACACTTAGGCTTTGCGTTGACTACCATAAGTTTAATGATCTCACCATCAAGAATAAATATCCCTTGCCTCGGATTGATGATCTATTCGATCAACTTAGCGGTGCCAGAGTTTTTTCACAGACTTAGCAACCGGTTTTCATCAGCTTCGTACTGCAGAGGATAGTATTCCTTTGACATCGTTTCGTACTCGTTATGGATCTTATGAATGGCTTGTTAAGCCATTTGGTTTAACAAATGCTGTGACGCCCCACCTCTATACTCACACTAACCAAGGACACTACTGGGTAATGCAGTCAATTAGTATGAAGAATAAGGCTGTTGAGGAGCGACCATCTGTGTAATTGCTTTATGCGAGTACCGATATGTCAGATAGAATGTCATGCGTTTCATTACAAGAGGAAATCTGACATATCAAATATAAACTCAAAGTTACTACACAGTGGCTATGTGGCCTTCGGAAACAAATATAAAATAAGCATTACATAAATCTGTCATAGATATTCATATCACAAAGGCGGAAATAGATATGAATATAACACATAGAAGTGTACATCAAAGTAGTGGTCATACAAGATCCTCTACATCACAAAAGAGTAAGTACAAGTGCTAGACAAAATAATATGTGTACATCAAGGAGTCTCTATCTCGAATGTATAAAAACAAAACTACTAAGCTAAAGTAGTCAGCCAAAAGTCAAAAGCTAGTCCCTGCTAAGAAGTCAAGTGGAAGCACCAGAAACACCCCAGTCTTATTTAAGAAGAAAAATAATAAATGGATCAGTCTAGCTAAAAATATCAGATAAGATGATATAGGATAGAGATATAACAAATATATATATGATAATAACAAAAATCATACAATATCTCAAATCTCCTCAAACACCAAAAAGAATGTCATATTCTTTATTTTTATTCACTGAACTACAAATATTGATAGGGCTTATCAATACAAATCACAAAAATTGGTGAAACACAAATTCTAGAAATCATCAATTAGAAATCCAGAAATCACAAAAAGGGGAGGCCTATCATAAACGGGAGCATGAAAACTCACCAACACGTGTATCACAAACAGGACGTTATCCCGTAAAAATACGGGGTACGGTCCCCCCTTGGGGACTGATAAGCTGAACATCGACGCACTTAAGAAGATACGCCCCATGCATATGCAAACATCGACGCACCTAAAAAGATTCGCCCCATGCTCCGAACTCGTTGAGCCGATTGCTTCACGAACGGTCAAAAGACCAGAGGTCGCTAGCCCCTAAAAATGAGATGAAGCTCCATAAAACGGGAAATAGTCCCCCACGCGGACAAAGAGACATCGCATATCGCTAGTCTAAACCACAAAATGATCATCATAGATCAATAAAAGTGTAAAACACACCAAGCTAGTAAATAGATGAGTTTAGCTTCATGTCCAATAACCACTGGCTTAAGTTAAATATTTACAATTAAATTGTAGATTTCCACTCGAAAATTATCACAAGATTTCAATCGAACAAGTTTAAGAATTAACCGACGAAGTAAATGCAAGTGTTTCATACCACTTGTTTTGCCAAGTCGTTTAATTGGATTTCTCGTACGAATGAGGTAATGGTTTGTACATACTAATAGATTGGAAAACGGTTTTAAAAACGAGCTTTGTATTTAAAAGTAGTTTTGAAATTGTTTTTGTGAAAGAGTTTGAGTATTTACTACTAGTATAGAAACTTTTGTATTTTAAAGTGACCAATCATAGAAACGATTGTAAAAACAATCTATCATCAAAAATTCACATTCGACGACGTGAATCAAAACCATAAAAATCGATATCAAATCCATCAATTGGATATTCCCAAAAATCCAGAGAAGAAGTCATCAAAGTCGACAAAAAATGACAACAACCAACCAGATCAACAAAAATCGATAAAATTTGGAAATCCACTCAAAACAAGCAAATTGGCTGAATTAAATAACACCAGATGTCTGGTGGTTTTCCTAGACGTCTGATCTGAGAATCTGGAAATTTTCTTCCAGATCGCCCAGACGTCTAGGAATAACCTCAGACGTATGAGCTATACGTGTGGAATTTTTATTCATATGGCCCAGACGTTTGAGTGTTTTCCCAAACGTTTGAGCTAAAGCTCAGGGCAAAAATCAGCCTAGGCCATTAATGGCCAAATCGGTTCGAAAGCGATCGGATGAGCGATGGTGGCTAGGGATTTATGTCAAGTGACAACCCAGCCCTATAGGCCCTTCAATGCACTCCAAACAACATGTCCAAACATCCATAGTAGGATTTTCATATATTTTTACTTCAAAACACCAAAAATTAGAAAATTCACCAAACCAATTCAAATCAAAAGCAAATGAACATGAAATTGATGTTAGGAATTCATACCTAACAACTATCAAAGGTATAGACATAGATGTGAGTTCAAAAACTCACCTTTAAATTCAAATATAGAAATGAGAAGCTCTAAATCAAGCTAAGATTGATTTCTCTTCAACAACACCTCTAGAATCCTCAATCTATTATCAAATGCAATGAATTTCCTAAATTAGGTTATAGGAATTTCTAAAAATTGAAGAGAGATTGAGATGAAGAAGATGAAGATGAGGCTTACATAAGCTTCTCTTTGATTTAAAACTTGAAGTTTAATTTCCTAAGAGAATTAGGGCTTAGGAATTTCTAATCTCTTTTCTTTTCCCCCATTTTTCTAGGGCTTGAGTGTTAGGAATTTAGAAAGTGGAATGAATTAATGAAGAGGACTGAAGTGGGAGGTATTTGGTAGAAGGTTTGGGTTATTGGGCTAGTACACAAATCATAGCCCAAACAAAATACCAAAATCCTAATCAACTCCAAACATATCGATGTTTATACTCAAAAAAGTTGCAAACGTCGTTTTGAACTTAATGGAATTGGTCTCGAGGCCGGATTGAACTGTTTACAAAAGTAACATTTTAGACTTTAAATTCAACAAACGATGCTATATTTAAACTAAACATTTAAATATATACTCATAAAATATGCGGGTTGTTATAAGTAGATAAGAAAGCAAGGAGTTCATACCTTTTCTCCTTATGATTTATGGTAATTTCTTTGAATTTCTAGGAATATAACTAGGGCTAAATTAATTTCCTCTTTAACCTTTTCTTTATTTCCTGAAGAAGAGAACATAATTGATTTGATTGGGAAGATGTTTTGATTAGGGATTAGGCTAAAGAGTTAGGGTAGAGGAATTACTAGTGGGCTTGAAAACCAATGCCCAAAAGTTCACTAACCAATGTTATTTAATTCCTTTAACTTAACTAATTCTTTTAGATTGATTACACATAACTAAGCTTTTTAAACAAAATCCTAAACCAAAAATAAAATCAAATTCCCATTTGAAAATTTATATTTAAGAAGTTAGAAGTCAATTTGTTTAAAATTTATAATTAAATTTTTTTCTATTTTATTCAAAACCTTCTTTTTAATATCAATAAATTCAAATCAATTATCCAATTAAAATTTTTACTTCTCAATTAAATCTTTAAATTCACAATTAAAATTTATTAATTATTCATTAATTAGATAATTATTAACAGAGTTGTTACAGACTTCCTCCTCCGCAATTACTATTTAGAAAGAATCTTTAACATGCTTTAACATTAACAGTTAATCTAATTAAGAATTTAACTAATTATTAAAGAGAGAAAAGAATTTACTAGACTCATGCCTTTGAAAATAACTCAAGATGAATCTGCTGCATATACTCGCGAGTCTCATAGGTACAATCCTTAGGATTCCCGGACCACTACATTTTTACTAGGCCAACCTCCTTGTTTCTGAGTCATCTAATCTCTGTTGCCACTATTTGTGCTGGCATCTAAGCATAAGTCATATAAAGAGAAATTTCGATTTTCTTTATCGGTAAAGGCCTTAAAACCAACTCGAAATCTCTAAGACATTTGCGGAGTTGAGATACATGGAACACATCCTGTATTCTGGATAAATGATCAGGTAGAACAACACGATATGCCACACACCAATGCGCTTAGTAGTAGGATACGGTCCAATGAACTGTGGAGCTAACTTTCTAGAACTAATCAATTGCATTACCCCTTTTATGGAGATACTCGCACAAAAACAAGATCTCCAACAGCAAAATCCAAGTCCTTTCTCCTCTGATCTGCATAAGACTTCTACCTGCTTTGGGCTTCCTTCATCCTCTACCTGATAACTTCTATCTTCTCTGAAGCTTCTCAAATAGAATATGGCCTAAGCATATATCTATCTCTTGCCTCTAACTAATAAGATGGAGAATGACACGATCTTCCGTATAATTCTTCGAAAGGAGACATACTGATACCCGACTGAAAGCTGTTTTTGTAGGCAAACTATACTAAATAGATATGATCAACCAAACTACCTCCAGTATGCAGTATGCAAGCACGGAGAAAATCCTTAACAACTTTATTAACTCGTTCTGTCTGACCATCCGTTTGAGGATGGTAGGCAGTACTAAGATTCAACTTCATACCCAATGTAGTCTGAAGACTCTTCTAGAATCCATTGGTGAATAATGGATCCTGGTCACTCAATGACACCGGGAACACCATGCAGCCTGACCACTTCCTTATTATATAGCTCTTCCAGATAAGAAGCCATTCTAGTTGACTTCACTGGAATGAAATGAGCCGATTTAGTCAACCTATTAATATTAACCCAAAAGCTCTTAGGTCCGCTACTTGAATGAAGTAATCCATCCACCAAACCTATGGATACCTGCAATTGAAATTTATTTGATCATTACCAGATCAATTTATATTGGAAATAATTATAAACTCAATTTAATTCTAAGTTCACATTACATGATGCCACTTCCATAATAGAACCTCTAATTGCTGTAGGAGTCTACTAGGCCTCTAATGTTTAGCTTTTACAAGTTGACATGTCATGCAATGCTTCATAAAGTTCCCTACATCATACTTCATCCCTTCACAAAAATACAGCCTTCTCGTATTAGCATACATCTTGCTACTTCCTAGATGGATAGTACATTCAGATCGATGACATTCGTCCATGATATCCTTACAGAGTGTATCAGTATCCGGCACTACTAATCTACCACCACTTCAAATACATTCTCTGCTATCAACTGCATACTCGGTCACTTCCTGACTACCACTATAACACATCTGGAAATATTAGTTAGAGAAGAATCCTGCTTTTGAGCATCTGCTATGTGGTCTAATATAGATGAACATTCTTCTAAACTAGGGAGTACCAGATCTGATCTCAAATCTGTACTTCTACCTCGGATATCACAGATAGATGAAGTCTCTAGATCCTTCAACTCTAGCATCATCATAAAAAAACTGGTAGATGCTTGCGGCTAAAAGCATCAGCTACTCGATTCCCTTTCCCAGGATTATACTGAATCTCCACATCATATGCTGTTTAAAACCCACCTACCACTACTGTCTCATATTCAGATCTTTCTAGGAAACAAAATACTTTAATGATTTATGATATGTGTATAAGTTGAACTTCTCTCCCAAAAGTTAGTGACGCCAGACCTGAAGTGCAAAAACTGTAGCTGCCATATCCAGATCGTGGGTAGCATACCAAATTTCACTTGGTCTAATCTGTCCAGAAGCATAAGCAACTACTCTGTCTTTCTGCATAAGAACTACTCCTAGTCCTGATCCACAAGCATAAGTATAAACTACAAAATCCTGATTTCCATCAGGTACAATAAGAGTAGGTGCATGTGTGAGAAGATCCTTTAGCTTCTGAAAAGCTGATTCACACTTATATGTCCATTGGAATTTCACGTTCTTCTTGGTCAAGGTAGTGAGAGGGAGAACTACCTTCGAGAAATCTCTAATAAAACACCAGTAGTAACTAGCTAAGTCGAGAAAATTCCTAATCTCAGTAATGCTCTCCTGTCTCTTACAGACTTGGATTGCTTTAATTTTTGAGGGATCGATTGAAATACCTTCATCCAAAACTACGTGCCCCAAAAACTTCACCTGCTGTTGCTGAAAATGACATTTCAAGAATTTCGCCTTCAATTCATTCTTCTACGATATCTCTAAAACAATTCTGAGGAATTCAACATGCTCCTCCTCGGATTTGGAATATACCAATATATCATCAATAAATACCAGTACATATTTATCAAGATATTCTTGAAAGACTCGATTCATCGGGTCAATGAAATATGCAGGCACGTTCGTCAACCCGAAAGGCATCACTAGCCATTCATAAGACCCATATCTAGTTTGATAAGCTATAAGAGAAATGATATCCTATGCCACCCTAAGCTGATGGAAACCGGTGGATAGGTCAAGCTGAGAAAAGACCTTAGCACCACATAACTGATTGAACATATCATTGCTTCTGGGCAGGGGATAAGGAATTTTAATAGTAAGCTCATTCAGCTTCCGATAATCAATACAAAGCTGAAGACTACCATCCGCCTTCTTCACATATACTATGGCAGTACCCCACGGAGAACTGCTGGATTAAATGAATTGCTTAGACTCTGTTTCTATCACCTATTTAATCAACTCTTCGTTTTCCTTAGCTGACATTCTAGTCGGAGGATGACTAAATGGTCGAGCTCCACGAAAAAGATCGACCATAAACTCGATAGCCCTTTTTGGCGGCAATCCCAAGATAGACACAAAGACATTGGGAAAAGCGGAAACAACTGGAATTCAAGAGGTTTCTTCCTCAATCAAAGATTCCAAGGCATACAAAGAAACATATGGATTCTAAATAGCTTCATCGATAGCTATTGTGATTCGCTCTCCAGATTGAGGATGTCGAAGAAGTATAGTTCTCTTAAGACATAAAATATGAGCCTCATATAAAGATAACCAATCCACCCCTAATATCATACCAAAGCCCAAAAACTGAATAACATGGAGATCAACGAGACAGATAAACCACTCAAAACAATTTCCAGATGCTCACAAAGCAAACTGTGAGTTGCAGATCCCTTAATAGGATTTGCAATTCTTAAAGAAGTGACAAGACAAATAGAATTTAAGTAAGTAGTATCTACACGGTCCTTCGATATAAACGAATGTGAGGCGCTAGTATCGAAGAGAACTCGTATTTGTAAACCTCTAAATAAAATCATGCCCTTTAAAAAAGAAGGAGATATACCTTGTTGCCGTTGCTGCTGAGCTGTGCTATCTGCTAAACCAACTACATTCATCTGAACCTTTTCCTTTTGTTCTAATATTGGACAAGATGAAACTTTATGCCACGGCTTCTTACAATAATGGCAGACCATACCAGAAGGTGTAGAAGATGTAGGAGATTTCTGTTGAGGTTTAGGGCAAGCTCTAATCAAATGACCTTGCTCTCCGCAATTATAACATGCACCTGGAGAAAAGAAAGAAGCAGAACATCCACCCTTGCTTTTCTTGTCTTGAAATCCCTTTTAACCTTTATTTAAGGTTGCTTCCCCTTCTGAGAAGAACCTGATTGAGCTTGAGCAGCTTTACCTCCACCGCTATCCTTTTTTGCCTCCTCAAAGCGAAGTGTTGAACTCACTAGAGACTCAAAAGATACCTTTAACTGAAGCAACATAGCCTTCCTCGACAGCTTGCTCAATCCATAAATAAACCTCTAGTTCTTCTTTCGTGAAGTATTGATAAAGCCTAGGCCATACTTGGACAATGCCTTAAATGTTGCCACATACTCTGTTACTGACATCTAATCCTACCCGAGATTAATGAATCTCCTATCCATCGCGTCTCGCTCTACCTATGGTAGAAACTTTAGCTCAATTTGAAGTCTAAATAAAGCCCATGTAAGTTGTTCCACAGCCACATCTACCTCCAACAGATTATACCAGTTTAAGGACCTCTCTTGCAACTGACTGGCTACAACTCAAACTCTCTGAGCGTCTGAAAGATCCATGCGAGTGAAAATGTGCTTACATGTCTTCAACCATGCCTGAATCTCTTTGATAGATATGGTCCCCTTGAATGGTTTACCCCACATCTATCCGAAATCACTACAAAGACGAGCGGAATGAACTTGTTGAGCACAAAGGACCTGAGTTTGGGTAGTTCGAACCATCTTAGCGATCTACTCGGGAGTCATAACAACTCCTCCTATACCAAGACCACTAGTCGATCCTATAGTAGCTCTAGGAGGTCTACCTCCAGCCATGACTCAGAACTACACATTAATTTCTAGATTAGAGATTTACTCCTATAATATATATATATAGTATTTATACTTAATTTTTTTTCAAATATGACCCAATGATCACCCAGTAATCATATTCCTTTCCCTAAGAGTTAATTAAATTACTAACTATCACATACACTATTGATGGGACTAGGTCATCTAGGTTTAGATCTCGACTCTATGCAAATTATATTCTATAATGTTATGAACTTAGCTCTAATACCAAGTTGTAACGACCCTACCGCTATACCTATATTATTGAAGAACATTATAAGTAACGTCACCTAAAATACAGAGAATACGGCTGGTAAAGGGTTGTCGAATATGAATATATATTTAGACTAATACTAACACATCTTTATTACCAGTTAGTGGATCTGAACTGAAAATTTGACATGTATAGTATTAATACAAAGTAATAAACATACCGATTTAAAATATTCAGAACAGTATAAATATAAATAAATCAGAATCAGAGTCACAGATCATAGCGGAATAGTATACATCATATACATAGAAAAATATGAGTATAAAAAATATCAATACTAGACCTACATAATATATACATCGCATCAAAATATAGTATCAAGTACACAGTGCCTAGAAAATAATATACATGGCATACCCTCCTAAATGTCAATTTGTATACAATAATGAAGTAAACTGAAACAACCAAAATAGTCTACTCCAGTGCTAGCACAAATCTAAAAAACAACGAGTCCCTATACCTATAGAGTCTCGGCCTGATCCAAATATTTTAAAATAAACGGGTCAGATAATATCTAATAAAAAGGTGAGATACTAATATCGTAATATATGACTTAACAATAAAATAAGCCATAATAAAAATATGTCTGAAACCAAACAATACTAATAATGCATATGATAAATCCAAATCACCATTTCATAATTTCATATCAAGTCTCAATGGACTATCCTCTAAATATGGTGATAACAAATTCAAAATTACTCTAGAGCCAAAAGATACTAAATATCTATCTCAAAATCTCTAAAGAAATAATCATCACTAATGAAATAATAATGGTAGCCATCTATCACTTTAATACAACGACACAGAGCCTAACACAACAAAAATGGACCCTGCCACATGGTGCCATAGTCTAACGACACAAAGCAGACTAACTATGCGAATGGTCTAACGATACGAAGAAGACCAACTATGTGAATTTACCTAATGACACAAAGTAGGTAAACATTGTCTAACTGTGTACCAAAATAAACTGATAGGTGTTACTCATCAAGTCTATAGACTAATCATGCATGCAACACTTGTCCAAGAAACGAAGGGCAGTCGTATCACATCATAACATACCTAACACTCAAAAATAGGTCTGCATACCCAAATCTAAAATGTATCAACTCTCAGGTCGATGAAAAATGATTCATTGTCTCAAGGGGATCTATTGACCTGATATCCGAACACCCTAAAATACTACAACTCTAAGTGTAGCACACTTTCACTTTAGTAATCACTAGAATCTAACTAACTGTCCCATACCATAAAGAGAAATTCTAGTATTTACTAAAGGCTAGTAAATTCCACTCAAACTCTATTAAACAAATTACAATAATGAGCAAAAGAATTGTATGAAATGTCCCATACCAATCCAATAATTCAATCATTTATTAAAATTCTTTGTTTCATAAAAAAGAACGAAATTTAATAGAAATGGAAATCAAATTTTAATTCAATTTAAAATAAAAAGAAAGGGATAAAGATTTTAGTAGTTTTGAAATCAAATCAATTTCTTTTCTTTTAAAACATAACTTACTATAATTTATAATTCATATACCCATATATTTTTATTTTTCATAATTGTTCATCAACTTGAAATTCTTACTTTAAATTATTTTAAAACAAAGTTTTATATGTATATATAAGTAGATATATTTTATTTAAAATAAACATCAAAATAATTGCAACTCATAAAGTCAATTGCCACTGAAAATCAGAATTCACTACAGTCAAGAATAAGCTCAAGATCCCACAAGGAAAAACTACCAAGGATAAGAAAAGTTGTCGACCAAATTTGGGTTCAATTTGGAGCTTACTTCTCTAGGTTTTACACTTCCAGTTGACTTAAATAGACCTATCGGTCGATTAGTTCTCGTATTCCTAAAGCAATAATGCTCCAGGTTCCAGTTGACTAAATCTGAATTCACTATACTGGATTCGAATTCCTGAAGCAAATTTTGCTTCAGGTCAGTCGACTGAATAAGCAATTCAGTCGACTGACTTGCAATTTCCTAAGCAGTTAATTGCCCAGGGGATCGTGGATTCTAGTCGAACGATAGATATTTGTCGATATCAGCGAGTTGTAGAATGTAGTAGAGAACATATCAGGTCCTACTAAAATTAATGTCCATTGATGTGCAAATAGTGTGTATTTGTGCTTAATCTCAAACAAAATAAACAATACAAAATTTCTGAAATTCAGTTTCTACTAAAATACCTCATTCATTCTACAATCCCCAAATATTAATTCAATTCAGAGACATAAATTCATATAGATATAGATTTTGTGAGCATTATAACTCACCTTAAGTTAAATGGAGAAGAAGTGGCTGAAATTGATGAGGCTAAAATAACTAATCCTCTTCTAATACTCCTAATTCAAAACTCCTTCTTCTTTAGCTACTCCAAAACTCTAAAAACTTCAGACAGCCTCTAATTTCAGAATTTTAGAGATTAACCTGCTACTAGGAATCACAAATTTATTACATAAGGAGGTAGACAAGAAAGCAAGGAGTTCATACCTTTTCTCCTTATGATTTATAGTACTTTCTTTGAATTTATAGGAGTATAATTAGGGCTGAATTAATTTCCTCTTTCATCTTTTCTTTGTTTCCTGAAGAAGAGAACGTAGTTAATTTCAATAGGAAGATGTTTTGATTAGGGATTAGGCTATGTTAGGGTATAGGAATTACTAATGGGCTTGAATAACAAGGCTCAAAGATCACTAAACAATGTTATTTAATTCCTTTAAGTTAACTTATTCTTTTGGACTAATTGCACTTAACTAAGATTTTCAAACAAAATCCTAAACCCAAAAATAAAATCAAATTCCCAATTGAAAATTTATTTATCAAAATTTAAAAGCCAATTTGTTTTAAATTTAAATTTTAAAAATTTTCTATTTTATTTAAAATTTCCTTTTTAATATCAATAAATTCTAATCAATTATCCGATTTTAAATTTTACTTCTCAATTAAATCTTTAAATTCACTTTAAATTTATTAATCATTCATTAATTAGATAATTATAAACATGGTAGTTACATTCCACTCCAAAAATCAGGTCGGTATCAACCACTCTTGGTCGGTACTGAGTTGATTTTACAACTAAGTGGGCCCGATATTCCTCTTCTACACTCTCGGATCTAGATCTGGACTTGGTATCTCATGGGCTTCCGGCTCTATTGGATGGTTTCCCTGTAAAAAGTAACCTTATAGCAATTGGAGGAGGATTTTTGGCTCATTATCTTCTTCATCTTCTATCTCTCCTCCATTATAGTCATTAAGTGTAACATCCCCCATTTTGAGGCCCGAAACTAACCTTTATAGATGCAGCAGTCATTTATAGTATTAATTTCTAGTGGCAGAATGCGGTAATGCGGTAATGTTAATGGTATACAAAATATCAAAAGCACAAGAATACAAAATATTTCAATACAGTTTAAAAACAACTATTACATTTCATTCCAAAAATAGTATTCCATATTCATTACATAATCCCAAAATGTTACCCAGGTTCAGATAAATATAATTATTACAATATACACCAAGAGCGACATAGGTGATCAATGGACTGTCTGTCCCAACATCATAGTTTTATCAGTCTGGCTATAAACCTATGGCTGACTCGGGCCTTCCAGAGTTAATAAATTTTCTAACTTGCTGTTAGAGGAAAACTAAACGGTCTGTCCGCAACTTACTACTTTTAGGGTCAAATGATCCTAATGGTTTTGTGGGCTCACCAATAACCTATCTCATATATATATATATATCCCTTTCTATGTGTAACCTAATTTTATTCTTACACATTACAAAGCCTTACACACTAGAATTTTGGACTTAGCTAGGGGCTACTAACTAAAGTATAGGGCGCGACCCTACACAGTCTCAACTAGTTTTCTAATCTCTAAGTCATTCTTTTAGCAAAATTTTGGATTAAATACCCTATCCATATTTCCTTGAAAATAAATCTTTGTAAATAATTTAACCCTCAAAATAATACTTAAAACAAAGTAATTGTAAGCCTTTTCTTATAAAAATATTTATGCCATGATATATGCTTTTTAAAAAACTATTATGATGAAGTTCGAAGTCATTTGAGGACATCGCCTCTCAAAACCATAGGCTATAAGCCAAAACAATATTGAGCCTTTATATTGATAGAAGAAGCAACGATAGAGCCAAAGAGGGTTTTTGCCCTTCTTTAAAATAATTTAAAACTCTTAACTTTTAAAACACTAGGCCATAAGGTCATAGACATCACTTCGCACTTCTCATAGTGTCGAAGTCGAAGAGCTTAAGTTTCAATGATTTAAACCTTTAAAAGGATAGATCGAAGTCATTAGTTTCGGCATCACTTCCTTAGAGAAAATATTGGCCTCATTAGTGCCGTAGTCATTAGGAGCGGCATCACTGCCATCTCCAAAACGGTTAAAAGGATTAAAGTCAGAGTCATAAAAATGCAGCACTATATACAATCGAAGTCATAAGTAGCACCATAAACAAGTGCGGCATTAACCTCTTCTAAGTCCATAATGTCGACTATATTGTATGTCTTCACACTTTGACACAGTCCGATCTATTCACACCAACTGCGCATGGTTTCAAATGTATCACACTAGATAAATGATGAAAAGCATAGGGGCGGAGAGATGAGCGCAGCATCACGACCTTCGAAGTGGCAGAACCGTAATTAAAGCGAAAAGTGTTTTATTTCCTTTAAAAGTAGTTACTTTTCTCCAAACCTCAATTATTTGTCAAAATACTATTAGATAACATGTTCTTTACCCAAAATCATTTTAGAGAAATGTCAAGGAGCAGTTTTGGGCATCATATGATAGGTTTTCCAACTCCAACATATCATTAAAATTCATATTTAAACTCTAGAAAATCACCAATAATTATATAATCATTAAAAGCTCTAAAAGGTGGCATAATACTTGCAAAAGAAATTGGTTTACACTTAAAACCGAAATTATTACATAAAAACGTGAGATATATAGTTATTATTCACCTTGAATGGATCAAGAAGGTTGAGACTTGTATTTGGTTAAATTCGCTTAAGCTTTCTCTTAATTTTCCTAACCTTTTCTTCCTCTTGAAACACTAGCAATGGCCAGTCTATACTTCTTTTGATTTGTGAAAGTGTAAAATGAGTAAGTGAGAATGTTGTGTGGGTTTGTATTAGGAAATATAACCCTTTTCCTATTTTACCCTTAGCCTATTTGCTTCTTATTATTTGAGTTTAATTCTCTTCATTAGTTCATTTATTATGGCATGACCCCTTACTAAGTATCAAATTCCAATATCCTTAATCTTTTACATTATTTAATTTAATTTACCCAATTAAATATTCTAAATAATGTTAGTTAAGATTAGGGTTGTTACATCCTCCCATGCTTAAAGAATTTCATCCTCGAAATTACGATAAGGTACACAATAATGATCATAGTCATAAGTATATAACATACTATCAAATAAGTCAGGATAAGTGTCCCTAATCCTGCTCTCCGTCTCTTAAGTACACTCTCTGTTGTCGTCACTCCATTGGACTTGTACTAATTGGACTGTCTTGTTCTTTAAATTCTTCTCATCCCCAGCCACGATACGTATTGGGTGTCTAACTATAGTCATGTTTGGTTCCACTGCTAAGTCATCTAATGCAGTCAGGGTAATAGTAGTCTTTGGATCTCGAACACACTTCCTTAGATGAGAAATATAAAAAACATTGTGGACTCTTGCAAAACTGCTCGGTAATTCTATCATATACGCTAGTTTCCCGATCCTTCCAAGAATAGGAAATTGTCCAACAAACTTTGGTGCCAATTTCCGTGACTTACCAAATCTAACCACACCTTTCGTCGGTGATACTTTGACGAAAAATGATCTCCAACTGAGAACTCTAAGCCTTTTCATCTCTTATATGCATAGCTTTTCTGCCTAGATTGAGCTTCCTTCATTCTAGCTTGAATCAACTCAATCTTTTCTATGGCTTCCCTTACCATATCTGGTCCAAGTACTAATCTACCTCCCGTCTCTAACCAACATACATGAGATTTACGTAGCCTTTCGTATAAAGCTTCAAAAAGTGTCATCCCTATACTGGTCTAATAACTATTGTTATATGAAAACTCGACTAAGTATAGGTGGTCTTCCCATGATCCTCCAAAATCAAGCACATAAGCTCTTAACAAATTCTCTAAGACTTTGTTAACTCTTTCCGTCCACCTATCGGTTTATGGATGGTAAGCGGTACTTATCTTGAGCTTGGTACCTAAAGCCTCTTATAGACTCTTCTAGAATTCACTAGTAAATAAAAAATCTCTGTCACTGACTATTCTACTAGGAACTCCATGTAGTATCACTATATTCTTCATGAATAACTTAGATAAAATAGGTGTCATTCTTGTCGACTTAACGGGTATAAATTATGCACTGTTAGTTAGTCTATCTAGTATATCCCAGATACTTTCATTTCCTTTATTCGATCTTGGCAACCCGTCTATGAAATCCATGGATATCAAATCCCATTTCCATATTGCTATATCTACAAAATGAAGCAATCCACTTGGAATCTAATTCTCGGCTTTTACTTACTAACAGTTCAAGCACTGCTTTAACCATAAGCCTACATTCCTTTTCATACCTTTCCAGAAGAAACTTCTTCATATCATGATACATCTTAGTTCCTCCAGGATCAATAGCAAACTTTGATCGATGACACCCGCTAAGAACTTCTTTCCTTAGGTCACCAACCTCCAGAATACAAAATCGTCCCTTCTTTCTTAACCATCCAAATTGGTCAAGATGAAAATTCTTTAAGTCATTAATCTCAGTTCCACCTTCCAATCTTCTAATTCTTTTAGCTAGCAACGGATCATCTCTTTGCTTAAAAGTAGTTCTTTCGATCAATATTGGTCAAATTTCTAAATAAGATAACATTGCTGTATTCTGACTAGAACTGGCAATCAATCTTAACGGTACTCTACAAGTAGTTAATGCTTCCAAATCTTTCTATTCAGCCAATATAGCTAACACCACATTTTGATGTTTTTTGCTAAGTGCATCTGCGACCTTATTTCCTTTTCCCTGTATGTACTCAATTTTGAAATCATAAGCAGTTAAATACTCTAATCACCTCTGCTGTCTCATATTCAACTCCTTCTGAGAGAATAAGTATCTTAGCGACTTGTGATCCGTGTATAACTCGAATCGTTCTCCCAAAAGGTAATGTCTCCACACCTTCAAAGCAAATATTATAGTAACCAACTCTAAGTCATGAGTAAGATATCTAATTTCGTGCGGTTTGAGCTGTCGCGAAGCATAGGCAATTATTTCACCCCTCTGCATTAAAATAGCTCCTAGTCCTATTCCATACACATTGGTATACACCACTAAATCTTGATTCCCGTCCGGAACAACTAACGCGGACGCATTGGTCAATAAATGTTTCAGCTTCTGGAATGCCTCCTCACATTTATCGGTCCAAACATACTTCATGTCTTTCCTCGTTATTTTAGTCATTGGTGCTGTTATCCATGAGAAATCCTTGATAAATCTATAGTAATAGCCAGCTAGTCAAGAAAACTCTCTATCTCCATCATCATCTCGGGTCTCTTTCAATTATTTACAGGTTCTACCTTAGCAGGATCTATTGGCAACCCGTTTTTTAAGAATACATGACCAAGGAACTTCACCTCCTTCTTTCGAAAATGACTCTTCAAAAACTTCGCTTTTAGTTGATGCCGTCTCAATATCTCCAGTACTATTCTAAGGTGAGTCTCCTGATTTCAGTCATTCCTAGAATATATCAGAATGCCATCCATAAACACCAACATGAATCTATCCAAATATTCTTGGAAGATCCATCAAACCCACGAAAAAAGCAGGTGCATTAGTCAATTTTGAATGGCACTACTAACCGCTCATACGAACCATATCTTGTTTGAAATGCCATCAAAGGAATAATGTCCTTTACTGCTCTTAATTGGAGGAACTCTACCGCCAAAGCCAACTAAGAGAATACTTTAGCTCTACTCAACTGATCGAACAAATCGTCGATTCTCGGCAAAGGATATCAATTCTTTATCATTTTATCGTTCAACTTAAAATAATCGATGCACAATCTAAACAACCCATCTAGTTTCTTCACAAACACCGCAACCCCTTCCCAAGGAAAACTGCTTGGTCTAATAAAACTCTTTCTTTCTAAGTCCACTAGTTGAACTTTTAACTCCTTCCTCTCGGTAAGTGTCATCCTCTAGGTTGTAACAACCTTGATTTTTAAGTAAATAAAATAAAATAAATAATGAATTGAAATTGGAGAATTTAACTCATTGGTTTGGAATTTGTAGTCTTTTATAAAAGATAAATTGCTTTAGAATGATAAATTCTAAATCATTGTGAAATTGAAAAATATTAGTTTTTTAAAGTATTGAAATTGTAGAATTTAAAACTTAAATTAAAACGAAATAATTAGTTGATTTGAATCTTTTATTTTCGAATAAAAGAGAATCTAACATTGATTTTTAATAAAGAATTGGGATTTTAATTCTTTTTAAACCCTCAAATTATTTACATTGGAGATGTTCTACTTTAGAAAATGAATGAAATGTTTTAAATAATTAAATCAAATAATTTAGAAATTTAAGTTGAAAACAAAAAATTTAGTGGGTTAAATCACTTATTTTAAATAAAATATTATTTTAGACTTTAATAAACTTTATTCGAAAAATCTTTATTGAAGTTTAATTACAATTCATGAAACAACTTAGTTAATTGGGCTATGGTTTTAATTGCAAAAACTTTGTTCATGAATTTATTTATTGGTTGCTAATTATATTGAATTAAGTATTTAAATTCATTTTTGGGCCAAATTAATACTTAAGGGCCAAAGTAAATTAAAATAGCTAAGTTGAGACAAGGAACTTGAGGATTTTATGAAGTACTTAATACTGTACGTGTAGTTCTTACCTCATCCATTTTTGCAGAAAACCAACATTCAACCCTTTCCCTTTTTAAATCCTAGGAAAACCAAATCCCTCAATTTAGTTTTTTCTTTTGCAAATTTGGACCTTTTCAAAGTTAATAACATCAGGTAAACTTCCCAAATCATGAATACATCTCTGAAATTCTTTGTTTTGTGGTTTACAGTTAATACTTTTTGTTTTTGTTGTATTTTGGGTTAAATTGCTTTTTAGGTCTACTGAATTCTAAAGTGAGTTGCTGTTTGGGTTTTTACTGCTTATTGCTAAGAGTAAAGATGAGTTAATTCTCGCACAAACTATCTTTGAATATCTAATTACATGTAGCACTTTTATGTTGAATGAGTGAGAATTAGATTGGTGATTTGTGTTTCTATAACTGAAAACTTGTTAATTCATTCCCTGAGCTAATCATACTTACTATTTTGGTCATATCTTTTTCATTTTCCATCAGAATTTGATAATTTTTAATTTTTTGGAAAGTGTACATCATGTGTGTTAACTTTCATGTCGAACACATTTAAAAATTCTAAGCATAAGTCGATCAAAAACCTATTGCAAATTGTCTATCCCACTCTTATAAATTTTGCAATTTCTGAGCTAAACGTTGTTGGTAATTTGAACATATCTTTCTCATTTCTTGTCAGAATTTGATAATGTTTGATGTTCTGAAAAGCATAGATTCTGTTCTATAAGTTTTATAGTTTTGTAAATTTCTGAAGTTAAAATGGTCTAAATTGCACTTCTTTGTCGTTGTCCCAGAATGAACGACAGGGGTATAAATTTTAAACAGGAGAATTGTTTTGGCCATAACGTTTTAACCATAAGTCCAAAATGGATGTTATTTTTCTTATTGGAAAGATTAGAATTTTATCTATAACTTTTATGTTTTGAGTTTTTTAAAATTTTGAGGTTGAAATGGTTGAAATAGCATTTCTTTATCGCTGGCCTAAGAACAAATGATGGAGATAATTAATTTAAAACTTCAGAATTGTTTTAACCATAAATTTTTAATAGTAAGTCTGATTTTGATGATCTTTAACTTGTTGGAAATCTTGTACTTTTATCGACAACTTTCATGTTTTGAGTTTTGCAAACTCTTGAGATTTAAAGGGTCGAAACTTCAGATTTTAAAACTCTAAATTTGATTTAAAAATAAGTAAATTTTGGAATGAATGGTTTTATTAAGGAAGGTGATATTTTAAAGTTTCAAATGAAACTTGTTGAGATTAGTATATATAGATATTACTTTCAAAAAACTATTTTATAGTTCTCTAAAAATATGATTTATTACTATTTAATAAATCTTGGATTTGGTATTTAATTTTAATTAAGAATTTGGAACAGGCTTTGTGATAAAATTTCAGAGCCTTAATTCTATAATATGAGAAGTACTAATAATCGTCCTAGCGTAATTGATTAGTTTAAGTGCTTTCAAGTAATGCTTCATCGAATATGCTATAACTCATTGAATAGAATGTCTGAGTGGAATTTACTAACCCATTAGCGAATACTTGAATTTCACCGTGTAGTATGGGATGCTTTGGCTAAATTATTGTTATTTTATTTTAGGAAAGTATTTAACACTTTAGAGTTGTATTCTCTTTTGGTGTTCAGCATAAGGCTGATAGATCCTTAAAAGAATATAGTTCATGTTTCTAGTTATATCCGTAATGAGTGTGATTTACTAGCTTTTAGTAAATACTTGAATTTCACTAGGCGGTATGAGACGTTTTGGTTAAGTTCTCGTGATTACTAAAAGTGATAGTATTTGGCACTTTAGAGTTTACTCTCTTTTGGTGTTCGGCATGGGCTGTTAGATCCTTAAGAAGTATACTTCTGGACTTTTATACGATCCTTGCGATCGAAATGGGTATATCTTCTTCGGTCTCTGATTTATGTTTTATGATCTTTCTGATTAGTAGGGACTTGTTTTTTTGGACTTTAAGGTTTTATTTTCATGATATGGACGATCATATATATCAAATCGGTATGAGTGATAACACCTTTGTTTTCTACTGTATGAATACGATCATTGTGATCATTATGGATTTGGTTTTCCTAGATTTTGAGATATTATTATTTATTCTAGAATTTTTGGTTTTTGACTCGTTTGTTTCATGATCTCTGTATCTTGAGATGGATTTTGAAGATTTGCGATTTATTTGCGTTTTGTGAATGTAGCATTTTTGTGTCTTGAGATATAATTAGAATTGGACTATATTCCATGACTTGTTTATATATATGACGCCTTTATTTATCTATATGTCATATCTCCCAGTGTTATATCTTGTTCTCACTCTTTTGGATATTTAGAGATAGTCTGACCTGTTTATTATATAATACTCAGGCCAGGCCAAGACTTTTCAGGTTACAGGACATGTAGAATTTTGGATGGGTGTTTTAGCAAGGAGATAAACCATTTGACTTTTTAGTTTATCTCATGTAGGATTTTGTGTATGTATATAAGATGTAAATTTGAGATAGTGACATGTACTAGATGTATATTATGTGGGTCTAGTATTATATTTTGTAGACTCATAGTATGTATTGTATATGACATTTATTATTCTGCTATGATCTGTGACTACTGTTTTATATGATATATTGTTCTGATTTTGAGAAACCGACGTGTCTATTACTTTGAACTGAGACTGTACATGCCAAATTTTACTCCAGAGATTTAGTAAAACGGTAAGTATGACGTGTCAGTGTTAGTTTAAAGTTATATTCACATTTGATTACCCTTAACATGTCGTATTCTCTGTGTCATTAGAAACACTATTTTTAATGTTTCTAATAATATAGGTATATCAGTGGGCGTCGCTACAGTTGGTATCAGAGATGAGTTAGAACATTATAGAATATAATATCACAAATTTAGACATAGTGAGACTTAGGGTCCTGTCCCTTGGAGTGTGTGGTAGATGGTTATATTAATTATCTATATAGGGATAGGAATATTAAATGATTATGGGAATAAGCATTGGGACTTACTTGTGAAAATTTTGAATTATTTTGGTAATTATTGTTATAAAATGATTTTAAAAGTTTAGTTTTGTATAGTAGTGTTCTGATCCGTAAGTGATCGGAGTTGCATAGCAGAAGCTGATAGACTCTTTCCATTGAGCATAGTAATTAGTCAATTACATATATATGTGTGTGTTTGATTGGATGATTTATGCATGGTTGATTGGTTGCATTTTTTTTTGAAAAGCAAAGAGCATTAAGCTCATTTTATTGACTTAATCAACATTACAACAAAGAATTACAATACCACAAGATACAATTCAGTTACAACCCTACACTTGACTATAATCAATACCAATAATACAGAGCAAAAATACACAAAGTGACAACTAACTCAAAGTGTACTGAAATAAACAAGTGATACAACAATCTCTTATACAGATTCTTGTTCAGAACAGGCTATCCAGTTGCTCTCATGCCAGCATTGGTAGAAACTTCACACTTCAAATAATGACAGTATATTAAAAATCTGAGTATCCAAGCACATCATATTAAACAAACTTAGAATATTATCATCTGCAGATCTTCCAAGAAATATGATCAAGCTTCAGTTATAGTCTGTTTTCAAATCTCTAAGAATACTACCATGAATTATATTATAGAGTTGTGAAGAATTTTTAATATCAATACCAAACACTCTATTATTTCTTTCTGTCCAAACTGCATATATCAACCTTTTCAGTAGCTTAAGGAGCAGTTTAGTCATTTTGGTCTTCCATCTAGTTGCTTTGAACACATTAAACCACTCAATAGCACTAACTGGTGAAGGCTTATAAAATCCACCATTTGACAAAAGCCTATACCAAATCTGATATACAAAAGTGCATTCAAAAAACAAATGTGTATTTGTGTCTGATTTTGATATGCAGAAAACACAAATATCCTCTGAGATAATACCCATTCTACAAAGCTTATCTTTAGTGTTTAATGCATTTGCCATCACTTTCCACAACATTAAATTTTCTTTAGCACTTCCACCTATATTCCAAATTCTTGAATGCCATGGGAAATATGAACCAATTCCACGGAGAGATTTATACACATGCCTAATAGAATGAAGCTCACCCTTATCTGACCAGATCAAAACATTTCCATTATTCTTGATGGGATTACTACTAATAACATTCCATAAATTCCTGAGCTGAGAGGAACTAGAATATGGTAAAACAATACTATCACCCTGTATAAAGTCATCAACAATTGCCAAATCAGAAATACCAGAATTCCTTCTCAGATTATAATCAACAACAACGCTTAAAATCAAACCTTGTCTAGCCCATGGAGAATGCCATAATGATAAACCTTTAATTAAGGCATAGTTACATTGTAAGAGAGGGATAAAAATTTCCCTAAGCTTAAGAATACTTCTCCAACTCCAACTGCAGTCCTGAGGAATTTGCATAGTCCAAAAATTCTTCTTACCAATCAAATTATGATTTACCCATTATGACCATAAATTTCTATCAGATTCAAAGATCTTATTGAAGTATACTGACATGGCTGCCTTGTTCCAAAGAAAAATATTAGTTATACCAAGACCACCATTCTTCTTAGATTCAAACAGTTTATAAAAAGAAATTGGGATGAGTTTTCTAGAAAAAGGATCACCATGCCAGAGGAATTTGTTAAGAGCACTAGAAATCATGTTTATCAACTTTACAGGGAGTATATAATGTCTTGTCCAATAATTGGTTATAGCCACAGCAATGGATTGGATGATAGTAAGCCTACCAGCTTGTGATAGCTTATCAATAGGCCATACTCGAAGTCTTTCAATGATCTTCTCAAATAGTGGCAAGCAATTTTGTTTAGTAATTCTAGAACTTAAGATAGGTAAACCCAAATAGTAAGAGTTCTTAGTTAATTCTTGAAGACCTGAAAATTTTATGATATCATTCTTTTGTAAAGAATTTAAACCAACAACCTTGATATTTGATTTATGGAGATTAATTTGCAAGCCAGTGATAGAATGGAAATTTTTTAGAGATGAAGTAATATATTGAATATTATGATAAGTAGGCTTTGTAAAGATTATAAGATCATCCGCAAAAAGAAGATGAGTGATAATTGGATTTTTGCATTTGGGATGAAGCTGAAAATTATTTTTAACTACAAGATCCTTCATGATAGAATTCAGAAGCTCCATAACTATTATGAACAAATAAGCTGAGATTGGATCACCTTGTCTAACACCTTGATTACCTTTAAAATAACCATGCAATCCACCCTCTCTCGAAATAGAAAACATTGGTGATGATATACATGTGAAGATCCAAGCTAAAAATTTTTTGGGAAGTTCATTCTAGACATTATAGCTAAAATAGAAGGCCAAGCAATGGAATCAAATGCCTTTTTAATGTCTAGTTTTAACATGCACCTTGGAGAAATATTTGTCCTCTCATATCCATTCAACAATTCTTGGGTCAAGAGGATATTATCACTTATTGATCTACCAGTAATATATGCAGCTTGATTGTTTGTGATGATAGATGGTAAGACTATTTGTAATCTATTTGCCAACACCTTTGATATAATTTTGTAAATAATATTACAACAAGAAATTGGCCTAAAATCAGCAATTGAAGATGGATTATTTATTTTGGGAATTAAAGTAATAGCAGTTGCAGCAAGACCAATAGGGAGCTTGTTATGAAGAAAAAAATGCTGAATGGCCTTAACAATATCTGATCCAATTATCTTCCAACTCTGCTGAATAAAATGTGCATTAAAACCATCTGGTCCACCACAACTATCACCATCTAAGCTAAAAACTACATATTCAATTTCATTCCCTGATATTGCACTAATCAAAGTATTTGACTGAGAGGCAGATATGGTAGGAAGGTTAATGTCATAAAGAGAATTGATATCAGGAATGAATAAATTGGATGGAGCTAAAATAGATTTGAAATACTGAAAAAAAGCCTCATTTATTCCATCAAAAGTATTCACCATGTTTCCAAACATATCCTTTATCTGAAAAATGCACTCATTATTCCTTTTTACTTTTAGAAAATTATGGTAGTACTTAGTATTCCTATCAGCCTCTCTTTCCATTCTCAAGTGAATTTTCTGTTTGATTGAAGAAACTTCTTTTTGTATAACTTGATCCAGAGCATTCTTTAATTGCAATTCAATATGAAGTAAAGAAGCATCAAAAGGTCTATCACCCAACATAACTTGGATTTTAAAGAGCTCATTCCTAATCTGAGTAGATAGTTTAGAATCCTTACCAAAGTTAACAGCAGACCACTTCTTAAGATGAAATTTTAGAGCCCAAATTTTGAAAATAATATTTGTAAGAGGATCCTTGCCATATTGCATATTCCACACCTGCTTTAAAATAACATGATAATCAAATTGTTTAGTCCAAAAATTAAAAAATTAAAAAGAAGTCTTCCCACCACGATAATTATCATCTCCATAATGAAATAATAATGGACAATGATCAGATAAAGAAGGTTGTAAGATATGATAAAAAGATTTTGGCCAAAGATGAAGAAAAGGAATGTTTAAGAAAATATGATCAAGCTTACATAACGTAGAATTTCCACTCCTATTACTGTTAGACCAAGTAAAATCTGAACCAATATATTTACCAGGGATAAGATTTGAATGAATTAGGGCACTATTTAATGGAGAAATATCCTTTAGAGATAATGGACAGCCACCACATTTCTGATTGCTAGCAAACATACAATTAAAATCACCTCCAATTAGCCAAGGAGTGGAAGATGAATTTAAAGATGGAAGAAAATCCAGAAAATCCTGTCTTAAAGATACTGAGTTATGAGCATAAACAGAGGTAAGATGAAAAGAAACATTGGATGGCAAATGAATACAAAGATAATGAATATATTGATCAGAAGCATTTAACTTGGAAAGTTTGAAAAACTTAGGATTCCATAAAGTAAGCAATCTACCATAATTAGCTTCAAGAAAGTTATCATCATATAACCAGGATGGAGCAATCAAACGCATAGCCTTGATAGTAGATTGTATATCAAGCTTAGTTTCAGATACACACATTAATTGAATATTCTTTTCCTGTATAAGATTTTTGATCTCAAATTGCTTAGATGATAAATTAGCCCCTCTTATATTCCAAAAAGCAATATTATTCATTTAAGAGGGAGTGGAGGAAACAAAGGTGAAGGATTTTTCCTAGTATGTCTATGTTGGGAGTTATTTTTTGATGAGGATAAAGGTACGACTACATGAGGTTTATAGTTTTTACCTTTGTTGAGATCATCAGTGTTGACAACAGTGTTTTTGCCATAATTTGATATGACATCAGAACACTCATTAGATACAGAAGATGTAGGTAACAAAATATGATTTGGTGGAGACAAATGCAAATAAGGTGAGGATGGATTAGGAATAGGAGATTTTGAACTAAATTGAGAAGAACAAGAAGCAGAAGTAGATGTGGTAGTACAAGGTAGAACAGTTGAGACAACTTTATTTGCAGATACAGAAGATAGGTTTGATAGTGCTTCAGGTACTAAGAAAGTAGCAGAATGATCAGAATCATTAACATCTGAAACAACTTTAGAACCAGATTTAGATGAATGCATGGAATGATTTAGTGTAGATAAAGATGTGAAAGCTTCACTGACACTATCCTTATTTGTAACAAGAGAGGAGTCATTTAAAACTTCAAAGGAATTAGGATTTACTGAGAGACATGAACTATTGACTTGATGAACTACTGCTTCCATTGCCCTTCCAACTTCCATATCACTAACTGAATCAACATTTGATTTATTATTATCCTTAACCACTGATTGCTTCTGTTTCCATACCCCTTTATTTCTTTTATTAACAACTCTCCAAGTATGATCAACTGTATCAACATCATTATCACCACCTTGATTGTTATTAACATTCACTCCCACCACATGTTTTTTACTTCCAACAGTATCACCCCCAACACACTGCTTGTTTACAAATTCACAGGATACAGTGTCATGTCCAAAATTTTTACAGTGAGTACAAATTCTAGGCTTCCAATCATAAGACAATTGAACATCAGGACAGTTACTACCCAATTGTGGAATATGAATAGAATCTGGTAATTCACAATCAAGTGAAATCTCTACCAGTGCTTTTGCATACTTAAATCTTTGCAATTTCTCAGTGCTACTATCAAAACAAATTAGTCTGCCAACATGACAGGCCAGCCAATTAATACCAACTAAGGTCCAAAGTATAATGGGTATCTTATGAAAATGGATCCAAATAGGTACTTTTTTAATCTGAGCTTGAGATAAACCAATAGATGGATCCCATTTTGTAATTATGAACATTCTACCCCTAATGAAGATAGGATCCGAATCAAGAACATGATCCTTATCTTCTTGATTGGAAAACTTGAAATAGAAATTAAAACCATCCGATTTAAACTCAACTTCACCTTTAAGTTTCCATAATCTTTTCAAGAAATTAACAGCAGTCAAAAAAGAGAGCGTACCATCCAAAAAGAACCCAACTAAGTGATCATTCCAGTACTTTATTCCTTCTTCTCTTACTAAAACCGGTAAATCAGTGGATGGCTTATCACGAGAGATATCAAAATGAACCGGTTTATAAGATCCAGCATTCCTAGGAAGAGATTTGAAGAGCGATGACCAGTTCGATTTCAAAGAACGAGAAACATTGTTAAAGAAGGATGCCAAAGATTCAGGATTAACTGGAACAGAATTGGGAAGAGAAGAAAAAGAAGAAAAGGAAGATGAAGAATTTGAAGATGAAGACGATAAGGTAGAGAGAGGGGGAAAAGAAGCAGAATCAAGAGAGAAAGAAGAAGAAGCAAGAACGGACGCCATTAAATTTCAAAAGCAAGCTGACAACATCGTGGCGGGGTTCTTGGTTGCATTATTGAATTGCTATTAGTATATTTTCCTTTGGATGGGAATATAGAGAGTTATAAATTTTGCAATTTTTTTGTGTTAAATTGTCCATTAAGTGATTTATGAATTATGGTCGAGATGTGGGACGTCATGGTGTCGATAAGGATTTCTAAATGCTATGGCGAGACAGTCAGAAGTAGAAATTTTGAGTTTTAATATTTAAAGTATTATAAATAATTGTGAATATGTTGAAAATAATAATTAATGAGAAGATAAAGTTTTAAGTGAATTAAATCTTATTAAAATATGATAAATTTAAAAGTATATGTCTTGGATATAAATAATATGTTAAAAAAGTTATATTATGAGCTATATGGTTACTTGGAAAGAAAATATTAACTAGAGTTTTGATAATAGTATTAAGTAAATGATTTGGAACTTGATATTATTATTTATGAAAGTGAAATATTATGGGAAATAAATTTAGAGGAAAATGTTTATCTACAAATATATATGTGTTTAAAATTTTTGTGTTTTAGACAACTATAATGAAAACTATAAAATAACGTGTGCAGCCACCGAGCATTAGTAATAACAGAGATTAGTGGCGAGGCAATGTTGATTTCACGGTCAACATCGAAGCCATTTAACAAAGCGATTTGTTATAAATAGATGGCAAGGCAATGTTATTTTATTATTTGATATTTGTAAATTGTGAATGTTATTTTAGATATATGTTAAGATGAATAGTGTGTGATATTTTGATTTATGGTGTATATCATTTTATGATTTAGATCGATGTCAAATTTTGGAAGTTCGAAATATGAAATTAACTGGAAAAGAGATTGGAATTTTATAATTTGATGATTTAGATTGTATTCTTTGGAAAAAGGTAAATTTTGGAAAGAATTATTTGGAGAAATAATTGAAAATTTGAAATTTGAAGTTAAAAATATTCGTGTGAACTTATTTTCCTATTAGAAAATAAGGAAGGAGGATATATTAATTTTATAAATTATAGTGTAAGTTAAAACAATGTTTTATTTTTTTGGTGTTGGTCCGTAACAAGCTTGATTTTTAAGTAAATAAAATAAAATAAATAATGATTTAAATTTAAAGATTTTAAATCATTAGTTTAGAATCTATAGTCTTTTATAAAAGATAAATTGTTTTAGAATGATAAATTCTATATCATAGCGAAACTGAGAAATATTAGTATTTTAAAGCATTGAAATTGTTGAATTTAGAATTTAACTTAGAAAGAAATATTTAGTTGATTTGAATCTTTTTATTTTCAAAAAAAGGGAATCTAAGATTGATTATTAGTAAAGAATTGAGATTTTAATTCTTTTAAACTCTTAAATTGTTCAAATTGGAGATGTTCTATTTTAGAAAATAAATGAAAATGACTAAATCAAATAATTTAGAAATTTAAGTTGAAAATAAAACATTTAGTAGTTAGATCTTTTATTTTAAACAAAATATTATTTTAGAGTTTAATAATTTCATTTGAAATCTTTGTTGAGGTTTAACTGCAATTCATGAAACAACTTAGTTAATGTGGCTATAGTTTTAATTGCAAAACCTTTGTTCATGAATTTATTTATTTGTTGCTAATTATATTGAGTAAGGTATTTAAATTCATTTTTGGGCCAAATTAATTCTTAAGGCCCAAATTAAATTAAAATAGCTAAGTTGAGATAAATAAATTGAGGATTTTGTAAAGTAAAGAATGCTATATGTGTAGTTCTTATCTCATCTTATTTTCACAGAAAACAAACATTCAGCACATTCTCCTTTTAAATCCTTGGAAAATCAAATCCCTCAATTTAGTTTGATCCTTTTACAAATTTGGATCTTTCCAAAGCAATAGCATCGGGTAATTTTCTGAAACAATGAATACATATTTGAAATTCTTTGTTTTGCGGTTACAGTTAATAATTTAGGTTTTTGTTGTATTTCGGGTTAAATTGTTTTTTAGGTCTGCTAATTACTACAGTGAGTTGATGTTTGGGTTTTTTTACTGCTTATTGCTAAGATTAAAGGTGGGTTAATCCTCGCACAACCTATCTTTGAATATCTAATTACATGCTTAGCAATTTTATGTTGAATGATTGAGAATTGGATTGGTGATTTGTGTTTCTATAGATGAAAATTTGTTAATTCATTCCCTGAGCTAATCATAGTTACTATTTTGGTTATATCTCTTTCATTTTTGGTCAGAATTTGATAATTTTTAATGTTATGGAATGGTTACATCGTGTGCGTAAACTTTCATGTTGAACACTTTTGAAATTTCTGAGCATATGTCAATCAAAATCCTATTGCAAATTCTCTGTTCTGCTCTTGTAAAATTAGCAATTTCTAAGCTAAAAGTTATTAGTAATTTGACCATATCTTTCTCATTTCTTGACGGAATTTGATAATTGTTGATGTTCTGGAAAGCTTAGACTGTAACGACCCACAAATTTATCACTTCAATTTTTTTTGAAATATTCAAATATAAGATTTTTTAACATAAATGATAATGTTTTGAACAATAAATAATATTGGTAATCTTATTTTGAATAAATATTTACAAATATATATACTTTAGAAGATATATCGATAAATTGACCGAAAACAGTTTTATCAATAAATAGCTCTTAGACCATCCGACATCGTGAACGGAGTTGGATACATACAGTCATTTATGTATATGAGTGAGAATATGTAATAAAATTATTTATTTTATTTTTGAAAATAAAATCTCTTTATGACATCAATAATGATATCACTATTTTAAAATAATAACTTTTGAATTTAAATTGAGTTTAAATGATTTAATAATTATTTTAATTACTACATAAGCCCTTTTAACTATTATATAATGATAATAATATTATTATTAAACTTTGTTTATATATATATATATATGTGTGTGTGTGTGTGTGTATGTATATATATATATATATTATAAGTATATGTATATGTATATTAAATAAGAAGTGAAAATATGGCCGGAAATTAAAATCGGAATCCGTAACGATTCAACTTGGAAAAGTTGTGCAACGCTGTGAATCATTTGAGGTATATATATGCACACATATATGTACGTATAGATGAGCACTTTCACATGCACATGAACACATATATACATACAAATATATATATATATATAATATAAAATATCAAGATATTTTCCTAAAAACTTAATACTTAAGCAACCAAAGTCAACCTCTTTTACACAAAGTACAAGCACATAGGTACACACACATGGGAGGGATACACGATCGAACATGATGAGGTCGGATGGGAGTGGGTTGGTGATAAATGGTGATGTATTTGTGTAAAAATGTCATTATGTTTACATCCTCACCTTTGTCTATAAATAGCACCCATCTCTCTTTACTTCATTTCTTCATAAAATTCATAAATCTTCTTCACTTCTTATACTCCACTTTAATGACCTCTTGCCTAAGAAAAATTATGGAAAAAAGAAATTAAAATTATATAGTAAGTGTATATTATCAAAACTCTTCAATACCAAAGCAAATCCAATTTTTATCACCTCTACAACCCACGGCCACACCTTCTACCAACCAAGCCCTAGCCTACCTCCATTAGCAAGCATAGGCCGAGCCTTTCCAAAGGTCGAAGGCTTGATTCCATAGGCTCTCATGCGATCGTAGTGGAGCTATATTTTAAAATTAGTCCGATCGAAAAATAAGTGAGACAATCTAATATATATATATATGTATGTGTATATATATATATATCTCTGTGTGTGTGTATATATATATGTATATATATATAATTGATGATGTTATATGATTGCTATGGATGTTTCATACGCTTTGATAATCAAGTTTGGATATTGATTATATGTTAATTTTAATGTTGAAATGATTTACGTTTAATACACGTCGAATTTCAAAAAGAAAATCATTTTCCTTTAACAAATGAATGGTGTATGTGAGATTTTTAAACCTCTTTAAAATGGTTTTAAATGATTTAGAAATGGTTTATAAACACTAAAATTCAGTTTGGTGAAGTTTTGAAAAGTTATGAAATTTGAGTCAAAAAAGACTCGTCGCGTAACGACAGTTCACGATTTCGCACCACAGAAAATTAAATCCATTTATACGATGGATTCAGAGTCGAAATTCTTTGTAATAAGAATTTTTTTCCAAACTCTTATAATCATGGTTTTCAAACAAAAGAAAATGATTGAGATTTAATTTAGTAGCTTTTGAAATATGAGCAAAACAAGTTTTCAAAATAGTCGCGGTTTGGTAGTTTGGAAACCAAATGACAAATTCTTTAAAATTGATAATTTTAATTCTTTAAAAATATGAAATAAATTCTATAAATATTTTAAAAAAGATTTGAGTTATAAAAATGGATTTCTAAATGATAGAAAAGTTTTTTTGATCAAATAAGCCTTAAAAACACTGTTCGCGGCACTATACGCAACACTTTTTGCAGCACCTATAATAACTTTTGAAATATGGCTTTAAAATTAAGTATTCTTTCCCAAATCTTTTATAAATGTTTTAAAATAAATAATTAAATATTTTAAAGATGATTTGAAGGTTTTATAATTTATTTTAAAAAGTATAAATAGTTGATTTGAAGAAAAACTGTTAAAATCAAGTGATTTAATCTTGGCTCTAAAAGCCGACGAGTAGACTTGATTTTTATATTCGTGAGATACAGATGTGAGGTGCTTAAACTAAGGAGATGTTTAGGAGCAACCAGTCCCTGGCTCACCTGGACTTTTTCCTGGGCGTGGAGTAGATAAAGTCAAAATGTCGGAAACAAGACAAGTATACAAACTTGGATTGTATAGAAATAATCTTCTTACATTTGGTATTGAATTCCAAGGAGGAAACCCATACTATCCATGAGAATTTAAAAGTTGATTTCACCGTTATTCGATGGATAGTAAATGTTGAATATGGAAATTGATGTTAAGTAGAATTAGTATAATTTCTATCGACCATTTTTAAATCAATGATGTTTTACAATATGAATTATGAAAATATTATGAATTTCCAAAGTTAAAGAGAGGTTTAATGATTCTATATATACTGGAAATAATCTTTTTAAAGATATATATATATATATTTAGAAAATACTTTTTGAAACAAACAAAGTAATTAATCAAATGATATGCGGCTACTTACTTAACATCTTTTTTATCGATGATTGGTTCGAAGGATCCGGGGTGGATTTGAGTGATTCTTATCTAAAACCACTTCAAACCAATATACGTATTCGAAGTGAAAACTTGGAATGATAATAGATAGAATGAAGGGCTGCTTGTCACTGACTCTCGGTGGAAATTTCCTATACCATATGTATGTGGCTGTAGTATCTTCTTTTGATCTTCGATGCAAGGGCTACTCACTACTAATCCTTGGGATGACTCCCGACAAGATGTGGTAGGAGAGTTCCTTTGGTTTGTCTTGTTCCTGCACAACTTGTATAGATGAATGTCTGACATTGCATTTCCAACATACACGTACATTAATTTTTATGAACGTACATCTGTTTGATGGTGTAGGAAGTAATCTTCCTATAATTAACACCCTTTTTTGATACTTATGAGCTCAAAGATTGTACATTTGTTTAAGTCAATGGTGTCTGATGTGAAAGGTAGTTTCCTCGGGCCTCGTCGCTTGGAAATAGTTTAAACATGGCATGTCGTAAGGCTATATGGTTCGCAACCATAAGGGTATGATCATCACCTTTCTATATTACTCTGTATATGTCGATTATGTTGTGTATGCTATGGAATCCTAGATAGGTCTGTTACAACTAGGGTAATGTCATATTCGGTTCTATCCACCACCAAGATGGGTCTGTGGGTAAGCCGATCTTACTAGGTGTAGAGGTTTCAAAGTTGTTGACCCTCCGTACATCCCTTTAGAGATGCACTGTATGGAAGGTAGCTCCTTACCTACCATTGTATGGAAATCCATTCTCTAATAATAGCCTCCGGACTTGATTGTAGAGCCTAGTATGCTGAAATTTAATAATGAAACAATTTTGTCTAAGATTATGTATATTTACTTGAAAAGTGTTTTCAAAAGAATGTCATTAAAAATAATATTACCAGATTTTGCATGGTAAAGATTTTGGTTATCATAAGGTGAAAACCCATTCTATGTTTATGTGCGGTGTGGTCTTATGAGATACTGTTTGTTTTCAAATAGCCGTATTTTGATTTTCTCATACCAGTCCCATGACTGACCCAAAGTTTATTTTCTTTTCCCCTTAAACTCTGGGTTCCCTATTTTCCTTGGCAACCAAGTAGTTAGGTAGCATGGAACATTTTAGGAGAATCTTGGAGCATTTTGGATGGAGCATGAAGTTGGAGGGTCCTATGAAGATAGCCATATTTCTAATTCCACTGTATTTTGTATTAAGTATCTACCAGCACTTGTGAGGATAGGTAGTTATAACTATCTTGGTTGGATTAGTACTTACTAGTACTCTGATGGAGCAATTTGGAGTAATGCATGTACTACTCATATGTATAATTAGATGTTGAATGAGATGTGAGATTCTATTTTGTTTGTCTTCTATCTTTATTTTCTTTTACCCTATGATAATCTTCCTCTTCCGCACTTGGATTTATGGCACGTAAATACCGAGGATGTATTGGTGTCGTTTTCTAAGGGTCGAGGAGGTGGGTCGTCACATTTGGTATCATAGCTTATGGTTGAACGAAGCCTAGATGGGGTCAACTCATTAGAGATAGGGTTAGTAATGCCATAGAATGAGTTTAGTCTAGTGCATATTTGAAATTTTATCTGAATAAATACATTCGAGTTTATACCCATTCCCTAAGATAATTTTGTCTATATTTCTAAATATGTTTCTTTACTATATGCAGATAGTAGGCGATGAGTAATAAAAGAGGACGAAGGGGAGGTAGCAACACCATGGCCACCAACGGTCGATCAAATGCTACAGTAATTGAGGAAGTGGTAATTCCTATGCAACCTCAAATTAACTATGCTACTCTATGCAAAGATTATACCAATTTGGGTTGTAAACCATTCAAAGGAATGGAGTCCATTATTGAAGTTCAGACTTGGATCCACTCTTGTGAAAGAATTTTTAAGGGATTAAATATCGAGAATGAGCAGAAAAGGTTCTTAGATTCTTGGCAATTAGAAGAAGGGGTTGTAGCATGGTGGGAGCCATAACTTTGAATGATTCAGAAGATAATTTCTCATGGGAATGGTTCAAGGGAGTCTTGGAAGAACAATATATGCTTGTTGCAGGAAAATCCTGCCATTATCAAAGTTTCATGGATTTAAAGCAAGGAGAGATGTTTGTAGAAGAATATTCCAACAATTTCAGTGAGTTGTCCCATTTTGGGCCGGGTCTAATAGACACTCCATTAAAGAAATGAAATGTTTATTTCTTAGATGAAGGGGCACTATCAGGACAGAACGACCGGGCATGTAAAGGGAACCTTTCTAAATTTGGTAGACATGGGTTTTCGATATGAGACTCTAGACAAAAAGAATCCACCCACAACTCAAATCAGCAACAATAACCGAAAGAAGAGGAAGTTCAATCATTCTGGAAAGAAGCCATGGCAAGGCAAGCCAGAAGGAGGGCCCGTAAGAAAACAATTTGAAGGATATTACTTGTTATAATTTCCATCAGAAGGGTCACTTTACCACCACCTGTAAAAATTCTAAGGCTCGGGATAGGAATTGCTACAATTGTCACAAACCAGGGCACCGGAAGAAGGATTTCCCACTGATAAAGAAAGGAGAACAAGTCAGAGTTTTTCCCATTAAAGATTAACCCTCAACTTCAACTGATGCGAAGGGCAAGGGAGATCTAGAAGGTTATATCTGCATTAATGAAAATCTAGTTAAAGAGCATTATTTGATATTGTGGCCTCCTACAGTTTTATTCCTAAAGAATTAGTTGGTAAATTGAAACTTACCACAAAGATATTAGATACCCTTATCTATGTCTCTACCCCATATGTGATAAAACTAATCTCGATATAGTTTGTGAAAAGGTACATGTTGCTGACCTATTCCAAAAAAGTTGCTGTAACCTAATCGTCCTCATTTTTATTGGATTTGAGATTATAGTCAGTATTGATTGGTTATCTAAATATAAGGTTGTTCTTTATTGTGTTAAAAGGATGGTGCATTTGGAAAATAAAAGAAATAAACCTTTTAAAATAAAGTGTGAAGAATCAAGTCCAGTAGTGGATAGTTTTATGAATGCCCTAAATTCATTTCAAAAACGTCTATAAGAAATACCAATTGTTAAGGAATTTTTGGATGTTTTTGAGGAAGTTAAAAGTTTACCCCCACATACGGAAATTGAGTTTCGAATCGACTTGATTTCTCGTGCAAGGTATGTTCTTCATTCTTCTTGAAGAATTGCTCCCGAGGAAGTAAATGAATTAAGGAATCAAACAGACGAATTGTTCAAGAAAGGACTAATTACACCAAGTCGTTCAAGTTGGAGCTCAGTATTAGTTTTTGTTGCAAAGTTGAATGGCTCCCTAAGACTTTGTGTAGACCATCGAGACCTAAATACGCAAATGATTAAGAACAAGTATCCTCTTCCCTATATTGATGACTATTTGACCGACTTCATGATGCTCAAATATTCTCCAAAATGGACCTAGCTACAGGATTCCATCAATTAAGGATAGTAGAAGATTGCATTTATTTAACTGCATTTAGAGGACCAAATGATTTCTATGAGTGGTTGGTTATGTCTTTTGGGCTAACCAATGCGCCTGTTTATTTTGTGGACCTATGAATTGACTATTCAAAGATGTGCTCCACAAATTCATGTTCGTTTTTATTGATGATATTCTTTTATATCGAAAGATCGAAGAAGAACATGAAAGGAATTTAGATATTATACTAGAAATATTGAGGAGGAATGTGCTCAAGGCTAAGTTTTCGAAATGCCATTTCTAGGAAGAAAAGGTAAGGTTCATTGGACATGTTGCGTCAAAGGAAGGAATCTCAATTGATCGTGGAAAAATTACAGCCATTCTAGATTTTAAGCAACCACAAACTCTAAAGGAAATTTGCAGCTTCTTGGGATTAGCGGATATTACCGGAGGTTTATTCAAGACTTCTCCAAAATTTCCTCTCACTTAACAAAGTTGACTATGAAGGATGTTAAATTTGAATGGACGCCGAAATGTGAAGAAGCATTCCAGGAAATTAAGAAAATGTTAACTACCGCTCTAGTCCTGGCTATTATTGACGAAAGCGGCAGTTTAATCATTTATACTGATACATGTGGGGTAGGAGTAGGCGCGGTACTGATGCAACATGGAAAGGCTATCACATATGCTAATAGGCAGTTAAAGACGCATGAGCATAATTATGTAACACATGACTTAGAACTATTAGCCTTTGTGTTCGCACTACAGATTTGGAGACATTATTTACTGGGTGAGAATTTCGAATTCTTCATAGATCACAAATCTTTGAAGTATCATTTCACTCAGAATGACTTAAATATAAGATAGCAGTGTTGGCTAAACATTCTCACGTCATACGATTTAGATAACCTATATACGCCCGGTAAAGCCAATGTGGTAGCGGATGTATTAAGCCGAAAGCATGTCATTATAGCTTACTTGATAGTACATCCAACTTTGATTAACTGTACAAAATAGAACCAACTCAAAGATTCGTTTATTCCAGAGATGGTCAAAGCAGTGGAGAAAAACACAGTACTAGGAAGATGGATAGGATTCAAAGTGGATGATCAAGGAATATTAAAGACGAATGGAAGAGTATGTGTCCCAAAGGTCGATGGGATAAAGCAAGAAGTTTTAACAGAATGTCACAATTCTCGACTTTTAGTACATCCTGGAGTTACCAAAATGTATTGAGATAGTGTACTTGCCGCTTGTGGTGTGGTCATTTATTGTTGGGTGTGTTTCCAACCCCATCAAACCAAAAGAAAAGAGGGAGCCAAGCCTCTCCTCCTCGATGCCGAACCAAGGGCAAAGCCATTGCCACCGATCCAGAACACCACCATTCAAGCACCGGTTCGGCCTCACTACCGGTCCAATCACCACGTCTCCATACCGAACCAACTTACTCCCGGACCGAACCATGCCGAACCACGACTCCAACAACCCACTGCCGAACCAACTATCCCCACCTCATCACCATTCCACCATGACCGGATCAACAACACCACACCACAAGCTACCGAGCCAAATGCCCACTCGCTGCCGAACCATCCATCACCGGACCAAACTCCGCTTAGCAACCACCGATCCAACCTCTACCGAACCAACCACTCCAAGCACGACCGAACCAAGCTCCGCCGAACCAGATGTGCCAGGCCAGATTGCTTCAGCCCAGGCCCACCAGCAGCTATATACATCCAAGACCCCTGCCCCCAACCTCACTCTATAAATAGAGGGGCAGGGGTACAACAATGGCAGACGAGTTTGAGAGCTCAAGCACGGAAGGAACTCTTCAAACAACTTTCTTTTACTTGTATCAAAGCTTTGTACTTGTAATCATAAAAAAAAGAAGAGAAATAACATATAAAGTGGACGTAGGCACATTCTGGCTGAACCACTATAAATCTGCGTGTCTTTTTACAGTTTAGCCCCTGTTTTTTACGTATTTGCATAAATCGCTCAAATTACTAAGAATAACATACAATCTACTAAATCATACAACTTTGAGGTGTTTGTCCATTTTTTGTGCAAACATTTTTGGTGCTTTCATTGAGAGCTAGAAGCTCGAAGCTTCAGCTTCATCTACTTAACAAGTTTTCCTAACAGCCTCGTCCGCCACTTGGAAAACATGCCTCCCAAACAGAGAAAGATGTTAACAAAGGAAAAAACATCGCATCCAGCAGTCTTCCAGATCCAGCTGTCACGAATCAAGTAAATCGTCCTCCTCCAGCAACGGTAACAAATGAAGGACAGGCTAACCCAACCACTCCTGCCACAGAACAGCCTGCAGCAATTACTAGGGCAGATTTGGACAGAGTTGTTGTTGAAGTAACTAACCGCTTCACGTCCCAGCAGGAAGCCTTGGTGGACCATCTCATGTCACGCTTGAGGGACGCTGAAGAATCCAACCGCAACACTGAATCATGGGGCGAGTCCCAGTCTGGAGGATCTCAGAGACAGCAAAGGTCTTCCTTCTTCGAAGGAGCTAACGGCAGAAGTAGCCGTGGTAGGAGCCGAGACCGAGCACAGCCCGAAGTTAGGCCTGAGGAAACGTTTGGTACCGAACCCAACGGGGAAGGTACCGGGCGAAGGTCAACTGTAGCTGAGCCTGTCATGCTGCCTAACCACAGAAACACCAGTGAACGGGGCCGAGCTAGAGTTCAGCCCGAAGTTGGACCCGAGGAAGTGCTTAGATCAGAACCCAACAGGGGAAGATCAAGGCAAGGGCCGACTGTGGCTGACCCAAGCATGCTCCCAGAAAATCAAAGGCAGCCACTGGAAAATATGAGGAATGATAGACGATACCATCCCTACAGGTCGTCTGGACGGAATCAATCCCACAGAACAGAACCAAACTCATTTCTATCTGCTCCAAGTTCTGATGAAAGGATGGCACGCTTATTCAGAGAGTGTGTCCAACGGGAGCAAAGAGATCGAGGGATAGGCGCTAGGGTAACCAGCCCTTTTGCCCGCAATATCGAAATTGCTATCACCCCCCGAGAATGGAAGATGCCAACAATGGAACCCTACAAAGGAACCTCCGATCCCGTTGTACACTTGCAGAGGTACACGCAGCATATGCTCATGAGTGGAGCAACAGAGGGAGTACTATGCAAATGCTTTCCGCTCTTCTTAGCAGATCTTGCTACCTCCTGGTTCTGTCATCTACCCCAAGGATCCATCAGCTCATGGGAAATGTTGAAAGAAAAATTTATCAGTCAGTTCCGCATTCATGTGGAGCAACCTAAGGACGCTTATTCATTATCCAGCGTCAAACAGAAACCTGGAGAAAAGCTGCAGCAATACCTAACCAGATTCAACGCCGCAGCAGCCGCAGTTCAAGATGCTGATGAGAAGCTTATCCTAATGGACCTCTGCAGTGGGGTGCATCCAGACACTAAATTTGCTAGAAGATTGACAAAAGAAAAACCAGCTACTTTACCCGATTTCTTCCATGAAGCCGGGAAATACATGAGGCTTGAGGATGCTGCCATTGAGGGACAGTCAGGACAGCAAAGTAAGACGACCCATGGCAACATCCCTGCTATGGCGAGGGACGTTCGAAGAAATGATTCCAGAGACAACGCTGGGGGCAAGAAGGTAGAAAAACGCCTATATCGGCCAGGACCTAGATTCGACACTTACACCCCTTTGAACGAGACCGTCGAAAATATCTTCCTTGCCACCCAAGGCGAAGTTAGATACAAACGCCCACCATACAAGAAGGAATCAGATAACGCACAGAAGTCTGGAAAATTCTGCCGCTTCCACGAATCTCACGGACATGATACCAACGAATGCCATCATCTCCGAGATCTGATTGAGGAACACATCAGAAGGAAGAAACTGGAACGTTATGTAAAAAGTCAAGACAGGACTCCAGCCCCTGCCAATGAAAACCCAAGGCTACCCTCACCAGGGACCGACAGAGGAAACCACAACGCTAGCAGCTCTAGTCAGGAGAAGATAGTGGTCCATACCATCTCAGGAGGTCCGCACATCGCAGACAGAAGTTGGAGAGAGATGGAAAGATATGGGAAGTCGCTTAGAGACAATAAAGATTGTGTCAATACGGTTATAGAAGAGCGCCACCCAAAGCGGAAAGAAAGCGATGACATCATATTCAGTAAACGCGACCTAGAAGGAAGACAGTACCCTCACATGGATCCCATGGTTATCTCTGCCCGACTCGGTCCCGCCGAAGTTTACCGAATCCTGGTAGACACTGGAAGCTCTGTAAATATCCTTTTCAAACACGCATTCGACAAAATGAAGCTATCAATGAAGGATGTATCTCCCTGCGATAAACCACTACACGGTTTCACTGGAGATGCGAAGATGCCCCTCGGGCAGCTGGACCTCTTTGTTGAGATTGGAAGCCATCCCCGCTCCGTTGTAAGGAAACAGACGTTTGTGCTGATAGAAAACCATTCGGCCTACAACACCTTCTTAGGAAGACCAGCCTTATCTGACCTCCAGATTGTCCTAGCCCCATGGTGCCTGAAAATGAAATTTCCAACAAACAATGGGGTAGGGGAAGTGGAAGGAGACCAGGATATTGCACGAGACTGCTATGTAACCGAACTTCGCAACAACCACAGGAAAGATAAAGGGAAAAGTGTAGAGATTGCCCTCTGCACAAAAAGCCTTGAAGCATAGCAACTAAAGAAAGCCCCTCCTCTTCGATACACCAGCGACCCTTTCAATGAATTAGACCCTAGGGACAAAGAGGAGGAGGCCACCGCCGAGCCTGCAGAAGCTATGGAGTTTATATCTGTAGACAGGCACGACTCAAGTAGACTACTGAAAATTGGGTCCCAGCTGAAAGCTGAATTGAAGGAACAACTCATTGATTTTCTCCGCCACAACTTGGATGTGTTCGCTTGGTCACACGCTGACATGACCGAAATCTCCCCCGACATAACATGCCACGTATTGAACATTGATCCTACCAAGGCGCCTGTAAAACAAAAAAAGAGAAGTATGGGGGCAGAGCGATCAGCAGCCCTCGATGAAGAAGTAAAGAATCTACTTGCCAATGACTTCATACGAGAAGCTGTTTACCCAGAATGGATCGCCAACCCGGTACTAGTAAAGAAGGCTAATGGGAAGTGGCGGACCTGCATTGACTTCTCCAACCTAAACGACGCCTGCCCAAAGGATTGCTTCCCGCTTCCCAGAATCGACCAACTTGTAGACAGCACAGCCGGGCACGAACTCCTATCTTTTATGGATGCATACTCAGGATATAACCAAATTCCTATGCATGCTCCCGACCAAGACCACACTAGTTTCATCACCGACCAGGGTTTATACTACTACAAAGTGATGCCTTTCGGACTTAAAAATGCAGGAGCCACCTACCAGCGCCTCGTCAACAAGATGTTTGCAGGGCTAATAGGACAAACTATGGAAGTATATGTGGACGACATGCTGGTGAAATCACGAAAAGCCGAAGATCACGTAAGCCACCTAGGCGGAATGTTCCAGGTACTTCGACAGTATGGAATGAAGTTGAATCCACTAAAGTGCTCCTTCGGAGTGTCATCGGGAAAATTCTTAGGGTTTATCGTCCATGCCCGAGGGATTGAAGCAAACCCTGAACAAGTCCGAGCATTAAGGGACATCAAGATACCTTCCACCCGAAAGGAGATGCAAAGCCTAAATGGAAAAGTGGCCGCCCTAAGCCGATTCATCTCCAAAGCAACGGACAAGTGCGTCCCCTTTTTCGAAGCTCTAAAGAAAGATAAAGGAAAGTTCGAATGGACGGACGAATGCTTAACCGCTTTCCTTAACCTAATCGAACACCTCCAGAAACCACCGGTACTCTCGACCCCAAGCAAAGGCGAAGAATTATACCTATACCTTGCTGTGTCATCTCACGCTTTAAGCGCTGCCTTGGTAAGGGAAGACAACCGCACGCAACGACCAGTTTACTTCGTCAGTAAAAGGTTTACGGGGGCAGAAGTCAGATATCCTAAACTTGAAAAGTTAGCATACTGTTTACTAATCACTTCACGAAAACTACGTCACTACTTCCAATCCCATTCCATCAAAGTTCTGACCGAACCACTGAGGCAGGTACTCCATCGTCCCGACACTTCCGGGCGACTACTTAAATGGTGTATCGAGCTGAGTCAATATGATATCACCTATCACCCTCGCACCGCCATCAAGGGACAAGCCATGGCTGATTTCATTGCAGAATTCACTACCAACGAGGATAAGGAGCAACTGGAAATAACGGAAGATATCAAGTGGAATCTCTTTGTGGACGGTGCATCTAACGAACAAGGCTCGGGGGCAGGTGTGGTAATAATCACTCCCAGGGGAAATAAACTGCACTATGCTATAAGGTTGGAGTTCGCTGCCACCAACAACGATGCAGAATATGAAGCAGTGATAGCCGGACTAGAAATTGCCATAGAAATCGGAGCCAATTCTTTGTGTCTTCACAGCGATTCTCAACTTATTGTTAATCAAATACTAGGAGAATTCCAAGCTCGAGAGGAACGACTCATAGCATATCTAAAGAAGACCAAGTTGCTTCTCAGCCGATTGGATCAGTACTTAGTCAAACACATCCCTCGGGAAGAGAACCAAGAGGCCGACGAATTGGCAAAGCAAGCGAGTATGAGAGACATCGCCATCTTCGGGGCAGTAACCATCTCAAAGCAAACGGTCCTAAGTTTTGAGCAAGTGAATCTGATAGCCGCAGCCGAAGAAGCAACTTGGATGACTCCCATCCGAGACTACCTACAAAGTGGCACACTACCCAACGGGCGTAATGAAGTCAAGAAAATCTTGAGGAAAGCGTACCGCTATACAATACAAGAAGACATCCTCTATCGGCGCGGTTTCTCTAACCCATTATTAAGGTGTGTCGCCGGAAGGGAAGCCGAGGAAATCTTATCCAACATCCATCAGGGGAGCTGTGGAGATCACACCGGGGGGCAAACATTAGCAAAAAAGATACTCCGATACGGATATTTCTGGCCCACCTTAAGCAAGGACGCCTTAGATTTCGTCAAGAAGTGTGACAGATGCCAAAAATTTGCTAAGATCCCTCGGCTACCAACAACCGAGATTACTCAGATGACCAGCCCTTCGCGATATGGGGAATTGACTTAATCGGCGAGCTACCAATGGGCCGAGGCGGGGCCAAATATGCTATAGTGGCAGTTGATTATTTCACCAAATGGGTGGAAGCGGAACCTCTAAATAAAGTATCTTCAGCAAAAGTTATTAACTTCTTGATCAAAAATGTTCTATGCAGGTACGGAGTCCCACTCAAAATCATATCAGACAATGGACTTCAATTTGACAGCGAGGAATTCGCCAACTGGTGCCAAGAACACAGAATTCATAAAAGCTTCTCATCCGTAGCATATCCCCAGGCAAACGGACAAGTCGAAGCAGTCAACAAAATTCTGAAAACTCTAATAAAAAAGAAGCTCGAAAAGTCAAAGGGCGCTTGGGTGGATGAACTTCCTACGGCACTATGGGCCTATCACACATCTTTCAGAACATCGACAGGGCACACTCCTTTCTCTTTGGCATACGGATCGGAGGCTATGCTCCCAGTTGAAACTATTGTGCCTTCCCATCGTCGGATCCACTATAACCCAGAAGAGAACGAAGAACTCCTTCACATGTCTTTGGATCTAATCGAGGAGTGAAGAAACGATGCAATCCTCAAAACAGCAGCCCACAAGCAAAAAGTGGCAGCACAATACAACTCCAAAGTCAAGCATCGTACCTTGCAGGAAGGGGATCTTGTCCTCAAGCGAATCTTCCCTCGCCCCGGAGCACTAGACCCAATCTGGGATGGACCATATGTAATTCATAAAGATCTCCACAACGGAGCCTATATTTTGTCAACAGTGGACGGAGAGGTGTTCCAGAGGGCATGGAACATCCAACACCTCCGTCGATACTTTTCTTAACTTGTATTGCCCATATGAGGTGAATTAACAAAGAGAATCAGTGGACGTAGGCATTTTCGTGCCGAACCACTTTAAAAAACCTTGTCTCTTTTTTAACTTGTTCCTTTGTATCTTGGCTGCTTGTTAACTTTATCCTTTTCTGTTGAACAAAATCCTGAGTATATAGCATTTCTATTCAAAGCACTCCACAATGCAACTTCACGTGGACAAGACCCAACAAGTACTATGCGAATCTATGCCCTCGCCAATGAGACACTTTTGCTCCAGCATCCCTCTGCTGCGGGTTAACTCATTGCTCGCGACGGCCCTTAAAGCCAACTGTAATGAGCCGATTATAAGCCACCGAGAAGGCCGACTATAGCCGAGGCAGCTCATTACGGCGTTAGGCTCGCCGGCAACTGTGAACCGACTATAAGCCCCAACATAAGGTGTGGCCAGCCAGGGGCAGTTCACAGTTGACGATCGGCACCCACGCTAGCCGGCCACAGTAAATCGAATAATACCCACGATTACGGGCCATAATGGCCCGGGTAGTTACTGTGCGCGATCTCGGCTCCGATGTGTCTTAAGTGCGGCTGTGGTAAAAAAGAATTAACTCCCCGCGGAGGCGTAAGATGGGTGACGAATGTCTCCAAGACCCACGGCTAGGGAAAGTGACTACAAAACCCGTTTGCCACGAACTTAAGCACATCGAAGGCCTTCCGTGATTGGAAGTTTTACCTTTTTTACGTATTTCAATTTTACTTAAAAAGCTTTTTTCCTATCCCCTATAACAATCCCTAAAGTACATGATACAGAGTAGGAGATACTCGCCAATGGGTGTAGGGACTCACAGTGGCAGGACATTCGGCTACATTCCATGCTCGGTTCTACAAGATATTCAAGACTGCCATCTACGATTAAAACATGAAAGGCGGTATTTTCTTCTTTTATGTACAAATACATGACTATAATTTGTTCACACCACACGCTAATATTGCAAGTCATAAAATTATGGTTTAGAACCAGAGTCTAACATCAAACACAATTTAATTACAAGAATATACATAGCTAACATTTCTCATACGATATGTCGAAATAACAACAAATATTCAAGAAACGACAAAATCAGCTTAAGTTAAAAAAAAAATTTACACGTCAAGAATAATGTTGATTGTCACAAGTAGCAAGAATTACAACTTAGAAGTTACTCTACTGTCTTAAGACTAACATATACAACCATGCCAAGCCTACAAAAAGAATTTTCCAGGTCTAATCAGGAAGCCGGTTGCGTCGGAGTCTTGTCCTTGCTCTGTTGCCCGCCTGTTCGGTCATAAAAAGGATTCATTAGTAATAAGCAACCAAGTTAATCGGGAAGCTGAAAAGGAAAACTTACCAGCATAAGCTTACTGGCCACTCTGGTCGTCATCATCCACTTGCACCCCTGCCTCCTCAACAGCGAGCAACCGCATACCCTCCTTCACTGCCGCCTTCTCCCCCTTGGCAAACTGGGCAGTGACCGCATCCATGCTGAAGGCCACGCCACCATCTTTATCCGCGTCGGCCTTGGCCTCTTCCAAAGCCCGAAGATAGATCTTAGCCATGACCCTGGGATAATCATCCATCCAAGAGAGATTGCCCTGCTTCCAAGTTCGGAAATACATGTCCTGGAGCATGTCATCCATCATTCCCTCATTCTCCTCAAACTCCCTCATCCGGGCCTCGGAAGCCGACAACCTTTCGACGGCAGCATCTCTCTCCAATCTGTATCTCGAGCAATCAGCCTGAAGGGACCTCCGCATCACCTCCATCTCTTCCCTCAACTTAGCTTGAGCAAGCTCTGCAGCCTCAAGTTTCTCGGACAATTCCTCCACCTGCTCGAGATCCGCTTTCCGAACCTCATCCACCGTGGCAATAGCCATGCCAATCCTCTCTTTGCAAGTAGCTTCCATTTTCCGCAATTCGGCCCGACTGGCCTCTTCCATGGTTTTCCTTAGTCGCCCAGTAGCAGCCTCATGCTGAGAAATCTGAATAGCCTGATCCGCAAGCTGTTTGGCCTGATCCGAAACCACCAATCGAAGTCGGATATTGGCGCTCCCAATCTCCTCTCCGGCCTTAACCAGCCGAGCATGATGCCCCATCAGCCTCTTGGTCTCCTCTGCCACCCGATCAATATTAGCCTTGGCCTCATCTCCCATAGTGACTATACGAGTAGTGAGTAAATCGAGATCTAAGGACTTGGCTTCATCAAGTACTCGTACCATGGGGTTACGGGGGAGAAGGTGTTCACCAGTGACTTCGTCAAAAGTAATATCATGAGAGCTTGGATCCAGATCAGGATGACCCGCAAATGGATTACGAGCCAAGTCGGGACGGTCGATATGAATAACAGAAGGGTTTCCGGACGGGTGCGGAGAAGGTGCAAACTCGCTACCCTCCTCAGTAATATCATGAAGAGGCTGAGCCGGAGGCTGAGGACCGGGCGAAGTTTCGGATAAAGGATGACTCCTCTTCCTCTGCTGAATACCCTCTTCGATGACCCTAAGAAGAGGACGGTAGCCGACTACATCCCCGGAGCGTTGGGTTGAGGGCTTCGGCTTAGCAGAAGTTTTGGAAAGTTTATATTGCTCAAGCCTGTGTCGAAGGTCTGAAGCTTTGGACGTCTTGCCTGCTCCTGATATAAAGAACAAGTGTCACAAACTTACATTACTATACGATTCGAGAAAGGCGGTAAATTACAAGTTAAAAAAAAGAAAAGAAACACAGCTGTGGTTGTACAAACCCTGGGGAGGAGTGGGATACTGCAATAAGTCCTGAATTTCATTCCAGGACGGGAGCGGGTCATAAAATATTCCTAAGTCCCTATCATTAATGAAGCATGCAGGAGTCAAGAGTTCACCTTGAGTCGTCGGAGCCACCTTGGCTGGAATGGTCGGAGAAGACTCACTTGCACCAGTCCCGGCTTTGTCCGCCTTCCCGGTCTTCTCTGCCAAAGCCGGATCCTCATCCAACCCCTCAAAAGCCTGGTGGAACGCATCATCCGTCCACTCCTGAATCTCGCCCGCTTGCCCAGGAAGTAGGGCCCCGATGCCATCGCCACCTTTGTCACCATCCCGACCATCTCCACCCTCGCCTCTTTCCTCCTCTATGTCTTCCTCCTCCCGGGTAAGTGGACAATTGCTGGGGGAGGGACCGTCCGATTTCTTGAGTTTCTTACCTCCGACAGCTGGAGGTTTTGTGAAAGGTTTCCTCTTCCTACTCTCTGCCGTAACACCTTCCTTGGTCTGAGCAGCCGCCCTCTCCTCCGCCGTTTCCCTCAGCTTAACTACAGACTGCTGCGGAAGGATTAAGTTATATTCCAGAAGAATCGCATTTCTAATCAAGAAGGCAGATGATCTATATTTCCCAAGAATGGCTTCTATCTCAGCCGCCGTCTGAACCAGGCGGTCAGTCTCCACAACCGGAAAGCCACCTGTCGCTAGCAAAAATGAGAAAGTATGAGAAGAAGCATCGCAATCGGAATAGAAATTATAAGTAAAAGCATCAACTTACATCCAGAGGTGAAGCGCCTGATTGAAACGGAGTCGTCCCTAACAAAGAACCACTCTTTCTTGAACATGCTGAATTTAGAGTACAGGTCCAAGACCGGCTTGAAGGTCACAGCTGACTCCAAGCTAATGTATGGGGACCCCTTCTTATAGCCCCTTAAATTATACAAGTACCGGATCTCCCGGTTGGAAGGAGCACGACCATACTTCCTCTGGAAAATAACGAAGAGGCTCACTAGTATAGCATAGGAGTTGGGTTGAAGCTGGAATGGGGCCTCCTTGAGATATGTGAGGAAGCTGGCTACCCAAGCATTAAGAGGCGGAATGGCACCACACATGCAGTGGTACCTACTATAAGCAAAGTACCCTTCGGGAGGATTGTATGGCATGACTCCTGGGCCCGGCAACAGCATGAGGGCTCTATCGATCCCAAAGGAACGAGAGATAACGCCGAGCTGCTCCTCTTTGAGAGAGCTGGGATAGCAGTCCGGGGGAGAAATCAGAAGCTCCTGCGGACCATATCCGTCCACTAATGACCGTGGGGTGGGCCCATGGTGATCCGGTCCTGGCTGAGCTGGGGGCACGGCAGAAGAACCTCCTTCGCCCCCAGACTTCTTCTTATCTGACCTGGTTTCGACTCTTCGAGACATTTATCTGCGGCACAAGAAAAGCACACTATTAGAACGAGAGGTACAGAAATATAAGCAAGCAAGTGTGTAAAGCGATCAAGCATGTACAAGCCAGAAATTTCTCTCATGATTCAAAAATAAATGCCCATTCGGTATTAAAGGTGCAAAGCTCCATTTGGCGTTCAGGTTCATTCGGTATTCGAACCCTCTATTTTCATTCGGTAGCCCAACATAGAGTCGTTCGGCACGCCGAATATGAGGAAACATTCGGCATTAAAAACCTTTCGGGTTCATTCGGCAAGAGAAGACATACCTGATTCGGCACAAGATTGATTCGGCAAGGGGTTGGTTCGGTACAAGGTTGATTCGGCACTCAAACTGATTCGGCTCTCTCTGATTCGGTAAGGGATAACGAAGGGAGTATAGCCCCTATTTATAGACGTGCACAAGATAGCCGGACCAACCGGTTCAGCACCCGAAACCGAATGAAGCTATACCCAATCAAAAAAAAAAAAACAAAGCGCGACATACGCCGGCATATGCCCCACTTTGGGGGGCAAATGTTGGGTGTGTTTCCAACCCCATCGAACCAAAAGAAAAGAGGGAGCCAAGCCTCTCCTCCTCGATGCCGAACCAAGGGCAAAGCCATTGCCACCGATCCAGAACACCACCATTCAAGCACCGGTTCGGCCTCACTACCGGTCCAATCACCACGTCTCCATACCGAACCAACTTACTCCCGGACCGAACCATGCCGAACCACGACTCCAACAACCCACTGCCGAACCAACTATCCCCCCCTCATCACCATTCCACCATGACCGGATCAACAACACCACACCACAAGCTACCGAGCCAAATGCCCACTCGCTGCCGAACCATCCATCACCGGACCAAACTCCGCTTAGCAACCACCGATCCAACCTCTACCGAACCAACCACTCCAAGCACGACCGAACCAAGCTCCGCCGAACCAGATGTGCCAGGCCAGATTGCTTCAGCCCAGGCCCACCAGTAGCTATATACATCCAAGACCCCTGCCCCCAACCTCACTCTATAAATAGAGGGGCAGGGGTACAACAATGGCAGACGAGTTTGAGAGCTCAAGCACGGAAGGAACTCTTCAAACAACTTTCTTTTACTTGTATCAAAGCTTTGTACTTGTAATCATAAAAAAAAGAAGAGAAATAACATATAAAGTGGACGTAGGCACATTCTGGCTGAACCACTATAAATCTGCGTGTCTTTTTACAGTTTAGCCCCTGTTTTTTACGTATTTGCATAAATCGCTCAAATTACTAAGAATAACATACGATCTACTAAATCATACAACTTTGAGGTGTTTGTCCATTTTTTGTGCAAACATTTATCATATCTTGTATATATTTCCCCTTGTCAAATATATATTCCTTTTTGAGCCAATTTCTTCTTATTCTTAATTTCGAGGATGAAATTCTTTTAAGGGGGGAAGTATGTAACGACCCACAAATTCATCACTTCAGATTTTTTTTGAAATATTCAAATATAAGAATTTTTAACATAAATGAAAATGTTTTAAATAATAAATAATATTGGTAATCTTATTCAAAATAAATATTTATAAAAATATATACTTTAGAAGATATATCGATAAAATGACCAAAAACAATTTTATCAATAAACAGTTCTTAGACCATCAGACATCGTGCACGGAGCTGGATACATACACTCGTTTATATAGGTGATAATATATATGAAAATTATTTATTTTATTTTTTAAAATAAAATCTCTTTATGACATCATCAATGATATCACTATTTTGGAATAAATAATTTTTTAATTTAAATTGAGTATAAGTGATTTGATAATTATCTTAATTATTAAATAGGCCCTTTTAATTATTATATAATGATAGAAATATTATTATTAAAATTTGTTTACAAATATATATATATATATATATATTAACTAAGAAGTGAAAATTTGACCGGAAATTGTAATCAAAATCCGTAACGATTCAACGTAGAAAAGCCGGGCAACATTATAAATCATTTAAGATATACATATGCACACATACATGTACATATACATGAACACGCTCACATGTACATGAACACATATATACATACAAATATATTTATACATTTAAACATATATATTACAAAATATCAAGATATTTTCCTACAAACTTAACACTTAAGCAAACCAAAGTCAACCTCTTTTACCCAAAGTACAAGCACATGGGTACACACATGTAGGGATACACGACCAAACATGATGAGGTAAGAGGGGAGTGGGGTGGTGAGCAAATGATGATGTATGTGTGTAGAAATATCATGATATTTACATCCTCACTTTTGCTTGTAAATAGCACCCATTTCTCTTCACTTCATTTCTTCATAAAATTCGTATAGCTTCTTCACGTCTTGTACTCCACTTTAATTGCCTCTTGCCTAAGAAAAATTATGGCAAAAAGAAATTGAAAATATATAGTTAGTATATATTATCAAAACTCTTCAAAACCAAAGCAAATCCACTCTTTCTCACCTCTACAACCCACAACCACATCTTCCACCAACCAAGGCTGAGCCTACCTCCATTAGCAAGCATAGGCCAAGCCTTCTCAAAGGTCCAAGACTCGATTCCATAGGCTCCTGTGCGACCATAGCGTAGCTACAACCACTTTAAAGTTAGTCCGAATGAAAAAGAAGTGAGACACTCTATTATATATATGTATATTGACAATGTAATATGATTGCTATGTATGTTTACTATGCTTTGATTATCAAGTTTGGATGTCGATTATATATTTATTTTAATGTTGAAATGATTCATGTTTAATACACGTCAAATATCACAAAGGAATCACTTTCCTTCAATAAATGAAATGTTGTATATGAGATTGTTAAACCTCTTTAAAATGGTTTAAAAATGTTTTATAAACACTAAAATCCAGTTTGGTAAAGTTTTGACAGGTTATGAAAATTGAGTCAAAAATAGGCACGTCGCGCAACGGCAATTCACGATTATGCACTATAGAAAGTTAATCCATTTATACGATGGTTTTGGAGTCAAAAATTTTTGTAATAAGAATTTTCCAAACTCTTATAATCATAGTTTTCTAACAAAACAAAAGGAACGAGATTTCGTTTAGTAGATTTTGAAATATGAGCAATACAAGTTTTCAAAATAGTCGCGGTTAGTAGTTCAGAAACCAAAGCGACAAATTCTTTAAAAATATGGAATAAATTTTATAAATATTTTAAAATGTTTAAAAGAGATTTGAGTTATATAAATGAATTTCTAAATGATAGAAAAGTTGTTTTGATCAAATAAGCCTTAAAAACACTATTCATAGCGCTTTTTGTAGCACTTATAACTTTTGAAATATGGCTTTAAATTAAGTATTTTATCCCAAATCTTTTATAAAAGTTTTCAAATAAATAATTAAGTATTTTAAAGATGATTAGAAGCTTTTATAATTTATTTTAAAAAGTATAAATAAATGATTTAAAGAAAAGCTGTTAAAATTAAGTGATTTAACCTTGGCTCTAAAAGCCGATAAGTAGACTGGATTTTTCTATTTGTGAGATCCGAATGTGAGATGCTTAAACTAAGGAGATATTCAGGAGCAACCAGAGTCCTGGCTCACTTGGCCTTTTTCTTAGGCAGGGAATAAATAAGGTCGAAATGTCGAAAACGAGATAAGTATAAAAGATTTAATTTTCCAAATTTAAACAACTTGGATTGTATAGAAATAATCTTCTTACACTTGGTATGAAATTCGGAGGAGGGAACCCGTACTATCCGTGAGAATTTAAAAGGTGATTTCACCGTTATTCGATGGATAGTAAAGGTTGAATATGGAAATTGATGTTGAGTAGAATTAGTATAATTTCTGTCGAACCTTTTTAACTCAATGATGTTTTCCAATATGAATTATGAAAATGATGTGATATTTCCAAAGTTAAAGAGAGGTTTAATGATTTCGTATATACCAGAAATAAATGTTTTAAAGATATATGTCTCTAGAAGATATTTTTTTGATAAAAAGAAAGTAATTAATCAAATGATAAGCACCTAATTACATAACATCATTTTTTATCGATGATTGGTTCGAAGGAACCGAGGTCAAATTGGAGTGATTCTTATCCCCAAACCACTTCGAACCAATTTACGTATTCGAAGTGAAGACTTGGAATGGTAATAAATAGAATGAAGGGCTGGTTGTCACTGATCCTCGGTTCCCATATCATATATACATATATATATATATATATGTATGTATGTATCGTAGTGTTATCTTCATTTGATCTTCGATGCAAAGGCCGCTCGCTACTAATCCTAAGGATGGTTCCCAACAATATGTGGTAGGAGTGTTCCTTTGGTTTGTCCTGTTCCTAGACAACTTGTATGGACGAATGTCTGACATTGCATTTCCGACATCACGTACATTGGTTTTTGTGAATGTACATTTATTTGGTGGTGTGGGAAGTAACTCTCCTATACTTAACACCTTTATCTGAGGCGTATGAGCTCAGTTGTACATTTGTAGAAATCAGTGGTGCGTGATGGAATTGGCAATGTGGCATTCAAAGTGAATGTGCTATGTGAAAGGTAATCGTAACCTCGGGCCTTATCACCTGGAAATAGCTTAAACAAGGCATGTCGTAAGGCTATGTGGTTCGCAACCATAAGGGTATGGTCATCACTGTTCTAGATTACTCTATATATGTGGAGTATGTTGTGTATGCTATGGATTCCCGGATAGATCGGTTACAACCGGGGTGATGTCATATTCAGTTTTATCCACCACCAAGATAGGTTTGCGAGTAGGCCGATCTTGCCAGGTGTAGAGGTTTCAAAGTTGTTGATCCTTAATACATCCCTCTAGAGATGTACTATATTGGAGTTGGTTCCTTAATTTCCATTATAGGGAAATTCATTTTCCAATAATGCCTTCGGACTTGATTGTAGAGCCTAATATGCTGGAATTTAATAATGTAAAATTTTTGGCTAAGATTATGTATATTTACTTGAAAAGTGTTTTTAAAAGAATGTAATTAAAAATAGTATTACTAGATTCTGCATAGTAAAGATTTTGGTTATCATAATTTAAAAACTTATTCCGTGTCTATGTGTGGCATGGTCTTATGAGATACCCTTTGTTTTCAAATAGCCTTATTTTGAGTTTCTCATACCAATCCTATGACTGACCCAGAGTTTATTTTCTTTTCTCCTTAAACTATGGGAGCCCTATTTTTTTGGGCAACCAAGTAGTTAGATAGCATGGAACATTTTAGAAGAAGCTCGGAGCATTTCAGATGGAGCATGAAGATGGAGGGTCCTATGTAGATAGTTATCAATTTCTAATTCCAATATATTTTGTATTAAGTATCTACCGGCACTTGTGAGGATAGGTAGTTATAACTACCCTGGCTGGATTAGTACTTACTAGTACTCTCAATTTGGAGTAATTGCATGTACTACTCATATGTATAATTTAATATTGATTGCTATGTGAGATTCTATTTTGTTTGTCTTCTATCTTTATTTTCTTTTACCCCAAGACGATCTGCCTCTCCGGCACTTAGATTTACAGCACGTGAATACCGAGGATGTTTTAGCGTTGATTTCTTAGGTTGAGGAGATGGGTCATCACATAGACTCTGTTCTATGAGTTTTATGTTTTGAGTTTTGTAAAATTCTGAGGTTAAAATGGTCTAAATTGCATTTCTTGGTCGTTGTCCCGAGAGCAAACGATAGGGGTAGTAAATTTTAAACCTGGGAATTGTTTTGGCGATAAATATTAAATCGTAGGTCCAAATTTGATTATCTTTTTCTTGTTGGAAAGCTAAGACTTTTATATATAACTTTCATGCTCTGAGTTTTGTAAAATTTTGAGGTTTAAATGGTCGAAATAGCATTTCTTTGTCGCTGGCTTGAGAATAAATGACAGAGATGATAGTTTAAAACCTCAGAATTGTTTTGACCATAACTTTATAACCGTAAGTGTTATTTTGATTATCTTTATCTCGTTAGAGAGCTTGTACTTTTATAGATAACTTTCATGTTTTGAATTTTGCAAAATTTTGGGATTTAAAAGATTGAAACTGCAGATTTTAAACTCTAAATTTGATTTAAAAATAAGTAAATTTTGGAATGTATGGTTTTATAAAGGAAGGTGATAATTTAAAATTTTCAAAGTAAACCTGTTGAGATTAGTGTATATAGATAGTACTTTCAAAAAACTATTTTATAGTTCTCTAAAAATATGATTTCTTACTATTTAATAAATCTTGAGATTAATCTTGGATTTTTGTTTTAATTAAGAATTTGGAATAAACTTTGAGATAAATTTGAGACCCTGAATTTTATAATACGATAAGTACTAATAATCGACTTGTTGTTATTGATTGGTTTAAATGCTTTCAAGTAATGTTTCATCAAATATGGTATAACTCATTGAATAGAATGTTTGAGAGGAATTTACTAACCCATTAGCAAATACTTGAATTTCATCAGGTAGTATGGGATGCTTTGTTTAAATTCTCATGATTTGCTTTTAGGAAAGTATTTAACACTTTAGAGTTGTATTCTCCTTTAGTGTTCCGCATAAGGCTAATAGATCCCTAAGAGAATATAGTTCAGATTTTCCAGTTATATCTCTAATGAGTGCGATTTACTAGCTTTTGGTGAATACTTGAATATCATCATGCGGTATGGGATGTTTTGGTTAAGTTCTCGTGATTACTAAAAGTGGTAGAATTTGGCACTTTAGAGTTTACTCTCTTTTGGTGTTCGGCATAGGGCCGATAAATCCTTAACAAGTATACTTCTAGATTTTTATACGATCTTTGCGATCGGAATGGGTTATATCATCTCCAGTCTTTGAGTTATATTTTTACGATCATTTTGATTGGTAGGGACTTGATATTCTTGGACTTTGAGATTTTGTTTTCACGGTATGGAAGATCATTAGTATCAGATCGGTATGAGTATTACCATCTTTTGTTTTCCATGGTATGAGTACAATCTTATGATCATTATGGATTTGGTTTTCCTAGATTTTGAGATATTATTATTTATTCTGGAATTTTAGGCTTTCAGACTATTCTATATCGTGATTTCTATGTCTTAAGATGGATTTTGAAGATTTGTGATTTATTAGTGTTTTGTGATTATGGAATTATTATGTCTTGAGATGTAATTAGAATTGGACTATATTCCATGACCTGTTCATATATATGACACTAGTATTTATCTATGTCATATATCCTAGTATTATATCTTGTTCTCACCCTTTTGGATATTTAGAGATAGTCTGACCCGTTTATTTTATAATATTTGGGCCAAGCCATGACTTTTCAGGTTATGTGACATGTATACTTTTGGATGGGTGTTATAGCAAGGAGATAAACCATTTGACTTTTTAGTTTATCTCAAGTAGGATTTTGTGTATGTATATGTGGTTCTAGTATTATATTTTTTAGACTCACGGTATGTATTGTATATGATGTTTATTATTCCACTATGATTTGTGACTACTATTTTTTATGATATACTATTCAAATTTTGAGAAACCGATGTGTCTAATACTTTGAACTGAAATTGTACACATTAAGTTTTATTCCAAATATTTAGTAAAATGGTAAGTATGACGTGTTAGTGTTAGTTTAAAGATATTCACATTTGCTCACCTTTAACTAGCTGTATTCTCTGTGTTATTAGACGACGTTATTTATTAATTTTTTAATAATATGGGCATAGCAGTGGGGTCACTATGGTTAGTATCAGAGCTGACTCGGAACATTATAGAATATAATATCAAAGGTTTAGACCTAGTGAGACTTAGATTCTTGTCCCCTGGAGTGTGTGGTAGATAGTTATATTAATTATCTATATAGGGATAGGAATATAAAATGATTATGGGAATAATCATTGTGGTGTATTTGTTAAAATTTTGAATTATTTTGAAAATTAATATTATAAAATGGTTTTAAAAGTTTAGTGTTATGTGGTAGTGTTCTGATCCATTAGTGATCAGACTTGCACAGTAGAAGTTGAAAGACTCTTTCCACTGAGCACAGTAATCAGTCACACACGCGCACGTGCGTGCGCGGGCGCGCGCGCGCACACACACACACACACACACACACATATATATATATATATATATATATGTGTGTGTGTGTGTGTATGCACGCGCGCGTGCATGCATGTGTTTGATTAGATGATGTATATATGGATGATTGGTTACATTATTGAATTGCCATCGGTAGATTTTCCTTTGGATGAGAATATAGAGAGTTATAAATTTTGTAATTTGTTTTGTCTTAAATTGCCTATTAAGTGATTTATAAATTATGGTCATGACATGGGATGCCACAGTGTCGGTAAGGATTTCTAAATGCTTCGATGAGACAGTTAGATATAGAAATTTTAAGTTACAATATTTAAAGTATTATAAGTAATTGTGAAGATGTTGAAAATAATAATTAATGAGAAGATAAAGTTTTAAGTGAATTAAATATTATTTAAAATGTGATAAATTTAATAGTAAATATCTTGGATATAATAAGGTTTTAAAAAGGAAATATTATGAATTATATGGTTATTTGGAAAGAAAATATTAATTGGAGTTTTGATAGTATTAAGTAAATGATTTGGAACTTGATATTATTATTTGTGAAAGTAAAATATTTTGGGAAATAAATTTAGTGGGAAATATTTATCTATAAGTATATCTGTGTTATAAACTTTTGTGGTTTAGAAAACTATAATGAAAATTATAAAATAACGTATATAGCCACCGAGTATTAGCAATAGCAGAGATTAGTTGTGATGCAATGTTGATTTCACGGTCAACATCACAACCATTTAACAAAGGGATTTGTTATAAATATATGGTAAGACAATGTCATTTTTTATTTGATGTTTGTAATTGTGAATGTTATTTTAAGATATATGCTAAGATGAATAGTGTGTGATATTTTGATTTATTATGTATATCATTTTATGACTTAGATGGATGATAAATTTTGGAAATTCAAAATGAGAAATTAACTGGAAAAGAAATTGCAATTTTATAATTTGATGATTCAGATTATATTCTTTGGAAAAAGGTAAATTTTTGAAAGATTATTTGGAGAAGTAAAAGAAATTTTGAAATTTGAAGTTAAAAATATTTTTGTGAACTTATTTTCCAAATAGAAAATAAGGTATGAGGATATATTAATTTTATAAATTAAGATGTAAGTTAAAACAATGTTTTCTTCTTATTGGTTAAATTTAAAAGAATGAACTTTTGAAAATATTTATGTTTCTACTATAGACCTTTCTCTGAATCAAAATTGTGAAGAAGCAATTTTTTCAAGAGGGGGAGTCTACAACAACCCTGATTTTTAAGTAAATAAAATAAAATAAATAATGATTTAAAATTGGAGAATTTAAATCATTAGTTTGGAATTTGTAGTCTTTTAAAAAAATAAATTATTTTAGAATGATAAATTCTAAATCGTTGTGAAATTGAAAAATATTAGTATTTTAAAGCATTGAAATTGTAGAATTTAGAATTTAAATTAAAAAGAAATATTTAGTTGATTTGAATCTTTTATTTTCTAACAAAAGAGAATCTAAGGTTGATTTTTTAATAAAGAATTGGGATTTTAATTCTTATTAAACTCTCAATTATTTAAATTGGAGATGTCCTATCTTGGTAAATGGGCGAAATGTTTTAAAATGACCTAAATCAAATAATTTAGAATTTAAGTTAATAACAAAAAAATTTGTGGGTTAAGTTTTTATTTTAAATAAAAGATTATTTTGGAGTTTAATAAATTTATTTGAAAAATATTTTTTGAGGTTTAATTGCAGTTCATGAAACAACATAGTTGATCGGGCTATGGTTTTAATTGCAAAATATTTGTTCATGAATTTATTTATTTGTTGCTAATTATATTTTTTTATTTAAATACATTTTTGGGCCAGTTAATTCTTAAGGCCGAAAGTAAATTAAAATAGCTAAGTTGAGATAAGGAAATTTGGATTTTGTTAAGTATAGAATATTGTACGTGTAGTTCTTATCTCATCTCAGTTTTACAGAGAACCAACATTCAACACTTTCCCTTTTTTAAATCATAGAAAAATCAAATCCCTCAATTTAGTTCAATTCTTTTGCAAATTTGAGTCTTTTGAAAGTTAATAACATCGGGTAATCCTCCCAAACTATGAATACATCTCTGTAATTTTTTGTTTTGCTGTTTACAGCTAATAATTTAGGTTTTTGTTGTATTTTAGGTTATATTGCTTTTTTGGTCTACTGAATTCTAGAGTGAGTTGCTGTTTTGATTTTTACTGCTTATTGCTAAGAGTAAAGGTAAGTTAATTCTCGCACAACCTATCTTTAAATATATAATTACATGCTTAACAATTTTATGTTGAATGATTGAGAATTGGATAGGTGATTTGTGTTTCTATATCTGAAAACTTGTTAATTCATTCCCTGAGGTAATCATAGCTACTATTTTGGTTATAACCTTTTCATTTTCACCAGAATTTGATAATTTATAATGTTCGGGAAAGTTTAAATCGTGTGTGTCAAATTTCATGCTGAACGCTTTTAAAAATCCCGAGCATAGGTCAATCAAAAACCTATTGCAAATTCTCTGCCATGCTCCTATAAAATTTGTAATTTCTGAGCGAAATGTTATTGGTAATTTAAACATATCTTTCTCATTTCTTATCGGAATTCGATAATTTTTGATGTTCTGAAAAGCTTAGACTCTGTTCTATAAGTTTTTGGTGTTAAATTTTGTAAAATTTTGAGGTTAAAATGATCTAAATTGCACTTTTTTGTTGTTGTCTTGAGAATCAACTACGGAGGTAATAAAATTTTAAACTTGAGAATTGTTTCGGGCATAACTTTTGAACTATTTGTCCAAATTTGATGATCATTTTGTTATTGGATATCATAGAATTTTATCTATGTTCATGTTTGAGTTTTGTGAAATTTTGAGGGTTAATGGTCGAAATAACATTTCTTTGTTGTTGGTCTGAGAAAAAATGACAGAGATAATTAATTTAAAACCTGAGAATTTTTTTGACAATAACTTTTTAACCATAAGTTCGATTTTTATGATATTTTTCTTGTTGGAAATCTTGTACTTTTATCTACAACTTTCATATTTTGAGTTTTGCACAACTTTGAGATTTAATGTATCGAAACTGCAGATTTTAAAACTCCAAATTTTATTTAAAAATAAGTATATTTTGGAGTGAATGGTTTTACAAAAAAGTGATAATTTAAAATTTTCAAATAAAACTTGTTGAGATTAGTATATATAGATATTGCTTTCAAAAAACTATATTATAGTTCTCTAAAAATTATAATTTCTTACTATTTAATAAATCTTGAAATAAATCTTGGATTTGGTATTTCGTTTTAATTAAGAATTTGGAATAAACTTTGAGAGCCTTAATTCTATAATATGAGAAGTACTAATAATCGACTTAGATACGCTTTCAAGTAACACTTTGTCGAATATGGTATAACTCATTGAATAGAATATCTGAGTGGAATTTACTAACCCATTAGCGAATACTTGAATTTCACTGGGTAGTATGGGATGCTTTGGTTAAATTCTTGTGATTTGCTTTTAGGATAGTGTTTAACACTTTAAAGTTGTATTCTCTTTTTGTGTTCGACATGGTGCTGAGAGATTGTTAAGAGAATATAGTTTAGGTTTTCCAGTTATATCCGTAATAAGTGTGATTTACTAGCTTCTTGTAAATATTTGAATTTTACCAGGCGGTATGGGACGTTCTGGTTAAGTTCTCATGATTACTAAAAGTGATTATTTGACACTTTAGAGTTTACTCCCTTTTGGTGTTCGACATAGGGTTGATAGATCCTTATGAAGTATACTCCTAGATTTTCATACGATCCCTGTGATTGGAATGAGTTATATCTTCTTCGTCTTAGACTTATGTTGCTATGATCATTGTGATCGGTAGGGACTTTGTTTTCATGGACTTTGAGGTTCTGTTTTCACGGTATGGGTGATCATTGGTATTGGATGGCAATGAGTCATACCACCTTTTATTTTCTACGGTATGAGAATGATCATTGTAATAACTTCTGACCTGGTTTTCCTGGATTTTGAGATTATTATTTAGTCTGGAATTGGCTTTTTGACTATTTTGTTTCATGATTTATGTGCCTTAAGATGGATTTTGAGGATTTGTGATTTGTTTATGTTTTGTGATTGTAGCATTTTTCTGTCTTGAGATTTAATTAGAATTGGACTATATTCCGTGACTTATTTATATATAACACCTGTATTTATCTATGTGTCATATATCCTAGTATTATATCCTATTCTCACCCTTTTGGATAGTTAGAGATAGTCTGACCTGTTTATTTTATAATACTTATATCAAACCGAGACTTTTCAGGTTACCGAAGATGTAGACTTTTGGATGGGTGTGCTAGCAAGGAGATAAGCCATTTGACTTTTTAGTTTATCTCATATAGGATTTTGTGTATGTATATGAGATGTACATTTTGAGATAATGACTTGTACTAGATTATATTATGTGGGTCTAGTATTATATTTTGCAGACTCATTGTATGTATTATATATGATGTTTATTATTCAGCATTGATCTGTGACTACTATTTTATATGATATACTGTTTTTATTTTGAGAAATAGTGTGTCTATTACTTTGAACTGAGATTGTACACATCAATTTTTTTCCAGAGATTTAGTAGAACGGTAAGTATGGCGTGTCAGTGTTTGTTTAAAGTTATATTTACATTTAGTCACCATTAACAAGCCGTGTGCTCCGTGTTATTAGACGACATTATTTATAATGTTCTTTAATAATATGGTTATAGAAGTGGGGTCGCTACAGTAGGTATCAGAGCCGAGTCAAAACATTATAAAATATAACATCACAGATTTAGACCTAGTGAGACTTAGAGTCCTATCCCCTGGAGTGTGTGGTAGATAGTTATATTAATTATCTATATAGGGATAGGAAAAGAAAATGATTATAGGAATAATAATTGAGGCGTATTTGTGAAAATTTTGAATTATTTTGAAAATTATTATTATAAATTGATTTTAAAAGTTTGGTGTTGCACAGAATGTTCTGATCCTATAATGACCAGGATTTTTGACCCTCAAAATCGACATTGATATGTCCACTGTATCACATGCCGTGCAATCAAATGCCGGAAAACCCGATTGTTAGGGAAAAAGAAAGAAGGAAGAAGATAAGAAGAAATCTAAACAACACAAAATCTCACAGCGGAACGAATAATCTATAATATACCATAAATCTTTACATAAAAGCAAAACTGTAATATGTATATATAGAAACATCTATCAGAGTATACTAACCTATTTCAGCCTGGACAGTTATAACAGTCTGTCCTTACAATGGCTGATAAACATAACAATGCATACAGCAGAAAATATAACCATCTATATGAGTACGTCTCTGGCCTCCAACTCATCTCTTGAAGCTCCATGCATCCAAACTAATCTGTAGTATACTCGGTTTGACCCGAGCATTATAATAAAATAACACCCGAGTCAGTCTAGAAAACCAGCATGAGATAAACACACCCAACTGGATTTAAAGTTATAAGAAAAACTTTAGAATCAAAAAGGTGTCTCGTAAGACCACGTCACACATAAACACGATGGGTTTTTACCTTACGATAACCAAAACACTTTTATATAAAAATCCTATGATATTATAATAGTGTCTAAGTACGAATACTTAGTAAAATAGCTGAAATTCTTGTATCTCACATTCCAACATAGTTGGGCACAATCAAACCGTATAGCGCTTATTGGAGAATGGATTCCATACAATGGCCAGGTAAGGAACTACCTACGATGGGTGCATCTCTAGATCAATACACCCGGGTTTGACAAGAACATCTTGTACCCTACCATACGGAATAGGCCTACCACTTGACTAGTAGTACCAAATATGTCATCATCCTGGTCTTCCAACCGTAATCGAGATCTCTCATTCATAACCAAATCCATAATACTAGGGTAATCTAGAAAGATGATGACATACCCTAATAGGAGCGACCCACTTAGCCCTCCTGCATGCCCTGTTTTAGTCATTTCCCGGTTGATGAGGCAGGCTACGTTTACCTTAAGAATAGTATTCATACTTGAAATGCTAACACTTCCTTCCAAATAAGCGATGCAATGATATCATTCATCCATACAAGTTGTTCTGGGACTGAACAAACCAAATCTTCAAGAACTCTGCCTTCATTATCTTCATGATATCAAAATTCGCAATGCTCAAATCTGATCGAAGTGGGTTTTCGGATAATTAAGTCTGATCCCGGTCTCATCGAAATAATCAACGAATTTGGCTAGATTTAATAGTAGGTTATTTAACTATCAAATTACACACATAAGCAGACACTAGGCCATATTATAAATCATTCAACATTTATAAAGAAATATCTTTATAAAGGTGTATATATATAAACATATATATTCCAATCTCTTTCAATATTTCAATATTGGAAAAACAACTTCAAATACTTAAATCCATAACAGGATATTTTCAAACCATATCAACACTTAGAAATATTTCCAATTCCAAATTATAATTCATTACTTAGAAAAATATTTCTATATAAATCATTTCGTCACTAAAATATCTCCAAACCTTTAATTGCAATACTTAGGAAAAACATTATAAGTCTATTTCACAAAATCATTCCTAATATCCATAATTAGGAAATATTCCGTACTTATCTCATAAATCTTCAGAATTTTAATTAATTCCATTTACAATTTCCAAAAATTATCGATTATACTTATTTAAAACCCATCTAACAATTTATAACTCCTTTAATTAATTTAGATTCATTTCTCGAAGTTCCCATATCTAAATAATTTGGAAATTTTCTTTCCTCAAATTTCTTAAGTTCCCGAATTCCATTATAAGATTTCCACTTAAAAATCATATCCATTAAATAAAACCCATTTTCAAATCTTGAGAGCATTTATAGATAAATTTCAATCACTTACTTTTGAATTGTAACGACCTAGCTTTTTGGACGTTTAAGCAAACACACATGTCAGACTCAAACCATTCAAAGGGCAGATTTTTGTGGGGTAAATAAGAAAAAGAAGAGAAAAAAAGAAAACAAATGTAGAATCTAGCAGCGGAATGAAAAAAATATAATAATCAGATAAACAGTTCATTAAGCTGTTTACAAATAACATTGATTAAACTTTTATAATACAGATTATAGTTACATACAACAAGAATAAATAATAAATAGATGCAGCAGAACAACATGATGCAGTGGAATAAATATAATAAATAATAATAGTACAATATCTTCGTCTTCATCCTCTAGAAAGCAGTCTTCGATAAACTGAAAAGCTGAGACTGACCCGAGCAAATTGAAAAGACAAAACACTCGAGTCAGAACTAAAAGATCTTATGTAAGTTAAATCAATAGAAAATAAATATGAGTGTAACAGCGTCAAAGATGTTTATGGGGTCTGGCATCTCCTATCCGGTGTCTAACGTGAGTGCAATAACTTAAGAGATGTTCAGGATTTACATCTCCAAAGGATCCATTAAACTATCTACATACATAGTACAATATGCTATTATAATAGTGTCTACAGTAAGTAGAGTATTAAAATAGCGTTAAGGCGTTACCCATATCCCCCTTAGCACATTTTATATATTCCCATAGTCTATACAGTACCGTAATTCCTCCATAAACTAGAGGGCTATCAGAGGGCACTCCATAGGTATGGTACAAACCAAACTCGTAGAAGGCGTGCTAGGGCATGTGAACACGGCACTCGAGGCAATGCCATGGTAGATATACCAATTGCACTCCCGGATTGGTGGTAACGCATAGCAGCTACTACCGCCTACCTCGGACACACTCCCATAATCAAATTCGAGGGGTGGCCATTAAATCAATCACAAAGTCAAAATATAATATCGAAGAAATGTGCCCGATAGGATGAATGACCTCACTTGGCCCGGTATAGCTCCTGTTTTAGTCACATCTAAGCTGACTCATGGGAGTAAGGGTCACGTAAATACCTCATACAAAATCGTTCACCAAACTATCCTACTTCATTTCTGGAATCTCCACCACGTACACAGTTGTTAAAGTGGTTTTCGGTATTGGCAGAGAGTATGACAATATCCGATCCCGGTCTCTTTAACAACCAAACGCTTATTTCACACCAGATGGCTCTTTTACATTTCAAAGGTCAATTCACAATTAATATCAAAATATTAGATTCTCAAAACCATATCATTTTCGAAAACATATTCACTTCCAAAATCATATTCTCAGAATAGGTTAAACCCTCATTTCAAATAATCACATTTACTCAAGATATGTTATTTCACAGAAAGATATCAATTCCAAATTCCAACTTAGGTTGTAAAGCATCATCAAGGGTTTAAATATAAATACTTCAACTTTACACGGTCTGAATTTTTTTTTAAAATAGTTTAGATAGCCATAAATAGTTTTAATAGTTTAAAAGTAGTTTAAAATAGTTTAAATAGTAGAAATAGTTTAGAATAGATTTAAATTTGGTTTAATTAGAGTTTTAAATGATTTATATAGATTTAAAATAGATTAAATAGGTTTAAAATATATTAAATAGATTTAAAATAGATTAAATAAATTAAAATAGATTAAATAGATTTAAAATAGATTAAACAGATTTAAATAATATTAAATAGATTTTAAATAGATTAAAAATAGATTAAATAAATCTAAATTAGTTCAAAATAGGTAAAAATAGATTAATTTGGATTAAATAGATTATAATAGATTAAAATAAATTAAAATAGTTTAAATTGATTAAAATAGTTAATTTAATTAATTCAAATTATTTTAAAATGAATTTCCAAGTTATATCCAAACATTTTCAATAACTCAATACCGATAAATGTATTTATATTAGACACTTCAACTTTGAAATTCCAATTTAAATCCTTTGAACAGTTCATTAAATCAATTCCAATTTTAGAATTAATGCTTGGATTATCGAAAATAATTCAGTTTATATAAATACATTTCTATTTCAAAAATGCCAGTTAACTGAATTCAAAATTTTAAAGAATTAAAAATCATTTAATTTAACCAATCCGGTGTCCGTATATAATTTTCTACCCTATGGTCAAGTGATACAGATGTTTATCATTTCAATCCTTAATTTAAATTTTACGGTTATATATCATTTTAAACCGCAATCCCGAATTAAATAAAAAATCATAAAATCGCTCGAGTCTATCATTTCAACCCATAACGATTTTTCCCTAATCTATAGATCGTTCGGGTATGTATCATTTCAACCCATAGGGAACTTACAGTGTTATAACAATATAAAAATACAACATCCAGTCATCCAATATAAAAAATCAAACATCAATCACAATCATCATCCAAATCAACCAATAAACATCAATAGATAACTGATTATAATTAATAGGTATTAAATTGACAATTAAATTCAATATTTAATTAAACGATGATTAAACGCAATAAAAGTCAAATTGAACTAGAATGACAGCTTAAACTTATCAAACATCAATCAATAAATTTCTAATCACATCATAAATTTAATATAACTAACATAAGATAATCTAGTAGTTGTGAGTGGATCAAAACACTTATCTTGATTTTAAATCGATTTGAAATTCAAAATAAGGACCAAAATTCAACAGTCTCATAATTTGTCCAAACCAACCTCAGACTGTCCAGAATTTCGATACGATCGCAACGAAGAAAACCGCACGTGAATCCGAGCTCGTATGAGAAAGTTATTGATGTTAGAACACTTGGAATTTAAAATATAAAAATAAATTAAATAATAATAAAGAAAATGTCACCCACCTCAATGCTCACCTGCGTAAACAACGAAGTCAAACCCAAAAATTTTCCTACAGCCCAACCCTTTGACCAACCACCATCGCTAATCACAACGCCGCGCCGCCGCCTTCCAAAGCCCCAAGGTCCGATCACCTACAATACCTCCTACCACCACCAATTTCTAGGGTTTTCGAACCATAAATCGAAAATTCTGGCCACCCCACTACGATTCAGGTCATGCGACCACCACCATCCAACTCCATGCAGCGAGCTCCACAAAACCCACAAATTAATTTAAGTGATCGATGCCGAAATCGAACACCCAAAATGGCAATTAGGGTTTCACGATTTCATAGTTTGACCGCGATTTGCTGATGATTGAAGCACTATTATGACAAACAAACACCAGACGCTGATTCGTATCATCGAGAACTTTCTATTCCATATTTTATTTGAATTTTTCGAGTAGTTTGAAATTTGGATTAAATTTGGAATTGCAATAAGGTTATCTAACATTAGAGAAGAGAAGCAGATGAGGAACAGAAAAGTACGTTCAACAATAAGAAATAAAAAGGTTGCTAGGGTTAGAAAACTATTTATATCAACAAAACCCGATAAGAAATATAAACGCATATCCGATTGGTACGAACAACAAATATCGACCCAAAAAGCCCGTTTCGCTTCCGAAACGAAAGTGGGTCATCCCATATATCAAAACAGATGTTTTCGATATTTTTGAATTCACTGGAACATGTTTCAAGTCATAATTTCATTGTATAAAGAAGTTAGCTTTAAAACTGCTTATTTCAAATTGATTTCAATTAAATTTATTTCTACGCGTTTCGAGCCCGTATGATCAAACGACAAGTCCGATCGCTACTAAACTTGAAATCCTATAATAATTCATCATTACAGATCCGATGAATCTGGTTTCGTCGAAATCTGAGACAATGGCCAAAATGGCTATATTCACATTAATTAAATAAATTAAAATTAAATTGATTAAATCACTTTTTAATTCCACTTTTAGTAACTAACAAATTTCATCATTTTTGTTTACCTAGACATTTACGATAACTCAAAATAAGTTTACATAAAATTTCAGTGTTGGTTATTACACTAATTACAGTGTTAAATTTTAACTGTAATTAAATCCAATTAATTATAATTTAATTCCAATAAATTGATTTAATTTGATTTCAATCTTTTTATTTCATCATTCATTTCTCTATGCATATATTCATCATTGGTTTATGGCCTATTACATTAATATTCTCCAATTTCATCAGTACCATGTTAGTAGCCATATTTCAATTACCATGATTTTTTGTCAACTTTATTATAATTTAAAATCCCAATAAACCAATTTATGCTTGTTTCACTCTTTTTTTATATTATTAAATCAATTATTTCCTTATGAATATAACTGACATTTCTGTACATTTTATTGCATTCACTTTTTATAGTTATCGTCTTAACTCATTTTACGTAACATTTAATTTCATTTAATTATAATTGATTAAATAAATTGGTAACAAATAACAATTGTCACCATTTCTACATTTTATAACATTTGTAAGTTTATTATTTACAAACAAATGTTATAACAACTCACATTACACTAATTTTATTCAATTACAATTTAGTACACATTATTTCATTAATAACTCAACATTTAAATTATCAATTACTCTTTTAATCCAATTATCAATTAATACACACATTATTACAATTAATTTAAAATCTATAACCAATTATAACTTTTAATCAATTCAATCAATTGGAATTACATTTAAAGTAGTTGTTAATCGGCTAAATTTCTATTGGTTTAAAATAGTAGAGAAATTTCAAATTAAATTTACCGCAAGCGCACAACGTACAATAGTTAGTACGTGGCGATTACGGGTCGATCCGCAGGGAATTGTTGATTTAAATATTCAATTCAATCAAATTATACCAATTTCAGGTGAAAGTTAAGCTAGAGAATTAGAGAATTAACTAACTAACTAAAAGAAAAGAGAAGCAAATATAAGAGTTAAGTGACAATTTAGAGAATAAATCCACTCTCTAGATCATGTAGTTCAACACATATGAAATTATGATCTCTCTTTTATGGTCATTAGTGTTTTAATTGATGTGTTTATCATAAGTATGGCATATTTGTGCTATTAATTAGCCAACATAAGCGATCAAACTATAACACGCCCCTTAAACCACTTACTAACTTTCATGAAACTTGACAGTGAAAATGAAAATGAAATCTATTTTAAGCATGGTCTATTAACTATTGATTAGAAATATAGACCATCAAAATTTAATTTCAAATCACTTTCTTTTTCCATAATCACATTTTGATGAAGAGGCAATTAGTGTAAGTGATTGTTTAAGCATAGCCTATTTGGTGTCAACAATATAGGCTATCAAATTCAAAGCAGAAACAACTAGTAAACCATTTCTATCATCATCATTAAGCACAAAAAGAAAGCATGAATTAAAAAATAGTTGAAGCTACATAATTAGAGAGCTTCATTACCCCTAAATTGAAGGGGTTTAGCCTCTCATATTTGTCATTTGATTAACAAATGTAGCTAACAACATGAAAGCAAAATGAAAGGAAAATGAAAGCTTAATGAAAAAGAGAGCAAATTAACAAGAATTAGAACTATTCTACTGAAAGTAAATCTACACTACAAACATTAAAGTAAATAAGCATGAAAAGGAAAGAGCATGTATTAAATTGCAATAAAAAGAAAATTACATGAAAATAACAATGAATGGCCAAATAGCCATGAAAAGAAATAAAAGAGAACTAAGCTAAATTAAGAGAAGAGATGGCCTCCATGAGAGGGCTTAAAGAGGGTAGAAAGTGTTACATGAACATAATGGGTTATTTATACAAGCATGAAACCTTAATCCATAATTTGGGAAATGCCCAAACTACCCTTGAGAAAGTGTGGAGGCCAAGTAATCATTAACTTCTACTAATCATCATTTAAGTGTACATGAAGCCATTAATTCCATAAGCATGTGCATTAGCCTCTAATTTGTACATTAAGGTAGGTGGGTAGGTGGGGTCCTCCATGTTCTTCACTTTGAATTATTTCCATCTTCATTCCTTTGTATTCATTTTGTGCATGCATGTGTCTTCATGAAACCACTCCTATTTGAGATCAAATTCCTACACAAATATATATAAATTTCCAATTAATTTTTTTTCTCAAATAAATATATGCACACAAATGACCGTTTTGCCCCTATATGAAGATGGATATGTGACAATTTGGAATTAATATGGATTTTGGTTAAAACAAGTTAAAATACCCAATATGATCATTTATTTAATTTAATTAGAATAAATATGGTGGTAAAAATATGCACATTTACGTGCACATCAAATACCCACACACTTATCTGTTTATTCGTCCTTGAATAAAGAAAAAAAACTAAGATAAATCTGTTTTCGTAGGAAACACGATTGCATTGAGCGTATGCAACAAGCCGTTAAACCTCTAGGTGTCCCTAGTAGGACGAGTGTTCTCTTGTGAGGGTTTTCAACGGATACTACCCACAAAAACCGAATGCGATATGAAAATATTTACAGAATGCAAGATTTATTCACAAAGACAAGAATGCAAGTTTTTGAAAATATGTACAAATGAAGGGTTTACTTTTAAATCGACACAAATAAGTTAAATATATGTTTTGGTTATTATCTAGAAATTTAAGTTATTTACTCGTCAAAATTTCCAATAAAAATGAAGTTATCGTAACAAATAGACAATACTTTAATTCGTTGTTTCAGTTGAAAACACAGTGTAACCATGAACTAGATCTTTAGTCGATTATCAAAGTTTATCAAAGTGGTATTTTTATTTCTTTTCAATAACAAGTCAAATCAAATAAGTTAAAATAGTGCTTGGATTTCATTTGCTTACTCTCTCCATTTTTTCTTTTGAAAATTTTGTTGATATTAGCAATATTTACATATGTCTAACTCAGATAAACTGATGCCAGATATATTACCCATGCACTGCCTTGCGGACTGATGTGAGGGGAATATAGAGCGTGGCGAGTGAACACACGAGTGTGAACACCTATTGACTGTAGGCATTATTAAAAATAATTTCTATATATATACACCTAACTCAGATAAACTGAGGTCAGATATACCGATCGTACGCTACCTTTCGGGCTTATGTGAGAAGGGTACAGAGCATGGCGAGTGAACACATGACTCTAGGTGTTTATTAAAAACTATACATATATACAAGAAACATTTTTTGGTATTTTTTTTCTTTTTGTATTTTTTCTTTCAAAGAGAGAGTTTTGCAAAATCATCTTAGCACCATTTAACTTAAAGACAAAAAATGTTATATCCTTTACTTTAAATTAACCACTTTAAAACAAAGATTTTCAATGGGGATGTATTTCATAATTAACATGTATGAATCTTCCTATATACTAGTTAAACCATTGTTATTTGTAATCAAACTTCATTTTTATTTCTGTTAAGACGAATAAATTTTCAAAAATTTCAATTTAATAAACCAAAACCATATATTTATCCTATAGTGTTCCTTTAAAAATAAATCAAAAATGCTTAAATAAAATTGTTTTTTTTTGTTTTTGTTTTTTTTGAGATATTTTTTTGTTTTTAAATTTTGGAAAGAAGAAGTAAAAATAAATCATGAAAAATTGAAAATGACGATGAGTCTCCCCCAACACTTGATTTTGACTGTGTCCCCACAGTCAACCCAAGTGAAAGGAGAAAAATAAAACAAAAATAAAAAGAAGACCTATATTTACATGAAAACGAAAAGATTATTATTTACAAGAGTTCAGAAAGTATATCGTTAGAAAGTAAATGAAACGGTCTTCCAAAAACCTATTCATTTGTCTCGTCAAGCATATGAGACACAGCTTAAACTCGAAAAACCAAACCTTCAAAGATTTCAAAGTTGAATGTTGATTTGGAAAAATGAATTTCGTTTTATTAAAAATCGAATGAGCTGTTTTATTGTCGATGACTTTTGGGGTCGATAAAACAATTGATTGAAGTTCAAGTTTATTTTCACCAAATTCAAGCTTATCATCGATTTCAAAATCAAAATGATGATTCAAATCGTCCCCTTCAGAGTTTAACGACTCGTTTTTAAAAAGTCCATAAAAATCATATTCTTTAAATTCGACTTCCTTTGTTTGATTATCAACAAATTTATTGCATAAATCAAGTTCAAAATTCAAAGTTGTTGTATTCAAATTTTCAGAAAAAGGAAGATCAAAATTTAAATCAAGTTTCTCACCCTCAAAAGAATTGAAATCCAACTCAATTACCAAATTTTCAACAACTTCATTAAGATCATCATTTTCCATTTCAAAATTAGTTTTTTGAAAATCGTCGATTTGGGTAAAAGATGGATTATCGCTTAACTCGCCACACGTTGGAATTTGATTTTGTTTTTCACGTTGTTTCATATAAGTTTCAAACAATGAATTCGTGTGATCATCGTAAATTTCATTCATTTTCTTAACAAAATCCAATTTATAGTTATTAGCATGTTTTCACTTTGAAATTGTTGAAAATAAAGATTTTCAATCATGACGTGGTTAAGATTATTCCTATTGCCAAAAGTTGTTTCCATTTTCGTTTTGATTTTGAAATTCATTTTGGAGTTCGAAATTGAATTGGCATGGGTTATAATCGAAATCGTTTGAATTTTGAATTGAATTCAAATTTTGAAATCCTTGACTCAAGTTATTACACAAATATGAATTACACAAATCATTTATACTTCGATTTTGTTGTGTTGTGTAGAGATTTCAAGTAGAGATTAAATGCTATTTTCGAGATTCGAGGGTTGGTCATCATTTTGAAAACTTTGTTGTTCAAAATTCGAATTGTTTAAAAAAATAGTTGTCGTTAAAATATCCATACGAATTTGGAGTGAAATTATATGGATTATATTGATTTTCACAACTATTGTAAAATTCAAGTGAGCGGGGAAACTCGGACATTTTCAAGAATGTTTCTGATTTTTTTTGTATAAAGGAAAATATATACAGATAGAATTTATTTTTCAAAAATGAAAAATTGATTTTTGTTTTGTTTTTGATTTTTCAAAAAATTTTTTGTGAAAAGATTTTTTATTTTTTTTGGATTTTTGATTTTCTAAAAAAAACTAAGTAATTTTTTTTTTGAATTTTTGGAATTTTGATTTGAAAACATTCAAAGGAAAAGGAAAAATACTAAGTTAAGAAATATTTACAATTTTTTTAGTTTTGGATTTTGAATTGTTTTTAAATATGCATGAACTAATGCAACTAAATGAATGCAGTGGTTAATTACAAATGATTTATCCTAAGTTAACCCAAAATTGTATAATCACACATTGTCTTAGATAAACAAGATAGTTCTCGGCTAGGTAACATACAGGATTTATCGTCGCACCACGAATCACCGTAGCAATGCAGCCGAAGGTTTAAGTACCTTCAGAGGAAGAACCACTATAATATTTACAAATCACCGTAATATTTATAAATGGTTATTACTCTGCCGTAGCCTAAACACCGAGAAATTAAAATGTTCAAAGAAGACAACTTGTTTATATACAATTAAGAGTTATCTAACCGTTATTATTACAAAATCTAAGATGAAATGCAAAGCAGAAATTAAACGCGAATCTAACGATGCAACTACGAATGTAATTTTTGTTTTAGTTTTAGTTTTTGAATTTTTTTTTTGAAATGCAAGCAATCAACAATGCAAGGCAAATAAAAACAAAAGATAGAGATATATAAAAGCAGCAAATTTTTTTTATAGCAAGCAAGCTAAGCAATTTATTTTTGGCAAGCATTTGAGCGAAGCAAGCACTTTTCCAATATGCTTTGGCAACCTGAAAATAAAAACAAGATATATACAAAAAAAAAATTGAAAGTTTTTTTTATGTCAAATGAGAAAACTTAAAACATAGTAAAAACAAAACAATTTCAAACACTTGTTGCTTCTTTGTTTTTTTAATAATCAATGAAAAAATTCAAAAATAAAAATCATAACTCAAAACAAACTAATTATACACCATAAAAAAACAAAAATTTCACCATTACCACTTAAATAAACCCACACGTTCTTCTACCCGGCCCAACTCAAAACCCCCATCCCCCCGTTTTTTTACTTTATTCTACAAAGAATACGCAACTTTAGGAAATCAAAAACTAATTCAACTCGAAATCGAAAGATCGACCACAATTGAACTAAATCGTGGTAGCCAAGGTCGCGAGTTTAGGTTTGCTTCGGAGATAAGGTTGCCATGTGTTACGTTCGAGTCGATGGGTTTTGATTATGGTTCAGTCGTCGTGGTGGCAAGTTGCGTGGTGAGAATTGACGATGATTTGGGGATTGTAATTCTCGAGTTTGGTGAGGTTGATTCGACTCGTTTGTTCGACTGCAGTTTGGAATTTGAAGCACTGTGATGTCGAAGATGGTTCATAGGTAGAGGTTGTAGAAGATGTGTGATGTATGGAGATGCGGTGGTCGTCGAATGTATGCTACAGGTCAGTGGAGTTTGAAGTGCAGAAATTTTTTTTTGGCAGGCAGTCAGGGTTTGTACTATTCGGTGAAGAGAGGAATGATTGTTTACAGGCCAAGGAAGGAATGGCAGTAGAATGTCTATAGAATTATTGGTTTGGAGTTTGGTTTGTAGTGTTCGGGTTGTAGGCAGTGGAAGGAGTAGGTGTGGTGAAAGAAAGTGGAGTTATGGAGTTGATGGTAGTTTGTATTCGGGACTGCAGTGGTGTTCGGTGGAGATTAGAGATGGTGCTGGAATTGGTGATAGAAGTTCAGTTCGATCTGGCTGTAGGCAGTTGAAGTCGAGGCAGATGTTGGTTATGGTTGTTTGGCTCGCGACTGTTGTTGGGTGTAAAGTAGTTTGTATGAAATATGGCAGTGTAGAGTTGTTTGTAGAAGTTTGTAAATTTGAGTTGGTGATGAGGTTGTATATGTAGTTGTTGTTTGAGTTGTATATGCGGTAAGTATGTAGTCAAATGATGGAGAAGTGGCAGTGAATTAATTTTTTTCTGGCAGTGGCGAAGTTTAATATGATTGGTTGGTGTTGTGTGGGAGATGAACTATGGCAAAGTAGTGGAGTGGATGATCGTTGATTAGGAGGAGGTATTGATGAGTTTGATGTATGGTAGGAGGAAGGAATGCAAGTGTAAAGTGTAAACAGATGGTGGCATCAGTTTTGTAAGGAGTGTGGGTGATGAACTGAAGTTGCAATATGTCGTAGTTTGATGTATGAAGTGGGTGATGTTGCAATTGTTTTGAAGTAAGTGGCAAGTCAACGTACATGCAATGGTGATTGTTAGGGGAGTATGGATGGGTATGTATGAGGAGGAGTTGATGTTCTGGGGTAAATGTATTTGCGAGGAAGTGGATGCTGGTGGTTTTTATTGATGTAGAGTTTATGTGGAATTTGAAGTGTTGTATGGCTGTCGTAGGAATGAGATGGCACTGGTTTGATTGTTTTTAAGAAGATGGTGTAACAGTGTGGTGTATAGGCAGTAATTGCGCACTGTGCACAGGATATGGTGGAAAGAGATGGTGTGGAGGAAAACAAAAACAGCAAAAAAAATGGTGAATATGTGAAGTGACAGGCAGGGGTGATTGAGGTGAGTAATGGTGGTCAGTTGATGATGCTCGCTGTTTGGGTTGAGGAGAGGTCAAATGATGGATGTGACAGGGGAATGTCAGATGCACAGAAGGCAGATATGTCTGGTGTTGTATGCAGATATGTGAAATGCAATGAAATGGGATGTAGTGAAATGTTTGTGAGTTTAGAAATTTGATGTGCAGTAGAGGGAAAGAAGTTTTGATGTGCAGTAGGCACAGTAGACAAAAATAAGTTTTGAAGTTTATAAAATTGTTGTGCAGTAAGGGGAAATGAATGTTTGCGAGTGTTAACAGAAGTGGGGGAAGCAGTAGTGATCGCTAGTAGTGGAGTTGTAATGTTGATGCTGTGCAACAAAGGAGGAATGGTTCGGGGCAGTGGGTGGTAACTGGTTGAAAGCAGTTTGAAGATGTGAATCAGAAATTTGCATAGTGAGATATATGTGCACAGGGAATGGAAAAATGCAGTAGAGAGTTTAGGCAAAAACAAAACAATTTTTTTTTGTAACAAAAAGGAGATGTAAATGCAAATGTAAAAAGGAAATATAAAAGCAAACAATAAAAATATTTTTGTTTTTTTTAACTTGTGTTTTTTTATGAAATAGAAATGCAAATGCCACTAGAAAAACGAACGCACAAACAAAATCACACGACAAATTTTTTAATAAAAAAAGCAAATTAACACACGAACAAACACACAATAAAAATAATTCGAAGAATAGAAAACTAAAATCAAAACAATTCCCCGGCAACGACGCCAAAAACTTGTGAATCGGCTAAATTTCTATTGGTTTAGAAAATAGTCGAGAAATTTCAGATTAAATTTACCGCAAGCGCACAGCGTACAATAGTTAGTACGTGGCAAGTATGGGTCGATCCACATGGAATTGTTGATTTTAAATATTCAATTCAATCAAATTATACTAATTTCAAGAGAAAGTTAAGCTAGAGAATTAGAGAATTAACGAACTAACTAAAAGAAAAGAGAAGCAAATACAAGAGTTAAGTGACAATTTAGAGAATAAATCAACTCTCTAGATCATGTAGTCCAACACATATGAAATCATGATCTCTCTTTTATGGTCACTAGTGCTTTAATTGATGTGTTTATCATAAGTATGGCATATTTGTGCTATTGATTAGCCAACATAAGCCATCAAACTATAACACACCCCTTAAACCACTTACTAACTTTCATGAAACTTGACAATGAAAATGAAATCTATTTTAAACATGGTCTATTAACTATTGATTAGAAATATAGACCATCAAATTTTAATTTCAAATCACTTTCTTTTGCCATAATCATATTTTGATGAAGACGCAATTAGTGTTAGTGATTGTTTAAGCATAGCTTATTTGGTGTCAACAATACAGGCTATCAAATTCAAAGCAAAAACAACTAGTAAACCATTTCTATCATCATCATTAAGCACAAAAGGAGAGCATGAATTAACAAATGGTTGAAGTACATAATTAGATAGCTTCATTACCCCTAAATTAAAGGGGTTTAGCCTCTTATATTTGTCATTTGATTAACAAATGTAGCTAACAACATGAAAGGAAAATGAAAGCTTAATGAAAAGAGAGCTAATTAATAAGAATTAGAACTATTCTACTTGCATGAAAGTAAATCTACACTACAAACATTAAAGTAAATAAGTATGAAAAGGAAAGAGCATGTATTAAATTGCAATAGAAAGAAAATTACATGAAAATAACAATGAATGACCAAGTATCCATGAAAACAAATAAAAGAGAACTAAGCTAAATTAAGAGAAGAGATGACCTCCATGGGAGAGCTTAAAGAGGGTAGAAGGTGTTACATGAACATAATGGGTTATTTATACAAGCATGAAACCCTAATCCATAATTTGGGGAATGCCCAAACTACCCTTGAGAAAGTGTGGAGGCCAAGTATTCATTAGCTTCTATTAGCCTCTAATTTGTACATTAAGGTAGGTGGGTAGGTGGGGTCCTCTATGTTCTTCACTTTGAATTATTTCCATCTTCATTCCTTTGTATTCATTTTGTGCATGCATGTGTCTTCATGAAACCACTCCTATTTGAGATCAAATTCCTACACAAATATATATATAAATTTCCAATTAATTTTTTTTCTCAAAGAAATATATGCACACAAATGACCATTTTGCCCCTATATGAAGATGGATATGTGACAATTTGGAATTAATATGGATTTTGGTTAAAACAAGTTAAAATGCCCAATATGATCATTTATTTAATTTAAATAGAATAAATATGGTATTAAAAATATGCACATTTACATGCACATCAGTAGTTATCAATTACCTTAAATTAATACTATTACATTTCATTCCAGTTATAATCTTGTTATTAAATCACCAATTTTTATTTCTTCCAATATTAAATCACAAAATCTTATTAAATCAACTATTTTTAATTATCGAAAATGACGGGTTGTTACACTCTCCCTCACTCAAAACTTTTCGTCCTCGAAAAGGAAAAAGAAGGGAAAAGAAGGAATTAAGAAATTAATATATATCATTCAAAATATTAAATTTATAAACAATTAATTTGCATAATTAAATAATTTAAATAAAATATATCAATTTATAACAATTAAATCCTTTATTTTCAAGTTAACAAAAGTTTGGAAAACATTTCACAAAATTTTCTAAGTCCAAAATTCATGAAAAATTTCGGTAGAGTCTCCTTTGTACGGATAGGTCTGGGAGAAATAATAATATCAATAATAACAATATATCATATTTTTCAAAATAAAATATCCCAAACCACAGGAAAACAATATAATACCGCTTGAAAACCGTAATCCGAAAACGTACCTATTTGTCGGGCAAACAACGCTTAACTTATGAAACTAAAAGCAGTAGCAATTGCTTCCATAACATGTATTTCACATATATAATCCAAAAGTGTTAATAATTATATAAACGTGAAATATTTAAGTTGTCTCAATTAATAAAAACAATTCAATCACAACATAAGAACAATCATTCTGCAAATGAACAGTACAACATCGTTTTCACCAAAGAGAGCAATCATCCATCCATAGCAACCAAAACAAATGGTTTGTCGGGTTCAGAGCTTCTAATCATATAAATGATAAATAAACTACTAAGTATACCATACACTCAACAGTCTTAGATAAAATTCAATCGATCATTTATACATCTTACACAATAGAAGTATCCTTTCCCAACCAATCCATAAGTCAAATAAACAATAATTTCAAATAATATTTAAGTTTTATTCTTATTTCTCTTTTTTTTCACATTATTCACTGTTCATCACTACAACAAAAATACCATTTTACAACACTGATTCTGCAACGGTTCACCAAAGTGTTGTTAAAAAGGTAGACTTTCCACAACAGTTGTTAAGGAAAACGTTGTAATAGATTTTTCTAAACAACATTTTATGTACAAATGTTGTGAAACAAAAACTATCTACAACGTTTGTTTAAACTGTCCTAAAAAACAACTTTTAACAATGACTTTCTTACATTGTAGTATGATTGCTTTTTCATAACATATATGTAATGTTATTAAAACATTCGAATAAAAAAACGTTTTTTAAACATTGTAAGTTTATAGTATTAAGCAATATTTATCAAATGTTGTAAACTCGAAGAAAAACAACAACAAAAAATAGTTGTAAAATGTATTTATTTTTTATTTTACAACAACTACATAATGTTATCACAATTCATATTTAGGGCAATGTTTATTTTTCATTGTTACTGACATTATATTTAACAACATATGATTGATGTTATTAATTCTCCAATTTCATCAATATTCTAGTAACATTGTCAAAAGCATGCTTTATAACTTTTATATGGCATTGTTGAAGGTCTAAATAAAGACAACAAACTGTGAATATTATGTTTAAAAAATGTGTAATAACTTCAACTTGACGTTGTAATTTCACGTTCCAAAGAAAAAAGTTTTGGTAAAATTTAAAAAAGTTTTGCATTTAATGATGTTTGTTTGATATCGTAAAGTACATCACAGTTAATGAAGTTAATTGATATTGTAAAATATTTTACTAAGGATGTTTTATTATTGATTTGTATAGTTCAATATGCATTTTTGTGCTTTAACACTGTTTAACTCTCAATTTTTCGACTAGGACATAACGAATATTCAATTTAAGTAGGCTAGTGCTAACCCCTTCAATCCATATCAAGGTACCATTATTCAGAAGTTGAAGGACGTTACATTAAACTATATTTGAGCTTACTTGAATGTATTATAGCATGAGCATTATTAAACTCTACTCTAACAATTTTCTCATATATTTATATGAAATTACAACTTTTCATTTACCTATTGCAGTTGACAAACATAAAATGTCTAACTTTGATGAACTTGAATCAAACATTTCAACAACTAATCCAAGTTGAGCATCATCAAACACCATATAAACAACAAGGAACATTACAAGAAATTTTATTTTTGGTGGTGCGCAAAAAACGCTACCAAAACTTATGGTAGCGTTTTGATAAACGCCGTGATAAAGCCCGCAACTAAAAATCCATGGTTTTTAGTTGCATTTATTTCAACGCCACTATAAATCATTTTATCGTAGCGTTTCTTAAACGCCACCAAAAATAATTTTGTAACATTTTACCCCTACTTTACGGTTGCGTTTACTCAACGCCACTATATGTATTTCGGTAGTGTTTTTGAAATGCTACTAAAAGTTGTTGATCATTTTGCATCATTTTTTCATGCTATTATTTCTTGTTCAAGGTCTATTTTGTTCCAACTATATCAATCAACAATCACTTACATAATCATCATATTCAAACAATAAAAAAACATATTAATCATATAATCAAATAAGATATCCATAACCATTCGAATACAATAGTTTTTTGATCAAATGACCAAACTCACATACAATAACAATTTGTATACAAATTTACACACCTAGTATTAATAAAATGTTATACCAAACTAGTGCTAACAAAACGCTTGATTACCCATAATTTTTTATCGCATGCACAAGTGAAAGCTAGCACCATAAAAGTTCAACTTTGCTCTCTTCAGAAATCCAATGCCTGCACAAGTGAAAGCACAACATATAGTCAAACAATTATGTTAATTCGTAGGACTTCAAATCTAATATCAAACATCTACAACATTGTACGAGTATATCATATTATAAATAATGTCATATAAATAATCAAAGTTATAAACGAAATGAAATAAATAAAGTCCAATCTTATAGTTATACATAAAATGTTGTTAAATTAGTTATATTATTATTATGTATAAAATTTAGTTAACTTAAACTTAGTTAATTTTATAAAACTTGTTTAATTTTAACAAAGCCTAATTAATTTTTATTAAATTATTCAGACTCGATTAACTTAATTTTATTATTATTATTATTATTATAAACTTAGTCAAATTTTATAAACTAAGTTAATTTATCATCACCATCGTTATGTATAAATCTTTATTAAATTAGTTATATTATTATTATTTATAAAATTTAGTTAACTTAAACTTAGTCAATTTTAACAAAACATAGTTAATTTTATTAACTTGGTTAACTTAGTTAATTTATTATTATTATTGCTAAAACTCGGTTAAGTTAATTATGTTATTATTATTATTATAAAATTAGTTAATTTTTATAAACATAGTTAATTCATCATCATCATAATCATTGTTATTATTTATAAAACTTTGTTAAATTAGTTATATTATTATTTATGAAATTTAGTTAGCTTAAACTTAACTAATTTTATAAAACCTGTTTAATTTTAACAAAACTTAGTTAATTTTTATTAACTTGGTTAACTTAGTTAATTTATTATTATTAATAATAAAAAAACAAGGTTAAATTAATTATATTATTATTATTATTATTATTATTATTAATATAAACTTGGTTAATTTTATAAACTTCAGACAACGCCCCTCTGCCAACGTGCACTGTGCACTGCCTCTGACAACGCCCCTCTGCCATACACCCTACTTGATAACAACACCTCAACTGCCTTCACAACCATATACACAGTCCATCTCCCTACCTCCTACCTTCAAAACTGATCGATAAATGTAATAAGTAACTGCACTTCATTGTAGTGGCTGCAGACTTTTTACCCACATGAGTTCTATCAATATACTTTATTGTAGTAAAAGAATGTCCATTGCACTACCTGATATAGTTAGTATAACACCTTAAGTCATAAAATTACGCTTGTCCAATCCTTTGATTTAATTATGGGATATAGGTAAATTTAACATCTCATTGTGGGGAATTACATAGATTCAGTCTGCTCTATTTGCATATATCACAGAATACATATTTAATAGATATAACAGTAAAAACCGGAGTGAATGAATTACCTGGTTGGACTGGAAGGCATTGCAAGCACACCAAGCTTTTCCAGCACTTGGCAAAGCTTTTCAGGTGTTATCGTCGAGCCTTTCAAAATTTTGAAAAATACCTGACCCCAAAAAGGTAGGGAAAACTTAATGGTTTGAACTGCTATGCATCTTTTGGAAGGTAGACAAAAATAATGATCTGGTTTGCTCTACCCTCACATACATTGCTAACTCTGTTTCCGGTGTTCAATACAATTGGAGTTCATAAAATTTCCCACCAAGGATATAATTCAATTGTTATGAACGTTTATCTAATACACGGTGCCACATTATAAGACATTTCATTTTTTTCCAGTAAAAAAAATTAGCTGCAGTGACTCCTTATTTACAAACCAAGACGCAGTCATCACTGTATGAACATTCACAGTAATTAATTATACTTTTGGGAGAAAGCATAGAATAGAACACAGTTCCCAAGCTCCCAGCCAAGTAAAACAGATGCAAACATATTGTTTAGTCTTTTACCTTGACTCCCCTTATTTTTTTAGTAAAAAAAAACCATGTAAAAGGGTATATTGATAGATACCTGCAAGTATCTTGGCATTCTTATGATCATCTTTAAGTTTGCTTGCATTATCTCTAAGAGCAACATAGGCTGCTGAGGTTATGACTCCTACTTGCCTCATTCCTCCTCCCAACGTTTTCTAAGCCTTCTAGCCTAATATGATTGTCAAATATTCAAAATATCAGTTCACCATAAGATTTTTTATAGTTGGTTCAATTCTTACAACTTTAAAGGATCAACTTTTCTGTAAATAAAATAACAATCATCATTAAACATGTTAACAGTTCAAACTCGGATCAACGGTACCAGCTCAAGTTATGCTTTAGTACTGAGTCGTTCACGACCTACGACTCATCTTAAGTCGATCGAGATCTAGCACACTCATCAAGAAGCGGGCAAAGGAAATCGAAGCACACGACTTACGACTTAAGACGTATACTTCGAGGGGCAAATGTTAACTCCCTTTTAGCAACGACTTACGAGTTAAAAAACTTAAATCCTGTGCACTCAACGACTCACGACTTAATTGCTAAGAAGGAATCTACAGCTTGAACGACTTACGACCTACCGGGTTAAGCAGCTTGCGACCTAGGGGAACTTCGCGACTTAACTACTCAACGAGTTAAAGGCTCTATGACTTGAGAGGGTTTCGACTTAACATGATACGACTCATCAAGTTAACTCTTCTACGACTCAACGAGATAAGGAGTATACGACTCATGGTCTTACGAGATAAGGAGTATACGACTCATGGTCTTACGAGATAAGGAGTATACGACTCATGGTCTAGACGGTTCAGCGAGTCAAGGTCTATACGAGTCATGAAGTCTTACGACTCATGAAGTCTTACGACTCATCAGACTTGGAAATGTACGACTCATAAGGCTTACGACTCATCAGACTTGGAAACGTACGACTCATAAGTTCTTACGACTCATAAGGCTTACGACTCATCAGACTTATGACTCGTAAAGACGTACGACTCACAAGGACATACGACCCATCAGGTTTTACGACTCATGGTGCGTACGACTCATCAGGCTTACGACTTAAAGGCTATCGAAACTGGAATCCAAGGCCCTGGCCTGTGCTATTTTGATCTGATGAGTTGACTACGACTTAACACTTGTCTTCCAACTAAGCCGCAAGATGGACCATAAGGCGCCCACGAGACATCATGAGTCGAATACAAGTCACGACTTACCATGAGTCGGGTACGACTCATGACTTGGTCGAATTGAAAGCTCAGGAATCTGCTCCTATAAATACCCCATCACTTCCAACTTTGAAGGGACTTTTGGGGAAATCATTTCTACAGCGCTGTTACTCCGTCGAACTCTTCATTCAGTAATCAAGGATCCTTCAAGTATTCGCGACACTACAACAAGCTTCGAGAGAGATTCTTCACATCCGACATGAATTCATCGAGTTTCACCATCGAAGATTGAGCTAGTAGTCTAGATTGTTTCTTGTGATCGAATTGTATTATTTCCTGAAGAGATTTGTATCAAACTGTAACCGAATCAGCAATAAGAGACTATAAAGTGGACGTAGGCTCAATTACGGGCCGAACCACCATAAATCTGTTGTTCATTTACTGCATTTCTGCTATTTTCCTGCTTAATTTCTGTTCCCGTCACACAGGTGGTTCTTTCACGATCTTATTACATACACCGGGTGTTATCGTTCATATTTTAACGTTAACACTCGTTCCTAACCCTTGTTCCGATTTTTGTTTGAGAAATATTGTCCAGGGCAAGCTTTGGAATATGTAGCCGCATGACCCGAAGCATGCTATAGTAGTTTTCACATGCTCGACTCGAAGTAGAGATTTCTTTGGGATTTCTTCGGGAAAGTTGCCGAGTGACCATAAGCATGCACCGTGTTTTCCTATGGGCGACTCGAAGCAACTGCATCCAAGTGCGTGCCTCGAGTAATTAGCAGAGTGACCCGAAGCATGTACCGAGTTTCCACATGCTCGACTTGAAGCATGGCCATCATCAGGCGTGCTTCGTGTAAGTTGCGCTCCGACGCCGATGCGCCTTTTAACCAAACATCGGGCCGGACTGGGGCCAGCGTCGGACGATTGCCAACTCGAATGGTTCCTAAAAGCATATCGATTTTCCGAACGCACGATCAAGTGCACGGTTATGGATGATGGCGGACATATTTGTCGACTTAACTTTCGACTCGACTCGGAGCACGCTTCATATGTTCGTATGCTCGATCGTGACCCAGCTTCAAATTTCCAAATGCTCGAACCAAAGCAAGTTCCGTGTTTTCTCGGAGCAATATTGTCCAGGGCGAGCTACGGGTATGATGTCGCATGCCCCGAAGCACGCTAGCAGTTTTCACATGCTCGACTTGAAGCAAGGACTTTCTCGGGCTTTCTTCGAGAAAGTTGTCGAGTGGCCCGAAGCGTGCTCCGAGTTTCCACGTGTTCGACTCGAAGCAATGCCGTCGTTGGGCGTGCTTCGTGTAAGTTGCTCTCCGACCCCGATGCGCCCTTCGGCTAAACATCGGGCCGGACCGGGGCAAGCGCTGGGTCATTGGAAACTCGAACGGTTCCCAAAAGCGTATCGATTTTTCAAACTCACGACCAAGTGCACGTTTATGGATGATGGTAGACATATTTCTCGACTCGAATTTCGTCTCGACTCGAAGCACACTTCAAATGTTCGTATGCTCGTTCCTAACCCTTGTTCCGAGTTTTGTTTGAGAAATATTGTCCAAGGCAAGCTTTGGAGTATGTAGCCGCATGACCCGAAGCATGCTATAGTAGTTTTCACATGCTCGACTCGAAGTAGGGACTTCTTTGGGATTGCTTCGGGAAAGTTGCCGAGTGACTAGAAGCATGCACCGTGTTTTCCTATGTGTGACTCGAAGCAACTGCATCCAAGTGCGTGCCTCGAGTAAGTAGCAGAGTGACCCGAAGCATGTACCGAGTTTCCGCATGCTCGACTCGAAGCATGGCCATCGTCAGGCGTGCTTCGTGTAAGTTGCGCTCCGACTCTGATGCGCCCTTTAACCAAACATCGGGCCGGACCGGGGCAAGCGTCAGATGATTGCCAACTCGAATGGTTCCTAAAAGCGTATCGATTTTCCGAACGCACGATCGAGTGCACGGTTATGGATGATAGCGGACATATTTGTCGACTTAACTTTCGACTCGACTCGGAGCATGCTTCATACGTTCGTATGCTTGATCGTGACCCAGCTTCAAATTTTCAAATGCTCGAACCAAAGCAAGTTTCGTGTTTTCTCGGAGCAATATTGTCCAGGGCGAGCTACGGGTATGATGCCGCATGACCCGAAGCACACTAGCATTTTCACATGCTTGACTCGAAAAGGACTTTCTCGGGCTTTCTTCCAGAAAGTTGCCGAGTGACCCGAAGCATCTTATCTTTTCAGTTGCCGCTTCTCTTCGCAAATCAATTGCTCCTTCCCAAATTTTGACCTAATTTTCTCTGCGTAAACCCACTGCCCCAAATACCATCGACGCTACCATCAGCAGTTCAAATCTAGGCGACCGACGATTGGCTTTACTACTGCCTCGAAAACCATCGACGCTACATCAGCAGCTCAAATCGAGGCGAACAACGATTGGCTCAGCTGCATCGCACCGCTGCCGCGTGACCATTCGAACTCCGCCGCTTAAGCTCCGCTTCGCATCTCGAGTCCACTGCAATTCCGACATCTCGATTTTGTTACAATTTCAGTTGAAGGTAACTTGCGGTTTTAATATTCATATCTTACTTGCTTACATAAATCGACTAATTTTTTTTTAAACTGTATATCGGTTTGCTACTTTGGTGGATGCTTGTTCATTTTCTCAGTCTATTACTTTGCCAGAGGGTTTACTTTATTCAACTTTAGTGGGTTTTTTTTAATATTTTTTAGCATGGCTTGTTGGAGTGGTTTGTTTTCATTATAAGGATGATCAAACGTAGAAAACATGCGTACATATATGTGAAGAAACTATTTGGGCTGATACAACCTAGCATACAGTCGATAATCAAAAAATTCAAATGAAGAAAATAACATAGTAGCAGAACAAGTGTTGCAGCATTCATGAGGGTAAAAAACCATGAGGAAATTTAAGCTTGTTATGGTTAAGAACAAAAGTAAGAACAGAGAAATGAGAATTACATATCTTAATAAATTTTAATTTTGTTCGTTGAGTGATTACTATAAAATTTCTTAGGAAATTGTAGATTTATTCTTTAATAAATTACCAAGATGATTGAAAATGCAATGAGTTTGGGAAGGAAGTGAGATGTACCGTGCAATGGGAAATAATGTTATGGGATCACATAAAGTACAAAATCACCCTGATTTATTTATTATTAAGGGTTAAAGATGTGATGATAATTTTATAATATCAATAAGCTTCATTTTAAGCGGTTCCCATTATACATAGAAAAGACAGTTAACTAAATCAAATGAGACTCGATCTCATAGATAGACAGTCTAGAAATATCATAGTTCCGTAATCAATTCTATATGAAGTAAAATAGTATATACATGTGCAAACTCATGTCATGGTTTATTATTTTCAATATTTTCAACAATAAATATTTTCTTATTACATGATCAAGTGCTAAGGTTATCTCAAACAACTTGGCACACCGTAAAAATTATGTGTAGCCTATGTAAGCGACAAATCCTCAAAAGATCAAGCACTGCCATTTTTATTTAGAAATGAGTAATACTTTATTTGAAGGACCAAGCCTTTATTTAATAAACGTTCACTCATCAAATTCTTATATATTAAGGGTCATGTTCTTATTTAATAAGCTCTCATCTTCATCTATGCTTTTAAAATGAAAGCGTAAATTTACTCTCCATTTTAATCGACTTAAATAAGCTACTTTTTTCTTTTCGGAAACCATATATTAACTCTTGGTTAAAATCAAGTTTATATTTCAGAAAAAAGAAACCAAAAATAGTTCTAAGTGGCAAGTTGAAACATGTTTTTGAGAAAGGATCACTGTGTATAAGTTTGAAATAAGGGTGCCTTCCTATTTCCATCAAAGAAAATATATAGGCATGACATCTCATCAATATTATAAATTTTTTCACAAAAGTGCAAATATTGTACTGCACTACATAAATTAAATGTTGTTATGAATTTCGATTCCAAAAATAGTTTTTTTTTATGTTTTGTTGTTCAGTAATTGATCATCTTAGTATTTGAACATTTTGGTGCATCGTATTCATATATTATATCTTTAATTGCATGCTTTTCGGACATATTTTTTGTATATTTTGTTCTACCCATGATTGGTTTTTATATCCTACTTTGTAAATTAGAAAAAAGTTGATGTATATGCTTGTGGCAGCTGCCTATTTATATACTTTCCTATGTTGAACCATTCTTAAATTTTTATGTAGTCTTAATTTGTAGTTTAGTTTGTCTACCTTTAATTGTGAGAAACACATTACTGTAATTTTTGTTAATTAGTACATATTCAAGCTATGCTTAACTTTGTATATCCTAAAAAACCATTGCAATAATGTTGCAGGTTACATTTTTGGAAATAAATAGATATATAGTACACAACTAAATGGGTTGCTATTTAGCTACACAATTATTAAACGTATAAATGAGTATATAAGTATGAAAAACCATATTATCCAAGAATAAACAGAACATGGGTAAACAGAACATGGGTAAAAGGCTCAGGTTTTCCTTTGATAAACAGAACATGGGTAAAAGACGTAGATCAAAATGTCCTATATATTATTTGTTTGCTTAGGTTCATTAGAATGGCTATTTTTGTATTTTTATTTATTGTAATTTTTCCATTTTCTCTAATTGTACTGTAATTGTAAGCTGCAACATAAGAAAATGACAATGCAATCAATATGGTAATTTAGTTTTAATACGCATGATAAATATATGGTAATTTATGAAATCAAAAAATGTAAACTTACTCTGTAGCAATCAATATTGCAGCAATCAATATCACTATTCTACTTTTGTTATACTATTTAATTGTTCTATCATTACTATTTTGTTTATATTTTGTAGGTTATAATATCACATAACATCTAAATAATTTCTCAACTGTTTTTGCAGCAGAAGAAAGTATGCCACAGATTTACCATGGATTAGAGAAATCATGGGTTTATCTACCAAGGTCCGTACTATACAAATTCATTATATTGTTGAATTTTGAACATTTTCCAAACTGTTTCACGTATTAGAAATAGTAATTTATGTATTCAGAGTCACAAGGGAATATAGAGAAGGGGCATGGAATTTCATAAACAAAGCGTTAAAGTACAATGAACAAATTGTTCAGAAAATGAATGCAAAAGCTGATTCTAAAACCACTGAACAACTTAATAAAATCAGTTGTCCGTGCTCAAAATGTTGTAACTTGGGTGCTCATCTATCTGGTTTTGCTGTATTTGAGCACCTAGTCTGTAATGGTATGGATCCTACTTACACTACATGGATTTTGCATGGAGAACGACATACTAATGTACAAAATTTTCATGAAGATAATGAATTTTTTAATACATATAGAATGTATGCCGATGCTTTTGATGATGAAGTGATTATGAATGATACAAGCGTGATAGAAGATGATGTGGTAGGAGATTCTTTACTTCCACTGTACCCTGGCTTTAAAAAGTCTACAAAGATTTCTGCTACATTAGCTTTATACCAAATCAAAACCGAGAATGGATTATCAACTAAAAGTTTTAATGAACTGTTAAAGGCAGTACATGAGCACATGCTACCAGATGAAAATTTGCTTCCTAAAAGCAACTATGAGGTAAAAAAGTTTCTCAAGTGTTTTAATCTCAATTATGAGAAAATACATGCATGTCAGAATGATTGCTGTCTTTTTCGAAAAGAGAATGCAAATCTAGATAAATGTCCGAAGTGTGGTTTTTCTAGGTACAAAAAAGGTGACAATGATAACGAGAGGAAGAAAAATATTCCTGTTAAGGTACTTAGATATTTTCCAATTATACCTAGACTTAAAAGAATGTTTAAATCACAAGAAACATCAGAGCAATTGAGGTGGCATGATGCGAATAAAAGCGAAGATGGAAAATTACGACATCCAGTTGATTCTTTAGCTTGGAAGAAAATTGACAAAAAATGGCCTGGTTTTGCTTCTGATCCAAGAAATTTGAGATTTGGACTTGCGACGGATGGATTTAGTCCTTTTACCGATCCTAGGTCGACTTATAGTTGTTGGCCCGTACTACTGGTTACATACAACCTTCCTCCATGGTTGTGTATGAAAAAGGAAAATCTAATGTTGTCTTTGTTGATTCCAGGCCCCAGGCAACCAAGTAATCATAATTATGTTTTCATATTATTCTCATGGATTGTTATAGTTCGTGTACATATTAATTTCTTCCAAATTTATGCTACATATTTTATGTTACTATTAAGATTCCCTAATTTTTCATTAACAGTGTTACACAAATATTTCAAAGAATTTTTTTATTTTAACCTCATTTTTTCACTTCAAAAGTTCGTACTTTTTCATCAACATAAGGTCACGTGACCTGATCATATCTTTGGTAAGTTGAGAACTAGAATTGCATATTTTCATCGTGACATTTTCAATGGCATATATCATGGAAATTCATAACTACATCTCAATCGACTTCTTTTTGCATTTATATTTTGGGCAATGTTGTTAGTCATTACATTTATCAAAATTTGTCGTATTCATAACCAATTATTATTTTAAAAAAGTTGTACTCATTTCATACAGATATCCTTTCAAAATCTTATTTATATCCCATGAACGTCAACTTTCTCATTCTGCTAATTAATTGCATGTAGCTCTCATTTTTAAGCGTAAACAATGGTTATATGTTGCTTTCATGATTCATAGCACATAATTATTGTGCAACTTAAGGACCTAGGAAATATCATATTTCTATAAATACCATAATAATAAAAAGAGCAAAGTAGAATCATTTAGATGTATTCTAATTTCTAACACATAAGGTCAGTATTGTTTGCTATACACATCGTATTCTTTACTATATTCAGATCAAGGAATATAGATTTTCAAGTATAAAATTTGTGCATATCTTATTTTTCACTTGTTATTCAAATTAAATAACCTAACTAAAATTATTTATTTTTGTGAGAAGGAAACGACATTGATGTTTACTTAGAGCCACTCATAGACGATTTGAAAGAGTTATGGAATAACGGCGTGGAGGTATATGATGCGTTTAGTAATTCCAATTTCAAGTTAAATGCTGTTTTACTATGGACTATAAATGATTTCCTGGCTTATGGTAATCTAGCTGGTTGCACAACAAAAGGAAAGACAGGATGCCCAATTTGTGGGGTTAATACATTATCGAATTGGTTACCTTTTAGTTGTAAGTGTGTATATTTGCACCATAGAAGGTTTCTATCTCCAGATCACCCTTTTCGAAAAAGAAAAAGTTGGTTTGATGGTAAAAATGAAGAACGAGGTAAACCAACAGTAATGAGTGGTATAAATGTGCTAAAATCTATAAGTAATATTCAAAATGACTGGGGAAAGAAAATAAAAGAAGAGAAAGGAACAACTAATAGAGTTGCTAAGAGGAAGAGACAAAACCAAAAGAAGAGAAAAGCTGCATATGATAAAAACACTTATATGTGGAAGAAGAAGTCAATCTTCTTCGAGTTGCCGTATTGGAAGGTACAAAATATTAGTTAATATTATATGTATTTTTGATTTGATTCTCTCATACAATAGTGGGTGCTAAAATTTTATGATATGACTTTTAGGAATTGCTGTTACGTCACAACTTGGATGTAATGCATATCGAAAAAAATGTATGTGAAAGTCTAGTTGGAACAATATTGAACATAAATGGAAAATCCAAAGATGGGTTAAATTCTCGTAAGGATCTACAACATATTGGAATAAGAAAAGAGTTGCATCCGCAAGATGTAGGTGGAAAGACATACCTTCCTGCAGCACAACACACATTAACAAAACAAGAAAAACTAATTTTCTACAATCGACTCAGAAAATTAAAGGTGCCTGATGGTTATAGTTCTAATATTCGACACTGTTTTTCAAAGGATGATAATATAATAGGACTGAAATCTCATGATTGCCATGTTTTAATGCAACAATTATTACCTGTGGCTTTGAGAGGGCTCTTACCAAAGGGGCCGAGAAATGCAATATTTCGGCTCTGTATATTTTTTAATGAACTGTGCCAAAGAGTAATAGATCGAAAGAGGTTGGAACATCTTGAAAATGAAGTTGCTGAGATATTATGCATTTTTGAAAGGTTTTTCCCTCCATCATTTTTTGATATTATGGTGCACCTGACTATTCACTTGACGAGAGAAGTAAGACTGTGCGGCCCAGTACAATATCGTTGGATGTATCCGTTTGAAAGGTGACTTTTTACCACTTTTTTTTTCTTAGCTACTTTGTGTGATTCATATTTAAATTAAACTCCTTTTTAGTCCATGAAAATGAGAAAAATATCTAATTTCCATAATTGGATGCATGATCATATAGTTTAGAAATATGAATAAACTATACTATTGCCAAAGATTTGTAGAGCATAATTATTACTGAATTTTATCATATTGAGTTACTGAAAATCAATTATTAATGAACTTTGTCATATGAAGCTAAACTTGAGAAATACTTTATTATTTGAACCCCGTTGTTTTATATAAGTTAAATGGCATATCAATTTTAGGTCATATGAAGTTCTTTAAATTACACCTACAAAACAGAAAGAAAGAGATGCAGTTCATATGGAAAGATAATTTTTAGTTGAATGAATAAATTAATGTACATAATATACTGGAACAACATTTACTTGTAATTTTTCTTTTTTGTAGATATATGAAAATACTAAAAGGCTATGTTAAAAATCCCTCACGTCCCGAAGGATGCATAGCAGAAAGTTATCTTGCTGAAGAGTGCATGAGGTATTGTGCTAGTTATATGAAACAAAATGTTGAAATATGTGAGAAGCATGGTAGAAATGAAGAGGTTGAAAATAATGCTTCTCACATCGGGCGTCCAATCAGTAAAGAGAAACATATTACCATGTCCAATGAAATGCTGAAAATTGCACATCGTTATGTGCTTTTTAATATGGCAGAAGTGCAGTCTTATGAAAAGTAAGTATAATAAGATCTACCAAGCTACAATTATAGCTAAAAAAGTGTAATACTTGTGATATATATATATATATCTTCTTGTTATACTTTAGACTACACATGGAGGAGCTGAAGCATTCGGATGTTCGCTTCATCAAAAATGAAACATTGCTTTGGAATCAACATTCTGCCAATTTTTGTGATTGGTTTCAAAAAAAGGTATTCTATATACGATGATATGAGTTTGATTTCAATTACTTTTGTGTCAGTGTGCCTTACTTAAAAAAAGCACATGTACGTACATGATTGTTGCAGCCTATTTTAACTTACTATGTAGGTTGAAATGGAAATTAAGTCAAAAAATCATGTTCCTGAGAAGATAAAGTGGTTATCATTTGGCCCTGAAAAGCAAGCTGTTACATATACTGGTTATATTATAAATGGATGCAGATTTCATACCCAATATGTCGAAAGATCGACTCAAAACAGTGGTATAATGATTGAAGCAAATAACATGAGCGATTCACATTTAAATAATAATACAGCTTCAAAGGCATACTTTGGTGTTCTTCAGCAAATTATTGTGTTAGACTATCATATTATGCAAATTCCTATATTTAAATGTATTTGGGCTAATATCGATCGTGGTATTAAGATGGAAGATGGTTTTATATTAGCTAATCTACACCAATTCCAGAATCAATTCCAGAATGATCCTTTTATTTTAGCTTCACAAGCTCGACAGGTTTTCTACTCAAGAGATTCTGATGTCTCTAACTGGTATGTTGTGTTGAAACCGCCATCTAGAGGTTTTCTTGAATTAGAAATGTGCTACGAAGATATCTGTATCAACTGTCAACCTTTGGATGTATCACAACTTGATGAAGTTTTGGAGGATGACGATGGCTTCGAAAGAAAGGGTCATGAAGGCATGTTAGTGTAGCTTCTCTTATTTCCATTGTTTAGGTAATGGTTTATCTTAGCAAGTTCAAAACTTAATAATCCTGTATCATTATGCATTGATATGACAATGGTTTATTTATTCAACTCAAATTGTTGTGATATACATGAGAAATTTGTTTATTTGTTGTACATTTAGTTCCTCGTGTTCTTTTTGGCCAAAAATTAAGTAAATTTTATGTAACCTTTGTCATATCAAATACTTGCTATATCTGATTCCCTAGGTACTGGTGTAGCAATAATAGCTATTATTGTTTGTACTTATGCGTTTCTTATTTCATGTTTGTAGGCTTGCTATATGTCAATGCGAGGACGGCTGGATATCGATACAAACTAAAGACCTCTTTTTGTAAGTTCTTACAACCACATAGCTATTATTTTTTGCCACAATTCAAGTTTAGTGCTTCAAATAAATTAAGAATTCACTTTGGGATTAAATAATCCAATTTAGAGGTCAAATTAAAGATTAGCTTTGGGATTAAATCCTAATTTTGTTATGAAATAAATTACAATCAATATCTAGGAAAAAACTGATAATTTTGGGATTAAAGATGTGATGATAATTTTATAATATCAATAAGCTTCATTTTAAGCGGTTCCCATTATACATAGAAAAGACAGTTAACTAAATCAAATGAGTCAATCTCATAGATAGACAGTCTAAAAATATCATAGTTCCGTAATCAATTCTATATGAAGTAAAATAGTATATACATGTGCAAACTCATGTCATGGTTTATTATTTTCAATATTTTCAACAATAAATATTTTCTTATTACATGATCAAGTGCTAAGGGTATTTCAAACAACTTGGCACACCGTAAAAAATATGTGTAGCCTATGTAACCGACAAATCCTCAAAAGATCAAGCACTGCCATTTTTATTTAGAAATGAGTAATACTTTATTTGAAGGACCAAGCCTTTATTTAATAAACGTTCACTCATCAAGTTCTTATATATTAAGGGTCATGTTCTTATTTAATAAGCTCTCATCTTCATCTATGCTTTTAAAATGAAAGCGTAAATTTACTCTTCATTTTAATCGACTTAAATAAGCTACTTTTTTCTTTTCGGAAACCATATATTAACTCTTGGTTAAAATCAAGTTTATATTTCAGAAAAAAGAAACCAAAAATAGTTCTAAGTGGCAAGTTGAAACATGTTTTTGAGAAAGGATCACTGTGTATAAGTTTGAAATAAGGGTGCCTTCCTATTTCCATCAAAGAAAATATATAGGCATGACATCTCATCAATATTATAAATTTTTTCACAAAAGTGCAAATATTGTACTGCACTACATAAATTAAATGTTGTTATGAATTTCGATTCCAAAAATAGTTTTTTTTTTAATGTTTTGTTGTTCAGTATTTGATCATCTTAGTATTTGAACATTTTGGTGCATCGTATTCATATATTATATCTTTAATTGCATGCTTTTCGGACATATTATTTGTATATTTTGTTCTACCCATGATTGGTTTTTATATCCTACTTTGTAAATTAGAAAAAAGTTGATGTATATGCTTGTGGCAGCTGCCTATTTATATACTTTCCTATGTTTAACCATTCTTAAATTTTTATGTAGTCCTAATTTGTAGTTTAGTTTGTCTACCTTTAATTGTGAGAAACACATTACTGTAATTTTTGTTAATTAGTACATATTCAAGCTATGCTTAACTTTGTATATCCTAAAAAACCATTGCAATAATGTTGCAGGTTACATTTTTGGAAATAAATAGATATATAGTACACAACTAAATGAGTTGCTATTTAGCTACACAATTATTAAACGAATAAATGAGTATATAAGTATGAAAAACCATATTATCCAAGAATAAACAGAACATGGGTAAACAGAACAGAACTTACATATTGTTCTGAAGCAAAGTACAGATATACACTGGTTGTAAACAGAACAGAACATGGGTAAACAGTACCCTGCTTGTAAGCAAAGTACAGATATACACTGGTTTCAATATGAGTATTTGATTATGTGTTTCAATATGATTATATGAGTATATGATTATATGAGATATGATCACTTTGAATAGATACCGAACATATTGGGATTTACCTTTGGTGTACTTCAAATGATTTTGTACATCATTTGAATCATTTCGATAAAACTGCTCCACATCATTTGATTTTGTACATCATTTGAAGCATAACTTAACAAGGTAAAACTGCTCCACATCATTTGAATCATTTCGATAAATTGTTAGCTTATACTTGTATGAGTCCACATGATGAAAGTAGAGATTATTTGCATCTCAGTAGGGTCGTACCATTTTAACTCAGGTAAAGGCCTGATCCTCTATTCCCAGTCCTATGTGTTGCAGAGCAAAACAGGGTCAACATAGATTTTCTTACAGGGACATTGAAATGATAGCTAGGTAAATAGGGTCAACAGGAATTTACTTTTAAATGCACGTGTTCTGACCCAGTAAAAAACGAATTTTTATTGTGTTATACCTGACACTGTTAAAATTATTTTAAATGGGTTAGGTTAGAGGTTCGGGTTACATTATGACAGACCTAGCTTTTAATATGAGTTTATCTCCTTTATTATATATCATAGTACAGTACAGTAACTAGTTTTAATTAAAATATATGCTACCCATGCTGCAGGAACTAAAGGCGCTCTTATGAAGAAGGTTATTGCAGCTGCTACATTGTTATTTCGAAAGCTTGCTCTACCAACTAAAATCTTTTTTGGAAACTTCAAACAAGTTGCATTTCTATTCTAGTTTTTAGGCTCTTGTTTGCAGTGTATTTGTATTTCATACCATAACTTGCATTGATACATGTCGCTGTCAAAATACTTTCTGATGTGACTCATGATGTTTTATTATTATTAAATCATGTGTTGATCTAACATATTGTTCTGTATATGCTATTCCTTTTGAAATGAGCAATTGTGATTTTACATTTAATAACATTCTTTGAACTGTTGTGATGCTATATAAATATGGTTGAAATGTACAATACAATATACGGAGAATGTTGGTACAATTTACAATGTTTGTCAATTATTGTAAAATACTTGTGCACAACGTTTATTGTATGAATCAAATGTATTTTTTGTTATATTAGAGCAATGTTATAGAAAAATTATTTACAACCATTCACAAACGTGGTGGTAATACATAGTATAACAGGTAAAAAAAGTTGTGGGAATTTTGTTCTGCAATGTTTAACGAATGATGCAAATGAAATTAGAGAAACATTTAAACAATGTTGTCTAACTTGTGTTTGCAACGTTTATTAAATATGATTGAAACATAAAATGCCACATTTGAAAATAGTAGTATAAAACCAATACACAACTTTTATTAGATGACGTGGATAATGTTTCTACAATAAGAGAATAACGTTGTCGAAATAAAATACAACATTTGGAAATCATTGAAAATGTATGCAGACAACATGTAAATATTATTGTAAAAAGTTTATTATAGCATATGAAATATATGGTAATTGACTATTTTAAAACATTCAAAAAATGTAGTAAAAAGTTCTTTTAATTACTTTTTGGTGTTTTCACAATATTTATGTTTTGTTATAGCTAACTTTTCTACAACATTTTATGCAACATTTAAATAAACGTTGTAAAAGATACCCCATCTTTCACAACTGTGGATGTAACAACATAACCATAAATGTTGTTATAATACATTAACTACATTTATACAATGTTGTAAAATGATATTTTTCTTGTAGTGCATTTTCATTTGTTCATACAATGCTTGTTAAATTTATTTACATTTATCACTTACAAAATTCATTTTCTATTCATTTATACAATACCATTTTTTCTTTTCATTACTTTACATTCATTGCTTACATAAGTTATTTCCATTTCAATTATTAGATTATTTATTCTGTAAATCTCTTTACAATTTAATTCACCATTAATGGATTTTTTTCTTTTTCACATTCATTCTTCCATATATAGTATTATTGGATATTAAATCCATTTCTAAATCATTTCAATGTTTTCTAGAGTTATAATCATTCCATAAATATAGTATTCACTTTTATTATTCGTTTTAAACTGTAAATAGCTACAACATTTATTTAAGTTCATAATTATTTGCTTACAATATTCACCTTTCTATTAAATCGATTGCTAGCAATCTTTAATGGTTAACCTAAGTTTATAATTTTTTTATAACATCAGAGTTTTTATTTATAAACATAATTTCATTGAATACTTCATTACTAAGTTTTACTTGTATAATTATTCCATCACCTATTCTTATTAACATTTCAACTTTTAATATTTTGGTAAGTTATATATATGTTGCAGAATGCAATAGAAGGTTACACAAGTTATCATATTTATTTTAGTTAACAAACTGTTCGATAGTTACATTTTCTTATTTTCATTTCCTTTTTATTTACAGTTTAAAAAATATTTGTTTCTTATATTTTTCATTAATCACTTAGCATCTAGTTACTTATATTTTTCTTCATTCTAAAACTTCCAATTATTAAAATAATTAAGATTTCATTCATTTCAATAATATAAAACTACTAAATTTAAGAACTAAACTCTGGGTTCATTTTAGTCATTTAGAAAATAATATATATATTTATCCTTTATAGATCAAATCAAATTTAGAAATTCAAAATTAAGGTTTTATTTATTAAAACAGATGTGTAGTAAAACTACTACAGCAATCTCCCCACTTTGAAACTCGAAAATGAATGTCGATGATGCATGCACTCATCATCGAAATTATTTTCCAGCGACAAAGAGGGGAGTACAAAACTTATTTCCTTTAAAAATTTCTTTTTAAAACATTTCTTTCAAATCACCTTGAAATATTTATATCAGAAAATACTTCCAAATAATATTAATATTATATTCCAAAATCTTCCGAAAGAAATTTTAAAAATCCCGAAACTTAAGTTCTCAAGTTCCAATTTATAGTCATTTTATTTATAAATCTAATTTTCAATCAATATTTATAAAATTGCACTACCTAACAAACAAATATATTACATCTAACCATATCATTTATAAAATCTATTATTTTATATACAAAATATATAATAGGCAAAATTATTTCATTTACCTATATTTCAAAACAAATATTGTGTCGGTCCGCCCTATTAAGTGCTTAGAAATCCCTATCAATGTCATAGCGTCCTATGCATCGACCAGAACTTATAAATACAAAACGGAACAAATTAACACAGTACAAAAACCGTTTATAGCACTAACAAATATGCTCTCTTGTATGTATACACTCAGCAACACATTCTAAGGTATTACTACCCTATTTTAAAAGAGTCAGACCCCACAAAGCTAAGGTTATCGCTAAACCAAAGCTCTGATACCAACTGTAACAGGACAATGCCAATGGGGTTACGCCCACCATAGCATAAAATGGTACATGTGTTCTGCTTTTACGGCCAGCCTCTCGACTGCACCAACCCTACGGGACATGTAGGAGTAAGAGTCATCCGCTCGCTACCAAACCCAAATGCGAGAACCCCCTATAATGTTGCACCCGCCAAGTGCATAAGCAGACACACACGTTAGACTCAAACCATTCAAAGGGCAGATTGTTATGGGTTAAATAAGAAAAAGCAGAGAAAGAAAAAAACAAATGGAGAATCTCGCAGCGGAATAACAAAATATAGTAATCAATTAAACAGTTCATGAAGTTGTTTACAAATAACATTGATTAAACTTTTATAATACAGATTAGAGTTACATACAACAAGAATAAAAAATAAATAGATGCAGCGGAACAACATGATGCAGTGGAATAAATATAATAAATAATAATAGTACAATATCTTCGTCTTCATCCTCCATAAAGCAGTCTTCGATAAACTGAAAAGCACAGACTGACCCGAGCGAATTGAAAAGACAAAACACACGAGTCAGAACTAAAAGATTTTATGTAAGTTAAATCAACAGTAAATAAATTTGAGTGTAACGGCATCAGATATGTTTACGGGGTTTGACATCTCCTATCAGTGTCTAACTTAAGTGCAATAACTTAAGAGATGTTCGAGATTTACATCTCCTAAGGATCCGTTAAACTATCTACATACATAGTACAATACGCTATTATAATAGTGTCTACAGTAAAGTAAAGTATTAAAATAGCATTAAGGCGTTACCCATATCCCCCTTAACACATTTTATATATTCCCATAGTCTATACAGTACCGTAATTCCTCCATAAACTAGAGGGCTATCAGAGGGCACTCCATAGGTATGGTACAAACCAAACTCGTAGAAGGCGCGCTATGGCATGTGAACATGGCACTAGAGGCAATGCCAGGGTAGATATACCAATTGCACTCCCAGATTGGTGGTAATGCATACCTGCTACTACCGCCCACCTCGGACACACTCCCATAATCAAAATCGAGGGGTGGCCACCAAATCAATCACAAAGTCAAAATATAATATCAAAGAAATGTGCCCGATAGGAGGAATGACCTCACTTGGCCCGGTATAGCTCCAGTTTTAGTCACATCTAAGCTGACTCATGGGAGTCAGGGTCACGTAAATAGCTCATACAGAATCGTTCACCAAACCATCCTACTTCATTTTCGGAATCTCCACCACATACACAGTTGTTAAAGTGGTTTCGGTATTGGAAGAGAGTATGACAATATCCAATCCCGGTCTCTTTAACAACCAAACGCTTATTTCACTCTGGATAGTTCTTTTACATTTCAAAGGTCAATTCACAATTAATATCAAAGTATCAGATTCTCAAAACCATATCATTTTCGAAAACATATTCACTTCCAAAATCATATTCTCAGAATAGGTTAAACCCTCATTTCAAATCATCACATTTACTCAAGATATGTTATTTCATAGAAAGATATCAATTCCAAATTCCAACTTAGGTTGTAAATCACCATTAAGGGTTTAAATATAAATACTTCAACTTTACACGGTCTGAAATTTTTTTTTTTGAAAAGAGTTTAGATAGTCATAAATAGTTTTAATAGTTTAAAACTAGTTCAAAATAGATTGAAATAGTTTAAATAGTAGAAATAGTTTAGAATAGATTTAAATTTAATTTAATTAGATTTTTAAATGATTTATATAGATTTAAAATAGATTAAATAGATTTAAATTATATTAAATAGATTTAAAATAGATTAAATAGATTTAAAATAGATTAAATAGATTTAAAATAGATTTAATAGATTTAAAATAGATTAAACAGATATAAATTATATTAAATATATTTAAAATAGATTAAATTGATTTAAAATAGATTAAATAAATCTAAATTAGTTTAAAATAGGTAAAATAGATTAATTTGGATTAAATAGGTTATAATAGATTAAAATAAATTAAAATAGTTTAAATTGATTAAAATAGTTAACTTAATTCATTTAAACTAGTTTAAAATAGATTTCCAAGTTATATCCAAACATTTTCAATAACTCAATAACGATAAATTTATTTATATTAGACACTTCAACTTTGAAATTTCAATTTAAATCCTTTGAACAATTTATTGAATCAATTCCAATTTCACCATTAACGCTTGGATTATCAAAAATAATTCAGTTTATATAAATACATTTCTATTTCAAAAATGCCAGTTAACTGAACTCAAAATTTTAAGAATTAAAAATCATTTAATTTAACCAATCCGGTGTCCATATAAAATTTTCTACCCTATGGTCAAGTGATACAAGTGTTTATCATTTCAATCCACAATTTAAATTTTATGGTTATATATCATTTCAAACCGCAATCCGGAATTAAATAAAAATCCATAAAATCGCTCGAGTCTATCATTTCAACCCATAACGATTTTTCCCTAATCTATAGATCGTTCGGGTATGTATCATTTCAACCCATAGGGAACTTGCAGTGCTATAACAATATAAAAATACAACATCCAGTCATCCAATATCAAAAATCAAACATCCATCACAATCATCATCCAAATCAACCAATAAACATCAATAGATAACTGATTATCGTTAACAGGTATTAAATTGACAATTAAATTCAATATTTAATTAAACGATGATTAAACGCAATGAAAGTCAAATTTATCTAGAATGACAACTTAAACTTATCAAACATCAATCAATAAATTTCTAATCACATCATAAATTTAATTCAACTAACATAAGATAATCTAGTTGTTGTGAGTGGGTCAAAACACTCACCTTGATTTTAAATCGATTTGAAATTCAATGTAAGGCCCATAGTTCAACAGTCTTAGAATTCGTCCAAACTAGCCTTTGACTAGCCAGAATTTCGATACGATCGCAAGGGAAAAAACCGCGCGTGAATCCGAGCTCGTATGAGAAAGTTATTGATGTTAGAACACTTAGAATTTAAAATATAAAAATAAATAATAATAAAGAGAGTGTCACCCACCTCAATGCTCACCCGCGTAAACAATGAAGTCGAACCCAAAAATTTGCCTACAGCCCAACCAGTTGACCAACCACCACCCTCCCTACACGCTGCCGCACGCCTTAGCACCATCGCCAATCACCACGCCGCACCGCCGCTTTCCAAAGCCCCAAGGTCCGATCACCTACAATGCCTCCGGCCGCCACCAATTTCTAGGGTTTTCGAACCCTAAATCGAAAATTCCAGCCACCCCACTCAGATTCAGGTCATGCGACCACCACCATCCAACTCCATGCAGCGAGATCCACAAAACCCATAAGTTAATTTCAGTGATTGATGTCGAAATCGAAATGCCCAAAATGGCAATTAGGGTTTCGCGATTTCATAGTTTGACCGCGATTTACCGATGATTGAAGCACTATTACGACAAAGGAACACCAGACGCTAATTCGTATCGTCGAGAACTTTCAATTCCATATTTTATTTGAATTTTTCGAGTAGTTTGAAATTTTGATTAAATTTGGAATTGCAATAAGGTTATCTGACATTAGAGAAGAGAAGCAGATGAGGAACAGAAAAGAACGTACAACGATAAGAAATAAAAAAGCTGCTAGGGTTAGAAAACTATTTATATCAACACAACCCGATAAGAAATATAAACGCATATCGGATTGGTACGAACAACAAATAGCGACCCAAAAAGCCCGTTTCGCTTTCGAAATGAAAGTGGGTCATCCCATATATCGAAACAGATGTTTTCGATATTTTTGAATTAAATGGAACAGGTTTCAAGTCCTAATTCCATTGTATAAAGAAGTTAGTTTTAAAACAGCTTATTTCAAATTGATTTCAATTAAGTCGATTTCTATGCGTTTCGAGCCCGTACGATCAAACGACAAGTCTGATCGCTACTAAACTTGATACCCTACAATAATTCACCGTTACAGATCCGATGAAACTAGTTTCGTCGAAATCCGAGACAGTGGCCAAAATGGCTATTTTCACATTAATTGAATAAATTAATATTAAATTGATTAAATCACTTTTTAATTCCACTTTTAATAACTAACAAATTTCATCATTTTTGTTTACCTAGCCATTTACGATAAATTAAAACAAGTTTACATAAAATTTCAGTGTTGGTTATTACACTAATTACAATGTTCAATTTCAACTATAATTAAATCCAATCAATTATAATTTAATTCCAATAAATTGATTTAATTTGATTTCAATCTTTTTATTTCATCATTCATTTCTCTATGCATATATTCATCATTGGCTTATGGCCTATTACATTAATATTCTCCAATTTCATCATTTCCATATTAGTAGCCATATTTCAATTACCTTGAATTTTTGTCAACTTTATTATAATTTAAAATCCCAATAAATCTATTTATCCATGTTTCACTCTTTTTTTATTATTAAATCAATTATTTTCTTATGAATATAACTGACATTTCTGTACATTTTATTGCATTCACTTTTTACAGTTATCGTCTTAACTCATTTTACGTAACATTTAATTTCATTTAATTATAATTGATTAAATAAATTGGTAACAAATAACAATTGTCACCATTTCTACACTTTATAACATTTGTAAGTTTATTATTTACAAACAAATGTTATAACAACTCACATTACACTAATTTTATTCAATTACAATTTAGTACACGTTATTTCGTTAATAACTCAACATTTAAATTATCAATTACTCTTTTAATGCAATTATCAATTAATACATACATTATTACAATTAATTTAAAATCTATAACCAATTATAACTTTTAATCATTTCAATCAATTGGAATTACATTTAAAGCAGTTATCAATTACCTTAAAGTAATACTATTACATTTCATTCCAGTTATAATCTTGTTATTAAATCATAAATTTTTATTTCTTCCAACATTAAATCACAAAATCTAATTAAATCGACTATTTTTAATTATTGAAAATTATGGGTCATTACATAAACTATATATATATATATATATATCATAATAAATTTCAAAAACATGGCTAATAATTATATAAAACATCAAAGCACTTTTAAAATAAACGTCAATAACTAATTCCAATTCATTTATAAAATTTCTAATCGATTTTCAAAACTTGTTTATAAAACTTAGAATTCATTTCAACAAATTTAAATATTTAAATAACTAACTTCTTGAAATATTTAAATCCAATTAATAGTTTTAAAACTACATAGTTTGATAAATAAAAATCCTTTTCTAAAAAAAACCTAAACTTCTTATGAAAAACCATTTTTAAAATTCAACATACCCATTTTTATACTTATAAATCCCTCTCGATTTATCACAAATCGATTTACATTTCCAATTTCATAACTATTCACAAATTCCAAAATAGAATTTACCATTTTTTTCTAAACCGTTTTCCATATCTTATTTTAAATTCACGCTGTGAATTTATATTTCCAATTTATCAAAGGATAATCATTCCACTTATTTATAGACATCGTTTATAAATTTCATAAACTCATTCCCAGTTTATACAGGTTTATATTTCAAAAACTCTATTATAAATTGATTTCTATATAAAATTTCATTTATAAATCTATTTCTTAAATAATCCAAACTATTTGAATCTTATTTAAAATCCATTTCGTATTATAAGTATCTTATATAAAATCCATTTGTTTAGAAATCCTCAATTTTAAATTCTCTATTTGAATCCATTTTATGAAATAGCTAAATAAATATTCAAAATCCAATCATTTATTTTATCCAATTCAATTCCCTTTTAAATAATCCCAAAATTCAATATAAAGATTTTCATTTCCAAAATCGCTTTTGAATTTTTTTTATTCAAAAATATTATTTATGGTATTTATAATAACAAAATTAAGGCCAGTGCTACTATAGCATCTAATATATCAAATCACACAATAATCCATAACAGATTATTCCATCACATCATATATCACTATATATGAAAAACAATCAATATATTTGAGGAATCCAGTTGGATCCCTCCAACCCGTTTCCTTGTATCCACAGATGTTATATAACGTAAAATACCAATCCCGCTTCAAGGCAGGATATCGCGGTAATATAGGGTCATCCACTATTATGCAGGGCGCATAGTGTCTCATCGGGAAATATACCCAACTACTAATATATATACTTCTATATATAATATAACATCCAACTGATAATAATATATCAATTCAACCAATCATCTAATAATTAATTTAAATTATTATAAATTAAATCCAGTAATCCAAAATGAGTGAGATTACTCACATTTATTTCCTGTTGTCGTCGAGGCATTCAAGTTTGGAACTAAAACCAAACAACGTCCAATTTTAGCCCAAAATTCAACAATCTCCAAATTTGCCCAAACTAGTTTCATTTCGAAGCTCTCATCATCACGATTGCAGCGCATAATTTTTTGTTCCAATCGGACCTTGTATGCAGGAGTTATTGAATTTTTAAGTTACTGATTACTTAAATAATAATTAAATAAACAACGTAAACATTTTTATATAATTACAATCATACCCTCACCTCTCCTTCTTCCTCAATTGAAAATCCCATATGCACGAACGAGTAACCCAAATTGGCCGTGCATGTTTTCGAGTGATATGGAGCTAGGCCTCGCGAAACTCGAATCCGCCTTCGCCTTTGACCTCACCTCCTCGAACCACACACGCTTATACCCTCAACTGACAACTCGGCCAACCCTACCAAAATGCGACCTGTACCTTCCCTGTCGACCTCAAACATGTCACGGTCGCCACCAATCAGCACACCTCACCAAAAAACGACGATTAAATGCCCTCTGCAACCCTGAATCAAAATCCAAGCTCAAATTCGACAATCGATGCACGAATTTGCCATTAAACCCAACTCTAGCTTGACTGTCTCCAACCAAGCCTATGAAAGACACTATCGCACCCTACGAGACTTGTACCAGATCGAAGCTCTCCACGAATCAAGATTTTTAAAATTTTCTTGGGAATTTTCTGTTGAGTGGATTTCAAGATATAAATTTTTGAAGTTTCTTTCTTCCTATTTTACACAGCAGGCTTCATTTAAATAGAAGGGGGAAAGCAAGAGGGAAGTCTGCATGTAGAGTGGTTAAAGCAAGGTAGGGTAGGGGCTGATGAGATGTTAAAACAGCTGAGGGTTTGACTTTAAAAATTTAAAATATTATTTAATTCCGAAATATCTCATTTAAAGTAACTTAAAATCCCGAACTCCTATCAAGGCGTGCTGTCTGGCGTTCCTAATGTTATACCCCTATTTCGAACGTAATGGAACAAGTTTCGTGTAACGACCCATTTTTTGACTATTTTAAATCATTAAATTTGACATAATTATTGAATAAAATTGGTTAAAAATAAAAATTTAATGATTTTGAATGTAAGTTATTGGATATGAATTTGAACAAAATTTTGAAATAAACTAATTTCGAAGATTTAAGTAATAACAAGTATTGAAAGGTAATGCTATGTATTGATCGTGTTTACAATTAATAGTTGGATTAAATAATAAATGTTGAATTCATTAGATGTAAATAAAGTAATTAATTGATAAGTCAAATTCAATTAAAATCTAATATTGAAATTTGTTGAATATTGAACAATTAAATCGTTTAAATTTAAAATTGAAAATTATTTGAATAATTGAATTCTGAATTTTATACGATTGAAAATGATATTGAAAGTTGATGTACATTTTATTTAAATAACAATGAAGATTGTTAACATTTAAAATTGGATTTAAGAGTAAATAATTAAAAATTGGAAATTTAAATTATAATCGAGATGTTAAAATAGCGATCCGGGGCACAGTCTCGGATTTTGACAAAACTAGTTCCATTGGATCCGTAATAGTGTATTATTTTCGGATTTCAAATTCCGTAGTGTTTAGAGTTATCATTTGGTCGCACGGTACAGAAACGCGTTGAATTTAATATCGGAAATTTAATATAATAATGGGGTCCAAAAAGCTATCTTCTCTATACGATCGAATTAGGACTCGAAACCTTTTCCATTGCATTCGGAATAGGGGTATAACATTATAAATGCCTAGCGGCATGCCACGATAGGAGTTCGAAATAAATATCTAGATATTTGAATTAAAAATAATAATAATATATACATCGATTTGACCTTACCTTCACATCAGCCCAAATTCTTTCATCTCAGCCACCCTATGCCTACTGTACCTTTCAAGACACGTCCCCTCCCTCTTCTTTTAAACCCACGGTAGTAAACAATAGAGCAGAGAAACAAAAATAAGCAAATGAAAACTTTAAAAATCCATATCTCACAAAATACTTGATAAAAAAATCTGAATCCTTCTTTAAAAATCCTATTTTATCATTCTCTTTGATCTGATGTATGGTATGGGGTGAGGTGACTTTCTTTGGCATTCGACGGTAAGAGACGTGAGCTAGGGTTTGAGATTCTCAGAGATTTAGGCATCGATTCGTGGTAGAGGTTAGCATCTAAGTTTCGATTTTTGTGAAGGTCGATCCACTTATGGGTCACACATCCGTGGCATACGAACTGGGAATGCTCTAGGTCGTGGATTGATGGCGTGGCCTTTGGGCATGACGTTTGGGTCAATCGAGTCACGTTCGGCGAGAGGAGTTCATCGATGCGATCGATTTTGGTTTTCGTTGGAAGATGCTCTGTATCACCAAAATTGTGCACGGTAGATTTTGGGTTCGCGCAAATGAAAATGGCGTGCACAAGGGGGTTGGGGAAGAAAGGTGGATGGTATCTCTGTAAATATTTTGAACTTATAATAGTTTATTTTTAAATTCATTTAAAATTGTTCAATAACTTCAAAAATTCGTAATTCATTCATACGAGGTCCGATTTGGACGAGACTTTTTGCATTGCGATCGTGATGACGAGAGCTTCGCAATGAAACTAGTTTGGATGGATTTGGAGACTGTTACCCCCCCTTTTGGCAAGGCTATAGACAGGCGGATTTAACCAAGTCGATTTCTCGGTTATCGAGGATGGAATGCGATAGGTTTGAGTCGACTGGATGGATAGGTAAAGCAGCACGTTTTAGAAGTCGGTCGGCGTGGAAGTCGGTCGGCGTGGAAGTTGGTCGGCGTGGAAGTCGCTCGGCTTGGAAGTCGGTCGGCATGAAAGTCGGTCGGCATGGAAGTCGCTATCGGAACAAGAAGTCGCTACAGGGACAGGAAGTCGCTACAGGGACAGGAAGCCGATACAGGAATAGGAAGTCGCTCGGCATGGAAGTCGCTCGACATGGAAGTCGCTTGGAACAAGAAGTCGCTACAGGACCAGGAAGTCGCTACAGGGACAGGAAGTCGCTACAGGGATAGGAAGTCACTACAGGAACAGGAAGTCGCTAAAGGAACAGGAAGTCGCTCGGCATGGAAGTCGCTCGGCCAGGAAGTCGCTCGGCAAGAAGTCGCTCGGCATGAAGTCGCTACATGAAGTCGCTACAGGAAGTTTCTATAGGAAGTCGCCCGGCAGGAAGTCGCTACGGGAAGTCGCTCAGCAGGAAGTAGCTACAAGAAGTCGCTACAGGATGTCACAGGAAGTCGCTACAGGAAGTCGCTAAAGGAAGTCGCTACAGGAAGTCGTTACAGGAAGACGCTATAGGAAGTCGTTACAGGAAGACCCAACATCTTTTCCACTTACACATGTGAGGGAACCAGAGAGATTCCCAGGCATGCTCTGAGATGGTAATAGACTGCTCTGCCCAGAGTGGCAGTATCTAGATTTTTCCTTTGTTTGTGGTTGAACATTTGGACTTTTAATTTAATAAATGAACTTGAATTTCATGAAATAAACCTTGGACCGGAGAGTTAAAGGATGAATATTGGAAGTCAATTTGAAATTAATCGCTTTATGACCCTACCCGGAGAGACAGGATCTAGAGTGCAAGAAGTGAGTTGCTTCGCCGGAGAGCGACAGGATCAACTCACTTAACGTCGTTCCCCATTCACTGGTGAGTGATTGGACCGTGGTTCGATAAGAGCCCGAAGTGGCTGTAATCGTCCTAGGATTTAGGCCATGACATCGCTTAACGTTCTGGGACACCGAACCGGAGTGCAGGGAGTGACACTGCTTCGCCGGAGAGCGACAGGATCGGCTCACTCAACACTGTTTCCCCTCCACCGGAGAGTGACAGGATGGGATCCAGTAAGAGCCCAGAGAGGCTGATATCGGTCCAGGAGGATTAGGGCATCGCTTAACGTTCAGGGACACTGAACCGGAGTGCAGGGAGTGACGCTGGTTCGCCGAAAAGCGACAGGATCGGCTCACTCAACGCTATTTCCCCTTCACCGGAGAGTGACAGGATAGGATCCAGTAAGAGCCCGGAGAGGCTATGATCAGTCTAGGATGACCAAGACATCGCTATATGCCCTCGCTGGGGTCAGAGTGCAAGGGATAGAAAGCAACGCCGGAGCGCAACAGGATCTTTCTATTCAACCGTCGAGTTTGGAATGGACTTGACAAGGGTCCGAAGTGACCATCGATAGTCCGGAGAGGCTGTAGAATTTAATTCATGACTTCCACAAGTGGAAATGAATACCGATTCGACTTCGAACAGCCACGAACTTGATCAAGTATACTATAACTATTAATAAAATAGGGACTCACAATATTGGGTTCGAAGCCATTCAAAATACACCTTTTACCAAAAGGCATGTTTTGGGGGGGGGCAAAGTGTTATCCCGCCTTTTGGCAAGGCTGTAGGAAGGCGGATTTAACTAAGTTGATTTCTCGGTTATCGAGGATGAAATGCAGTAGGTCTGAGTCAACTGGATGGATAGGTAAGGCAGCACGTTTTGGAAGTCAATCGACGTGGAAGTCGCTCGGCTTGGAAGTCGGTTGGCATGGAAGTCGGTCGGCATGGAAATCGCTCGGAACAGGAAGTCGCTACAGGGACAGGAAGTCGCTACAGGGACAGGAAGTCGCAACAGGAACAGGAAGTCGCTACAGGAACAGGAAGTCGCCCGGCATGGAAGTCGCTCGGCCTACAGGGACAGGAAGTCGCTACAGGAACAGGAAGTCGCTCGGCATGGAAGTCGCTCGGTTGGAAATCGCTACAGGAAGTCGCTATAGGAAGTCGCTCAGCAGGAAGTCGCTACAGGAAGTCGCTCAGCAGGAAGTCGCTACAGGAAGTCGCCTGGCAGGAAGTCACTCGACAGGAAGTCGCTACAGGAAGTCGCTACAGAAAGTCACAGGAAGTCGCTACAGGAAGTCGCTACAGGAAGCCGCTATAGGAAGTCGCCACAGGAAGTCGCTCAGCAGGAAGTCGCTATAGGAAGTCGCTCGTACCATGATGAAGGATGTTGGCTCGGTTATGGTCCTGATGGGCCCAGACTACTCAAGAAGCCCAGTAACTCGGGATTTGCCTATGAATACAACATGTGGGGGTTCAGAAAAGGGATCTTCATTCGGTTTCCCTTCTTCTTCCTCATTAAGGCTACTCTGCCATAATTTTTTTGAAAACTCCGGATTGTAACGGTAATTGATTGTCATATCAATAAAAAGGAAAATTTTGGAGTGGACGTAGGCCAGAGTCAGCCGAACCACTATAAATCCACTATTTTTTCTGCTTCCTTTTTATTTTTTTACTGCTCTTCATATTTATACTCTCTACATACACTCTATTTGTTATCAATGACTGTTAGTTGGTGCTTTCATTTATGTTTGGGTATTAGTGACCAATTTTGGCGCTAACAGAGATAGTCGAAATTTGGGCTAAAATCGGACGTTGTTCGGTTTTAGTTCCAAACTGGAACGACTCGGCGATAACGAAACTCAAGGTGAGTGTTTAATAATGCTCACAACGTACTAGAATATTTTTATGATAGTTAAATTTGAAATTATGAAGTGATATAAATTTATTGGTCGTTGTTTGATAAAATTTAATTGTCATTCGAATTAACCGTTAAAAAATAAAATTGACAGTTAGATTTTAAAATTGAGATTTAATTGCCAGTAAATTACCCGACATTATTATCTATGAAATTGTTGTGAATTATATTGTCTGCTTATATGATTGATTGTTATGGATGCAAATTGATTGATATTTGGATGATTGGATGTTTATTTATTTTATATATATCCTGTTATCACCTGGTAAATTAATTACAGTATATAAACTGTAAATTGAATTATTTGGAATGAATTAAGAAATAGGTTGAAATGATATATACCTATGACACTATGATTTGGACTGAAATGATATATATCCATCCCTGAAATTAAATTGAAATAACCGATCACTTGGTCATAGGATAGAAAATTATGTACGGACACTGGATTGGTTAAATTAAATGATTTGATTTTAAGAAAATGAAAAATTGAATTTATGGAAATTGAATTGTTCGAAATTGAGCTCGGAATTGAATTATATTTGAGGATTTGGATTTCTAATTGGGTATTGAAAGTGAATTTGATTTATGTGTTTTGAATCGATGTTTTGAAAATCGAATTCGGAATTGATAAAAATCGAAATGGAAATTTAAAAGTGATTTGAATTGGAAATTTGGAAATTGAATCAGTTTGACTTTGAAACTATTTTCAAATAAATTATTTTGATATAAGTTACTTATATTTATCTTTTTAAATATTCAAATCATTTTGTATTTTCCAAACGATTTTTCTATATAAACCATTTTAATACTTAAACTATTTTATATAAAACTATTTTAACCTTTTAAACTATTTTTTAACTATTTTAATTATTTAAACTATTTTGAAAATTATTTAAACTATTTTCTAAAAATTCAAATTAGTCAAAGGAGTTATAACCTAAATTGAAATTCGAAATGATTTTGGAAGCGAAATCGAAATATTGAAGCGAAAATGATTTTTGAAGTGAAATGGTATATTTTGAGTAAATATTATGATTTCGAAATGGATTTGATTTTGAAGCGAATATGATATTTTGGATATCAAGTATGAAATGTTTCTGAAATGTAAAAGTACCAACCGGTGTGTAAAGAAACGTTTGATTGTTAAAGAGACCGGAGCCGGATATGGGCATACTCTCTGTCATACCTGAACCGCTTTAACAACTGTGTTCGTAGGGTGATGATCTAGAACAAAGTGGTTGGATTTGGCGTCGTTTGCTGGATTTGAAGAAAGAGAACGATGATGGATTAGCCTGGCACTTGTGCCAGTTTAAAATAGGAGCCGTACCGGCCAAGTGGGTTAGCTACCCCGAGCGGATGCACTTCTTCGTATTACCATCATTTACATTGTGATTGATTGGTGCGCACCCTCCAATTTTATGGGAGTATTGAATGCGGTGGGCGATCATGGCTATGATGCGTTACCACCAGCCAGGAAGGGTAAACTGGTAGTATCCTACCTTGGGCATTGCCTCACGTGCATTGTCATACTTTTATCCCTATATGAGACTCATACAATTTTGGTCTAGTGTTGTCGTATAATGGCGCATCCCCGACTACCGACGTTCTACTGGTGGTGTCAAATGAAAACTGTACGATAATGCTTAAAAATGCGTTAAGGGGAATTAATGTAAAGCCTTAACGCTAAGAAAAATATTTATTTTACTGACTAGACATTATATATATAGCGTATTCTACTACATATAAATATTTTGATGGATCCTTAAGAGATGGAAAATCCCATAACATCTCTTGATTTATTGCACACACATTATACATTGGATAAGAGATGTGAAAACCCGTAAACATCTCTCACGCCGTTACACTCATGTTATATGCGATATCGATTTGACTTACATAAGGATATTTTAGTCCTGACTTGAGTGTTTTGTCTTTTAATTACACTCGGGTCAATCTTGAGTTTTTCAGCTTATCGAAGATTATTCTCTGGAGGACAAAGACGAAGATTTGGTATATTATTACTAGCATTATCCCATCATTGTTTGTTCCGCTATATTATTTGATTTGTTCTGTTATATATATATAACTCTGATAAATGTTGTATAAATTATAATCAAAAGTATAGTAAACAGCTTCATAAACTATTTATTTGATTATTATATTTTGTCATTCCGCTGCGAGATTCTATGGTTGTTTCCTTCTTCTTTTCTTATTTTTTTCTTAATTAACCCCATTGATTATCTATGTTTTGGATTGTTTAAGTCGGACATGTGTGGATTATTATCAATTTAAACCTTTCGAAATGTAGGTCATCACATCTGGTATTAGAGCTTTGGTTTAGGATAACCTTAGCTTTGTTGGGTAACTCATTGGAGATAGGGTCAGTAGCACCCTAGAATGAGTTTGAGTGCATTAATAGATATGAGCATGTATTTGTTAGTGAATATGAAATTTTTTATATTGTGTTGACTTATCGGTTGAGAGTTTATGAATTCTCGTCGGTACGGGAAGTACAACCATATCGATAGGGGTTTATAAACTCTTAAACAAGGTAAACCAACACAGTATTTTTTTGAAATTGGGTAAATGAAATAATTTTACCCTGATTATTTTTTTATATATAAAGAAATAATTTTTCAGAAATTATTAGGGTATATATAGTGTGAATTGGTTGTTAGAAATGATAATATTGATCATTATCATTTATTGTTTGAATAGTCAATATTCCTAAAATATTAGCTATTATATGATTGTAAGAAAATGAAATTGTATAAATGTGATTTGTAAAATATAAATTGCAAGTAAAATGAATATAAAGTTGAGAATTTGAGAAATTTGAATTTCGGTGTTTCTGAAAAAGGTTTTCAAGGTTTGGAAAATAATATTAGTATTGTTTAAAAGTATATACAAATACAAATTGTTTTCAAATAAATTTTAAAAGGAATGAATTCGGTACACCCCTCTTCTGTCAGTGGAAAATAATTTCGGCGATGACTGCGCAACATCATCGACGTTCATTTTCGAGTCTCAAAGTGGGGGAGACTTCTGAGAAGCTTTGCTATGAAATTGTTTTGACAAATAGATTTTGGTTTAAACTCCAAAAGTATGATTTGATATATAAAAGAGATAAGTATATACACTTATTTCAAATGATTTGAAATGTACCCAGTGTTTAAATTTTTAAGTTCTGTTATGTAATATCCCGGAAATTTTAACAATATCAATTTAATAATCTGTTGAATAATTAAATTGATATGGATAATCTTTGATAATAAGATTTGAATTTAATTTAATAATCTGATTAAATTAGTATTAATTGATGATTTTATCTTTTAAAAGTTAATAAGATATTTCTATTTGAATATATATATTTATTTATATATATTGTAAATAGAAGCTTTGATAAATTGGGAATTTATATTTAATTTAATCTGGACTTTTCAAAGATATTTAAATAAGTAATTTTATAGTTTTAAAATACTTTAAGAAAATATTTAATTGGTTTAAGATATTTTTTTTTACTTAAGCTTAAATATAATTAGCTTTTGTTTCTCTTTAATATATATAGATAAGTATTTTAATAAATAAGAAAAGACTTTTATATACTTTTAAACTAAATAAAAATATGAATAATTACTTAAAAGACATGTGTCTTTATCTAAAGCTTTATTTTAACACTTGTAATTTAAGTAACAAGTATATGTGACAAGTGTCTTAATTATGTTCATTTTCTTTTATTTTTATAAAATCATAAATTTATTTATATAAACATATACATTTCCTTTACTTCATTCTTTCAAATTTCTTTTCAAAACAAGAAACTCAAAACCTTTTTCTCTAATAAAAATCTGAAAACCAAATCAGTACCACTTCTCAAAACATTCTCTAGTCTAAAATCTGAAATACAAATCAGTAATCAAATGCTTCAAACCAAATCAAAGAAACCAGTCTGTAATTTTCGAATTCAAGGGAAATCAAATCCCTGTAACCAAGTTAAAAATCTGAAATCAATAATCCTCCTCAAATCTGAAAAGTACATAAGCCTGAACTAAAATCATTAACCTGCATCTTCTTCAAATCTGTAAGACAATTCCAAATCAAAGTCTTCAGCCAGAAATTTCTTTTCAAACCTGGAATCAAAACTCCAGCATGCATGCAAATTGTAGAATCTGAAAGCAAAGCATTTGCAGTAAAATCAAGACTAAAGTTTTTAAGAAAAAAATAAGAGAAGCAACTTGAAGTTTTGAATCAAAAGCAATCCAGTTCAAGTTTTCAAATCAAAGAAACATTCAAGTTAAAGTCTTCAAGAGATAAAAACTGCCTCTGTTTCATCTTTGTATATCAGGTGAGTAACTTTAAAAAAAAATATATAATTTGGTTGCATGCTAGTATGGATGAATTTAAATGTGTATTACATGTATATATAAGTGAATACCTGATATTGTGTGCATGCTGTTTATAATTGCTTTGTTCATCATTTTGTTTTAAGTAAGTAACAATCTTTCTAAAAAGGTTCAAAATTTGTTTTAAAAATCTGGATGTATGAAATAAACATCTGAAGTAGAGTGTGATAATTGTTTGTGATGTTTTAAATATGAACTGTATGTATATATATATATATCTAAATATGTGAATGTGCATGTTTGTTTACAGAGTGTAGTCTCTGTTCTTGATATACAGGTTACAAAACCTGATAAATAATTCATATCTCCTTCCCTAGATCTCTTTAGTCTTCAACATCTAAACGAAATCTGTTGTTATGACAAGTTCTAAATTTCAAAAATAATTTTTGAGTTAAATATGAAAATAGTTTTAACTGAAAGGTAAATTTACAGTAAAAACTTAATCATATCAAAATTTGGTCACAGAGATTAAGTGTTTCAGGTATATAACCTGATTTTCATTTGAAAATTTTGAATTTTAAAAATAAAATTAGGACTTTTAGACTTGTGATTCGAGAAGGATAGAAAGATGAACAGAATGCTTGTTTGAGGTGATTTCTGGTGATCTATGTATTCGTATGGGTCGGGGTTCTTCAAAAGGATGGAGGAGTGATCGTAGTATCTTGGAAAAATAATGGATGGCGATGCCTTTTATCGAGGAGGCAGCGGTGGCGAGATTTGTTCTGGAACCCTAGTTTATCTAGGTTGAATGTTTTGGTTTGGTTCGACTTCTAAAATTGATCGAGTGCAACAAGGAATTGGAGATGGGATGCTGGAGCGTTATCGAAGTTGTAGCCGGAGTTTCAACAACTCTGGTGATCGGAGGCAGAAGTACGCGAGATTTTCCAGGCTTTGGTGGTTCGAGACCTTCTGTTCCAGGTTTCATTTGAATGTTCGAATTTAAATTCAAGCTCGTATTGATGTTTGTGTTGATCGTGTTGGGACGTGAGTGTGATCGTCGATGTGAGAAGATCATCTCTGATGATCGGAGGCAACTAGCGGCAACGTGCATGTGCACGGTGTACAAATTTCTCTAGTGATGTCGATTTGGGTTACTCGAGTAATTTTGGTTGTTTGACTCGAAGTAGAGATTGGTGAGTTTCTTCGTTTAGCTGTAGGTTTTTGACAGGGGAAACTCGGTGAGACTCGAAGGATTTAAGGGTACGACTCGAAGTAATCAGGGGTCTCGAGTATGTTGGTGTTGACAGGTTTAAAACCTGTATGTTTAAAAAAGTTTAAACTAAAATTAAATTTGTAAAGAAATATTTAAACATGTTTTAAATTTAAGTTTAAATTGATTTAAGTTAAATTTGAATCTCAGTTCAAAATAAAATAAGTTTTTAACATTTAAATATTTGAACAACCTTAAAATGTTTAAATAGCTAAATTTAAAAATAAAGTTTTAAATTGGAAGTAAGTTTAAATCTAAACTTAAAACTGGAATCAAATGTAAATCTGTATTTCAGAATTGAAATAAAAAGGAAGTTTTAAATGAAATTGTTTTAATAACTTAAATTGTTTAAATCTTGTAAAATTTCTTTTATAAGAAAAATATTATTTATTACTTAAAGGTTTTAAATTGATTTTAAAACTTGTTGAAGTTAAATTATAAGTTAATGATTTGTATGCATTTAATTACTAGGGAAATTAAATGGACAATTAATTTTTATCTAAAAAATTAATAAAATAAATAATTACTTAAAAGTAATTAAAGGTTTAATCTTAAAGGTTTAAGATTAATTATTTTTAGAATAATTAACTTATAAATAAGATTCATTTATTAAATAGGATTTGATTTTTAATTAATGATTAAGAATTAATTAATAAAGTAATTAAATATTAATTAAGTTATGGTTAATACTTAATTAATTAAGTAATTAGAAATTAATAAATTGGTTATTTAGTTTATTAATTTAGAATTAATAATATTAATATAAGTTAATTACTTAAGGAAAGTAATTAAATAATAGTTAATGAAGTCATTAACTATGGATTGTTAAATAATTAATTAATGGGATTAATTTTAATAATTAATTAGATTAATTAATTTAAAGATAATCAAATATAGAATTTGTTAAATGATGAATTACTTAATGGAAGTAATTAAGGATTAATTACTTATTGTAATTAATTGAAGTTAATTTGATTTAGTTTAAGTTAATTAATTAAGTTTAATTAATTTAGAATAATCAAGAGATGATTTGATAATAATTACTTAATGTAATTATTAAGGTAAGATTATTTAGGGGAGTAAATAATAAGATAATTACTGGAAGTAATTAGTTGAATAAATGATTTTATTAATAGAAGTAATTTGAGTTAATTACTTTGAATAATTAATCAAGGGATTAATTAAGAAATTAATTAAGGAGTAATTAATTTAGTTAATGAAAGTAATTAAGGGGAGTTAATTACTAGATGAGATTAATCAAGAGTGATTAATAAATGTTGTTTAATTAAAGGTTAATTACTTAATGTAATTAATTTAATTAAGTAATTAATAATTAATTTGTAATTAAGGATCATTAATTAATATAATTAATGATGTAATTAAGATTTATTAATTAAGTAATAATAAATAAATGAAGTGATTAATTAATGTAATTAATTAAGGATTAATATAATTAATTTTAGTTGATTAAGTTAATTAATGATAGTTAATTAATTAATGAAGTAATTAAAGGTTAATTACTAAAAATGATTAAGGATAAATTACTTGAAGGTAATTAAAAGATAATTAATCAAAGATGATTAATTGAAAAAGGTAATTAGAGAATAATTAATTAATTGATTATAATTAATTAATGGTTAAGTAAGAAGGATTTATAAAATGAAGTAATTAATTTAATTCACTTTAAATTAATTAGAGATGATATAAATCATTACTTATGGATGGATGATAATACTGAATACTTGACTTTGATTGATATCTCTGATGAGATATATGCTGTGTGATATGGGTGTTAGTTGAATTGTATGGATTATCTGATAATGTTGATTATCTGTTGTGAATTATCTTTCTTTGTGTATAAAGATAATGAATTAAATTGTTTTAACCTTTAAAACAACTTGGCCTTAAAAGATACGTCTTTGGATTTCGATGAGACCGGGATCGGGTTTCCGTATACCGGATTTCCAGGTCTGGAGGCCCGAATACCACATCGATCCAAATTAACGATAGGTCGTGAATCAAGTGAAGATGAAGATTCAGAGTGCAAGGGTTATTGTCGTTAACTCTGAGGGTGATTCCAAAACGAGTGTAACGAGATAATGCCTTCGGTTTCGTTCGAACCCGGAACGAACTTGTATGGATTGAATGCATTCAGAACATCGTCAGGTGGACGATGAGCATTCTAAGTGATGTGTTCTTTTCTAAGGTAATCGTGACCTCAAGCCTCACAAACCGGGAATGGCTAAAACAGGGGAGGTGCAGCAAGGTTAGTGGGTAGCACCCAAGTAGGACAAGGTTACCTCTGTCTAGATGTCCCTTTCTATTTTCGACTTAGTGGTGCGGTTGCTGATCCCAACCGTGAGGTATCTTGTGCGGGAATTATCCAGTAAGGGATGTTCCGACCTTGTGTTGCAGGGGATTGGGAGTGATCCTCGGTACGGTGATCTAGGCCACGTACTGTGACGGGCGGTACCCCGGTAGCCCTGCCATTGTATGGAATCCAAACTCCAATAAGTGCCGTACGTATTAGTTGTGCCCAACTATGTTGGAATGTGAGATGTAAGCATTTCAGCTATTTCTGTATTTTACTTGAAAACCCTAGACCCTATTATAATACAATCGAATTTCCTATCAAATGTTTTGGTTAGCGTAAGGTAAAAACTTACCCATATTTATTGGTGGGGAGTCTTACGTGATACCTTTTCTTTCAAAAGGTTTTGAAGTTAAACAAGTTTAACCTGTTACTCACACCAGACCCATGTCTGACCCAAGTTGTTTATTTCTGTTTTATAAACTCTTGGGTACTCAAATTTTTACGAGTAGCCAAGGGATTCAGGTTAGCCTTGACGAATTGTGGAGGAGCAATGGAGCAGGAGGCTTCAGCGTTGTAGATATAGATAGTAGTTTCCGCTGTGTTGATCTTGTTTAGATCTTTGTTTTGTATTGAGATGTAATAACTAGACAGATGTTTATAACTGTCTAGTATATGAGATGTAATCTGTGTAACTCTGATAAGTGTTGTATATGATACTATGTAATAGTTATGTGATATATTATATTTTGTTTCGTTCCGCTGTGAGATTCTGATATTGTTTAGTTCTTTCTTTCTCTTCTTTTCTCTTTTCTATCCCTTTCTTTCTTATTAGCGATACGACTTTCTATGGAGAGAAAGCCGTGGTCGTTACAGTGGTATCAGAGCAGTAGGTTGAGTGAATACCTAGGCTCTGAAGTGGTGTCTATCTTGAGAGCGCGTAATTGTTAGTTATATAAAAATGGTTTTATATTGTGTTAATTGATCGGTTGAGTGGTATATGGATTCTGGTCAATACGAGTAGCTAACGTTATTGATAGGGATCTCTAAACACTTGAACCAGGCCAACGGACACAATATTGTTTTAATAGAGGTAGATGAAATAATTTTACCCAGAAATAATTTCTATATAAAAAAAATATATCATTTTAAATATATATATTTATGTATTTCTACCTATTTATTGGGTTACCTGTTCGGGTTTTCCAATATAAGTTATAAAGGTAGATAAGGTGGTAGTGTGTGTAACACAATTACCAATAGTTGGAGTTCGAATGTTGAGGTTGGAAGTGTATCTGTCGAGACTGTAGACCTAATACTGTCTCGAGTAAGCTTTGCTGTGGTGAAGGATTTCATCGATCTCCGAAGGAAACTGTAATGGTTCGGAGTTTATCTTTGAACTGTGGATGAGTAGAGTTGGATCAGTCGGATGTGCAGAAGTGTGTGATGGTATCTTGATACCTCAGGTAATAGTAGCTGTATGATGAGATACAGTGACGATGGATGTTCCCGAAGATGTTTTCTTTGGAACAAGATTAAGGAAGTGTGAATGCTTCGGTGTTGTGGCTGAGTTCAGCATGAAGTTTCTGCTTTGGTTTGGAGTCCGAGTTTCTCGAAGAGCTTTGGAAAAGAGCATCAGTGTCAGCAGTGCAGCTCGGAGTATTCTGTGATGGCAGGAAGTTTTCTGGATAAGCAGTTTTTCTGGAAGTGAAGTTCAGAAGCAGCAGAGTGGATCCATTTCTTCGATAAATTGGATAAATAAGTGTAAGCTGTTCTGATTGGTAAAGAGAGAACAGTCTGTTTGGAATTAGGATGGGTTGATCGCAAAAGTGACTTGCGATTGTCTGAGTGTTCTTGGGTTGTCAGAGTTTTTCTGGATGTCTTCAGGGAAGTCAGGAGTTGTCTGCATCTGAAGGTCGAGTTTTCTTATCGACTGGATTCCAAGAGTGATACCGATGGTTCAGTCTAGTGGAAGGATATTTCCTAGAGATGGAGTTGGTGAAGCAGCTCAAGTTTTGCTGGAATATCTGAGTTTTCTTTATGGATCAATAAACCTTATTTCTGGAGTGAGTTGTCCAGTCTGTGCTTGTGTTCTACCTCAGATCAGAGTTAAGCAGCGAAAGCAGTTTGGAGTGTATCTCTGGATGGGAGAAGTAAGTTTGGAATCTACTGATGTTGTGAAGTAGAGTTATGTTTGGATCTCGTCTGTGTTCTGATTTGGATAAGTAATTGGTCTACTTGGTTGAATTGCTAGTTTGGATAATTGGAATTCATTGTGTTTTACGTATCTCTGAGGAAGTACGTATTTGATCTATCTCTGGTTTTAGAATCTGCAGTTCAGGAAGTTTGGTAGTTGAGTCAGACTCGTCTGTAGTCTGATATTCTGTTTAGTTCTGTAGATCTAGATGAGTAGGAGATCTATAGCTTAGTAGTTTAGATTGTTTGTAGAGCGAGTATTCCGATATATATATATATATACTTGGGGAAACTCGAGGAATTTTATCTAGAATTTAGTCTAGATAGTTAGAATTGTTTGATTGGATGAATTGGTTGCTATGGTTGCTAGCATATGGATGATAGTATATGCTTGTGTTTTAAATTAAAATCTTTAATAAGATTATTAAATTACCTTTGTTTAAATTTCGGGGACGAAATTATTTTAAGGGGGAAGGAATGTAATATCCCGGAAATTTTAACAATATCAATTTAATAATCTGTTGAATAATTAAATTGATATGGATAATCTTTGATAATAAGATTTGAATTTAATTTAATAATCTGATTAAATTAGTATTAATTGATGATTTTATCTTTTAAAAGTTAATAAGATATTTCTATTTGAATATATATATTTATTTATATATATTGTAAATAGAAGCTTTGATAAATTGGGAATTTATATTTAATTTAATCTGGACTTTTCAAAGATATTTAAATAAGTAATTTTATAGTTTTAAAATACTTTAAGAAAATATTTAATTGGTTTAAGATATTTTTTTTACTTAAGCTTAAATATAATTAGCTTTTGTTTCTCTTTAATATATATAGATAAGTATTTTAATAAATAAGAAAAGACTTTTATATACTTTTAAACAAATAAAAATATGAATAATTACTTAAAAGACATGTGTCTTTATCTAAAGCTTTATTTTAACACTTGTAATTTAAGTAACAAGTATATGTGACAAGTGTCTTAATTATGTTCATTTTCTTTTATTTTTATAAAATCATAAATTTATTTATATAAACATATACATTTCCTTTACTTCATTCTTTCAAATTTCTTTTCAAAACAAGAAACTCAAAACCTTTTTCTCTAATAAAAATCTGAAAACCAAATCAGTACCACTTCTCAAAACATTCTCTAGTCTAAAATCTGAAATACAAATCAGTAATCAAATGCTTCAAACCAAATCAAAGAAACCAGTCTGCAATTTTCGAATTCAAGGGAAATCAAATCCCTGTAACCAAGTTAAAAATCTGAAATCAATAATCCTCCTCAAATCTGAAAAGTACATAAGCCTGAACTAAAATCATTAACCTGCATCTTCTTCAAATCTGTAAGACAATTCCAAATCAAAGTCTTCAGCCAGAAATTTCTTTTCAAACCTGGAATCAAAACTCCAGCATGCATGCAAATTGTAGAATCTGAAAGCAAAGCATTTGCAGTAAAATCAAGACTAAAGTTTTTAAGAAAAAAATAAGAGAAGCAACTTGAAGTTTTGAATCAAAAGCAATCCAGTTCAAGTTTTCAAATCAAAGAAACATTCAAGTTAAAGTCTTCAAGAGATAAAAACTGCCTCTGTTTCATCTTTGTATATCAGGTGAGTAACTTTAAAAAAAAAATTAAAATATAATTTGGTTGCATGCAAGTATGGATGAATTTAAATGTGTATTACATGTATATATAAGTGAATACCTGATATTGTGTGCATGCTGTTTATAATTGCTTTGTTCATCATTTTGTTTTAAGTAAGTAACAATCTTTCTAAAAAGGTTCAAAATTTGTTTTAAAAATCTGGATGTATGAAATAAACATCTGAAGTAGAGTGTGATAATTGTTTGTGATGTTTTAAATATGAACTGTATGTATATATATATATATCTAAATATGTGAATGTGCATGTTTGTTTACAGAGTGTAGTCTCTGTTCTTGATATACAGGTTACAAAACCTGATAAATAATTCATATCTCCTTCCCTAGATCTCTTTAGTCTTCAACATCTAAACGAAATCTGTTGTTATGACAAGTTCTAAATTTCAAAAATAATTTTTGAGTTAAATATGAAAATAGTTTTAACTGAAAGGTAAATTTACAGTAAAAACTTAATCATATCAAAATTTGGTCACAGAGATTAAGTGTTTCAGGTATATAACCTGATTTTCATTTGAAAATTTTTAATTTTAAAAATAAAATTAGGACTTTTAGACTTGTGATTCGAGAAGGATAGAAAGATGAACAGAATGCTTGTTTGAGGTGATTTCTGGTGATCTATGTATTCGTATGGGTCGGGGTTCTTCAAAAGGATGGAGGAGTGATCGTAGTATCTTGGAAAAATAATGGATGGCGATGCCTTTTATCGAGGAGGCAGCGGTGGCGAGATTTGTTCTGGAACCCTAGTTTATCTAGGTTGAATGTTTTGGTTTGGTTCGACTTCTAAAATTGATCGAGTGCAACAAGGAATTGGAGATGGGATGCTGGAGCGTTATCGAAGTTGTAGCCGGAGTTTCAACAACTCTGGTGATCGGAGGCAGAAGTACGCGAGATTTTCCAGGCTTTGGTGGTTCGAGACCTTCTGTTCCAGGTTTCATTTGAATGTTCGAATTTAAATTCGAGCTCGTATTGATGTTTGTGTTGATCGTGTTGGGACGTGAGTGTGATCGTCGATGTGAGAAGATCATCTCTGATGATCGGAGGCAACTAGCGGCAACGTGCATGTGCACGGTGTACAAATTTCTCTAGTGATGTCGATTTGGGTTACTCGAGTAATTTTGGTTGTTTGACTCGAAGTAGAGATTGGTGAGTTTCTTCGTTTAGCTGTAGGTTTTTGACAGGGGAAACTCGGTGAGACTCGAAGGATTTAAGGGTACGACTCGAAGTAATCAGGGGTCTCGAGTATGTTGGTGTTGACAGGTTTAAAACCTGTATGTTTAAAAAAGTTTAAACTAAAATTAAATTTGTAAAGAAATATTTAAACATGTTTTAAATTTAAGTTTAAATTGATTTAAGTTAAATTTGAATCTCAGTTCAAAATAAAATAAGTTTTTAACATTTAAATATTTGAACAACCTTAAAATGTTTAAATAGCTAAATTTAAAAATAAAGTTTTAAATTGGAAGTAAGTTTAAATCTAAACTTAAAACTGGAATCAAATGTAAATCTGTATTTCAGAATTGAAATAAAAAGGAAGTTTTAAATGAAATTGTTTTAATAACTTAAATTGTTTAAATCTTGTAAAATTTCTTTTATAAGAAAAATATTATTTATTACTTAAAGGTTTTAAATTGATTTTAAAACTTGTTGAAGTTAAATTATAAGTTAATGATTTGTATGCATTTAATTACTAGGGAAATTAAATGGACAATTAATTTTTATCTAAAAAATTAATAAAATAAATAATTACTTAAAAGTAATTAAAGGTTTAATCTTAAAGGTTTAAGATTAATTATTTTTAGAATAATTAACTTATAAATAAGATTCATTTATTAAATAGGATTTGATTTTTAATTAATGATTAAGAATTAATTAATAAAGTAATTAAATATTAATTAAGTTATGGTTAATACTTAATTAATTAAGTAATTAGAAATTAATAAATTGGTTATTTAGTTTATTAATTTAGAATTAATAATATTAATATAAGTTAATTACTTAAGGAAAGTAATTAAATAATAGTTAATGAAGTCATTAACTATGGATTGTTAAATAATTAATTAATGGGATTAATTTTAATAATTAAATAGATTAATTAATTTAAAGATAATCAAATATAGAATTTGTTAAATGAATTACTTAATGGAAGTAATTAAGGATTAATTACTTATTGTAATTAATTGAAGTTAATTTGATTTAGTTTAAGTTAATTAATTAAGTTTAATTAATTTAGAATAATCAAGAGATGATTTGATAATAATTACTTAATGTAATTATTAAGGTAAGATTATTTAGGGGAGTAAATAATAAGATAATTACTGGAAGTAATTAGTTGAATAAATGATTTTATTAATAGAAGTAATTTGAGTTAATTACTTTGAATAATTAATCAAGGGATTAATTAAGAAATTAATTAAGGAGTAATTAATTTAGTTAATGAAAGTAATTAAGGGGAGTTAATTACTAGATGAGATTAATCAAGAGTGATTAACAAATGTTGTTTAATTAAAGGTTAATTACTTAATGTAATTAATTTAATTAAGTAATTAATAATTAATTTGTAATTAAGGATCATTAATTAATATAATTAATGATGTAATTAAGATTTATTAATTAAGTAATAATAAATAAATGAAGTGATTAATTAATGTAATTAATTAAGGATTAATATAATTAATTTTAGTTGATTAAGTTAATTAATGATAGTTAATTAATTAATGAAGTAATTAAAGGTTAATTACTAAAAATGATTAAGGATAAATTACTTGAAGGTAATTAAAAGATAATTAATCAAAGATGATTAATTGAAAAAGGTAATTAGAGAATAATTAATTAATTGATTATAATTAATTAATGGTTAAGTAAGAAGGATTTATAAAATGAAGTAATTAATTTAATTCACTTTAAATTAATTAGAGATGATATAAATCATTACTTATGGATGGATGATAATACTGAATACTTGACTTTTATTGATATCTCTGATGAGATATATGCTGTGTGATATGGGTGTTAGTTGAATTGTATGGATTATCTGATAATGTTGATTATCTGTTGTGAATTATCTTTCTTTGTGTATAAAGATAATGAATTAAATTGTTTTAACCTTTAAAACAACTTGGCCTTAAAAGATACGTCTTTGGATTTCGATGAGACCGGGATCGGGTTTCCGTATACCGGATTTCCAGGTCTGGAGGCCCGAATACCACATCGATCCAAATTAACGATAGGTCGTGAATCAAGTGAAGATGAAGATTCAGAGTGCAAGGGTTATTGTCGTTAACTCTGAGGGTGATTCCAAAACGAGTGTAACGAGATAATGCCTTCGGTTTCGTTCGAACCCGGAACGAACTTGTATGGATTGAATGCTTTCAGAACATCGTCAGGTGGACGATGAGCATTCTAAGTGATGTGTTCTTTTCTAAGGTAATCGTGACCTCAAGCCTCACAAACCGGGAATGGCTAAAACAGGGGAGGTGCAGCAAGGTTAGTGGGTAGCACCCAAGTAGGACAAGGTTACCTCTGTCTAGATGTCCCTTTCTATTTTCGACTTAGTGGTGCGGTTGCTGATCCCAACCGTGAGGTATCTTGTGCGGGAATTATCCAGTAAGGGATGTTCCGACCTTGTGTTGCAGGGGATTGGGAGTGATCCTCGGTACGGTGATCTAGGCCACGTACTGTGACGGGCGGTACCCCGGTAGCCCTGCCATTGTATGGAATCCAAACTCCAATAAGTGCCGTACGTATTAGTTGTGCCCAACTATGTTGGAATGTGAGATGTAAGCATTTCAGCTATTTCTGTATTTTACTTGAAAACCCTAGACCCTATTATAATACAATCGAATTTCCTATCAAATGTTTTGGTTAGCGTAAGGTAAAAACTTACCCATATTTATTGGTGGGGAGTCTTACGTGATACCTTTTCTTTCAAAAGGTTTTGAAGTTAAACAAGTTTAACCTGTTACTCACACCAGACCCATGTCTGACCCAAGTTGTTTATTTCTGTTTTTATAAACTCTTGGGTACTCAAATTTTTACGAGTAGCCAAGGGATTCAGGTTAGCCTTGACGAATTGTGGAGGAGCAATGGAGCAGGAGGCTTCAGCGTTGTAGATATAGATAGTAGTTTCCGCTGTGTTGATCTTGTTTAGATCTTTGTTTTGTATTGAGATGTAATAACTAGACAGATGTTTATAACTGTCTAGTATATGAGATGTAATCTATGTAACTCTGATAAGTGTTGTATATGATACTATGTAATAGTTATGTGATATATTATATTTTGTTTCGTTCCGCTGTGAGATTCTGATATTGTTTAGTTCTTTCTTTCTCTTCTTTTCTCTTTTCTATCCCTTTCTTTCTTATTAGCGATACGACTTTCTATGGAGAGAAAGCCGTGGTCGTTACATGTTAATTAATAATCTTCAAATTAATTGAATGAAATGAAATATTTAAATAACCGGAACTTATAGAATATGAGGATTAAGAAATCTAAGCTAAATGTTTTAAGAAACTTTAGCGTTGAAGTGTGAAACTCTTAAATTGAAAGTAAAGAAAATTTAAACAAGTTAAAATAGTGAAACATTCTAATTAAGTAAAAATGAATCAATTAATTTGTATAATACAAAATTGCATTCTAATAACATATAATAAGACTTACCAAATGTTAAAAGTTAAAATAGTGATTTGGATATGTAATGGGATATTATACAAGTAACAAAACCTAAAAGTAATTAAAATGTATATAAGTGGAAATTTAGTTGTAATAATAAATGCTATATAGTTAATTAGTATATTATGAAATGATTAATGACTAAATGGAATAACTAAGTGAACTTAAGAAAGAAGACAAATGAATTAAATAATATCTTTGCAAATTAAATATAAACTTGCAAAGGAATTGTGAAAATGAATTTGTAACTTTTGAGATAATTGTAAACTTAGATAAAGCCATATATAAGAAGTTGGACTTTTATAGAAAGATTTTAAACTAAAGTGATGATTAATTAAATGTTTCACAAATAAATTTGTTATTAAAGGAAATTATGAAAATGAATGTGAATGAAAAGATTTGGTGTAACTAAGAATCAATTGGAATATATATGCAAGTTGTACGTATATTATTTTATTCGCATAACGATTTGATTCAGATTCGAGCATAGAATTTCGAGATAATTTTTATCGATCCAAGTTAGGATTTTTCACTCGATTCTCGACGGCGAACCCTGGATATGGAATTTTGATTTGATTCTGGAATTCTCTATCATAGTATATGGCTATGCCAGGAGAATGATGGTTTCTAATCAAGGAACAAAATCTGAGTTTGCACTAGAGAGTCATGTGAACGATACTAGTTCGGAAGTGAAATTGTGTGATCGAGTAAGCGATCAGATTTGATACTGTGTACGGATGATATATGTACATCGTACAAGCTTAAGTAAAGCAAATATTGTAAATTGAGAACGCAAGATATAAAATGATTGTAAATTATATGATTAGGTATCATTGGTAAATAAGATGTAGGTATTTAAAATCAAGAACAATTTGGGTGGCCCGACAAAAAGGCACATGTTTATTTTGTCATTTGATTTGATGGTTTTATGATTGAGCCACTTGGCTTTTGTTGGTTTGGGGCCCATGGCATTTTGTAGTTGTTCCGATCGAGCCGCCCAAAAGAGACTCTGTTGAAATTTTCCGTAAATCCGGGTGTTAGAAATTTTTTAAAGTTTTAATTTTTTTACAACTTGTTTGATAACTAACTTATAAATTTCGTAAGCCGATCGAAGTAGCATAGTAGAAATGTAGTAATGGTTTTATAAATGAGATCTTATTGTTTTATATGTTGATCATTTTTAAAATATATTAAATGTCAAATTCTTTACTTAACGTCTTTTCAAGGACTAAAAGTTTTGAGTGGGGGAGATTGTAACGATCCGTATTTTTGACTATTTTAAATCATTATATTTGACATAATTATTAAATAAAAATGGTTAAAAATAAATTTTTTAATGATTTTGAATGTAAATTATTGGATATGAACTTGAATAAAATTTTGAAATAAACTAGTTTCGAAGATTTAAGTAATAACAAGTATTGAAAGGTAATGTTATGTATTGAATGTGTTTACAATCAATAGTTGGATTAAATAATAAATGTTGAATTCATTAGATCTAAATAAAGTAATTAATTGATAACTAAAATTCATTTAAAATCTAATAGAGACCTAATTCGATCGTATGGAGAAGATGGCTTTTTGAACCCAATTATAATATTAAATTTCCGATATTAAATTCCATGTGTTTCTATCCCGCATGACTAAACGATACGTCTGATCATTGCGAAATTTGAAATTTGATAATAATACACTATTACAGATCCAATGGAATTGGTTTCGTCAAAATTCGAGACTGTGCCCTGGACAGCTATTTTCACTCGTTAAATTAAAACGAGTAAATTTCAAAATCATTTAAATCACTTTTTAAATCAAGTTTTCTAGAGTTTATTATCTTCGTTCTTATTAAATAGAAATTTAATGAGCATTAAATTATTTTTATCCAAATAAATATCCAAGATTTAAATTATTTAAACGATTTTCAATTATTAAATATAACAATTAAATTATACAATAAATCACTATATTTGAAATTCAAGTTATTCAATCTATGAAAACTAAATTTTCAATATTTAAAACTAATTATTCCAATTCCAAATAACCAAAAATCTGGGTCGTTACAGATCCACTAGTGATCAGAGTTGCATAACAAAAGCTGATAGACTCTTTCTACTGAGCACAGTAATTAGTCGTTTATATGTGTGTGTGTTTGATTGGATGATGTATTCATGGATGATTGGTTGCATTATTGAATTGTTATTAGTACATTTTCCATCAGACGAGAATATAGAGAGTTATAAATTTTGGAACTTGTTTTGTGTTAAATTGCTCGTTAAGTGATTTATGAATCATGGTCGAGACATTTTAAAGTATTATAAATAATTGTGAAGAAGTTAAAATAATTATTAATGAGAAGATAAAGTTTTAAGTGAATTAAATACTATTTGAAATGTGATAAATTTAAAAGTAAATGTCTTGGATATAAATAATATTTTGAAAAAGAAATATTATGAGTTATATGGTTATTGTAACGACCTGATTTTTTGACTTCCGAAAGTCGACATCAATACGCTCACTGTATCAAATGCTGAACCATCGAATGCCGAAAAACTGAATCATTAGGGTTAAAGAAGAAAGAGGTAGAAGAAGAAAGAAGAAAAAATAGAGACAATATGAGAATCTCACAATCGCAGCAGAACAATATATAATCGATAAATGAATAATCTTTAAATAAAAGAACTATATCAGTTCATACAATAGATCATCAGAGTCAACAACAACAACACACAACACTGGCAGTTATAATAACCTGCCCATATGATTGAATACACAGCGGAATGATAATAATATACGGAAGTACGTCTTGCCATCCAGCTCGCCTCCTGATCTCCACAGCGTACTTTTCTGACTTCGCTCCAGAACAACTGATAACCTAACTCTAGGCTGCCCATGTGGAAAATTATGGGCACCCAGAGTTTAGAAAGGGAACAATAAACTCCAGGTCAGTCATGGGACTGGTGTGAGATCTTGAAACAGTTATTTGCACAAAGGAATAAAAAGAAATCCGCTATGCTTTTGGAAAATGAAACTACCATAAGTAAATGGCAGGTTATACAACTAAAACCGTACAGGGTGCGTATTGTTTCTTTGGATTTCCAACAAATGGCCAGGCTAAGGAACTTCCTACACCACATGGGTACGCCTCTGAAGGGACGCCTCGAGAACCTGACCAGATCTCTACCAACACAAGGCCGGGTTACCTCACGCTGTAATACAGCTGTAACTAGATAACCCTACGAGCTATGTCATCCCCGGTCGTTACCGACCTTTATCCAAGGATCCTCAACACCAACAACCACAAAGTAATAAATTTGCAGCAACCACATAGGTTAAATATTTGTGCTCCATACCATGATACCACCTTTTTCCAGAAGGAAATGGACATACCCTGAGGGCGCTACCCCCAAACAACCTTGCCGCATCCTTCCTGTTTCGACCTTTTTGGGTTGTGAGGTTCGACGAGGTCTCGTCCACAAAGCTACGCTTTTCACAAAATCCATGCTTCGATCAACCAATGATCGGCAACACTTAGCATGCCACATTACCAAATTGGGAATATATCACTAGTAACAATCAACTACATAACCTCTAAGCTCGTACGTCTCAGAGAAGGGTGTAAAGCTAAGAGAATAAATTCTCCGCCACCAATAGAAATATATTTGATAGAAACTAGCTTTATATCTCAAAGTGTAATGTCAGACATACATCCAAGTCCATCCTGGGTCTGAATGGAATCGAAGGTACTTCATCCAATTAAGGAAAAAAAGTCCTTGCAAATCCGGATATCTCCTAATCACATACGGACTCCCCATCACATAGGGTAATCAAAATCTCTATACCAGAGCAACTTGGTGCAGAGACATTCAACAGGCAATCCTTTCGTATTCAAAAATACCCGGTCTTCAATCACCGTCTTCAAATGAAATCCCATTTCGTTGCATCATTATTCGGAATGGGTTTTATGACATAAAGTCCTCTCCCGGCTTAACCGAATTGTAACAACCCTGTATTTTACAATTATTTTTAAATTGATATTTCCAGATTTAAAAGCTTTATTTATGAAAAAGAATAAATTTTGTTATTTTAAATATAAACTTTGATTTTGATATGGATTAGAATTCCAAATATGACTAAATTTAATATTTCCAGAAAATGTGGATTTTGGTCAAATAGTCAAACTTTGACTTTTAAATTTAAATTTTAAATATTTGAAATTATAAATTTTATCTTTTATTATGAAAATAGATTTAATAACATGAATATTTCTTTTTGTTTCGTTGAAAACGGAGTTAAAATGTAAAAGTTATGTACATTTCAATTTTTAGTATAATTTGTTTTATTGTGCAATTTTGCCTATTTTAAATTTTATAAATCATATTTTCTTTCTTATATTTTGTTTTAATATGTGTTAATATGTTATTTTATGTATATTTTTGTCTTTTTATATTTTTAAAATGATAATAGAATTTTTCCAAAATTTACTGTATTTATTTTTCATTTTTAAAGGCTGTTTTCCTATTTTCTGCTATTTTCTTCATTAAAAATTATATGTAAATTAAATTTTAAATATTTATTTTGTGAATATATTTTTATTTTATGTTATTATTTATGTTTAAAAATATATTACAAGCTCATATGAATTTTCTTAAATTTATTCTATTCAATTTCAAATTTTCTAGACTAGTTTACTATTTTTAGCTATTTTCTTAATTTAACTTTACATAATTGATAAATATTTATATAAATTATTATATTTTGGTAAAATTTCGAAATTTATCTGGTATTATTATTATCACCAGAAATATAAAGTTATAAAAAAAAATTATATAGTTTATTTTAAAAGAAAATGGAAATTCAAAGAGACAAGGCTCTTCAATTCTTGTGACTATTCAATAGGTAGTCTCTTCATTTCCTTGGCTTTTCATTTTCTCCTAGATAGCCGTACATTTCCCATTTCCATTCACGTGAGAAAACTCCTTTCTCTCCAAAAACTCACGGCTATAAAAAATTGGTAAGTTTTCTAATGTCTTCTTCCTTTATCCCTTCTCCTTTTCATATTTTATATTGATTTTTACCTTTGCTTCTTCTAGCTTGCTCGGCCTGGCTCCTACTCCATCAGCTCCACCATCACCTCCTCCATCTACAGCAGCCATTAGCTCCTCCTCTGACCAAAAATTCAGGCCATGACCCTTCACATGAAGCATCACCACAAAAACATTGCAAAGCTTTGCCAAACTTCACCAAAACAAGGCTAGCCTAGCCTATACTCCACTATTACCTTCATAGTTGCCTTTGGCCACTCCTTAGCCACCACCACCATCATCTACATCACTTCTGGCTGCCACATGACCACTGACCAGATCTGGAACCCCCTATGGCCGAGCTCCAATTGACCTAAGCCGAGCCAAAAAGTTAAACAACTTGCCCCTTTTGCATTGTCTTTGGTATGCTTCATGTTAGCACCACTACACCTTCATCTCCACTTGTTTTGATGCCATTACCTGACCCAAACCTGACCTATATGATGCCAAACCTGAGCTTAACACATCATTGGCTGAGCTCATGATCCACCTTGGTCGAGCATTCGAATGGTAAAGACAAGGTCTTGTCTTTATTGCCTTGTATTTCAACTTGTTTCTATATAATTCTGTGTTGAATATTCATATGTTATATTGTCTTGTTTTGGGTTGTTTACAAGATAAATATCAAGGCTCTCCATTCATTCAAATCAAGAGTCATGCTATATTGGGCTTGTTGTGCTTTCTGGAATCTATTCTATGTGTTTTTGTCGCTAATCTCCAGCTTTAACAAGTGAGTTATTCTCACCAGACAATATGTACCTATATAATTAGTAAATTGACACCCTGTGAATCTGTAGAAATATATTATCATGTTATACTTGACTATGTTATGATCATATGATGTTTATACACCTGTTATATCATATGTTACTGTTATTTAATGTTATTCTGTTATTTATATCAGTCATCACCATTGCAAGTTCCCTGTAGACTAGAATCACTATGGGTTGAAATGATACATACCCGAACGGACTTTAGAATAAGGAAAAATCGTTATGGGCTGAAATGATAGGCCTGAATGGTTTTTATTTAATTTATCTTAACTTGGGATTGCGGGTTTGAAATGATAGAACCCGGATTTTTCTTTTTAAACTGCGGATTGAAATGATACATATCCGTATCACTTGACCTAGGCTAGAAAACTATATACAGGCCCGTGGTTATTTTATAAAGTGTTTTAGATATTTTTAAGTATTTTAAAAATATAAATTTATGAAATTTGATTTAAACAGATTTTGAAATATTTTGAATTAAAGAAATTATGATTTTTTCTATGTGTTAAAAATGTAATTAATGAATGGTTAAACTGGATTTTTGAAATATAACTTAAGTTGGAAATTTGGAATTTTGGTTAAAAATGATATTTAAGTTATATAAATAAAATGGATATTAAATTCTATTTGGAAATGGTAAATATGATAATTTGATTAAATTTGAATTTAAGTGATTTATTAAAGTATAATTGATTTTTCTATGAATTCAAGTGGTTAAATAAATGAATGTTTAAAAGTGATCTTTTAAAATATAACTTGACTAGGAAATGTGAAATTTGGTTTTAATTAAAGGTTTAAGTTAATTCAATTGGAAATTTAGTTAAATTGTGAAATGGTAATTTAAATTTGAAGTGTTAAGTTTATTTGTTGAAAAGTGAAGAATTGGACACTTTTACACTTAAATTTATTAAGTAAATTGTTGAAATTTGATTTGATTATAAGGAATTTATTATGAAAAGATATATGTTAAATGATATGTAAATGAACATTTTAAATGTTAAAATATGATTTTTAAAATGTTTATGTGTTTTAAATTAAAGTTATTTAATTGCTGGAAATACACTAACACCTGAAATTAACTTTTAATAGCATTCAGAAATGCTATAGATTCTGTTTTGAACTAAAATTGTGTAAAAAGGAGCTATTATAGCATTTCTGAAATGTTGTAGTTGCTGTAGTTGAACTTAGAGGCTAATATTTGAACTCAGGCCTATTATAGCATTCTCTGGAAATGCTATAATGGTCTGCAGTCTATGTTGAAATCAAATTTAACCCTTGTTTTGAAATCTGAACTACCACAGCACTTCTGAAATGCCGCCTTTTCTGTTTTGAACTATAATTCAACTAAAACTGAGTTTTAACAGTAGTTATAAGTGTTGTCTTTGCTGATTAAAAATGTTTTCAAATATAACTTATAGCAGTTGTTTTTAAATGCTGTGAAATGCTGAAATTTTAATAATTAGGGGTTTTGACTTAGTAAACGAACTCAGAATGGTTTGAAAACTTTGGAAATTGAATACTTGATTTGAAAGTATAATAATTACACTTTTAAAAGGTTTAAATGAATTATTTTAATTGGAATATAAACTATTTTAAAGGTGATTTGAAATGATAGTAAATGAACGATATCTTTGAATTTAAAAGGTATATAAGGTTGAATATTTGGATTTGAACTGATAGGATATTTTATTATATTAAAATGATTTGAAATGAAGTTTTATAAGGATATGATATTTTATTATATTAAAATGATTTGAAATGAAGATTTGGAAAGATTGATATTTGATATAATAAAAATGATTTAAAATGAAGTTTTGGAAAGATATGATATTGGATATATTGTAATGATTTGAAATGAAGTCTTGAAATGATACGATATTTTAAATATATGGAAATGGTTTGGAATTGATTTAATCTTTATTTTGAGAAATATATGGTTTGAAATGATATTTTATTTGGAAGTAAAGTATTGCTTTAAAAGTTATAACCACGGGTTATAATAACGATTGGTTGTTAAAGAGACCGGGATCGGATATGGACATACTCTCTGTCGATACCGAAAACCACTTTGACAACTGTGTACGCGGTGGTGTTTCCAGAATGAAGTAAGATGGTGGCGACGATCCTAAGGTATATACGTGGACCCAACTCCCGTTTTTTGGCATAAGGTGGCTAAAACAGGAGCGATCTCGGACCAGTGAGGTAGCACCTCTTCTCGGACACATTTCTCCGATACCATTCTATTACTTTGTTATTTTTGGTGGCCACCCTTGATTTGGGAGTGTTGTCCGAGGTGGACGGTAGTGGCTGCTATGCGCTCCATCAGTCCGTGTGCGTAATTGGTATATCTACCCTGGCATTTCCTAGTTGTGCCGTGTCACCTACCATATCGAGCTTTACTACGATTATGATTTTAAGATCCGACCGCGTTAAGGTTCTCCATCCCCTTAACGCTATTTCCTATATGATTATACTTTACTGATTAGACACTACTGTATATAGCGTATATTACTATATAGTAAATAGTTTAACGGATCCTTAGAGAATGGGCGGTCCCAAGCATCTTCTAAGTTACTTGTACCTTTATTACAGTTCACTTGAGTTGGTTTACATTATATAAGTATATATTGTCCTGACTCGAGTGATTTGTGTTTTGCTTTACGCTCGGGTCAGCCTGAGTATTCACAGATTTGGATTTCCACCTTCTAGAGATTTGAATCGCTGGAGATTATCTGCTAGTCTTGTTCTATCAACTTCGGTCCCGTTGTTCTATTCAGCCTGTACTTGGTTATTGTATTGAGACTTCTGCTGTACTTTATTTCTTATGTTGTATCTTATGTAACTCTAATATATTTACATAGTAGCTTCATGAACTACTATTTCTTTTACTTCCGCTGCATTATTTTACTCTGTGTCTGTGATCTGTGATTATATTTATTTACTGTATATTCTGAGATTTGTCAAATTTTATTTACAACGCGGTATTTTGAGCAATTCAATTCCGACATGTGTGTCTGCCTATGCACTTGGCGGGTGCAACATGATAGGGAGTTCTCGCATTTGGGTTTGGTAGCGAGTGGATGACTCTTACTCCTACATGTCCTTGCGGGGTTGGTGCAGTCGAGAGGCTGGCCGTAAAGGCAGAACACAGGTACAGCTGTATGCTACGGTGGGCGTTACCCCACTGGCGACGTCCCGTTACAGTTGGTATCAGAGCTTTGGCTTTGAGGCAAAACTTAGAATGTATGGTAAATTTATTTACAGAATCACTTTCGTTCGAGTTTGAATCTCTTCCTTTTGATTCGATTTCCTTTGAATTTTGGAACGTTCCCTACGGTTCCAAAATCCATTCTTGTCCCTCACTATTCATCTTCTTTTGATTCTGGAGTATCCCATAACTCCACTTCGAATGATCTTTATAGTGAATTGGCGGTCTCGCCAATATTCTAATTTTCTTGTAAAAGGGTGAAAATCCTTTACAATCAGCATCGATTCACCAGAGATTTATATTTATCCTTGGTTTAGATGTTAATATCTTTTATTATTCCAAACTTTATCTCTTGAGATCGAACGTAGATTTATCCCAGAAAAATCCACATCGATCTTATTCTTTAAGTCACGGTTGACCTGGTTAAGGTTGTCCGCGATTTATTTAAGCTTGTTCATCTCCTTACTCTGTTATTTAATCATCTTGTCTTTTGTTCCAATATATCTTCCAAACATTTTGAACTGTACTTGTGAATTAATGTTTTGTTTTATATATTGTGTTCTTTGGGTTGTTGATGTTGATTTGGGTTTCCGATAGACGCTATCAATAGGATTTCTAAAACACTTTGATAGAATAAACTGACACGATATTATTTTAAAATTTGGTTAATAAAATAAATTTTGATACATAAGAAAATTTTATGGAACTTAATAAATTGATTTAAATTGATAATTTGAAATGATAATACTTGATTTATCATTTATTGTTCTACAAATGAATTTATAAATAGTTGTTTATAAATTTATTTGGGAACTGAAATGAATTTAAAACAAGAAATTTAAGAATTTAATTTCCGATGGATTTCAAACCTTGTGTTTAAAGTTTTAAAAGGATACATTATTTAAAGTATTTCCAAGTAGAAATTTGTTTCTAAATGTAACGACCCACTATTTTGGACCATTCAAATCGACAATAATCCACACATGTCAGACTTGAATAATTCAAAATAATAGATTGTTAATATAAATTGGCAAAACTCAGCATATACAGTAAATAAAATAATCACAGATCACAGACACAGAGTAATATAACAATAGTGCAGCAGAAACAAAAGAATAGTAGTTCATGAAGCTACTATATATATATATATAACAGAGTTAAACAAGATACAACAGAAGTCTCGAATACAATAGATATCTCAATACAATAGCCAAATACAAGATCTGAATACATCACTGGAATCAACTGAATAACTGAAAGCTGGATAGATAGCTGGATCTCCAAGCGAAGCTCCAACTCCAAAGGTGAGTCTCCAATACTGTTTCACTCAGTCTGACCCGAGCGTAAAGAAAACACAAAACACTCGAGTCAGGATTAACATTCTTATATCAATAAATCTAACTCAAGTGAAATAACGACTGAAATACGAGTAACTCAAAGGATGTTTGGGATAACCATCCTCTAAGGATCCGTTAAACTATCTACTATGTAGTAGAATATGCTAAGTAGATAATGTCTAATTAGTAAAGTACGATATCAAAATAGCGTTAAGTCATGGCCCATTCCACCCTTAACACATTTTTTATTCCCAAGAGCATATACAAGACCGTAGTTTCCCCAAAACCGGAAGTCACCAGAGGGCAATCCATATACTAAAGGTACAAACCAAAATCGTAGTGGTCGCGAATAGGATAATCAGTATGACAAGGTACATGAGGCAATACCAACTAGGATACTAGTAGTTGCGTGATCCGGACTGATGTTGGGCATAGCAGCTACTACCCCAACACCGCGAAACAACACTCCCATAATCGAGGGGTGCACCCAAATCGAATCACAAAAGTAATAGATATGGTAACGAAGAAGTGTGTCCGCTAGAGGTGGCGAACCTCAATGGCCCGGCGCGGCTCCTGTTTTAGTCATGTCAGGGGTCATCCAAAATCGTTCTCTTTCTTCAGTCAACGCGTTCACCAAACCATCCACTTCATTTTGGATCAACACTCCGCGTATATTAGTTATTAAAGTGGTTTCGGTATCGACAGAGAGTATGTCCATATCTGATCCCGGTCTCTTTAATAACTACGTATTATTACACCGATGGTCATTTAATAAAATTTCAAAATAGTTATATTTCAAAACCGACATATCATTGCCATTTCAAAACCATATCAATACGATATCACTTTCACTTCAAATAAATCCATTTCCAAAATCATATCACTTTCCAAAGTTATATTGCTTTCGAAATCATAAGTCTTTTAAAATCATAACACTTTGGAAATCAAAACTTGAAATTCATAACACTTTGAAATCCTAACACTTTCCTCTTAAACAGTTTAGATATTAAAATTTGTATATATAGAAAATAGCTTATAAAATAAAATAGTTTATATAAAATAGTTATAATTTAAAATAAAATAATTTATATAGAAAATGATTTATATTAAAATAATTTATATTAAAATTAATAAAGTAAAATATAAATAGTTTTAGATATAGTTTAAATACTTTATATAAAAATAGCTTCCTCAAATTTCACAAATCAATTCACATAAACTCGAATTCCAAAATTAAAATTTAATTAAATCTCAAATCACAAATTTCAATTCAATTTAGTTTCTCAATAAACCCTTTCAAATTATCGATTTCAAATGCCTATTTGAACCATAAATAAACCATTTCAATTTCAATATATTTCAAATTTTAAATATTCGACATTTCAAAACTAAATTCGATAATTCAATTTATGTCCCAATTTAATTTCATTACATTTAGTTTCCGAAATATTTCTTTAATCATTTCAATACATCAAAATACAACTTCAATTTTCAAATTTATATAGACAAAATATCCCATTTAAATTTATATAAGTTTGAAATATTCATTTAAGCCACTTCTTAATTAATTCAAGTTATAAAACATATCTTAAAATTTCAAATTTTATAGATTTCAAATCAACTTATTTAAGTATAATTCTTAAATAATTAAGAATTCCAAATCAATTCAAATTTATCTTTCAACCTGAAACATTATAAATTCTATATTTAAAAATATAATTTTTTCATAAATACTTGAACATATTTCATATTGATTCAAATCAACTTTATTAAATCAACTTTAATAAATCTTTAAAATCATTATTTATTTAAAACCATATATTTCTTTCAAAACCGTAGAAATGTTTTTCAAAAACATTTATATATAGACCAACGATGTCTGTATATAATTTTCTATCCTATGGTCAAGTGATACGGATATTTATCATTTCAATCCGCAATTTAAATTATATTCGGGTATATATCTTTTCAACCCGAAATCCCAAATTCAATTTAATTTGAAAATCGCTTGGGTTTATCATTTCAACCCATAACGATTTTCTCCTATTCTAACGTCCGTTCGGGTATGTATCATTTCAACCCATAGTGATTCTATACTAACAGGGAACTTGCAGAGTGATAACAGATATGATAATAATATAACAACGGTAACAGGCATATATCATCAGTATAAATAACAGATAAGGGTGTCAGATGTCACAGGTGAACAGATACAGATGATGGCATATATATATATATCAATATAAATAACAGATAATGATGTCAGGTGTCATAGGTGAACAGATACAGATGATGTCATAGATATAACAATATAAATAACTAATAGCAGCATATTTCAATTGTCGTTTCAATTGAAATCAAATTTAATAAATATAAGAACGTTAATCGTGAGTGATTGCTCACCTTTCGAGGCTAGAGATGGACGGAATGAGATGGGTTACAAATCAAGCACGCATTCCAAAGCAAAATAGATTAATTGGCACGAATTCGACGGATAGAGCTGATAATAGAAATAGACGAAATCAAATCAGAACTGGATGGGTGAAGATCAGTGGTGTAAGTGCACTTATGTATATAACTATATATATAAAATCATATTTTAAATTCAAAACATTTTAAAAATATATATATATATATATACATTTCAAAATTATTATTTAATCAAAACACGTATAAAAAAATCTTAATAAAATATATATTTAAAATCGATATTGAATTTAAACATACGTATTACAACATCAAAATCTTTATATATCAAGATCACGTTATTAGATTTAAACATATATTTAAAATATATACATATTATACTTAAAAATCAATACTTAGAATTATGTATTACCAAACAACAGCATAAAATTATATATACATGTACACATCTATATTACTGTATGACACGTACATAAAATATAAACTTATATACTTGCAACATAAACTAGACACTGACCAATTTTATATACTTTTTATATATATAACAGGACTCATATACATACACTGACTTTGTATATATAACCTGCAACCTAACCTATATATGAACCAGTGTACGATACAATAAATATGCAGACAATATAAATTTTTATGTAAGTTATATATATAAATAAACCAACATATAAACTCACTTACATAAGTAGACACCTATATAAATTATACTATAACATACGTATATCCAATAACTTGTAAACAGATACAATATAAAATAAACAACAACCCTTAACTTGCGTATATAAAGTATTTTTATACTAAATATTGTAAGCAAGACGTTTGCAGACCCTATAAATTAAAAGGTAAAATCCATATATATATTTATAATATATATGCATAAGTTATACTTAAAAATCACGGTATCTATACATATATATACGAACACATTATAGGCAAAACATGTTAAACCACTCTATCACCATGTTATATTTAAAAGTAACATTCACGCTTTAAGGCACAATACTACTAACATATATTAGCCATACGTGATATATATGCTGATGTAAATTAACTCCTAGGTAGCTAACGTATTATATATATAAAACTTTTAAAGTCTAACCTTTGTACTTTATACATAAATAAGAAGCTGCTCTTGATTGCATGGGCCGATAGGCAAAAGAGGATAAGGCTGCACGGTGAGGATTGCGTTGGCTGACATCGATGTGGTGGCCGACGTGGTGAGTGGAAGTAGAAAACACGGGCTGCCATCTGCATGAACCCGGCTTCGACTCTAGCGTGGGGAGTCGCACGCGTGTATGAGATGCGGGTTTGGTGTCATGGGTGAGCGTGCATGGCTGTGGTCGAGTGGCGGTGGAGGAGAAGAGGAAGGACGGAGGGTGGTGTTCGGCAGGGGGAAGGTGATGGCGTTGGGTCAGTCGTTTGGATGGGGCGGTTGGTCGGTGGTGGTTGAGGAGATGAACGGCGAGGAATGGAAGAGGAGCTGCCGCTTGCGTCGAAGGTGATGGTGGCGGCACAAATGAAGTGATGACGAGTATGGGAAGAGGTGGAGAAGACAACAGAGCAACACTATTTTTTTTTCTCTTAGTATATACGAACGAAAATGAAATGGAGCCTATTCATGTTGGGAACTGATGAGAAACTATGTAACGACCCGACTTTCCAGACCCGGAAAATCGAACCATTTTAGTTAAGAAGAAGAGGTAGGAGAAGAAAAATAGAAGACAACATCAGAATCTAACCATCGCAGCGGAATAAAATATAATATATATATCAACAGATCTTTACACAAATCTAAACTATATCTGTTTATACAATATAGCATCAGAGTATACACCAGAGAACACATAACATACAACTGGACAATAACCATATCATGTCCTCAATACAACAGAGTACAACAATCAACACAGCGGAATATATATATATATATATATATATATATATAAACAAGTACGGGAGATACGTCTCGCCATCCAGCTCATCTCCTGAGCTCCACAGCATCATATCCTGTAATCTATAATACTCGGTCTGACCCGAGCATCATATAAAACAATACCCGAGTCAGTCTGGAAAACCAGCGTGAGAAAATCACACTCAAATTGATTATTAAAGTTTCAAAATCTTTTGAAAATAAAAGCATCTCGTAAGACCGCGCCACAAATAAACATGTCGGGTTTTTACCTTACGATAGCTAAAACACTTTATATCAAAATCCTCTGATATTATAATAGTGTCTACAGAAAGTAAAATAGAATCTAGCTGAAATGCTTGCATCTCACATTTCAGCAATAGTTGGGCACAATCAAAACCGTACAGGCACGTAGGGAGAATGGATTTCCAACGAATGACTAGGCACTGGGGTACCACCTGTCACAGTACGTGGCCTAGATCACAGTACCGAGGAGTACGCCCGCTCCCCTGCAACACAAGACCGGAATCATCCCTTACTGGACAATTCCAAATAAAATCACCCCACGGTTGGGATCAGCAACCGCACCACTAAGCCGAAATAAAAGGGACATCTAGACAGGGATGACCTTACTCTCAAGTGGGGGCTACCCACGAAGCCTTGCTGCATAACCCCTGATTTTCAGTCATTCCCGGTTGATGAGGCTTGAGGCTAAACGTTACCTTTTCAGAACATATCCCTTAGAATGCCCATCGTCCACCTGACGATGTCACGAAAGCATTCGTCCATACAAGTCCGTCCCGGGTTCGAACGGAACCGAAGGCACTATTCCTACTACATCCATTTTGGAAATATCCTCAGGATTATTAGCCACTAGCCCTTGCACTTCACTGCTCCATCTTCGACTCTGAACACGTTACACGAAACGTACAAACCGGATCGAAGTGGTACTCGAGTCTCCAGACCTAGAATCCCGGTATACGGAAACTCGATCCCGGTCTCTTCGAAACGATCAGCGCATTTGGCCAATATTGATAGTCGGTTATTTAACTATCAATTAACATCCACAAGCAACCATCACACAATAAATAATTTCCCACATTATTTATTTGCCCAAATATCTTTCCAAGATATATTTCCAATTTTCAAAGCTCATTTGAAAACAATTTCAAAACAGTTTCCGCTTACGGAATACATTTCCCAAATAATTATTTCCACTGAATCACCAAGTACAAAATACTTTTAATTTTAAAATAATTTAAAAACACTTTATTTTAAATATATCTTATAACATTGAAATTAAACTACTTTAATACTTTATTAAAAATATATACTTTAAAATAAACCACTTTATAAATATAAACTAAATTTCTCCCTTTAAAACATAATAGCAAATCACTTTTATATAATTACTACAATAATATATTTTTGGAAATACTTACTTTGGAAATTAACATTTAAAAAGACAAATTTTATAAAACAGGCTTTTTTTTAAACATACTTAAAACTTTTAACTTATATTTAAAATTGCTTTGAAAAACGTACTTGGCAATCCAAGAAATACACTTCTCTTCACATCCTTTAAAAATAAATCAACATTTATTTTTAAACCAATTCATATCCCTTTATAAATTCCCACCTTGAATTTATATTTCAAATATCCTCTGATATTCCATTTCACTTTATAAACCCAGTTTATATCTCCAAAATCTCATTTCTCTTTAAATTTCAAATCCTAAAATATTTAAATCAATTTACAATTGATTTCCCAATTTATTTTACTTTGAAATAAATTTCCTTACTTAATCCATTTATTTCCAAATTCATTAACTTCCAGATTTTATTTCTCATTTTGATTTAAAATCTTTAAACTGAACACAAGTTTCAGATTCCCCAAATTACTTCTTCTTTTTTTTATTACATTTAAACATTGAATTAATAAATTATTTATTCTTTTAAATAATATCACATAAGTTTAAAATTCATTATCCTCATGTTAATTCAAAATCCCCTTTAACCATATTTGTTCGAATTTAGAAATTGCTTTATTTCTTTTACAATTCATTATTTAAGTTATTCAAATTCATTAGAATTATTTAACTTAAAAATTTACTCTTTTATTTCTTTCAAAATTTCTATTCTAGAGATTTTGATAACTCAGCATTATCCAAATCGGTCCAACCAAACCATAACATCCAATTATCCATATATTTCATCACAGGATATCAAAAATCATATCACAGAATATTTAAACAAAATTAAATATTTTGAGGAATCCAGTTGGATCCCTCCAACCTGTTTCCCTGCATCCACAGATGTTAGCACAATACCAATTCCACTTCAAGGTGGAATATCGCGGTATATGGGATTTATATAAAATCATCCGCTATTATGCGGCGCATAGGGCCTCATCCGCTATATAATGCGGGAATAACAATTCCAATATATACATATGCCAATATATATATATTGGTATATACTACTATATATATCACATCCATCAGATCAACCATTCAATAAATTATTTAAATTTAACCATTTAAATTTAAATTTAACTGAGTGAGATTAACTCACCTTGTATTTAAAAGTTGCAATCCATTCCCATTCATTTCCATTCCAGCTTGTTCCATGATTTTGAACCTTGTATAAACGTTATACACTTTATTTATATTTGAATTAACTTAAATGATCAATTTCCATAAAATAACCTTAATTGGCAATTGATTTACATTAGAACTAATTCTTCCTTTAAGTACTCTCCTAGTAATTGGAATTTTGGTCTATTAAACGATATACCTCCATTATTTTAAAGTTAACTGGTAAATGAAAAGAGGTATATATTTATTTTCTACTTTTCCTTTCAAAATCTTATTTATATTTTCTGCATATACACACATTCGATTTAATAAAATTCCTATTCTACCCAAAACTCATCTACACATAAACTTCTCTGTTTATCTTATATATGTTTAAATTAAAACATGTATGTGAATCTATGTGCGTGTGTATTAACTTTAAAACAAAATTATTTTACACCTCTGTAATTATTATTTTTCCTAGTTTACTGTATACACATAGATAAAAGAAAAAGAAAAAGGGCCCGCATATACCTCACCGCGATTTACCCTCCATCGAACACCCCTAAAATCACGGCACAGACAAACTCGAGTATGAGCCATCCTCGAGAGGCACTGCGACAATCGAAACCATCGTGACGTCGCCAGCGAGCTTCCAGGCTTCCAACGCCTCACACGAACCCAAAATCGACTCGGCTCGAGCCACGTCGCTGCCACGAATTGAGCCACCAGACGTTGCGCCGTTGTCGCTCGTGAATCCAAGCCCTACTCGACTTCGACGCTATCAAATGCTTTTAAAACGAGCATTGCGTCACCGCCTTTCCCAAGTTACGAGCCTGCTTCTCGAACGAATGCGATTCGTTCGATTTTGAGAGGATTCCGATTCAATTGATTCACCTTGAATTGGAACTGGAAGGGAACGATTTTGGGTTTTCGAATTGAACAGAACGCGATCACTTTTTTTTCTTTTCTGATTCGTGGAATTGAAATGAAGAGAGAAAATATTGTTCAGCCATTTATATACTTTATGATTTTGTTTTGATTTTTTTCAAAGTCGAACTGATTTGTTCGATTCTGGTTTGAAAATTAGGAAGGGGACAAAGATAAAATATCAATAGGGGATAGCTTCCTATGTACGCCTGTTTTGTTAATATAAATATCTCTGACTTGTTGACTTAAATTTTATTATATTACAAAACTTCAAAACGACTCGTTAATCGTCAATTACAATTTTGAACTCCTCTTAAGAAATGCCGCTAGGCGATTATAAGGTTTTACCTATATTTCGAACACAATGGCACGTGTTTCGAAGGCTAATTCGATCATTTGCGCGAGTTACAGAAGTAAACGATAAATTTTAAGTTAAATCGGTTAAAATAGTTTCTAAGCGTTTTGAGCTGCCAGGGTCAAATGACAACTCCGATTACTACGAAAATTGAAATCCGATAATAACTAACTATAACGGATCCAATGGAACTGGTTTCGTCGAATTCCGAGACTGTGCCTCGGAAGGCTATTTTTAAGTTCCATTTAAAACGATAAAATTTTCAAAGCTGAACGAATCACTGTTAAATTCAATTTTAATCCTTCTATTATCCTCAGTATTATCGATATAAATTTTATAGGCTTTTGATCTATTTTTAACCAGCTTTAAATTCCAGATTCAATAATTTACCCAATTCCGATAATTAAATTCAATAATTAATTATCCAATAAATATTGATATTTGAAGTTGGAGTTAAAAATTAACCTTTGAATATTTAAAATTAATTAAATATTCCCATTTCCAATGTCTAGAATTCCGGGTCGTCACATTCCTCCTCCCTTAAAAGAATTTCGTCCTCGAAATTACTAGTTAGGAAGAATGATTCAATCCCCGTTAACTATTCCCCAAATTCAAACAGTTTTAACAATACCCAAACAATCTTTTATTAATGATACACTAATCATCTTTTAACTTTCCAAACTTATTCATGAGTTCAACTCATACCACCTACTTATCCATTCAAATTTAAATTTGTATTCAAATTTTGAACTATCAAAATTTCTCAAAAATTTTTCTAACTCCCTGAATTTCCGAAAAAATTTGCCAGCGTCTCCTTTGCGCGGCTAGCTCGGTACAACTACAAAATGGCTCTACGGCCTCTCAATCTCAAAAAGAAAACAAAAAGCCAAGTGGCTGGATCAAAAACCCAATCAAATTTCATATAGAAATTCAAATACATACCTCTTTGTCGGGCCATTAAATTTTATCTTCTAAAATCAAAATCCCAATTTATCCATTGCTTTTATACACCTGTATATCCTACTAAGCAATAATATTCAATCACCATTCCAAAGCCATTTATACTTTCCTTACAAATTTTCAACATTTGTTTTACTTAAGCCCGTACGATGCACATATATCATCCGTACGCAATATCACATTCGATCGCTCAATCGATCACACAATTTCACTTCCGAACTAGTATCGTCCACCCGACTTCCTAGTGCGGACTCAGATCTGGTTTCTTGATCAGAAACCGTCATTCTCCTTGCATAGTCACAAACTATGATAGAGAATATCCAGAATCAATCAACAATCCATATCCAGGCTCGCCGTTGAAAATCGAGTGAAAAATCCTAATTCGGATCGATAAAACTATCTCGAAATTCTGTGTTCGACATCTGGACCAAATAGCTATGCGAATAAAATAATATACGTACATCTTACGTATAAATTCCAATTGATTATCAATTTCATCAATTCTCTTTTATTCACATTCATTTTGATTGTTATCCCCTTATTCACAACTATCCCATTTCACAACTTCAGTTTTAGTCTTCATTCAACTATTCACTTAGTATATATTTTTTTTTTCCAAAATTACTAAGTATATTTCCAATACCAATTTTCCCAAGAATTTCATTCTTCAATTCTTAAGTTCATATAAATTTTCTTATATTTATTTACTACTTCACCACTGAAGTGTATATATTCAAATTGAACTCCCATTTCATATGAATTTCAACTTACTTCAATTTACTACTTCATTTCCAATTTTTTCTTAAATTCAATTCATCTTCATCTTCCAAAATTTGAATTTTATTTAGCTCGAAAACAATCCAAGTTAATTCATTCAATAACTATTTCTCAACTTATTTAAACCACTCTTCTGTTTGAGTTCAGTTTCCATTCAACATTTACTTAAGTCAATAACGTAAGTTTATTTTCCATTTAACCAACCCTTTAAAGTTTTATTTCCATCTTTCATTTGATTCTTATTTAATCAAATTCCATTCATTTATTTAATATAAGTGGTTCATTCACTCAATCATTATGAATTTTATTTTCCATACTCAATTCATATGGAATTATTTTATTAATAACCAGGCCATTTCCAATTTATTTTCACTTATTTGGATTTCATTCGCAATTCAAACCATCACTATTTTAATCCAATTACATTAACTCACAATTCAATTTCATTAACTAACTTATTATCTAATTAGTTCCTCCGCTGGTTAAAATTAAATACTTGCTTTTTAATTCCAAATATCACTTTACTTAATTTCCTTAAGTTCAATTTATTCTATAATTCAAGTTTGGATTTATTTAAAAATTAAGATTACTCATCTTAGTCGTTTCCATTTGATAATTACAATTTCAAATTATAACTCTTAATGGTTCAAAGTAATGGATTCCCATTTATAACTTACAATTTCATTTCTATTCATAAGTTTTAACTCACTTACTTACGATCTAGGACTATTCATTTAAGTCCATTTTCATCTTTACAAATCAAATTTCAAATTATTACACTTAAGAACTTAAGAATATGAGTTTCTTTACACAATTATAAGCATTCTACATTACCTTTATATTCAATTCAGTTCGACTTCAACTTATTTACATTTAATTCAATTCCAATTCTCAATTTTATTTAACCTTAAGTTAAATTCAAATATATTTTATTCACCTTCATATACTCGAATTAAATTTTAATTCCAGGATACAAATTTTATACGAATTTTACAATTCATTCACCTTCAAGTTCTCTAACTCTTTTATCTACCAACTTATATTACTCATTTAGTTAATTTCATCTCATAATTATAATCCCAGAATTAAACTTTCATTCCCTTCTTATTTCAATCAACTTCATTCTATACTTTATAGTGTTGATTCATTTAAAATTTCCACATTTTTATTTTAAATAGAATTCCCAGAATTAAATTGCCCGGTTTTATTTCAAAACCATTTTGAATCCATAAATAACTCATACATATCTGGTATATCACCTCAAATCCCAATTTCCAAAACAATCTGCTTTTACCAAACAATTTTCCCCTTTGAATTTCAAAACCAACCCAGTTCACAATCACTTCCAATTTAAAACAGTTTGGTAGCAATTTCTCTTTGGAAACTCGAAAATAGACATCGATGATGCTGCAGTCATCACCGAAATTATTTTCCAGCGACCGAAAGAGAATTTAATGCTTTTATCACTTTAAAACCTTTCAAACTTTTTTTAAATTCCAAATTCACCAGATTTCAAATCCAATTCAAAAATATTCATGAAATAATATCACCATTATTTCCCCAAAACCTTTAAAACTATTTTAAATCCAAAGGAATTTAAACCTTTCCCAAAACTTCAAATTCAAAATCCATTCAATTTTATATCCAAACATTACTCTGGAATTCTATCACATTTTATTTCAAGTTATAAGTCACATTTACAATTTACATTTACAAATTTCATTTGTTTATGAATTTATCTCATTTGATTATAAATCACATTTGTAATTCACATTTGTATATAAAGTTTATTTCAATTTATAAATTTCATTTAGTCTATATTTCAAATTCCATCTTGTTATATAAATTTATTCTTCAACTTAAGTTATAAGTTTCCAATTTCTACTCAATAATGAGACTAACTCATTATTGTCATTTTCTAACAACCAAGCATCCAAATATATAACCATAATAATTTTTGAAATTTTTTTTCTTTTATATACAAAATAATTTGGGCAAAATTATTTCATTCACCCTATTTAAAACAATACTGTGTCGAACTGTTCTATTCAAGTGTTTAGAAACCCCTTCGATACAGTTGTCCAGACTGTATCGACGAAGGTTCGTATGCCACTCAATAAACCAACCAACACAATATAAAACCATTTTATATTCACTAACAAATACGCGCTCATATCTATTACTACTCTCAAAATTCCCACCAGAGCCAAGGTTATCGCCAACCTTTGCTCTGATACCACTGTAACGACCCGACTTTCCAGACCCGGAAAATCGAACCATTTTAGTTAAGAAGAAGAGGTAGGAGAAGAAAAATAGAAGACAACATCAGAATCTAACCATCGCAGCGGAATAAAATATAATATATATATATCAACAGATCTTTACACAAATCTAAACTATATCTGTTTATACAATATAGCATCAGAGTATACACCAGAGAACACATAACATACAACTGGACAATAACCATATCATGTCCTCAATACAATAGAGTACAACAATCAACACAGCGGAATATATATATATATATAAACAAGTACGGGAGATACGTCTCGCCATCCAGTTCATCTCCTGAGCTCCACAGCATCATATCCTGTAATCTATAATACTCGGTTTGACCCGAGCATCATATAAAACAATACCCGAGTCAGTCTGGAAAACCAGCGTGAGAAAATCACACTCAAATTGATTATTAAAGTTTCAAAATCTTTTGAAAATAAAAGCATCTCGTAAGACCGCGCCACAAATAAACATGTCGGGTTTTTACCTTACGATAGCTAAAACACTTTATATCAAAATTCTCTGATATTATAATAGTGTCTACAGAAAGTAAAATAGAATCTAGCTGAAATGCTTGCATCTCACATTTCAGCAATAGTTGGGCACAATCAAAACCGTACAGGCACGTAGGGAGAATGGATTTCCAACGAATGACTAGGCACTGGGGTACCACCTGTCACAGTACATGGCCTAGATCACAGTACCGAGGAGTACGCCCGCTCCCCTGCAACACAAGACCGGAATCATCCCTTACTGGACAATTCCAAATAAAATCACCCCACGGTTGGGATCAGCAACCGCACCACTAAGCCGAAATAAAAGGGACATCTAGACAGGGATGACCTTACTCTCAAGTGGGGGCTACCCACGAAGCCTTGCTGCATAACCCCTGATTTTCAGTCATTCCTGGTTGATGAGGCTTGAGGCTAAACGTTACCTTTTCAGAACATATCCCTTAGAATGCCCATCGTCCACCTGACGATGTCACGAAAACATTCGTCCATACAAGTCCGTCCCGGGTTCGAACGGAACCGAAGGCACTATTCCTACTACATCCATTTTGAAAATATCCTCAGGATTAGTAGCGACTAGCCCTTGCACTTCACTGCTCCATCTTCGACTCTGAACACGTTACACGAAACGTACAAACCGGATCAAAGTGGTACTCGAGTCTCCAGACCTAGAATCCCGGTATACGGAAACTCGATCCCGGTCTCTTCGAAACGATCAGCGCATTTGGCCAATATTGATAGTCGGTTATTTAACTATCAATTAACATCCACAAGCAACCATCACACAATAAATAATTTCCCACATTATTTATTTGCCCAAATATCTTTCCAAGATATATTTCCAATTTTCAAAGCTCATTTGAAAACAATTTCAAAACAGTTTCCGCTTACGGAATACATTTCCCAAATAATTATTTCCACTGAATCACCAAGTACAAAATACTTTTAATTTTAAAATAATTTAAAAACACTTTATTTTAAATATATCTTATAACATTGAAATTAAACTACTTTAATACTTTATTAAAAATATATACTTTAAAATAAACCACTTTATAAATATAAACTAAATTTCTCCCTTTAAAACATAATAGCAAATCACTTTTATATAATTACTACAATAATATATTTTTGGAAATACTTACTTTGGAAATTAACATTTAAAAAGACAAATTTTATAAAACAGGCTTTTTTTTTTAAACATACTTAAAACTTTTAACTTATATTTAAAATTGCTTTGAAAAACGTACTTGGCAATCCAAGAAATACACTTCTCTTCACATCCTTTAAAAATAAATCAACATTTATTTTTAAACCAATTCATATCCCTTTATAAATTCCCACCTTGAATTTATATTTCAAATATCCTCTGATATTCCATTTCACTTTATAAACCCAGTTTATATCTCCAAAATCTCATTTCTCTTTAAATTTCAAATCCTAAAATATTTAAATCAATTTACAATTGATTTCCCAATTTATTTTACTTTGAAATAAATTTCCTTACTTAATCCATTTATTTCCAAATTCATTAACTTCCAGATTTTATTTCTCATTTTGATTTAAAATCTTTAAACTGAACACAAGTTTCAGATTCCCCAAATTACTTCTTCTTCTTTTTTATTACATTTAAACATTGAATTAAAATAAATTATTTATTCTTTTAAATAATATCACATAAGTTTAAAATTCATTATCCTCATGTTAATTCAAAATCCCCTTTAACCATATTTGTTCGAATTTAGAAATTGCTTTATTTCTTTTACAATTCATTATTTAAGTTATTCAAATTCACTAGAATTATTTAACTTAAAAATTTACTCTTTTATTTCTTTCAAAATTTCTATTCTAGAGATTTTGATAACTCAGCATTATCCAAATCGGTCCAACCAAACCATAACATCCAATTATCCATATATTTCATCACAGGATATCAAAAATCATATCACAGAATATTTAAACAAAATTAAATATTTTGAGGAATCCAGTTGGATCCCTCCAACCTGTTTCCCTGCATCCACAGATGTTAGCACAATACCAATTCCACTTCAAGGTGGAATATCGCGGTATATGGGATTTATATAAAATCATCCGCTATTATGCGGCGCATAGGGTCTCATCCGCTATATAATGCGGGAATAACAATTCCAATATATACATATGCCAACATATATATATTGGTATATACTACTATATATATCACATCCATCAAATCAACCATTCAATAAATTATTTAAATTTAACCATTTAAATTTAAATTTAACTGAGTGAGATTAACTCACCTTGTATTTAAAAGTTGCAATCCATTCCCATTCATTTCCATTCCAGCTTGTTCCATGATTTTGAACCTTGTATAAACGTTATACACTTTATTTATATTTGAATTAACTTAAATGATCAATTTCCATAAAATAACCTTAATTGGCAATTGATTTACATTAGAACTAATTCTTCCTTTAAGTACTCTCCTAGTAATTGGAATTTTGGTCTATTAAACGATATACCTCCATTATTTTAAAGTTAACTGGTAAATGAAAAGAGGTATATATTTATTTTCTACTTTTCCTTTCAAAATCTTATTTATATTTTCTGCATATACACACATTCGATTTAATAAAATTCCTATTCTACCCAAAACTCATCTACACATAAACTTCTCTGTTTATCTTATATATGTTTAAATTAAAACATGTATGTGAATCTATGTGCGTGTGTATTAACTTTAAAACAAAATTATTTTACACCTCTGTAATTATTATTTTTCCTAGTTTACTGTATACACATAGATAAAAGAAAAAGAAAAAGGGCCCGCATATACCTCACCGCGATTTACCCTCCATCGAACACCCCTAAAATCACGGCACAGACAAACTCGAGTATGAGCCATCCTCGAGAGGCACTGCGACAATCGAAACCATCGTGACGTCGCCAGCGAGCTTCCAGGCTTCCAACGCCTCACACGAACCCAAAATCGACTCGGCTCGAGCCACGTCGCTGCCACGAATTGAGCCACCAGACGTTGCGCCGCTGTCGCTCGTGAATCCAAGCCCTACTCGACTTCGACGCTATCAAATGCTTTTAAAACGAGCACTGCGTCACCGCCTTTCCCAAGTTACGAGCCTGCTTCTCGAACGAATGCGATTCGTTCGATTTTGAGAGGATTCCGATTCAATTGATTCACCTTGAATTGGAACTGGAAGGGAACGATTTTGGGTTTTCGAATTGAACAGAACGCGATCACTTTTTTTTCTTTTCTGATTCGTGGAATTGAAATGAAGAGAGAAAATATTGTTCCGCCATTTATATACTTTATGATTTTGTTTTGATTTTTTTCAAAGTCGAACTGATTTATTCAATTCTGGTTTGAAAATTAGGAAGGGGACAAAGATAAAATATCAATAGGGGATAGCTTCCTATGTACGCCTATTTTGTTAATATAAATATCTCTGACTTGTTGACTTAAATTTTATTATATTACCAAACTTCAAAACGACTCGTTAATCGTCAATTACAATTTTGAACTCCTCTTAAGAAATGCCGCTAGGCGATTATAAGGTTTTACCTATATTTCGAACACAATGGCACGTGTTTCGAAGGCTAATTCGATCATTTGCGCGAGTTACAGAAGTAAACGATAAATTTTAAGTTAAATCGGTTAAAATAGTTTCTAAGCGTTTTGAGCTGCCAGGGTCAAATGACAACTCCGATTACTACGAAAATTGAAATCCGATAATAACTAACTATAACGGATCCAATGGAACTGGTTTCGTCGAATTCCGAGACTGTGCCTCGGAAGGCTATTTTTAAGTTCCATTTAAAACGATAAAATTTTCAAAGCTGAACGAATCACTGTTAAATTCAATTTTAATCCTTCTATTATCCTCAGTATTATCGATATAAATTTTATAGGCTTTTGATCTATTTTTTAACCAGCTTTAAATTCCAGATTCAATAATTTACCCAATTCCGATAATTAAATTCAATAATTAATTATCCAATAAATATTGATATTTGAAGTTGGAGTTAAAAATTAACCTTTGAATATTTAAAATTAATTAAATATTCCCATTTCCAATGTCTAGAATTCCGGGTCGTCACAAACTAAAAGTAGGTACGCTTTGAATTCTGGTAACGGTTCAATTCCCTTGATTTCAGCTGAAAAGCTATTCAATGCAATTGATTAATTTCTTGAGCTGCACGGTAAAGATTTAAGAAGGATTGGGAAAGTAAAAGTCACCATTTCGGTACCGGTATAACATACAGTTTATTGCTTCCGTTGCGTGCCGGACCCCAAAACACAGAAATGAATATACCGTAAAGATCAGCATGACGAGACGATCAAAATGGTATATAGATATCAGTGGTATGATTGAATTATAAAAATTCGAATTTTCTAATAGCGAAAAATGCAAGAAAAACGCTGAAAAAGAAGATCGACGGAGCCAAAGATGTCCGAATTTGGAAAAACGACAAGCTGACATCTTGCTCAGAAGATGGTTTAGAATTTTTCTATGTAAAAATATTTAGGTTTCGGAAACATTTTATTTTCATCGCTTTTTAACTGATTAAATTGAAGTAAATTTACGCGCGAAATAAACTTTCATATTTCCGGACGAAAATTTACCAGTTGCTATGTTTAACTAAACGCATTCCAAATATCAAATTTATATTTCAAAATTTTATCGTTAAATTTTCACAAAATTTCAGTTAATTACGTTATAAAAACATTTAAAATTTACGGGTCGTTACATTCTCCTCCACTCAAAACTTTTCGTCCCCGAAAAGGAAGGAGGTAGGAGAATAGAAACAACCAAAAAGAAATAGATTGGAATACAAGTAAAAAAATTAATTCAAATCATATAAATTTCAATTTAAATTAATTAATATTTAACAATTTGGTTAAATCCTTTTAGTTCACTTTAGTTAAATTAATCTATCTATTTCTAAATTCATTATCTTATTATCCAACTATCTTCAATTTATAATTTCTAAAACCATAAATTTGAATAGCCTTTTATTATAATCATATTTTTTCAGCAATTTAAATTCTTCTTTATTCCAAATTATTGTTGAATTAATTCTACTTAATATATCTAATCACATATACTTAACCCATATAAATTAATTTAAACCATAAAAGTTTCGATTTAAATTAATTTACATCTACTAATTGCTTTTAAATTCAAGGTATTTCCATATGTTGATCAAATTTCAATTTATTAATTCTTTCAAAACAAATTTATTAATTCTTTCAAAACAAATTTATTTCATTATTAACTGAGTTTACTAATTATCCTATCTAACTCTATTAACATCTTTATAATCAAAATTTAGTGTATAACATTTATTATAAACACTCAAATTTTATTTATAAATTCAATTTATCTTATATATTATCCAATTACATATTCAATTTCTGAATGATTTTAGGTAAGTTGTATTAGAATGTAGTTGAACAATATACAAATAAAATTTCCCAATTCAATTATTCAAGTTTAAATATTTATTCCAAATTTTGGTCTTATTTATAATTGAAATCATCCTTTAACAAAATTTAAGAATTAGATTTTCGATTAACCTTAAACAATTTAGAGATATATAATGTATTTATATCAAATCAAATTAAATTTTAAAATAAGATACCTATATATATGTGAATCAAAATATACTGAAGAATTCAAATCAAAATATTTTTTTTCAAAACAAAATCGTAGCAAAGCTACAGAATGGTTTCTCCACTTCGAAACTCGAAAATGAATGTCGATGACGCTGCAGTCATCACCGAAATTATTTTCCAGCGACAAAAGAGAAGAGTACTGATTTCAACATTTAAAAATTCTTTGAAAACGGTTTCTATTCGAAAATAGCTTTAATAATATACATTTTAAAACCAAAGTTGAAATCACCGGAAATCAAATTCTCAAATTCCTGATTTTTAAAATTCATTTCGATTCCAAATCAATTTATAAACCATGTTTATAAATTCATTTAGAACAATAAATGATAATCAAATATTATCATTCAACAACCAATTTAATTAATTATTTAATTCCAGAAAATCCTATACTTATATATATATAATATAATCATACGAATCTATTCAATTTACCAAATTTGAAATAATATTGTGTCAGTTTGCTCTATTCAAGTGTTTTGGAAATCCTATCGATAGCGTTGATCAGACGAATCGATCGAAAACCCAAATCAACATCAACAACTCAAACAACACAATATCTAAAACATTTAAATATAGATTACAAATACACTCCCTCACTCGGATATCCTCGAATGGATTTCAAAACAAAGATAGAGATTCAGATTAGAGAAACTCTAACTAAAAGAATTCAACTAAAAGGTAGACCTGATAGGGAGATAAGATAATTGAGTTTTCAAACAGAAGATTGGACAAACTTATATAAATCGCGGGTAACCTTAATCGGGTCAACCGTGATTCCAAGAATAAATTCGATGTAGAATTTTACGACAAATCGACATCCGATCGCCAAAGATAGAATTCGGGTATAACAAAAGATAACAGCATCGTAAACCGAGGATATAGAAATCTTCAGTGAATCAATGCTGGTTGTACAGGATTTTCACTCTTTTACAAATTATTCAGATATTGGCGAGACCTCCGATTTATTATAGAGATCATTCGAAGTGGAGTTATGGGATACTCCATAATCAAAAGAAGACAAATAGGGAGAGACAAGAATGAATTTTGGAACCGCAGGGAGCGTTCCAAAGTTCAAAGGAAATCGAGTCAAAAGGAAGAGATTCAACTCGAACGAAAGTGATTCTGTAAATAAATTTACTATATATGCTAAGTTTTGCCTAGAGCCAAAGCTCTGATACCACTGTAATGACCCACTATTTTGGACCATTCAAATCGACAATAATCCACACATGTCAGACTTGAATAATTCAAAATAATAGATTGTTAATATAAATTGGCAAAACTCAGCATATACAGTAAATAAAATAATCACAGATCACAGACACAGAGTAATATAACAATAGTGTAGCGGAAACAAAAGAATAGTAGTTCATGAAGCTACTATATATATATATATAACAGAGTTAAACAAGATACAACAGAAGTCTCGAATACAATAGATATCTCAATACAATAGCCAAATACAAGATCTGAATACATCACTGGAATCAACTGAATAACTGAAAGCTGGATAGATAGCTGGATCTCCAAGCGAAGCTCCAACTCCAAAGGTGAGTCTCCAATACTGTTCACTCAGTCTGACCCGAGCGTAAAGAAAACACAAAACACTCGAGTCAGGATTAACATTCTTATATCAATAAATCTAACTCAAGTGAAATAACGACTGAAATACGAGTAACTCAAAGGATGTTTGGGATAACCATCCTCTAAGGATCCGTTAAACTATCTACAATGTAGTAGAATATGCTAAGTAGATAATGTCTAATCAGTAAAGTACGATATCAAAATAGCGTTAAGTCATGGCCCATTCCACCCTTAACACATTTTTTATTCCCAAGAGCATATACAAGACCGTAGTTTCCCCAAAACCGGAAGTCACCAGAGGGCAATCCATATACTAAAGGTACAAACCAAAATCGTAGTGGTCGCGAATAGGATAATCAGTATGACAAGGTACATGAGGCAATACCAACTAGGATACTAGTAGTTGCGTGATCCGGACTGATGTTGGGCATAGCAGCTACTACCCCAACACCGCGAAACAACACTCCCATAATCGAGGGGTGCACCCAAATCGAATCACAAAAGTAATAGATATGGTAACGAAGAAGTGTGTCCGCTAGAGGTGGCGAACCTCAATGGCCCGGCGCGGCTCCTGTTTTAGTCATGTCAGGGGTCATCCAAAATCGTTCTCTTTCTTCAGTCAACGCGTTCACCAAACCATCCACTTCATTCTGGATCAACACTCCGCGTATATTAGTTATTAAAGTGGTTTCGGTATCGACAGAGAGTATGTCCATATCTGATCCCGGTCTCTTTAATAACTACGTATTATTACACCGATGGTCATTTAATAAAATTTCAAAATAGTTATATTTCAAAACCGACATATCATTGCCATTTCAAAACCATATCAATACGATATCACTTTCACTTCAAATAAATCCATTTCCAAAATCATATCACTTTCCAAAGTTATATCGCTTTCGAAATCATAAGTCTTTTAAAATCATAACACTTTGGAAATCAAAACTTGAAATTCATAACACTTTGAAATCCTAACACTTTCCTCTTAAACAGTTTAGATATTAAAATTTGTATATATAGAAAAATAGCTTATAAAATAAAATAGCTTATATAAAATAGTTATAATTTAAAATAAAATAATTTATATTGAAAATGATTTATATTAAAATAATTTATATTAAAATTTATAAAGTAAAATATAAATAGTTTTAGATATAGTTTAAATACTTTATATAAAAATAGCTTCCTCAAATTTCACAAATCAATTCACATAAACTCGAATTCCAAAATTAAAATTTAATTAAATCTCAAATCACAAATTTCAATTCAATTTAGTTTCTCAATAAACCCTTTCAAATTATCGATTTCAAATGCCTATTTGAACCATAAATAAACCATTTCAATTTCAATATATTTCAAATTTTAAATATTCGACATTTCAAAACTTAATTTCGATAATTCAATTTATGTCCCAATTTAATTTCATTACATTTAGTTTCTGAAATATTTCTTTAATCATTTCAATACATCAAAATACAACTTCAATTTTCAAATTTATATAGACAAAATATCCCATTTAAATTTATATAAGTTTGAAATATTCATTTAAGCCACTTCTTAATTAATTCAAGTTATAAAACATATCTTAAAATTTCAAATTTTATAGATTTCAAATCAACTTATTTAAGTATAATTCTTAAATAATTAAGAATTCCAAATCAATTCAAATTTATCTTTCAACCTGAAACATTATAAATTCTATATTTAAAAATATAAATTTTTCATAAATACTTGAACATATTTCATATTGATTCAAATCAACTTTATTAAATCAACTTTAATAAATCTTTAAAATCATTATTTATTTAAAACCATATATTTTGTTACAAAACCGTAGAAATGTTTTTCAAAAACATTTATATATAGACCAACGGTGTCTGTATATAATTTTCTATCCTATGGTCAAGTGATATGGATATTTATCATTTCAATCCGCAATTTAAATTATATTCGGGTATATATCTTTTCAACCCGAAATCCCAAATTCAATTTAATTTGAAAATCGCTTGGGTTTATCATTTCAACCCATAACGATTTTCTCCTATTCTAAAGTCCGTTCGGGTATGTATCATTTCAACCCATAGTGATTCTATACTAACAGGGAACTTGCAGAGTGATAACAGATATGATAATAATATTACAACGGTAACAGGCATATATCATCAGTATAAATAACAGATAAGGGTGTCAGATGTCACAGGTGAACAGATACAGATGATGGCATATATATATCAATATAAATAACAGATAATGATGTCAGGTGTCACAGGTGAACAGACACAGATGATGTCATAGATATAACAATATAAATAACTAATAGCAGCATATTTCAATTGTCGTTTCAATTGAAATCAAATTTAATAAATATAAGAACGTTAATCGTGAGTGATTGCTCACTTTCGAGGCTAGAGATGGACGAAATGAGATGGATTACAAATCAAGCACGCATTCCAAAGCAAAATCGATTAATTGGCACGAATTCGATGGATAGAGCTGATAATAGAAATAGACGAAATCAAATCAGAACTGGATGGGTGAAGATCAGTGGTGTAAGTGCACTTATGTATATAACTATATATATAAAATCATATTTTAAATTCAACACATTTTAAAAATATATATATATATACATTTCAAAATTATTATTTAATCAAAACACGTATAAAAAAAATCTTAATAAAATATATAATTAAAATCGATATTGAATTTAAACATACGTATTACAACATCAAAATCTTTATATATCAAGATCACGTTATTAGATTTAAACATATATTTAAAATATATACATATTATACTTAAAAATCAATACTTAGAATTATGTATTACCAAACAACAGCATAAAATTATATATACATGTACACATCTATATTACTGTATGACACGTACATAAAATATAAACTTATATACTTGCAACATAAACTAGACACTGACCAATTTTTTATACTTTTTATATATATAACAGGACTCATATACATACAACGACTTTGTATATATAACCTGCAGCCTAACCTATATATGAACCAGTGTACGATACAATAAATATGCAGACAATATAAATTTTTATGTAAGTTATATATATAAATAAACCAACATATAAACTCACTTACATAAGTAGACACCTATATAAATTATACTGTAACATACGTATATCCAATAACTTGTAAACAGATACAATATAAAATAAACAACAACCCTTAACTTGCGTATATAAAGTATTTTTATACTAAATATTGTAAGAAAGACGTTTGCAGACCCTATAAATTAAAAGGTAAAATCCATATATATATTTATAATATATATGCATAAGTTATACTTAAAAATCACGGTATCTATACATATATATACGAACACATTATAGGCAAAACATGTTAAACCACTCTATCACCATGTTATATTTAAAAGTAACATTCACGCTTTAAGGCACAATACTACTAACATATATTAGCCATACGTGATATATATGCTGATGTAAATTAACTCCTAGGTAGCTAACGTATTATATATATAAAACTTTTAAAGTCTAACCTTTGTACTTTATACATAAATAAGAAGCTGCTCTTGATTGCATGGGCTGATAGGCAAAAGAGGATAAGGCTGCACGGTGAGGATTGCGTTGGCTGACATCGATGTGGTGGCCGACGTGGTGAGTGGAAGTAGAAAACACGGGCTGCCATCTGCATGAACCCGGCTTCGGCTCTAGCGTGGGGAGTCGCACGCGTGTATGAGATGCGGGTTTGGTGTCATGGGTGAGTGTGCGTGGTTGTGGTCGAGTGGCGGTGGAGGAGAAGAGGAAGGACGGAGGGTGGTGTTCGGCAGGGGGAAGGTGATGGCGTTGGGTCAGTCGTTTGGATGGGGCGGTTGGTCGGTGGTGGTTGAGGAGATGAACGGCGAGGAATGGAAGAGGAGCTGCCGCTTGCGTCGAAGGTGATGGTGGCGGCACAAATGAAGTGATGACGAGTATGGGAAGAGGTGGAGAAGACAACAGAGCAACACTATTTTTTTTTATTTCTCTGAGTATATACGAACGAAAATGAAATGGAGCCTATTCATGTTGGGAACTGATGAGAAACTAAAAGTAGGTACGCTTTGAATTCTGGTAACGGTTCAATTCCCTTGATTTCAGCTGAAAAGCTATTCAATGCAATTGATTAATTTCTTGAGCTGCACGGTAAAGATTTAAGAAGGATTGGGAAAGTAAAAGTCACCATTTCGGTACCGGTATAACATACAGTTTATTGCTTCCGTTGCGTGCCGGACCCCAAAACACAGAAATGAATATACCGTAAAGATCAGCATGACGAGACGATCAAAATGGTATACAGATATCAGTGGTATGATTGAATTATAAAAATTCGAATTTTCTAATAGCGAAAAATGCAAGAAAAACGCTGAAAAATAAGATCGACGGAGCCAAAGATGTCCGAATTTGGAAAAATGACAAGCTGACATCTAGCTCAGTAGATGGTTTAGAATTTTTCTATGTAAAAATGTTTAGGTTTCGGAAACATTTTATTTTCATCGCTTTTTAACTGATTAAATTGAAGTAAATTTACGCGCGAAATAAACTTTCATATTTCCGGACGAAAATTTACCAGTTGCTATGTTTAACTAAACGCATTCCAAATATCAAATTTATATTTCAAAATTTTATCGTTAAATTTTCACAAAATTTCAGTTAATTACGTTATAAAAACATTTAAAATTTACGGGTCGTTACACTAAAGGATTTTTAGGTTTAAAAATTTAGTGCTCTTCTCTTTGTCGCTGGAAAATAATTTCGGTGATGACTGCAGCATCATCGACGTTCATTTTCGAGTTTCGAAGTGAAGAGACTGTTTTGTAGTCTTGCTACAACTTTATTTTGGGGAATTTAATTGATTTGAATTTCTAAAAGATGATTTGATTTATAAAATATATAGATATATGATTTAAATTTGATTTGACAAATTATGTACATACATTTATTTATCTCTAAATAGCTTGAAAGGAATCGAAAATTTTATTCTTAAATTCTATCTTAAATAATAACTTCAAGTATAAAAAGAAAATCAATTTTTTGAATAAATATTCAAGCTTGAAATGATTGAATTAGAATGTTTATAGTGTATACTAGTTTAAGAAAGTTTTTATGTAAAGACCCAAAAGTTGGCCTTCGAAAATCGGCACCCGTACTCCACTTGTACTCAAAATGCCGAAGATTCAAATGCCAAATCTGGTTCTCCGGAGCTTATAACAACATTAAGTAAATAACACAGCGGAATAAATGAATAATACATTGATATACAATGACAGATACAAAATCTGATACAATAGAGTGATACAATGAATATCAATATACATCAGAGATATGATACAAGAAATAGCAGCGGAAAAGAAAACGATAACAAATATCAGCAGCGGAACAAATAACTCTAAGATAGTCTTCAAGAGAGAACTCCAGCAGTAGCTCGAACTCCCAATAACGATACACCAAGATAAGCAACTCCGATGAATGAACTAGCTCCAGATAATCTACTAAACCTGAATCTATTCAGGTTTAGTAGATTATCTGGAGCTAGTTCATTCATCGGAGTTGCTTATCTTGGTGTATCGTTATTGGGAGTTCGAGCTACTGCTGGAGTTCTCTCTTGAAGACTATCTTAGAGTTATTTGTTCCGCTGCTGATATTTGTTATCGTTTTCTTTTCCGCTGCTATTTCTTGTATCATATCTCTGATGTATATTGATATTCATTGTATCACTCTATTGTATCAGATTTTGTATCTGTCATTGTATATCAATGTATTATTCATTTATTCCGCTGTGTTATTTACTTAATGTTGTTATAAGCTCCGGAGAACCAGATTTGGCATTTGAATCTTCGGCATTTTGAGTACAAGTGGAGTACGGGTGCCGATTTTCGAAGGCCAACTTTTGGGTCTTTACAGTGGTAATGTAACATCCCGTAAATTTTCGACTTTCGAAAATTCAACATCGATACTCACTTTATCGACTGCCGAACAATCGAATGCCGGAAACCCGAAAAGTTATGGTTTTAAGAAAGAAGAAAAAGGTAGAAGAAGAAGATAGAAGAAAAAGAAAGAAGAACAACAACAGAACAAGAGAACAGCAACAGAAACAGAACAATATCAGAATCTCACATATCGCAGCGGAACAATATATAATAGATAAATGAATATCATTTAAAAACAAAAGAATTATATATGTTATTACATTTCATCACATCATATCATCAGAGTCAATAAACAACAATGGACAGTTATATAAACTTGTCCTCATACAGAATACACAGCGGAATAAATAATATCAGATACAAATACTACGTCTCGTCCTCCAGCTTATCTCCAAAGCTCCAGAATATCCAGAATATCCTGATAATATAACTCTAGGCTGCCCGTGTGGAAAATGGTGGGCACCCAGAGTTTAGAAGGGAACAATAAACTCCGAGTCAGTCATGGTGACTGGTGTGAGATCGTAAAACAGTTATTCTTTAAAATAAACAACAGGTAAACTTTAAAGTCAATTCGCAATGCTTTTGGAAAATGAAACTACCATAAGACCTCCCACCACACACACAATGCAAACGCAGACTTGGAGGAGATTTCTTCTTATGATAGTCAAAGATGCTTACTACGCAAAATCAAATCATTTTGATATTATTATTAGTGCATAGTGGAAAATCATTTCGAAAGTATAATATAAATCTTAGCCAACATACGACCAGTATCGTATGCCTACTATAGCTACCATCTAAACAGTGGTGACCACCGTACGTAAATGGCAAGTTCTACAACTAATACCGTACAAATAACGTATTGGAGTTTGGATTTCCAACAAATGGTCAGGCTAAGGAACTTCCTATCCACGATGGGTACGTCCCTGGAATAGACGACCCGAGAAATAACCTAACATTACGGTTAGATCTCTGCCAACACAAGGCCGGGTTACCTCTGCAAAAATAGGTAACTACTGACACGCGTATGCCATCCCCCGATCGTAACCGATCTTCCCGAGGATCCCCGATTTCCAACAAACCACATAGATAATAATGCAGCAACCACATAGGTTAAGTATCTGGGCTCCATACCATGATACCACCTCTATCCAGAAGGAATGACATACACTAAGGGGCGCTACTCCCTAGAACCTTGCCGCATCCTTCCTTTTTTGACCATTTCCGGGGTGTGAGGCTCGACGAAGTCTCGTCCACAAAGCTACGCTTTCTCAAAAAGCCCTGCTTCGGGTCAAACAAAATGATCAACCTATGATCACAAAGATATAAGATCAAACAAATGATCATATCACAAATGATCAAACACTGATCATTTCACAGCAACACTCAGTATGCCACGTTACCAAATTGGGAGTATATCGTTGATAAATTTCAACTACATAACCTCTGAGCTCGTACGTCTTAGAGAAGGGTGTTAAGCTAAGAGAATAAATTCTCCGCCACCAACAGAAATGTATTTGAAAGAAATCAGCTTTATATCTCAAATTGTAACGTCAGACACAAAATCCATACATGTCTGTTCCGGGATCGAACAGAACCGAAGGCACTTCTCACGAAGCCCTTGCATATCCGGATAGTTTTCAATCACGTCAGGACTTCCCGTCACTAAGGGTGATAAAACCTCTAAATCGGAGATCAGCCGATGTAGAGTAACTCGACGGTAATCCTTCCGTTTTCAAAAAATATCCGGTCTTCAACACCGGTCTTCAAATGCAATTCATAACGACGTATCACATATTCGGAATGGGTTATACGACCCCATGGTCCTTTCCCGGCTAACCCGAATAGTGAGCGCTTATTTAAAAATAAGTGTGGCATTCAAATTCATCCAATTCACAACAAATACCTATCTAAAGGTAATTATCGATAGTCGGTTATTTAACTATCAATAAAGATGCGCAACATCATCAGATTCCAAATAATTTTCCAAATTATTTCATCTTCCAAAATATCTTTACTAGATATAAAATTTCCACACTTAACCGTTTGAAAACAAATTTCAAATATTCAATTTCCACATTTCATTTTATCCTTTAAAAGATAAAATCTCAAAACAGTTCATTTCATATTGGAAAAGCATTTCCATACTTATTTAATAATAAGTATTTCACAAATCATTTATTTTCAACATTTGAAAATATTCGATATACTTAAATCAATATTAAGTATATATTCATTCTTTAAGGAAATCATTCTCTTTAAACACATTTATTTGAGTCAAAACGAATGTTACGTAAAACATCGTTACGACGACTCAAAATCACTAGTATAGGGATTCGGATTTTTAATAGATATATAAATCCCAATACTACATCAAAACATTTCCTTTCGGAAATCATTTACTATAACAACAGTGTTATAGTCCACCATTTCCTTCTACTTCTCGAAACGTCTATTTCAACAAGAACTGTTGAAATCTATGTATTCGATACTTAACACGTTTTAAAACATCTTTTAAAACAATTAACTTCATTTCAAATATCACTTTTCCAAAACCATATCCATTTTACTTAACAATATATTCACTGTCCAAAATCGTGAATATACTTCACTAATTACATTTCACTATTTTCTACACATTTTATTTCAATAATAATTCGCTATCCAAAATCGCGAATATATCTCCTTTGATAATCTTCTATATTTAATTTATCAAATTCAATCGATTGGTTTCCGAATTCATAAAACAACGTTTATAAATTCCATTTTCTATTTTCTATAACAACTCCGGTTAATAAATCTCATTTTATTAACTTCAAAAATCCACTTATAAGAATAAGTGATTCCGGATTCATAAACAACGTTTATAAATCGCATTTATACTTTATAACAATTTCCACTTATAAAATCATTTCATTTAGCAATTTCTATTCATATCTCATCTAAGTGTAAAAGTCAAATTTATAAGTAAATTTCTTATAAATCCTTTATTCTACAGTATCTATTCACTTTATAACTTCACGTTATAAATCTATTTATTTCATTCACTTATACTTCTTTTTAACACTTATAAAAAAAACGTTTTATAAGTCCAATATTTTGATTTATAAATTATCAAATTTATAAACCTTTTTATACAAATCATTTATAGTTATTCAAAAATCCCAACTTAAACCATTTTATAAATAAATCGACTTTTGTCTCAAAAACGACACTTCGGTTATATTTCACTAAAAATTATAACTTTTATAACTTTAAAATTTTACGTTTATAAATCGATTCAAAAATTCCATAAAACGTATATTTTCAAAAATCACTTTAAAAAACCCTTTTAAAGTAAAAGTCGTATTTTTTTTACATTTCAAAACTGAATCCGATGATGCAACAACACCAATCAGTCCATCACAACAGTCAATATCATATATCAATATGATAACAGAATATATCACAATATCTGTAAATAATCAATACGGTGAGGAATCCAGTTGGATCCCTCCAACCTGTTTCCCTGCATCCAAAGATGTTAGCACAATACCAATTCCGCTCCAGTATGGAATTATCGCGGTATATGGGTTTTATAAAAATCCGCTTACTAACGGCGCAATAGGGTCTCATCCGCTATACGAGGCGGGAATCATCAATCCAATATATACATATGCCAATATGTATATATTGCTATATATATATAGATATATCCTATCATATCTAATAGCACATTCAAACAGTCAATCAATCAACAACTGTAAAAATTCCACATTCAAATTTGAGTGAGAAGATCTCACCGTGATTTTAATTCCCGTTCCAGTGTTTATTTCGAATAAAATAAACAGACGTTTGATTTCATCCAAAATTTACACTAGCTCCAATTGGCTCCAATTCAATGGCATCGCGAAGTACACGTCGAGACGATTCCAACGCAACTGATTTCGTAATTTTCTGACAATGTATGAAAGAGTTATAACTTTTTAAACATTACACGATTTAATATAAATAATCTACATTTTCATTTTTTAAATTTTAACCTAAATCTCATCTGGACCATCCATTCCTCCACAGCAAATCACGGCCACCCCCCCCATCTTCTCACGCGCGTGTTCCATCTCCAGGTTAATGTCACGTACGAGACCCATAGCCGCCCTAAAACCCTAAACGATGCGACCAACCCATCCACTTTGGCGACGATCGGGAACTTCTCCTATGTGCGCCTACCCTAGCTCCATACTCGACCGGAATTTCGTGAAGCTCGGCGCTATGCTCAACGTGGAAAACGAGCATCTCTCCCTGACGAACGCGGCAACTTCCTGACCGGTAGGGTTCACCAACGACGATCATGACCGTTGGACATGAAGTACTCGAGGAGATCTACAAATTGTTAGTTGGAGGTTTTTGACGATGGTTGGTGGGTTGGAAGAATTCTAGGGGAGAAAGTTGTCAAATTCTGGCCGTGGGTTTTGAAAATGGCGGCCGGTCACTAACTAGGGTTTCAATTTTATTTTTATTTTTTTTTAAATTGTGAAGGGTTTGGGTCTATTTATAGAAGATCGAACGACACTATTCATTCCGGAATTTCCAAACTCCGATTTACGCGCAGTGACTGGTGTTCCTGGGGTTTACCCCGCGTTCCGGACACAATGGAACAGGTTTCGAAAGCTAATTCGATCGTATGCGTGAGATATGGCAATAAACGATCAATTTAAATTAAACCGATTTAAATCGATTTCGAGGCGTTTTAATTTGTACCGGACAAACGGTAAATTCAAAAATTACGAAATTTGAAACCATGCAATAATATCACATTACGGATCCGATGAAACTGGTTTCGTCGAAATCCGACACTGTTTGAAAAATGACTATTTTAACTCGACGATTTAAAATTAAAACGATATCGATGCGTTTCGAGTTGCCACGGTCAAACGATAACTTCGATTGATATGAAAATTGAAATCCGATAATAACTAACTATTACGGACCCAATGGAACTGGTCTCGTTAAATTCTGAGACTGTTCGAAAATTGGCTATTTTTACAGTCGATAATTTAAATATTAAAATATTCAATTTTCACAAATTAACTCCAAATTCAATTTTAAAAGTTCTATAACCTTTCTATAACTCCAGTATGATTTAATATAACTTTACAAATCATTTTCAATCATATTTAATCCAGATTTAAATGATTTCTGGAATTTCACTATTAAATTATTGATTTAACTATCCAATTAAACTCAATATTCGAATTTTAAATTATCCGACTTATTAATTCCACTTATTAATATTTAAAATCAATTAAATATTCGAATTTTAATTATCAAAAATTCTGGGTCGTTACATTTTATTTGTATAATTCTCAATTGCATTCCAATATAGCTTACCTTAATTTTTAGAAGTTAACAATGTAATTGGATAATATACAATATAAAAAGATTTTATAAATAAAATTTGAGTGGTTATAATAAATGTTATACACTTAAATTTTAGTTATAAAAGATTAACAGAGGTAAATAGTGAAAAGGGAATTTAAAGAGATTTTATTTAAATAACTTAATAATCAAATTTGATTTAATATGGAACCTTAAGTCTAACCTAGGAATTTTAATAAAAGTTATTTTCTGAAAGGAATATGTTGTATAATAAATAATGTATCTTTGAATATATAAAATAAAATATATTTGAATTAGACATTTTGTAATAAAGTTTATTTAACTTGAATTCATAGTTTAATTGATGTCTAAATGAATAAATGTGTAAAGAAATTTGATTGTTATATTTGCTATATAAATATTTTATTTATGAAATAGATATGTCTTGAAAAATGAATGATTATGATTTAAATAGTTAAAATGTATTTTAACATCACTAAAAATTGATAATTGAGAATTTGGTTTTCAAATGGAATTTTAAGTGTAACTTATTAAAGGAATATCTATTTGTGAAATGGGTATTTTAAATAAAGTGTTAGGTTATGTGTTAAATTAAGAGCTAACTAAAATAGTGAACTTTTAACTTAATAAATGAAGTATAGTTTGATTTGAATATTCCATTCATAAAAGTTTGTTTTAAATAAGTCATAAGTTAAATGATATCCAAATGAATATTTCTGATATTAAACTGATTTGAAATATTAATATACCTACTGTAGCATTTTATAAGTGCTGCTATTTTGAAAATACAATGTTTTGGAAATTTTTATAATTGAATGAACTTAGAAATGTTACAACTTTAAAATGAATATTATTTGACCTTGAATTAAAATGGTTTAAATGAAGATTTTTTTTTAAAAGGTGTTATGATTTTCTAAGTATTATGTTTTTAAAAGAATAACATTTCCAAAGTGTTATGATTTTAGTAGTATGATCTCCAAATGATAAACATCCCTAAATTGTTATGATTTCAAAGCATTATGGTTTCAAATTTATTGTCTTATTTTGTTTTTCAAACTATCTTTTGGTTGTCCTTATTTCTCTTATCTTGTTACAGAATGGGAAGGCTATTGCTTATACCAGTCTGTTTAGAAATCTTTCTATAATCTTTCAGTTTAGAAATCTTTCTATAATCTTTGACAATCTTTGGTATTTATTTTAATCTGAGCATTGCTTGCCATCCACCTTGTTAAACATGCCTATAACAACACTTATCAGGTGTAATTCCAATCTTTTTATCATCTTGTCTTAATTCTATTTCATTCTATCTTTTTCGGTGCTTTCCCGTACCTTGTTCCTTTTCGGGGACGAAAAGTTTTGAGTGAGGGAGAGTGTAACAACCCTGTATTTTACAATTATTTTTAAATTGATATTTCCAGATTTAAAAGCTTTATTTATGAAAAAGAATAAATTTTGTTATTTAAAATATGAACTTTGATTTTGATATGGATTAGAATTCCAAATATGACTAAATTTAATATTTCCAGAAAATGTGGATTTTGGTCAAATAGTCAAACTTTGACTTTTAAATTTAAATTTTAAATATTTGAAATTATAAATTTTATCATTTATTATGAAAATAGATTTAATAACATGAATATTGCTTTTTTTTTCGTTGAAAACGGAGTTAAAATGTAAAAGTTATGTACATTTCAATTTTTAGTATAATTTGTTTTATTGTTCAATTTTGCCTATTTTAAATTTTATAAATCATATTTTCTTTCTTATATTTTGTTTTAATATGTGTTAATATGTTATTTTATGTATATTTTTGTCTTTTTATATTTTTAAAATGATAATAGAATTTTTCCAAAATTTACTGTATTTATTTTTCATTTTTAAAGGCTGTTTTCCAATTTTCTGCTATTTTCTTCATTAAAAATTATATGTAAATTAAATTTTAAATATTTATTTTGTGAATATATTTTTATTTTATGTTATTATTTATGTTTAAAAATATATTACAAGCTCATATGAATTTTCTTAAATTTATTCTATTCAATTTCAAATTTTCTAGTCTAGTTTACTATTTTTAGCTATTTTCTTAATTTAACTTTACATAATTGATAAATATTTATATAAATTATTATATTTTGGTAAAATTTCGAAATTTATCTGGTATTATTATTATCACCAGAAATATAAAGTTATAAAAAAAATTTATATAGTTTATTTTAAAAGAAAAAGGAAATTCAAAGAGACAAGGCTCTTCAATTCTTGTGACTATTCAATAGCTAGTCTCTTCATTTCCTTGGCTTTTCATTTTCTCCTTGATAGCCGTACATTTCCCATTGCCATTCACGTGAGAAAACTCCTTTCTCTCCAAAAAATCACGGCTAGAAAAAATTGGTAAGTTTTCTAATGTCTTCTTCCTTTATCCCTTCTCCTTTTCATATTTTCTATTGATTTTTTCCTTTGCTTCTTCTAGCTTGCTCGGCCTGGCTCCTACTCCATCAGCTCCACCATCACCTCCTCCATCTACAGCAGCCATTAGCTCCTCCTCTGACCAAAAATTCAGGCCATGACCCTTCACATGAAGCATCACCACAAAAACATTGCAAAGTTTTGCCAAACTTCACCAAAACAAGGCTAGCCTAGCCTATACTCCACTATTACCTTCATAGTTGCCTTTGGCCACTCCTTAGCCACTACCACCATCATCTACATCACTTCTGGCTGCCACATGACCACTGACCAGATCTGGAACCCCCTATGGCCGAGCTCCAATTGACCTAAGCCGAGCCAAAAAGTTAAACAACTTGCCTCTTTTGCATTGTCTTTGGTATGCTTCATGTTAGCACCACTACACCTTCATCTCCACTTGTTTTGATGCCATTACCTGACCCAAACCTGACCTATATGATGCCAAACCTGAGCTTAACACATCATTGGCTGAGCTCATGATCCACCTTGGTCGAGCATTCGAATGGTAAAGACAAGGTCTTGTCTTTATTGCCTTGTATTTCAACTTGTTTCTATATAATTCTGTGTTGAATATTCATATGTTATATTGTCTTGTTTTGGGTTGTTTACAAGATAAATATCAAGGCTCTCCATTCATTCAAATCAAGAGTCATGCTATATCGGGCTTGTTGTGCTTTCTGGAATCTATTCTATGTGTTTTGGTCGTTAATCTCCAGCTTTAACAAGTGAGTTATTCTCACCAGACAATATGTACCTATATAATTAGTAAATTGACACCCTGTGAATCTGTAGAAATATATTATCATGTTATACTTGACTATGTTATGATCATATGATGTTTATACACCTGTTATATCATATGTTACTGTTATTTAATGTTATTCTGTTATTTATATCAGTCATCACCATTGCAAGTTCCCTGTAGACTAGAATCACTATGGGTTGAAATGATACATACCCGAACGGACTTTAGAATAAGGAAAAATCGTTATGGGCTGAAATGATAGGCCTGAATGGTTTTTATTTAATTTATCTTAACTTGGGATTGCGGGTTTGAAATGATAGAACTCGGATTTTTCTTTTTAAACTGCGGATTGAAATGATACATATCCGTATCACTTGACCTAGGCTAGAAAACTATATACAGGCCCGTGGTTATTTTATAAAGTGTTTTAGATATTTTTAAGTATTTTAAAAATATAAATTTATGAAATTTGATTTAAACAGATTTTGAAATATTTTGAATTAAAGAAATTATGATTTTTTCTATGTGTTAAAAATGTAATTAATGAATGGTTTAACTGGATTTTTGAAATATAACTTAAGTTGGAAATTTGGAATTTTGGTTAAAAATGATATTTAAGTTATATAAATAAAATGGATATTAAATTCTATTTGGAAATGGTAAATATGATAATTTTATTAAATTTGAATTTAAGTGATTTATTAAAGTATAATTGATTTTTCTATGAATTCAAGTGGTTAAATAAATGAATGTTTAAAAGTGATCTTTTAAAATATAACTTGACTAGGAAATGTGAAATTTGGTTTTAATTAAAGGTTTAAGTTAATTAAATAAAATTGGAAATTTAGTTAAATTGTGAAATGGTAATTTAAATTTGAAGTGTTAAGTTTATTTGTTGAAAAGTGAAGAATTGGACACTTTTACACTTAAATTTATTAAGTAAATTGTTGAAATTGGATTTGATTATAAGGAATTTATTGTGAAAAGATATATGTTAAATGATATGTAAATGAACATTTTAAATGTTAAAATATGATTTTTAAAATGTTTATGTGTTTTAAATTAAAGTTATTTAATTGCTGGAAATACACTAACACCTGAAATTAACTTTTAATAGCATTCAGAAATGCTATAGATTCTGTTTTGAACTAAAATTGTGTAAAAAGGAGCTATTACAGCATTTCTGAAATGTTGTAGTTGCTGTAGTTGAACTTAGAGGCTAATATTTGAACTCAGGCCTATTATAGAATTCTCTGGAAATGCTATAATGGTCTGCAGTCTATGTTGAAATCAAATTTAACCCTTGTTTTGAAATCTGAACTACCGCAGCACTTCTGAAATGCTGCCTTTTCTGTTTTGAACTATAATTCAACTAAAACTGAGTTTTAACAGCAGTTTTAAGTGCTGTCTTTGCTGATTAAAAATGTTTTCAAATATAACTTATAGCAGTTGTTTTTAAATGCTGTGAAATGCTGAAATTTTAATAATTAGGGTTTTTGACTTAGTAAACGAACTCAGAATGGTTTGAAAACTTTGGAAATTGAATACTTGATTTGAAAGTATAATAATTACACTTTTAAAAGGTTTAAATGAATTATTTTGATTGGAATATAAACTATTTTAAAGGTGATTTGAAATGATAGTAAATGAACGATATCTTTGAATTTAAAAGGTATATAAGGTTGAATATTTGGATTTAAACTGATAGGATATTTTATTATATTAAAATGATTTGAAATGAAGTTTTGTAAGGATATGATATTTTATTATATTAAAATGATTTGAAATGAAGATTTGGAAAGATTGATATTTGATATAATAAAAATGATTTGAAATGAAGTTTTGGAAAGATATGATATTGGATATATTGAAATGATTTGAAATGAAGTTTTGAAATGATATGATATTTTAAATATATGGAAATGGTTTGGAATTGATTTAATCTTTATTTTGAGAAATATATGGTTTGAAATGATATTTTATTTGGAAGTAAAGTATTGCTTTAAAAGTTATAACCACGGGTTATAATAACGATTGGTTGTTAAAGAGACCGGGATCGGATATGGACATACTCTCTGTCGATACCGAAAACCACTTTGACAACTGTGTACACGGTGGAGTTTCCAGAATGAAGTAGGATGGTGGCGACGATCCTAAGATATATACGTGGACCCAACTCCCGTGAGTTGGCATAAGGTGGCTAAAACAGGAGCGATCTCGGACCAGTGAGGTAGCACCTCTTCTCGGACACATTTCTTCGATACCATTCTATTACTTTTTTATTTTTGGTGGCCAACCTTGATTTGGGAGTGTTGTCCGAGGTGGACGGTAGTGGCTGCTATGCGCTCCATCAGTCCATGTGCGTAATTGGTATATCTACCCTGGCATTGCCTAGTTGTGCCGTGTCACCTACCATATCGAGCTTTACTACGATTATGATTTTAAGATCCGATCGCGTTAAGGTTCTCCATCCCCTTAATGCTATTTTCTATATGATTATACTTCACTGATTAGACACTACTGTATATAGCGTATATTACTATATAATAAATAGTTTAACGGATCCTTAGAGGATGGGCGGTCCCAAGCATCTTCTAAGTTACTTGTACCTTTATTACAGTTCACTTGAGTTGGTTTACATTATATAAGTATATATTGTCCTGACTCGAGTGTTTTGTGTTTTGCTTTACGCTCGGGTCAGCCTGAGTATTCATAGATTTGGATTTCCACCTTCTAGAGATTTGAATCGCTGGAGATTATCTGCTAGCCTTGTTCTATCAACTTCGGTCCCGTTGTTCTATTCAGCTTGTACTTGGTTATTGTATTGAGACTTCTGCTGTACTTTATTTCTTATGTTGTATCTTATGTAACTCTAATATATTTACATAGTAGCTTCATGAACTACTATTTCTTTTACTTCCGCTGCATTATTTTACTCTGTGTTTGTGATCTGTGATTATATTTATTTACTGTATATTCTGAGATTTGCCAAATTTTATTTACAACGCGGTATTTTGAGCAATTCAATTCCGGCATGAGTGTCTACCTATACACTTATAATGGATGCGAATGGTTGAAAATAACGGGTCGTTACACGAATAATGAGCGCTTGTTTTTGAAAACAAATTCAAGTCCCGTTTCAAAAGCCAATATTGATAGTCGGCTATTTAACTATCGAACAACATTTACAACAATCCTCAAGCCTCAATAATTTCCCAAATTGTTTATATTGATAGTTGGTTATTTAACTATCAAATAATATTCACAACAATCATTAGATTTTAAATAATTTTCCCCAATTATTTATTTTCAAAATATCTTCACAAGATATATTTTAACACTTCAACACTTTGAAAACCAATTTCAAATCACTTTTCTTTTGTGGAATAAATTTCCAAATGTTATTTATTTCCACTGAAGATTCGGCGAGTCTGAATAATTTAAAACACTTATCCAAAAGTATATGTATATTTGGAAACACTTGAGATAAAAACTCTTTTTAAACACTGTATCTAAAATATTAGTTATGAAAATATTATAATAATATCTCATATAAACTTCAACCCCAAACTAATTTTAAGAATGAAATTATTAGGTAGAGTATAATTATTTAAATATCCATTTTCTAAATCAAATCTCAATTTGATCTTTAAAATAATCACTTCTATAATTAACCAAATAAATCTTTACTTTAAAGATTTAAAAAAACAACTTAAGAAAATAATTTCTCCAAAGTATCCTTTTTAAAATCATCCTTAAAACTTTCAATTTATATTTATCAGCTACTTTGAAAACATACTCGGCTTTCTAGTGAAAATAAACTTTCCATTTCAAAATGATCCATTTAAATCAATTAATAAATCCTTCTTGACTTATTTCAATTTACATTCCAAATCCGTAATTTCTTTCCACACTTTTTAAAATAAACCAATATTTATTTTTAAAATAAATAACCCATTCCTTTATAAATTCCCATTGTGAATTTACATTTCCAAATATCCATTGATATACAATTTCCAAATTTATTTCAAACACCAAATCAAATTCCAAATTTATTTCCAAAAATTTATTACCTTTTAAAATAAATATTTTCTTTAATTTTCAAAAATCCAATTATATATCCTGGTATTTAAAATACCAGAATATATTCGGCCAAACCATAGCCTTCAATAAATTTCAATCACCAATATAATCATTCACAGATTATCAATAATCACATTACAACATATGAAATAAATTCAATAATTTGAGGAATCCAGTTGGATCCCTCCAACTTGTTTCCCTGCATCCACAGATGTTAGCACAACAATTAAATACCAATTCCACTTCGACGTGGAATATCGCGGTATATGAGATTATATAATATCATCCGCTATTATGCGGCGCATAGGGTCTCATCCGCTATATAATGCGGGAAATCAATCACTCCAAATATATATATATATATATACACTATCATATATACTATCATCCAACAGATAAATTATCAAATTCATCCAAACACATCCAACAATTTAAATCAATTTAATTAAATTCACTAGGCAAACAAATTTGAGTGAGAAGATCTCACCTTTAACTATGCATGCAACCCATTTTCATTCCAGCTTGTTTTCTTCACAGTTTTAGACCTTGTACAAATATTTATACAGTTTATCAATATTCGAAATAAATCGAACAATTAATTACCATTTATTAATTTTAATTAACTAATGATATAATTTAAACTAATAATTTTCTTTCAAACCTATATATTAAATCAAAAACATAATTGTTTTAATTAAGATATATATTTTTTCTTTCTGTAATTAACAAAACAACAGATAACTTCATATGCATTTTCTTAAAACTATATATATGTTTATTTAATTACTGCAAATGTTTTCTGCCTATATTCATTTATATTTTTCTCAAATCTATATATTTATTTATTAAATAAATTTAAAAAACTTTGATTACCTCACTGACTCGATAAATTCTGAGACGACCAAGTCCTACTTGAACGCCAACGACCTGCCCCTATGCGAGCGCGAACCCTAGCATCCATCGCCGCCTTGACCTCTTCGATCAACGTGCCACCACCCTAGCCGTGCGTCCTCGAACTCGCGTGCCTCCCCAACCTGCCATCGCGATGCTTTCCAGGCTTGATCTCGACTCTAGTCTCGCTTTGCACGGCGATTCGATTTCGCGTATCAGTCGCCATTTTTTTTCGAGATGAGCTGAAGAATAAGACGAAAGGGGGAACGAGACTGTTATTTGAAAAGATATTTGTTCGCATACTCTTTTTTTTTAATCTATGCTCGACCAGTTGATTTCCTTTTCTAACATGTGTCTCCTTTGAAGACACGTGCTTAAGAATTCCTATACGTGTATGCAAGGGTTTGCCACATTATCAAATGAAATATTATATTTTAAATTCAAATTTAAATTTAAATCGTTATAATCACACAACTCAAAATCTCGACCTCCTATCGAGGCGTGCCACCAGGCGTTTTGTAACGACCTGGAATTTTCGATCCCGAAAATTCCAGATAGTTATGAAAAGAAGAAAGAGATAGAAGAAGAAGAAACAGAAACACAATACAGATTCTCACATTCGCAGCGGATAAAATATAATATCAAATAATAGCAGTTTACAAAAGAATACTATATCTGTCAATTTGCTTTATAATACATCAGAGTTACTCTCATACACAACACTGAGTATATACAAATCAATATATATCTCTGATAAACAGAAATAATAGTCACAGCGGAAACACTCCATACGTCCTGCCATCCAGCTCATCTCCTAAGCTCCAGAACGTCCTTACCTAAAAATCTGTAATACTCGGTCTGACCCGAGCATTACATCAAAGTAACACCCGGGTCAGGCTGGAAACCAGCGTGAGTAAACCCATCTAACATGGAATACAACAGCATAAAACTTGCATAAAACCCGGGGTAATCTCGTGAAAATTTACAGATTCACAATTTGTTAGAGACATCTCTTATTTCACACATAAATTTCTACGTACCAAAACTTAGATTAAATGGTCCAATCCACTTAAATCATCCCGTTCTAGTAAACTGATTCACAGATCAATCTATAAAGAATCGAAGTGGTTTCGGGTATTCCCTAATACCCGACTCCGGTCTCTTCGAATTCAATGCCCTCCAACCCTAGTTATTCAAGTGAAATATAATTCATTCTTAAAGACAAGATGTCACCTTTACATAGCAATTCAACTTGATAGATAACCACCTTATTACTGTTCAACCGAAACATATCACAATACATTTCATATCAGAAATATCAATAATCTGAGGCACTTAATATCATTTAATCATTCATAAGCAAGATAAATTAGCCATTCCATTCTAATTAATTTAAACAAATTAAATTAATTACTTCTATCACCCTTAATCCTGCTTACTTAACATTAATTAATTACCAACCAATTAATTAATCATCCCTTAATTATTCGTCTTAATTAATAATTCCTTATTAATTATTCTTTAATTACATTAGGTAATTAACCTTCAATCAATTATATAAATTAATTATTCTTTATCCATTCTCATTTATCAACCCTTAATTACTCTTATTACTTATATTAATTAATTTCTCTTTAATTACCTCATAAATTTAATTAATCTTTAATTATCCAAGAACTAAATTAATTAAGATAAACCATTCATCTTAATTAAACACTTCCTTACTTGGATCATTTAAGCCTTATTCAATTTAATTGCTAGGAATTAATTAATACAAACCACTTGAGTCCTTATTGATGAATTAATTAAGATCAAAACACTTTGGGGTTTATTTAAATAATTAACCTAATAATTATTCAAACCAAAAAAAAATCATTTTAATTCAAGGCATTCAACTTATAATTAAATTTTGAAACTCGTTCATAAAACTTGATTGTATTTTTATTTGAAAAACTGCTCAAGCTTCTCTTTGGAAATGTTTAACTTGAAAACTTGTTTTATTTTAAAAACTTGCTTTATTTCAGAAAAACTGTTATAACCATTATTACTCATGTACGCGAAACCCAACCCGAGACAATCCAGAAAATTTCCCGAGCTAATTCCCGTGTTTCTCGCGTTGATCTTTACTTCGAGTCAGACTCGAGCATGCCCGAGTAGACTCCATCTTCCTCAACACCACAGAATAAACCAGAAACACACACCCACGCGTGCACGTGCACACTCGTTCGAAGCTGCTCCGACCATCTTCGACGACACCACCCAATCACCCACGACACGCCGACCATCCCTAACCACCCAAAACCCAGTACGAACCCGCAAATCAAAATCGAGCGAGTCGAGCACAACAGGAACCCAGAACTTCGATCGTTGAAATCATCTCGCGCCGACGATCTCGATCCCCAGAGCTCACGCCAACCGACCACGAGCTACGTCACTTCGCCACGCTCCTATCCCCCTTGGTCCGATCGCCGTTAGACCACCATCAACGACGCGCGAGCCCAATGAACAAAGTCAACAAAACTTCACGATAAAACCCTAATTCATCGCCCTGCCGCCACCACAACGAATTATAAATTCAACCATTATTTTTCCTATGATCTCCTTCCTTCCAGCTATCTTCAGCTCCAATCACGATGACTATCACTTCGCCTAACGTTGGGAATCGACGATATTGCATTTCCCGTTCATCTCGAGATATCTCACCATTTACTTGTTTAAAAATCATGATATTATCTTTAAAAATCACCATTTAGTAATACGAATCTGTTAAGATAATTAAAGCATAGAATTAAAATGATTGATTTCTGACCAAAATTTATTTTCCACTGTAATTTCCTAATCTTGAAATAATTACTAAGTTACAATACCTGATACTATTTTTAAATCAATTATTCTGCTATTCCTAACATAACTTGTTTATAAATCTTAGCTTATAGAAGATCAGGGAAAAAGAAATTGATTTTGGGTCAAGTTTTAAACCTGTAAAATAGGAGCAGAGTTCTATGTGTATATATATATAAACACACAGAGACATGCACACCCATACCCATATATACATATAATCATCTCTAAACAACATACAAAGCATACTACTCATCAAAATTTCGAGGACCCTCACATGCAATCACATATACAAACAGTTTAAGTTTAAAGTAGAAGTTTACTCACCTTCTTTTCCTCTGAAACCAGAGTGTTCTTTGCCTAAAGCTTGGGTTTTTCTTTGATCTTCGTTGTTTACTTGAGTGCTCTGATTTATTTCCCATTTTTGAGATGGCAGGGTATTTAGCTTTATTTACTAGTTTTCGAATCAAGAAAATAATGATAGTGGAGGTACATATATGAGTATACTACTGCATTCTAGAGTAAGCTTCTTCCCATTTTTTTAATATAAATTTTTTCCTTTGGTCAGAAATTTCTTAAATTGATTTAACTTCTTCTTGTACGTGATTGAAATATTTTGGCCTGAGTTGAGATTTTGTATGCTAGAGTTGCAAGGTGTATTAAATGCTTGTTTCCAAAAATGTTTACATATATATCTTCATGTGCATTAACATCTGTACTTGCATCTTCCCATGTATATTTTGCTTATGTACACTGCACATCAGAGATTTTTCTTCTTTCTTTAGGCTGATAATACTTTGAGCTGAGATGAAAGCAATAAATGCTAAGTACTTTATGTTTTTTTTTTTTTTTATATGTTTTCTTGTTTTGTTTATTACCTCGTCTATTATCCTACTTTTTACTTGCCTGCCTAACTTTTCTTTACTTGTTTCCCAGTTCATACTTTAGTTCATTTGTTTGCACAACTTATATATTTTATTTATTCATACTTATCCAATATGTACTTGAATATATCCTTGTTATTTTCTCTTGTAAGTTCAAAGATATTTATGTTTTCATACTTATACTTGTTTTCATGTTTACTTGTTTCATTGCTTTAAAATATAAACGAACTTCTATTCTAATATGTTGTTAAATTTTTATCTATTTGTTACTTTATATTTTTATAATCAATTTTATATATATATTATATCAAATTTACTCATATATGCTCAAATACATATATATACAATATTTAGAATATTTTTAAATTTAAATGATTTATACAAAATTTATTTGAGTTCGGAGAAACTCGCATCACTCCATCGATACATTTCACAAATTTAATTCAAAAATGCATTTAATTATCAAATTAAATTTAATAAAAATCCGAATCGTCACATTCCTCCCCCCTTAAAACTTTTCGTCCTCGAAAAGGAACAAAGCCAGAATTTATGAAAATATTTACAATCAGATAAATATTCTTTAATCATTTTAAAAATCATTTTAAAAATCTATATAATATTATTCCCAAAATAGTTTTTATAAAAATACTTTTATAACTCAATGTTTCAACAAGTCCATCTTCGTTCTTACAGAAATTCGGTCATACGTTGATCAGGCGTACGACTGAAAATCTATAAGTACTTAGCAGACTCATTTTCAACATCCAGTGAAAATACTTGAAAAATAATTTTACTTGAAAATACAGAAAACAGTTTTTGAAAATAGAGGAAATATCTTTGGTGAGAATGCTCTGGAAATCATCACACCCATCCATGGTCACAGTTAACCCGATGGTTACGTTGCCGTCCCGGCAAAATCCACAGATAACTGTAGGTCTCCGCGCCACTCGATTACGCCATGGAACCCGCTACAGATCGCAGTTATACCCGGGCTATACGTTGCTATCACAGCAAAGACCCATATAACTGTAGGCATCAGCGCCACCGAATTTCGCTGCCAAAAGAATGAAACTCCTCCACTTGACCATAGATCGCAGTCTACCGATGTTGCGCTGCCATCCCGACAGAATCAAGTGTAGACTGTTGACACTCATCCTCCACACGATTTTCGCTATGGTCCCCACACAGTAGATCGCAGCGACATCGAGTTACACTGTCGTCACAGCATAACCCAAATGCCCCTGTAGGCATCAGCGCCATCGACTTTCGCTACCAAATAATCCTCAGGAACTAGTTTTGTCCGGACTCCTCACAGGATCAACTTTAGAAACCCCCCCTTGGGGCTCAAGGCAGTACCACCCAGTGGCACTCCTGAGAAGTTCATTTCAAGGGAGCGCCTTTTTCCCCAGAGCAAATCTCAAAACACTTTATACTATACACATATAGTATTTTCCAAATCATACACCTAGTATGAATCTCATATAAATGCTTTTACACAAAATCGATTCTCAAAATCGATAATTCACAAATCAGGCTTCCCCAAATCCCAATATTGATTTTTTCCAAAAATCAAAAGCCCTTTTCAAATCCAAAGGTTCCCAAAACCTTTTTCTCAAAACCATTTCCATAAAATCTTTTATATATATATATATATATATATAATAATCTTGGAAAATCTTTAAATCACTTTATACTTATATAAGTTTCCTTTGTATACTTCAAAACTTTCAAAAACCTTTTTCTTCTGGCAATGGATTCAATAAGGGGAGTTTTATCATATATAACAAGGATACGTAACTTTGTTTATTCCCAATCAAATATTCAAATTTGATTACTTTATAAAGTCACTTGCCAAATTTCTTACTTTTATTATAAAGTAAACTTTAACTCAGAAAAATATTCAATTTCCACTTTATTTCCATAAAGTTAATTTCTACCATAGAAATATAAATTTTAAATTTATTTTATTTTAGTTCCTCATATATTCACAAATATATTTCCCATTTCAAAAATCATCTTATAACCCTTTTATCTACAACTTCGAAATCAAATTTCTACCTTTATTCATTGTCAATTTCTCAAAATATACTTTCAATTTCAAAAATCTTTTCAGTTTTTATCCACAAATTTTCAATGCCAATTTCATTCAAACCCGTACGATGTCCACATATCATTCGTACGCAATATCAATCTGATCGCTCACTCGATCACACAATTTCACTTCCGAACTAGTATCGTCCACCCGACTTCCTAGTGCGGACTCAGATCTGGTTTCTTGATCAGAAACCGTCATTCTCCTTGCATAATCACAACTATGATAGAGAATATCCAGAATCAATCAAAAATCCATATCCAGGTTCGCCGTCGAAAATCGAGCGAAAAATCCCAACTCGGATCGATAATACTATCTCGAAATTCTGTGCTCGAATCTGAATCAAATCACTATGCGAATAGAATAATATACGTACATCCTACGTATTTATCTTCATTGATTATCAGTTAAATCAATTTCCTTCCTATTCACATTCACTTTGATTTTATTCACTTATTCACATTTTCCTTAATCCCCATTCGGATTACCACTTCAATTCTTATCTCAGTTAGGTATCTAATCAATAACAGTTTGAACTCCGACCAGTTTATATTTAGGAAACAGCTTGAAAATAGATAAGTAGTTGAAAAATAATTATTAATTTGTAAAATAGCTGGAAACAGTTAAGTAATTGTAAGATAGTTGAAAAATAGTAATCAGTTTATAAAGTAGTAGAAAAATAGTAATTAGTTTATAAAACAGTTGTAAAATAGTTAAATAGTTCCAAAAGTAATCGTAGAACAAGCTTAAGACAGTTTTAGGTTTTAAAAAGGAAAGTTGTATAGTAAATAGTTTGGAAAATAGATTTATATTAAAACAATTTATTTTGAAAATAGTCCAGAGTCAAACTGTTCAATTCCCAACCTCCATTTCAAATCAATTCAACTTAAATTTCCCACTTCCAACTGGGTTCCAATTTTAAATAACTTCAATTTTCCTTAAACTTGATTTATTTCCAATTCAAGTTGAATTAGCCTTAATTCCTTTCCAAATTCAAATCAAATTCCATTTGATTTTTAAACATATTCACTTTAATTACAATTCCAAATTATTCAAATTAGTTTAGACTAATTTCAAATCATTTCAATTTCTATATGAATTAATCCCAATTCCCATTTTGAATTTGAACTCATTCAATTTAGATCTCAATCTTAAACTATCTCGAATTATATAAATTCGAGTTAAATTTTCAAATATTGGTTTAACTCTTTAAACCAAATTAACCTTTATTTAAAGTTTTTAAACAATTTAATTTTTTGAGTCCAATACAATTTTATATTAAAAATTTAATTTATTACTCAATTTTATCTTCCAGTTTGAAGTCAGTTCTTAAACAATTTTTAATTTACAAATTTAATTATTCAAGTTTTTAATTTATAGTAATTCCACATCCTTACTTTCAAATTAAAGTTAGATTCCCTTCCTTTTTATCAATAATGGATAGATTACCACACTTCATTTCTCATTCATTTAAACCAAACAAATTCTCAATTTAAAGATTTTTAAATAACAATAGGATGATACCATCCTATTTATTTTAAACATCCATCCATATACCATTTCCAGACCTCAAACCCATTTTGAGGCTACACAAACCCCCAATTCAAATTAATCATTTAACTTCCCAAGTTAAATCTAAATTTCATCTTGAAATTTCCAATTCAGGTTGCTTGTTCCAAACTTATTTAACTTCCTTTAAGTTAAATTCAATTAAATCTCGTCAAACTTACCCAAATTTGAATTCCCACTTCAAACTTTAAACTTCACATTAATAATCTTATAAGTTCAAAAACTTATCACCTTGGATATCACATCTCATTTCCCAAATTTGAAACTCAACATTTAGAGTTTATTTCAAACCATCTTTCGTATTATGTACATTCCTCATATATACATTTTCTTTACACACCAAGTTATACCTTACATTTTTAAACCACCTTTGGTTTTAATTCAGAACAATTTCTTTAAAACAATTTCAAGTTCTCTGGACTTAGATTTAAAACTTCACAATTTAAATCCGTTCTAATTTACAAGTTATACTCATCTAAGTTTATATCCTTAACACATTTTATTTTGCTTACTCATTAACACACATTCCACTATTAAATACAACAACCACTTATGATAATAACCAAGATTATCATATCTGGGAAACCAATTCAATATTATCTTACTCTAAAACTTTTCCCCAAATTCAAGGTTTAATTTCAGTTTAAATCCATTTCAAATTTATCTTTATTCAATTACAATTTGGTTGTATTACTATTAACTCTTAATTCTCATTATTCTATTTGATTCCAAGGATTTAACAACCAATTACCTTAATATTTATTAAAAGGAATATTGCTTTATATATCAAATATAATCTTATATAAAAATCATTTGAAATCTTTATATATGAAAATAACAAGTACGCTCTCATATATATATATATACACACACTCAACTCATTCTAGGGTACTATTGACCCTATCCTTATGAGTACACCCACCAGAGCCAAGGTTTTCGCTTAACCTTTGCTCTGATACCAACTGTAACGACCTGGAATTTTCGATCCCGAAAATTCCAGATAGTTATGAAAAGAAGAAAGAGATAGAAGAAGAAGAAACAGAAACACAATACAGATTCTCACATTCGCAGCGGATAAAATATAATATCAAATAATAGCAGTTTACAAAAGAATACTATATCTGTCAATTTGCTTTATAATACATCAGAGTTACTCTCATACACAACACTGAGTATATACAAATCAATATATATCTCTGATAAACAGAAATAATAGTCACAGCGGAAACACTCCATACGTCCTGCCATCCAGCTCATCTCCTAAGCTCCAGAACGTCCTTACCTAAAAATCTGTAATACTCGGTCTGACCCGAGCATTACATCAAAGTAACACCCGGGTCAGGCTGGAAACCAGCGTGAGTAAACCCATCTAACATGGAATACAACAGCATAAAACTTGCATAAAACCCGGGGTAATCTCGTGAAAATTTACAGATTCACAATTTGTTAGAGACATCTCTTATTTCACACATAAATTTCTACGTACCAAAACTTAGATTAAATGGTCCAATCCACTTAAATCATCCCGTTCTAGTAAACTGATTCACAGATCAATCTATAAAGAATCGAAGTGGTTTCGGGTATTCCCTAATACCCGACTCCGGTCTCTTCGAATTCAATGCCCTCCAACCCTAGTTATTCAAGTGAAATATAATTCATTCTTAAAGACAAGATGTCACCTTTACATAGCAATTCAACTTGATAGATAACCACCTTATTACTGTTCAACCGAAACATATCACAATACATTTCATATCAGAAATATCAATAATCTGAGGCACTTAATATCATTTAATCATTCATAAGCAAGATAAATTAGCCATTCCATTCTAATTAATTTAAACAAATTAAATTAATTACTTCTATCACCCTTAATCCTGCTTACTTAACATTAATTAATTACCAACCAATTAATTAATCATCCCTTAATTATTCGTCTTAATTAATAATTCCTTATTAATTATTCTTTAATTACATTAGGTAATTAACCTTCAATCAATTATATAAATTAATTATTCTTTATCCATTCTCATTTATCAACCCTTAATTACTCTTATTACTTATATTAATTAATTTCTCTTTAATTACCTCATAAATTTAATTAATCTTTAATTATCCAAGAACTAAATTAATTAAGATAAACCATTCATCTTAATTAAACACTTCCTTACTTGGATCATTTAAGCCTTATTCAATTTAATTGCTAGGAATTAATTAATACAAACCACTTGAGTCCTTATTGATGAATTAATTAAGATCAAAACACTTTGGGGTTTATTTAAATGATTAACCTAATAATTATTCAAACCAAAAAAAAATCATTTTAATTCAAGGCATTCAACTTATAATTAAATTTTGAAACTCGTTCATAAAACTTGATTGTATTTTTATTTGAAAAACTGCTCAAGCTTCTCTTTGGAAATGTTTAACTTGAAAACTTGTTTTATTTTAAAAACTTGCTTTATTTCAGAAAAACTGTTATAACCATTATTACTCATGTACGCGAAACCCAACCCGAGACAATCCAGAAAATTTCCCGAGCTAATTCCCGTGTTTCTCGCGTTGATCTTTACTTCGAGTCAGACTCGAGCATGCCCGAGTAGACTCCATCTTCCTCAACACCACAGAATAAACCAGAAACACACACCCACGCGTGCACGTGCACACTCGTTCGAAGCTGCTCCGACCATCTTCGACGACACCACCCAATCACCCACGACACGCCGACCATCCCTAACCACCCAAAACCCAGTACGAACCCGCAAATCAAAATCGAGCGAGTCGAGCACAACAGGAACCCAGAACTTCGATCGTTGAAATCATCTCGCGCCGACGATCTCGATCCCCAGAGCTCACGCCAACCGACCACGAGCTACGTCACTTCGCCACGCTCCTATCCCCCTTGGTCCGATCGCCGTTAGACCACCATCAACGACGCGCGAGCCCAATGAACAAAGTCAACAAAACTTCACGATAAAACCCTAATTCATCGCCCTGCCGCCACCACAACGAATTATAAATTCAACCATTATTTTTCCTATGATCTCCTTCCTTCCAGCTATCTTCAGCTCCAATCACGATGACTATCACTTCGCCTAACGTTGGGAATCGACGATATTGCATTTCCCGTTCATCTCGAGATATCTCACCATTTACTTGTTTAAAAATCATGATATTATCTTTAAAAATCACCATTTAGTAATACGAATCTGTTAAGATAATTAAAGCATAGAATTAAAATGATTGATTTCTAACCAAAATTTATTTTCCACTGTAATTTCCTAATCTTGAAATAATTACTAAGTTACAATACCTGATACTATTTTTAAATCAATTATTCTGCTATTCCTAACATAACTTGTTTATAAATCTTAGCTTATAGAAGATCAGGGAAAAAGAAATTGATTTTGGGTCAAGTTTTAAACCTGTAAAATAGGAGCAGAGTTCTATGTGTATATATATATAAACACACAGAGACATGCACACCCATACCCATATATACATATAATCATCTCTAAACAACATACAAAGCATACTACTCATCAAAATTTCGAGGACCCTCACATGCAATCACATATACAAACAGTTTAAGTTTAAAGTAGAAGTTTACTCACCTTCTTTTCCTCTGAAACCAGAGTGTTCTTTGCCTAAAGCTTGGGTTTTTCTTTGATCTTCGTTGTTTACTTGAGTGCTCTGATTTATTTCCCATTTTTGAGATGGCAGGGTATTTAGCTTTATTTACTAGTTTTCGAATCAAGAAAATAATGATAGTGGAGGTACATATATGAGTATACTACTGCATTCTAGAGTAAGCTTCTTCCCATTTTTTTAATATAAATTTTTTCCTTTGGTCAGAAATTTCTTAAATTGATTTAACTTCTTCTTGTACGTGATTGAAATATTTTGGCCTGAGTTGAGATTTTGTATGCTAGAGTTGCAAGGTGTATTAAATGCTTGTTTCCAAAAATGTTTACATATATATCTTCATGTGCATTAACATCTGTACTTGCATCTTCCCATGTATATTTTGCTTATGTACACTGCACATCAGAGATTTTTCTTCTTTCTTTAGGCTGATAATACTTTGAGCTGAGATGAAAGCAATAAATGCTAAGTACTTTATTTTTTTTTTTTTTTATATGTTTTCTTGTTTTGTTTATTACCTCGTCTATTATCCTACTTTTTACTTGCCTGCCTAACTTTTCTTTACTTGTTTCCCAGTTCATACTTTAGTTCATTTGTTTGCACAACTTATATATTTTATTTATTCATACTTATCCAATATGTACTTGAATATATCCTTGTTATTTTCTCTTGTAAGTTCAAAGATATTTATGTTTTCATACTTATACTTGTTTTCATGTTTACTTGTTTCATTGCTTTAAAATATAAACGAACTTCTATTCTAATATGTTGTTAAATTTTTATCTATTTGTTACTTTATATTTTTATAATCAATTTTATATATATATTATATCAAATTTACTCATATATGCTCAAATACATATATATACAATATTTAGAATATTTTTAAATTTAAATGATTTATACAAAATTTATTTGAGTTCGGAGAAACTCGCATCACTCCATCGATACATTTCACAAATTTAATTCAAAAATGCATTTAATTATCAAATTAAATTTAATAAAAATCCGAATCGTCACATTCCTCCCCCCTTAAAACTTTTCGTCCTCGAAAAGGAACAAAGCCAGAATTTATGAAAATATTTACAATCAGATAAATATTCTTTAATCATTTTAAAAATCATTTTAAAAATCTATATAATATTATTCCCAAAATAGTTTTTATAAAAATACTTTTATAACTCAATGTTTCAACAAGTCCATCTTCGTTCTTACAGAAATTCGGTCATACGTTGATCAGGCGTACGACTGAAAATCTATAAGTACTTAGCAGACTCATTTTCAACATCCAGTGAAAATACTTGAAAAATAATTTTACTTGAAAATACAGAAAACAGTTTTTGAAAATAGAGGAAATATCTTTGGTGAGAATGCTCTGGAAATCATCACACCCATCCATGGTCACAGTTAACCCGATGGTTACGTTGCCGTCCCGGCAAAATCCACAGATAACTGTAGGTCTCCGCGCCACTCGATTACGCCATGGAACCCGCTACAGATCGCAGTTATACCCGGGCTATACGTTGCTATCACAGCAAAGACCCATATAACTGTAGGCATCAGCGCCACCGAATTTCGCTGCCAAAAGAATGAAACTCCTCCACTTGACCATAGATCGCAGTCTACCGATGTTGCGCTGCCATCCCGACAGAATCAAGTGTAGACTGTTGACACTCATCCTCCACACGATTTTCGCTATGGTCCCCACACAGTAGATCGCAGCGACATCGAGTTACACTGTCGTCACAGCATAACCCAAATGCCCCTGTAGGCATCAGCGCCATCGACTTTCGCTACCAAATAATCCTCAGGAACTAGTTTTGTCCGGACTCCTCACAGGATCAACTTTAGAAACCCCCCCTTGGGGCTCAAGGCAGTACCACCCAGTGGCACTCCTGAGAAGTTCATTTCAAGGGAGCGCCTTTTTCCCCAGAGCAAATCTCAAAACACTTTATACTATACACATATAGTATTTTCCAAATCATACACCTAGTATGAATCTCATATAAATGCTTTTACACAAAATCGATTCTCAAAATCGATAATTCACAAATCAGGCTTCCCCAAATCCCAATATTGATTTTTTCCAAAAATCAAAAGCCCTTTTCAAATCCAAAGGTTCCCAAAACCTTTTTCTCAAAACCATTTCCATAAAATCTTTTATATATATATATATATATATATATATATAATAATCTTGGAAAATCTTTAAATCACTTTATACTTATATAAGTTTCCTTTGTATACTTCAAAACTTTCAAAAACCTTTTTCTTCTGGCAATGGATTCAATAAGGGGAGTTTTATCATATATAACAAGGATACGTAACTTTGTTTATTCCCAATCAAATATTCAAATTTGATTACTTTATAAAGTCACTTGCCAAATTTCTTACTTTTATTATAAAGTAAACTTTAACTCAGAAAAATATTCAATTTCCACTTTATTTCCATAAAGTTAATTTCTACCATAGAAATATAAATTTTAAATTTATTTTATTTTAGTTCCTCATATATTCACAAATATATTTCCCATTTCAAAAATCATCTTATAACCCTTTTATCTACAACTTCGAAATCAAATTTCTACCTTTATTCATTGTCAATTTCTCAAAATATACTTTCAATTTCAAAAATCTTTTCAGTTTTTATCCACAAATTTTCAATGCCAATTTCATTCAAACCCGTACGATGTCCACATATCATTCGTACGCAATATCAATCTGATCGCTCACTCGATCACACAATTTCACTTCCGAACTAGTATCGTCCACCCGACTTCCTAGTGCGGACTCAGATCTGGTTTCTTGATCAGAAACCGTCATTCTCCTTGCATAATCACAACTATGATAGAGAATATCCAGAATCAATCAAAAATCCATATCCAGGTTCGCCGTCGAAAATCGAGCGAAAAATCCCAACTCGGATCGATAATACTATCTCGAAATTCTGTGCTCGAATCTGAATCAAATCACTATGCGAATAGAATAATATACGTACATCCTACGTATTTATCTTCATTGATTATCAGTTAAATCAATTTCCTTCCTATTCACATTCACTTTGATTTTATTCACTTATTCACATTTTCCTTAATCCCCATTCGGATTACCACTTCAATTCTTATCTCAGTTAGGTATCTAATCAATAACAGTTTGAACTCCGACCAGTTTATATTTAGGAAACAGCTTGAAAATAGATAAGTAGTTGAAAAATAATTATTAATTTGTAAAATAGCTGGAAACAGTTAAGTAATTGTAAGATAGTTGAAAAATAGTAATCAGTTTATAAAGTAGTAGAAAAATAGTAATTAGTTTATAAAACAGTTGTAAAATAGTTAAATAGTTCCAAAAGTAATCGTAGAACAAGCTTAAGACAGTTTTAGGTTTTAAAAAGGAAAGTTGTATAGTAAATAGTTTGGAAAATAGATTTATATTAAAACAATTTATTTTGAAAATAGTCCAGAGTCAAACTGTTCAATTCCCAACCTCCATTTCAAATCAATTCAACTTAAATTTCCCACTTCCAACTGGGTTCCAATTTTAAATAACTTCAATTTTCCTTAAACTTGATTTATTTCCAATTCAAGTTGAATTAGCCTTAATTCCTTTCCAAATTCAAATCAAATTCCATTTGATTTTTAAACATATTCACTTTAATTACAATTCCAAATTATTCAAATTAGTTTAGACTAATTTCAAATCATTTCAATTTCTATATGAATTAATCCCAATTCCCATTTTGAATTTGAACTCATTCAATTTAGATCTCAATCTTAAACTATCTCGAATTATATAAATTCGAGTTAAATTTTCAAATATTGGTTTAACTCTTTAAACCAAATTAACCTTTATTTAAAGTTTTTAAACAATTTAATTTTTTGAGTCCAATACAATTTTATATTAAAAATTTAATTTATTACTCAATTTTATCTTCCAGTTTGAAGTCAGTTCTTAAACAATTTTTAATTTACAAATTTAATTATTCAAGTTTTTAATTTATAGTAATTCCACATCCTTACTTTCAAATTAAAGTTAGATTCCCTTCCTTTTTATCAATAATGGATAGATTACCACACTTCATTTCTCATTCATTTAAACCAAACAAATTCTCAATTTAAAGATTTTTAAATAACAATAGGATGATACCATCCTATTTATTTTAAACATCCATCCATATACCATTTCCAGACCTCAAACCCATTTTGAGGCTACACAAACCCCCAATTCAAATTAATCATTTAACTTCCCAAGTTAAATCTAAATTTCATCTTGAAATTTCCAATTCAGGTTGCTTGTTCCAAACTTATTTAACTTCCTTTAAGTTAAATTCAATTAAATCTCGTCAAACTTACCCAAATTTGAATTCCCACTTCAAACTTTAAACTTCACATTAATAATCTTATAAGTTCAAAAACTTATCACCTTGGATATCACATCTCATTTCCCAAATTTGAAACTCAACATTTAGAGTTTATTTCAAACCATCTTTCGTATTATGTACATTCCTCATATATACATTTTCTTTACACACCAAGTTATACCTTACATTTTTAAACCACCTTTGGTTTTAATTCAGAACAATTTCTTTAAAACAATTTCAAGTTCTCTGGACTTAGATTTAAAACTTCACAATTTAAATCCGTTCTAATTTACAAGTTATACTCATCTAAGTTTATATCCTTAACACATTTTATTTTGCTTACTCATTAACACACATTCCACTATTAAATACAACAACCACTTATGATAATAACCAAGATTATCATATCTGGGAAACCAATTCAATATTATCTTACTCTAAAACTTTTCCCCAAATTCAAGGTTTAATTTCAGTTTAAATCCATTTCAAATTTATCTTTATTCAATTACAATTTGGTTGTATTACTATTAACTCTTAATTCTCATTATTCTATTTGATTCCAAGGATTTAACAACCAATTACCTTAATATTTATTAAAAGGAATATTGCTTTATATATCAAATATAATCTTATATAAAAATCATTTGAAATCTTTATATATGAAAATAACAAGTACGCTCTCATATATATATATATACACACACTCAACTCATTCTAGGGTACTATTGACCCTATCCTTATGAGTACACCCACCAGAGCCAAGGTTTTCGCTTAACCTTTGCTCTGATACCAACTGTAACGACCTGGAATTTTCGATCCCGAAAATTCCAGATAGTTATGAAAAGAAGAAAGAGATAGAAGAAGAAGAAACAGAAACACAATACAGATTCTCACATTCGCAGCGGATAAAATATAATATCAAATAATAGCAGTTTACAAAAGAATACTATATCTGTCAATTTGCTTTATAATACATCAGAGTTACTCTCATACACAACACTGAGTATATACAAATCAATATATATCTCTGATAAACAGAAATAATAGTCACAGCGGAAACACTCCATACGTCCTGCCATCCAGCTCATCTCCTAAGCTCCAGAACGTCCTTACCTAAAAATCTGTAATACTCGGTCTGACCCGAGCATTACATCAAAGTAACACCCGGGTCAGGCTGGAAACCAGCGTGAGTAAACCCATCTAACATGGAATACAACAGCATAAAACTTGCATAAAACCCGGGGTAATCTCGTGAAAATTTACAGATTCACAATTTGTTAGAGACATCTCTTATTTCACACATAAATTTCTACGTACCAAAACTTAGATTAAATGGTCCAATCCACTTAAATCATCCCGTTCTAGTAAACTGATTCACAGATCAATCTATAAAGAATCGAAGTGGTTTCGGGTATTCCCTAATACCCGACTCCGGTCTCTTCGAATTCAATGCCCTCCAACCCTAGTTATTCAAGTGAAATATAATTCATTCTTAAAGACAAGATGTCACCTTTACATAGCAATTCAACTTGATAGATAACCACCTTATTACTGTTCAACCGAAACATATCACAATACATTTCATATCAGAAATATCAATAATCTGAGGCACTTAATATCATTTAATCATTCATAAGCAAGATAAATTAGCCATTCCATTCTAATTAATTTAAACAAATTAAATTAATTACTTCTATCACCCTTAATCCTGCTTACTTAACATTAATTAATTACCAACCAATTAATTAATCATCCCTTAATTATTCGTCTTAATTAATAATTCCTTATTAATTATTCTTTAATTACATTAGGTAATTAACCTTCAATCAATTATATAAATTAATTATTCTTTATCCATTCTCATTTATCAACCCTTAATTACTCTTATTACTTATATTAATTAATTTCTCTTTAATTACCTCATAAATTTAATTAATCTTTAATTATCCAAGAACTAAATTAATTAAGATAAACCATTCATCTTAATTAAACACTTCCTTACTTGGATCATTTAAGCCTTATTCAATTTAATTGCTAGGAATTAATTAATACAAACCACTTGAGTCCTTATTGATGAATTAATTAAGATCAAAACACTTTGGGGTTTATTTAAATAATTAACCTAATAATTATTCAAACCAAAAAAAAATCATTTTAATTCAAGGCATTCAACTTATAATTAAATTTTGAAACTCGTTCATAAAACTTGATTGTATTTTTATTTGAAAAACTGCTCAAGCTTCTCTTTGGAAATGTTTAACTTGAAAACTTGTTTTATTTTAAAAACTTGCTTTATTTCAGAAAAACTGTTATAACCATTATTACTCATGTACGCGAAACCCAACCCGAGACAATCCAGAAAATTTCCCGAGCTAATTCCCGTGTTTCTCGCGTTGATCTTTACTTCGAGTCAGACTCGAGCATGCCCGAGTAGACTCCATCTTCCTCAACACCACAGAATAAACCAGAAACACACACCCACGCGTGCACGTGCACACTCGTTCGAAGCTGCTCCGACCATCTTCGACGACACCACCCAATCACCCACGACACGCCGACCATCCCTAACCACCCAAAACCCAGTACGAACCCGCAAATCAAAATCGAGCGAGTCGAGCACAACAGGAACCCAGAACTTCGATCGTTGAAATCATCTCGCGCCGACGATCTCGATCCCCAGAGCTCACGCCAACCGACCACGAGCTACGTCACTTCGCCACGCTCCTATCCCCCTTGGTCCGATCGCCGTTAGACCACCATCAACGACGCGCGAGCCCAATGAACAAAGTCAACAAAACTTCACGATAAAACCCTAATTCATCGCCCTGCCGCCACCACAACGAATTATAAATTCAACCATTATTTTTCCTATGATCTCCTTCCTTCCAGCTATCTTCAGCTCCAATCACGATGACTATCACTTCGCCTAACGTTGGGAATCGACGATATTGCATTTCCCGTTCATCTCGAGATATCTCACCATTTACTTGTTTAAAAATCATGATATTATCTTTAAAAATCACCATTTAGTAATACGAATCTGTTAAGATAATTAAAGCATAGAATTAAAATGATTGATTTCTGACCAAAATTTATTTTCCACTGTAATTTCCTAATCTTGAAATAATTACTAAGTTACAATACCTGATACTATTTTTAAATCAATTATTCTGCTATTCCTAACATAACTTGTTTATAAATCTTAGCTTATAGAAGATCAGGGAAAAAGAAATTGATTTTGGGTCAAGTTTTAAACCTGTAAAATAGGAGCAGAGTTCTATGTGTATATATATATATAAACACACAGAGACATGCACACCCATACCCATATATACATATAATCATCTCTAAACAACATACAAAGCATACTACTCATCAAAATTTCGAGGACCCTCACATGCAATCACATATACAAACAGTTTAAGTTTAAAGTAGAAGTTTACTCACCTTCTTTTCCTCTGAAACCAGAGTGTTCTTTGCCTAAAGCTTGGGTTTTTCTTTGATCTTCGTTGTTTACTTGAGTGCTCTGATTTATTTCCCATTTTTGAGATGGCAGGGTATTTAGCTTTATTTACTAGTTTTCGAATCAAGAAAATAATGATAGTGGAGGTACATATATGAGTATACTACTGCATTCTAGAGTAAGCTTCTTCCCATTTTTTTAATATAAATTTTTTCCTTTGGTCAGAAATTTCTTAAATTGATTTAACTTCTTCTTGTACGTGATTGAAATATTTTGGCCTGAGTTGAGATTTTGTATGCTAGAGTTGCAAGGTGTATTAAATGCTTGTTTCCAAAAATGTTTACATATATATCTTCATGTGCATTAACATCTGTACTTGCATCTTCCCATGTATATTTTGCTTATGTACACTGCACATCAGAGATTTTTCTTCTTTCTTTAGGCTGATAATACTTTGAGCTGAGATGAAAGCAATAAATGCTAAGTACTTTATGTTTTTTTTTTTTTTTTATATGTTTTCTTGTTTTGTTTATTACCTCGTCTATTATCCTACTTTTTACTTGCCTGCCTAACTTTTCTTTACTTGTTTCCCAGTTCATACTTTAGTTCATTTGTTTGCACAACTTATATATTTTATTTATTCATACTTATCCAATATGTACTTGAATATATCCTTGTTATTTTCTCTTGTAAGTTCAAAGATATTTATGTTTTCATACTTATACTTATTTTCATGTTTACTTGTTTCATTGCTTTAAAATATAAACGAACTTCTATTCTAATATGTTGTTAAATTTTTATCTATTTGTTACTTTATATTTTTATAATCAATTTTATATATATATTATATCAAATTTACTCATATATGCTCAAATACATATATATACAATATTTAGAATATTTTTAAATTTAAATGATTTATACAAAATTTATTTGAGTTCGGAGAAACTCGCATCACTCCATCGATACATTTCACAAATTTAATTCAAAAATGCATTTAATTATCAAATTAAATTTAATAAAAATCCGAATCGTCACACGTTTATAAGGTTATGCCCCTATTCCGAACGCACTGGAAAAGGTTTCGATTCCAAATTTGATCGTATGGAGAAGATAGCTTTTTGGACCCAGCTATTATATTAAATTTCAATATAAATTTCAATGCGTTTACTTCTCGTTTGGCCAAACTATCTCTCCAAATGCTACGAAAATTGAAATCCGATAATAATACAATATTACGGATCAAATGGAACTAGTTTCGTCGAATTCCGAGACTGTGCCTCGAAAGGCTATTTTAAATAGCGATTTAAACGATAAAACTTCAAACTGAATAAAAAGTTTCAAATTCAATTTTGAAGTTTTTATTATCTTCAGTATTATCAATATAGAATTTACAAGACTACAAATTATTTTTAACAAGCTCAAAACTGAAGATTAAATATTTTACCCACCTTCAAAAATTAAATTTAATAATTTAATTGCCAAATAAATCCTGATATTTGAATTTCAAGTTAAACTAATCTTCTAAATATTTAAAATCAATTAAATATTTCAATTTCAAATAACCAAAAATTCCGGGTCGTCACATTTATTTGAAAAGAAAATATTAATTGGAGTTTTGATAATAGTATTAATTAAATGATTTGGAACTTGATTTTATTATGGAGGTAAAAAAATTTAGGAAATAAATTTAGAGGGAAAATTTTATCTATATGTACATGTGTTTAAAATTTTTATGGTTTAGAAAACTATAATGAAAACTATAAAATAACGTATGCAACCACCGAGCATTAACAATAGCGGAGATTAGTGGCGAGGCAATGTTGATTTCATGGTCAACATCGCAGCCATTTAACAAAGTGATTTGTTATAAACAGATGACAAGGCAACGTTATTTCATTATTTGATAGTTGTAAATTGTGAATGTTATTTTAGGATACATGCTAAGATTAATAATGTTTGATATTTTGATTTATTGTGTATATCATTTTATGACTTAGATAGATGTTAAATTTTGGAAGTTCAAAATAAGTAATTAATTGGAAAAGAAACTGGAATTTTATAATGTAATGATTTAGATTATATTCTTTGAAAAAGGTAAATTTTGGAAGAATTGTTTGGAGAAATAATTGAAATTTTGAATTTTGAAGTTAAAAATATTTTTGTGAACATATTTTCCAATTAGAAAATAAGAAAGGAAGATATATTAATTTTATAAATTAAGGTGTAAATTAAAATAGTGTTTTACTCTTGTGGTGCTGGTTAAATTTAAAAGAATGAACTTTTGAATATATTTATGTTTTATAGACTTTTCTCTGAATCAAAATTGTGAGAACGCAATTTCTTCAAGAGGGTAATTCTATAACAACCATGATTTTTGTGTAAATAATATAAATAATGATTTAAAATTGGAGAATTTAAATTGTTAGTTTAGAATTTGTAGTTTTTATAAAGATAAATTGTTTTAGAATGATAAATTCTAAATCATTGCGAAAGTGAGAAATATTAGTATTTTAAAGCGTTGAAATTGTAGAATTTAGAATTTAAATTAAAAAGAAATACTTAGTTGATTTGAATCTTCTATGTTTGAATAGAAGAGAATCTAAGATTGATTTTTAATAAAGAGTTTGGATTTCAATTCTTTTTAATCTCTCAAATTATTTAAATTGGAGATGTTCTCTTTTAGAAAATGAATGAAATGTTTTAAATGGCTAAATCAAATAATTTAAAAATTTAAGTTCAAAACAAAACATTTCGTGGGTTAATTATTTTATTTTTAATAAAATATTATTTTGGAGTTAATAAATTTTATTTCAAAAATCTTTGTTGAGGTTTTATTGCAATTCATGAAACAACTTAGTTAATTGGACTATGGTTTTAATTGAAATATTAATTAAGTATTTAAATGAATTTTTAGGCCAAATTAATTCTTAAGGCCAAAAGTAAATTAAAACAGTTAAGTTGAGATAAGGAAATTAGGATTTTGTTAAGTATATAATTGTGACGACCCATATTTCAGAAGGTTTAAATCGACAATAATCCACTCATGTCTAACTTCAACAAATCCGGAATGTAGACAATCAATGGGGATAATTAAGAAAAATAAGGAAAGAAGAAGGGAACAAACACAGAATCTCATAGCGGAATTACAAAATATAATAATCAAATAACTGTTCATGAAGCTGTTTACATTATACATTTGATTATAATCTATACAACATTTATCCGAGTTGTATATATACAACAGGGATAAATAAATAATGGAGCAGAATAACATGATACAGAAAATAATAATAGTAATAATATACCAAATCTTCATCTCTGTCCTCCGAAAAATGATCTTCATTGTCTTGAAAAACTCAAGGCTGACCTAAGAGTAATGAAAAGACAAAACACTCGAGTCAGGGCTAAAATACTCTTATGTAAGTCAAATCAATATCAATAAATATGAGCGTAACAACGTCAGAGATTTTTATAGGATTTTACATCTCTTATCCAGTTTATAACATGTGTGCAATAACTTAAGAGATGTTACGGGATTTTCCACCTCCTAAGGATCTGTTAAACTATTTATATATAATAATAGTATACGGTATAGTAGGTAATGTCTATCGGTAAAATTGAACTGGTTCCATTTTCATTTAATTTATTTACTTCCAATTTTAAATTAAATTTAGTTACTCATATTAATTTTACTTACACTCATTTATTTTTATTCAATTTCTTTCTCAATTCAAATTACATTTCATTTTAAAATTCAAGTTTGTATTCATTTGTTAGTTCATTTTATAGTTTAAGTGGAATTAATTCACTTTACTAATTCATCTAATTTCATTTAAATATATTTCGATTCATTTTATCTTTATTAAGTGAAATTTTATTTCATTTGATCCATTACTCATTTTATTTCACTCTCTTTTAAATATTTTCTTCTTATCATTCACATTCAACCAAATTTAAAATTTGTTTTAAGCTTAATATTCTCAAATCTATAAATTATACAATTCATTCATTTAAAATTTCATTTTATTATTCTATCTAATTCAATTCAATTACAATTCACTTTTATTTAAGCTTCTTCAGTTCGCCTTCATTTTATTTTCACTAACTCAATTTTATTCAACATTTCTCAAGTTAATTATTTTATTTTGTATCTCAAATTCAAAATTTTCTTTTGTTTGCTTAACCAAAAATTTAACCATTTCAATTTATTTATTTATTTTCCTATTCAAATTTATAAGTTACAAACTTATTTCCTTTCTATACTATTTTAAATTTATAAGTTATAAACACATTCCTTGTATTCTATTTTCAACTATAAGTTCAAAACTATTTTCATATATTTATTAAATCATACTTAGAATATTTTTCAAAATCAAAACCTGTTTAAATTAAAAATAAATTTCTTTTGGTAGCAATTCTCACTTAGAAACCGGAAATGAATACTGGGGATGTTGTAGGCATCCCCAGAATTATTTCCCAGCGACCAAAGCAAGTTTAATGCTTCTATTTTCTTCCAAAAATCTTTCAAAATATTTTCTAGTTAAAACTCTTTCATATAATATTAATATTAATTTTTAAGGCTTTGAAAACAATTTTGGAAACAAAAGGATTTTAAATTCTAAAATTCTCAATTTTTAAAATCACTTCTATTTATATGCTATATTTAAATATTCTCATACAATTTCATTACTTCATTATGAAAATATTTCGTTAATTTACAAATTTTTTAATCCAATTTTTTTTATTTTAATTAGATTTCAATTCAATATAATTATCAAACGCTTCATAAAATAAAATTCACAAAGTATTCATTTTATTTTAATTCAACCAATAATCGATGATAACTAAATATTATCATCTCCTAACAACAATTTCATTAAAAATTATCATTATATATATATATATATAATATGATGTAGATAAAATTATTTCATGTACCCTATTTTAAAACAATATTATGTCAACTTGCCTCGTTTAAATGTTTAGAAACCACTATCGATAGTACGACGTCCCACGCAACGACCGAAATTCATAAACAACTCAACGGATAAGTAAACACAATATAAAACATTGTATAACACTAACAAATATGCTCTCTCATATATATACACTAAAACAGACTCGTTCTAGGGTATACCCTATCTCTAATGAGTCAAATCCCACAAAGCCAAGGTTATCGCTAAACCTGGCTCCGATACCAACTATGACGACCCACATTTCGGAAGGTTTAAATCGATAATAATTCACTCATGTCCAACTTAAACAATCCAGAACGTAGATAATCAATGGGGATAATTAAGAAAAATAAGGAAAGAAGAAGGGAACAAACACATAATCTCACAGTGGATTGACAAAATATAATAATCGAATAATAGTTCATGAAGCTGTTTATATTATACATTTGATTATAATCTATACAATGTTTATCAGAGTTATATATATACAACATGGATAAATAAATAATGCAGCAGAATAGCATGATGCATAAAATAATAATAGTAATAATATACCAAATCTTCGTCTCCGTCCTCCAAAAAACGATCTTCACTGTGCTGAAAACTCAGGGCTGATCTGAACGTAATGAAAATACAAAACACTCGAGTCAGCACTAAAATACTCTTATATAAGTCAAATCAATATCAATAAATATGAGTGTAACAGCGTCAGAGAAGTTTACAGGATTTTACATCTCCTATCCAGTGTATAACATGCATGCAATAAATTAAGAGATGTTACAAGATTTTCCATCTCCTAAGGATTCGTTAAAATATTTATATATAACAGTATACGCTATAGTAGGTAATGTCTATCAGTAAAAAATATATCAAAATAGCGTTAAGGCTTTACATTGATCCACCTTAACACATTTTTATAGTATAAACCAAAGTCGTAATGGGCTCGCATAAGGATAAATATGACAAGGCACGTGAGGCAATGCCAAAGGTAGGATTCTACCAGTTTACCCTTTCTGGCTAGTCGTATCCATGGCCGACCGCGACCATCAATCCGAACAAAATGGGTGCACCCATCGAATACAAAATCACGATAGTAATACGAGTGATCAATGTCGCTAGAGGTAGCTAACCTCATTGGCTAGACATAGGCTCTTGTTTTAGTCATTTTAATTATGGCACAAGTGTCAAGGCTATCCATCATCGTTCTCTTACTTCATTCCAGTAAACGTTGCCAATTCAACCACTATATTATGGATATCATCCACCACGTACACAGTTGTTAAAGTGGTTCCAATTTTGATAGAGAGTATGCCAATAAGAGGCCCTGATCTTTTTAACAACCAAACGTCGTTTTACACACCGGATGGTTCTTTTACATTTCGAAAATAGTTCATACTTGGTATCAAAATATCATATTCTTTTCAAAATCAAATCCATTTCAAAATCATCATATTCGCTTCAAAAAATGGAATCCATTTCGAAATCATCATATTTGCTTCACAAATCATATTTTACTTCAAAATGTCAATTTAGTTTGATATATCAATTTCACTTCAAAATTTTGATTCGAATTACAATTTAGGTTATAACTTCACTTTAACCCAATTCGTATTTAAATCCAAGATTTAAATATAAACATTTCAGCCTTTTGATCAGTTTGAATTTTAGAAAATTGTATAAATAGGTTTAAAATAGTTAAATAGTCAAAATAGTTTAATAGAAAATAGTTTGAGTATTAAAAATGGTTTATATAGTAAAATAGTTTGGAAAAATCAAAATAATTTGAACATTTAAAGAATATAGATTTTAAACTGTTTATACTAAAATAATTCATTTGAAAATAGTTTTAAAGTCAAACTGATCCAATTCCAAAATTTTCAATTCAAATCACTTTCAATTTCCATTCCGATTTAATCGATCCAATTTCGATTTCAAGTCGAATTTTACTTCGATTCCAATTTCAATTCAAATAAATTCGGTATCGATTTCGAATTAATTCTCGCTTTCAATTCCAATTGATTTCATTTTCAATTCCGAATTAATTTCAATTTCAAATTTCCAAATTAATATTAAATTTCAATTCCAAATATCTGATTCAATGATTTAATTTCAACTCAATTATCAAATTTAAACCATTTTGATTTATATCAATTTCACGTTCGATTTTTAAAATATCGATTCAAAACACTTAAACCAAATTAACTTTCAATTTAAAATCCAAACCTTCAAATATAATTCAATTCTGAGTTTAATTTTGAAATATCGTTTTATATTACTTTTACTTAGCAATATTCAAAGTTCGAATAAAATTCCAATCCTTTAAAACAAATCAAATTCTGAAATTCAAATTATATTTCGATTATAACTTCAAAATCTCAACTTCAATTATTTAAAACAATTCCTTTTATCAAATTTAAATTTCAACATCCCAAGTCACATTCGAAAATATTTTGATTTTCATAAATTCGATTTTTTTATTTCTTTAAATCAAATCTTTTAAATAATTTCAAATCAAAATTTTAAAATCATTTAATTTAACCAATCCAACGTCCGTATATAATTCTCTATCCTACGGCCAAGTAATTTAGTTATTTCAATTTTAATTCAGGGATGGGTATATCATTTCAACCCAAAATAAATGTCATAGCTATATCTCATTTCAACCTATTTCTAAATTTATTTGAAATAATTCAATTTAAAGTTTATATATTATAAGCAATATACAGGATGATAACAGGATATATATAAAATAAATAAACATCCAATCATTCAAATATTAACCAATTTTCATCCATCACGATCAATCATCCAAACAATTGAGAATTTACACAATTAACCAATTATCAATTATCGGGAATTTTACTAACGGTTTAATTTACATTTCAAACTTTAACTATCAATTCAAATTCCTAACATTTTAATTCATATCAATTAAACGCCAGCTAAATTTTACCAAACAATAGTCAATAAATTTAAATCACTTCACGATATAAATTTAACTAACATAAAAATTATTTCAGTCAATTGTGAGCGTATAAAACACTCACCTTCCATTTGAAACTGAAAATATTTCAGCTTCAAATAAAATACCACTTCCATTCTATGACGTAGCCTATGGCAATACGATTGCACTGCAACTCGTTTCGTCCAAAACGGACCTCGTATGCAAAAGTTACACAATAATTAATATAACGATATAATTAATATAATAATTAACTTAATTAAACTAGGTAATTAAGATTATCCGCTATTGAATTACCTTCCTCATGCACTCAATCTTCTCCCTATGACTATTCCTGCTCGCGATATGTAACAACCTGGATTTGGAGTTTACCTTTCAATATTAAATTATAATGATAATTAATATTTAATATTGTAAATTGAATAAAAATAAGTTGGTGAAAATAAATTGTTTATTTATTATAAACAATGAATTTGGGAAATAATTGTTGAAAATAAAGCATAAAGCTTTATTTTAATGGTTTGGGTGATAATAAATGTGAGAATAATTTTATTTGAGTGAAAATGCAATAATTTTGTTAATTATTGCTTTGTGGCTTCTTTTAATAATTTTTAAAAGAAGTAAGCTCTTTTTAATAAGTGTTTAATGAAATAAAAAGGAGAAAATGTGATTAAAAATAAGTTTTGCGTGTAAATAATATTTGTAAATGAATTGGAACAATTTTACAAGTAATAAAATGTAATTTGTTGAATTTTAAAAGTAATAAACGTGGTATATTACAATTAATGAACAAAAAGTGCATTTTATTCAAAATAAAGGAAATTAACAATAAAAATGTTTAAAAACAGTAAATTATCATTTTAAATGGTAGAAAATATTTTATTCTATAAGTATACTAGTTTACATATTTTTCTTATGTTAAAATATGAAGAAAAGTGCATTTTGTTTTGTGCATATGTTATATTTGAAGCATTTTTAGTTTATAAGTGAATTAATTAACCTAGGCCCTTTTATTTTCTTTTAATTATTGGATCTAGGCCCACTTAGGACTTAACCTGATGAGAAATGGGAAAACAGAAATCACCTGTATGTTCATTTCTCAACTTCATCTTCTTCCTTGGCCAAATAACAATATACAGTAAACCTCCTTCTCAAAATTAAAAACCAAGCCAATTTCTTCAAATTTATTCAGCAAATTGAAGTCTTTTTCACTCTAGAGAACAAATCAAAGGTAATCAAACTCCATATATCTTAATTTCATCAAAAATCTCTGATTTGTGAATTAGGTTTCTAATTTACTATATGTTTTCTTTTGCATGCATTGTTCTTCTCCTGTATAGGTTCTTAGAGGCTATTTCTCAAGCCAAAGCTTCCAACTTGTTGCTAAAATCCGAGTCTCGGCATCTAAACAGTAAAGTGAGTTGTAATACTCACAAATCCTAGCTGAGCCAAGCTCAAAATTGCAAGAAATTGTAGAAAAAAATTTGCTTTTGTTGATAAATGTAGTTTTTCTGTCTGAAATATGTTTCATATTGCCACTTTGAATGCTTGTAACTTTTGATTCCGGCAACGAAATGCTGCCAGATTTCTTGCATTTGGTAGCTTGCATGTTGAACTTCATTTATGAAAATTTTGGTTGAAAAATATTGTCATTTGAGTGTTCAAAACTTTCCTAAAAAATCAACTCAAGCATAGATTTTGGCCTGTAGTTGTTTTCTGAGTTGCTGCAAACAAGGCCTGAGTCCATGTTTGAGAAAGCATAACACATTCATTTCTTATTTGAATTCAATGATTCTTTTTTTGTTTCAAAGAAGAAGTTTTCTAGTATATGCATACAAATTTTCAGCTCAAATCCAGTTAATTTGTTCCTCTGTTTCATGCCTGGAAGTTGAACCCAAGATGGTTTCAGGCCTGTATATTTTTTGTTTTTGAACTGTTGCAAACATGACCTGAGTCCATGTTTGGGACAGCATAACTCATTCGTTTCAAATCGGATTTGAGTGATTCTTTTTGCAAATTGAATTAGTAGTGTTGAATTACATTCCTGCAAAATTACATGACAATCTGGGTTTGTTTGCTATTTCGAAACTGCTGTCGAACTTGAACCCACAGCCTGTTGGAATTCAACGATTTAACCTTGTTTTTAGTCCAACTTTGAAACGACGCAGATCCTTCGTTTCACATCGGATTTGAATGATTCTTTTTGAAGATTTAAGTAGGAATGTTGAAATACATTTCTACAGAATTTCAAGTCATTTTGATACTGTAATTAACTTGATCAAACCTGCTGTCGAATATTGAGTTGCAACTTGTTTTAAACGTATAATACTGTAATTTCCGTTATTTCGATGTTTTCTTGATATTCCTTTCTGGATTTCATACACAGGTATTATAATATGTTTTAAAAATGGTTTTCAAATAAATGGGCTTTTGAAATTATTATTATATATTATTTTTTTTAGTATAAAAATTATATACTCTATAATAAGAGAATTTTAAAGGCAATTTCTAAAGCGATTTCGAAACGTTCCTAAAACTCATTTTCTTCAACTTAATTTCTATATAAAACACACAATTTTGCACTTCGAGCGAACAGGGAGGAGAATTAAGTGATTAGATAAAACGCGTGCTATGAACACGTGCGTTTATCTTTTCAGTTAATTCCTAATCTATTCGTTTGATCGTTTTGACCTTTGGGTCTGGTTTACCGATGAGATGAGGTAAAATTTGTACTGCTTTGAGTGTGGAATTGACTAATGGTTAGTAAACCATTTAGTGCGAAGGTGTGGTATGAGACACATGTTAACACTTTGTGGGTTCCTATCCGAGGAGTTTGTGACACATTGCCAGTTAGTGGTGTCCAGTACTGGGCCTCCAGACCTTCGCCACTACGGTTTGTTGCCTTCGGGTTTGTGCCTTCGGGTTTGTTGCCCTATAGTATTGCTTTTGGAGTTGTCCTTCGTCACTGCTCGAGAGATACTTGGGTTTGTCGCCTTCGGGCTTGTGGATCCTTGTTTATACAGTACTAAGCACGTGCATCTTTTGTTTCATTGATATTTATATTTCCCTACCGTATCGCCTTTCGGAGTAGGTCCTTTGAACCACTCGATACATAGCGATTACCTTGTGGAAAATGGTGTTACCTTCATTGGTATTTGTTATTTGCCTTTTTGGCTTAATTTAGGATATTCATATCCTTTTTTATTTGAGTTGCCGATGATATGAGGCTTGTTATGATTCATCTTTTGTTAGATGATCGAGTTATCTCTTTTAGAGATATTTCTGGTACTTATGACCTTGCATGTTCATTATCATTTAGCTTATCTAACTGATTTGTTTAGTTAGCCTGACCCGTGTATTTTTATACTCGGGTCAGATCGAGGTGTTTCAGGTTAGGTACATTTGGACTTAGCCTATTCTGCTTCTGCATGGACTATTCTGCTAGCTCCTTTTGTTATAGATTTTTGTGTAGTCCTTTTTGGTTGTAACTCTGATATGTATATTCTTTTGACTTGCCTGTATATTGTGGTTGCTATACCACTTGACATGTATCATTTTGTATACTCTGTGATGTATCTGTATATGTGTATATGTATGTGATGATCTACTGTTCTGTGATGTGTTTTGCATTCGAGTTGTTGTATTTTGTTCTGATAGATCATGTAGCCACCTATGGCTTTGTATTAAGTATTTATTGGATATGTCGATCCACTTGAGATAGAAAAAAATGGCATTTGTCGACGTATTCAATTGATATTTAAGACAAGGCTATAGATGGTCGCTCATATCCAGCCATATTCTCTACATTAGTAGACAGTATTACCCGGTAATACTCTTTGTAAATGTAGGTCTCGGGGTAGGGCGTTACACGATAAGAATTCTCTTTTTTTTTCCTGTCGATCGCTAAACGCTCACTTGCACCGCCCTTCGACTACCTCCATGCGCTAGCACCGCCCTTCTGACCACCTCCAAAGCACCTCGCACGAACCTAAAACACTAAAACGCGACCCTGGCCTCCGGTCGACCCTTGACTGCACTCCCAACATCTCTCCATACGCGCGCTCGCGACCTCGTCTCCATTTTTTTGGCAGTTAGTTTTTTTTCTTTAGCTGATTTCATTTTTTCCTATTTGATGGACTATTTTTGTTTGCTTGATTTAAAATTTGAGATGGGAAAAAGAAGAGGGGGAACAGGTAAGAGGGGCGTGGTGAATGAGGATAAGGTCAGGTAAGTTTATAATTAAAAATAATAAAATAGAAAAAATATCTAGCTACTAAACACATGAAATTTTCAAACTCCAAACAAAGCATGCCACCTGGCATTCATAATGTTTTACCCCCATTCCGAACACAATGGAACTAGTTTCGAGGCCTAATTCGATCGTGTGCAGAATATAGCTTTTCAAATCAATTATTTTAATTAAATTTAGAAATAAATTTCTACGCGTTTCAAGCTCGCACAGCCAAACGATAAGTTCGAATGCTACGAAACTTGAAATCCTATAATAATTCACTATTATAGATCCAATGAAACTGGTTTCGTCGAAATCCGAGACAGTAGCCAAAATGGCTATTTTTACTCGTCAATTAAAACAAGTAATTCCTAAAAATTTATTTAATCACTTAAACTCGATTTTTAAGTATTAACAATCTTCATTGTTGTTTAAATAAAATTTAAATCAACTTCCGATAGCATTTTCATTCATATAAAATTCAAAATTCAATTATTTAAATAGTTTCTAATATTAAATCCAAACAATTTAATTTTTCAATAATTCATATTAACAAATCATTATAATTCAAATAAATTTTAGTTATCCACAAATAATTTATTTTCATCTAAATAGCTAAACCATTTTATTCAATAATTATATCAAATCCTATAATTTAAAACAGTTAAAAATACGGGTCGTTACATACTCCGCTACTTAAAACATTTCATCCTCGAAAAGGTGTTAAGTAAAGAATTTAACCTATAATATATTTTATTCAAAATAATTAGCTTATAAAGCATAAACATCTTATTAGAAAACCTTTACTATGCTCTCACTACGTCACAACGATATCGGTTTTATGGAAATTACAAGTTAGTTATCAAAACAAGTTATAAAATTTTAAAACCTCAAAAAATTTCTAACTCCGGAATATATAGAAAATTTTGGCAGAGTCTCCTTCGCGCGGCTCGATCGGAAATTTTTTACAATATAATATATAACACAAATATATCCAATATATCAAATATACATCTCATCTCAATGATGAGGCATCCCGAAGGGAGAAAAAATAAAATCGCAGTATGTAATCCGAGATACGTACCTTATTATTAATATTATGAGCGAGTCCGCTCGTATTAAGAAAGCAAAAGCAAAATACGCGCAAACGAGCTCCAAAAGCTAGTATACGCCCTTCGTACCTACTAAACACCCAATAACATGTGAGAACATCTATATGGAAGGAGAAACCAATATATAACATAACTATACAACAACCATATAAGCAAACATAGCCATGAAATAAAAGAAACATCCAAACAACCATATTCATGCAAGTTTTATTCATAACCATATTATTATTCAATGTCAACATTTCAGTTCAAACACTTCTATTTCTATTAACATTCATTTCATTAACATTTAATTGACTCAATTTCAATTAATTTACATTCACATCCAATTTATTTACATTCACTTTATTTACTTCTTAATTGATTAACATTCACCTGTCAATATTCATTTCGTTAACCATACAATTGATTTATATTTAATTAATTCGCTTTTAATTTTACATTCAACTAATTTGGTTTCAATCCATTTTTACTCAACCAACCAATATTCATTGCATTCACATTTGATTGATTAAAATTTAATATATTTACATTCAATCGATTTACTTTCAACTCATAAATATTTATTTATCAAAATTAATGAATTCACATTCTATTAATTTACATTCGTTGATAGTTACATTCATTTTTCACTTCCATTATTTCATTTCAGTAATTCATATAATTAATTTCACTTATGTAAATTTTGATTCCATACCACATTCCATAATTTATTTTCGTATCATTCATATTTATTTTAATGACATTCATTTTATTTATCATCCAATGAATTTTCATTCCATTTAGCCTTGTTAAGTTGAATTTATTTCCTTATCACTTAGTATTTTTATACTAATATTATTTATAAACCATTTAAGTTTATTATAAACATTTTACAAAATTGCAACTCATTTTTATTATTATTCCATAACTTAAGTTCATATAAATCCATCTATTCACTTAATTTGTTCATCTCAAAAATTTAACTTCATATTAATAATTTTACTTCAGTAAATTTTATTTTATAACTAATTCATATTAATAATTTTTCTCTTTATCACAATCAATTCATTCAGCTTCTTTTGAGTTAACTTCATCTTATAATTCATTTGTTAGCTTATTTCATATTAAATTAGGTAGCATTCAATTTTATTGAACTCATTCCATTTTCATTTAATTTATTTACTTCCAATTTTAAATTAAATTTAGTTACTCAAATTAATTTTACTTACACTCGTTTATTTTTATTCAATTTCTTTCATAATTCAAATTACATTTCATTTTAAAATTCAAGTTTGTATTCATTTGTTAATTCATTTTATAGTTTAAGTGGAATTAATTCACTTTACTAATTTATCTAATTTCATTTAAATCCAATTCGATTCATTTTATCTTTATTAAGTGAAATTTTATTTCATTTGATTCATTACTCATTTTATTTCACTCTATTTTAAATATTTTCTTCTTATCATTCACATTCAACCAAATTTAAAATTTGTTTTTAGGTTAATATTCTCAAATCTATAAATTATACAATCCATTCATTTAAAATTTCATTTTATTATTTTATCTGATTCATTTCAATTACAATTCACTTTTATTTAAGCTTCTTCAGTTCAACTTCATTTTATTTTATTTTATTTTCAATAACTCAATTCTATTCAACATTTCTCAAGTTAATTATTTTATTTTGAATCCCAAATTCAAAATTTTATTTTGTTTGCTTAACCAAAAATTTAACCATTCCAATTTTTTATTTATTTTCCTATTCAAATTTATAAATTACAAACTTATTTCCTTTCTATAGTATTTTAAATTTATAAGTTATAAACACATTCCTTGTATTCTATTTTAAATTATAAGTTCAAAACTGTTTTCATATATTTATTAAATCATGCTTAGAATATTTTTCAAAATCAAAACCTGTTTAAATCAAAAATAAATTTCTTTTGGTAGCAATTCTCACTTAGAAACTCGAAAATGAATACTGGCGATGTTGCGGTCATCACCAGAATTATTTTCCAGGGACCAAAGCAAGTTTAATGCTTTTATTTCTTCCAAAAATCTTTCAAAATATTTTCTAGTTAAAACTCTTTCAAATAATATTAATATTAATTTTTAATGCTTTGAAAACGATTTTGAAAACAAAAGGATTTTAAATTCTAAAATTCTCAATTTTTAAAATCACTTCTATTTATATGTTATATTTAAATATACTCATACAATTTCATTACTTCATTATGAAAATATTTCGTTAATTTACAAATTTGTTAGTCTAATTTTTTTTATTTTAATTAGATTTCAATTCAATATGATTATCAAACGCTTCATAAAATATAATTCACAAAGTATTCGTTTTATTTTAATTCAACCAATAATCGATGATAACTAAATATTATCATCTCCTAACAACAATTTCATTAAATATTATCATTTTATATATATATATAAAACATGATGCAGGTAAAATTATTTCATTTACCTTATTTTAAAACAATATTATGTCAACTTGCCTCATTTATATATTTAAAAACCCTTATCGATAGTACAGCGTCCCACGCATCGACCAGAATTCATAAACAACTCAACGGATAAGTAAACAATATAAAACATTATATAACACTAACAAATATGCTCTCTCATATATATATACACTCAAACAGACTCATTCTAGGGTATACCCTATCTCTAATGAGTCAAACCCCACAAAAGCCAAGGTTATCGCTAAACCTGGCTCTGATACCAACTATGACGACCCACATTTCGAAAGGTTTAAATCGACAATAATACACTCATATCCAACATAAACAATCCAAAATGTAGATAATCAATGGGGATAATTAAGAAAAATAAGGAAAGAAGAAGAGAACAAACACAGAATCTCACAGCGGAATGACAAAATATAATAATCAAATAACAGTTCATGAAGCTGTTTATATTATACATTTGATTATAATCTATACAATGTTTATCAGAGTTATATATACAACAGGGATAAATAAATAATGTAATAGAATAACATGATGCAAAAAATAATAATAGTAATAATATACCAGTAAACGTATAGCAGAATAGCATAACCCATCATCGTTCTCTTACTTCATTCCAGTAAACGTCGCCATATCAACCACTACATTCTAGATATCATTCACCGCGTACATAATTGTTAATGTGGTTCCAATATTGAAAGAGAGTATGCCAATAAGTGGCCACAGTCTTGTTAACAACCAAACGTCGTATTACACACCGATTAGTTTTTTTACATTTCGAAAACAGTTTGTACTTGATATCAAAATATCATTTTCGTTTCAAAATCAAATGTAACGACCAAAATTTTTAGCGTCTGTTATTATAATAATTAGCTAATTTTAAATATTGAAATATTAATTTTTATAAGTCGAACAAATAAATTTTCTAATATTGGAGATATCTGGATATATAAATTTTGAAAGCTATGCTAAATTTTCAAACTCTAATTTCTGAATATGATAATATATATATATATATGTATGTATGTATATATACTTCACCATTTCAAACTTATGATGAAAAAAAATATATCAGTATATATATGTGTGTGCGTGTGTATTTATAAGAATAGAGTATATTAAAAATATATATAAATGTATAAACTTTATGATGACAAATTCCAAACTTATGATTAAATATATATGTATATATATGTATATGTAAATATGTAAATATATATATGGTAAGAATATGTGTGTGTATGTATATGTATATATATGTGTATGTATGTATGTATATACATAGGAACACCATGATGGCAAAACATTAAATCAAGCATACAAAACTTATTATCAAGCACACAAAACATAAAATCAAGCACATACATAAAATCAAATCAACACAAGAAATCAAATCAGCCCAAGATAAAATCAAATCAGCACACCCAAGTAAAAAGTAAAATAATATATGAAATGAAAACCTGTACATGTACAAAAACCTTAGCCTTTTTTGTTGCAATGTCCCCCTTCCATTCACATATATATATGACCATACTTGTTCATACATAAAAAAAATCTCACTGCCATCAAACAAAAACAAGTTCTACCATAAAAATTAAAAGAAGATAGTTGATCAAAAGATTAAAATGTAGAGCAGCAGCCATCCTTTCTTTTGAAACTGTGAGTAAAACTTACCATTTTTCTTTACTGGTTAACATATATATATATAGATAACTGCTGACTTTGGATGGATCATTGATGTGTGCCAAGTGAATATGTGTTATTTGGTAAATATGTGCTTGTATATGTGTATGCACTAATGTGTTTAACAGGGATGGTTCAACCCTTGTATCTTCTCCCTGTTCCCATTTTTAGTGAAACGGTTAGAACCTTCCACTTAAAAAATCAAAAGCTCATCATCCAAGTAGTTTCAACACATGATTCCAAAACCCAAGTTAATTGTTTTTTAGTATAGAACATTTCAAAATTGGTTTCATTTAAAACCATCAAACATAGAAGAAGAAAACAACATGTAACTGTAAGTAGGTATGTCATGATCAAAATTCAAATATCAAAATTTAGCAAATGGATTATATAGTCGAGATCATGGTTGGAAAACTCGATTTTTAAGATAGGTTTGAGATTTTCTAGTGGTTTATGGAAGGAGAAATCTAGAGATGAGCAGAATTGGGTGAAATGCGAAATTATGACAACCCAGTTGATTTCGTAGCAAGGCATTGGCTGTGGAGGGGGAGTAGGTGATGGCGCGCACGAGAAAAATGGAGTGGTGAATTTTAATGGCATAGGTAGGTCAGACGAGGTGGTTTTAGGGTTTAAGGTGGGGTTGTTCTTTGGTTGCGGGTTCATGGCAGTGGCGAAGAGGAGAGAGAGGGAGAGGGTTGCGCACCTGGGGGAATGGTCGACGAGGTTGTGGCGATGCTCTGGATGAAGTTGGGTGGTGGACCATGGAGGTAAGGCAGTTGAAGGAGACGGTGATGTTCCAGGTTTTTGGGTTTGAAGTCGAAATTTCAAACGAGGGTTTTTACCGTATGTTCAGGTGGTGGGGCGAGTTGCGATGGTCGTAGGTGGTTTGCGTGGATTGTCGGCTTCGTGTTACGGTGGTCAGGAGTTATGTATACATGCACAATTACGTGCACAGTTTCGTGCATACAAGTGGAAGAAAGGGAAAACTGGGAAGAAGGGAAGGAGATGTTAGCTTGGGTTGGTATGCATATGGGCTAGGTTGTTGGTTTAGAAGAAAATCAAGTTATTAATTTATTTAATAATCTATAGATTTTGAAACTCTAATTCTCATCCATTTCAAATCTACCCAATGCACCGATTTTTGCATCGAGATCATATCGCAGAATATTTTTATATGAACTAATATCTTTGAGTTTTCTGCAATGTGAAAATTTAAATGCTTATAAAATTTAAAGCGAATAAATAAGTAAATTCTTACTTGATTTATTATATGTGATTTAATCAAATAAATTTTTAAATGGACTGTTTAGTTGTAATTAACTAAGAATAAATCATTTTATTTAATTTCTTTAATTTACAAGTAACCTAGATCTAAATATATAACTTGACTTAGTTAAGTTGGAACCAATTAAATTCTAGGTTATAAACTGATTTAATATTAATTAAAATCGTTGACTAGGTTAATGATTTATTCTTTGACTGATATTGCTCTTAGATATTGTTTCAATTATCTATTGTCTGTGCCATTAAGTAGCCAAAAAAATTAAAGTGGTTAGAATAAAACGTTGACACATTTATTTGAAAGTAAATCGACTTGTACTGATCACTATTCTGAATTTTAGAAAATGTGATGATTACAAGCAAATTAATTTCGATGGACAGATCATGATAAAATAAACATATGGAATGAATTTTCATAGGTGGATATTGACACTTTGATTGTAGAATTGTTTATTTTAAACAACTTGGCTTTTAAAAAAAATATTTATCGTTTTGGACTCAATGAGACCGAGACCTGTCGTGTTTATATGTGATGTGGTGTTACGAGATACCTTTGTTTCAAAGGATTTTGAAAATAGTAATAATTCAAATGGAGTGTCTTTTCTCACGCTAGTTTTCCAGATTGACTTGGGTGTTATTTTATCATAATGCTCGGTTCAGACCGATTATTGCATATTCAGGTTAGAGTGCCTTGGAGCTCAGGAGATGAGCTAGAGGATTTCAAACGTATATCACGTACTAATTATATTCCCCTGTGTGTGTAGACTGTATAGTCAGCACTGGTGAGGACAACCTATAATAACTGCCCATATTGGTATATTGATTGGTGTACTCTGATGATTGTATATATATTGATAGTTACAGTTTCTTTGTATAAAGATCTGTTGTTATATATTATATTTTGTTCCGCTGCGATTATGAGATTCTATGTTGCTGTTTCCGTTTCTTCTTCTATCTTTTTCTTCTTAACCCCTAATGATCTGTTATTTCCAACACTCGATTGCTAGGCATTCTATACAGTGAACGTATTTATGTCGATTTTCGAGGGTCGAAAAACCGGTTCGTTACACTTGGTATCAGAGTTGAAGGTTAAGCGAGAACCTTAGCTTGTTGGGATTAACTCATTAGAGATAGAGTCAGTAGTACCCTAGAATGAGTTAAGAGTTGAGAGAATGTATTTGTATTTTATATACATATATATATATATATACTAGTAATTTGTAAACTTATTATAACTTAAAACTCTTGCATTAGGGGAAAAAAGAAATTATAGAAGAGTTGAGTATATTATAAGCATGACCTGTTAAAATTAGGAACCATCGTATTTTAAGGAATATCCTATTAAAACACCACATCCACTTGTAGTATGGTAAAATCTGAAGAGTAGAAAGCAGCACGAAGAGCACTTGCCTATAAGGAACGTGAAGAAGCAATAGAGGAACGAGAGAGGCTGTATAGGAAAGGGCAGAACCAGGACCTTATGATAATATCGTTTGTTATAGGTGTCAGGAAAAGGGACATTTTGCAGCCTTTTGCGGGAAGAGGGATAAGGGAAAGAAAAAGGAAGGCAAGCATTATCGATCCGAGATTTTCTATTTTAAATGTCATGAGAAGGGACATTTTCTTAGTCGCTGGCTGAAGTGAAGAAAAAGAAACCCGCACTCACCATTTCAGTCGACCAATCAACCATTTGCTTCCACTGCAGGTAGACTAGACGCATAGCCAGAAATTGTTCCATGAGACAACGTGGAAGGCAAGCTCTATTACACCCAGACCGAGTTGCATACCCCAGGTTCATAAGGGAAGATGGAACTACGGTGTACTTTTGTAAGAAATGCAATAGTTAGGGCCACGTTGATGTAGAGTGCACTGGGCCAGTTGAAGCACCACTCGGAAGGATAAATATTGAAGCATTTTTCTTGCAGAAGTGAGGACAAGTAGAAAATGTGTGTGGTATCCATAGTAATAGTTATGTTATATAAAAATAAAATCCTGTTGTATCCTAGTTCGAGTGGTTGTCAATGCGTCAGAACTAATGAGATGTATAATTAAGCTTTTAATGCTTTTTCAAATGATAAGAAGCTTGAGATTATCCATAAGGGAAGAAGAAATTGAAAAGGGATGAAGTTTAGTATGTTTTGAAATCCCTTGGGAAAATATTGTAAACAATATATCTATAACAATCTTGTTGAATAAATACCAATTGTTAGTAAAACGTTGGTAATAATATGGAAAATTTAGTTGATTAAAAGTTGTATATTCAATTTAAGCAAACATATACAATTGTAAATGATTATATATGAGAAATGATTTATATAAATATGATTTAAGGCTGAAAAGAAATTCAAACTGAAAATTTGAGAATCTGAATCCCGAATTCTTGAAATTGATTTCAGATTTTTAAAAATATATTATACTATGTGAAAAGTATTTTTTCGAATAAGAAACTTTTTCAAAACGATTTTCAAAATGATTTCAAAGAAAATAAAAGCCTAGAACTCGGTTCTATTGCTAGAGAATAATTTCGATGAGGACGACCGCATCATCGACGTTCATTTTCAAGTTTCAAAAGTGCAAGAAAAGCCACTTTATTAGCTTTGCTACATGATTGATTTAATGAAACTGATTTTGAATCAAATCCCTAAAGTATGATTTGATATTCGAAAGATATACGTATATATCTATCTGAAATGAATCCGGTGTTCAATTCTCGAGTTTTCGGATTGAATGATATTATGAACACATGTATTCTATGCATTATGGTTGACATCTTGTTGAGATGATTGATTGCCGATTTCCAATTTTGAATTGAAATTTGATTTTTCCTACTATTCTGAATAGGTTAACACTTTCAAATTAAGAATTAATTTTCAAAGCTAAGAATTTTTGGAAAGTATATAAAGTTTAGTTTTGAAAATTTTAAAATAAAAACTAATGGAAGTTGAATAAGTTTTAAAAAGCTAAATATTTTGATAAGTAAATTGTATAAGCTTATTTGAATTATACAAGTATGAAATTTAGTTTTGAGATGTTCTTAAATGAAATTGAGTTTTAAGAAATGCTTTGGACTTCATAAATACTTTTCAAACCTTATTTATTTGCAAAAAGATTTTGAAGGCAAATTTTAATTATGTACAAATATGAAATCTAGTTCTAAAATTTTTTTATTATGAAATTGTTTGAGAAATGTTTATGAACTTAAAAAAAATTATAAGGTCGTTTATGTATAAAGGATTTTTGTAAAGTATTTGATTTTGAAAAGAAATTGTGGTTTTAAAACTTAGTTACTTACAAAGTGATTTAGAAAGGAAGTTGATTTTATATAGATATGACTTTATGTAAATATGAAGCTGAAGTAAATTTTGAAAACTGATGATTGGAATTTTAAAATATATGAATATTGAATAATATTTAATTTGAAAAATGATTGTTGAAATCATAGGTGAAATTGAAGCTGAAATTGGACTGATATTGGAAATTGACTTATTTCAAGAACCTTTGATTCTGAAATAAATGAAGAAAAAATTGATTGAAAGTTTTCGATTCTTATATGAAACTGGTTTGTATAAGTCTAAAGTTATTGAAAACTATTGATTTTGAAAGGTATTTGATCTGAAAAGCGATAATCTTATATATAATGGAATTTATATAAGTGTGATATTTGAAGTTATGATTTGGAAAGGTACTATATATGGTACGATATATTTCAAAGTAAAAGATATAGGAAGTACCCTCCGTGATTTTGGATATTCATTCTATTAATTCTTTGATTTGATCCCATATGGACTTGGATGGATCAAGAAATGGGTCCTAATCGATATAGGTTGTCAGACATAATACTCATGAGTTTCCTTTGACTCGGCTGCATAGCAAAATTCGTAGGACTGTGAAGGCTTATGGTTATGGATGCTACCTGGGGGACCCAGGCAAAACCATTGTGTAACTGCGATCTATGGTCGTTTTCGACGTAATCCGCCTGGGTAGAGCGATTGCCCTGTGGTAGATGTTTCCTGGGGGAACCAGGTGAAATCATTGTGTATCTGCGGTCCACATGGCATAATTCGAGGGGGCTGATGATTGCCTTGAGTCTATGGGTGATAGCAATGTAACCACCTGTGTTACTATTAAGTAGACTATGATCAATGCGAGTATTTTGCATAGCGTAATTCATAGAGCAATGATTGCTCACAGGGACGGATGTTACCTGGGGGATCCAGGCGAAACCATTGTGTATTTGCGATCTATATTTGTTTTGGACGTCATGGCGTAAGACGTGGGGCAGTGACTGCCTAAAGCCACCTAAGGCCGCGTCGCTCTATCCTCTCGACTTAGCGAGAGAGCGACCTTAGCGACTGCGTTCCATGACGATCTCGTTTTGTTTGATTTCAGTGATTGGATTGTACTTTCCATATCTATTTTAAAGGTTTCCAAGTATTTTCACTTGGTGTTAAAATGGGTTTGCTAATTACTTATAGATTTATGGTCTTGTGCCTGATCAACGTATTACTAGATTCTGTAAGAACGAGGATAAACTTGTTGAAACATCGAGTTATAAAAGTTTTTCAAAAGGAAAATTTTCTTCGATATAAAAGTATTTTGTTATAAAAGAAATTTTAACAAAGAAAATTTCAAACATTTAAGAATTGAAAAAAAAACCCAAAATAAAAATGGTTAAATATTGGAATAAAAATCCAAACTTGAATTATAAAATGATTTGAACATAAGTCAAACCAATTGAAGTGGTTTTTGAAATAAAAATCAGATATTGGATTATTAATTGGAAGTGAACTAATTGGATAAATTAATTAGTTAATTGAATACAAAAAAATAGGACTTAACTTGGTTAAGTAAATTGGATTGTGGATTAAAATTGAAATTGAAATTGAATGTGGAACTTGAGTTATAAATGAAATTCAACTTAAAGCGAATTAAATATATGTTGAAATGTGATCGAATAAAATAGAAATGGATTGAAATGGTGATGACTTAAGTTATAAATAAATTCAATTTAAATGTAAATAAATTGAATATGGCTTTGGGATATTATTTAAATGAATTCGATTATGAAATTAAGTTTTGAAGTAGATATGAATATAATATATGTAAATATGAATTGAATGCTAGTAAATTGTTTGTGAATCATTTGAAATGCATGGAATGGAATATGAAGTGATTGAAAGTGGCTAAGTTAGTATTGGAACCTTACAATTGTTTTTAAATACATGTGTAACATGTTGGTTTATGCAATCTATGTGTTTGCATTAGTAAAATGAAGGTGAGGTCATTTAATTTCATAAATTATGAAACTTACATGTTTATTGAGTAAGTACGGCCTATCCAGAGATGATGTTAGGATACCTAGTTGTTGGTTTGTATAGTGTATGCCTTGTTTGCTATAGTTGTTAGTGTATTACTTATGTATGTGATTTACGATATAAATATATGACTTTTGGTATAGCTTGAAGAATCTTTTTGCTTTCTAATTCCGTGGACGAAATTCTTTTAGGGGAGGGGGGATGTAATGACCCAAATTTTTAGCGTCTGTTATTAAAATAATTAACCAATTTTAAATATTGAAATATTAATTTTTATAAGTCGAACAAATAAATTTTCAATTATTGGAGATATCTGGATATATAAATTTTGAAAGCTATGCTAAATTTTCAAACACTAATTTCTAAATATGATAATATATGTGTGTGTGTGTATACACACACTTCACCATTTCAAACTTATGATGACAAAAATATATATAAATATATATCTATATGTGTGTGTGTGTATTTATAATAATAGTGTATATGTAAAAATATATATATACAAGGATAAACTTTATGATGACAAATTCCAAACTTATTATAAAATATATATGTATATATATATTTGTATATGTATATATGTAAATATATACATGGTAAGAATATGTGTTTGCAAGTGTATATATATATATATACAAAGGAACATCATGATGGAAAAACATAAAATCAAGCATACAAAACTTATTATCAAGCATACAAAACATAAAATCAAGCACATATATAAAATCAAATCAACACAAGAAACCAAACCAGCCCAAGATAAAATCAAATTAGGACACCCAAGTAAAAAGTAAAAAAATGAAATGAAAACCTGTACATGTACAAAAACCTCAGCCTTCTTTTGTTGCAATGTCCCCCTTCCATTCACAAATATATGATCATACTTGTTCATGCAGAAAAAAATCTCACTGCCATTATACAAAAACAAGTTCTACGATCAAAATTAAAAGAAGAAGACTAAAATGGAGAGTAGTAGTCATCCTTTCTTTTGAAACTGTGAGTAAAACTTACCATTTTTCTTTACTAGTTAACATATACATAGATAGATAGATGCTGATTTTGGATGGATCATTGATGTGTGCCAAGTAAATATGTGTTGTTATGTAAATATGTGCTTGTATATGTGTATGCAGTAATGTGTTTAACAGGGATGGTTCAACCCTTGTATCTTCTCCCTGTTCCCATTTTTAGTGAAACGGTTAGAACCTTCCACTTAAAAAATCAAAAGCTCATCATCCAATTAGTTTCAACACATGATTCCAAAACCCAAGTTAATTGTTTTTTAGTATAGAACGTTTCAAAATTGATTTCATTTAAAACCATCAAACATAGAAGAAGAAAACAACATGTAACTGTGAGTTGGTCAGTCATGACCGAAATTCAAATATCAAAATTTAGCTAATGGATTATACTATCGAGATCGTGGTTGGAAAACTAGATTTTTAAGATAGGTTTGAGAATTTCTAGTGGTCTATGGAAGGAGAAATCTAGGGATGACCGGATTTGGGTGAAATGCCAAATTACGGCAACCCAGTTGATTTCGTAGTAAAGCATTGGTCGTGGATAGGGAGTAGGTGATGGCACGCACGAGAAAAATGGAGTGGCGATTTTTAATGGCATGGGTAGATCAGACGATGTGGCTTTAGGGTTTAAGGTGGGGTTGTTCTTTGGTTGCAGGTTTATGGCTACGGTGAAGAGGAGAGAGAGGGAGAGGGTTGCGCACCTTGGAGGAAAGGTCGAGGAGGTTGTGGCGATGCTCTGGACGAAGTTGGGTGGTGGATGGTGGACCGTGGAGGCGAGGCGGTTGAAGGAGACGGTGATGTTTTAGGTTTTTGGGTTTGAAGTCGAAATTTCAAACGAGGGTTTTTGCCACGTGTTTTAGGTAGTGGGGCGAGTTGCGGTGGTCGTGGGTGGTTTGCGTGGATGGTCGGCATCGTGTTACGGTGGTCAGGAGTTGTGTGTACATACACGATTACGTGCATAGTTTCGTGCATACGAGTGGAAGAAAGGGGAAACTGGGAAGAAGGGAAGGAGATGTTAGCTTGGGTTTGGATTGTATTGGGCCGGTTGGGTTGGTATGCATATGGGTTGGGTTGTTGGTTTATAAGAAAATCAAGTTATCAATTTATTAATAATATATAGATTTTTAAACTCTAATTCTCATCCATTTCAAATCCAACTAACGCGCAGATTTTTGCATCGAGATCCCATTGCAGAATATTTTTATATGAACTAATATCTTCAAGTTTTCTACAATATGAAAATTTAAATGTTTATAATATGTGGAAGAAAGGGGAAACTGGGAAGAAGGGAAGGAGGATTTCAGACGTATATCACGTACTTGATTATATTCCACTATGTGTGTAGACTGTATAGTCAGCATTGGTGAGGACAAGTTATAATAACTGTCCATATTCGCTTCAAAAATCATCATATTCGCTTCAAAAATCGAATCCTTTTCGAAATCATCATATTCGCTTCACAAATCATATTTTACTTCAAAATGTCAATTCAGCTCGATATATCAGTTTCACTTCAAAATTTTGATTCGAATTACAATTTTGGTTATAACTTCACTTTAACCAGATTTGTATCTAAATCCAAGACTTAAATATAAGCATTTCACCCTTTTGATCAGTTTGAATTTTAGAAAATAGTTTAAATAGTTTTAAAATAGTTATAATAGTTTAATAGAAAATAATTTGAGTATTAAAAATGGTTTATATAGAAAAATAGTTTGGAAAGATCAAAATAATTTGAATATTTAAAGAATATAAATTTTGAACCGTTTATACTAAAATAGTTCATTTGAAAATAGTTTCAAAGTCAAACTGATCCAATTCCAAATTTTCCAATTCAAATCACTTTCAATTTCTATTTGGATTTAATTGATCCAATTTCGATTTCAAGTTGAATTTTACTTCGATTCCAATTTCAATTCAAATAAATTTGGTTTCGATTTTGAATTAATTCAATTTCACTTTCAATTCCAGTTGATTTCAATTTCAATTCCGAATTAATTTCAATTTCAAATTTCCAAATTAATTTTAACTTTCAGTTCCAAATATCTGATTCAATGATTTAATTTCAACTCAATTCTCAAATTTAAACCATTTTGATTTATATCAATTTCACGTTCGATTTTTAAAATATCGATTCAAAACACTTAAATCAAATTAACATTCAATATTCAGTTTATAATCCAAGCCTTAAAATATAATTCAATTCCGAGTTCAATTTTGAAATACATTTTATATTACTTTTACTTAGCAATATTCAAAGTTCGAATAAAAGTCAAATCCGAGTTGTATTCTCTTTAGATGTTGAACATGAGGCTGGCAAATCATTAAGAGAACATAGTACGGGTTTTTCAGTTATATCCCTAATAAGTGTGATTTACTAGCTTCTGGTAAATATTTGAATTTTACTGCGGTATAGGACGTTTTGGCTAAGTTCTAATGATTACTAAAAGTGATAGTATTTGGCACTTTAGAGTTTACTCTCTTTTTGTGTTCAACATGGGGTTGATAGATCCTTACGAAGTACACTCCCGGATTTTTATATAATCACTGGGATTGGAATGAGTTATATCTTCTTCGGTCTTTGATTTATGTTTCTACGATCATTGTGATCGGTAGGGTCTTGGTTTTCTTCGACTTTGAGATTCTGTTTTCACGGTATGGGCGATCATTGGTATCAGGTGGGAATGAGTCATAACACCTTTTATTTTCATGGTATGAGTATGATTATTGTGATAACTTCTGATTTGGTATTCCTAGATTTTTAGATATTATTATTTATTCTGGAATTTTGGGCTTTTTGACTATTATTTTTCATGGTTTCTATGTCTTAAGAAGGATTTTGAGGATTTACGATTTATTTGTGTTTTGTGATTGTAGCATTCTCCTGTCTTGAGATGTAATTAGAATTAGACTATATTCCATGACTTATTTATATATAACATCTGTATTTATATATATATGTCATATATCCTAGTATTATATCTTGTTCTCACCTTTTTGGATAGTTAGAGATAATCTGACCCGTTTATTTTATAATACTTAGATCAAATCAAGACGTTTTAGGTTACCGGATGTCACGACCCACTTTTTCCGTACAGTTCGAATTGACACTTTACCATACTTGTTGAGTCCAAATTGAACAGAAAAGCGGATAGTAAGAAAAGAAAGTAGAAAGAAGATAGAAAGAAAAAAGAACAACACAGAATCTCACAGCGCAAACGAATAATCTATAATATAGAATGAGTCTTTACATAAAACAAATAAAAAAACTATAACTTAACTTATACAGACATCAATCAGAGTGTACAACCTACTCAGCACAGACAGTTAGAACAACATGTCCTTACAATTTGCTTGTAACGACCCGATATTTTCAACCATTCGCATCCGCATATGTCGGACTTGAATTTCTCAAAAAACCGCGATGTAAATAAAATTTGGCAAATCTTAGAATATACGGTAAATAAATATAATCACGGATCACAGACAAAGAGTAAAATAATGCAGCGAAAGTAAAAGAAATAGTAGTTCATGAAGCTACTATATAAATATATCAGAGTTACATAAGATATAACAGAAAAAAATAGAGTACAACAGAAGTCTCAATAAAATAACCAAGTACAAGCTGAGTAGAACAACAGAACTGAAATAGATAGGACAAGACAAGCAGATAATCTCTAGCGATTCAAATCTCCAAGAGAGTGGAAATCCAAATCTGTGAATAACTCAGGCTGACCCGAGCGTAAAGCAAAACACAAAACACTCGAGTCAGGACAATATATACTTATATAATGTAAACCAAATCAAGTGAACTATAATAAGGTACAAGTAACTAAAAGAATGCTTGGGATCGTCCATTCTTTAAGGACCCGTTAAACTATCTACTATGTAGTAATATTCGCTATTATTATAATAATGTCTAATCATAAAATAAACATACTTTTAAATAGCATTAAGGCTTTACATTTTCCACCTTAACACGTAATAGTCCCAATAGTCTATCCAGTATTAGCATACTCCCAAAATGGGGGCTACCCTCGATACTCCACAGGCTACGGGAGAAATCACAACTCGTAGTAAAGCTCGATATGGTAGGTGACACGGCACACAAGGCAATGCCAGGGCAGATATACCAATTACGCACACGGACTGATGGAAACGCATAGCAGCCACTACCGCTCCACCTCGAACAACACTCCCAAATCAAGGGGTGCACCCAAACAATCACAAAGTAATTGAATGGTATCAAAGAAGTGCGTTCGATAAGAGGTGCTACCTCACTGGTCCGAGATCGCTCCTGTTTTAGCCACCTTATGCCAACTCACGGGAGTTGGGTCCACGTATATACCTTAGGATCGTCGCCACCATCCTACTTCATTTTGGAAACTCCACCGTGTATACAGTTGTTAAAGTGGTTTTCGGTATCGACAGAGAGTATGTCCATATCCGATCCCGGTCTCTTTAACAACCAATCGTTATTATAACCCGTGGTTATAATTTAAAAAAATAATATTTTATACTTCAAAATAGAATATCATTTCAAATCCAAATCTTTATCAAAATAAAGATTAAATCAATTCCAAACCATTTCAATATATTTAGAATAACATATCATTTCAAAACTTCATTTCAAATCATTTCAATATATTAAAATAACATATCATTTCAAAACTTCATTTCAAATCATTTCAATATATCAAAATATCATATCTTTCCAAAACTTCATTTCAAATCATTATTTGAGTTCAAATCCAAGTATTCAACTTTAAATACCTTTTTAAATTCAAAGATATCATTCATTTATTATCATTTCAAGTCACCTTTAAATAATTTATATTCCAACAAATAAATTCATTTAAATCCATTTAAAAGTGTAAGTATTATATTTCAAATCAAGTATTCAATTTCCAAAGTTTCAATTCAATTCAATCATTTATTTCAATTAAATTTCCATAGACCATTTCAAATCTTATAAATTTCAAATATAGATTTTGTAACAACCCGTATATTTGGACCATTTAAATTGACAATAATCCACACATGTCAACTTAAATAGTACAAAACACGAATCATAAATGGAGTATAAGTATATAAATGAGAATCATCACAGAAAATATAACATAACAGAATAGTGCAGCGGAATTACAACAATGTCATAATAGTAGTTCATGAAGCTACTAAGAAAATACAACAATGTCTCAAATAAAAGAAATACAACAACATAGATGTCCAAATAGTCCAAATGGAAAGAACAATACTGATAAAGATAAGATAGTCTTCAAGTCTTCAGCTCCAAATAAGCAGCAGCAGCAATCCTCAGTCTGATCCGAGCATATGCACAAACAAACACTCGAATCAGGACATATATTCTTATACAGATAATATGGTTAAAAATTTTGAAATAACAATAACTCAAAGATGGTTGGAATAAGCATCTTTCAGGATCCGATAAACTATCTATATATAGTAGAGTACGATAAGTAGATAATGTCTATCAGTAATAATAAAGGTATCAAAATAGCGTTAAGTCATGGCCCATTCCACCCTTAACACATTTTTATTCCCAAAAGCATATACAAGACCGTAGTTTCCCCAAAACCGGAAGTCACCAGAGGGCAATACATATACTAAAGGTACAAATCAAAATCGTAGTGGTCGCGCATAAATGGAATACAAGTATGACAAGGCACATGAGGCTATACCCAAGATAGTGATACTACCGTTCGCCTGATCCGGGCTGGTGAGAACGCAACGCCGCAGCGCCCGCAACACCGTGAGACAACACTCCCAATTCAAGGGTGCGCACCAATCAATCACAAAGTAAAAGAGTGGTTTACGAAGAAGTGTGTCCACTTGAGGTAGCTAATCCTCCATTGGCTCGGCACAGCTCCTGTTTTAGTCATTTCCAATTTGACACAAGTGTCAAGGCTATCCATTATCGTTCACTTTCTTCAATCATCAATGTTCGCCAATCCAACCACTTCATTCTGGATCATCACTTCGCGTATAGTTATTAAAGTGGTTTCCGGTTTAGACAGTGAGTATGTCCCAAACCGACTCCGGTTCCTTTAATAACCTTCGTGATTATAACACTGATTGGTCGTTAATATATTTCAAAACCATTTCAATTTCAATTTGAATTCGTAAATCGACAATTCGTTAGTCTTTCGAAATCAATTTCCAAAATTACGTTTCAAACTTTCCAATTTCAATTTCAACATTTCCATAATTCAATTTCAAAGTTTCAATTAAACAATTCGAATATTCATTGCATTTTGTATATAAGTTTATTCCAAAATCGTTTAACTAAATTTACGTTCAAAACGATTTAAATCAATTATCGCTTTCATTCGATATTCATTAAATTTATTTATCATTTAACAACTTCAATTTAAATTTCCAATTCATTACGTTACGTCTTAAATTCGATTTCATTATCAAAGTTACAACTTATTTACAATTACACTTATCAAATCCAATTCTTTAAATTACAAGTCTTTCATTTGTTTCGATAAAGCGCATTCAATTTCCTTTCAAAGATATTCCTTTCAAATTCCAAACTTAGTTAAAACTTATCTTCACTTGTTCAAAATACAATTTTTCTTAATAAAGATATTCAATTCAATTAAAATTCAATCTCATCAAATTTTCAATAATTTTAAATCTTAATTATTAATCATTTCAAACTCATTCATTAATAATTTCAAACTTAATTGTTAATAAATTCAAAAATTCAATTATTAATTATTCCAAACTACGTTATTAATAATTTCGCAACTTAGCTATTAATAATTTCAAAAGTTAATTATTAATAATTTCAACACTTAATTTTTTTATTATTTCAAAAATTTATTATCAATTAATTCTAAATTTAATTATTAAATAATTAAATTTTAAACAATATTCTTTTTATCAATTACCACTTTAATATTCGTTCCAAATTCAAATATTCACATTTACATTCATTCCAATTTAAAATTTCAAATTATTCAAAACTTTGTTATTCGTCAAATAAAACTTTATTTTTATTTTTTTAAATCAAAACATTTGACCAATCGTGTTTTATTTTAATTTTCTATCCTAAGTCAAATTGTTTGGGTATTTATCATTTCAACCCGATTCCATTTAAATTCAAAAATCAAAACATACAAAGGGAACTTGCAGTGTGATAGCTGGGATGGTGTCAAAGTAAATAAACAAGCAATAGCATCCATTCACAACAATTCAACAATTTCAAATAATCCCGAAATAATCGTATTAATTCGCGTTTGTTATTTACGCCAATTAATATAACTATTTCTAGAATCTACTCTATCATTTCAAGTAGATTAAAGATTATAACATTTCGGTTTCACTTGTCGTTCAATATCAATTTCAACAGTTAATTCAATACGTTCAATAGTCCAAAGTGACATTACTCAAATTCTACGTGTCAATTAACTTAACAAATTAAAGGGTCAATTTAATTAATCAATATTTATCATATAAAGGGTCAAGTTAACAATCAAAATTCGACATATATAATTCATTTTAAATCGTTAACCATCCTATATCCAATTTTTAACTTGCAATTAATTTATCACTTAACAATAACAATTTACATCCAATTCAACATCACATAGCAATCATTTATCAATTTAAACTAGCATAAGAATATAGTCGTGAAAATTAATTCACCTTTCGTGGATAAGAAATTTGGCGGCGAACAAAGAAAAGCACGAAGAGGCAAGAACAGAGTCGGTACGGCGCGAACAACGAACACTGTAATATCGACAAAAAGGAAACGATATAAATACAATGAACATTGTATATAATTTATAAATTTATATAAATGCGCTTACCGAAGACGAAGAAAAGCAACGAAGCTGAAAATTTTCTGCTGCGAAAAGAACTCAGTCGGTTGCTGCACAGCAATAGGAAACAAAGTTGGTTACAACTCAATCACAAACTTTACTTATATACAGTTGTGACATCAAAACGAGTTGTACAAGCCTGCAATCACGCCTGTTTGCACAGTAAAAATACACTGTCATTTTAAACGTAAGCACACTTGTTTCTTCTTTTTTTTTCTTTTCATAAAACACCTCACCCCAACACTCATACATCATCTCCCTCTAACGCAACCTCAGCCTGTACATGTTTCACCTATCCCTCCCAACTCACGCACACAGGCAACACACACACAAATCTATTTCCAACACACGCGCACACCTACACTCGGCTTGGGCGAGGCTGTAGGTGATGGGACTGAAAGCCGGGAAGGAGAGGCGGTGACATCTGAGAAGGGAGAGGCGGTGGCGGATTTGGAATGGCCGAAGGTGGCGGTGAAGACGAGGGGTTGGATGCTGCGTAGTGGGAGAAGTCAGGGAGGCCTGGGGTTGGCTGCGTGGACGTGGAGACGGGGTGGCGGGTTGGTGCTCTCGTACGTACGGCGGAGGGTGTGGTCGTGGTGGGGAAGCGTTCGGCTGGGTGGCTGGGGCTGAGGTGGCGTGGACGTGGTGGTTTGGGCAGTTGGTGTTGGGTGGCAGCACGTCAGGGTGGAGGTGGTGCGGCAAGGGATGGTTGTGGTGGACATGGTGCAGTCGGTCAGGGCGGTGCGTGAAGTCGAGGGAGTGGACGTGGTTGGCTGCGTGAGGTGGTGGGCAGTTGGACGTGTGAGGTGGTGGGGTGAGGCCGGGTAGCAGCCAGGGGAGGTGGATGCGTGGTTGAGTGGCTATGGAGATGGGTTTATTGGCCAGTCTTCATCTTTTATTTGTTAGAAGGAAGAAATAAAAGAAAATAAAAAGAAGGAAACATGAGAGGAAGAAAGGATACCTGAAGCTACAGCGAGAATAGGAATTGTGAAATGAAAGTTTTGGTTGCTTTACTAGTACGTGAATAAATGTCTTTTGGGTTCCAACGTTTCAATTTCCCAAACGTGACTCGTCACACTTCATCTCCCTAGTAAATGCCCATTCAGCTGAAGTTATTTTTATTTTTAAACGTGTAGAATCCTAGGGCTGCAACGTGTTTAACCGGTCCGTTCGGAACCGTTAAATCAACGCGACGGGTTTTTTTTTTTTCGGACTCCGATTTGTCAGAATAAATATACCATTTTGATCAACGCGACAATACGCTTCCAACGGTATACAGATTATTGCGATACGATGATTTTATAAAATTTGCATTTACGCCGCTTAAATTGTGCGTTTTGCAAAATAATATAAACGGAGCAGGCGATGACAGTTTTAGACGAAACGAATCATAAAATCTTGATCAGAATAATTTTTACAAGCGGACTGTGTAAAAATATTTGGATTTGGAAGATAAATTTTACGCAGCTTTATATGGACTGATATATAGTAAAACGCGAACGGACTTTACTGTAATATTTTTCAACGAAACTTTTTCTATGTCCATATCTAACTAGACGTATGTCACAAATAAAGTTTGGACGTAAATTGAGATCGTTTAAAATTTCAAAATTTTTATTGAAACGATGAATTTAAAATTTTAAATTGGGTTGAAAATTTAGGGTCGTTACAGATTTAATCCACAAAATAACTATCCAAATTATAAAATAAATTCCAAAGCTTTAATATCCTATATTTCATAAGTCCAATATCTTTTAAATAGATTCAAATTACAAGTAAACCAAATATCTTTCATACTAATATAAACTTCAATTATTCATTCCAAGATTTAATATCATTTCAAATCCATTTCAAAATATCATTTCAAAACATCATTTATTTAATTTAAATTTAAATACCATTTAATCACACTTCAAAATAGCTGTATTTCCCAAATCAACTATTCCATTTAAATCATTTAAAGTCAATTCATTATATTTAATAATTAAATATTTAATTTCCAAAATTTAATCTTTTTTAAAGATCATTTATTCATTTGAATTTATTAAACAAAGAAAATTCAACTTTCGCGGCACTTAGAAAATGCTACGAAATGTTATGTTTAAAAACAGTTCATTAACAAAAGACGGCATTTTAAAATGCTGTAATATCTTAATTTAGTTTCAATTAAAATTTTAGTTAAATTTAAAAACTATAGCACTAACAAAGTGCTATAATAACCCTTAGTTCAAATTAGCCTTTTAGTTCATTTAAAACAACTACAACAATTTAAAAATGCTGTAATATCTTTTACATTACATTTCAAAAATGCTGTCCAATCAAATTCAGAGTTTTATTTACAATTTCACAAATAATTAACTTTTAATATAAATCATTTTAACTTATAAAATCATATATTTTCACATTTTAAAAACAATCATTTAAATACCTTTATTTCTATGATTTTATAAAGTCAAATTTCCATACAAAAATCAAATTAAATAACAATTAAATTTCCATTTCTTTAATTAAATTTTTAAATTAACAACTAAGTTTAAATTTCCAAAATATAACTTATTTCCATTTATTTTACTTAATTAAAATTTCACTTTTAAACAAATTCCACAAAATTCAATTTAAGTTATATTTCCAAATTCAGCTTAAATATTCATTTATTTCATATTTTAATTTATACAAAATCATTAACATTTTTAAAAATTATTATTACTTAATAAAATCATTAAATTCATCTTTTAAATCAAATTTGTCATATTTCCTTACCTTACATAAATTCTATTTATAAACAAAATCATAAATTCCAAAATTAACTTATATTTCAAATTCTACTTCACCATTTACATAATTCACTTATTTAATTTGTAGAAAATCACTAATATTTTATAGAAATCATTTTTAATAAAATTTAAATCAAAATATCATAATATTTACATTTTTAAAATATTTTAAAATTTTCAGAAAAGTATATAAACCACGGGTCTATATAAAATTTTCTAGCCTAGGTCAAGTGATACGGATATGTATCATTTCAATCCGCGGTTTACAAAGAAAAACCGGGTTTTATCATTTCAAACCCGCAATCCCAAGTTAAATAAAATAAATAAAAACCGTTCAAGCCTATCATTTCGGCCCATAACGATTTTTCCCTATTCTAAAGTCTGTTCGGGTATGTATCATTTCAACCCATAGTGATTTCTATACTTACAGGGAACTTGCAGTGTGATAAAAAGATATGAATGGACAGAATAGCATCATATAAAAGTAACTGATGATATAACAGGTGTAATAACAGGGGTGAGCATTATATGATCATAATATAACAGTTATAACAGGATGATAATATTTTACAAATTCAAATGGTGTCAGTTTACTAGTTATATAAGTACACATCGTCTGGTGAGAATTACTCACCTGGATAAAAGCTGGAGATGACGACCAAAACACACTACACAGAAACTTCACAGGCATGAGAGCACGATAATGATTTGAGTATGGGAGAGCCAAAGCTAATTGCCTTGTCACATTCAAACCAAACAGTTACAAACAACATAAGATTTCAACCCAAAAATTCAATAAACAATGCTAGAAACGATTGTATAAAACCAATCCAAAACCTTGCACTTGCTTTCAACCTCCTATAATTCAGCTACAGGTCTGAAATGTACTGTCAAGGGTTGAGTTTTGATCTGGTCTTGGGTCCATAGGGTCGGCCTAGCATGGTGTTTGAAGGTGGTGAAGTCTAGGTGCACTAGTTGGTGAGGCAAGGGGCTAACAACACAAGGCAAAAGCATGGATTTTCTATGCCACTTTGGGCTCGGCCAAGGCTAAGGAAGGCATAGCTATTTCAGGTGTGGTTAGTAGGGGGTGTGCACAGGTGTCTCATGTCAGAATTTGGCTGGTGGAGGTGGAGCAAGTGGCGGCAAGGAGGAGTTTAAAGGTGATGACTAGGTAGGCTCGGTTTGAAATGTATGGATGATGTTGTTCAAAACTTTGGTCGAGTTTCTTCACTATGGCTCAAGGCAATGGGATGAGGAGGGGCTGGAGGAGGTGCTGGTCAGAGGGGGTGGTGGTGGAGGTGGCTAAGGTGGTGGATGAGGGCAAACCGATCCAAAGAAGGGGATGAAGGCAAGTGCAAATCAATGTAAATCGAGAGGAAAACATGAAAAAGGAGAAGAGTTTTACCAAATTCTTTTCAAGCAATGGCCGAAATTTTTTGAGGGATGAGAAGTTTATTTGGTGCGTAAGAAATGAGAAAGTAATCAACTGAAGCAAAGAAGAGAAGTCAGCCAAAATAATTTATGTATTGATTGAAAATGAAACGGTGGAATACAGACGGACTTAGGCAAATAAAAGGTCTCAAAACTCTTCAAATTTCCATTATTTATTTTGTAACTTATAAATACACATAAAAACTGAGAAATAAAGATAACAACTCAGAAAAGAAAATAAATATATAAAATAAATAATTAAATTTTAATTAAATAGAATTTAAATTAAGAAAATGGCTTAAAATTGCAAACTAGGCTATAAAAATTAGAAATAAATTCAATACACTTTGGAAAAATCTATTTTAAGTTAAATACATGTAAAATGAATATAAATAGAGTAAAACACAGCAAATAAAAGTGAATGTATAAAATAAAAAAATAAATTTTAATTATATATAATTAAATTAAGAAAATAGCAAATAAAATAGAAATTACGCTTTAAAATTAGAAAATAAATTCAATAAGCTTTGGAAAAATTATATAATCACTTTAAATTATTAAAAGAAAAAATTATACATAAAATAAAATATTAACACATATTAGAACAAAATATGAAAAATAAAATAAAATTTAAAATAGACAATATTGCTAAATACATCAGTTTACACACAATATTGAAATATACATAACTTTCACAATTTAACTCCGTTTCCAATGAAATGAAAAGCTGTATTCAAGTTATTAAATCTATTTTCATAATAAAAGATAAAATTTAAGAATTTGAATATTTAAATTTAAAAGTTAAAAGTCAAAGTTTGACCAGTTTGAACAGAAATTCACTTTTCAGTGAAATATCCAATTTATACTAGATTGAAACTATAATTCACACAACAATCAAAATTTATATTTAGAAATGAAATATTTGAAATAAAACAAGTTTAAAAATAATTTCAAATTAAAATAAAGTTTTTAAATCAGGAAATTCAATTTTATAGAAATAAAAATAAAATAAAATAAGCCTAAAATGTAGGGTTGTTACATTGCTCATATACACAACTAATGCAACAGAACATAACCATCTACGTGAATACCACTCTGAGCCTCCAGCTCCTCTCTTGAAGCTCCACTCCTTCCAGCTAAACATAAGAATATGCTCAGTCTGACCCGAGCTTATAGGAAAAACCACGCCCGGGTTAGTCTGGTAAAACCAATGTAAGAATTTACATCACAAGAAATTTTATTCGTTATAACTTTCAAAATCCTTTAAAATCAAAAGTATCCTGTAAGACCACGCCACACGTAAACACGACGGGTTTTTCCCTTATGGTAACCAAAACACATTTATAGAAAATCTGATGATATTATAATAGTGTCTAAGTACAAATACTTATTCAAATAGCTAAAATTGTTACATTAATTAAATTCCAGCATACTAGGCACTACAACCAAAACCATAGAGGCACGTATTGGAGAATGGATTTCATACGAATGACTAGGCACTTGGGTAACACCTATCATAGTACATGTCTAGAAACAGCGTACCAAATACCATGCCGAGATCCCCTTCAATACAAGACCGGACTGTCCCTAACCTAGATAGACCGAATATGCTATCACCCTGGGTGTTCCCACCCTCTCTGTGCTCCTTCCATATATCGTAGTGATAAAATGATATATGAGGTTATCTAGAAGGGTGATAAACATACCCTACTTAGGTGTGATACACTTAGCCTTGCTGCATCTCCCCTGATTTTCAGTCATTCCTAGTTGATGAGGCTTTGAGGCTACGATTACCTTTTTAAGGAACTTTCACTTAGAATGCCCATTGTCCTCCAATGACAAATGTACTGATAGCATTCGTCCATACAAGTCCGTTCTGGGTCCGAACGGAACCAAAGGCATTATTACTACTACATTTGTTTTGGAATCATTCTCAGAATTAGTAGCGATTAGCCCTTGCACTCCAATGCTCCATCTTCGACTCCATGCTCTTGTCTCCATTCGAAAACGTACTCGTTGGATCGAAGTGGTTTTCGGATAACTTATCCGATCCCGGTCTCTTCGAAACAATGCTCAATATTTCCGGTAAACTCAACCCCGGTTCTTTAGGAAATAATCCGACGAAAATAAGATCGAAGATCACCACCTAACCGTTAATGGACGAATTTCCTTATCATCGTCCTAGAAGAACGAACGAGTTTATACGTACAGTATAGCACCTCAAACGGTAATTGTACCACATAATTCCCGTGTTTCTTCTAGATATTCCCAAAGTTATGTTTTTTGGTCCAGAATTGATAGTCGGTTATTTAACTATCAAACATACAATCATCCAAACAAAGGTTTCATTTCCCATCGAAAACATTAAGCCTTATTTAATTTTAAATTTCAATAAATTGAAATTACATAATCAAAAACAGGATATGCTTACCTCACTGGATAAGTATATTCACAAACTATTCATTTCAAAATATTTGAAACCCTTTAAAATAAATCTTGGAAAGCACCACTACGATATCAACCATGGATTCACAGCTCAATGGTTACGTATCTATCCTAGAGAAATCAAAATTTAACTGCAGGCACTTTTTGCCTCCGATTACGCCATGAAAGCATACCATTACTTTTCGACAATCTTTATTTTAAAATTTTCAAAATAATACTTATAAAGTTTCAATATAATTTTTCCAGGTTTTAATTAAGTAAAATACTCTTTAATAAATGTTTACTATATAATATATTATTTTCAAAACATTATTAATATTTAATAAATTTATCTTTGGAATAAATATACTTTAATACTAATTAATCCTTAAGTAATAATTAACTTTAACAATCACTATAAAATAACTTTTAATTTATAATTAATATACTTTAAACAATTTAGATAATTAATAACTTTAAAACAATAATTAATACCTTTTTGTAAATAATTTTAAAAAAATAATAAAATAATTACTTAAAATCATTATCAAATATTTACTAATTTTTTTTAAAATATCATTTATAAAGAATAACCATCCTTAAACATTTTTGGTTCAACAATCAACCCCCAAATCGAAAAAGAAGGCTTAATAATTCCAATGGTACTTAATCAAGTTACCATTCAATTTCAAAACAGTCCAGAATAACAGATACAAATATCCACACAATTTATTTTTAACCATTCGTTTAACATCATATTTTCCCAGTATAATAATCAGGATAATAAGTAGATGTCCATACAATATAATAGCATAACAGGGTATTAATTCTGCTAATTAATGTTCACAAACAGATATATCCAGTAATAATGGCAGAACGGTGATTTATTCTGCCAACAAGGGTCTAATTTAATACAATTAGCGGAACGCTTTTTAACTCGCTAACAAATGTCAAAACATCGTAATTAAATTAAAAACAACTTATCGTTATTTTTATCTGGGCAACTAAATTGAATGACAAGCCATATAAATTTAAACGACATCATTTTTTTAAATCAGTTGATTAAATTTCTACCCGTTTAAATAAAACATAAATTCTCACTCGTTCAAACTCGACAACGGTTCGTACGACGACGTAATGTCCGTCGGTACGAAACCATCGCAATTAGTTTTGCGTCGAACGGGTTTCGTACGCATCGACTATATCATTTTAAAATTCACAAAATATATATTTAAAACATTTTATTTTATTTTTTTAAAACCTCTTTTTCAAATTTGTTTGGGCCGAAGCCCAAATCTCTCCACCAAGACAAACGCCGTCCCCTTTTTCCCTTCCCCTCCTTCTTTCTTTTCCCTTTCTTCTTTCTTTGCTTACAGTTTCAAAATTTAAAATCTCGAACAAAAATCAAGTTTTCGACCCTTCGATTAATTTCTAACCTACTCCAACGAACTCAACCTCCTACGCGCGCCACTCACCCAAGACAAGCTTCAGGAACCTCATCACCAAATTTGATCTCCTTCCCAGGAACCCCACCATCGTGCACGCATGCACGTGCACGTGCACATCACCACCGGGTCATTGTTCGACCATCCACAACCACCGACAAGCCCCTTTCCTCACTCTCGTTCGATCGCGCCCCTCTACCGAAGCTTCAACCTCCCCTGGCCGAATTCGAACACACGCGAGCCCATTTCTTCTGACCACCCGCCCCAAATCGACCTCGCCCCACCTTCTCCCATTAATAGAACTCAAGCCGCCACCACCATTAGGAAGCCCATTCCCATCGCCACCTTCCAGCCAAAAGCCACAGGTTCCGATTGCCTCTTCCTCACCCAGTTCGGCCACGTTCTAGAGCCTAAACCAAACCACCCAAAACCCTAAAATCATCACCTGCACCCAAACCAAAGCCTTAATTGAAAATTTGTCCATGGTGATCCCCTCGGACTCGCCACACCGCTCCTCCTCGAACCAACCGCATAGCTTATCACCGCCTAGATCACCAAGAATTATTATTTTTGAGAAAACCGATCATCTTCAAATTCCACACAAACTATGCTACTAAAAATCAGGATTTCTGGACTAAAAATCCTAATTGGATATAATGAACATGATTACGTACTCAATCCATGGATTTAAACATGTCGAACTTTGACAAAAAAATGGATCTCTCACTGTTAAATCAAAATTTTACACAACGTATATGATGAGCAACCTTTGAATTATTTTTAAGATAATCTATACTCAAAAATGAAAGTTTTACTAATTTACATTGTTGGCAAAATCAAACTAGAATGGAGGGAAAAGATTTTTGAAAGTTGAACATGAATACAACTTTCAATGTTAAATATGACAGGGTGATTTTAAAAACACTTCCAAGTATTTCTAAATGCAAACTCTCACCTTAAACATTTTTGAAAGCCTTTGAAACTTCCAGTCGATCTTAAGTCTTCAATCTGAATGCTTTGAAATCTTGCCTTGGTTGAACTAGAATAGGACAGTGATTTTTCTCTCTTTTTTTCTTGTTTACAGAGCTTTTAAGCTTACAGGCTTTTGCAAAATGAAGCTACACACATATACTAGCCTGTATATATATATATATATATATTCATGTTTTTTTCAAAACAATTTGATGTGTATGTACTCTACTTAAGACTTAAGAAACATTGGATCTTGCTGTACAAAAGTTTTGATGGATTGAGGTGAGGTAATATACTCTGAAAACTTGATGGCTTGCCAATCTTGAAAGGAAGTTGAAATGAGGTGTAGACAATGTTTTTAGCCTTTCTCTTTTTGGCCAGGCAGCATATGTATAAACATTTATTATTTCTTTTAATTTTTACTTGTTTTGCCTTTCTACTTTTTTTTATTATCTTTTTTTACTTTGCTGAATTTTCCTTTTAGTTTTGTACAGCAAGCTTCATACATGTATTTTGAAACACACGAAATATAAAGTGGTTTGAAACAAACTTCAAGTCTTCATTCCTATATATATATATATTGATATATATATATATATATAAACCAAGATATTTACAAGCCTTTCTATTTTAAATAACATTGAATTTTATATTTCTTTTTATATTTAAAATGTATAATTCAAAACAAAAAGAAGATTTTGTTATACTACCTTTATAAAAATAACATTTTTACTAAAACATGATTTTGTAAAAGATTTCTTATCAAAATGATTAAAAAATGATTTTATATCATGTATTTCCATATGTTTATCTCTTCTTTCATTTTTCTAATATATAAAAATATACATTACTTTTTAATAAACTATATTTATTCAGTCCATATATATCTATATATATATACACACATATATATATATATATATTACTTACCTTTTTATATATTGTTTTTCAATATACTATTTCTATTTAGTTTATAGCATAAAATATTTATTTGCTTATAAATACTATAGTTTTCCTTTTTTAACTTATATATATATGTATACATCATTCTTTCATTTTCGATACACACACATAGATATATATATATATGTGTGTGTGTGTGTGTGTGTGTGTGTATGTATGTATGTATAAAATTCTTAATAACTATATTTATTAGTCCACAAATAGGTGTATTACATATATTGTTTTTAAACCACTAGCTTATTTAGTTTATAAATATTACACTCTTCTCAATTGATATGTATATATTCATTTATATAAGAAAATCCAATTTTAAACTCTTTCCATTTATAATACATTGTATTTTCGATAAGTTAGATCATTTCTATTTATAATGTATTCTTCTTATTTCATCTGTAATTATCTAAATTGAATTTGTTTTCAATTTATATATATGTATATAAATTCAATTGTTCTTAATATAAAAATATATATAAGAAATTCCAATTAAATCAATTTCCTATTTTATAAATAAAGATATGGAAATTCATAATACTATCTTTATTTTGAAAAAATGCATATTATTATCAACTGTTATTTAACGGGGATTTTTGTTGATTATAATACCGTATTATTTAATATTAAAAATTAATATTCAAAACTCGAGGCGTCAAAAATCCCAGGTCGTTACATTCCTTCCCCCTTAAAAGAATTTCGTCCCCGAAATTTCCATAACCAGGCTAGTAAACAAAACTAATTGAATTTTAAATTATTAACGGATTAATAATCACCCATATCACACAAGTCAATATATATATACATATATATCCAAATATCAGTTACACCCAGTATTAACTAGAATACTTCCACAACTACCATCATCATATACACGTACATATATATATATAGTCATACCGAACATCTACCGAGATACCTTACTGAACTACAATCCAACAAACATGACGTCTATAGGTACTAACACATACTAATAGGGTATACATTACCTAGAGACCACTCACCCCAAACCAACACTCACTGCGGACTCTCTCCATCCGAGTCCTCCACTTCGGGTCCTTCCAATTCCATAAATTCCACATCGTTATCTGGAACCCATGCAAACACTGGACTTGGTTCCCTCTGACGGTTATCCCCATCTACAACTGGCTCATTCTCAACTTCACCCATTTCCTAGATGGAAACGTCGTCATTCTTCGATTCGGGTTCTTCCTCTGCTTCAAATTCCTATTCATCCTCAAATTCCTCCTCATCCTCTAATTCTTCTTCTTCTTCGAATTCTTCCTCTTCTTCGAATCTTCCTCGTCCTCGAACTCTTCCTCAGGCTCCTCTTCTACTTCTTCCTTAGGCTTCTCTTCTTGATGCGATGGCTGCTCGACAAGCTCTATTTCCTCCTCTAACTCTTCCTCATAAATCGATGGCTCATTAAGATCCTTCATAATACTTCTAGCTAATTCATGATCGCCATCTCTCCTAGCCTTCAAAAGTGCTCCTCCTTGGATGATACTACGGGTTTTCTACAATCAATCAATAAAACCAAGAATGAGATCCTAAGGTTTCAGGAATTCATATATGCTAAAGAGTACATATATAGGTTCACACTTCAAATAACTTTTCCTTTTTGAATTGCTACTATTCAAAAACTTTACTAAGGCAATACCAAAATCATTTTCCTCAAAAATTTGTTTTAAACAAATTTTCCAAAATCACTGGACTTTTAAAATCTCAAATATATCTTTTATAAATCAATTATTATAAAATTAGCTTTTATCTATGAAAAATATTCCTAAAATATTAATTTTTAAAATATTCCAAATTCCTTTATTAATAAAAATTTACTAAAATCCAAATTTTCCAAAGTTCCTACCTTACAGGACTCAGATCACTAAGGAAATACTCAAATCAAAAGGACCGGCAATAGAGAATACTCAAAGCTATATGGCTACGAACACTCAAATCCTAGATGATAAAATATTGTCATCACTTATCAAACAACACCTCAAAATACCATATGTATTTTGAAAACCATTGCCTTTAATATATAAAATATATTATGGGTAAAATTATTTCATCTACCCTCTTAAAACAATATTGTGTCCGTTGGCCTTGTTCAAGTGTTTAGAGATCTCTATCAATAACGTTAGCTACTCGTATTGAACAGAATCCATATGCCACTCAACAGAACAATTAACACAATATAAAAAAAATTATATCACTAACAAATACGCGCTCTCGTATATATATACACTCAGACTCATTCTAGGGTACTACTGACCCTATCTCTAATGAGTAACCCTACCAAAGTCTAGGTATTCGCTCAACCTAGCTCTGATACCACGATGTCACGACCCACCTTTTCCGTACAGTTCGAACTGACACTTTATCACACTTGTCGAGTCCAAATTGAACAGAGAAGCGGATAGTAGGAAAAGAAAGTGGAAAGAAGATAGAAGAAAAAAGAACAAAACAGAATTCACAGCGAAAACGAATAATCTATAATACAGAACGAGTCTTTACATAAAAAAAGCTACAACTTAACTTATACAGACATCAATCAGAGTATACAACCTACTCAGCACGGACAGTTATAACAACTTGTCCTTACAATTTGCTGATATACACAACTAATGCAACGGAACATAACCATCTATGTGAATATGACTCTGGGCCTCCAGCTCCTCTCTTGAAGCTCCACTCCTTCCAGATAAACCTGGGAATATGCTCGGTCTGACCCGAGCTTATAGGAAAAACCACGCCCGGGTTAGTCTGGTAAATCCAACGTAAGAATTTACATTGCAAGAAATTTTATTCGTTATAACATTCAAAATCCTTTAAAATCAAAAGTATCACGTAAGACCACGCCACACATAAACACGACGGGTTTTTCCCTTATGGTAACCAAAATACTTTTATAGAAAATTCGATGATATTATAATAGTGTCAAGTACAAATACTTATTCAAATAGCTAAAATTGTTACATTAATTAAATTCCAGCATACTAGGCTCTAGAACCAAAACCATAGAGGCACGTATTGGAGAATGGATTCCATACGAATGACTAGGTCCTAGGGTACCACCTGTCACAGTACACGTTTAGAAACAGCGTACCAAGGACAATGCCGAGATCCCTTGCAATACAAGACCGGGCTATCCCTAACCTAGATAGACTGAATATGTTATCACCTCGGGTGTTCCCATCCTCTCTGAGCTCCTTCCATGTATCGTAGTGATAAAATGATATATGAGGTTATCTAGAAGGGTAATAAACATACCCTACTTGGGTGCAACCCACTTAGCCTTGCTGCATCTCCCCTAATTTTCAGTCATTCCCGGTTGATGAGGCTTTGAGGCTACGATTACCTTTTTAAGGAACTTTCACTTAGAATTCTCACTGTCCTCTAATGCCAAATGTACTGATAGCATTCGTCCATACAAGTCCGTTCTGGGTCCGAACGGAACCAAAGGCACTATTCCTACTACATCCGATGCGGAATCATCCTCAGGATTAGTAGCGATTAGCCCTTGCACTTCAATGCTCCATCTTTGACTCCATGCTCTTGTCTTCATTCGAAAACGTACTCGTTGGATTGAAGTGGTTTTCGGATAACTTATCCGATCCCGGTCTCTTCGAAACAACGCTCGATATTTCCGGTAAACCCAACCCCGGTTCTTTAGGAAATAATCAGACAAAAATAAGATCAGAGATCACCTCCTAACCGTTAGTGGACGGATTTCCTTATCATCGTCCTAGAAGAACGAATGAGTTTATACGTATAGTATAGCACCTCGAATGGTAACTATACCACATAATTCCCGTGTTTCTTCTTGATATTCCCAAAGTTATGTTTTTCGGTCCAGAATTGATAGTCGGTTATTTAACTATCAAACGTATAATCATCCGAACAAAGGTTTCATTTCCCATCAAAAACATTAAGCCGTATTTAATTTTAAATTTCAATAAATTAAAATTACTTAATCAAAAATAGTATATGCTTACCTCACTGGATAAGTATATTCACAAACTATTCATTTCAAAATATTTGAAACGCTTTAAAATAAATCGGGGAAAGCACCACTGCGGTATCAACCATGGATTCACAGTTTAATGGTTACGTCTCTATCCCAGAGAAATCAAAATTTAACTGCAGGCAATCTTTGCCCTCGATTATGCCATGAAAGCATACCATTACTTTCCGAAAATCTTATTTTAAAATTTTCAAAATAATACTTACAAAGTTTCAATATAAATTTTCCAATTTCTAATTAAGTAAAATACTCTTTAATAAAAGTTTATTATATAATATATTATTTTCAAAACATTATTAATATTTAATAAATTTATATTAGGAATAAATATACTTTAACACTAATTAATCCTTAAGTAATAATTAACTTTAACAATCACTATAAAATAACTTTAATTTATAATTAATATACTTTAAACAATTTACATAATTAATAACTTTAAAACAATAATTAATACCTTTTTTTAATAATTTTTAAAAAATAATAAAATAATTACTTAAAATCATTATTAAATATTTAATAATTATCTTTAAAATATCATTTATAAAGAATAACCATCCTTAAACAATTTTGGTTCAACTATCAACACCCAAATCGGAAAAGAAGGCTTAATAATTCTAATGATACTTAATCAAGTTACCATTCAATTTCAAAACAGTCCAGAATAACAGATACAGATATCCAAACAATCTATTTTTAACCATTCGTTTAACATCATATTTTCCCAGTATAATAATCAAGATAATAAATAGATGTTCGTACAATGTAATAGCAAGCATGGTATTAATTCTGCTAATCAATGTTCTCAAACAGATATATTCAGTAATAATGGCAGAACGGTGATTTATTCTGCCACCAGGGGTCCAGTTTAATACAATTAGCGGAACGGTGTTTAACCCGCTATAGATGTCAAAACATCGTGATTAAATTAAAAACAATTTATCGTTATTTTTATCTGGGCAACTAAATTGAATGACAAGTCATATAAATTTAAACGACATCATTTGGTTAAAATCGGTTGATTAAATTTCTACCAGTTTAAATAAAACATAAATTCTCACTCGTTCAAACTCGACAACGGTTCGTACGATGACATAATGTCCGTCGATACGAAACCATCACAATTAGTTTTGCGTCGAACGGGTTTCGTTTGCATCGACTATATCATTTTAAGATTCAAAAAATATATATATTTAGAACATTTTATTTTATTTTTTTAAAACCTCTTTTTCAAATTTGTTTGGGCCGAAGCCCAAATCTCTCCACCAAGACAAAGGCCGTCCCCCTTTTCCCATCCCCTCCTTTTTTCTTTTCCCTTTCTTCTTTCTTTTCTTACAGTTTCAAAATTTAAAATCTCGAACCAAAAACAAGTTTACAAGCCTTCGATCAATTTCCAACCTACTCCGACGAACTCAACCTCCTACGCGCGCCACTCACCCAAGCCAAGCTTCAGGAACCTCATCACCGAATTCGATCTCCTTCCCAGGAACCCCACCATCGTGCACGCGTATACGTGCACGTGCACATCACCACCAGGTCATCATTCGACCATCCACAACCACCGACGAGTCCCCCTCCTCACTCTCATTCGATCGCGCCCCTCTACCGAACCTTCAACCTCCCCTGGCTGAATTCGAACACACGTGAGCCCAGTTCTTCCGACAACCCACCCCAAATCGACCTCGCCTCACCTTCTCCCATTAATAGAAGTCAAGCCGCCGCCACCATTAGGAAGCCTATTCCCATCGCCACCTTCCAGCCAAAATCCACGGGTTCCGATTGCCTCTTCCTCACCTAGTTCGGCCGCGTTCCAGAGCTTAAATCAAACCACCCAAAACCCTAAAATCATCACCTGCCCCCAAACCAAAGCCTTAATTGAAAATTGGCCATGGTGATCCCCACGGCCTCGCCACACCGCTCCTCCTCGAAGCAACCGCAACGCCTATCGCCGCCTAGATCACCGGGATTTTTTTTTGAGAAAATCGATCATCTTCAAATTCCACACAAACTATGCTTCTAAAAATCATGATTTCTGCACTAAAAATCCTAATTGGATATGATGAACATGATTACGTACTCAATCCATGGATTTAAACATGTCTAACTTTGACAAAAAATGGATCTCTCACTGTTATCCCGCCTTTTGGCAAGGCTGTGACACCAAAAAGTTGACCGGAAAACTAAAGATAGTTCGTCTCAAAGATTGGCTGAACATTGCTTCACCATGGATATCGATGAACTTTTTCCAAAGCTCGAATCAAGCTACAATTGATAGGACACGGCAAGCAAAGTCATGGGAGCCAGCCTTTCAAATTTCAGGATAATTGGATTTCGTATGAATGAGATATGATCGATACAAGTTAGAAAAAACACGCTGGTTCGTATCCACCAGGTTCGAATCGATGGCGTTCGCATCGATCAATCACCACTGCTTCGCATCCATCGGTGCACCCTACTTCGAATCGATCGGTTTCGTATCCATCCCCAAGCAATACCTCGCATCGATCGACCTCACATCCATCATCAGTGGCAAGTCACTGTTTCGTGTCCATGAAACATGCCCTGTTCGTATCCATTCGACTCGTCTCGATCCAGTTCGTATCGATCAATGATTCATATCCATCGATTCAAACTGGGTCGTGGCACTTGATGCGAACAAGGCGAAATTCGTGGATACGAAGCGGTCAACTCGGAGCATAGGGTGGATCGATGCAAGATATGCGCGCCACGTCGTCTCAAAGACACGTGCGTCCATTGATTCGAAGGCGTGGAGTCGAAGTGATCGAGTCGAAACGAACAGCCAACCCGGAAACCCTTACTCGTATCGATCATATCTCCCAATCTACAAATCCAAATGCTATGAAATTTTCATAGTAGCTTCCATACAAGGTAAAGAATGTTCCTGCCAAATTTCAGCTCGATTGGACTAATCCTTGATGGATACGAAATCACTTCGTATCGAACGTAGATCGAGTCGAAACTTGGTGGGACCGGTCGCGTGGGCCCACTCACGTGCCATAAAAAGTCTCCTGAAGTTTGGGCGAGATCTGGGCCTCCTACACCTATAAATAGCCCCCTAAAGCCTACAGAAAAGAGATCTTTTTGGCGATTGAACGTCCAGACTCTGCCGGATTCAATTCTACACCTAATCATTGCTGTTGTATTCAAGTTTCAGATCTATAATCCATTGTAACCTGCTGTAATCAATTGAGATCATCAAGTGAATCAATAAAGTCATCATCTTCAGAGTGGACGTAGGCACGATCGCCGAACCACTATAAATCCTGTGTTGTTTACTGCTTTCATCTGAATTTTCTGAGTATTCTTCATATCTGTTTTTCTACATATTTGATATCTGAGATCTATGATTGCGAACTGGTGCTTTCAACTATAATTGGGTGTTTGTGACAAATTTTGGCGCAAACATTCACTGTTAAATCGAAATTTTACACAACGTATATGATGAGCAGCCTTTGAATTATTTTTAAGATAATCTACACTCAAAAATGAAAGTCTTACTAATTTACATTGTTGGCAAAATCAAACTAGAATGGAGGGAAAGATTTTTGAAAGTTGAAAATGAATACAACTTTCAATGTTAAATATGATAGAGTGATTTTAAAAACACTTCCAGGTATTTCTAAATGCAAACTCTCACCTTTAACATTTTTGAAAGCCTTTGAAACTTGCAGTCAATCTTAAGTCTTCAATCTGAATGCTTTGAAATCTTGCCTTGCTTGAACTAGAATAGGACAGTGATTTCTCTCTCTCTCTTTTTCTTGTTTACAAAGCTTTTAAGTTTACAGGCTTTTGCAAAATGAAGCTACACACATATACTAGCCTGTATATATACATATATATATATTCATGTTTTTTTCAAAACAATTTGATGTGTACGTACTTTGCTTAAGACTTAAGGAATATTGGATCTTGCTGTACAAAAGTTTTGATGGATTAAGGTGAGGTAATATACTGTGAAAACTTGATGGCTTGCAAATCTTGAAAGGAAGTTGAAATCAGGTGTAGAAATTTTTTTTAGCCTTTCTCTTTTTGGCCAGGAAGCATATGTATAAACATTTATTATTTCTTTTCATTTTTACTTGTTTTTCCTTTCTACTTTTTGTTATTTTCCTTTTTTTTATTTGCTGAATTTTCCTTTTTGTTTTGTACAGCAAGCTTCATACATGTATTTTGAAACACAAGAAATATAAAGTGGTTTGAAACAAACTTCAACTCTTCATTCCTATATATATATATATATATTGATATATATAACCTAAGATATTTACAAGCCTTTCTATTTTAAATAACATTTAGTTTTATATTTCTTTTTATATTTAAAATGTATAATTCAAAACAAAATGAAGATTTTGTTATACTATCTTTATAAAGATAACATTTTTACTAAAACATGATTTTGTAAAAGATTTCATATCAAAATGATTAAAAAATGATTTTATATCATGTATTTCCATATGTATATCTCTTCTTTCATTTTTCCAATATATAAAAATATACATTACTTTTTAATAAACTATATTTATCTAGTCCGTATATATATATATATATATATATATTTTTTACTTACCTTTTTATATATTGTTTTTCAATATACTACTTCTATTTAGTTTATAGCATAAAATATTTATTTGCTTATAAATACTATAATTTTCCTTTTTGAACTTATATATATATGTATACATCTTTCTTTCATTTTCGGTATATACATACATACATATATATATAATATAAATGTATAAAATTCTTAATAACTATATTTATTAGTCCACAAATATGTATATTACATATATTGTTTTTAGGGTAAGTTTGGCTCACATCCCTAATAAGTTTCAAAATAAACAAAACATCCTTCACATACAAAACTTACATTTCCGCCCCCTATTTTCAAATTCGCGCAGGCAAAAATACACAAATACCGTTTACGTTTTTAACATTTCAAATGCGTATAACTTTATGTACAAAAACCGGATCAACAAACCGTTTTCACCAAAAAATCACAAATTTTATGATCTTTGAAATGAGATCCATTGTTGATACCAAAAATTCATATTTATAGTAAATGTGCAATTATTTCAAATATTTGCAGACAATTCAGCAACTTTTAAACCTTTTTGATTTTTTTTTCAAATTTACAAAATTTATAAATAATTGCAGATATTTCTGTAGCTATATGGTATAGTTGCATAAATGTCTGCAACTATTGGGTATAGTTGCAGAAATTTATGCAACTATACGGTATAGTTGCAGAAATATCTGCAACTATTGCATATAGTTGCAGACATTTCTGCAACTATTGCATATAGTTGCAGAAATGCAACTATTGCAAATAGTTGCAGAAATATCTGCAACTATTGCACATAGTTGCAAACATTTTTGCAACTATTGATGCAGAAATATCTACAACTATTGCACATAGTTGCGAACATTTATGCAACTATTGCATATAGTTGCAGAATTGCAACTATTGCAAATAGTTGCAGAAATGTCTGCAACTATTGCGTATAGTTGCAGAAATATCTACAACTATTGCATATAGTTGCAGAAATGCAACTATTGCTAATAGTTGCAGAAATGTCTGCAACTATTGCGTATAGTTGCAGACATTTCTACAACTATTGCTTATAGTTGCAGAAATGTCTGCAACTATTGTGTATAGTTGCAGAAATTTCTGCAATTATTGCGCATATTTTTGCAGAAATTTGTTGCGATTATTTATAACTGCAAATATTGAGAATATCATATTTCATAAAAAAAAATTGATTCATTTTTAATATTATTGCAGTTTACCATTAAATCAAAAAATAAGAAGAAGATTCAGCTCCACAGTGAAACGTAAGGGTAATTTGGGAAAAAAAATGGCGGAAAACAGAAACAGGGATGTAGAAAATATATATTTTATGACAGGGACCCGGTTTGAATTTAAGTTCCGTTTTAAGGATGTGTTACTAATTTTCACTTGTTTTTATCCTACTAGCTTATTTTGTTTATAAATATTACACTCTTCTCAACTGATATGTATATATTCATATATATAAGAAAATCCAATTTTAAACTCTTTCTATTTATAATACATTGTATTTTCCATAAGTCATATCATTTCTATTTATAATTTATTCTTCTTATTTCATCTGTATTTATCTGAATTGAATTTGTTTTCAATTTATATATATGTATATAAATTCTATTGTTCTGAATATAAAAATATATATAAGAAATTCCAATCAAATCAATTTTCTATTTTATAAATAAAGATCTGGAAATTCAAAATACTATCTTGGTTTTGAAAACTGCATATTATTATCAACTGTTATTTAACTAGGATTTTTGTTGATTAAAATACCGTATTATTGAATATTAAAAATTAATATTCAAAACTCAAGACGTCAAAAATACCGGGTCATTACACCGGAGATGTAGACTTTTGGATGGGTGTGCTAGCAAGGATATAAACCATTTGACTTTTTAGTTTATCTCATACAAGATTTTGTGTATGTATATGAGATGTTCATTTTGAGATAGTGACTTGTACTAGATTATATTATGTGGGTCTAGTATTATATTTTGCAAACTCATTGTATGTATTGTATATGATGTTTATTATTCAGCATTGATCTATGACTACTATTTTATATGATATACTATTTTGATTTTGAGAAATCGGTGTGTCTATTACTTTGAACTGAGACAATACACGCCAAATTTTTTTCTAGAGATTTAGTAAAACGGTAAGTATGACGTGCCAGTGTTAGTTTAAAGTTATATTTACATTTAGTCGCCATTATAAAGCCGTGTTCTCCGTGTTATTAGACAACATTATTTATATGTTCTTTAATAATACAGTTATAGTAGTGGGGTCGCTATAGTAGGTATAAGAGCTGAGTCAAAACATTATAGAATATAATATCACAGATTTAGACCTAGTGAGACTTAGAGTCCCATCCCTTGGAGTGTGTGGTAGATAGTTATATTAATTATCTATATATGGATAGGAATATAAAATTATTATGGGAATAATAATTGGGGCATATTTGTGAAAATTTTGAATTAATTTGAAAATTATTATTATAAAATGATTTTAAAAGTTTAGTGTTGTATAGTATTGTTCTGCACCGTTAGTGATTAGAGTTGCACAGCAGAAGCTGATAGACTCTTTCAACTTAGCACAGTAATTAATCGTTTATATATATATATATGTACTTGATTGGATGATGTATGCATGGATGATTGGTTGCATTATTGAATTGCTATTAGTAGATTTTCCTTTGGATGAGAATATAGAGAGTTATAAATTTTGGAATTTGTTTTGTGTTAAATTGCTCGTTAAGTAATTTATGAATCATAGTCGAAAAATGGAACACCACGGTGTCGATAAGGATTTCTAAGCGCTTTGACAAGTCTGTCAGACATATAAATTTTGAGTTATAATATTTAAAGTATTTTAAATAATTGTGAAGATGTTGAAAATAATTATAAATGAGAAGATAAAGATTTATGCGAATTAAATATTATTTAAAATGTGATAATTTTAAAAGTAAATATCTTGGATATGAATAATATTCTGAAAAGGAAATATAATGAGTTATATGGTTATTTGAAAAGAAAATATTAATTGGAGTTTTGATAATAGTATTAATTAAATGATTTAAAGCTTGATATTATTATTTGTGAAAGTAAAAAAATCTAGGAAATAAGTTTAGAGGGAAAAATTTATCTATCTCTATATTTGTGTTTAAAAATTTTGTGGTTTAGAAAACTATAATGAAAACTATAAAATAACGTGTGCAGCCACCGAGCATTAGTAATAACAGAGATTAGTGGCGAGGCAATGTTGATTTCACGGTCAACATCGAAGCCATTTAACAAAGCGATTTGTTATAAATAGATGGCAAGGCAACGTTATTTTATTATTTGATATTTGTAAATTGTGAATGTTATTTTAGATATATGTTAAGATGAATAGTGTGTGATATTTTGATTTATGGTGTATATCATTTTATGACTTAGATGGATGTTAAATTTTGAAAGTTCAAAATAAGTAATTAATTGGAAAAGAAATTGGAATTATATAATTTGATGATTTAGATTATATTCTTTGGAAAAACATAAATTTGGGAAAGAATTATGTGGAGAAATAATTGAAATTTTGAATTTTGGAGTTAAAAATATTTTTGTGAACATATTTTCCAATTAGAAAATAAGGAAGGAAGATATATGTAACGACCCGTATTTTTAACTATTTTAAATTATTAAATTTAATATAATTATTGAAAAAAATTTGTTAGAAATAAAAATTTAATGTATTATTTATGTAGTTTATTTAATATGAACTTGAATAAAATTTTGAAATAACCAATTTCGATGATTTTGGCAAAAATAAGTATTGAAATGAAATTTTATATATTGAATGTGTTTATAATCAATAGTTGGGATTGAATAATAAATGTTGAATTATTTAGATGTAAATAAAATAATTGTTGATAACTAAAATTCATTTAAAATATAATATTGGGATTTATCGAAATTCTAATGTTGGGATTCATCGAAATTGGATTATTGGAATACTTTAAAATAAGAAGCAGAACTAAGTGTGGTAGTTGTTTTATTATTTGAATTCGTTTTAAAAGTTAAATTTTATAAGTTAAATAACTTATATTTAAAATATGGCGATTTATTAGATAATTAAATTGTTTAAATTTAATATTGGAAATTATTTAAATAATTGAATATTGAATTTAATATGAAGGAAAATGATGCCAGAAGTTGATCTAAATTTTATTTTAACAAGAATGAAAATTGTTAACTTCTAAAATTGAATTTAAAAGTGATTAAATTTATTTTTGGAAATTACTTGTTTGAATTAACGAGTAAAAATAGTCAATTTGGGCACTGTCTCGGATTTCGATGAAACCAGTTTCATCGAATATGTAATAGTGAATTATTATAGGATTTCAAGTTTTGTAGCGATCAAACTTATCGATTGCCCATGGAGCTTGAAACGCGTAGAAATCAATTAAGGGAATTTAATTAAAATAAATTGATTTTGAAATGTTATCTTCTGAATATGATGAAATTGGATCCCAAAACTAGTTCCACTGTGTTCGGAATAGGGATATAACATATATAATGCTAAGCGGCATGCTTCATTTGGAGTTCGGTAAAGTCGCGCGTGAATAGTGTTTTGAAAATTTCTATATAAGGCCACTTTATTTTCATATTTGCAAAAAGCCGTAATCCATCTTCTATAGGTCGCTTTCTTTTAAGAATTTTAATGGCTGAAATCGCATGTCCTTCTCCTCTTGATTTCTTCCAATCCGTTCAATGAAATCGCACGACTCCAAAAGGAAAAATAAAGATCTCATTGAGCTCTACGCATCTAACGGCTGGATCGAGATGGAAGCTTGTGGATTTGCCAAGATCGGAGCGTGAAGGTCGCGCGGTTCTATGGGTTTTCAAGATCGGCGAGTGAGTTTTGGGGAGCCGCACTTCTGGCGATGGTAGAGGAGGTCAAGATGCACAACATGGTGAGCTCGGATCTGGTGCAACGACTCCGTGGTGGAGTGCGCACTGTGGTTGTTGGTTGGCGTGATGGGTCGATCAAGTGTTAACCTGTGAACAAGATGAATGCGCGTGATAAGGGTGAGCGGGTTATGGTTAATATTTTAATTATTTTAGTTAATTACATTTTAAAATCATTATGTTCAAAATTTCATATCTTTTTCATACGAGATCGGATTAGAGCGAGACGAGTCACGTGGCGATCGTACCGACGAATGCTACGACATTGAGTGGAAGTGAAATTTATTTGAAGCCAAAAATTTTTAGTTCCAAAAAAAGGTGAGTGTTTTAAAAGCTCATGAAGTATTAAATTCTTTTATGTTAGTTAAACTGAATTTATGAAGTGATCTATTTTATTGACTATTGCTTGGTAATTTAACTCACATTTAAATTGACATCCGAATTGAATTGATAGGAATTTAAATTGACCGTTCAATTTGAAATTGAAATTGAATTGCTAATTAAACACCTGATATTGATAACTAGTAAATTGTTATGATATTTTGACTGATTTGGATGTTGATTGTGATGGATGTTATTGGTTGATATTTTGAATAATTGGATGTTTATTTACTTTCATGTATTCTTGTTATCTCCCTGTAAATTATTTGACAGTATATAAAACTGTTATTTGAATTATTTCAAATAAATTAAGAAATATGTTGAAATGATATATACCTATAACACTTTGATTTGGATTGAAATGATATATATCCATCCCTGAAATTAAATTGAAATAACTATTCACTTAGACATAGGATAGAAAATTATATACGGACACCGGATTGGTTAAATTAAATGATTTTAAAAATTTTGGTTTGAAATTATTTAAATGATTTTGATTTAAAGAAATAAAAATCAAATTTATGGAAATTGAATTATTTTTGAACTTGAGCTCGAAATGTTGGAATCGAAATTTGTTAACAGAAATTGTTTAAATAATCGAATTTAAATTTGAAGTTAAAATTGAAATATGATTTAAATTATGGAAATTGAATTGTTTAAAAGATTTGAACTTTTATTCAAACTTTAAAATAAATCCAAGAAAAAGTAATTTAAATGGATATTTCAAATTTAACTCAGAACTGAATTATTTTAAAGATTTGAACATTAAATTGAACATCGAAGTTAAGTTTAATTTAAATGATTTAAATCGATATTCTAAAAGTGAACTCGAAATTGATATAAATTGAAATGGTTTAAAATTAGAATTGAATTGAAATTTAAACCATTGAATCGAATTGTTGAATCGAATTTGAAGTTAAAAATGAAAATCGAAATTGATTTGAATTGAAATTGGAATCGAAGTTAATTCGAATTGAAATCAAAATTGAATCGATTTGAATTGAATTGAGATTGAAGATGATTTGAATTGAAAGATCTGGAAGTGAATCAGTTTGACTTTGAAACTATTTTTAAATAAATTATTTTAATATAAACTGTTAAAATCTATCTTTTTAAATATTCAAATTATTTTGATTTTCCAAGCTATTTTACTATATAAACCATTTTCAATACTCAAACTATTTTATATTAAACTATTTTAACTTTTAAACTATTTCAACCTATTCAAACTATTTTCTAAAAACTCAAACTGGTCAAGATTGGAATATTTATATTTAAATCGTGGATTTAATGGAAATTGTGTTAAGATAAAGTTATAGCCTAATTTGAAATTCGAAACGATTTTCGAAGTGAAATTGGAATATTGGAGCTAAATGATTTCAAGTGAAATTTACATATTTTGAGTAAACATGAGGATTTTGTAACGAATGGTATTTTGATATCAAGAATGAATCGTTTTCGAAATGTAAAAGAACCAACCAGTGTGTGAAACAACGTTTGGTTGTTAAAGGGACTGGGACCTCTTATTAGCATACTCTTTGTCAATATTGGAACCACTTTAACAACTGTGCATGTGGAGGAGACTCTAGAATCAAATGGTTGGATTCGGTGTACGTTTGCTAGATTTGAAGAAAGAGAACGTGTAACGACCCGTAAATTTCAACTGTTTTAATAACGTAATTAGTTGAAATTTTGTGAAATTTTAAACGATAAAATTTTGAAATAAAAATTTAATATTTGGAATACGTCTAGTTAAACATAGCGACTGGTAAATTTTCGTCCGAAAATACGAAAGTTTATTTCGTGCGTAAATTTACTTCAATTTAATCAGTTAAAAAGCGATGAAAATAAAATGTTTTCGGAACCTAAATATTTTTACATAGAAAAATTATAAACCATCTTCTGAGCAAGATGACAGTTTGTCGTTTTTCCAAATTCGGACATCTTTGGCTCTGTCGATCTTATTTTTCAGTGTTTTTCTTGCATTTTCCGCTATTAGAAAATTCAAATTTTTATTATTAAATTATACCACTGATATCTGTATACCGTTTTGATCGCCTCATCGTGCTGATCTCTATGGTATATTCAATGGTCAATTTCGAAGTCCGAGAGATGGCAAAATATACGGGACGATTAGCCGTATCGGTTCCACTTTTGGGTCTTTTGATTTTTCCATGCCATTTCATTTTTCATCGTCTAAACAAATGACCATAGCTATTAATTATTTTCAGCTTTTAACTTTAAATATCCCTTGGTTTCAAAATATTTATAAACTTTGGTTTTCTCACTGTTCCTTTCATCTTCTTTGGTCAGTTCTAAGAAATTTAATATAAAGTATATAATCAAGGCTTTTCATATCCTCTGAGTTAATCAACAACCTTTTAAATTTCTCAGAACTTAAATTTTGACGTTGGTGAACCACTACTTCATTTGTCTATGGTTCGTTCATTTTTCCATCTGGCACTTGAAAGACATTTTATTTTAAACTGTTCGTTTATTAGCCTGTTCTCTTCCTCTTCAAAAATTTTCCTCTGCCTCAACCAGATCTTCAATTGTCGGGCACTTCTCTTTCTCCAGATCAAAGAAAAAAATCAAAGCTCCTCCACCTCCACAACATCGCCTTCCCCTCCGACTTCCGTCTTGTCGAATGTTGCAGCCACCACCACATGTCATCCACCACTCATGCAAACACTACGACAGACTCTGACCATCGCCATAACCACCTCGGCCTCTTTGTCAGTTCACTCGCACACACTCAAAAGCCACAGCAACTCCACTTCCATTCGTTTGCCAACCTCCGCCACTTCCTCTCGCTCACACCTCATCACCAATCACATCCTCCGCCATTTCCAGTCCACCCATCAACGTCGTCCTCCCTTCTCAATCGCGCCCGCTTCTTCACTGCCCACGTCACCACCATCTCAACGCAACATCCCAGGCAGCCCGACCTCGGAGAACACCACCCTGATCGCTAGATCCACACCACGAACCATCCAGTTCATCTCCTCGGGAAAAAGATATGCACTTGGATCTTTATTTATACTGTTCGAATACATATATCTGTGCAATCTTAAGGAAGGATTGTTAGTTCCTATGCTCACAGTATTTAAAATTTTTGTTTAAAGTATTTATACATATATTTTAAATTTTCATTTATTGTTTAAGTAGTGTTTTAAAATGTAACATTTTGGATATTGTGATTTCGAAGTATACATAGATTTTAAGATATAAGTTTATATAAGTCGTTCATAATCTGTGATATATATAAGTTTACGTTAGTTATATAAGTATGTTGCTATGTACTATCTGCTATATACGTACGTCTGGAAATATATATTATGAAAATTTTCGGGTGTACTGTATGTTATAAATATATATATAGCTTATAAATATAAAATATATATCAATACGATGTTTGTTTTGATAAGTGTTAAATTGATTTTTTGATTTTTACATTTTTATATACCTTATATTATAATATGTTAGTTTATATATGTTTTAAAATATTGACTTTTAAGAAAATAATAATAGTAACAATAATAGTATATATCTTCCGTTTATATCAAGCTGATTCAAATTGTTCTCATCAATCCCAGCCTTGCTTTGATCGACGAACTCGTGCCAATCTTGTCTAGCTTTGCTTTGGAAGTCGTGCTTGCTTTTCGTAACTCGATTGCTTTGTCTATCATCTCTAACCTCGAAAGGTGAGCAATCACTCACGATTAACGTTCTTTTATTTATTAAATTTGATTTCAATTGAAACGACAATTGAAATATGCTGTTGTTAGTTAATTACACTGTTATATATGATATTGCCTGTATCAGTTCACCTGTGACATCTGACACCATTATCTGTTAATTATTTATTTGATGATAATACAGTTGGCTGATAATTGATTGATTGTTGATGTTTATATTGGACGTTAAATTGTTAGTGTTAAATGATAAATAGTATGCAAAATTGAAATGGATATAGGATAGTTAACAATTTTAAAACTGATTTATATGTTAAATTTGATTAGTGAATATGACCCCTTTTAATTGTTAAATTAATTGACATGTAAAATAGTGATAATTACACTTTGAACCATTGAACGTATATTGGATTAATTGTTGTAGTGTTAAATTGAATTGAATGACAAGTGAAACCGTAATGTAATAATCTTTAATCTACATGAAATGATAGTGTAGATTCTAGAAATAATTATATTAATTCGTACAAATAACAATGCGAATTAATACGGTTATTTCGGGATTATTTGATTTGATTATTGGATTGATATTGGTTTTTGTTATTGCTTGTTTATTTACTTTGACACCATCCCAGTTATCACACTGCATGTTCCCTTTGTTATGCTTTGATTTTGAATTGAATTGGAATCGGGTTGAAATGATAAATACCCAAATTGAACTTTGACCTTGGATATAGAATTAAATAAAACCCGATTGGTCAAATAATTTGATTTAAAAATAAAATGAAGATTTTATTTGAATAAACAATATGGTTTTGAAATGAAGTTGAAATTTGAATTTTTAATGAAAGGAAAATGTTAATATTTAAAAAAATCTGAAACAAAATATTAAAAATGAAATTGATGAAAGAACGATGTTTAATTTGAGAAATAATTGAATTAAGTTGAAATGATTAAATAATTAAGTTGAAATTATAATTAAGTTTGAAATTATTAAACTTTGAAATTATTTAATAATTAAGTTTTGAATTATTTAATAATTAAATAAGATTGAATTATTTAATGATTAAAGTGAATTGAATTCTTTAATAAGTAAAAATTGAACTTTTGAATAAGTGAATTTTACTTCGTAAATAATTGAAATTGAGTTTCTTCATAAATTAAGTTTTGGAAAATTATTTAAGTAAGTAAATAAGTGAAATTGAATTTCTTTAACAAGAAATAAAATGTGATTTATTGAAATTAATGTAAGACTTGAAATTTTAAAGAATTTGGTTTGATGAATTTAATTTAATTAAATTTGTAAGTTTTGATATAATGAAGTTGAATTTAAATAATGGATTTAATGAATTGGAAATTTAATAGAAATTGTTTTGAATGGAAAATTTACTTAATGAATATTGAATGAAATCGATAAATGAATTTAAGTTTGATTTGAATGTTAAATTAAATTAATTTAAATGTTTTCGAAATGAAACTTATATACGAACTTGAATCAATATTTGAATGGTTTTAAATAAAGATTGAAATTGAATTATAAGGTTTTGAAATGATAATTTGGAAGTTTTGAAACGTAAATTATTGGAAATTGGTTTTGAAAGACAAATGAATGTTGATTTACGAATTCTATTTGAAATTGAAATTGATTTGGTTTTGAAATTATTAATCGACCAATCGGTGTAATAATTACGAAAGTTATTAAAGAGACCGGAATCGGTTATGGACATACTCTCTGTCTAAACCGAAAACCACTTTAATAACTATACGCGGAGTGATGATCCAGAATGAAGTGGTTGGAATGATGTTCGTGATGACTGAAGAAAGAGAACGATAATGGATAGCCTTGACACTTGTGTCAAATTGGAAATGACTAAAACAGGAGCCGTGCAGGGCCAATGGAGGATTAGCTACCTCAAGTGGACACACTTCTTCGAACTACTCATTACTTGTTGTCGATTGGTGCACCCTTGATTTTGGGAGTGTTGTTTCATGGTGTTGCAGGCGCTGCGGCATTGCGTTCTCACCAGTCCGGATCAGGCGAACGGTAGTATCACTACCTTGGGTATTGCCTCATGTGCCTTGTCATACTTGTATCCCTATACGCGACCACTACGATTTGATTTGTACCTTTAGTATATGGATTGCCCTCTGGTGACTTCCAGTTTTGGGGAAACTACGGTCTTGTATATGCTTTTGGGAATAAAAATGTGTTAAGGGTGGAATGGGCCATGACTTAACACTATTTTGATATCTTTATATTACCGATAGACATTATCTACTTATCATACACTACTACATAGTAGATAGTTTAACGGATCCTTAAAGGATGGTTATTCCAAACATCCTTTGAGTTACTGTATTTCAATTGCTACTTCACTTGAGTTGGATTTATTGATATAAGAATGTTAATCCTAACTCGAGTGTCTTGTGTTTTTGCTTTACGCTCGGGTCAGACTGAGTGTACCAGTATTCGATGCTCACCTTTGGAGTTGGAGCTTTGCTTGAAGATCCAGCCATCTATTCTGCTTTTAGTATTCGATGATTCCAGTGATGTATTCTGATTTGTATCTGATGTATCGTGTTACTCTTCCATTGTATCTGGTTTAACTCTGATGTATCGTATTACTCTTCTGTTGTAAACTCTGATGTATCTTGTATATTCATATAGTAGCTTCATGAACTACTATCTCTTTTATTTCCGCTGCATTTATTACTCTGTGTCTGTGATCTGTGATTATTTATTTACTGTACATGTTCAGTTTTGCCAAATTTAAAATAAAAATGCGGTATTTTGAGCAATTCAATTCCGGCATGAGTGTCTACCTATACACTTATAATGGATGCGAATGGTGCAAAATAGCGGGTCGTTATAGAACGGTGATGGATTGGCCCCGACAGTTGTGTAAATTTGAAATGACTAAAATACGACGGCTTGAACCAGGCCAAGTGGGTTAGCTACCCTTAGCGGACACATGCTCTTCGAGTTTTCTTATGGACTCGGTCCATACTATTATCTTTGTTGTTTTTTTCGATTGGTGCACCTTGATCGGGATAACCACTCTTTAACTCAATATAGAATGGGTGGACGCGGTGGGCGGTCGTGGCTACGATGCGTTACCACTGGCCCGGCGACTCGAACTGGTAGTATCCTACCTTAGGCATTGCCTCACATGCCTTGTCATACTTTATCCTTATACGAGACCACTATGAGTTTGGTTTAATGTTGTCGTATCACGACGCATCCCTATCTACCAACGTGCTACTGGTTGTGTTATATGCAAACTGTACGACAATGCTTAAAAGCGCGTTAAAGAGGATTAATGTAAAGCCTTAATGCTAAGAATAATATTTATTTTATTGACTAGACATTATATATATATATAGCATATTCTACTATATATAAATATTTTGATGGATCCTTAAGAGATAGAAAATCTCGTAACATCTCTTGAGTTATTGCATGCACGTTATACATTGGATAGGAGATGTAAAACCCCGTAAACATCTCTGACGCTATTACACTCATGTTATATGTGATATTGATTTGACTCACATAAGGATATTTTACTCCTGACTTGAGTGTTTTGTCTTTTCATTACGCTCGAGTCAGCCCTGATTTTCCAGCGCATTGAAGATTATTTTCTGAAGGACGAAGACGAAGATTTGGTATATTATTATTACTTAATTATTTCCTGCATCATGTTATTTTTCTGCATTATATATTTTGTCTCTATTGTATATAACTCTGATAGATGTTGTAAAACTTTAGTCAAATGTATAGTATAAACAGCTTCATGAATTATTTATTTGATTATTATATTTTGTCATTCCGCTGCGAGATTCTGTGTTTGTTTTCTTCTTTTCTTATTTTTCTTAATTAACCCCATTAATTATCTATGTTTTGGATTTTTTGAGTTGGACATGTGTGGATTATTATCGATTTAAACCTTCTGAAATGTGGGTCATCACAGTTAGTATCTAAGCTTTGGTTTAGCGATAACCATAGTTTTGTGGTGTTTGACTCATTAGAGATAGGGTAGCAATACCCTAGAATGAGTTTGTTTGAGCACGCGTGTGTGTATATATGAGAGCGTGTACTTATTAGTGTTATAAAGGTTTTATATTATGTATATTATCCATTGAGTTGTTTACGAATTCTGGTCGGTGCGTGGGACGCCATATTATCGATAGGGGTTTCGAAACACTTAAACGAGGCAAGTATATTATTTTAAAAATTAGGTAAATGAAGTAATTTTACCTAAATTATGTCTAATATATAAAATGATAACTTTCATAAACATGTATGGTTATTAATGAATGTTAGTTGTTAGGAGATGATAATATTTAGTTATCATTGATTATTGGTTGAATCAAACTAAAAACGAATACTTTGTGAACTCTATTTCACGAAGCATTCGATAATTAAATTGAATTGAAATCTAATTACAATAAGAATTGTTTACAATAACAAAGATGTAAATTAACGAAATGTTTTCATAACAAGGTAATGGAATTGTATAAGTATATTTATAATATACCGTATAAACAGAAAGAATTTACAAGCTTATAATTTTAGAATTTAAATCTTGTTGCTTTCAAATTGTTTTCAAAGCCTTCAAAATTAATAATAATATTGTTTGAAAGTGTATTAACTAGAAATATATTTTGAAAAGATTTTCGAAAAGAAATAAAGGCATTAAACTCACTTTAATTGTTGGGAAATAATTCTGGTGATGACCGTAGCATCGCCAGTATTCATTTTCGAGTTTCTAAGTGAGAATTGGTATCAAAAGAAATTTATTTTCGATTAAAACAAGTTTTGATTGTGTAAAAATATTCCAAGTATGATTTAATAAATATATGGAAATAATTTTTGAACTTATAAATTAAAAATAGTATAGATAAGAAATAAGTTTATAACTTATGAATTTGAACAGGAAAGTAAAACCGAATTTTATAACGGTTGAACAATTTGGTTAAGTAAACAAAATAAAATTTGAATTTGAGATATGAAATAAAAGAATTAACCTAAGAAATGTTAAATAAATTGAGTTAGTGAAATGAAGAAAATAAATAAAGTTTAACTCAAGAAAGCTTAAATAAAAGTGAATTTTATTTGAAATGAATTAGATAAAATAATGAAATGAAATTTAAGTGAATAAGTTTGTGTAACTTATAAATTTGAGAAATATTAAGCTAAAATCAAATTTTAAATTTGTTGAATGTGAATGATAAGAAAAGAAAAAAAATTAACTTAAATAAAGTTAAATAAATTGTGTAACAACCCGCATATTTATCGATTTTATATTTAAATATTTTATTTAAATATTTCATCGTTCGTCGGATTGAAGTCCGAAAAGCTACTTTTTGCAAACAGTCGATTTAGGACTCGAGACCTCCTCCATTGAGTTCAAAACGTCGTTTGCGATCTTTTTGAGTGTAAGCTTCGATATGTTTGGAGCTAGTCAAAAATTTGACCATTTGCACTTTGGGTTTGGTTTTGGGTTTAGCCCCTTTGCCAACTTAAACCCCAAACTGAACCATCCCTCCCCATTCACTCTCACTTCCTCCTCTTGCTCAGTTCTAAAGCAAAAATGGTGGGAGAGATGGGAAATTAAAACTCCCAAACCCTAGTTTCATCTTCAAATCAAGTTCTAGCTCCAAATTCTAAGAGAACCCATTGGTAAGCATCTCCTTCATCTTCTCCAACCCGTTCTCCTTTCAATTTCAGAAATCCTAAACCTAACTTTAGGAATGTTCTTCTTTTTGAGCATAGATTCAAGCTCATTTGGGTTGTGTTGAAGAGTGGTTCATTCTCCCTTTGCTTTCAAGCTCCTTCTTCATTGTTTTTGTGAAATGGTGAGATTTTTATCTCACATCTAAGTCTTTAATTATCTTCGATTGTTAGGTATGAATTCCTAACACTTATTCTTGTGCAATTGATTTTGGTTTGGATTGATTTGGTGTATATTCCAATTCTTGGTGTTTTGAAATCAAAATCTATGAAAATCCTTTTATGGATATTTGGACATTGGTATTTGAGGCGTGTCGAAGAGCCGTTAAGGCTGGGTTGTCGCTTGGCGTAAATCCTTAGTCGTTGTCGCTCGATCGATCGCTTCCGGTATTCATTTGGCCATTTTTGGTCTAGGTTCAGGGAATGCCCTGAACCCCAGTTTCAGACGTCTGAAACGTTAGATTCAGACGTCTGAATATCATATTGGGAAGATTTTTATTCCCAGATTCAGACGGCTGAATCTTTGGCTCCAGATGTCTGAATTGGCTCGATTTCAAACGGAAAGAAAATAGGCTTAAATTGCCTATTTCAGACGTCTGAAATATTTCGTTCAGACGTCTGAATCTGTGTTCTGGAAAATATTTAATTTTCCAGATTCAGACGTCTGAATCAATTATTCCAGACGTCTGAATCTGCAGTCTTTTGCCTATTTCCCTATTGTTCTTGAATTTCCAACTCTAATCAATTCGTGTTGATTCCCTTTTTGTTGTTATCATTTATTATCGGCCACTTTGTTAAGTCGCCCACCTCTTTAAACTTAGGTCGCTTGTCTTCACTAAGTCGTACCGTTTTGACTTAGGTCGAACCCCGTATAACTCTGCGTAGGCAATCTTATCCGAAAACCATTCAACAGAACTTCTTACTTTGATGGTTTTGGGAATTGATTTCTTTGGATTTTATTCACGTCTTCGAATGTGAACTTTTATAATTGATTGTTTCTACAATCACTTCTATGACTTGTCACTTTAAAAATATAAAGGTTTCAATACTAGTAGTAAATATCAAAACTCTATCATCAAAACGATTTCAACTCTATTTTCAATATCAAACTCGTTTATAAAACTGTTTTCCAATCTACTAGTATATACAAACCTTTACCTCATTCGTATGAGAAAATATAATTAAACGGCTTAGCAAAACAAGTGGTATGAAACGCTTGCGTTTACTTCGTCGGTTAATTTATGGACTTGTTCGATTGAATCTCTTGTGACAATTTTCTAGTGCAGATCTACAATTTGTTCGTAAATATTTGAGTTAAGCAAGTGGTTATGGGACATGAAGCTAAACTCTTATATTTACTAGCTTAGTGTAATCGACACTTCCTTATGATCATGATGATCATTCTTGTGATTTAGACTAGCGATTGAGCGATGTCTCTTTGTTTGCGAGGTTAGACTAGACACCATTTGTGTGATTTCGATTCACACATATCTCTTTATCTTCAAGGTTAGTCTATACCTCATTGGTGTGATTTCGATTCACACATATTGAAACTCTTGTGACAATTTCCTAGTGCAGATCTACAATCTGTTCGTAAATATTTGAGTTAAGCAAGTGGTTATGGGACATGAAGCTAAACTCTTATATTTACTAGCTTAGTGTAATCGACACTTCTTTATGATCGATGATGATCATTTTATGGTTTAGACTAGCAATGTGCGATGTCTCTTTGTCCATGTGAAGGACTGTACTTCATTTTATTGAGCTTCGACTCAATCAGGAGGAGCTTCGGCTCAAAGTCCGCAATGGGGGACTATACCCAGTCAGGAGGAGCTTCGGCTCAAAGTCCGCAATGGGGGACTATACCCAGTCAGGAGGAGCTTCGGCTCATCAGGAGGAGCTTCGGCTCAAAGTCCGCAATGGGGGACTATACCCAATCAGGAGGAGCTTCGGCTCATCAGGAGGAGCTTCGGCTCAAAGTCCGCAATGGGGGACTATACCCAGTCAGGAGGAGCTCCGGCTCATTTTCATAGGATTGGCCATCCTCTTTTCTTGTGATTTCTGGATTTCTCGTTGTGATTTCTGGAATTTTATGTTTCACCACCTTTTCAGTTGGCATTGATATGTATGTCATTTATTGTGGCTTGGTGAATTAAATAAAGAATATGACATTCTTTTTATGCTATGAGATTCTTGAGATTTTGTATGACTTTCGTGATTTTATAATGTATACTTATCACAGTATGACTTTATTGTTATCATACGTTTTATTATCATATCTCATATTCTATCTCATTTTATCTGATAATTATAGCTAGACTGATCCGTTTATTATTTTCTTCTTAAATAATACTCGGGTCAGACTGAGATTTTACAGGTGCTTCCTCATGACTTCCTATCTGGAACCATCATCTGACTTTTGGCTAACTACTCTAGTTTAGTAGTTTTTGTTGTATGCATTTGAGATTAGACTCTATGTTGTGTACTTATTCTTTTGTGTAGCACGTGATGCTACTCTTTTGTATTATCGTGGATCTTTCTGACCACTACTCCGATGTACACTTTCATGTGTTGTATATTTATTCATATCTTCTTCCGCCTTTGTGATATGGATGTCTGTGACTGATTTATGTTATGTTTATTTCTATATTTGTTTCCGAAGATTATATATAGCCACCGTGTGATAGCTTTGTGTTTGTATCGCTATGTCGGATTTCCTCTTTAAAAGATATGCCTTCTATTCTATCTGACATATCGGTGCTCGCACAAAGAAGTTACACGGATGGTCGCTCCTCAACAGCCTTATTCTCCATGCTAATTGACAGCACTACCTCGTAGTGTTCTTGGTTAGCGTGGGTATAGAGGTGGGGCGTCACAAATTGAGTAATGGTAAATGAAATAGAGTTTAACTTATTCAAGATTAAATGAATTGAATTGGATTTGAATGGAACTAGATGAATTAGTAAAGTGAATTAATTCCACTTAAAATATAAAATGAACTAATAGAATGAATACGAGTAAAATGAAATGCAATTTGGGTGTGAAAGAAATTGGATGTGATAAATGAGTGCAAGTAAAATTAGTGTGAGTAATTGAATTTGATATAAAGTGGATGTGAATAAATTGAATGCAAGTGGAGTGAGTTTTAATAAATTGAATGGTAACTAATTAAATATGAAATAAGTTAATGGAATGAATAATAAGATGGAAGTTAACTTAAGAAAAGTTGAATGAAATTGATTGCGATAAAAAGAAAATGTATTAATATGAATTTGAGTTGTAAAATAAAATTTACTTAAGTAAAATTAATGATATGCATTAATGAAATGAACTAATGAAGTGAATCAATGAATTAATATAAACTTAATTTATGAAGTAATAATAAACATGAGTTGCGTTATATAAAATGTTTATAATAAACTCAAATGGTTTATGACATGGCTTATAAATGATATTAGTATTAAAGAGAATATACTAAGTGGTAATAAAATAAAATTTAACTTAAATAAGGTTAAATGAAATGATTTATAAAATGGCCAAGAAATGGATTTATATGAAATATGTTAAGAAAAAGTGAAGTAATTGAATTTGAATAAATAGAATATAAATGAAATAGATTTGAATAAATTAGAAGTAAACCAACTAAATGTTAATAAAAAAATTGGTTGTTAACAAAGAATGGATGTTAATAAAAATAAAGTGTATAAATTAACTATGGACATTGTATAATGTAAATTCACATAGTTATGAATTAATTGGATGAATATCAATTGTTGAATCGTTTCATTTGTTGTAAATCATTATTATAACTGCTTTTGGTTGCATATGATTGTTGTGTTTTTTATTAGTGATATGCTTATGATTTGGATTCAAAATTCATATCTATATCTTTTATAAGTTACTAATATTCTAAATTGAGTTGAGATAGGTACATACAAAGACCGTTTGGGCGTATACGTGGATTTTATCTGCTTTTGCTTGCTTAATATGAGCGAATTCGCTCGTATTAATAATAATAAGGTATATATCTCGGATTACATGCCGCACTTTTATATTTTTCCCTACGAGATGCCTCATCATTGAGATGTATATTTGGTATATTTGTGATATATATTTGTATTGTAAAAAAATTACGATCGAGCCGCACAAAGGAGACGCTGTCGAAATTTTCCGTAAATTCGGGTGTTAAAAAAAATTGATATCTTAAAATTCTATAACTTGTTTTTATAAATAACCTGTAATTTCCGTAAAGCCGGCATCGGAGTGGCGTAGCGGAAGCATAATAAGGGTTTTGCACAAATATATTTTATGTTTTGTATGTTGATTATTTTGAGTAAAATATATCAAATGTTTGATTCTCTACTTAACCCCTTTTCGAGGATGAAAAGTTTTGAGTGGGAGAGATTGTAACGACCCGTATTTTTAACTATGGTAAATTATTAAATTTAATATAATTATTAAACAAAAATGGATAGACATAAAAATTTAATGAATTATTTATGTCGTTTATTTAATATGAACTTGAATAAAATTTTGAAATAACCAATTTCGATGATTTTGGCAATAATAAGTATTGAAATGAAATTTTATATATTGAATATGTTTATAATCAATAGCAGGGATTGAATAATAAATGTTGAATTATGTAGATGTGAATAAAATAATTGTTTATAACTAAATTCATTTGAAATATAATATTGGGATTTATTGAAATTCTAATATTGGGATTCATCGAAATTAGATTATTGGAATACTTTAAAATAAGAAACGGAACTAAGTGTAGTAGTTGTTTTATTATTTGAATTCATTTTAAAAGTTAAATTCTATAAGTTAAATAACTTATATTTAAAATATGTAGATTTATTGGATAATTAAATTGTTTAAATTTAATATTGGAAATTATTTAAATAATTGAATACTAAATTTAATATGAAGGAAAATGTAACAGCCTGAAATTTTCAACCATTCGCATCCACATATGTCGGATTTGAATTGCTCAAAATATTAGATTGTTAATTTCAATTTGGTAAAACTCAGCATATATAGTAAATAGATAAATCACAGACACAGAGTAATATAACAATAATAAGCAGCGGAAACAAAAGATTAGTAGTTCATGAAGCTACAATATATATAACAGAGTTAAATAAGATACAACAGAGGTCTCGAATACATAGATGTCTCAATACAATAGTCAAATACAAGATCTGAATACATCACTGGAATCAACTGAATAACTGAAAGCAGAATCGATAGATGGATCTCCAAGCGAAGCTCCAACTCCAAAGGTGAGTCTCGAATGTTGTATCACTCAGTCTGACCCAAGCGTAAAGCAAAAACACAAAACACTCGAGTCAGGATTAACATTCTTATATCAATAAATCCAACTCAAGCGAAATATCAACTGAAATACAGTAACTTAAAGACGTTTGGGATAACCATCCTCTAAGGATCCGTTAAACTATCTACTATGTAGTAATATACGATATTATAATAATGTCTAAAGTAAAGTAAACTATCAAAATAGCGTTAAGGCGTTACCCATATCCCCCTTAACACTTTTTATATATTCCCATAGTCTATACAGTACCGTAATCTCCCCCGTAATGGGCGTCGTCAGAGGGCACTCCATAGGTATGGTACAAAACAAACTCGTAGTAAAGCACGCTAGGGTAGGTGACATAGCACAACTAGGCAATGCCAGGGTAGATATACCAATTACACTTCCGGGCCGGTGGTAACGCAGAGCCGCAGCAATCGCCCACCTCGAGCCACACTCCCGAAAATCCAAAGGTGCGCACCAAATCAATCACAAAGTAATAGAATGGCATATGATGGAGTGTGTCCGATCAGAGGAGCTACCTCATTAGCTTGTCGATTGCTCCAGTTTTAGCCACCTTATGCCAACTCACGGGAGTTGGGTCCACGTATATACCTCATATAGGACCGTCGCCGCCATCCTACTTCATTCTGGAATCTCCACCGCGTACACAGTTGTTAAAGTGGTTTTCGGTATCGACAGAGAGTATGCACATATCTGATCCCGGTCTCTTTAAAAACCAAACGTTATTATAACACCGCAGTCATTTCAAAATAGTTTATACTTCAAAACCAAAATATCATTTTCATTTCAAAACCAACTCAATACGATATCATTTTCACTTCAAATATATATCCATTTCCAAAAGTCATATCACTTTCAAAGTTACAATACTTTCGAAACCAACAATTTGAAATAATAATAATTTGGAAATCATAATACTTTGAAATTCATAACTTTGGAAATCATAACACTTTCCTTCAAACAGTTTAGATATTAATAATAGTATATAAAATAAAATAATTTATATAAAATAGCTATAAGTTAAAACAATTTATATTAAAATAATTAGTATATTTAAAATAGTTTATAAAATAAAATAGTTTATATAAAAAAATAATTTATTAAGTTAAAATATATAAATAGTTTTAAATATAATTTAAAATTACTTTATATAATAAAATAGTTTCCTCAATTTCAAAAATCGATTCAAAATCAACTCGAATTCCAAAATTTCAAATTTAATCAAATCTCAAATCATCAATTTCAATTCGATTCAGTTTCTCAGTGAACCATTTCAAATTATCGATTTCAAATAATATTCGAACCATAAAATAAGCCATTTCAATTTCAATATATTTCAAAGCTTCAAATATTCAACATTTTAAAACTAAATTCGATAATTTCATATATATGTATCAAATTCACTTTACTATTATTTAGTTTTGAAATATTTACTTAATCATTTCAATAGCATCTAAATACAACTTCAATTTACAAATTTAAATAAACAGAATCCCATTTAAATTTATATAAGTTTAAAATATTCATTTAAGTCACTTTTAATCAGATTCAAGTTATAAAACATATCTTTAAATTTTCAAATTTAATAAATTTCAAATCAAACTTATTAAGTAAAATTCTTAAATAAATATAATTTCAAATCAATTTCAAATTTATCTTTCCAACCTAAATCGTTATAAACTATATATTTGAAAAATATAGATATTAAATAAATACTTAAACATATTATATATCAACTTTATCAAATCAACTTTAATAAACCTTTAAGATAGATATTTATTAAAACCATATATTTCTTTTCAAAACCATAGAAATCATTTTCAAAATATATATATAGACCAACGGTGTCTGTATATAATTCTCTATCCTATGGTCAAGTGATACAGATATTTATCATTTCAATATGCAATTTAAATATATATATATATATATATATATATATATACGGGTATATATCTTTTCAACCCGCAATCCCAAATATAATTCAAATTAAAATCGCTAGGGTTTATCATTTCAACCCATAACGATTTTCTCCTATTCTACAGATCGTTCGGGTATGTATCATTTCAACCCATAGTGAATATTATACTTATAGGGAACTTGCAGAGTGATAACAGATATGATAATAACATAACAGGCACATATCATCAATATAAATAACAGATAATGGTGTCAGATGTTACAGGTGAACAGATACAGATAATGGTGTCAGATGTCACAGGTGAACAGATACAGATAATGGTATATATATGGCAATGTAAATAACTAACAGCAGCATATTTCAATTGTCATTTCAATTGAAATCAAATTTAATAAATATAAGAACGTTAATCATGAGTGATTGCTCACCTTTCGAGGCTAGAGAAATAGACGATGAGATTGAGTTACGAAATTCAGGCACGAATCCCAAAACAAGGCAAGATAGAACTCGAATCGACGAACGAAGCTGATAATAAGGAATCGACGAAAAATGAATCAGAATCAACTTAATATAGATTTGAAACAAAATACATGTTATAATCTTCTCTAAAACCATATTTTTAAACATATATTCAAATTCAAAATAAGATATATATATATATGTATATATATGTGTGTGTGTGTGTGTGTATTTCAAATCACTAAGTTAACTTTTAACCCCAATAAACAAAAATCTATATACATATTTAAAAATCCAAACTCAGGTGAACTAGTGTATATGTATATATACATTACTATCTATATAACCATATTCCAAATTTCAAACACAAATTAAGTTAAAATATATAATCACTTATATTTTATAGGTCAATTTATACAAACCTATTAGTCATATCAGAATATGAACACATATACATTTCATATGACCGGTCTAATATAACTATATATACACTGGCAAATAGAGTAAAATATTTATATAAATATACAAACAGCAATTATAAATCTATAACAACTCCTTTAACATTTCATATAGCAGACTTTATATAAACTATAAATATATATATCACTTCACACTATAATATATGTAGGAACTATAGAAGATAAATTGTATTCAAACATCACGTATAGGCTATAGCATATATATTTTAAAGGCAAATGGAAAAATATCAAAACCTGTGAACTGCAACTTGTTTAAAATCTTAAGTATACAACAGATCGTATAACTATAAATCAACTAAAGCAAAGAATATATAAACTATCTCTAACTTATACAATATAAAACCAATATATATATATATATATATATATATATATATATATCGGCTAAAGCCAGACCACATTTACATATAAAATAGCAGTATAATATATATAAACTACAGATTACCCAACAATGTATATTTTGTAAACAACTAATATAACTATATTATTATCTACACTTTAAACAATCAAAACAAAAATCCGAAAAGAGAAATTTTTTGACACCCAACAGGTAAAATATATACATGCACATACAACTTCCCTATATAAACATATATTATACGCAACTCACGCAAATTTCACATATATATACAAGTACCAATTATAACTAAATATACTTTATAACATATAACTCAAATATGATAAACAATTATATAGTATTATATACATAACTAATGTAGACTAGGTATCATGATAACAAATAAGATATGCCAACAGACCGTAATAAACCAATTATACAAATCTAAATCAAATAAACAGACTCCAGTACCCAAAACAAAGAAGAAGAAAATATATAACTTCTATTTATACATATTATATCAATCAATATAACTAACATAATATAGTATACTTTTAAATATATATATACCTCAAATTAAAGGAGAAGTGAATGTGAGTATGATGTAGACACATGCGGCAGTGAGGAGAACTTGGGTGGAGGTGAAGCAGAAGGCCGAGTTCGATGGCATGGCTGATGTCGAGTGGAAGAGGATGGGAGATGAACGGCCTCGACTGTAGGTTCTGGCTATGGAAAAGTGGAGCAGGCGGTCATGGTGGAGAAATTTTCTTGCGTGCGAGTAGAGGCAAGGGGGGAAAACGAGGAGATGTGGAAGAGATGGAAGGAAAGTGGGAAGGGTGGTTGCAGACATTTTATATATTTCACTTGAAACAAAATAAAGAAAGAAAAGTAACAGAGAAGGCAATTTGAAATGTGAAGCCATTATGGAAATATCATGTTTCGTATAAACAATATCAGAGAAGAAACAATCTAAAAAGACGAATCTAAAAGATAATAAATTGAATAGTGAGAAGTGTGATGGTCACGTATGGATTTATGGAATTATTAATTTCTGATGACTATTGATTTCAACTGTAGACAATGAATGGACATAAGAGTTAAAAAGTTTTCAAAAGAGTAACGATACGGGTAATCGTTTGACTGATTTTTCCGCGTATCGGACATCGAAACACAGAAATAAATATACCGTAGAGATCAGCATGACGAGACGACCAATACGGTATACAGATATCAGTGGTACGACCATCTGGTCAAAAGTCGAAAATCGGTACCGAAAATGCTACAAATTCGTCGAAAATAAGATAACGGAGCAAGAGAGGTCCAAATTTTAAGAAACGAAATATGACGTCTCACTTAGAAGATGATTTACAAATTTATTGTATAAAAATATTCAAATTTGGAAAACATTTTATTATCATCAATTATTAACTGATTTAAATTGAAATAGAATTATCCAAGAAAATAAACTTCCATATTATCAGATGAAAATTTACCAGTTGCTATGTTTAATTAGACGTATTCCAAATAATAAATTTTTATTTCAAAATTTTATTGTTTAAAATTGTAACGACCCGCTATTTTGGACCATTCAAATCGACAATAAATCCACACATGTCTGACTTGAATAATTCAAAATAATAGATTGTAATAAAAATTTAGCAAAACTCAGCATATATACAGTAAATAAATCAATCACATAATCACAGACACAGAGTAATACAATAATACGCAGCGGAATAGATAAAATAGTAGTTCATGAAGCTACTATATAACATCAGAGTTACAAATAAAATACAACATAATATCTCGAATACAGTAAAGTCTTCAGTACGAATAGGTGACCTCTCTGAACAAATCAACTGGAAAGCTGAAAGCTGAATCGATGGTTGGATCTCCAAACGAAGCTCCAAACTCCAAAGGTGAGTCTCAATTGCTGTATTACTCGGTCTGACCCGAGCGTAAAGCAAAACACAAAACACTCGAGTCAGGATTAACATTCTTATACTAATAAATCCAACTCAAGTGAAATATCAACTGAAATACAAGTAACTTATAGGATGTTTGGGATAACCATCCTCTAAGGATCTGCGGAACTATCTACAAGGTGGAAATATACACTATAACACCGTGGTCATTTCAAATTAATTTATACTTCAAAACCAAAATATCATTTCATTTCAAATATATCTATTTTCCAAAATAGTATATATATATATATATAGGTTAAATAATTTAAAAGTAAAGTATTTATAATTTCCTCAAGTCTCACAAATTGCTTCACATCAACTTCAAATTCCAAATTAAAATTTTATTCAAAGCTCAATTCATCAATTCAATTCAGTTCTAAATATACCATTTAAATTTTCAATATATTTCAAAGCTTTAATATTCAACATTTTCAAAGTTAAATTTAACAGCTTCATATAGCTCTTGATTTAACTCTATTATTATTTAATCAGGGAATATTCACTTAATAAATTCAATATCATTTAACTAGCCTTAAATTTCAATTTTACTAAATATTTCCTTGAATTTATTTAAACAAGAAATATTCATTAAATTATTTAAATCAAACTCAAGTTATAAATCATATCTTAAATCCCAATTTCAATAAGTTTTAAATCAGTTTAATTAAATAAAATTCTTTACTAAATTCAAATTATCTTCCCAACCTTAATTTATTCAAATTATTATTGAAATCTATTTTGAAACATAAATTTAAATACTCAACCATATTATATGTATTTAATCAATCATTCCCATTTATATATAATAATTTAAGGCTCAACATTTTAAAACCATATATTTCTTTCCAAACCATAGAATTTATTTTCAAAATATTTATATATATGGACCAACGGTGTCTGTATATATATTTATCATATGGTTAAGTGATATGGATATTTATCATTTCAATCCGAAATTTAAATATATACGGGTAGATATCATTTCGACCCGAAATCCCAATTTCAATTCAAATGAAAATCGTTTGGGTTTATCATTTCAACCCATAACGATTTTCTCCTATTCTAAAGTCCGTTCGGGTATGTATCATTTCAACCCATAGTGATTTCTATACTAACAGGGAACCTGCAGAGTGATAACAGATATAGAAATAATATAACAGGCATAGATATATCATCAATAACAATATAATATAAACGATAGGATATGGTGTCATATCCCACAGGTGAACAGTTACAGATAATAGCATATATAACAATTTAAATAACTACAACAACATATTTCAATTATCGTTTCAATTAAAATCAAATTTAATAAATAAAAGAACGTTAATCGTGAGTGATTGCTCACCTTTCGAGGCTAGAGATGGACGAGAATAAGATGGGTTACGAACCCAAGCACGGATTTCAAAGCGAAACAAGATGGGCATGAATGCGACCGATAAAGCTGATAAATAGAAATGGATGAAATCAAATTAGAACTGGATTGATGACGATCAATAGTATAAGTATTTTTATATGGATATATATGTATGTATGTATGTATATATCGATTTAAAACAAGATTTTAAATAAACAAATACATATGACATAATGTGTATAAAAATGGAATGTAAACTTCTGTATATTATAACTGAAATATAAAACGAAACTGTTAAATAAATATTTATATACTTTAACTTTCGAAACTGTTACCTAAACTAACACTATAACAACTAACTTATAACCTTAAATATATGCAATACAATACATCAAACGTACACATAATACAAAAATCAATACTGACACAATAAAACTATTAAGTATGTTCTACTATATCTCACTCTATTTCTTACAGTGTACCCTATCTATATAACCAATCCTCTATACGAACTAATAAAAATTTGAATAGACTAATATATATATATGCAGACACCGTGTACTATTACAACTAAATGTACAATGCAGAATACAACTACATACCCAGACGCTATATACAACAATGTATGTACATGGTTCTCTGTCACCAACAAACATGTGCAATGTATAACTCTCAGTAGAAATATGCAGGCTGACCTAAGTATACTGACATCAACTAAATAAAATCTTCATATATAACATTCATGATATAACTATATATATATAAATATTATAAACTGACCTACAAAATAAAAATTTGTACATATATATAAAATTGTATATTCTCATCTCTGATTAAAACTTACATATTAAACTCAACATATATACATAAGGTATTTAAAAGAAATACTTATATATATTATGTCCATTTCTACCAAACATATCCTATTTAGTTTACAGTACCGTACTTTTCTGCAACACCCAAAATTGAAGTTCTTTAGACATAAAATATGAATATATTATAAATCATCTAAACCCAATAGTTTAACATATATATATAAATCAACATCAGTATAATATATATTAGCCTATAGATATACTGTACAATACTGACGTAAAATATAAATATAACTTATGACCTATACAACAGAGTTTATGTAATATTACTAATAATATGCTCTATCTAACAGGTATATAAACCCAAGGAAATAAAACATATAGATTACATAACCATATGAAAACATATACATATATAAAAACTATCATATCATAGATTACACAAACAGATATATATATATATATATAAACTTGACGTGTATATTAGATATATATATATATATATATTATATATGTTTCAAAATCAAAACACGTACACATTTAAATAGGAGAGAGGCTGCTGCTATTCACGCGGATGCGCGACAAAAGGGAGGGAAAATGTGCATTCTCGGTTGGGTTAGCAGACTGACGTGGAGAGAGGATGAGCGAAGGTCGGTTGACCATTGGAGGAGATGCAGGTGTGGTCAGGGAGTGGAGGCAAGGGAACTACCTCAGCCAGGGTGGGTAGGCGAAGTGGGAAGAAGGGAAGAGGTTCACGCGAGGGGAGTGGGGAGCACGGCCAGGTGGCCAGAGCACGGATGCAGGGGAGAGATGCTTCGGCTGTTTTTCGGAGATCTCAGGTGCCGGTGGGGCTTGGCCGACGTGGATCGGAGGTGGATCACAAGCGGATGGTGGAGCAATGGATGCTTGCGTGGGTAGGCTAGATGAGGGTATGTGAAGATGATGGGTTTCATTTGTTGAGGAGGTTTGGAAAAAAAAAAAAGATGAGGAAAGAACAGTTGCGTGTTCTGTGTAACACTATATATATATGTGTGTGTCTCAAACAGTGAATAGTGTGAACAAAGATATGAAGCAAAGAGGCAGAGCAAACGTACCAATATTGATGTAGATGTAACAGCTGACTATTTACTAAGCAAAAGGTTATTAAAGCAATTAATTGGTGCTTGGTAGTCACGGTAAAGATTTGAAAAGGATTGGAAAGTTAAAGGTCACAATTTATGGTGCCGTTACAACGAACATTTTATTGTTTTCGTCGCGTACCGGACCTCAAAATATAGAAATAAATATACTATAGAGATCAGCACGACGGGACGATCAAACGGTATACAGATATAAGTGGTACGATCATCCTATCAAAAGTCGATAATCGGTACCGAAAATGCTGCTATTTTGCCAGAATTAAGATAAACGGAGCAATAGAAATCCAAATTTGACGAAACGAAGAATGACGTTTCACTCAGAAGATGATTTAGAAATTTATTATAAAATATTCAAGTTTGGAAAACATTTTATTTTCATCAAAAATTAACTGACTTAAATTGAAATAGAATTTCAAAAGAAAATAAACTTCAATATTATCAGATGAAAATTTACCAGTTGCTATATTAAAATAGACGTATTCCAAATAATAAATTTTTATTTTCAAATTTTATTGTTTAAAATTTCACAAAATTTCAATTAATTATCTTAATAAAATGATTAAAATTTTGGGTCGTTACAAAAATTTCACAGAAATTCAATTAATTAAATAAATAAAACCATTCAAATTTACGGGTTGTTACAGAAAATGATGTCAAAAGTTGATTTAAATTTTATTTAAACAAGAATGAAAATTTTTAACTTCTAAAATTGAATTTAAAAGTGTTTAAATTTATTTTTAGAAATTTATTTTTTAATTAACGGGTAAAAATAATCATTTTGGGCACTGTCTCGGATTTGGACAAAACTAGTTTCATCGGATCCGTAATAGTGAATTATTATAGGATTTCAAGTTTCATAGCGATCGGACTTATCATTTGATCGTGCGAGCTTGAAACACGTAGAAATTAATTAAAATAAATTGATATTGAAATGCTATCTTTTGAATATGATGGAATTGGCTCCCGAAACTAGTTTCATTATGTTCGGAATAGGGGTATAACATATAGAACGCCAGGCGGCACGCTTCGTTTGGAGTTCAGGAAAGTCGTGCGTGAATAGTGTTTTGAAACTTTCTATATAAGGCTACTTTATTTTCATTTTTGCAAAAATCCCTAATCCATCTTGTACAGGTCGCTTTTTTTTTAAGAATTTTGATGGCTGAAATCGCATGTCTTTCTCCTCTTGATTTCTTCCAATCTGTCCAATGAAATCGCACGACTCTATGAGGAAAAATGAAGATCTCATCGAGCTCTACACATCCAACGGTTGGATCAAGACAGAAGCTTATGGATTCGCCAAGATTGGAGCGTGAAAGTCGCGCGGGTTTATGGGTTTTCGAGATCGATGTGTGATTTTGGGGAGCGGCACGTCTGGCGATGGTAGAGGAGGTCAAGGCGCGCGATGTGGTGAGCTCGGATCTGGTGCAGCGGCTCCGTGGTGGCGCACGCACGGTGGTTGTTGGTCGGCGTGATGGGTCGATCAAGTGTTTGCCTGTAAACGAGATGAACACACGTGATAAGGGTGAGCAAGTTATGGTTATTGTTTTAATTATTATAGTTAATTTCATTTCAAAATTGTTATGTTTAAAATTTCATATCTTTTTCATACGAGGTCGGATTCGAGCGAAACGAGTCGCGTTGCGATCGTATCAACGAAGGCTACGATGGAGTGAAAGTGGACTTTATTTGAAACCAAAAGTTTTTCATTATCAAAAAAAGGTGAGTGTTTTAAATGCTCACGAAGTACTAAAATATTTTTATGTTAGTTAAATTGAATTTATAAAGTGATCTATTTTATTGACTGTGGATTGGTAATTTAACTGACATTTAAATTGGCATCTGAATTGATTTGTGAAACACTCCACACCCCTTAGTATACCCAAAAGGACACACTAAAAGGCATGGTGCATTGTAGGTATAACTAAGACTAGCAGAGACTAAGATTCACAAGACAAAAATTAAATAATAATAATAACAATAATAATAATAACACATCGGAAACAATTATAGTATTTTTCTAAAAATCAAATTCAATTATATAAGATGATAAAAATAAGTCACCAAATACATCATATGACAAAATACCCATAAAAGTCTCGTGAAATCAAAAACCCAAAGTCTCAAATAATATCAGAGTATGATACATCCCTCTCAAAATACCAGCTCAACAAAAGAACTAAAAACTGGAACTAAAGGAAAGAAATACATGATAGAATCTCCAACAAGTCTCCAAGAAGTTGTGGTCTACTTTCCTTGCCCCTGATTGCCTATGGGGGGAAAAGGGGAAAATAGAGGAGTGGGTCAGACTAAAAGTCTAGTGAATGATAGTAATTACTAGAATCTTTAAGCAAAGTAAAAGTAATAGACCTTACAATAGTTCTAGTATATAAAAGGAAACAAAGGAAATATGAAGAAGGAATAAGCTGGAAATAAATACGATTTAACTAATTAATACAATTGATTAACTTTGATTAGGCAGAATTCCTAATCCTATAATTAGGCTGAAATCCTAATTCTACCCTTTGATCGGCCTACTACTCCATAGACCTTATTGCGGACTAGACGCTATATAGCTCCCTACACACAAATGGTGTCTGCGAATGACACGCAAAGTATCTACAGTGGACTAGACGTTATATAGCTCCCTACACAGAAGGCAATGGTGTCTACGAAAGACACACATACTAAGTGCTTGGAACTCAATAGCGACTTATTTCCCCTAATCGATGCCGCACGCTCGGTCATCGTCGGTTCGCACTATCTATTCCTCCCTCTTTTGACCTTTTATTTACCCTAGACATCATAAGCGTGCCCTCGTCTCACTTCAGCCTATTGTGAGACACCGTGTCCATAGATAATAGGGAATGATGTTGGTACTGGTCCCTGTTAAACAAAATCTAGTTGTGTCCCTTGTCCAAATCCCCATGATTTAGTCTTTTAATTATTGACCTCTTATCTACCCTAAATAGCATAAGCGTGTTCCAAGGAAATGTTGCCGGTACAGATCTTTTCTTTTAAATATTGACCACTTATGTACCCTAAACAGCATAAGGGAAATGCTACCGGTACGGATCTTTTCTTTTAACTATTGACCACTTATCTGCCCTAAACAACAAAAGAGAAATGTTATCGTTACGGATCCTACTTTCATCTTTTCTTATTAACTTAGATAAATTATTTTAAATAAGCCTTTGTTATTATTCTTACTATCCGTGCTTATTAATTTATCCTCAGTCTTAAAATAAGCCTCATTCTGTTCTGTTTTCTTGTTATAACCTACGTTATAATCATGCTTATTACTTAACCCAAGGTCTAAGTGTGAAAATAAGCTTCTTTCATCTTTTACTCTTTTTAGTTATAATTCTAAGTTATAACTAGGCCAATCTCTTTAATTTAGTCTAATTCTAATATTTACATCACAATTTCAGTCCAATTCCATTTTTATTACAGTCCTTATAATTTACATATTATCTTCCGTTGTTTCAGTATTCTTATAATTTAATCTAAATTCGTGTTTAATCAAGAAGGAGAAATAAAAGAAAACAGAAAATAGAAGAGAAAATCCAAAGCGTAGGAAAAAGATGTTACACTACACCAAAACAGTCATTTGGCAACACTTTTTTTTCCATTTGGCGACACTTATATGGGTTGCATTTTAGTCTCGCTAATAAGTGTCGCTATCCAATATAAGTGTTACTGAAAATAAAAATTTACACTTTTAAATACGGCGACACTTATTTTCGTTGTAAGCCTTGGTTTAATTGGAGTTAATTGAAATATACTAGGGTAAAATTGTAATTGAATAACATATCACGCTTAACCCTAAACACGCTTATCCCTGGCCGCATTTTCTCCAAATCGTTTCCCTCTCTGACGTTCATTCTCCAAGCGCCCCTCCTTCATCATCAACCCCAACGATGTTAATCAAAACTTCCACCTCAACCCTTTCAAACCCTAGATTCCTATGGCGATTCCTCCTGATCTATCTCGATCTAATCCGCATCTAACAATTTCTTCTCTCCGATCCTCTCCATCTTTGAGAAGTCGTGAACTACTTCTCATCCCGTCTCTTCTGGGGCTGGCGCCTCTCTCTCGGACTGGCCGCACTACCAGCCACCATCCTCTTCACCAGCGCCTACTTCATCCCGGACACCCCCACCAGCCTGCTACAGCGCGACCGCCTCGACCAAGCCCGTGCTGCGCTAACCCGAATACGTGGCCCGGGCTCGGAAATCGAAGCCGAACTCGATGATATTCGTGAATCGGTTGCGAATTCGAAGAAGCTGGAACAAGGGGCTTTTAGGAAGATACTGGTTCAAAGGAAGTACAGGCTTTACTTGACTATGGCCATTGCTGTGCCACTGTTTCAGCAGTTGACTGGCATCGTTGTTATAGCGTTCTTCTCACCTGTGTTGTTTAGGAGTGTTGGGTTTGGGAAGGATCCTGCTTTGATGGGTGCTATCGTTCTTGGTGCTGTTAATTTGGGCTCCATTTTGGTTTCGACTGGTTTGGTTGATCGGTTTGGTAGGAAGGTTCTTTTTATTCAAGGAGGGATTCAGATGATTCTATGCCAGGTAAGTGCATCATGCTCCTATCTCAAAAAATTAGTGCACAAGTCAACTCATTTTGAATCACATATGAACTTATTTTATGAACTACTGCCATTTTAGCTACTGAAAATAGAGTTTCTCTGATTAACAACTGACTGTGCATGTGAAACAAGTATGTATTCAAGTTTTTTCTCTGATTTAACTGTGGAAACAACAGTATATAATAAAATATGTGTAAGCGAAGCTAATTTAAAAAAATTTCCTAGGTCTCACCATAGCACATGTCCCCTAATTTATAACCGGCTATAGGGAAGAAGATGGAGCTCCCCTAAATTCCATCTTTTATATTTCAAGTAAATGTGCATCAAAAGTTCTGTTAATTAATCTGTAAAGCTTTTAAGCAAATGTCGCTGCAAGTGGTTTTTTATTTTTTAGTACAATTAAATCTGCAATTAATCGAAGTTAATATGAAAAAAACAAATTTATTTCAAAATTCCAATTTTTTAAAATAATTTTAGAAATGATTGGCGAAACCCTGTTTTTAGAAAGGCATACAAGTGTATTTTGAAAAATATATAATCTGTTTTTGAAAGTAGAGGGAAGAGAGAAAGTCCCACTACAGATATATGATCTCCATGACTATCCATGTTTCGTTACATGTACTCTAACTTGTTATACATTATTAATAGTTTGAGCCCAGTTACATTATTAATTAAGAGAGGCATTATGTGGATTTTAGTTTGCTTTAACTCGTCTTAGTGTCAGATCAGTACGTAATGCATAGATCATACATCTAGGAGATATATTCTTGGTTCCATATCCCTTGAGGATCTTATGAGTTAACATTATATTATGTAGTATGCCTCTTTTAGGCAAGTAGGCAACTTGGTTTGGTGAGATGGTTCTTGAAAAAACAGGTTTTATTCTATTGGGAATGATTTTTGTGATAACCTTGTAAATGACAGTGGAATAGGCAATAGGTCTGAAGTGTTGAACTGAGGTGAGATTTTTTTTCTTGGGGATCATTGCTAAGTTAGTTGAATTTATACCACCAAGCAAAGTGTGGTGTTAAAAAAGTGGTGTATGGCTTTAGTAAAGAAGAAATTTATAACAGACCATGATTCTGTGAAGAAAAAGGCAATAGGTCTGAAGTGTTTCTCAACTATTTTTGGCACCTATATCTATCTAAAATGTGTATAGGAATAATGAGATTGCTTATTTAAGTAAGACTGATATTTATCTTTCCTTTTCATAGATCAAATGAGAAACTGATTAGCCATAAATTACTGTGCATGCTTTGCGTTATCTGGATTTTAGAAATTAATAGTGATTTTGTGGATTTGCATTTTTATTATACATTCATGTTTTCCTATATAATTATATGCTAGCAAAGTAGTATGTTACCACCAAATTTTGTAAGGCAGATTACTATAATGCTTAAGTTACCTCATGAATAACTTTTGCAAAGAAAATCATAGTTTGTTTTCTTGCTTGACTAGATGATGTTTATTGTATTTCATCTTGGTTTTAATATGCCTGCTAATTTTATGTCCATTTTCGCCGTTTATTCTTTTAAATATAAAGTATACAATAAGTTCTATAATTTTTAATTTTATATATAAGAAGAAATTGGATTTTCATTTTGGTGATATAAGAAAAATTCATAAATATTATAAGATATGCGGGATGGACGAATTTTGAATAATGCATTGGATTACTAGCACATTTTTGTTGATTTCCAATTTTGAGTATTTAGCAGCTTTACCAAAACCTATATGTCAGTTTATGTTATTCCTACTAAACACGTGTTTATAGACCCTCCAAATATATTGTATTTTACCTAATTTATATTGTTTACTACCTTCATTTGTTTCCATATTGTGGCTTGATTTGTAGAATTTACTTATAAGACATGGAATGCATTTTCTTTCCTTTTATGCCATAAGAAGTAGAATTCATGGCCTAATAATAACTAGCTGAATTATCTAAATCTTTCCGTTTTGTTGTAATCAAACCTCTACTTCTCGCAACTCCGTATGTTTCAGGTACTCGACTATTTCACTGATTTTACACTTGTTAGGATCATACAATAGTATAGTTGTGCATAATGATATCTCAGTTCATCTAGATCGAATTAATCAATTGAATAATTGGTTCTCTATTGGGACAATGATTTATGTGTACATCTTGATTTCTCTAGAACTAATCATCAGTTCAGCCACTGTTAGTTACGTCGGGGTTTTTTCTAAAAATTTTAAAACATTCAAATTAGTTTTAATGTCACAAGTTATTAAATAAATAGAGAAAATTTTAATACTTTTGAATTTGGGAATTTATTATCCACATAGTTATAGGGGATTAATATTTTTTTATATTTGTCTTTTGGATCCAAACTTAGACTTTGTTCTTAATATGTTTTTATTCATTTTCCCCAATTAAAATTGATAACTTAGTGGATAGCATGGTTTGCTTTGAAAAATGTGTGCTGTTTTTTTAGAATCATTATGAGTCAAAGCCATTATTCAGATCTTTCACTTTCTTTAAAAGCAAACATGGAAATCTAAAGGTGCATGTACAAATTATTTTCTCTTTCTATATGCTTAAAATAAAGTGAGTAATGGAAGTAAAATAGGGATTTTACAAGTGAGTTACGTATATGTATTTGATTCTTATTATAGGTATTTTACTCCATTTAGTAGATTAACAAGATAATGAGGATGACCTCTTTCTTCTTAGTACAAGTGAGTTACGTATATGTCTAAAAATAGTCGCATTAAATTTGGATTTTGTAGTATATAAAGTCATGTCCTTTTCTCATATTTGTTCCCTATGTTATGTTAGCTGAATTTCTATTTGAAATAATATATCTAATACAAATGTTTTGGCTATTAGATACATTAAGCAAAGCCTTGGTATCATGGTACCAAACAGGGATGAGGAGTGTGGTGATTGGGCACTTCTTATACATGTTCATTTTCTTTATGTTTAGTAATTTAATATTAAAATTCATATTTGTAAATAATTCAAGGTTTCATGTATTGTAAAAATAAGCTATTATCGATATGATTATAGAAGACTAGACAACACTGTCAAATTTTTTATCACGTGCAACAGATTAAAATAAAAAAGATGACGCTAATAAGTTGTTAGTGACTATTCAACTTGCAGATTATATTTAAGTAAGATCAGTGGAAAAAGTTCTCAAATTGAATTCATGGGTTCACAACATGTAAAATAACATATATCTTATGACATCTAGCCTTCACTTATAATAGAGATTTTGAAATGGGTGGTTATGTGTACAAGATCATCTTTTGATCCTTTTTGGTTTTGGGATTTTTAGACTTATAAATGTATAATGTAGTCGTATTCTTCCTTTTCATTTTTACTTATTATTCAAGATCGCTTAAAAGTAATTTAATTCTGACGTTCATTCTCCAATTCGCAGGCTTCACCTTTGGCGATGGCAGGCTCCACTTTTGGCGACGGTAGGCTCCAGGTCGCAATCGACTACGGCAAGGCTTCAGGTTAATACTTTTTTCGACTAGGGCAATTTGATTTGTTGTTGTTTTCCCTGTCATTTCATCATCTTCTAATCGATTGTAGATCTATTTTTTAGTGACCACAAAGATCTCTTCGTATTGATATAGAGTTTCTTAATCGTGCACATTAAAAATTTCTACATCAGAGTTCATAGAAATGAAAAGCATTTTAAATCGGTTAGAGCTAAGTTAGAGCTAAGTTCAGAATATAGATCTTTTAAAGTATATGTACCATATAAGTTCATTTTAAACAATACATCCTTTTAATTATCCAGATGTACGTAGCCTATTATATCGTTAAACAACATGCACGCAAATGTCCTTTAATAGGTCGGTTGTTAGGTTGTTGTTTAACAAACTTTTAAGGAACGCAAGAAATGTACACATCCATTAATGCAAGTGAGGACAAAGGCGTATATTGATTAGATGATTCGTGTGCAATGGTTGAGCGTTAACAGTGTACCAAGTTTCAAAACTAAATGGAAGAAACATTGTATTTTATGTGGAGGCGACAACTTGTGAACAAATTCATTCATTTGCGAAGGAGGAACGTTTTTTTTAGTAAGAAATAAAAAGTGTTATGATTAAATTTGGTTTTGTTTAGTAAGAAATAAAAAGTTAATTTTAACTTTGTTTTAATTTATTGTTTAGTTAATGTTGATTAAATTTGGTTTTAACAGTGATGAAATGGAGCTGTATTGCAGTATGATGTTCTGGGGAAATTGTGGTAGGCAGCAGTGGGAAATGGTGGAGGCAATTGGTGAATGGTTAGGTGAATGGATGGTTGTTCAATTTCGGGTGATGGTTTTGGAAATTGAAGTTGTGAATGATGAAGGTGGTCAGTTAAGTGAGTGGGAAGTAGGGGATGATGTTGTAGTTGAAGGTGGAGAGGTAATGAAGTGTGGACAAGTTGTGGATGATCGGGTTTGGTTTGCAGATGGTGAAGACTGGCTGAACTAGTGCAGAGTGGTAGTAGGAGGAGCACTGTTGAGTGGTAGCAAGATGTTGAGTGGTAGCAAGAGTGGTAGCAACGTTGATTGGTAGCAAGATGAAATAAAAGGCAGTGTATTGAAGGGAAGAAGGAGGTGGAAATGATATGGTGATATGTGATGATAGTGGTCAAGTTTGACAGTGGCACTGATGTTTGACAGATGAAGGGTGTGTGGTCTGTGCAGGCTTTGGTTTGCAGCAGTTCAAAATTCTTTTTTTGTAACAAAAGAATAAAATGTAGATGTAAAAGATGTAAAAGACGTAAAAGCAAATGTATATGAAGTAGTTGACATTGTTATGAAGTAGTTGACTATGAAATTTATGTTGTTATTTGATCATGAATATTGTAAATTTTGGATTCCTATTGAATGTAGTATAATAATGCATATCATGTTAGTTATTAATTGTTTATTAATGTTAAAATAATTGACTATATTGAGAATGAAAATATTTCAGCGTTATAAGCGTTGGCAATTAAAATTTACCAACGCTTATAAGCGTCAGCATAGAAAATTAAACAATGTTCGATGGTTAATTTGCCAACCTTTATAAGCGTTGCTAAATAATATACACCAACGTTTATAAGCGTTGGCGAATATAACCTTCCAACGCTTATTAGCATTGGGAAACTAAACTCCCCAACGCTTATAAGCGTTGGCAATAAATTGCGACGCCCCTAGAGCGACGCTAATAAGCGTTGCTGAAACTGTTTGCGACAGTTATACTCGTTGGGAATCACCTATTTTGGTGTAGTGTTAATAACGCATAAATAACAGTAAATAAATTAAAATACTGTAAATAAATGAAAAAGCTATAATTAATAGAAATAAACTAAAATTAAATGAAAAGAATAGCTAAAAGAAATAGACTGAAAATAATACTAAAAACTGTAAATAAACTACTTAAAAAGGTTATTCCAAAAATCGTAGGGAATCTACAACTATTGGAAACCGTATTATTTTAAATTACTTAAAGAAATCTAAAATAATTACAATCACTCACCTGTGGTCCTAAGCTCTTCCCTTTAGGTCTTCCTGGATCCACTTGAGGGTATTAAAATATTTTTATTAAAAAGATTCTCTCCTTGGAAAATTATTCCTTTTAGGGTCCTTCTTGAAAAGGTGAACCCAAGCGGAGAAAATCTAAATGAGAAAAAGTGTTAGGCCTAGGGCCTTATTTATAGGGGTGGAAGTAGATCTTAGACCGTTAGATTTGGGCGTTGAATAGGATGCAACCATGTCATAGGCTGAATAGGAGCCGTCACATGGAAGCACGGAGGGACCGGATGAGAGAAATCAACGAAATTGACGTGCTAGCTTTTTACTGGAACGAAGAACTCCTTCGTTTGTTTACAAAAAAGGGTAGGTCGACCTTCAGGTTGACCGCTCCCCCTCCTAGGTCGACTGGCCGGTCAACCGAGGTGATGGTTAGGTCGACCTGGAGGTCGACCTAGACCATATGTTTATTTATTTTATTTTATTTTTTTTGATTTCTTGATTAATTCGTAACTTGTTCATATTAGCTCGGATTCTGTCGTTTTATATATGAAAATCGACCAGAAAATTATCACGGACACAACGGTGCAACTCTCGTGGCTCAATTTTGATAATTTCACAAAGTTATTTTATCTTTTCATTTATTCGTCAATTAATTATTATAGTTTAAATTTCGAGTTGTTACATTCTCCTCTCCTTAAGGAATTTCATCCCTGAAATCTCTAAGGATAAAAAAATGAACTAAATGTTTTCATCCAATATCTACAACCAACTACTCAACCATCAAACATCCATCCATTGTCCTTAAGTTTTTCTAATGCTATTTATGATACTTATGCAATTAGTGTAGTGTTAATGTTCCTAACTAATGCAAAAGATTAGGAGGTCCACTGATTCAGTTGACCTCCTTTTATGAAATCATGTTCGTGCTATGTATCCAAATGAATGCAAAAATTCCTAATGATAACTGATAGTTCTATATGCGTGCTACAATCATCATCCAAATGCAACAACCATGTGATAAACATCCATTTATAGCAACCATGGATAAAATGAAATTGCCAACACATCCATATGCATATGCTCTAGTGTCCTAGTTAGGCTAATCCCAAAGAGATAATAATGCCTAGTGTAAGTATATGCGTCCATTAGAATCCACTAGCAAACACTTGCAACCACTTGCATCCATCATTCATAACACGTTCTAGTAACATGTTTACATCAAATCCTACCATCCATAGGTTAAATCTTAAGTTCTACCCTCCCAAAGGATAATGAAGGAAAGAACCTATTCAAAACTAAAGATGGAAATAGGAAATTCTAAAACTTATTATCGAAAAGATGAGGATATGAGATACAAATTTTCTCCTAATCAAACAAATCTTCTCCGAAGTCTTTCTAACCATGTCGAGACCAAGTAGCAATCTCTATAGACTCTAAGCAACACGAAGGCGACATGCGCGGTCTTCCATAAAGAGCTTTGAAATGCGTCACTCCAATGCTAACTTGAAAACTACTATCATATGGGAATTCCACTAGAGGAGGATGCTTCTCCCAAGTTTCTCAAAATCAAGAATACTCATTCTCAACCATGCGTGTCTTACTATCTTACTAATTTCACTTTACTGCTCTCCTTTAGTCTGCACACATGAATCAACATTCCTAGATTCTTACTAGTGTCCTACACACTCCACAGGAACTTCTATCATTACTTTTAAAAGTAATCACTGCTATAGCCTTGCACTTTTTCCGTTACACCTAGGAAATGATTCCTATCTACTCCACATTTAAGAGCTTGGTTTGGTATTTATCACTTTATTTTAAAAAACTAAGGCTTAAATTTTTGAAACATCAAATCCTAAAATCTTTGTCTTTAAAAAAATGTTATTTTAAGTTTCTACTAAATTCAAAAATACTAGGTTACTTAAAATCTTATCTTTCTAGACTTGCATCTTCACAGCTTTTTTGAATTTACATTATTTCCCAAACCTAGAGGGAAAAACTTTTAAGTCCAAAACTTATTCTTCGTTTTCTTTTAAAGACTTTTACAGCTTTCTATAAAAATTTGGATTTTCAAATTTTACCTTTATTAAGTTTTTCATTTCCAAAAACTTATTGCTTTTTCACCAAACCATTATCCTTTAAAACATCTTTAAAATGTTCTTATGTGTCTTTTTTTTCGAAATAGGCTATACAAAATATGATGCTCCCATACCTTGTATATCACTTTCATGCATTCCTTGTAACTTGCACAAAACATTTTTATTGGTTTCATAGAAAATTATAGCATTACTCTTTTCATTTCAATAGGTTAAAGTATGTTTAATTTATATTCTCTTATGATAGACATCTTCTAATATCTAACTTACTCTTTTCTTTTCAGAAAAACTCATTTTTAAAACTATTTTAATATATCCATAGCCGAAAACATTTTCTTATACTTATTTAAATAATAAGTGTATTTTACAAATCACTTTCATTTTTACTCTTAGAAATTATCTTTTAAAATTCATTTTTATTTGGGTTTAATTCCGATGTTGTGTAAAACACTATTACTACAACCCAAAAAAATACTACTGTATGAATTTAATTAAAAATAAATACCAATAAACCTCACATGTTAAGTAAAAACATTTCCTTTCGGAGTTCCCTACTATAACGGTAGCATTATAGTATATGCTCCCTTTATTTTCACGAAAACATCTATTACAACAATAAATGTTGTAATCTGCGTTTTCGATACTTAATACTTTTTAGGTTTTTATATTTAAAATCTTTATTTACTTTCAAAGAAACTAGTGAGCTATATACGCTCTATAATTCTTCAAAAAGAATTTCACCTTTTCAACAAAATTTATATCATATAACAACCAAGTTATATTTCTTACCATATTCCCAAAAACCCAATATTTACTTTAAAAATATTGACAATTCTTCTTTTCAATTCTAATAATTTCATTTTGTTGGGTTAGACATAAAGTGGATTTTCTTACTTACTACCCTCGAAGTACCTTTCCTAAACTATAGTCTTTTACTCCCATTCCTCTTGTATACTTATATTTATCTTAAGGCATTACATTAAATCCACTTATCTGAGACAATTATAATTTTTACAATTATCTACACATTGTGAGAAATGCGGATTAAGGATCTTAAAGCTAGAATTAACACTAGAGGGGGGGTGAATAGTGTTTAAAGAAATCTGTTAATCTTTTTGAGTTTATCTTAATTTGTTAACAATGTATATACTAATCAGACACAGATATGAACACAGAATCAAATACAGATGCAAATATAAAGTAAAAGCAGTAAAGGAAAGAACACACCGGATTTTATACTGGTTCGGAGTTACCCTACATCCAGTCCCGCACAACCAAGTACGGATTTCCTTTCAAAGCCAATTCAACAATTACAACCCTCGGTTTCAAGGCTACGAGGTACACCCTCCAGAATAACAATCCTCTAGGTAGAGATACTTGATTTCTGGGGCAACAAGTTCACCCAATTGATTTCCAAGGCTACAATCACACCTTCTCTCGCTCAATTGATTTCCAAGGCTACAATCACACCTTTTCTCGCTCAATAGATTACAAAGAGTCTATAACTCAGATTAGCACTTGGATCTTATAGAGATAGTGATGGAGAATCACACTAGAAGTAATCGAGTATGATTCGATGTTGATTTCGACAGAGTAATGGTATGTTTTTGTATTAAGAAATGTGGAAGAAGAAGAGGAGTGAAAACCAAAAAAATATGATTAAAAATTCGTTGAAACTGACCCCTATTTATAGAAGAGCAACAGCCATGACCATTTATGAAGAGTTATGGCGAATAGACACTTCTTTTGAAATTTGAATTTTGAAACCCAACTGACACTATGTCGACATGGGGTATATGGGCATGTCGACATCCCAAAGGGATTTTTGATGTTTTGATTTTCTTTCAAAATAACCTCTATCTTATATTAAAATTATTTTAAACTTTATAAATATACTTAACTATAGTTAAAATACATAAGTAAATATAAAGAACAATATATACATAATTTAACTATAATTTTATATTTAAATCTAAGTATAAATATTTAAAAGTTAAATATATTATTTGAAAAGATAGTTTAAAATCAGGAGTAATTTGACTTTGAAATTAAAGATGTTTTTGAGGCTAAAATTATTTAAAATCAGGACAGAGAGTTTTGAATCTTTTAAAAGGAAAGTTTTGAAATCATTTTGAAAACAAGATAATTTTGTAAACCATTTGAATTAAAATTAGTTGATACAAAACAATGTCCCACTAGATTTTCGTAGGTTCCATCCTACTTAGGGTTCCATCCCTTTAACGGGCTCGAAGTGCATTCCATTCCACGAATAAATTGGATATTAAGATGCCAGTGCTTTTCTACGAGTTTTAACAATATTCCTAACTATATGACTTATCTTGGAATCTTGGAATCTTGAACTCTTGATAATCTTGATAATCTTGATACTCATGAGTCTTCTACCTCTATATCTTGAATCTCTATACTGTACAGTCTTCATTCTTGATACATGCATGGTTAGACCCTGCATATACATATATATCTAAACTTGTAATGTTAGTATTTATATTTTATAATCTATTTTAAGGTCGTTGTCATCAAAACCAACTCCTCAGGGACTAACAATCTCCCCCTTTTTGATGATGACAACCTTTGTTTATAAAATATTCCTTCTATCCTAATACTTTTAATAACTCCCCCTTAATCTATGCCTAACTATCCTATTTTATACTTCTCCCCCTTTGTCATCAACAAAAACCATATAACTCTATATAACTCCCCCTGAAACTAAGACTATATTACTTGTGATTATAATGATAGTGTTATCATACATAATCAATACTTAACTAAAATATAATCCTAAACTATTATCTATCCTAACTAAGAATTCACAATAATACTAACACATATAAGAACACGAGTTTATTTATTACGAGAATGGTTGTATTTACATTTGCGTTTGAAAAACATATAAACACAAATAACTACGGAAAGAAAGAGAAGAAACTAATGTGTGTTTCTGAACATAGGAGATTTATGAATTGAACAGTTTGGATAGTGGAAGCAGAAATTTCCACGTTGTTCAACAAGATTCCCATTTTTGTCGAAACACACTTCTCCAACGCATACTACTTGGTCATTATCCTCCTCATGTGCTTCTTCCATTGGTTCTTCTTCATCGCTGACCTCATGCTCTTAATTGAGTGAAGAGTCTTCATCGATCACGATAGGGTTGGCATGGTTATCCATTAGGAATTTTTGTAAATTCCTAAGAATCTTGCCTTGTCTCTCTTGCTCTTTCGCCATACGAAGTTGAGTCACTTGAATTTCAGTCAACATCTGAAGAGTATCCTTCATAGACTCCTCTAATTTACTTACACGTGCGAGAGTAGAGCATTAGATTGGACCAGAAGTAGGAGAGGGGAATAAGAAAGTTGGTTTTATGTTTGATTTAGAGGAAGATGCCATTATTTTATATATTTCAGAATAGAAAATGAAGAGAAAATAGAGAGAATGAATAAGAATTCGAAATAGAGAAGAATATATAACTGAATTTTTGAAATTTGGTGGGAAATTTTTTTTAAAAAATAAAATCGTTATATGTCGACATGTCTTCCTAGGGGATGTCGACATAGTCCTTATAATTTAACTCTATGATTTATTTTAATATTAATTATACTTGTTATTTATATTTTATATTTAAATTATAGAACAAATAACTAATTCTCTTCTTAATTTAGTAAATATTGATTCATTTAAGGTTTTTGTTAAGATATCAGCGATTTGATTCTCAGAATTTATATATTCGAGAGTAATTATTTCTTTAGTTATATTATCTCTAAGAAAATGATGTCGAATATCAATATGTTTAGTTCGAGCATGATGAGTAGGATTTTTAGATAAATTTATTGCACTAGTATTATCACAATAAATTGGCGATTTTGAGATATTTAATCCAAAATCTCTTAAGGTTTGTTGCATATATATTACTTGAGAACAAGCCAAAGCAGCAGAAATATACTCTGTTTCAGTTGTTGATAGAGAAACCGTATTTTGCTTTTTACTAAACCAGGAAACCAGAGAATGTCCCAAAAAGTGACAAGTTCCACTTGTACTTTTTCGGTTTGATTTACATCTAGCATAGTCAGCATCACAGTATGATATTAAATCAAATGAATCATTTTTAGGATAAAATAAGACGTAATCAGAGGTGTGTTAAATATATCTTATGATACGTTTTATAGCTTTTAAGTGAGTTTCTTTAGGATGAGATTGATATCTTGCACAAAGACATACACTATGCATGATATCAGGTCTACTAGTAGTGATATAGAGCAATGATCCAATCATTCCTCTATACAACTTTTGATCTACATCTTTCGACAGATCTTCTTTACTTAGATATTCATTGGTTGCCATGGGAGTAGGTTTTCCACTCGCAGTAGTCAAACCAAATTTATTAACTAGTTCTTTAGCATATTTTTCTTGACTAATAAAAATACCATTATCTAACTGTTTTATTTGCAATCCTAAAAAGAAGTTTAATTCACCCATATGACTCATCTCAAACTCTTTTGTCATTATTTCAGAAAATTCTTTATTCATTTCAAAATTAGTTGATCCAAAAATGATATCATCTACGTAAACTTGTACTAGTTGAATATCATTTTTATTTCTTTTAATAAAAAGAGTATTATCTATTTTACCAATTTCAAAATTTGATTGTAATAAATAAGATCTTAGTCTATCATACCAGGCTCTAGGAGCTTGTTTTAGACCATATAAAGCTTTCTTAAGTTTGTACACATGGTTTGGAAAATTTTCATCTTCAAAAAGTGGTGGTTGTTCAACATATACTTCTTCTTTTACAAAACCATTTAAAAATGCACTTTTAACATCCATTTGAAATAATTTGAAATTATTATGATTTGCGAAAGCAAGTAGAATCCTAATGGCTTCTAATCTTGCTGCAGGAGCAAAGGTTTCGTCAAAATCTATACCTTCTTCTTGACAATAACCTTGGGCGACTAATCGTGCTTTATTTCTAACGACCTCACCTTGTTCATTCATTTTATTTTTATAAACCCATTTAATTCCAATTATAGTTTTATCTTCAGGTCTAGGAACAAGTTCCCAAACTTCATTTCTAGTGAATTGATTTAATTCTTCTTGCATAGCCAAAATCCATGAATCATCAGATGATGCTTCTTTAGGATTTTTGGGTTCAATAGATGATATAAATGCTACATTACTCATTTTACTTAGTTGATTCCTAGTTGTAACAATAGATTGCATATCTCCTATTATATTTTCAATAGGATGATCTTTTAAAAGTATAATCCTTTTATTAGGATGATTAATTTCATTATTAATTTCGGTTGATTCCTGATTTTGAGTAACTAAATATTCTTCATCATTTGTAATTTCAAAATCTTTTAAATTTTCATCAAACGAAACATGCATTATTTCTTCGATGGTGTTAGATCTTAAATTAAAAACTCTATAAGCTTTACTTCTATTAGAATATCCAATAAAGATTCCTTTGTCAGATTTAGGATCAAATTTATCCAAATTATCTTTTGTATTTAAAATAAAGCATTTACTTCCAAAAATTCTGAAGTATGATACCTTAGGTTTCTTTCCATGAAGAAGTTCATAAGGTGTCTTATCAGTTAAAGGTCTAATTAAAATTCTATTTAAAATATAACAGGCGGTAGCAACAGCTTCTGCCCAAAAATGTTTTGATAAATTACTATCTGAAAGCATAGTTCTCGCACACTCTTCTATCATTCTATTTTTACGTTCAACTGATCCGTTTTGTTGTGGAGTTCTTGGAAATGAGAAATTGTGAGTTATTCCCTTCTTATTGCAGAATTCCTCAAACTTTTCATTTTCAAATTCACCACCGTGATCACTACGAATAGTTATACTTTTTAAAGATAATTGATTTTGAATCCTTTTTGTAAAGTTCTTAAACATTCAAAAGTATCACTTTTATGTTTCAAAAATATTGTCCATGTAAATCTAGAATAATCATCTACAATTACAAAAACATATTTACTATGATTTATTGACAGAATTTGAGATGGACCAAATAAATCAAGATGAAGTAATTCAAGGGGTTTTGAAGTTGAAATCATATCTTTTAATTTAAAGGAACTTTTTCTAAGCTTTCCTAATTGACATGCATCACATAAACAATCTACTTTAAAATTCATTTTAGGGAGACCTCTTACTAGATCATGTTTTGACAGTCTAGATAAGAGTTTGAAATTCAAATATCCAAATCTCTTATGCCAAATCCAAGGGTCATTTGTATTTGCCAGAAGACATTTGAAACTTTCATACTAAGAATATAAATATTCTTTTTCCTAGTTCCCTCAAATATTATGGTTGATTTATTATCTTCAATATGACATTTATCTTTTTCAAATTTAATTTTATATCTTTTATCACATAGTTGACTTATACTTAGCAGATTGTGTTTCAGATTCTTAACTAGCAAAACATTAGTAATAATAGGAGTTTCAAAGTTTCCGACATTGCCGATGCCAATCACGTATCCTTTTGAGTTGTCTCCAAAGTTAACCAGTCCTTCGTCTTTGTATATAATATTATTTAGCATACCCGGATTACCAGTCATGTGTCTAGAGCATCCACTATCAAGTATCCACTTATTCCTTTTGATCTGCACAGATTGTCCATTGTGGATTGATTCCTTGATACTCATAAAGCATCTTTCCTGCACATTATAAAATTTGGGTAGACAACTAGAATTTGAATAACATTTATATGCAGACTCATGGAACAATGATGATTTAAAAAATTCTAAACTAGTTTTAACAGATTTTTCAAAAATAGCCATTTTAAAACTTTTCAAAATTCAGATTATGAAACTTTTGAAAACAAAGCTCGGATACCAAATGTGAGAAATGCGGATTAAGGATCTTAAGGCTAGAATTAACACTAGAGGGGGGGTGAATAGTGTTTAAAGAAATCTGTTAATCTTTTTGAGTTTATCTTAATTTGTTAACAATGTATATACTAATCAGACACAGATATGAACACAGAATCAAACATAGATGCAAATATAAAGTAAAAGAAGTAAAGGAAAGAACACACCTGATTTTATACTGGTTCGGAGTTACCCTACATCCAGTCCCGCACAACCAAGTACGGATTTCCTTTCAAAGCCAATTCAACAATTACAACCCTCGGTTTCAAGGCTACGAGGTACACCCTCCAGAATAACAATCCTCTGGGTAGAGATACTTGATTTCCGAGGCAACAAGTTCACCCAATTGATTTCCAAGGCTACAATCACACCTTCTCTCGCTCAATTGATTTCCAAGGCTACAATCACACTTTTTCTCGCTCAATAGATTACAAAGAGTCTATAACTCAAATTAGCACTTGGATCTTGTAGAGATAGTGATGGAGAATCACACTAGAAGTAATCGAGTATGATTCGATGTTGATTTCGGCAGAGTAATGGTATGATTTTGTATTAAGAAATGTGGAAGAAGAAGAGGAGTGAAAACTAGAAAAATATGATTAAAAATTCGTTGAAACTGACCCCTATTTATAGAAGAGCAACAGCCATGACCATTCATGAAGAGTTATGGCGAATAGACACTTCTTTTGAAATTTGAATTTTGAAACCCAACTGACACTATGTCGACATGGGGTATATGGGCATGTCGACATCCCAAAGGGATTTTTGGTGTTTTGATTTTCTTTCAAAATAACCTCTATCTTATATTAAAATTATTTTAAACTTTATAAATATACTTAACTATAGTTAAAATACATAAGTAAATATAAAGAACAATATATACATAATTTAACTATAATTTTATATTTAAATCTAAGTATAAATATTTAAAAGTTAAATATATTATTTGAAAAGATAGTTTAAAATCAGGAGTAATTTGACTTTGAAATTAAAGATGTTTTTTAGGCTAAAATTATTTAAAATCAGGACAGAGAGTTTTGAATCTTTTAAAAGGAAAGTTTTGAAATCATTTTGAAAACAAGATAATTTTTTAAACCATTTGAATTAAAATTAGTGGATACAAAACAATGTCCCACTAGATTTTCGTAGGTTCCATCCTACTTAGGGTTTCATCCCTTTAACGGGCTCGAAGTGCATTCCATTCCACGAATAAATTGGATATTAAGATGTCAGTGCTTTTCGACGAGTTTTAACAATATTCCTAACTATATGACTTATCTTGGAATCTTGAACTCTTGATAATCTTGATAATCTTGATACTCATGAGTCTTCTACCTCTATATCTTGAATCTCTATACTGTACAGTCTTAATTCTTGATACCTGCATGGTTAGATCCTACATATACATATATATCTAAACTTGTAATGTTAGTATTTATATTTTATAATCTATTCTAAGGTTGTTGTCATCAAAACCAACTCCTCAGGGACTAACACACATGGCCTTTCTCCTTTTCTATTGTACATCTCAAATATTTGCCTACCACTCTTTGGGATTTTCACAATCCGAACCTAAATGTACAAAACTGTTTCTCAAACTTTTTCCATATGTTGACCTTCTCCATGCCCCAAAAACACACTTCCTTACTTCAAAAGTGACACTTGAAGAATTTTGTCTTCAACCGATGAATGCGAAGTGTTTAAAGAACCTCCTCAAAATGTCTAAAAAATCTTTAATGACAGGAACAAAATCTAGCTTTCCTAGTGATGAATCAAAGGAATAAAGGAAGCTCAAAACGACTGACCCCTATGGGTCACAAGAGACCTCGAGAGTCTTATCACTACATGTCCCTAATCCAATGACTCTTTTTTCGCAGTCCAAAATCGCTTCACAAGTGGATACCCAATCCATTTCCAAATCATCCCCTACCCCGAGAATCCCAATACATAGGCATCGCGGTTAAATTCTACGCCTAGGATATAAATTTTCAAACCCCTATAAACCATAGACAAGGGTGCCGATCCATCTATGGGGTTTGAAACAACAATGGGATCTACAACTAAAGAAATGTCTAAGTGTAAACAATCCACAAGAGTACAAGAGATAAAAGAGTGTGATGTTCCAGAATCGAAAAGAGACTGTATAGAAAAATCAGAAGTAGAAACAAAAAATTCTAAACTGATTTTCCTACCTCTATCTGGTCCATTGCTAGAAGGCGCTGCACCCAAAGCCTATACCTATGTTGTAGGTGCGCTTGCTCCCTGCCTCGTCTTCTAAGGACAGGCTTTACAAAAGTGACCAAGGTGTCTACAATTGAAACACTTCCCTTTCTTTGCTGCCTTCTTACAATCCTTTGCATAATGACTAACCATCCCACTACTCTTGCACTTCTCAATTTTCTTGATCTACTTTTGACGTCCTCCTCCTTTCTTTTTATCCTCATCCTTCTTATCTTTCCCCCACTTCTTCCTCCTTAAACCCTCCCTCCTTAGCTGCATCGGACATAAGGGCCATCTCTACTAAAGACTTATAAGTAGCTCCCATCGGCACGTGAGTCAACAACAATCCCTAAAGGGGCTGATTCAATCCCTTCGCAAACTTCATATCTTTCTTGTGCGGCGTATTCACCAACTCCATTCCGAACCACGACAATTCATTGAATTGATTGATGTACACCTTCACCAACGAACTCCCTTGCTTAAAATTGATAAACTGCTTTAACTGAAAAATCTCCTCTGCTTGAGACAAAAACTTCCTATTGAATCGCTCTCGAAATCCATTCCAAGTCACCTCTCTTCCTTCTAACTCGATGACCTTCCACCAATACGAAGCCTCCTCTTTCAACTGCCAAGATGCTAGCTGAACTCGCTGCTGATCATCCAATCCCAATAGTCTAAATATCCTCTCTGTGTCTCTAAGCCAAGCTCTCGCCTCCACAAAAGCCTCCTTACCAGAAAAAGTCTTTCCACTCAAACTCGCAAAATCCTTACAAAGCTTAGAGAAATTGACGGTGGCAGGTGGGTTGATGGGATTCCCACCCGTTGGTGCTGGGTTGGGCGCTTGCCCGTGCACCTCTGGAGTCGTGGCCTGTAGATACCGACGAAACCAGGCTGGGACTGGAATGCCCTCGGGAAGGTTCGGAGCATCCGCCATTCTACAAAAAGGAAAAGATAGTTTAGGAAAAAATCGAAGGGAGATTGAACTGGACTTTTTAGGGAATTCTTATAAAAACTCTTTTATATTTAAAAACTACTTCTTTAATAAGAGTTTATTTCTGAAAAAAATCTTTAAAACAAGTTATTTTGAAAAATACTTTACTTTTAAAATAAATTTTAGGAATCATGTAACCTTAAGCTCTGATACTAAATGTAACACCCCACACCCCTTAGTATACCCAAAAGGTTACACTAAAAGACATGGTGCATTGTAGGTATAACTAAAACTAGCAGAGACTAAGATTCACATGACAAAATTAAATAATAATAATAATAATAATAACGCAGCGGAAACAGTTATAGTATTTGCTAAAAATCAAATTCCATAATATAAGATGATAAAAATAAGTCACCAAATACATCATATGACAAAATACCCATACAAGTCTCGTGAAATCAAAAACCCAAAGTCTCAAATAATATCAGAGTACAATACATCCCTCTCAAAATACTAGCTCAATAAAAGAACTAAAAAATGGAACTGAAGGAAAGAAATACATGATCGAATCTCCAACAAGTCTCAAAGAAGCTGCGGTCTACTTTCCTTGCCCCTGATTGCCTATGGCGGGAAATGGGAAAATAGAGGAGTGGGTCAGACTAAAAGTCTAGTGAATGATAGTAATTACTAGAATCTTTAAGCAAAGTAAAAGTAATAAACCTTACAACAGTTCTAGTATATAAAAGGAAATATGAAGAAGGAATAAGCTGGAAATAAATATGATTTAACTAAATTAACGCAATTAATTAACTTTGATTGTTTGCACTTGTCTTTGATAGCTGCTTTGATTAGGCTGAATTCCTAACCCTATAATTAGGCTGAAATTGTAATTCTACCTTTGATCGACCTACTACTCCATAGACCTTACTGCGGACTTGATGCTATATAGCTCCCTACATAGAAATAGTGTTTACGAATGACACGCAAAGTATCTACTGTGGAGTAGACATTATATTGCTCCCTACACAGAAGGCAATGGTGTCTACGAAAGACACACATACAAAGCGCTTGGAACTCAGTAGCGACTTATTTCCCTTAATCGATGCCGCATGCTCGGTCACCGCCGGTTCGCACTATCTATTGCTCCCTCTTTTGACCTTTTATTTACTCTATACATCATAAGCATAACCCCGTCTCACTTCAGGTTATTGTAAGACACCATGTCCATAGAAAATAAGGAATGTTGTTGGTACTGGTCCCTGTTAAACAAAATCTAGTTGCGTCCCTTGTCCAAATCCCCATGATTTAGTCTTTTAATTATTGACCTCTTATCTACCCTAAACAACATAAGCGTGTCCCAAGGGAAATGCTATAGGTACAGATCTTTTCTTTTAATTATTGATCGCTTATCTACCCTAAACAGCATAAGGGAAATGCTGTCGGTACGAATCTTTCCTTTTAACTATTGACCATTTATCTACCCTAAACAGCATAAGGGAAATGCTATCTGGACGGATCCTACTTTCATCTTTGCTTATTAACTTAGATAAATTATTTTAGATAAGCCTTTGTTATTATTCTTACTATCTGTGCTTATTAATTTATCCCAAGTCTTAAAATAAGCCTCATTCTGTTCTATTTTCTTATTATAACATACGTTATAATCATGCTTATTACTTAACCCAAGGTCTAAGTGTGAAAATAAGCTTCTTTCATCTTTTACTCTTTTTAGTTATAATTCTAAGTTACAACTAGGTCAATCTCTTTAATTTAGTCTAATTCTAATATTTACATCATAATTTCAGTCCAATTCCATTTTTATTACAGTCCTTACAATTTACATCTTATCTTCCGTTGTTTCAGTATTCTTATAATTTAATCCAAATTAGCGTTTAATCTATTCTAATCCATACGCGAAGAAGAAGGAGAAATAAAAGAAAACTGAAAATAGAAGAAAATCCAAAGCATAGGAAAAAGATGTAAATAACGCATAAGTAACAGTAAATAAATTAAAATATTGTAAATAAACTATAAATAAATGGAAAAGCTATAATTAACTGAAATAAACTAAAATTAATTGAAAAAAATAGCTAAAATAAATAGACTGAAAATAATTCTAAAAACTGTAAGTAAACTACTTAAAATGGTTATTCTAAAAATCGTAGTGAATCTACAACTATTGGAAACCCTATTATTTTAAATTACTTAAAGAAATCTAAAATAATTACAATCACTCACCTGTGGTCCTAAGCTCTTCCCTTTAGGTCTTCCCGAATCCACTTGAGGGTATTAAAATATTTTTATTAAAAAGATTCTCTCCTTGGAAAATTATTCCTTTTAGGGTCCTTCCTGAAAAGGTGAACCCAAGCGGAGAAAATCTAGAATGAGAAAAAGTGTTAGGCCTAGGGTCTTATTTATAGGGATAGAAGTGGATCTCAGACCTGTAACGACCCGTATTTTTACGGATCGAATGATTGAAACCAGTGTTATTTGGACGATAGTGTTGTAGCTTGAATCGAGTAGAAGATAAGTCATCACGAAGTCCAGGCGAAAATTTTGACCAAGTCTTAGGTCATAGACGACCTAAGGAGTTAGGTCATAGCATTTGTGGCGACCTAAGAAGACTGACCGAGTTAAGAAGAGTAGGCGACCTAAGGATTGGAGCGACCTATAGGAGTTGGCGAGTTAAGGAATGAAGCGACTTAAGGATAGGCAGACTTAAGTAAGTTACCGACCTAGGGGAGTTAACGACCTAGTAGTTAGCAAGTTAGAGTAGTTAGGTCGTAAATCTGTTAGGTCGTAAGTCGCGACTGTTGTTAAGTCGTTAGGTCGCATGTGTGTTAAGTTGGCCATAGTTAAGTCGCGCAGGTGTTAAGTCGTGAGTCGTAAACCGTTAGGTCGGCAACAGTTAAGTCGCGTGCTTGTGTTGCGTTGAGCCATAGGTCGCTGGGTATATTAAGTCGTAGGTCGCTGGGTATGTTAAGTCATAGGACTGAGAGGCTTAAGTCGCAACCCTGTTAAGTCGCGTGGGTGTTAGGTCGGAGATGTTGCTAGGTCGTAGGTCGTGGACGACTTAGGGAAGGCGGATGAGTTAAGGGGTTTTCAGCCTATAAATAGGAGGGTTTTTCTCACTTTTTGGGATCCGGATTTCGAAGCGACGAAGTGCTGCCATTTTGAGAGCTCGACTTCTACACTTCTTCACTTCTTTTCTCCACTCTAATCTAGTGATTCCTTCCATCCAAATCGAAGATCAAATTGGAGATCCAAGAGCTTAGATTGAAGATTTTCATCCATCGAAGAGAGATTTCATCGTTTGAAGCGGATTTGTGATAGATCGAGTTAGATCCTTCGCTGTCCAGATCTGAAGTGGGTTTCTTTTAAGGTGTTTAGGTGATTTGGTTAGTGGTGATTATCTCTCACACGAATCCAAAGGAGTATATCAGATCGTTGGCTTGATTTGGTGTTAAAGTAGAGATTTCCATGCATTTTCCTAATCATATATGTAGATCCATATAGATCCATTGCTCATGATGATTTGACATCCATTTTACTACATGTTAACCTATGCAAGTTAATTCATCAAGATTATAGAGACATTGCTCATGTTTTCATGCTTGTTAGACTTTCGACTCTTTAATTACGAAATTGCCATTGTTGTTATAATTGTCTATTTAGATCATATTTGAATGCTTGTTTTACTTGGATTAATGTTTTACTTGATTGATTGCTATGAATTAGATGATTGATGATTTGATTTAGACCGAAGATAATTCAAAAGCTAAGAGAAAGGCTCTTGAATTGGGAAAGCGGCTCGTGGCATATGTAGCGGATGATGAAGCTCTTATGCATAGATTTGATGATGATGTGGAGATGAGGCTTTGCGAGGATGTGATGAACCGAAGCATGATATGAGATAGTCTTGGTCTAATCCATACGGGATCATTCCAAGCAGATTGATAACTCGGTGAAATGTTCGAGTTGAGGATAATGGTTTGCTCGAGATGAGCTTGAGCTAGTATGGAAATAGTCGTCGAGGAGGATGACTAGAAGGCTGAGATCTCATCGTTGTTGAAGGTTCTAGCATGCTCAAAGCAAGAGTACATTGGGCAGATTCGATAGTCCCTGAAGGCTACTGATTGGTAGTCAAGTACTCTGGGCAGATTCGATAGTCCTAGGCACGGGTCACGACGACGTGCGGGAGTAATGTCTAGAACCGGGGTTTCCATTAGCCCTTGACGGACGGCTGAAAGAATGTGCTGATCATTCAATTAACGATGATATCAAAGCAATGATAACAGTGATAGCCAGAGTCATGGATGTTTGGTTGTATCGTCATTCGGTCTCAAGAGCGGTATTTTCTGGGTGCTTATCTGATCTTGGTTTAGGCCTTGGGGGTTTGTACTTGGAAAACATCGCCCTTGACTCGAGTGATAATTGCTTTACTTTAAATTATATGCTCTGCTATGTTTGCTTCTGCTTAGTATGTGTCTGGGGGCTATCACTGTAGAAAGAGGTGGAGTGGGAGGGTTGTATTCCTATTCCTTTTCCTTTATGCTCTTTTGGTATGTTGTTAGTTAATTTACTGCTCACTAAGACTGTTGTCTGACTCAAGGCTTTATGTTTAACTCTTATTGCCTTGGGCTGTTCGTCCATTTTGGGACGGGTAGACTAGGTAGCAGGTGACAGGTGCTGTTCTTGCTTTCCACGATGCTGATGTCGAAGACGAGATGGAGGCTTGCATATTATCTTCTTATTATATGTACTGGATGTTCCGCTGCTTTGTATAATTCTCTGAGTGATATGTAGTGAGGCTTGATGTATTGAGTATTCAGATGTTTGTATTCAACTATTATGAAGTTTTATATGATGATATTCTATTCTGTAAAGCTTCACTATATATATTCTATTGTATTTTGTCCATGTGCTGTGAGTAATACGATAGATTCTGCTGTATTAATTTACCCTGACAATCGTCCATGGTCGCCTGGCACACTTTGCAGCGCACTTTCTCTAGGTTCAGTGCAGGGTCCATGGGCGGTCGTCACAAGACCCTTAGATTTGAAGGTTAAATAGGATGCAACCACGTCATAGGCTGAATAGGAGCCGTCAGATGGAAGCACGGAGGGACTAGATGAGAGAAAACAACGAAATTGACGTGCTAGCTTTTTATTGGAACGAAGAACTCCTTCATTCGTTCACAAAAAAAGGTTGGGTCAACCTTCAGGTCGACCGCTCCCCTTCCTAGGTCGACCGGCCAGCAGACCTAGGTGATGGTTAGGTCGACCTAGCCCATGTTTTTTTTTAATTTCTTGATTAATTCGTAACTTGTTCATATTAGCTCGGAATCTAACGTTTTATATATGGAAATCGACCAAAAATTACCATAGACACAATGGTGCAACTCCCATGGCTCAATTCCGATAATTTTACAATGTTATTTTATCTTTTCATTTATTCGTCAAATAATTATTATAGTTTAAATTTCATGTTGTTACAAACTGATAGGAATTTAAATTGACTGTTCAATTTGAAATTGAAATTGAATTGCTATTTAAACACCCGATGTTGATAACTAGTAAATTGTTGTGATATTTTGACTAATTTGGATGTTGATTGTGATGGATGTTATTGGTTGATATTTTGGATGATTCGATGTTTATTTATTTTAATGTGTTCTTGTTATCACCTTGTAAATTATTCGACAGCATATAAAACTGTTATTTGAATTATTTCAAGTAAATTAAGAAATAGGTTGAAGAGATATATACTTATGACACTTTGATTTGGATTGAAATGATATATATCCATCCCTGAAATTAAATTGAAATAACTACTCACTTGGCCATAGGATAGAAAATTATATACGGACACCAGATTAGTTAAATTAAATGATTTTAAACTTTTTAATTTGAAATTATTTAAATGATATTTTGATATAAAGAAATAAAAATTGAATTTATGGAAATTGAATTATTTTCGAACTTGAGCTCGAGATGTTGAAATTGAAATTTGTTAACGGGAATTGTTTAAATATTCGAATTTGAAATTTGAAGTTATAATTGAAATATAATTTAAATTATGGAAATTGATTTATTTAAAAGATATGAACTTTTATTCAACCTTTGAAATAAATCCAAGGAAAAGTAATTTAAATGGATATTTCAAATTTGAACTCGGAATTGAATTATTTTAAAGATTTGAACATTAAATTGAACATCGAAGTTGAGTTTAATTTAAATGATTTAAATCGATATCCTAAAAGTTAACTCGAAATTGATATAAATTGAAATGGTTTAAAATTAGAATTGAATTGAAATTTAAACCATTGAATCAAATTTTAAGTTAAAAATGAAAATCGGAGTTGAAATTGATTTGAATTGAAATTGGAATCGTAGTTAATTCGAATTAAAATCGAAATTGATTCGATTTGAATTGAATTGAGATTGAAGATGATTTGAATTGAAAGGTTTGGAAGTGAATCAGTTTGACTTTGAACTATTTTTAAATAAATTATTTTAATATAAATTGTTTAACATCTATCTTTTTAAATATTCAAATTATTTTGATTTTCGAAACTATTTTACTATATAAACCATTTTCAATACTCAAACTATTTTATATTAAACTATTTTAACTTTTAAACTATTTAACATATTCAAACTATTTTAAAAATTCAAACTGGTCAAGGTTGGAATGTTTATATTTAAATCATGGATTTAAATGCGAATTGGGTTAAAATGAAGTTATAACCTAAGTTGGAATTCAAAATGATTTTGGAAGTGAAATTAGAATATTGGAGTGAAATGATTTCAAGTGAAATTTACATATTTTGAGTAAATATGAGGATTTTGAAATGAATGATATTTTGAAGCGAATATGATAATTTGATATCAAATTTCGAAATGTAAATGAACCAACCAGTGTGTAAAATGATGTTTGGTTGTTAAAGAGACCGGGGTCTCTTATTAGCATCCTCTTTGTCAATATTGGAACCACTTTAACAACTGTGCACGTCGATGGGACTACGGAATGAAGTCATTGGATTCGGTGTACGTTTGTTGGATTTGAAGAAAGAGAACGATGATGGATTGGCCCCGACACTTGTGTCAGTTTAAAATGACTAAAATAGGACGGCTTGAACTAGGCCCAGTGGGCTAGCTACCCCTAGCGGACACCTGTTCTTCGATTTTTCTAATGGACTCGGTCCATACTATTACCTTTGTTGTTGGTTTCGATTGGTGCACCTTGACTGGGATAACCTTCCTTTGACTCGATATTTGATGGGTGGACGCAGTGGGCGGTCGTGGCTATGATGCGTTATCACCAGCCTGGCAACTCAAGCGGGTAGTATCCTACCTTAGGCATTGCCTCATGTGCCTTGTCATACGTTTATCCTTATACAAGACCACTATGAGTTTGGTTTAGTGTTGTAGTATCACGGTGCATCCCTATCTACCGATGTGCTACTGGTTGTGTTATATGCAAACTGTATGATATTGCTTAAAAACACGTTAAGAGGGGTAAATGTAAAGCCTTAATGCTAAGAAAAATATTTATTTTATTGACTAGACATTATATATAGCGTATTCTACTATATACAAATATTTTGATGGATCCTTAAGAGATGGGAAACCCCATAACATCTCTTGAGTTATTGCACGCACGTTATATACTGGATTGGAGATGTAAAACCCCGCAAACATCTCTGACACTATTACATTTCTATTATATGTGATATTGATGACTCACATAAGGATATTTTACTCCTGACTCAAGTGTTTTGTCTTTTCATTATGCTCGGGTTTGCCCTGAGTTTCTAGCGCATTGAAGATTATTTTCTGGAGGACGAAGACGAAGATTTGGTATATTATTATTACTATTATTATTTCCTACATCATGTTGTTCTTCTGCATTATTTGTTTTGTTTTTTATATATAACCCTAATAGATGTTTTAAAATTTTAATCAAATGTATAGTATAAACAGCTTCATGAACTATTTATTTGATTGTTATATTTTGTCATTCCGTTGCGAGATTTTGCATTTGTTTCTTCTTTTCTTAATAAACCCCATTGATTATTTGTGTTTCAGATTGTTTGAGTTGAACATGTGTGGATTATTGTCGATTTTAATCTTCCGAAATATGGGTCGTCACAACATATTAATTTTATAAATTATGGTGTAAGCTAAAACTATTTTTTATTCTTGTGGTGTTGGTTAAATTTAAAAGAATAAACTTTTGAATATATTTATGTTTTTATTATAGACTTTTCTCTGAATCAAAATTGTGAGAACGTAATTTCTTTAAAAGGGGAAGTTTGTAACAACCCTGATTTTTGTGTAAATAATATAAATAATGATTTAAAATTGGAGAATTCAAATCGTTAGTTTAGAATTGTAGTTTTTTATAAAAGATAAATTGTTTTAGAATGATAAATTCAAAATCATTGTAAAGGTGAGAATTATTAGAATTTTAAAGCATTGAAATTGTAGAATTTAGAATTTAAGTTAAAAAGAAATATTTTACTGATTTGAATCTTTTGTTTTTGAATAAAAGAGAATCTAAGATTGATTTTTAATAAAGAATTGGGATTTTATTTCTTTTTAAACTCTCAAATTATTTAAATTGGTGATGTTCTATTTTAGAAAATGAATGAAATGTTTTAAATGACTAAATCAAATAATTTAGAAATTTAAGTTGAAAACAAAACATTTCTTGGGCTAAATCTTTCATTTTTAATAAAAGATTATTTTAGAGTTTAATAAGTTTTATTTGAAAAATCTTTGCTGAAGTTTTATTGCAATTCATGAAACAACTTAGTTAATTGAACTATGGTTTTAATTGAAATATTGAACTAAGTATTTAAATGCATTTTTGGGCCAAATTAATTCTTAAGCCTAAAGTAAATTAAAACAGCTAAGTTAAGATAAGGAAATTAGGATTTTGTTAAGTATAGAATACTGTATGTGTAGTTCTTATCTCATCTCAATTTTACAGAGAACCAACATTCAACACTTTCCCTTTTAAAATCCTAGAAAAATCAAATCCCTCAATTTGGTTCGATTCTTTTGCAAATTTGGATCTTTTCAAAGTTAGTAACATCGGGTAATCTTCCCAAACTATGAATACATCTTTGTAATTCTTTGTTTTGCTGTTTATAGTTAATAATTAGGTTTTGTTGTATTTTGGGTTAAATTGCTTTTTAGGTCTGCTAAATTCTAGAGTGAGTTGCAGTTTTGATTTTTACTGCTTTTTGATAAGAGTAAAGGTCAGTTAATCATCACACAACCTATCCTTAAATATCTAATTACATGCTTAGCAATTTTAGTTGAATGATTGAGAATTGGATTGGGGATTTGTGTTTCTATAGATGAAAACTTGTTAATTCATTCCCTGAGCTATCATAGCTACTATTTTGGTTATAACCTTTTCATTTTTTGCCAGAATTTGATAATTTATAATGATCTTGAAAGCTTACATCATGTGTGTCAATTTTCATGTTGAACGCTTTTAAATATCCTAAGCATAGATCAATCAAAAACCTATTGCAAATTCTCTGCCCTGCTCTTGTAAAATTTGTATTTTCTAAGCTAAATGTTATTCGTAATTTGAACATATCTTTCTCATTTCTTATCAGAATTTGATAATTCTTGATGTTCTGAAAAGCTTAGACTTTGTTCTTTATTTTTCTAAGCTAAACATTGTTGGTAATCTTCCCAAACCATGAATACATCTCTATAATTCTTTGTCTTGCTGTTTATAGTTAATAGTTAGGTTATTGTTGTATTTTGGGTTAAATTGCATTCTAGGTCTGCTGAATTCTAGAGTGAGTTGATGTTTGGGGTTTTATTTCTTATTGCTAAGAGTCAAGGTGTGTTAATCCTTGCACAACCTATCTTTGAATATCTAATTAATGTATAGCAATTTATGTTGAATGATTGAGAATTGAATTGCTGATTTGTGTTTCTATAACTGATAATGTAACGAACCGGAATTTTCGAACCCGAAAATTCCAGATAGTTAGAAGAAAAAGAAAAGAGATAGAAGAAAGAAACAGAAAGAAGAAAGAAGAACAGAGAACACAACATCTCACATTCGCAGCGGATTAAATATAATAACAAATAATAGCATTTTATAAAAGAAAGCTGTAATTGTTGCTTTACATACAATTCATCAGAGTTACAATCATTACAATAGACTGGATAGTTATAATTAACATGTCTCAGACTACAATCTATATATATATACACAATCTCATATGAACAGCGGAAAACACTCTATACGTTCCTGCCATCCAGCTCGTCTCCTGAGCTCCAGAACGTTCTTACCTGAAAATCTGTAATACTCGGTCTGACCCGAGCATTACATCAAAGTAACACCCGGGTCAGGCTGGAAACCAGCGTGAGTAAACTCATCTAACAAGAAATTTCGATTCATAGAACTTATATAAACCCGGGGTAACTCGTACTTTACCACAAGTAAACAACTTATATGGTCAACACTTATTTCACAAAACAAGTATCCAATTTAGTTTAAATGGTCCATATTATTCCAATACCGGCCTATTGATTTCACATATCAATCTATAAAGAATTATGGAAGATTTCAAATCGAAGTGGTTTCGGGTATTTACTAATACCCGACCCCGGTCTCTTCGAATCAAATGTTATCCTTTAAGCCAAGATGTTTAAGTTAAACAATTTAATTTAAATTCAGGATATCATATTCATATAGCAATTCTATCACAAATAGATAACTTACATTTCACAATTTATCCAAAAACATCTCATATCACAGAGCATCACAATCACATATCAGATATCAAATAATCCAAGGCATAAAATATTATTCAATCATCCATAAGCAAGATTGATCATCCACACCATTTCTAATTAATTTAATTAACCACCATTGAATTAAATTAATTACTTTAATTACTCTTAAATCCTGCTTACTTAACATTAATTAATTATAAGCCAGTTAATTAATCAATCTCTAATTATCCACCTTAATTAATCACCTTTGATTAATTGTCCTTTAATTACATTAAGTAATTAGCCTTAAATTAATTACATAAATTAATTATCCTTTAACCATCCTCATTAATTAACCTTTAATTATCCTCATTAATTAATTAATTACATTAACCATTTAATTAATTATCTTAATTAATTACAGTAAGTGATTATCCCTAATCACTTATATTAATAAATCATAAATTAATTACATTAAGTAATTATCCTTTAATTACTAATATTAAATAATCACCTTAATTTATGACATTAAGTAATTAACCCTTAATTATCATTTAAATCTTTATTTAATAACCCTTGAAATTAAATTATTATTAACATATAAATTAACTTAATATCTTTAAGTTAATTATTAATCAAAACATTAGTTTAAGATAAACCATTTAGCTTCTTAATTAGGCTATTAAATTAAAATAGACTTAAAAATTATCTTAATAAATTTAAGTTAAATAAATCATACCACTTTTCTTAAAACCAAATATTTAAACACATTTATTATATAAAAGCAATTATTTAAGAAAAGTTTTAAACTTGATTTATTTAAAATATAAAACTTGCTTTTTTTTTATTAAGTTTAAAACTGTTAGAAAATAATATACCCGAGTTCAACACAGTATATACTCGATCTCAGACCCGAGAAATTTACTTCTCTTCTTTGTTTTAAACTTTGTTATGTTTTAACTTTAAAACAATTGCTGGGAACACTCGTGACTAACTCGAAAATTCTCTCGAGGCAAACACTCCAATTTCCCGAGACAATCCATCACTTACCCGAACAAAACCCGAGGAAAAATTTAACAAAACAAAAACTGACACAGACACCGTGCACATGCACCATCGCCTGAGTCGCCTCCAATCTCTGACGAACCTTCCTCCACGTCACCTATCGTCGTTGCTACCAATATCAACCCTCAAAACACACTCACGAGCCCCTGAGCAAAATCGAACGAATTCGAGAAAACTGGAACAAGAACTCCGACCCAAAGCTCACCTCGTATCCACGTCGTCGATCACCGGAATCTCAGAGGCTCCGGTCACAGCTTCGCCTAGGTCCAGTCTATCTTTACCCAAAGTATGGCAACACTCGATTCACCATAGAAGACGCGCTGCCCTAATTTACAATCTCGACCCAAAACTAGGTTTAGAATCTAAACCACTTCGCGAACGACGCCACGATGATCAGACACCCTCCTCACCATTTTTGCCGACATCCCTGGTCTGCCAGCTTCCTCTGACCTCCATCCCTAACCCTCCGACCTACGCGATCATCAGAAAAGCCCAAAAACCCAAAATCCGACCAATCCAAGATTCCTCACTCAATCTAGCACTAAAAATCTGGATTTGATTCTTAAAATTCATGATTTTAGATAACAAAACAGGTTATATGCCTGAAAGCATGAATTGTTTGAGTCGGAATTTTGATATGTTTTGATTTTTTTACTGTAATTCCTTCTTCCCGGTTAACTACTTACTAACTACACTTTAAAACATTTTTAAAATAAGATTTTAGTTATTACAAACATTTTCTCTTTTAAGATCATAACCAGAAAGAGATTGAGAGAAGAGAATTTGAATTTTTTTGAACCTTGATTTAGTCTGAGAAATCAAAAACAGGGTAGGCTTATCTATAAACAGACATGCACTTAGATATATCTCATTTATACAGACATGCAAGCACTTTTTAAATTCATACAAATAATTTCTCAACATACTTTCAAATATTTGCCACATGCAACCAGGTTATAGTTTTAAAAAGGTAGTTAACTCACCTTACTAAAAGAACAGAGGAAGTTTTCTTCCTGGAACCTGGAAATTTTCTTGTTTATGAACTGCTGCTTTTAAAATGATCTGAAACTTAGTTGTTGAGATGATCTTGAATTAAATCCGGTTGAAGTCTTGTTTGATCTTCTTGCTTATGTTGTTTCAGGTTTCATTGTTCCAGCTTTTAATACTTTGAACTTGTTTTAATCTGCTCAGGTTTTAGGTTTGAAATTTGTGGAGAGATTGTTTTGAATTCTCTCTTTGATTTTTTTCTGGTTTTTAGTACAGATTTTCTTGTTTTCCTTTGTTTTGATAATGAAGATAAAAAAATGGAATAGAGAGATAGAGGTATGTTTATATAACTTAGTTTCCTCATTTATTAATTATTTTGAAAAATAAAAAGATTAAGGACACTTGTACAATTTTGATAACACTTGTCATTAAACACATTTCTTTTGCTTACATTTGTGATTATGTACACACATTATTTACATTTGTAATTTCCATGTTTTTAATATGTATTTATTATATTTTTAAATTTAGTTATATATATATATATAAATATCTTAAGTATTTAATATTTAAATTTCTCTTACACTTATCTATATAAAATTTTAAAGACAATGATATAAAATCAATCACATGCTAATAAAAATCATATACACTTATTATTTTAAACACAATTTATTTTTAAGATTATTTACATTTGAATTTCAAATTCAAATTCTTTTTAAATTTTACTTATATATATTCAAATTAATATTTATTTTATTTGCTTAGGAAAAAGGATAAATTTTTAGATTATTAATTGATTTATAAAGAAGATTATTACATAATTATTTGCCTAAAATTCCAGGATATCACATTCCTCCCCCCTTAGAATCTTTTCGTCCTCGAAAAGGAACGAAGCCAGAATTTACTTATTTACTTATTATCAGATAAATTTTTCTTTTGAACATATTTTTAAAACACTTTAAAAATCTTTATAATATTACTAAATTAGTTTTTATAAAAATACTTTTATAACTCGATGTTTCAACAAGTCCATTCTCGTTCTCACAGAAATTCAGTCATACGTTGATCAGGCGTAAGATTGAAAATCTATAAGTACTTAGCAGACCCATTTTCAACACCCAGTGAAAATATTTTGGAAAATAATTTTATTGAAAATATAGAAAACAGTTTTGAAAATAGAGGAAATATCTTTGGTGAGAATGCTCTGGAAATCATCACCCCCATCCATGGTCACAGTTACATCACGGGTTACGTTGCCATCGCAGCAAAAGTCCATGTAACTGATAACAGCATGGAACCCACAACAGATCGCAGTTACATCCCAGGGTTACGTTGCCGTCGCAGCAAAAGTCCATGTAACTGTTGGCTCTCAGCGGCACACACGATTTCGCTGTCAAAATGAAACTTCTCCCACATAGGTCGCAGTCTACCGATATAAAATCAAACGCAGACTGTTGGCTCTCAGCGGCACAAACGACTTTCGCTATGTTACCATAGTGTCACAGTCTACCGATGTAAAATCAAACGTAGACAGTTGGCTCTCAGCGGCACACATGACTTTCGCTATGGTCTGCAGTAGATCGCAGTGACATTGAGTTAAATTGTTGTCACAGCATAACTCAAATGCCTCTGTGGGCACCAGCCCCTCGACTTTCGCTACACAAATAATCCTCAGGAACTAGTTTTGTCCGGACTCCTCACAGGATCAACTTTAGAAACCCCCCTTGGGGCTCAAGGCAGTACCACCCAGTGGTACTCCTGAGAAGTTCATTTTAAGGAAGCGCCTTTTTCCCCAGATCTATTCTCAAAACACTTTATACTATATACTTATAGTATCTTCAAATCATATCCTTTATGATTTATATCAAAATCTCCTTTACACAAATCGATATCCAAAATCGATAATTCTCAAACTAGGCTTTCCAAATTCCCAAAATTGATTTTCCCAAAAATCAAAAGCCTTTCCAAAATTACATAGGTTCTCAAACCTTTTCCAAAATCCTCATAAGATCCTTTATATATATATATATAATTTTGAAAATCTTTGGATCATTTCAAACTTGTATAAAACCTCTTTTATACTTCAAATATTTCAAAACCCTTTTTACAGTTCTTATCCACAAATCTTCAATATCAATTTCATTCAAATCCGTACGATGTACACATATCATCCGTACACAATATCAATCTGATCGCTCAATCGATCACACAATTTCACTTCCGAACTAGTATCGTCCACCCGACTTCCTAGTGCGGACTCAGATCTGGTTTCTTGATTAGAAACCGTCATTCTCCTTGCATAGTCATAACTATGATAGAGAATATCCAGAACCAATCAACAATCCATATCCAGGTTCGCCGTCGAAAATCGAGCGAAAAATCCCAACTCGGATCGATAATACTATCTCGAAATTCTGTGTTCGAATCTGGATCAAATCACTATGCGAATAGAATAATATACGTATATCCTACGTATTTATCTTTGTTGGTTATTAGCCAAATCAATTCTCTTTTCTATTCACATTTCCTTTAATTCTATTCTCTTATTCTCAATTGCTTCCATTTACAATTGAGTTAATACTTCAATTATAAACAGTTTGAACTCTAACCCATTTAAATTTAAAATAGCTTGAAAAAGTTTTAAAATAGATAAGTAGTTGAAAAATAGTTATTAGTTTATAAAATAGCTGTAAAATAGTTAAGTAGGTATAAAATAGTTAGATAATTGCAAAATAGTTTTTTTTTTTAAAATAGTGATTAGATATAAGTAACTGAAAAATAGTAATTAGTTTATAAGACGGTTTCAAATAGTTAAATAGTTCCAAAATAATTGTAAAATAAGTATAAGATAGTTTGGGGTTTAAGAAGAAAGATTGTATAGTAAATAGTTTGGAAAAATATATTTGTATTAAAACAATTTATTTTGAAAATAATCCAGAGCCAAACTGTTTAATTTCCCAATCTCCATTTCCAATTAATTTCCCATCAATTCAATTTAAATTTCACTTCCATTTAAATTGACTCAATTCCAATTTAAATAACTTCAATTTCCATTGAAATTGATTTAACCCCAATTCAAGTTGAATTAATCTTAATTCCTTTCCAAATTTAAAATCAAATTCCATTTAATTTTAAACATATTCACTTTAAATTAATTCAATTCAAATTTTCCATTTGAATTTTAAACTTATTCATCTTAAATCACAATTCCCATTTATTCAAATCTAATTCAGTTTGAACTAATTCAATTTAAATCTCAATTTTAAACTATCTTGAATTATATAAATTCGAGTTAAAATTTTTAAATATTGATTTAATTCCTTAAATCACAATTCCTTCACTTTTAAATTAATTCAACCTTTATTTATTTTATTTTAACAAATTAAATCTTTAAACCTTTTAATTCTAAATTCAAATTTCAAAATTCTATTTTAAAATTGTCTTTACTTAACTTATTACAAAGTTCAAATAAGAATTCAAAAACAATTAAATTTCGGATTCTAATTAATTATCCATTTTCAATTTCCAGATCTCAAACCCATTTTGAGATCACTCATAACTCCCATTTCAAATCAACCATTTAACTTTCCAAGTTAAATTTAAATTTCATCTTGAAATTTCCAATTCAAGTTATTTATTCAACTTATTTAACTTCCTTCAAGTTAAATTTACTTAATCCGGTCAACTTTTCACAATTTGAATTCCCATTCAAATTTTAAACTTCAGATTAATAGTCTTTCCCTTTTTAAGTTTAAAAACTTACTTTACTTTGGGTTTTACATCACATTCCAATTTAAAACTCAACACTAAGTGTTTATTTCAAATCATCATTGGTATTATGTATATTCCTCATATATACATTTTCTTTACACACCAAGTTATACTTTAAATTTTAAACCATTCTTGGTTTTTAATTTCAAAACAAATTTCTTTAAAACAATCTCAAGTTTTCTGGACTTAGATTTAAAATCTTACAAATTTAAATTACCTTCAATTCCAATTAATAAGTCATATTTACCTAAAAGTTTACTTCCCTAAACATTTCATTATCAACCATCCAAGATTATCATATCTGGAAACTAATTCATTATTATCTTTATTCCTACAAATTCAAGACTTTAATTTTGGTTTGGATTCATTTCAAACTTATCTTCATTAAATTTTAATTTGATTGTATTTCTATTACCACTTAATTCTCATTATTTTATTTTATTCAATTAATACAACAACCAATTACATTAATATTTATTAAAAAGAAATATTGCTTTATATATAAAAATATATTCTTATATAAAATCATTTAAAATCCTTATATAAGAAAATAACAATTACGCTCTCATATATATATATATATATATACACTCAACTCGTTCTAGGGTACCATTGACCCTATCCTTAACGAGTAATCCCAACAGAGCCAAGGTTCTCGCTTAACCTTCAGCTCTGATACCAACTGTAACGAACCGGAATTTTCGAACCCGAAAATTCCAGATAGTTAGAAGAAAAAGAAAAGAGATAGAAGAAAGAAACAGAAAGAAGAAAGAAGAACAGAGAACACAACATCTCACATTCGCAGCGGATTAAATATAATAACAAATAATAGCATTTTATAAAAGAAAGCTGTAATTGTTGCTTTACATACAATTCATCAGAGTTACAATCATTACAATAGACTGGATAGTTATAATTAACATGTCTCAGACTACAATCTATATATATATACACAATCTCATATGAACAGCGGAAAACACTCTATACGTTCCTGCCATCCAGCTCGTCTCCTGAGCTCCAGAACGTTCTTACCTGAAAATCTGTAATACTCGGTCTGACCCGAGCATTACATCAAAGTAACACCCGGGTCAGGCTGGAAACCAGCGTGAGTAAACTCATCTAACAAGAAATTTCGATTCATAGAACTTATATAAACCCGGGGTAACTCGTACTTTACCACAAGTAAACAACTTATATGGTCAACACTTATTTCACAAAACAAGTATCCAATTTAGTTTAAATGGTCCATATTATTCCAATACCGGCCTATTGATTTCACATATCAATCTATAAAGAATTATGGAAGATTTCAAATCGAAGTGGTTTCGGGTATTTACTAATACCCGACCCCGGTCTCTTCGAATCAAATGTTATCCTTTAAGCCAAGATGTTTAAGTTAAACAATTTAATTTAAATTCAGGATATCATATTCATATAGCAATTCTATCACAAATAGATAACTTACATTTCACAATTTATCCAAAAACATCTCATATCACAGAGCATCACAATCACATATCAGATATCAAATAATCCAAGGCATAAAATATTATTCAATCATCCATAAGCAAGATTGATCATCCACACCATTTCTAATTAATTTAATTAACCACCATTGAATTAAATTAATTACTTTAATTACTCTTAAATCCTGCTTACTTAACATTAATTAATTATAAGCCAGTTAATTAATCAATCTCTAATTATCCACCTTAATTAATCACCTTTGATTAATTGTCCTTTAATTACATTAAGTAATTAGCCTTAAATTAATTACATAAATTAATTATCCTTTAACCATCCTCATTAATTAACCTTTAATTATCCTCATTAATTAATTAATTACATTAACCATTTAATTAATTATCTTAATTAATTACAGTAAGTGATTATCCCTAATCACTTATATTAATAAATCATAAATTAATTACATTAAGTAATTATCCTTTAATTACTAATATTAAATAATCACCTTAATTTATGACATTAAGTAATTAACCCTTAATTATCATTTAAATCTTTATTTAATAACCCTTGAAATTAAATTATTATTAACATATAAATTAACTTAATATCTTTAAGTTAATTATTAATCAAAACATTAGTTTAAGATAAACCATTTAGCTTCTTAATTAGGCTATTAAATTAAAATAGACTTAAAAATTATCTTAATAAATTTAAGTTAAATAAATCATACCACTTTTCTTAAAACCAAATATTTAAACACATTTATTATATAAAAGCAATTATTTAAGAAAAGTTTTAAACTTGATTTATTTAAAATATAAAACTTGCTTTTTTTTTATTAAGTTTAAAACTGTTAGAAAATAATATACCCGAGTTCAACACAGTATATACTCGATCTCAGACCCGAGAAATTTACTTCTCTTCTTTGTTTTAAACTTTGTTATGTTTTAACTTTAAAACAATTGCTGGGAACACTCGTGACTAACTCGAAAATTCTCTCGAGGCAAACACTCCAATTTCCCGAGACAATCCATCACTTACCCGAACAAAACCCGAGGAAAAATTTAACAAAACAAAAACTGACACAGACACCGTGCACATGCACCATCGCCTGAGTCGCCTCCAATCTCTGACGAACCTTCCTCCACGTCACCTATCGTCGTTGCTACCAATATCAACCCTCAAAACACACTCACGAGCCCCTGAGCAAAATCGAACGAATTCGAGAAAACTGGAACAAGAACTCCGACCCAAAGCTCACCTCGTATCCACGTCGTCGATCACCGGAATCTCAGAGGCTCCGGTCACAGCTTCGCCTAGGTCCAGTCTATCTTTACCCAAAGTATGGCAACACTCGATTCACCATAGAAGACGCGCTGCCCTAATTTACAATCTCGACCCAAAACTAGGTTTAGAATCTAAACCACTTCGCGAACGACGCCACGATGATCAGACACCCTCCTCACCATTTTTGCCGACATCCCTGGTCTGCCAGCTTCCTCTGACCTCCATCCCTAACCCTCCGACCTACGCGATCATCAGAAAAGCCCAAAAACCCAAAATCCGACCAATCCAAGATTCCTCACTCAATCTAGCACTAAAAATCTGGATTTGATTCTTAAAATTCATGATTTTAGATAACAAAACAGGTTATATGCCTGAAAGCATGAATTGTTTGAGTCGGAATTTTGATATGTTTTGATTTTTTTACTGTAATTCCTTCTTCCCGGTTAACTACTTACTAACTACACTTTAAAACATTTTTAAAATAAGATTTTAGTTATTACAAACATTTTCTCTTTTAAGATCATAACCAGAAAGAGATTGAGAGAAGAGAATTTGAATTTTTTTGAACCTTGATTTAGTCTGAGAAATCAAAAACAGGGTAGGCTTATCTATAAACAGACATGCACTTAGATATATCTCATTTATACAGACATGCAAGCACTTTTTAAATTCATACAAATAATTTCTCAACATACTTTCAAATATTTGCCACATGCAACCAGGTTATAGTTTTAAAAAGGTAGTTAACTCACCTTACTAAAAGAACAGAGGAAGTTTTCTTCCTGGAACCTGGAAATTTTCTTGTTTATGAACTGCTGCTTTTAAAATGATCTGAAACTTAGTTGTTGAGATGATCTTGAATTAAATCCGGTTGAAGTCTTGTTTGATCTTCTTGCTTATGTTGTTTCAGGTTTCATTGTTCCAGCTTTTAATACTTTGAACTTGTTTTAATCTGCTCAGGTTTTAGGTTTGAAATTTGTGGAGAGATTGTTTTGAATTCTCTCTTTGATTTTTTTCTGGTTTTTAGTACAGATTTTCTTGTTTTCCTTTGTTTTGATAATGAAGATAAAAAAATGGAATAGAGAGATAGAGGTATGTTTATATAACTTAGTTTCCTCATTTATTAATTATTTTGAAAAATAAAAAGATTAAGGACACTTGTACAATTTTGATAACACTTGTCATTAAACACATTTCTTTTGCTTACATTTGTGATTATGTACACACATTATTTACATTTGTAATTTCCATGTTTTTAATATGTATTTATTATATTTTTAAATTTAGTTATATATATATATATAAATATCTTAAGTATTTAATATTTAAATTTCTCTTACACTTATCTATATAAAATTTTAAAGACAATGATATAAAATCAATCACATGCTAATAAAAATCATATACACTTATTATTTTAAACACAATTTATTTTTAAGATTATTTACATTTGAATTTCAAATTCAAATTCTTTTTAAATTTTACTTATATATATTCAAATTAATATTTATTTTATTTGCTTAGGAAAAAGGATAAATTTTTAGATTATTAATTGATTTATAAAGAAGATTATTACATAATTATTTGCCTAAAATTCCAGGATATCACAGATAACTTGTTAATTCATTCCCTGAGATAATCATAGTTACTATTTTGGTTATATCATTTTCATTTTTCTTCAACAATTTATAATTTTTAATGTTCTGGAAAGCTTACATTGTTTGTGTCAACTTTCATGTTGAACATCTTTAAAAATTCGAGCATGGGTCAATCAAAAACCTTTTGCAAATTCTCTGCCCTAGTCTTGTAAAATTTGCAATTTTTTACCTAAACGTTGTTGGTAATTTGAACATATGTTTCTCATTTCTTGTTGAAATTCGATCAATTTTGATGTACTGGAAAGAATAGACTATGTTCTATAAGTTTTATGTTTTGAGTTTTGTAAAATTATGAGGTTAAAATAGTCTAAATTGCACTTTTTTGTCGCTACCCTGAGAATTGTTTCAACCATAAATTTTGAACCATAAGTCCAAATTTTGATGATCTTTTTCTTATTGGAAAGCTTAGACTTTTATCCATAACTTTCATATTTTGAATTTTGTGGTTAAATGGTATAAATAGCATTTCTTTGTCGCTGGCCTGAGAATAAACGACAGAGATAATCAATTGAAAACCTGAGAATTGTTTTGACTGTAACTTCTTAATTGTAAGTCCAATTTTGATGAACTTTCTATTGTTGGAATGCTTGTATTTTTGTACACCACTATCATGTCTTGTGTTTTGTAAAAACTTTAGAATTAAAGGATCGAAACTACACATTTTAAAACTCTAAATTTGATTTAAAAATAAGTATATTTTGGAATGCATGGTTTTATAAAGGAAAGTGATAATTTAAAAGTTTCAAATAAAACTTGTTGAGATTAGTATATATTGGTATTGCTTTCAAAAAAACTATTTTGTAGTTCTCTAATAAATATGATTTCTTACTATTTAATAAATCTTGAGATAAATATTAGATTTAGTATATCATTTTAATTAATAATCTGGAATAGACTTTGAGATAAAATTTGAGAGCCTTAATTCTATAACACGAGAAGTACTAATAATCGACTTAGTATTATTGATTGGTTTAAATAGTTTCACATAACACTTCATCGAATATAGAATAACTCATTGAATAGAATGTTTGGATGGAATTTACTAACCCATTAGCGAATACTTGAATTTCACCTAGTAGTACGGGATGCTTTGGTTAAATTCTTGTGATTTTCTTTTAGGAAAGTATTTAACAGTATAGAGTTGTATTCTCTTTTGATGTTCGGCATGGGACTGATAGATCCTTAAGAGAATATAGTTCAGGTTTTCCAGTTATGTCCATGATGAGTGTGATTTACTAGCTTCTGATAAATACTTGAATTTCACCAGGTCAGATGGGACGTTTTGGTTAAGTTCTCGTGATTACTAAAAGTGATAGTATTTGGCACTTTAGAGCTTATAATTGTGACGACCCACCTTTTTGGACGGTTTAAATCGACAATAAACCACACATGTCTAACTCAAACCATCTAAAATGGTAGACTATAAATGGGGTAAATAAGAAAATAAGAGAAAAGTAGAAAAACAAAACACAGAATCTCACAGCGGAATGACAAAATATAATAATCAAATAAACAGTTCATGAAGCTGTTTTACAATATACATTTGATTAAACAATTTTTACAACATAAATAGAGTACAAACAATAACATACCAATAATGATGCAGCGAAAAATTACTAATAATATAATATACCAAACTCGGTCTTCATCCTCCAAAAATAATGCCTTCAAATACTAAAATGCTCAGGCTGGCCCGAATGTAATGAACAACCATCATAATCAACATCCAAATCAGCCAATAATTCACAACAATTTATTGGTTATCAATATTAGGTATTTAACTAGAAATTAAATCAAATATTAATTTAAATGGCAATTTAATTCAATAAATTCAATTTCAATTAAAATGTCAATTTAAACTACCAAACAACAACCAATAAAATTGATATCACATCATAAATTTAATTCAACTACCACAAGAAGGTTTAGTATTGCGTGAGTGGGTTAAATCACTCACCTTTGATTTATAGTCGATTAAAAATCCAATAAAATCCCAAATTTGAATAGTCTCCATATTCAACCAAACTAGATTCATGTTGTTCGGAATTTTGATATGAACCCAATGGAAGAAACCGCGCACCAATCCGAGTTCATATGCAAAAGTTATAAGGATTAAAAGTTTGAAAATTTAAATTTATATTAAAATAAAATATAAGGGTAAATACATAAATTACCATCCCTCCACAAACCCTAAATGAGCACGACAACCCACTGCCGCTAAACTTCACCACGCCACCGTGCCTACTCCGACTTCCTACGACTAGATCCGGTCACGCCACGAGCTCCGCCGCCCCAACCTCCACCCTCGGCCAGATCGTAGCCACCCACCGCACCTCCAGGCGTCCTCTGCCGCCGCCGAACTAATGGCCAATCATCATCAAATTCTGGTGACCTTGAGCACAACTACAATGATCGAACCCCATGGATGAGCGCTGTTCAATCCTCTCTACATGCCGATGCCCTCCGATCGTTGTATCGTCGACGATCTACCGTCGATCGCGAAACCCTAATATGGACGGCCGAGAATGCTTACTGATTTCTGGACAAATTGAGACTCTAATCGAAAAATGAATCGCAAATGCAGATTACGTTCATCGAGGGCTTCATGGTGATATATTATATGATAGGGTTTGAGCAGTCTGGATTTTTAGAGTTTGGTTTGGAATTGTAATTAGGGTTTGAGATGTCTACCATTGAGAAGGAACCGATGAGAAAGAAATTGAACAGAAAATGAAAACAGAAAGCTGTTGGGGTTTATAAAGGCATTTATATAGACAGAGATGGATAAGAATGGATGGAACAAATCGAATGGGTCGAAGTGATAACAAAGGCCCGAAAAGCCCGTTTCGTTCCCGAAACAAAAGTAGGTCATCAAATATATCAAAATAAAGGTTTTCAATATTTTTAAACTCAATGAAACTAGTTTCAAACCCTATTTCCATTGTATACAGAATTTAGATTTTAAAATCAAATTATATTCATTTAAATTCCATTAATTGATTTCTACGCGTTTCGAGCTCGCACGATCAAACTATAAATTCGATCGCTACGAAACTTGAAATCTTACAACAATTAACCATTACGGATCCGATGAAACTGGTTTTGTCGAAATTTGAGACAGTGCCCAAATGAACTAATTTTACAAGTTAATTAAATAAATTATTATTAAATTGATTTAATCACTTTTAAATTACAAACTAAATGTGCTCTATCATCATTCTTAGACAAACAGAAATTAAGAATCTTTTAAACAAAATTTTCCATATTAAATCCAAAATTTAGATATTACATTTATTTCAGCGTTCAATTACAACTGTAAAAAAAACCCAGTTTATTATATTTTAAATTCCACTAAATTCTTTTATTTTGATTTACACTCTTACTATTTAATCAACCAATACCTTATGAATATAATTAACATTAGTTTACATTTTATAACATTCATATTCTACAGTTATCATCTTAACTCATATTAACTGCAATATTTAATTACATTAATTTCAAATGGATTAAATAATAAGGTGATAAATAAAAAAAATTGTTATGCATTAGTAATTCAAACACGTTTATCAATTTGTTGTTTACAACAAAGATTATAAATAATTTACCACATAACTGATTTCATATTCTATATTAAAACCACTTCCAATTAAATAACATATAATTCCACTATCAATTCATCATTTATTGTATTCCTTATTAAACTTACAATTATTTCAATTGATTGAAATTACATTAAAACGGTTGTCAATAACATTTAATCAACATTATTAAATCATATTCTAATAATTTTTCCCATTTATAAATCATAAATTTTAATTTCTAACAATATTAAATTCCAAAGATCTTATTAATTTAATATTTTTAATTATAAAAAATACGGGTCGTTACAATCTCCTCCACTCAAAACTTTTCATCCTCGAAAAGGAACAAGAAGGAATCAAGAAATTTGATATATTATATTTAAAATAATCAACTTATAAACAATTTAACTTATATATTTAGGTTTAATAAAAGTTTGAAAATAAAACAACTTCTATGAAAAGTTTTCTAAGTCCTAAATTTACGGAATATTTCGGCAGAGTCTCCTTTGCACTGATAGGTCCGGAAAAATAATAATATCAATAATTACAATATATATATATATATATCATATTTCAATAATAAACATCCCAAACTGTAGGAAAAACAATAAAACATTGTTACGAAACCGCAATCCGAAAATGTACCTATTTGTCGGGCAAACAAAATCTATCTATGAAATCAAAAGCAATTGCTATTGCTTCCATAAAACTGTACTTCACTTACATAATCCAAAAGAGTTAAAACTATGTAAAAGAGTAATATATTAGTTGTTTCAATAAATAGCACAAGCAACACAACAATATATAATAATCATATGCAAACAAAAACAGTACAACCATTATATGCAACCAAAGAATCCATCACACATCCATAGCAATCAAAAACAAATGTTTGTCTAGGTTCAGACACTTTCCATCGTGCAAGGGTGATAAATAAACTACCAAGTGTACTTTATGCTCAATAGCCTTAGATGATTACTTAATAGATTATTCACGCAACCTTAAACAATTTGAAGTATCATTTCCCGAACTTCTTATCAGCCAAACAACATAGAATTTAATTATTATTTAAGTTTGTACGATGTACATATATCATTTGTTCACAACATCAACTTTTATCGCTTGCTTGAATACATAAATTTTACCTCCGAACTAGTATTGTTAACTCGACTACTCTAGTGCGTAGTCTGATACGGTTCCTTGATTAAAAATCTCTGTTTTCCTTGCATACCTACAAAGTATGATAGAAAACTTTAAAATCATATCAAAAATTTGTGTCAAATGTTTGTCGTCTACATCTTAATTTTCATTATCTTTTAACTCACAAGTGACAAATATCTAATTTCTTTATAGTTTAATTAAACACTTAGCCTCTAATTTCTAATTTCTCATTTTAGAAATTTCCAACTACTAAAATTCCACTTTAATTCTACAACTCAAAATCATTAATTAATAGAACATAAGAATTCAAATACCGGGTTCATTTCTAATCACTTTGAAATAATGTATACTAATATCATTTTATATATTGTTACCCGGCAGCTTGGCCCGGCTACAAGGCGATAGTTGCAGAGATTATAGTTAGATCTAGATGAGACTCGAGCCAAGGTAGGTGAGTTAAAGTGGTTCGGTCGTATAGGGTCGGCCTAGCTGGGTCGACTTAAATGGGTCTGTCGAAGGAGAGTGAGTTGAACTGGGTCGGTCAGATGTGGGTCGCTCGATCAAAGTGGCTCGGTCGTACATGGCTCGGTTTAAGAAGAAAGGAAATGCATGGCACGGTCGAGGTAGGTCATATTGCAAAAGCTTAAGAGGATCGGTATGTATGACTTGGTCAAAGGAGGGAAGACCATGTCGTTCGGTCATGGTATGAAGGATAAGGTGGGTCGGAATACATGGCTCGTTCAAAGACGAAGGTCACACATGGCTCGGTCAAAGTGGATCGGCAGGTGCCACTCGGTCAAAGGAGAAAGGTCGTGCATGGGTCGGCCAAGATGGGTCGGTCGGGCCTGGTTCGGCGCTTGTGGTTCGGCCATAATGATTTGGTGCGTATGGGTCGGCGTACGTGGGACAGTGTATCCTAAAGTGAGTCGACGAGTTACCTGGTGTTTTCTTGCTTCGAGTTCCAACACAATTTTCTTCGAGTTGTTCAAGGAGATGCTTCAAGTCATTCACAAGTAACCCTTGGTTCGGCTAGAGTGGGTCGGTGTACTTGGTTCGGACATCCTGAAGCATCACTTTTGGGCCGAGTCGTCTTGGTCATGGGCTTGCGCAGGGGATCTAGCCTGTCTTCGTCTATAAATAGAGGGGTAGGGTTACAGTTGAAGGAACCTTTTTTCGAGAACTCCAGGGAGACTCTGCCATATTCCTTACTCGCTTCTTTCCTATTCAAACTTGTATTCAAGTTGTTTGTTTACAGTTTGTATCTATACTCAAGTGATTGGAAAAGTAATAAAGATTATATTCAAAGTGGACGTAAGCAATTACATTTAACCACTATAAATCTGTTGTTCTCGTTTTTGTTGTTCTTTTTGCATTCAACTGTGTTACTTCTCTGATTTAATTTACTTTCTTCATTAATTTCTCTACACAATTCTATTCAAGGGTGTTAGTGACCAATTTTGGTGCTAACATTTTGGTGCTTTCATTGAGAAACATTTATTCTCAGGCTGTTAGGATCTACTTTGTTGCTACTGGATTGAGGAAATCCCTCGAAGGAAATCCAAGTTCATTCTCAAGAGTTCATAGATTCTACTTAGAGTTCCTATGGACAACTCTAACATGATGAGACCACGTACCAGATCCACCTCCCACAATGCCGATGCTAATGAAACCGCTAGCGTCCAGCAAGTAGGACCTAGCAATCAGCAAGCAAATGTCGATGCAGAACCCGCCATCATCCCAAACCAAGCAGAAGCTGTCACTAAGGCAGAGTTCAATGAGCTGATGAGGGAGCTCATGGAAAGTAGGAGACAGCTTAAGGAGCAGATTCAAACAAACGCCAACCTGATGACTCAGATCGCTTAACAGCAGCGTCAAAACGTGGAAGAAAGCCCTACTTCCTACTCATCATCCGACAGCTCCACTTCGTCAGATGAACACCCCAATCATAGATGCCGTAGGATTGAAACGGAACAAACTGGTGCAACAGAGCAATTGGTAATGACTCGCCAAGAGCAAACCAACAGAAATGGTCCAGATTCTTTAGTTGAAACTGTGGCCCATCAACTGCACCTGGGGAGTCTCTCCTAACCTGGAGTGGGAAACTTAGGATCTGGAGCACGCTTGGGAGCTGGTCCACCCCCTCGCCGCGGTCGTAGTGAAGCGGGTCCTCAGGATGCACACTTAGGTGATCGCTTATCGAGGAGGCACCAGTCGGTGCAATCGTGCAAGACGGATACCGACTTGCCACCTCCCATCCAGACTCCGGATATATCAGCTATGGTTAGGCAACAGATGAGGGAGAATCGGGGCTTAACCAACGATGATTGGGGCATATCGAGGAGACATGCTCCATTTACAGATACCATCCTACAAGCTAAGTACCCTCGGAAATTTAGCATGCCTACTATTCCATCTTATGAAGGGAAGACCGACCCCCGATAGCACATAGTAAGATACGAGTGGATGATAGATTTGGCTAGGGCAAATGATGCGACCGAATGCAGATGCTTCCCAATAATCCTATCCGGAATCGCTACCATGTGGTTCACCAGACTTCCCCTGCAATCGATCTCCAGGTTTGATGTGTTAGCGGCGAAGTTTGTGGAGCAGTTTAGAATCCATGTCACTCACCCAAAGGATGTGATGTCATGGTCCAGTGTGATCCAGGCTCCGGGGGAGTCGTTGAAGGATTATTTGCAAAGATTTCACGTTGCTGCTACCGAAGTTAGCAATCAGAATGACCATGCTATCCTTATGGCCGTGATGCGAGGAGTATATCCAGAATAAGAGTTTGGTGATTGGCTGGCAGGCAGACCACCAACTACCCGGGAACGCTTTTATTCAAAGGCGAACCAAATTATGAGAAGGGAAGAAGCAAGGTGGTCAAGACGGAGCATTGCGCCAAGACCCAGCAAGGAAGCGGTGTAAAGCAACATTGCGGTAAAGCAATCTGGCGAAAACTCTGGTAAGGTCCCAGTAAATGTTCAAAATAAGCCGGAGCAGTTTAAAGGATCCGGAGGAGGAAATTCTAGATGAAAGAGGGAAGTAGGAAAGTGGAAACCAAGAATCCCAACCTATAGCAAATATACGCCTCTGAATACATCTTTGGAGAATATTTATCTATCAAATTGTAATACATTCCAATACCGAAAGCCGCGCCCAAAGGAATCAACTAAGGAACAAAAGCAGACTAGAAAGTATTATCGGTTTCACGAGACCTACGGGCACAATACTGAAGAATGCAGACACCTTCATGATGCTATAGAAAAGCTGATTCGCTAGAAGAAGTTATAGTAGTTTCTTAGGAACCCACAGGAAGGCGGACATAGGTCATCCGACCCCAAGCACGGGCAAGCTTCACACCGACCTGAGGAGCCCGCTCAGACCGAAGGGAGACTGGTCATAAACACGATAATCGGTGGACCTCATCCGGTAGACAAGAGTTGGCAAGAAATGAAACGCTATGCTAGTTCCTTGAAGCATGCGGGCTTCGAATGCTGCTCGAACACAGAAGACGGGACTCCAACAAAACAGCAGCGAATGAAGACCGATGATATAGTATTCAGGAGTAGGGATGCCGATCAGGTGGAGGCACCTACCATTGACCCGATGGTTATCTCAGCTATGATCGGACCGGCGCTTGTGAGAAGAATATTAATTGATTGTGGGAGTTCTGTTAATATTATCTTCAAAAAGGCGTATGGCCAAATGAAGATGGAGGCGAAGGATCTGAAACCATCTAAAGCCCGCATTCACGGCTTTAATGGTGCACCTACTGATGTGGTAGGTTTTGTTGAATTTCCAGTTGAACTAGGAGAAGGTGAACGCAGGAGGGTACGGATCCTACCATTCATTGTTTTGGATGTTAATTCCCCGTATAATGTTTTTCTGGGCCGACCGGCCCTGGCGGAGTTTAGGGCAGCTTTGTCCCCATGGTATTTGACCTTGAAATTTCCAACGGACGGTGGATTTGGTGTAGTGCATGGTGATCAAGCGACTGGTCATGCTTGTTATATGGCTGAGCTAAGAGAGACCCAGCGAAGAGAGAAGGGAAAAGGTGTGGACAAGCCTGTCCGCATCCATGTTGCTGAAAATTGGCATATGGCGCCCGAGCCTTGGCTTGGGCAACACAATCGGATCTATAGAGACAAAGATCTAGGGATGACGATGAAGAACCCAAGGAAGCCAAGGTGGCACCGGCTGAACTGACGATTGACATTCCAATCAGCCATGATGACCCGTCATAGGTGCTTAAGATTGGATCACAGGTCAACCCCTCGATGATAGGGGATCTTACTGATTTCCTCCGAGCGAATTTAGATGTTTTCACTTGGACCCATTCTGATATGTGTGGGATTTCTCCCGCCATCACAAGTCATATGTTGAACATTGACCCAAAGTATGTGCCAGTGAAACAAAAGAGGAGAAGCATGGACCCGGAGAGGTCCGCTGCTCTCAAAGAGGAGGTGGATAAACTCAAAGCCAATGGGTTCGTCCGCGACACCCTCTATCCTGAATGGATATCTAATCCCGTACTGGTGAGGAAGGCAAACGGGAAGTGGAGGACCTATGTTGATTACTTCGACCTGAACAAGGCATGCGCTAAGGATAGTTTTCCATTGCCCATAATTGATCAGTTGGTCGACTCGACAGCAGGACATGAGTTGTTGTCATTTATGGATGCGTATTCGGGATACAATCAAATCCTGATGCACATTCCAGATCAGGAGCATACCAGTTTTTTCACGGACGTTGGACTGTACTGTTATGTAGTGATGCCTTTTAGGTTGAAGAACGCGGGGGCAACTTATCAGCGTTTGGTGAATCGGATGTCTAAAGACCAGATTGGTAGAACAATGGAAGTCTATATGGATGATATGCTCGTGAAATCACGATAGTCAAAAGACCAAATTCGAGACTTAGCAGAGATGTTTGATATACTCAGATTTTACGGAATGAAAATCAATTCTTTGAAATGTTCCTTTGGCGTTGCATCGGGGAAGTTTTTGGGTTTCATTATCAACGCACAGGAAATCGAAGCCAACCCAGAAAAGATTCAAGCTATTCGAGACATACGAGCACCCAGAACTATAAAGCAAGTACAAAGCCTGGATGGGAAAGTCGCTGCGTTGAGTCGATTTATATCTAGAGCAACCAACAAGTGTATTCCTTTCTTTGATGTGTTAAGAAAAGGGAAACGAAATTTTGAATAGACGTCGGATTGTGAGGACGCGTTCCGAGCTCTGGTGAGACACTTGGAAATGCCCCATGTTCTATCAAAGCCCATAGACCATGAAGAGTTGTATGTTTACTTGGTTGTATCCTAGCATGCCATCAGTGCAGCTTTGGTTCGTGAGGAGGACCAAATCCAAAAGCCAATGTACTATGTTAGTAAGCGCTTAACAGGGGCAGAGAGAAATTATCCTAAGATTGAGAAGCTAAATTACTGTATGGTGATTGCGTCCTTTTTGGACGGTTTAAATCGACAATAAACCACACATGTCTAACTCAAACCATTCAAAAGGGTAGATTATCAATGGGGTAAATAAGAAAAGAAAAAAAAACAAAGAATCTCGTAGCGGAATAACAAAATGTAATAATCAAATAAACAGTTCATGAAGCTGTTTTACAATTTACATTTGATTAAACAATTTTTACAGCATAATAAGAGTACAAACAATAACAGACCAATAATGTTGTAGCCGAAATTACTAATAATATAATATACCAAACTCGGTCGTCATCCTCCAGAAATAATGTCTTCAAATACTGAAATTGTGACGCCCCACCTCTATACCCACGCTAGCCAAGAACACTACGGAGTAGTGTTGTCAACTAGGGCGGAGAATAAGGCTGTTGAGGAGCGACCATCCATGTAATTGCTTATCACACGGTGGCTATAAATAATCTTCGGAAACAAACATAGAAATAAGCATAACACAAATTAGTCACAGACATCCATATCACAAAGGCGGAAAAAGATATGAATATATAACTAACACATGAAAGTGTACATAAGAGTTGTGGTCAAAAAGATCCACAATAATACAAAAGAATAGCAACACGTGCTATACCAAAAGAATACATCTATGAGTCTATATCTCAGGTGTATAAAACAAAACTGCTAATCTAAATAGTTAGCCAAAAGTCAGAGTAGCAAATCCTGGGAAGAAGTCAAGCAGAAGCACCTGTAACATCTCGGTCTGACCCGAGTATTATTTATAAGAAAATAATAAACGGATCAGTCTAGCTATAAATATCAGATGATATGGTATAAAGTAAACGACATGACATGAACATGTAATAACCATAACGTCGTACTACTATAAGTACGTAAATGATAATCAACAAGAGGTTAATCAATTTCACAAGGATCTTCTCAAAGATCCAAACCCATATGCAGGTAATGACACACAAATTCACCAATACACAAAAACTGATATCATATCAATGAAAACCACAAAAGTTGGTGAAGCTCTAAATCCAGAAATCAACACACAAAATCCAGAACAAATCCCAGAAATCAACACACGAAATCCAGAAATCACTAAAAGGGGGAAGTCCGAGCACACGGACGAGAAGCTATCTCATGGAAGCTATCCATTTAATTTTCCGAACACACGGATGGCCCGAAGGCCTTTGACACACGAACGGCCCAAAGACCATGGGGTGCAGCCCCATATATGTGAGTAGAAACATCACCCAAGTGGGGTCTAGTCTCCCTCGCAGACAAAGAGACATCGCTCAATCGCTAGTCTAAATCACAAGAATGATCGTCACGATCATAAGGAAGTGTCAATCACACCAAGCTAGTAAATATATGAGTTTAGCTTCATGTCCCATAACCACTTGCTTAACTTAAATATTTACGAACAAACTGTAGATCTTCACTAGAAAATTGTCGCAAAAGGGTTCAATCGAACAAGTCCAAGAGCTAACCGACAAAGTGAACGCAAGCGTTTCATACCACTCGTTTTACTAAGTCGTTTAAGTCGATTTCTCATCCGAGTGAAGTAAAGGCTTGTATATACTAGTAGATTGGAAATCGGTTTGAGAAAATGAACTTTTGATATTTAAAATAGTGTTGAAATCGCTTTGATGAAAGAGTTTTGATATTTACTACTAGTATTGAAACCTTCATATATCTTTAAAGTGACAAGTCATAAAGCGATTGTTGAAACAATCTATCACAAAAATTCACATTCGAAGACGTGAAAAAAATCCAAGGATATCAGCTCAAAATGCATCAAAGTGGAAGTTCTGTTGAATGCTTTTCAGATAAGATCGCCTACGTAGAGGTGTACGGGGTTCGACCTAGTGAAGCCAAGCTGGTCAAGCGACCTAAGGAAAAGTAGGTCATACGACCTAAGGGAAGACTGCCGTGCGACCTAGCAGAAGAACAAGTCGAACGACTTAGGGGAAACAGGTCAAACGACCTAAGTGCTAACTCATGAGCGACCTAACAGTGTGGCGCGACCTAATAATGAGGCGCGACCTAAGGCCTTACGACCTAAGGGAAACAAGGTCTTGCGACCTAACACCAAAGTTCCGAGCGACCTAACGATCTGAAGTGTCGAGCGACCTAAGGGTTAACTCGCGAGCGACCTAACTCATAGCCGAGCTAAACAGTGAAACGGCAAAACAGGGGCGAGCGACCTAACAGAGGTACGCGACTTAAGGTGGTTCGCGACCTAAGGGTACACGACCTAACGTGGTTCGCGACCTAAGGGGTACGCGACCTAAAACTCACGACCTAAGGGCACACGACCTAAAATTCGCAACCTAAGGAAACGCGACCTAAAACTCGCGACCTAAGACTCGCGACTTAAAACTCACGACCTAAAGGCACGCGACCTAAAACTCACGACCTAAAGGCTCACGACCTAAAGCGAACGACCTAGGCAAGCAAGCCGAGCGACCTAAGGAAGTGTGCGACCTAAGTCCAGAACGAGCTTGTGTCTGTTATCCACGCCAGAGCGACCTACGACCTAAAGTCATGCGACCTAACTCCGATCGAGCCAGTTCCGAGATAGTGCGACCTAACTCCAGGAAATTCACCAAAACACTGAAATTTGGAGTTTTTCGCCAATCCAATCCAAACCAAATGCAAATATTCATACAAATGCAATAGGGGATCATTCCCAACAGCCCAATGACATCTATAGGCAAGATGTGAGATCAAAAATCTCACCTTTTCACTAAAATGGATGAAGATGGAGATTGAAAGCAAGAAGAAGCAATCCAAAGCTTGAATCCACTATCTTCTACTTGAATTTGATGTTGAATCTCGGATTTGCAATAGAATTTAAGTTTGGAGTTTTAATTTCCACTTCCCACCACCATTTTTGATGAAGCTTGGATGTTATTTCATGAAGTGATGAAGAGAAGAGGGGGTTGGGCTGAGTTAGTGTGTGTTCAGCCCCAAACCAAAGTCCTAAGCCAAAAAGTGACGAAAATTTCACTATCTCCAAACATATCGAAGTTTACACTCAAAAAGATCGCAAACGTCATTTTGAACTCAATGGAAGTGGTCTCGAGTCCTAATTTGACCGTATGCAAAAAGTAGCTTTTCGGACCAACATCCGACCAACGATAAAATATTTAAATAAAATATTTAAATATAAAATCGATAGATATGCAGGTTGTTACAGAAATACTCAGGCTAACCCGAGCGTAAAGAAAAGATAGAACACTTGAGTCAGAACTAAAAATTCTTATGTAAGTTAAATCATCAACAAGTAAATATGAGTGTAATAGCTTCAGAGATCTTATGGGATTTACATCTCATATCCAGTGTATAACGTGCGTACAATAACTTATGAGATGTTGCGGGATTTTCCATCTCCTAAGGATCAATTAAACTATCTATATATAGTAAAAATACGCTACATATATAGTGTTTATTAGTAATGTAAAGTATTAAAATAGCATTAAGGCTTTACATTGATCCCATTAACACATTTTTAAGCATGTAGTCTATGCAAGTCCTGTAATACAACAAGTAATGTTGCTAGCCAGTGAGTCCTCTATAGGTACCATACTAAAACAAAAGGTAGTGGTTGCAGATAAGGATAAAAGTATGACAAGGCACGTGAGGCAATGCCCATGGTAGGATTCTACCAGTTTACCCTTTCTAGCCGATGATAACGCATCGTAGCTACGACCGCCCACCGAGTCCACCACCCCCAAATCAAATCAAGGTGCACCGATCAAGTCCAAAATCAATATAATAATATGAAGGATTGATGGCCCCTAAAGGTTGTGCACCCCTTGGCTAGACATAGGCTCCTGTTTTAGTCATTTCAAATTAACACAAGTGTCGGGGTCATCCATCATCGTTCTCTTTCTTCAAATTCAGCAAACGCCTCCAATTCAACCTCTACATTCTGGATAACATCCACCGCGTACACAGTTGTTAAAGTGGTTCCCATATTGACAGAGAGTATGCCAATAAGAGACCCCGGTCTCTTTAACAACCAAACGTTATTTTTCACACTGGTTGGTTCTTTTACAATTCGAAACCGATTCGTATTTGATATCAAAATATCATACTCAATTCAAAATATTCTTCATTTCAAAACCATCATATTTACTCAAAATATGTTATTTTCACTTGAAAATATCATTTCACATTCCAACGTAGGTTATAACCTCATTTAACCACATTCACATTTAAATCAACGATTTAATTATAAACATCCCAACTTTGCATGGTTTGAACTTTAGAAAATAGTTTGAATCGTTATAAATAGTTTAAAATAGCTTTATAATAGTTTAAATAGATTGAAATGGTTGATATAAAATAGTTTGAGTATTGAAAGTGGTTTACAAAGTAAAATAGTTTGGAAAATCTAAGTAATTTGAATATTAAAAAGATAGATTTTAAATAGTTTATATTAAAATAATTTATTTTGAAAATAATATAAAATTAAACCGTTTCTTTCAATTTCAGCAAATCTGGACCCATGTCCAAATTTAAAATCAATAACTTCAATTTCCAATCTTTCAATTCAATTGACTCAAATTGGATTTAATGCCAAATCAACTTGATTCCAATTTCAATTCGAAATAACTTCAATTTCCGAAACATTCGTTTTTAACTTAAAATTCGATTCAACAATCTAATTCAATGATTTATATTTCAATTCGATTCTTATTTTAAACCATCTATATTTATATCAATTTCAAGTCGAATTTCAATTTACTGATTTAAACCACTTATACTTCATTGTTCAATTTTAAGATCCCATTCTTCAAAATAATTCAATTTTCCGGATTAAAGCCTTATATCGATTATAACTTTACATTTCCAATTTAATTCTTTTAAACAGTTTCTTTTAACTAATTTCAACTTTCAAAGCTTGGATTATAAAATAATTAAATTCATATAAATCCATAATTTATTTCCTTTAAAACAATAACATTTAATCAAAATCCAAAATCAAGATTTTAGAACCATTTAATTTAACCAATCCGGTGCCTTTATATAATTTTTTACCTTATGGCCAAGTGATCGGTTATTTCAATTTTAATTATAGGTATGGATATGTCATTTCAATCCAAGTCAAAGTGTCATATGTATGTATCATTTCAACCTATTTCTTAAATTATTCGAAATAATTCAAATAACAGTTTATATGCTTTCAATTAATATATAGGGTGATAACACAGATATATATATATATATATAAACATCCAATCATCCAAAATGTCAACAAATAAACAACTATCATAATCAATTTCCAAATCAGCCAATAATTCACAACAATTTATTGGTTATCAATATGAGGTATTTAACTAGCAAATAAATCTAATATTAATTTAAATAGCAATTTGATTCAATAAATTCAATTTCAATTAAAATGTCAGTTTAAATATCAAACAACAACCAATAAAATTGTTATCACATCATAAATTTAATTCAACTACTACAAGAAGGTTTAGTATTGAGTGAGTGAGTTAAATCACTCACCTTTGAATTATAGTCGATTAAAAATCCAATAAAACCCCAAAATTCAAACAGTCTCCAAATTCAACCAAACTAGTTCTGTGTCATCCGGAATTTCGATACGAACCCAACAAAAGAAACCGCGCAACAATCCGAGTTCGTATGCAAAAGTTGCGAGGGTTAGAAGTTTGAAATTTTAAATTTATATTAAAATAAAATATAAGGGTAAATACGTAAATTACCATCCCTGCACAAACCCTAAACGAGCACGACAACCCACTGCAGCCAAACTTCACCATGCCGCTACGCCAACTCCGACTTCCTACGACCAGATCCGACCACGCCACGAGCTCCGCCGCCCCAACCTCCACCCTCGGTCAAATCACGGCCACCCACAGCACCTCCAGGCGTCCTCCGCTGCCGCCGAACTAATGGCCAATCATCATCAAATTCCAGCGACCTTGAGCACAACTACAATGATAGAACCTCATGGATGAGCACTACTCGATCCCCACTACATGCCGGTGCCCTCGAATCGTTGTATCTTCGATGCTCTACCGTCGATCGTGAAACCCTAATATGGACGGCCGAGAATGCTCGTTGATTTTTGGACAAACTGAGACTCCAATCGAAAAATGAATTGCAGATGCAGATTACGTTTTTTGAGAACTTCACAATGATATATTGTATGATAGGGTTTGAGCAGTTTGGTTTTTTGGAGTTTGATTTGGAATTATAATTAGGGTTTGAGATGTATGCCATTGAGAAGGAACAGATGAGATAGAAATTGTACGTACAGTAAATGAAAGTAGAAAGGTACTAGGTTTTATAACAGCCTATATATAGATAGAGATGGATAAGAATGGATGGAACAAATCGAATGGGTCGAAGTTGTAACAAAGACCCGAAAAACCCGTTTCGTTCCCAAAACGAAAGTAGGTCATCCAATATGAAATATAGGTTTTCAATATTTTTAAACTCGATGAAACTAGTTTCAAACCCTAATTCCATTGTATACAGAAGTTAGCTTTTAAAATCAAATTATATTCATTTAAATTCCATTAATTGATTTCTACGCATTTCGAGCTTGCATGATCAAACGATAAGTCCGATCACTACAAAACTTGAAATCCCACAACAATTAACCATTACGGATCCGATGAAACTGGTTTCGTTGATATTCGAGACAGTGCCCAAACAGACTAATTTTGCATGTTAATTAAATAAATTATTATTAAATTGATTTAACCACTTTTAAATTACCAATTAAATGTGCTCTATCATCATTCTTAGACAAACATAAATTAATAATCTTTTAAAATAAAAATTTCCATATTAAATCCAAGATTTAGATATTACATTTATTTAAGCGTTCAATTACAACTGTAATAAAACCCCAGTTTATTAAATTTTAAATTCCAGTAAATTCTTTTATTTTGATTTACACTCTTATTATTAAATCAACCAATACCTTATGAATATAATTAACATTAGTTTACATTTTATTACATTCATATTCTACAATTATCATCTTAACTCATATTAACTGTAATATTTAATTACATTAATTTCAACCCGATTATATAATAAGGTGATAAATAAATAATTTCTTATGCATTAGTAATTCAAACACGTTTATCATTTTGTTATTTACAACAAAGATTATAAATAATTTACCACATAACTGATTTCATATTCTATATTAAAACCACTTCCAATTAAATAACATATAATTCCACTATCAATTCATCATTTATTGTATTCCTTATTAAACTTACAATTATTTCAATTGATTGAAATTACATTAAAACGGTTGTCAATAACATTTAATCAACATTATTAAATCATATTTTAATAATTTTTCCCATTTATAAATCATAAATTTTAATTTCTAACAATATTAAATTCCAAAGATCTTATTAAATTTAATATTTTTAATTATCAAAAATACGGGTCGTTACAGCTCTCTTCTAGTGTTCGGCATGGAGCCGATAGATTCTTAAGAAGTATACTCCTGGATATTTATATGATCCTTATGATCGGAATGAGTTATATCTTCTTCGGTCTTTGAGTTATGTTTTTATGATCATTGTGATCGGTAGGGACTTGGTTTTCTTGGACTTTGAGTTTTTTTTTTCACGGTATGGATGATCATTGGTATCGGATCGGTATGAGTGATACTACCTTTTGTTTTCCACGGTATGAGTATGAACATTGTGATCATTATGGATTTGGTATTCTTGGATTTTGATATATTATCGTTTATTCTAGAATTTTAGGCTTTTTGACTATTCTGTTTTGTGATTTCTGTGCCTTAAGATGAATTTTGAGGATTTGTGATTTATTTGTGTTTTGTGATTGAAGCATTCTTGTGTCTTGAGATGTAATTAGAATTGGACTATATTCCTTGACTTGTTTATATATATGACACCTATATTTATCTATATGTCATATATCCTAGTATTATATCTTGTTCCCACCTTTTTTGACACTTAGAGATAGTCCGACCCGTTTATTTTATAATACTCAGATCAGGTCGAGACTTTTCAGGTTATAGGACATATAAACTTTTGGATAGTTGTGCTAGTAAGGAGATAAACTATTTGACTTTTTAGTTTATAAAATCTAGGATTTTGTGTATATATATGAGACGTAAATCTTAAGGTAGTGACTTATAATGTATGTATATTATGTGGGTCTAGTACTATATTTTGTAGACTTATAGTATGTATTGTATATGATGTTTATTATTCTGCTAGGATCTGTGATTACTATTTTATATGATATACTGTTCTGATTTTGAGAAACAGGTGTGTTTATTACTTTGAACTGAGACTGTACACGTCAAATTTTATTCTAGAGATTTACTAGAACGGTAAGTATGACGTGTCAGTGTTAGTTTAAAGTTATATTAACACATTTGGTCACCCATAACAAGCCATATTCTCCGTGTTATTAGATGACATTATTTATAATGTTTTTTTAATTGTATAGGTATAGCAGTGGGGTCGCTACATAGGTGGTCCACTTATGGGATCAGCTCCGGGTAAAAGATCTATTCGCAACTCAGTAGCTCGTTTTGGCGATAGTCCTGTAACACACTCAAAGACATCTGTAAATTCCCTTACTACAAAAACCTGATTCAACTCGTCTTCCTCCTCTATTGCACCCAACAAAGCACCAATATCAAAAATTGAATTCTCCCCTGAGTATATAATTCGGTCACTACTATTAGGGTGGTTAACCAATAATTTCCTATCTTGGAAAAATATCCTAGCATCGTATTTACTTAACCAGTCCATACCCAAAGTAATCCCAAAGCCTACGAAATCAAACACACGCAAACTACAGGCAAATACATGACCTAGTAATGTAAAATCTAAATGGTCACATCTTATCCCAAGAGTTGCATATCCTCTTTTCGGATTCACAACCCTTAAGGAAGTAACTAATTATTTGAGTTTTAGGTTAAGCTTATCTACCAAACAATGAGATATAAAAGAATGTTATGCACCAGTATCAAATGGTACTCTAACCGGTGTACAATGAATCAAAAGCTTACCTCTTATCGCAGCTTTCCCTTTCTCCTCAGCTATTGGTCTCGAGGTAGTTGGTTCCAATGCAAACACCTTCCCTTTCTCAGTTTTAGCTAGTTCCTTGCACTGGTTCTAATAATGATCTGATCACAGTTGAAGCACTTAATGTTCTTCCTCCCGATCACCTTCTTACCATCTCTAGAATGACATTTATTTACGAAATGGCCTTTCTTATCACATTTATAACATACAATCTTAGACTTTCCCTTCTTGGTAGCTCCATCCTTCTAAGCACACTTTTTATGAAAGAGCTTCCTCTTCTGATTTGGCCCATCCTGAGCCTCCACTACTTTGTTACTACCAAAAAAAGAAAGCATATCTTCATTCCTCAAAGCCATCTCCACGACTACATCACATGGATTCTTGAGATGTGGCAAAGTCTCTCTAGCAAACTCGGACTTTAACCCATGGATGAACTTCTCGTTTCTCTTAATCACTGTGTCTACAGTAGCATATTCATATCAGGACAGCTCCTTAAACCTTGTTGCATACTCCAACACAGTCATATCACTTTGCACCTATTCTGAGATCTTCCTTAATAGGGTGGACTTAGGGATCTCAAATATAAATCTTTCTTCAAACCTCATCCTAAACTCTGCCCAAGTCAAAGTCTCTTCTACTACCCGACAGTCATACTATTCCACCAGTACAACGCAGCACCTTGCAGTTTTCTGGATGCCAATCTCCTCTTTTGCTCATCGTTCAATCCAAGATCAACGAAAATGCTTTTACAATGAAGCAACCAATTCCCCACTTTAATAGCAACCTCCATTCCAATAAATGATTTCCCATCGAGTGTTGCATAGTCTCTACTCGACATAGCATAATTGTTGAAAATTGGAACTTCCTGTTTAACTCCTCCAGCATTTCCACCAACTAACCCAGCAGGAGCTCCTGCTTTCATCAATTGACAGATACATTTCTCCCATATCAACCAGTGGTGTTCCTGCACTTACATTAGCAGTTGTTTGTCGACCCGAATTTCTCCTAGTGTTGGGCCTGACATTTCCATTGGTGGTGATGCTTTCTCCATCGAGATTCACTCTTTCGTTTCCCGCCTCCATATCTTACTCCTTAAATCTGCATTCAAACCTTGGTAAGATACGGAAGAACAGTCTAAGAGAGAGGGAGGATAAAGATAAAGTGTATTCTCATATATAGCAAATACAAGTATACCATAACGTTATCCCATACTCCAACCTTATTCTCTGATTCATTTGGATTATGTTTTCAAAACCTCCTTTTAAAGTTCAAAATTCATTAGTTTTATATAAACCTATGCTCTGATACCAAGTTATAACATCCCCATTCTAAGGCCCGAAACAAATCACTACAGATGTTGCAGTCATCTATAGTATTAATTTTCGATGATAAAATATGATAATGTTAATGGTATACATGTGATATCCCGGAAATTTGGGGCAATATCAATTTAATAATCTGTTTAAATAATTAAATTGATTGATAATTTTTGATAATAAATATTTGAATTGGTTTAATAATCTAATTGAATAAATATTTACTGAGTGAATTTATCTTTTAAAAACCAATAAAATGATTTCTATTTATAATGTATATATTGTAAATAGATTTGGCTTTGGGTTGAAATTTAATAAATGAATAAAGTCTTATTTTAAATTTCTAATATATATTTTGATAATTAGAAATTATGATTTATTTAATATTAGCTTTTCAAAGTAATTTAAACAAATAATTATATGGTTTTAAGTAAGGTTAATAATAAGATTTATTTAAATATTGCTTAATAAATAAGATTTAAGAGTATATATATAGATAAGTTTAAAACACAATATTAATAGTGTATTGTTTTATTTATAGATATAAATAGACTTTAATAAAATAAGATTGTTATTTTCAAATTAAATGTGTAGTTATGTATGTATGTATATAAATTGACTTTAAATTGGATTTTTCAAATTTAATTTGAATTTAAATTAAGGATTCAAAAAGAGTGATATTTTAAATAGTTTTGGATTTTAAAATATATGTATAAGCTCTTATTTATATATATATGGTTTATTTTCTTTAAGATTTATAAATATATATAGATAAGTAATTTATAAATTAAGAAAAGGCTATTTATTTACATTTAAAATAAATACTAATAAATTAAAGAGACATGTGTAAATTTCTAAGGCTTTAATATTACATGTGTTAAGAAATTAAGATATAAGAAAGACAAGTGTCATTTTGTTCTAATTTTTCTTTTTATTAAATCATTTATACTCATAAAAACATGTTTCCACTCTCTTCCTTTCTTTCTAATCTCTATTTCTAAACTAGAATTCGTTTTCCACTTTTAAAGGCAAAACCAGAAAATAAAATTTAACATTCCTCAAACCAAAAATCCTCAAAACAATAACCTGTAATGCATTCTTCAATCTATAAACCATCAACCTGTAACCTCTCCTCAATCTGAAAACAAAGCCTGCCTGGAATTCATTTCTTTTCAACCTGGAATCAAAGCCTGTTTTCTTCAAAAATCTGAAAGCAAGCAACTGGAATCTAAAGAAAATGTCTCAACAAACTAATAACCTGCATGCAAATCTAAACAGCTAGCAATGCAAGTTTTCTAGAATGTATTCAAGTTAAAAGTTTTCAAAAAGACTGCAAATTCTTTTCAAATCTGGAGGCATGTCAAACAAGGCATCTCTGCATGCAACTGATATCCTTTCAAACTAAAGCCAGCATTCAAGTTTTTAAATCGAGTTTTAAAAGTTTCAAAAGCACTTCAGTTTTAAAGTTTAAAGCAGTTTCAAAGAGGGCTCTGTTCTTCATTTTAAAAGGTGAGTAACATTCTTATTAAAATAACTTAAGTATAATTATGGTTGCATGCTTAATTCTGTGATAAATATTGTTTTGGTGTGAATGTATATAGATGGTTCTACATATATATATATATATATATATATATATATATGTATATAGGTGTGCATGTTGTTTTGTATCAATGTGTCTCTGTTTTCTTTAATTCCAGGCTCCAGTTTTGATTTAAAATCATTACCCCATGATCTAGTCTTGATTTGGATTTAAGATTTAAACAAAATTAGTTTGTTTCATCATAAACTAAAGTTTAAAATTTAATTAAGTCCAACTTCAAACCTGAGTGCCTCTGTAAACCAAAACAACAGAGCAATGTCTATAATAGTGAAAACTCAAACCTTGTAATTCGTAAAACCAGGAGTATAAATTGATTACTTATACTAAAACTTGATTTTTAAAATATAAATCATAATTTATAGCTTAGTAATGAAGGTGCAGATCTGGTTTTAGCTATAAATGAATTTTGAGTAACTTTGTTGATCTCAGTGTATTTGGGATGTTGTCTTCTTCAATAATGATAGTGGGATGATCGAAGATATAGGGAAAATTACTGGAAATCGAATTAAAACATCGAGGAAGTAATGATTTAGGATTTGAATTTTTAACCCTAGTTTTAACTAGGTTAGAGAAAATGATCTTCACGAATTCTTCTATGGATCGAGTGCTTCAGGCTTTTGAGAGAGGGAGGCTTGGTCGATGACGATGACATGGCCGGAGTTTCAGAATGTCTGGTGGTCGGAATCTCGAAGACGAGGGATTTGCCAGGTTTTTGTCAGTGCGATGGTTTCTTGTTCCAGGTTGGGTAGGATGCTCGAATCCGAATTCGAGTAGGAATCGATGAAGTTGGGGTTTAGATCGTCTGAGGTGGTGAACGTCGACTTGTGGGGATACTCGGCGATAGTCGGAGGGAACTGATCGGACGGTGCACGTGCACGGTCGTAAATGTATCTCTGGTGAAGTCTGGGTTTTACAGGGGAGGCTACTCGAGATTTTCTCGAGTTTTGACCGAGTGATGCTCGAAGGTTTTGGAGAGGCGACTCGAAGTAATTAGATGGTCTCAAGTATTTTTAGTGGTTGCCAGGTTTTGAAAAACCCTGTCTGTTTAAAATTTAACTGAACTTAAATTTATAAGAAAGATTAAAACTGAGGGTTAAATCAAAGTTTTAATATTTGGAGTAAGGTTTAGTTTTGAATTTTAGATGGAGAAATAAATAAGTTTTATACATTTATATATGAATTTGTTAGCACCTTTTAAACTTCTTTATAAATGAGTATTTCTTTAACTTGTAAATTAAAAGAGTTTTAGAAATGTTGTTTAAAACGTTGTAAAAGATAAATTAGTATTCATTTTAAATCTAGAATTTAAAATGAAATTTAAAAGTTAATTTGAAATGGATGTCTTCAAATGTATTTAAGAATGATAATTTAACCTTTGATAAGAAAATGTTTTATCTTAAAGTAATTAGAGATTTGTGTTCATTGAATTAATTAGGAAATTTAATGGATAATTAATTTAATTGATTAATTAATCAATTGGATTAATTAAATAAGTAATTAAAGGTTTAAACTAATTTATTTATGATTAAGATAAATTAATTAGGAATGATTAATTTATAATTAAGGATTATAAATTAGAATATTAATTAATGGTTAAGAATTAATTAATAAAGTAATTAAAGATTAATTAAGTTATGGTAAACACTTAATTAATTAAATAATTAGAGATTAATTAATTGGTTATTAAGATTTATTAATTTGGAATTAATAATAACTAATCTAAGTTAATTACTTAAGAAAAGTAATTAAAGAGTTGTTAATAGTTAATGAAGGTCATTAACTTGAGATTATTTAATAATTAATTAATTAATGTGATTAATTTTAATAATTAATTAGATTAATTAATTTAAAGATAATCAATTATAGAATTTGTTTAAATGAATTACTTAATGAAAGTAATTAAGGAATTAATTACTCATTGTAATTAATTAAGTTAATTTGATTAGTTAAGTTAATTTATTAAGTTTAATTAATTTAAAATAATCAATGGATGATTTGATAAATAATTACTTAATGTAATTAATAAGGTATGATTATTTAGAGAAGTAAATAATAGATAATTACTGGAAGTAATTAATTGAATGGTGATGTATTAATGGAAGTAATTTGAGTTTAATTACTTGTGAATTAATCAAGGGATTAATTAAGAAATTAATTAAGGAATAATTAATTTAGTTAATAAAAGTAATTAAGGGGAGTTAATTACTAGATGAGATTAATCAAAGAGTGATTAATAAATGTTGTTTAATTAAAGGTTAATTACTTAATGTAATTAATTTAATTAAAGTAATTAATAATTAAAAATGTAATTAAGGGTCATTGATTAATATAATTAATAATGTAATTAAGGATTGATTAATTAAGATTAGTTAATCAATAATAAGTGATTAAAGTAATTAATTAATTGTAATTAATTAAGGATTAATGTAATTAAATATAGTTAATTAATTAATGATGTAATTAAAGATTAATTACTGAATGGTTTAAGATAATTAATTTGTGAAATTAATTAAGTATTAATTACTTAAAGTAATTAAAGGATTATTAATCAGGAATGATTAATTAAGATGGATACTTAGAGTAATGATTAATTAATTGGTTTAATTAATAATTAAGTAAGCAGGATTTATAGAATGAAGTAATTAGTTTAATTCACTTTAAATTAATTAGATGATATAAATCATTGCTTAAGGATGGATGAATGAGATTGAATGTATTTCATTGTTTGATATCTCTGATGAGATATGATTGATATATGATATGGATGTTTGGTTGAATTATAATGATAATGTGAATTATCTGTTTGGGATGATAATGTATATTATCTATTGAATTATCTATCTTTGTGTATATAGATAAGAATTGAATTGTTTTAACCTTAAAACAACTTGGCCCTTAAAAGATACGTTTTGGATTTCGATGAGACCGGGATCGGGTTTCCGTATACCGGAATTCCAGGTCTGGAGACCCGAATACCACATCGATCCAAATTTACGATAGGTCGTGAATCTCAAGTGAAGATGAAGATTCAGAGTGCAAGGGTTATTGTCGTTAACTCTGAGGGTGATTCCAAAACGAGTGTAACGAGATAATGCCTTCGGTTTCGTTCGAACCCGGAACGAACTTGTATGGATTGAATGCTTTCAGCACATCGTCAGGCGGACGATGAGCATTCTAAGTGATATGTTCTGATTAAAGGTAATCGTAACCTCAAGCCTCATCAACCGGGAATGGCTAAAACAGGGGAGGTGCAGCAAGGCTTCGTGGGTAGCACCCACTGAGAGCAAGATAGATCCCTGTCTAGAGGTCCCTTTTCTTTTTATTCGGCTTAGTGTGTGGTTGGTCGCGCCAACTACGGGGTTATCTTGTTCGGGATTATCCAGTAAGGGATGGTTCCGGCTTTGTGTTGCAGGGGAGCGGGCGTACTCCTCGGTACGGTGATCTAGGCCACGTACTGTGACGGGCGGTACCCCAGTAGCCCTGCCATTGTATGGAATCCAAACTCCAATAAGTGCCGTACGTATTAGTTGTGCCCAACTATGTTGGAATGTGAGATGTAAGCATTTCAGCTATTTCTATATTTTACTTGAAAACCCTAGACCCTATTATAATAAAATCAGATTTCCTATCAAATGTTTTGGTTAGCGTAAGGTAAAAACTTACCCATGTTTATTTGTGGGGAGTCTTACGTGATACCTTTTCTTTCTAAAGGTTTTGAAGTTAAGCAAGTTTAACCTGTTACTCACACCAGACCCATGTCTGATCCAAGTGTTTATTTCTGTTTTATAAACTCTTGGGTACTCAAATTTTTACGAGTAGCCAAGGGATTCAGGTTTAGGTTTGACGAATTGTGGAGGAGCAATGGAGCAGGAGGCTTCAGCGTTCGTAGATATAGTATTCCGCTGTATTGATATCTGTGATAGTGTCTTGTCTTGTATTTGAGTTGTAATGTCTAGACAGATGTTTATAACTGTCTAGTAAGTGATGTATATGCTGTGTAACTCTGTAAATTGTTGTATACTATGTAATAGTTTATGTTATTAATATAATTTATTCGTTCCGCTATGAGATCGTTGTTGTTGTTTCTTTCTTTCTTCTCTTCTTTTCTATTTTCTACCCCTTTCTTTCTTCATAATGATCCGACTTTCTGGGCATAGGAAGTCGGGTTGTTACATTTGGTATCAGAGCATAGGTTGAGCGAATGCCTAAGCTTTTGGTTAAGTGAATATCAGAGCACTAGGTTGAGTGAATACCTAGGTTCGGAAGGATTGTTCATTAGAGATAGGATCTGTAGCAACCTGTTGAGTCTGAGTATATATATACGAGAGCGCGTATTTGTTAGTTATATAAAATGGTTTTATATTGTGTTAATTGATCGGTTGAGTGGTATATGGATTCTGGTCAATACGAGTAGCTAACGTTATTGATAGGGATCTCTAAACACTTGGACCAGGCCAACAGACACAATATTGTTTTAAAAAGGTAGATGAAATAATTTTACCCAGATATAATTTCTATATAAAAAAGTATCATTTTAAATGTATATGGTATTTGTAATGATTGGTTGAGATGATAATAATTTATCATCCAGGATTAGGAGTCTGAGTGTTGAGGTTGGAAGTGTATTTGTCGAGACTGTAGACCTAATACCGTCTCGAGTGAACTTTGCAATTGTAAGGATTTCACAATCTCTGAAGGAAACCTGTTAAGGTTCGGAGTTTATTTTTGAAGTTTGGATCTGTCGGTTGGGCAGAAGCGAGTGATGGTATCTTGATACCTCAGGTAATAGTAGCTGTGTGATGAGACGCAGTGACTATGGATGTTCCCGAAGATGTTTTCTTTGGAACAAGTTGTGGAAGTGTGTCTGCTTCGGTGTTGTGGCTGAGTTCAGCATGGTGATTCTGTTTGGTTTGAAGTTCGAGTTTCTCGAAAAGCTTTGGTAAGGAAGTCTTGGCATCTGTGGCAGTGGTGCAGCTCGGAGTATTCTGTGTGTTGGCAGTAAGCTTTCCTGGATGAGCAGTTTTCTGAAGGTGAAGTTCAGAAGCAGCAGAGTGGATCCATTTCTTCGATGGATTGGATAATTAAGTGTAAGCTGTTCTGATTGGTAAAGAAAGAACAGTTTCTTTGCATGTTGACTGGGTTGATCGCAAAAGTGACTTGCGATAGTTTGAGTATTCTTTTGAGTTATCCGATATTTTCTGGGATGTGTTGTCCAGTCTGTGCTTGTGTTCTTCATCAGCATTCTTATCTACTCCAGATCAGAGTGGTGCAGCGGAAGCAGTTTGGCGAGTGCTCCTGTTTGTGTTTGTCTTTTCCAGAAAGGAGAAGTTAGTTCAGTCTACTGATGGTAGTAGAGTTGTGTTTTGGATTGGGTAGATCTTGAGAGGATCATTGGTTGAGTTATTTTTGTCCTATTTGTTTCTAGAAGCATCAGCGAAGGTTGAATTGTCAGTTTGGATGACTGGAGTTCGATGAATTTTACGTATCTCAGAGGGAATACGTGTTTGATCTATCTCTGGTTTTGGAACCAGCAGTTCTGGAGGATTTGGTTGTTGAGTCAGACTCATTTGTAGTCTGATATTCTATTTAGTTCTGTAGATCTAGATGAGTAGAAGCTTTATAGCTTAGTAGTATTGATTGTTTGGATTCTGTAGAGCGAGTATCCCGGTATATATTTATACTTGGGGAAACTCGAGGAGATTGTATTCAGAATTTTGTTTGGATAATTAGAATTGTTTGATTGGATGAATTGTTTGCTATGGTTGTTAGCATATGGATGATAATATATGATTGTGATTTAAATAGATTATTAAATTACCTTTGTTTTAAATTTCGGGGACGAAATTATTTTAAGGGGGGAGGAATGTGATATCCCGGAAATTTGGGGCAATATCAATTTAATAATCTGTTTAAATAATTAAATTGATTGATAATTTTTGATAATAAATATTTGAATTGGTTTAATAATCTAATTGAATAAATATTTACTGAGTGAATTTATCTTTTAAAAACCAATAAAATGATTTCTATTTATAATGTATATATTGTAAATAGATTTGGCTTTGGGTTGAAATTTAATAAATGAATAAAGTCTTATTTTAAATTTCTAATATATATTTTGATAATTAGAAATTATGATTTATTTAATATTAGCTTTTCAAAGTTATTTAAACAAATAATTATATGGTTTTAAGTAAGGTTAATAATAAGATTTATTTAAATATTGCTTAATAAATAAGATTTAAGAGTATATATATAGATAAGTTTAAAACACAATATTAATAGTGTATTGTTTTATTTATAGATATAAATAGACTTTAATAAAATAAGATTGTTATTTTCAAATTAAATGTGTAGTTATATATGTATGTATATAAATTGACTTTAAATTGGATTTTTCAAATTTAATTTGAATTTAAATTAAGGATTCAAAAAGAGTGATATTTTAAATAGTTTTGGATTTTAAAATATATGTATAAGCTCTTATTTATATATATATGGTTTATTTTCTTTAAGATTTATAAATATATATAGATAAGTAATTTATAAATTAAGAAAAGGCTATTTATTTACATTTAAAATAAATACTAATAAATTAAAGAGACATGTGTAAATTTCTAAGGCTTTAATATTACATGTGTTAAGAAATTAAGATATAAGAAAGACAAGTGTCATTTTGTTCTAATTTTTCTTTTTATTAAATCATTTATACTCATAAAAACATGTTTCCACTCTCTTCCTTTCTTTCTAATCTCCATTTCTAAACTGGAATTCGTTTTCCACTTTTAAAGGAAAAACCAGAAAATAAAATTTAACATTCCTCAAACCAAAAATCCTCAAAACAATAACCTGTAATGCATTCTTCAATCTATAAACCATCAACCTGTAACCTCTCCTCAATCTGAAAACAAAGCCTGCCTGGAATTCATTTCTTTTCAACCTGGAATCAAAGCCTGTTTTCTTCAAAAATCTGAAAGCAAGCAACTGGAATCTAAAGAAAATGTCTCAACAAACTAATAACCTGCATGCAAATCTAAACAGCTAGCAATGCAAGTTTTCTAGAATGTATTCAAGTTAAAAGTTTTCAAAAAGACTGCAAATTCTTTTCAAATCTGGAGGCATGTCAAACAAGGCATCTCTGCATGCAACTGAAATCCTTTCAAACTAAAGCCAGCATTCAAGTTTTTAAATCGAGTTTTAAAAGTTTCAAAAGCACTTCAGTTTTAAAGTTTAAAGCAGTTTCAAAGAGGGCTCTGTTCTTCATTTTAAAAGGTGAGTAACATTCTTATTAAAATAACTTAAGTATAATTATGGTTGCATGCTTAATTCTGTGATAAATATTGTTTTGGTGTGAATGTATATAGATGGTTCTACATACATATATATATATATGTATATAGGTGTGCATGTTGTTTTGTATCAATGTGTCTCTGTTTTCTTTAATTCCAGGCTCCAGTTTTGATTTAAAATCATTACCCCATGATCTAGTCTTGATTTGGATTTAAGATTTAAACAAAATTAGTTTGTTTCATCATAAACTAAAGTTTAAAATTTAATTAAGTCCAACTTCAAACCTGAGTGCCTCTGTAAACCAAAACAACAGAGCAATGTCTATAATAGTGAAAACTCAAACCTTGTAATTCGTAAAACCAGGAGTATAAATTGATTAATTATACTAAAACTTGATTTTTAAAATATAAATCATAATTTATAGCTTAGTAATGAAGGTGCAGATCTGGTTTTAGCTATAAATGAATTTTGAGTAACTTTGTTGATCTCAGTGTATTTGGGATGTTGTCTTCTTCAATAATGATAGTGGGATGATCGAAGATATAGGGAAAATTACTGGAAATTGAATTAAAACATCGAGGAAGTAATGATTTAGGATTTGAATTTTTAACCCTAGTTTTAACTAGGTTAGAGAAAATGATCTTCACGAATTCTTCTATGGATCGAGTGCTTCAGGCTTTTGAGAGAGGGAGGCTTGGTCGATTACGATGACATGGCCGGAGTTTCAGAATGTCCGGTGGTCGGAATCTCGAAGACGAGGGATTTGCCAGGTTTTGGTCAGTGCGATGGTTTCTTGTTCCAGGTTGGGTAGGATGCTCGAATCCGAATTCGAGTAGGAATCGATGAAGTTGGGGTTTAGATCGTCTGAGGTGGTGAACGTCGACTTGTGGGGATACTCGGCGATAGTCGGAGGGAACTGATCGGACGGTGCACGTGCACGGTCGTAAATGTATCTCTGGTGAAGTCTGGGTTTTACAGGGGAGGCTACTCGAGATTTTCTCGAGTTTTGACAGAGTGATGCTCGAAGGTTTTGGAGAGGCGACTCGAAGTAATTATATGGTCTCAAGTATTTTTAGTGGTTGCCAGGTTTTGAAAAACCCTGTCTGTTTAAAATTTAACTGAACTTAAATTTATAAGAAAGATTAAAACTGAGGGTTAAATCAAAGTTTTAATATTTGGAGTAAGGTTTAGTTTTGAATTTTAGATGGAGAAATAAATAAGTTTTATACATTTATATATGAATTTGTTAGCACCTTTTAAACTTCTTTATAAATGAGTATTTCTTTAACTTGTAAATTAAAAGAGTTTTAGAAATGTTGTTTAAAACGTTGTAAAAGATAAATTAGTATTCATTTTAAATCTAGAATTTAAAATGAAATTTAAAAGTTAATTTGAAATGGATGTCTTCAAATGTATTTAAGAATGATAATTTAACCTTTGATAAGAAAATGTTTTATCTTAAAGTAATTAGAGATTTGTGTTCATTGAATTAATTAGGAAATTTAATGGATAATTAATTTAATTGATTAATTAATCAATTGGATTAATTAAATAAGTAATTAAAGGTTTAAACTAATTTATTTATGATTAAGATAAATTAATTAGGAATGATTAATTTATAATTAAGGATTATAAATTAGAATATTAATTAATGGTTAAGAATTAATTAATAAAGTAATTAAAGATTAATTAAGTTATGGTAAACACTTAATTAATTAAATAATTAGAGATTAATTAATTGGTTATTAAGATTTATTAATTTGGAATTAATAATAACTAATCTAAGTTAATTACTTAAGAAAAGTAATTAAAGAGTTGTTAATAGTTAATGAAGGTCATTAACTTGAGATTATTTAATAATTAATTAATTAATGTGATTAATTTTAATAATTAATTAGATTAATTAATTTAAAGATAATCAATTATAGAATTTGTTTAAATGAATTACTTAATGAAAGTAATTAAGGAATTAATTACTCATTGTAATTAATTAAGTTAATTTGATTAGTTAAGTTAATTTATTAAGTTTAATTAATTTAAAATAATAAATGGATGATTTGATAAATAATTACTTAATGTAATTAATAAGGTATGATTATTTAGAGAAGTAAATAATAGATAATTACTGGAAGTAATTAATTGAATGGTGATGTATTAATGGAAGTAATTTGAGTTTAATTACTTGTGAATTAATCAAGGGATTAATTAAGAAATTAATTAAGGAATAATTAATTTAGTTAATAAAAGTAATTAAGGGGAGTTAATTACTAGATGAGATTAATCAAAGAGTGATTAATAAATGTTGTTTAATTAAAGGTTAATTACTTAATGTAATTAATTTAATTAAAGTAATTAATAATTAAAAATGTAATTAAGGGTCATTGATTAATATAATTAATAATGTAATTAAGGATTGATTAATTAAGATTAGTTAATCAATAATAAGTGATTAAAGTAATTAATTAATTGTAATTAATTAAGGATTAATGTAATTAAATATAGTTAATTAATTAATGATGTAATTAAAGATTAATTACTGAATGGTTTAAGATAATTAATTTGTGAAATTAATTAAGTATTAATTACTTAAAGTAATTAAAGGATTATTAATCAGGAATGATTAATTAAGATGGATACTTAGAGTAATGATTAATTAATTGGTTTAATTAATAATTAAGTAAGCAGGATTTATAGAATGAAGTAATTAGTTTAATTCACTTTAAATTAATTAGATGATATAAATCATTGCTTAAGGATGGATGAATGAGATTGAATGTATTTCATTGTTTGATATCTCTGATGAGATATGATTGATATATGATATGGATGTTTGGTTGAATTATAATGATAATGTGAATTATCTGTTTGGGATGATAATGTAGATTATCTATTGAATTATCTATCTTTGTGTATATAGATAAGAATTGAATTGTTTTAACCTTAAAACAACTTGGCCCTTAAAAGATACGTTTTGGATTTCGATGAGACCGGGATCGGGTTTCCGTATACCGGAATTCCAGGTCTGGAGACCCGAATACCACATCGATCCAAATTTACGATAGGTCGTGAATCTCAAGTGAAGATGAAGATTCAGAGTGCAAGGGTTATTGTCGTTAACTCTTAGGGTGATTCCAAAACGAGTGTAACGAGATAATGCCTTCGGTTTCGTTCGAACCCGGAACGAACTTGTATGGATTGAATGCTTTCAGCACATCGTCAGGCGGACGATGAGCATTCTAAGTGATATGTTCTGATTAAAGGTAATCGTAACCTCAAGCCTCATCAACCGGGAATGGCTAAAACAGGGGAGGTGCAGCAAGGCTTCGTGGGTAGCACCCACTGAGAGCAAGATAGATCCCTGTCTAGAGGTCCCTTTTCTTTTTATACGGCTTAGTGTGTGGTTGGTCGCGCCAACTACGGGGTTATCTTGTTCGGGATTATCCAGTAAGGGATGGTTCCGGCTTTGTGTTGCAGGGGAGCGGGCGTACTCCTCGGTACGGTGATCTAGGCCACGTACTGTGACGGGCGGTACCCCAGTAGCCCTGCCATTGTATGGAATCCAAACTCCAATAAGTGCCGTACGTATTAGTTGTGCCCAACTATGTTGGAATGTGAGATGTAAGCATTTCAGCTATTTCTATATTTTACTTGAAAACCCTAGACCCTATTATAATAAAATCAGATTTCCTATCAAATGTTTTGGTTAGCGTAAGGTAAAAACTTACCCATGTTTATTTGTGGGGAGTCTTACGTGATACCTTTTCTTTCTAAAGGTTTTGAAGTTAAGCAAGTTTAACCTGTTACTCACACCAGACCCATGTCTGACCCAAGTGTTTATTTCTGTTTTATAAACTCTTGGGTACTCAAATTTTTACGAGTAGCCAAGGGATTCAGGTTTAGGTTTGACGAATTGTGGAGGAGCAATGGAGCAGGAGGCTTCAGCGTTCGTAGATATAGTATTCCGCTGTATTGATATCTGTGATAGTGTCTTGTCTTGTATTTGAGTTGTAATGTCTAGACAGATGTTTATAACTGTCTAGTAAGTGATGTATATGCTGTGTAACTCTGTAAATTGTTGTATACTATGTAATAGTTTATGTTATTAATATAATTTATTCGTTCCGCTGTGAGATCGTTGTTGTTGTTTCTTTCTTTCTTCTCTTCTTTTCTATTTTCTACCCCTTTCTTTCTTCATAATGATCCGACTTTCTGGGCATAGGAAGTCGGGTTGTTACAATACATATATTAGAAGCACAAGAATATGAAATATTTCAATACAGTTTCAAATCAACTTTTACATTTCATTCCAAATGCAATATTTCATATTTATTACATAATCCCAAAATGTTGTTCATGTTCAGATAAATATAATTATTACAAAATACGCCAAGAGTGACATATGAAGATGCCCCCTTGGATGATTAGAGTTACTAAATAGATAGTTATAACATCTGTCATTACATACAACAATCACAGTGGAATAGATAAATAGATAATCTCCTACATAGCTAATCTTCGCTTCCTTCATGTTTTCAAAACCTTTATTTGCCAAACCTACTAACCTAAAAACCTTAACTTTCAATCCACTCATATTTAATTTTGAGCACCCGATAGTTTAAGGGGAAACATAAACTTCAAGTCGGACAAAAAGCCTAGTGTGAATAATAGTATGTCATCTCGATTTATTGATACTAAGTGAGACCATTTCGCATAGCGGAATGGGTTTTCCCCTCACTAATATCCTTTAAAAGATTATGTAACAACCCGGGATTTGCATTACCAATTAATAAATAAAAGTTAGGATTTTTATTTATTTTAATGAAGCATAAAAGGATTTGGAATAACAAAAATTTATTTGAAAAAGGCTATTTTAATTAAATGGGAAATATGGGATTTAAAATGAGGATAAAATGTTATTTTTGGAAAGTTAAATATTTTTGGAGAGATTTTTAAACGGGTTTGGATAAGAAAAATGAGTTTTATAAACATATATGAACACTTAGACTAAATTTTGGAAATATGTAAATAACTCTCTTCTTATTGGGTTACTAAACCTAGCCCAATAACCCACCCTAAACCTCCTCTATAAATTATCTCAAACTCTCCTAACCTCATTCATTCATCCCTAATCAAAACCCTAATCATTTCCTAAAGCTTCTTAACAAAAATGGCCTCTATCTTCATCTCCTTCTAGTTTTAGCTTATGCAAGTCATTCTATGCAAAGGTAATGCAAATACCCACCTCAAATCAGTTTTTATATCTTTCTAATTTCTGAAATTTATTTGGTAATACATGTTTTATGTGTTTTTTTGATCTTATAGCCTCCTAATCATCTTTTGCTAATTTGGGTTGATACTATAGTAGTCTTTGTTGCTTTCTAGAGAGGTATATTGCTAAAATCCTCTTCTAATATGTGTTTAATCATCTTTTGATTTCGGTAATCAGTTAGTAACACATGTTTTATTATGTAACATGTGAATCATAGCTCTTTGATCATCTTTGCTTTCTTTTTGGGGTGTGCACATAAGGTGCTTGTAATATATGCTAGCTGAAATTATAATTAGTTTATTGATGTTAGTAAATTAGGCATATCTCATTCATCTTAAATCGGAATTAATAATTTCTTGATGTTTTGGAAAGCTTATTCTATAGCCTATAACTTTTATGTTTTGTGCTTTGCCTAATTTTGAGGTTTGAATGGTCGAAATCATGTTTCTTTGTCTCTGACCTGACAACAAACTACATGGTTGAGAAAATAAAAACCTGAAATTGATTTGGCCATAAGTTACTCGTTTCTTATCCAAATCTAATAATTTTGGATGTTCTGGAAAGCATAGATTTAGGGATAAAATTTTCATGTTTTGAGTTTCAGGAAATTTCGAAGTTAATTTCGTCAAAACTGTGCATTCTTACCACTGCCCGAGAGCACAACGACAGTGATATAGAATTTAGATCTGAGAATTGTTTTAGTCATAGAATTTTTATCCCCGATCGGAATTTGACGATCTTGGTCATTCCGGAAAGCTTAGAAACTAAGCTACAACTTTTATTTTATTCATCTTGTCAGAACTGGAAGTTTACTATGCCAAAATTGTGGTTTTTCATCTCCGGTCTGTTAGTGCATATCTACAGGCCTTAGTCTCTTTGCTCTCGTTGTTTTCAGCGCAGAACCCCGACTTTGCGATGCCATACCGGGCTCATCCTTTATCGGATTTCATTGTTTTTGGTCTCGGATTTCAACGTTCCTAAAAAATTTCATGCCATTCGGATTCAGTTTGCTGGTCCGAATAATTTTCCAAACTTGGGTTCGCGTCAGTTTTGGACTATTTTCCAACACTTGAATATTTTCAGTGATTTTCTGGTTTTATCGATTTCTTTGAGATTTGTCTCTGGATTTCATACATGGGCCTTATAAAAAGGTTTTAAAAGGATTTTTCACTGCGAAATGGCTTTCAAAATTATTATATAATATTATTTTTAATTAGTAAACTATTTACTCCATAATAGGAGAGTTTTCAAAAGCCGTTTTAAAGTGTTCTCAAAATCAATTATAAATCCGTTTCGAATCATTATTTTCTATAATAAAAATCTCACACTCACTTTTAGCACGTCGAGCGAAGTGGAAAGGTGCTTAAACGGTTAGGAAATCTCCGGCCTATGGAACCGTGTGTATTTTCTTTCCGGTTAATCTCCGACCTATTCGATTGATCGTTTTGACCTTTGGGTCTAGTTTACCGATGATACGAGGTGGACTTTTTATTGTTTGGAATATGAGCTTGCTATTGGTTAGTAAACCGTTTAGTGCGAACGTGGGGTATGGGACTCATTGTTAACACTTTACGGGTTCCTCTCCAAGAAGTTTGTGACACATTAGCCTCTGGGCAGCCAGTACTGGACCTTTGGGTCACCACGCCTCTGGGCAACCGTCTCTGGACACCTGTTCTATGGAGCAGTTACTTTTTCGGCGTGTGCCTCTGGGCCTTTATCCTTCTGGGAAGGATCTTGCCATCTCGCGCGTTCCGCATCTGTGCGAGTGATCGATCACAACTCTACAGTACTTGGCAATAACGACTCCGGTCGGTGCACGTGCTATACTTGTATTATCTGATGATTTTTATATCCATTCGAGTACCGCCATTCGGTGTTGGTTCTATGGAACCATACGATGTAAGTGCGATTACCTTGTGGATCCACAGTGTCTCTGGACACTGCTTTTCAGTGTTTGATTTCATTGACTTTTCAGTATATCCCCATTGCTCTTGGAGCATCGATCTTTGCTTGGGCATTGATTACAGACTCTGGTCACACATGGGATTATTGCCTATGGGCAATTTTATATAACTTTGGCTATGCCGATGATATGAGGCGATTTTATTTATTCAACACTTTGGTGCTGATATTCTCTTTGGAGATTTTTACTGTCGATTGATGATTAGGGACCGTCATTATATTCATGTGGTCCAAAATACTCTTCTCTTAGGAAAAGTATTGTTTTATTTATGTACCGCATTATTATATATCTCAGTTATTACTGATTGTTTAGCTAGCCTGACCCGAGTGTTTTCGCTCGGGTCAGACCGAGTTGTTTCAGGTTAGGTCTCTGGACTTAGCTTCTGTGCTTCCGCTTGGACATTATCTGCTATGCTGATAGATAGCGCTTTTATTTGTCCACTATTCCGCTACTCTGTTATTATTCAGACTTTGATATGTACATATTTTTGACTCACATGTGTGGGCAGTGGCTTTGTACCCACTTATAGTATTTGGGTCTGTATTGACGATGTATTGTTCTGGGATTTTATATCTGTTATGTGATTCTGTTCTATGATGTTTTATCATTTATTACTATGCTTGTTCTGATAGGTCTTTAGCCATTGTAATTTCGTTATGAATATTTATTAAATATGTCGAACCACATGAAAAAAATATAAATACCATCCTTTCGACGTATTCAATAGATAGTTATAGCTTGATTACAAATGGTCGCTTCCACTATACTCTATTCTCCGCTTTAATAGACAATATTACTCCCGTAATACTCTTTGTTACAGTGGGTCTCAGAGTGGGGCGTTACAGATTATCCTTTGCAAATCAAATTCCTGCAACCAAACTGCTTATAATAAACAATATAAATAATAATATGCATGCATTTAACACAGGTGATCAATGGACTGCCTTTCCCAACATTATAGTTTTATCAGGCTGACTATAAACCTATGACTGACTCGGGCCTACTAGACTTAATAAATTTTCTAACTTACTATTAGAGAAAAACTGGAAGGTCAGTCCATAACTTACTACTGCTAGGGTCACTGATCTTAATGGTTTTGCGGGCTCACCAATAACCTATCTCATATATATATATATTTCTTTCTGTGCATAATCTACTTTTAGTCTTACACGTGACAAAGCCCCACACACTAGAATTTTGGACTTATATTAGCTAGGTTCTACTAGCTAAAGTATAAGGCGCGACCCTACACCAGCCATGTCTGGTTTTCTAATCTTTGAGTCGTTCTTTTAGAAAAATTCTAGGTCGACTACCTCATCTATATTTCCTTGAAAACAGTTCTTTGTAAATGATTTAACACTTGAAATCATAATTAAAATAAGGAAATTATAAGCCTTTACTTAACAAAATATTAATGCCATGATATATGCTTTTTATAAAACTACTTTGATAAGGTTCAATGTCATTTGAGGTCATCGTCTATCAAAACCATATGCCAAAAGGCCAAAACAATATAGAGCCTTTATATTAATAGAAGTGGCAGGGGTATAGCCGAAGAGGGTCTTCACCCTACTTTAAAATAATTTAAAACCCCTTAACTTTTAAAACATTAGTCCATAAGGCCGAAGTCATTCACTTTGCACTTCTCATAGTGTCGAAGTCGAAGAGCTTAAGTTTGTATAATTTAAACCTTTAAAAGGATAGAGTCGAATTCATTAGTTTCGGCATCACTGCCTTAGAGAAAATAGTGGCCTCATTAGTGCCGAAGTCATTAGGAGCGGCATCACTACCTGCTTCAAAACAGTTAAAAGGATTAAAGTCGGATTCATATAAACGATGCACTATATGCTGCCAAAGTCATAAGTAGTGGCATTATGCCTATAGGGTCGAAGGGGTCTCTTCGAAAGCACTGGAGTCGACAACATTATAAAAATGTATTGGCATAAACAAGTGTGGTATCAACCTCTTCTAAGTCCATTACGCGACTATATTGTATGTCTTCGCACTTCATCTCAGTCTGATCCGTTCCACACTAACTATGCTTGGTGTCATATGTATCACACTGGATCAATGATGAAGAGCATAGGGGCAGAGACATGAGCGTGGTATCATAACCTTCGAAGTGGTAGAGCCGTAATTAAAGTGAAAACTGTTTTTTCTTTAAAAGTAGTTTCTTTTCACCAAGCCTCAATTATTTATCAAAATACTATTGGATAATAGGTTCTATACCTAAAATCTTTTTAGAAAACTCCCAAGAAGTAGTTTTATTATTTCTAAAGCAATTAACAAATTCCACAATTTATAATAATACCTTAATAATTAATTAAGCATTTCTAGCTTAAATAAATTATATTACATCATAAACACTTGGGAAAAATCTCCAAAAATCACAATGAATCCTTTTAATTATACTCTTCTCCATATAAAAATTTCAAGGCGGAAAACAAAATTTAATTATTTTTAATAATTGAAACTCAAAATAAACCCTTTTCTCAACTTAGAGAATTCATAATAATTCATACTTGCTTGGAAAATTATGAAATTAAAATCCTACTTCTAAAATAATGTTTCTAACATTATACTAAAATTTCAAGTCATTTGGGCATTATATGATAGGCTTTCCAACTCAAACATATCACTAAATAACATATTTAAACTCTAGAAAATCACCAGTAAGCATATAATCATTCAAATCTTTAAAACATGGCATAATAATTGCAAAAGAAACGGATTTACAATTAAAACCAAAATTGTCACATAAAAACGTGAGATACATAGTTACTATTCACTTTGAATGGATTAAGAAGGTTGAGATTTGTATTTAGTTAAATTCCCTTAAGCTTTTTCTTGATTTTCCTTAGCTTTTTCTTCCACTTGAAACCTTAGCAATGCCAGCCTATACTTCTTTTGATTTGTGAAAGTGTAAAAAGAGTAAGTGAGAAAGGTGGTATGGATTTGTATTAGGAAATATAACCCTTTTCTTATTTTACCCTTAGCATGTTTGCTTCTTCTTAATGGAGTTTAATTCTCTTCGTTATTTCATTCATTATGGTATGACCCCTTACTAAGTATCAAATCCCAATCTCATTAACCTTTTACATTATTTTATTTAATTTTCCCAATTAAATATTCTAAATTATGTTAGTTAAGATAAGGGTTGTTACACTAAGGTAGATACCATTGGCTATTCTAAACTGTAAGAACTTGTCACCTTGTACTAATGTCTTTCAAATCTATAATCAGTAAAAGGTACAGTGGACGTAGGCCAGAGATTGTCAAACCACTTTAAAAATCTTTTTGTTCTCTTTGATTTTGATATATTTTCTACTAGGTTTCTATTATTCTATAGGGGTTTTGGTATTGTGCCATTTTTGATGTCAATGCCTGTGGTTCTCCAAATTTTGTGCAATATCCTATATCTAGAGGCCAAAGCTAAGCGCTATAGATGCTGCAGTCATCTATAGTATTAACTTTTGTTGACAAAATACGGCAATGCTAATGGTATCCATAATATCAGAAGCACTTGAATATGAACAAAATCATAGATTTCAAAAACAACATTTTACCGATTACATTTCAAAATAATGATTCATATCCAAGTTACATAATCTCATAACATTTCCCAGCTAAAGATCAATTATAATCATTACAAAAATACACCAAGAGCGATATATGACGATGCCTCCTTGGTTGACCAGAGTCAATATAGTTACATTTGACTTAATACACACAGCAGAAATAAATAAAATAAACTGCAACTCCAATTAGCTATATGACAGCCACCTGCTCGTCTTTGGATGCTTTATTCGCCAAAATAACAAAAACCTGAAAACCACCACCCTCACCCTACTCAAATCGATTTTGAGCACCCGAGAGTTTAAGGGGAAAACAAAGACTTGGAGTTGGACATAAAGCCTGGTGTGAATACTATTATACATCTCGGTTATATTATGTTAAGTGAGACCACGCCGCTTAGTGAAATGGGTTTCCCCTCACTAACATCCTTTAAAACATATTTTTCGCAAATCTTTTCCTGCAACCAAAACTGGTTAAAATCTATGAAGCATTTTTATGTAAACATACATATCAGATAGTAAATGAACTATCTGTTCAAACATCATAGTTTCGTTGGCTGACTCGGGACTACCAGACAATATATCAAAAAAATTCTAACATCTGTTAGACACTCCTCTTCTGGACGGTCTGTCCTTACCTATCTGTTAAATACTTCTTTTCTAGACGATATGTCCCTAACTTAACATCTTCCAGGGTTACCTGATCCTAATGGTTTTGCGGGCTCACCAATAACCTATTTGTATACAAACATATATTCCTTTCTGTATATAGTCATAATTTTAGTCTTACCTGTGACAAAGCCCTACACACTAGAATTTTGGACTAAATTAGCTGGGGCTAATAGCTAATGTATAGGGCATGACCCTATACTAGTCTCATTTGGTATTCTAATATCTGAGTCATTTTACTTGGGGATCCCTTCCCATAATTTTCCTTGAAAACCTTTATAAAATGATTTAAAACCTTTAAATCAAACTCAACAAGGAAAATCTATATATATTCTATGCTTTACTTAAAATCACCTTGTCATGTTATATATATACATATGTATATGTATATGTGTGTGTGTATATATATACTCAAATCTTATTTGATGAAAACATTTAAACCTTTGAAAGTCCCCCTTTCAAATCTATTGAAAGTACCTCTTTCGAAACCATTGAAAGTGCCTCTTTCTAAACCACGTAAAACCCTTTATTTAACCTAGACCGAAAGGCCAAAATCTTCCTTTCGAAACCATTCTCAAAACCCTTTCGAAACCACTGAAAACCTTCCTTTCAAAAGCTTTAAAAACCTTAGGCATCTTTCTTTTAAAACCTTTAAATATTTCCTTTCGAAACCTTAGGAAAACCTTTCCTTTTAATCCTTTCGAAACAACCAGAAAAATCTTCCCTTTTGACTCCTTCGAAACCATTATAAATCATTTCTTCAAAACCTTTTGAAATCATTGGAAAACCACCCCTTCGAAACCTTCATTTAAAACCCTTTTGAAAGCATTAAAATACTAAACCTTTCGAAATCTTTTGGGTTCAATTTAAAACATGTGGAAATCTTTCGGAACCATTCAAATATGTACTCCTTCAAAACCTTTGAAAACCGTTTCGGTTGAAATCATTTGAATTATGCCTTCAAGTAGAGCAAAAGGATTAGAAACCCATTAAAGTCAAAAGCATTCCTTTCGAAATCATTCCTAAGTAAAAAAGTGATGGTGTTGAAACCATCCTTTCGAAAGCAATGGAGAAGTGGTCAAGTTTTATAAGCAAAACAAAGAAAAACAACTCTTTCGAAACCCTTCTGAGTCAAAAGGTAGAAAAAGGCAGTCAAGGGTTTTGACCCAATCGAAAGCATTTATTTAAAAACAAAGGCGCAACCTAATTGAAACCATTTTTTAAATCCATTTGACCTAGTCGAAAGCTAACAAGTCGAAAGCTACTTAGTTGAAAGCAAGCAAGCGCATTTTCATTTAAAAGCAAAGTAATGCTTCAACCCTTTCGGAACCCCTGATTTCGACTTTATACCTTCCACCTATATCCAATTCACTACATACCAGTTCCCTGATACCATGTGCATTGGTTTCGACAGTGTCGGGGGCGAAGGTAAGGAGGCGGAACCTGGTGCCAAAAGCATCGAAACAGTGAAAAACATGTTTATTTGTTCTTTTAAACTATTTCTTTATACTTAACCTGCCTTGTTTGTCAAATTATGATTGATTGTAAGTTTCTCTTTCCTAAATTACTGCCGACTTTCCAAAAATAACAAATTGAATTATTTTACAAAATACCCCTTCTCCTTTTTATAAATATAAAAAACATTTAAGTCCCATACGTTAAATAATTTTATATATCCATTAAAACAATTAGGAAAATTCTACAAAAATTCCTGAAAATCACTTTTTGTATGTTTTCTAACATATATTAGTTTCAGACCCAAACCAATTATTATTTAACCGTAAATAATTTAACCCAAAATAACATTTTCTTCACTAGAAAATTCATATAAAATCCACATAAATTCTGAAAATTAAAACCCATCTCTAAAATATCATTTCTGATCAATATAAAAATTCACTAGGTATTTGGATGTCATTTAATAGTGTTTTCATATCAAAACATGTCATAAATTCTTTATAAACAACCATAAATCATCAACAAGTATATATAATCATTCCATCATTCAAAAACATGGCAAACCATTGCAAATAAGTTCGGATTCAACTTAAAACCGAAAACAATAGGAAATTTGAGATGTAGTCATTATTCACCTTATCTTTGATTTAGGATATGAGATTTGGTCTTGATTTATATAGCATAAGCTTCTTCCCCTTGAAAACTTGTTTTGCTTCTCTTTTCTTCCTAATGGTGGCCGACCTTAACTTGAGTTTTTGATTTGAGAAAATAAAATGAACGTGTGTGTTATGTCCTAAGGGTTTAGGGTATAAGAAGGCTCTCTTATTTATTTTACCCCTCTCTTATTTCCAAACACTTAAGTCTTTATTTCTTTACTTCATTTTAATTCATGTTTAAGATGGGCACGGCTACCCCTTATTAAATCACAAATCTCAATCCATTAATCCACTTACATTTTTTTTATTTATCTAATTAAATATTCTAAATAATGTTATAAAAAATATGGGGTGTTACAAACTCCCCTCCTTAAAGAATTTCGTCCTTGAAATTACGATAAGGAACACAAAAAATCAATTAAAGAGGTAGAACATACCATCAAACTAGTCAGGATAAGCATCTCTAATCCTGCTTTCAGTCTCCCAAGTATAGTCTCTAGCATTGTCGCTCCACTGGACTTTTACTAATCTGACTGTCTTGTTCCTTAACTTCTTCTCATCTCTCCTGACTATATGGATAGGCTTCCTAACTATAGTAAAGTCTGGTTCCACTACTAAATCCTCTAACAAAGTCGGTGCTATAGTAGTATCTGGATCCCTAACACACTTCCTTAGATGAGATGCATGAAAAACATCGTTGACTTCTGCCAAATTGCTCGGTAACTCGACTCTATATGCGAGTTTCCCGGTCCTCTCAACAAAGGTCCAACGAATCTTGATGCTAACTTTCCTGATTTCCCGAATCTAATCACACCCTTAATTGGTGAAACCTTAACGAAAACCTGATCTCCAACTGAGAACTCTAAATCTTTCCGTCTTTTATCTACATAAATCTTCTGCCTAGACTGAGCATCCTTCGTCCTAGCTCGAATGACCTCAATCTTTTGGGCAGCTTCTCTAACCAAATCTGGACCAAGAACCAACCTATCCCCGTTATCCAACCAACAAATGGGAGATTTACATGGCCTTCCATACAAAGCTTCAAACGGTGTCATCCTAATACTAGTCTGAGAACTGTTATTATACGAAAAATCGACTAAATGTAGATGGTCTTTCCATGATCTCCCGAGATCTAGTACACAAGCTCTTAACAAATCCTCCAAGATTTTGTTAACACTTTCCGTTTGCCTATTTGTCTGCGAATGGTAAGCGATACTCATCTTGAGCTTGGTTCCCAAAACTTTCTATAGACTCTTCCAGAACTCGCTAGTGAATAAGGATCTCTATCGCTTACTATGCTACTAGGAATTCCATGCAGTCTAACTTACATTCTTCATAAACAACTTTGCTAGAATGGGTGCCGTTCTGGTTGACTTAACTGGAATGAAATGGGCGCTCTTGGTCAATCTATCCACTACAACCCATATACTTTCATTTCCTCTATTCGACCTTGGCAACCTGTCAATAAAATCCATAGAAATAGAATCCCACTACCATATCGGAATATCTAATGGCTGAAGCAACCCACTCAACTTCTGATGTTCGGCTTTCACCTGTTGGCAGTTCAAACATAGCTCCACCCATAAGCCCATATTTCACTTCATATCTTCAAAGAAGAAACTTCTCTTCATATACCGATACATCTTAGTTCCTCCTGGATGAATAGTGAACTTCGAATGATGGCATTCCTCCAAGACTTCTTTCCTTATGTTTCATACACTCGGAACACATAATCTCCCTTTCTTTCTCAACCATCCATTCTTGTCAAGACTGAAATCCTTTAAGTCATCACTCTCGGTTCCATCTCTTAACTTCCTGATCTATTCAGCTAAAACTGGATCCTCCTCCTGTTTAGAAGCAATATTTTTGATCATCACTGGTCGAACTTCCAAACAAGATAACACCACGGTTTCTCCGCTAGACCCAGCCTCAGATCTCCACTGCACTCTGCAATCTGTCAGTGCTTTCAAATCTTTCCACTCAGCAATCATTGCCAACACTGCATTTTGATGCTTTATGCTAAGTGCGTCTGCAACTTTGTTGCCTTTCCCTGGTGTGTACTCAACCCCAAATTCATAAGCAGCAATAATCTCCAACCATCTTTGTTGTCTCATCTTTAGCTCCTTCTGAGAGAACAAATACTTCAGGGACTTATGATCTATATATAGCTCGAACCTCTCTCCCAAAAGGTAATGTCTCCACACCTTCAACGCAAAAACCACTACAGCCAATTAAAAATCATGCATCAGATATCTGACCTCATGCGGTCTAAGCTGTCTAGAAGCATAGGTAATCACTTTATCTTTCTGCATCAGCATAGCTCCCAATCCTGTTCCACACGCAATAGTATAAACCACCAAATCCCGATTCCCTTTCAGAACAACCAACACCGGTGCATGGGTCAATAAGTGTTTCAAAATCTGGAACGCTTCCTCACACTTATCGGTCCACACAAGCTTCATATCCTTTCTCGTTAGCTTGGTCATCGGTGCTGCTATCCGCAAAAAATCCTTAACGAACCTCCGATAATAACTAGCTAATCTAAGGAAACTCTTTATCTCGGTCACTGTTTTGGGCCTCTTCTAACTATTCACCGCTTCAATCTTAGTCGGATCTACTGACAACCCTTTCTCTAAGACTACATGACCAAGAAAATTCACTTCTTTCTTCCAAAAATGACATTTCGAAAACTTTGCCTTCAGCTGATGCTACCTCAGTGTCTCAAGCACCACTCTAAGATGAACTTCATGCTCTCTTTCATCCATAGAGTATATCAAGATATAATCTATAAAAATCAATACGAACCTATCCAAGTGCTCTTGGAAAACTTGGTTCATCAAATCCACAAAGAATGTCGGCGCGTTAGTTAGTCTAAACGGCATAACTAACTATTCGTACGATCCATATCTGGTCCTAAACGCCGTCAAAGGTATACTATCCTCTGCTACTCTGAGCTGATGGAAACCTGTCGCCAAATCCAATTGGAAAAATATATTGGCTCCACTCAACTGGTCGAACAAATCGTCAATCCTCGGTAATGGATATCGGTTCTTTATCGTTTTCTCATTTAACTTATGATAATCGATACATAGCTTTAACGATCCATCCAGTTTCTAACACTGCGGCTGCTCCCCAAGTTGAACTATTCGGCCTGATAAAACTCTTGCTTTCCAAATCCATTAACTGCACTTTCAACTCCCTCTTCTCTGTAGGGGTCATCCTGCTTGGCGGCCTACTCACCGGTTCTGCTCCCGGAACCAAATCTATCTGAAACTCAATGGCTCATTTTGGTGACAATCCTACTACAGGCTCAAAGACATCCGCGAATTCTCTAACCACGAAAACTTGATTCAGCTCATTTTCCAACTCCATAACACCCAACAAAGCATTCACCTCACCGCTAGAACCCTCTACGGTATAAAGTATCACGTTGCTACTATCAGGGTGTCTAAGTGATATTTTCCAATCTTGGTAAAATATCCTAGCATCATACCCACTTAACCAATCCATACCAAGAATAATTCTGAACCCCACAAAGTCAAACACATGCAAACTGCAAATAAAAGTATAACCTAACAAGTCAAACTCTAACTGGTCACATCTCAACCCTAGAGTTACATACCCTCCTATTGGATTCGCAACTCATAAGGAAGTAACTAAATATGTGGGTTCTAGTTTAAGCTTATCAATCAAACATCTAGATATACAAGAATGCGATGCACCAATATCAAATAGGACACTAATAGACATACCATGAACCTGAAGCGTACCCCCAAAACTGCCTTTCCTTTCTCTTGTGTTGTCGGCTTCGAAACAGCAGGCTCCAATGCACACACCTTGACCTTCCAATCCTTAGCAGGCTCGTTGCATTGATTCTTATAGTGGCTTATCTGATCACAGTTGAAGCGTTTGATGTTCTTCTTTCTGATCACTTCTTTAGCCTTCTAAGTACGACACTCATTGGCGAAATGCCCCTTCTTGTCGCACTTGAAACAAACCACCTCAGACTTCCCCCTCTTTGCTGCTCCACCCTTTTAAGCACCCTTCTTCTGAAAGAACTTCCTCTTTTGACCTTGCCCAACCTGGACCCCCTTCACCTTACCCTTCTCCTGACACGCAAGCATCTCCTTATGCCTCAAAGCCATCTCCACAGCCACATCATAGGGATCTCTAATATGCGGTAAGGTAGCTCTGGTCAACTCAAGCTTCAATCCCCTGATAAACTTCTCATTCCTCTTCATCATTGTATCAACAATGGCATTACCATATCTAGCCAACTCTTCAAACCTGCTGGCATACTCCAAAACAGTCACCTCTCCCTGTTCTAGCTTCGCAAACTTCCTGATCAAAATAGATTGCGCCATCACCGACATGAACCTCTCTTGGAACCTCCTCTAAAACTCTGCCCATGTCATAGTCTCCTCATCCACTGCCACAGTCACACTATTGCACCCAAAAAAAAGCAGCTCCCTGAAGCTGTCTTGATGCCAACCTCCGCTTCTGCTCATCATTGAGCCTCAAGTCTGCAAATATTCTCTCATAGTGCAACAACCAGTTTTTTACCTCAATAGCATCCTCGGTTCCAAAAATAGCTTCCCTTTAAGCTTAGCATAATCTCCACTCAACTTAGCATAGTCATTGGCAACCGGAGCTTCCTGAACTCCTCCTCCCATTACTCCAGCAGCAACTCCTACTTGCATTATATTCATGAACAACTGATACATAGCTTCCATTCCAATTGGCAGGACTCCAACACCCACATTCTTTGCTTGTGCCTGACCTTGGGTCCTCCTCACATTAGGTCTGGAATTCCCATCGGTGCACTCCCCTCCTGGGTTAAATCTTCCTCTTCAACCATCCATATCTCTATTCAAACCTCATAAGATAAAGAAAAATAACCTAACAAAGATAGGAGACTAGAGATAAAGCGTATACTTATATATAGAAAATACAAGTTCGTTACAATAGTGTTATCACATACCTCAATCTTACTCTAATTCCTTAGGATTATGTTTTAAAAACCATTTTTAGTTTAAAGTCTTTCATAAACCTATGCTCTGATACCAAGTTGTAGCATCCCATATCTGGAGGCCAAAGCTAAGCGCTGCAGATGCTGCAGTCATCTATAGTATTAACTTCTGGTGACAAAATACGGTAATGCTAATGGTATCTATAAAATCAGAAGCACTTGAATATGAACAAAATCACATATTTCAAAAACAACATTTTGTTGAATACAATTCAAAACAATGATTCATATCCAAGTTACATAATCCCTTAACGTTTCTCGGGTAAAGATCAATTATAATCATTGAAAAAATACGCCAAGAGCGACATATGACGATGCCCCCTTGGTTGACCAGAGTCAATATAGTCATATTTGGCTTAATACACACAACGGAAATAAATAGAATAAACTACAACTCCTAATTAGCTATCCGACAGCCACCTGCTCATCTCCGGAAGCTTTATTCGCCAAAATAACAAAAACCTGAAAACCTCATCCCTCAGCCTACTCAAATCGATTTGAGCACCCGAGAGTTTAAGGGAAAAACAAAATCTTCGAGTCGAACATAAAGCCTGGTGTAAATAATACTATGCATCTCGGTTATATTATGTTAAGTGAAACCATGCCTTTAAAACATATTTTTTGCAAATCTTTTCCAGCAACCAAAACTGGTTAAAATCTGTAAAGCATTTTTATGTAAACATACATATCAGGTAATAAATGAACTATCTGTTCAAATATCATAGTTTAGTTTGGCTAACTATTAACCTTTGGATGACTTGGGCGTACCAGAAAATATATCAAAATTTATCTAACATCTGTTAGACGCTCCTCTTATGGATGGTCTATCCTTAATTATCTGTTAAATACTTCTCTTCTGGACGATCTGTCCCTAACTTAACATCTTCCAAGGTCACTTGATCCTAATGGTTTTGCGGGCTCATCAATAACCTATCTGTATACAAACATATATTCCTTTCTATGTGTGATCATAATTTTAGTCTTACCTATGACAAAACCCAACACACTGGAATTTGGACTAAATTAGCTAGGGCTAATAGCTAATGTATAGGACGCGACCCTATACCGGTCCTATTAGGTATTCTAATATCTAAGTTATTTTACTTGAGGATCACTTCCCATAATTTTCCTTGAAAACCTTTTCAAAAGGATTTAAAACCTTTAAATTAAACTCAACAAGGGAAATATATATATATATATTCTATGCTTTACTCAAAATCACCTTGTCATGTTATACACACACACACAAACAACTCAAATCTTAGTTGATGAAAACATTTAAACCTTTGAAAGTCCCTCTTCCAAAACCATTGAAAGTACCTCTTTCTAAACCACGTAAAACCCTTTATTTAACCTAGGCCGAAAGGCCAAAACCTTCCTTTCGAAACCATTCTCAAAACCCTTTCAAAACCACTGAAAACATTCCTTTCGAAAGCTTTAAAAAACTTAGACGTCTTTCTTTTAAAAACTTTAAGCATTGCCTTCCGAAACCTTAGGAAAACCTTTCCTTTTAATCCTTTTGAAACAACCAGAAAAATCTTCCCTTTCGACTCCTTCGAAACCATTGGAAATCCTTTCTTCAAAGCCTTTCAAAATCATTGGGGAACCACCCCTTCGAAACCTTCATTTAAAACCCTTTTGAAATCATTAAAACACTAAAACTTTCAAAAGCCTTTGGATTCGGTTTAAAACATGTAGGAATCTTTCGAAACCATTCAAAAAATTACTCCTTCGAAACCTTTGAAAACCGTTTCGGTCGAAATCATTTGGATTATGCCTTCAAATAGAGAAAAAGGATCAGAAACCCATTAAAGTCGAAATAATTCCTTTTGAAATCATTCCTAAGTAAAGAAGTGATGGTGTCAAAACGATCCTTTTGAAAGCATTGGAGAAGTGGTCAAGTTTTAAAAGCAAAACAAAGCAAAACAACTCTTTCGAAACCCATCTGAGTCGAAAGGTAGAAAAAGGCAGTCAATGGTTTCGACCCAGTCGAAAGCATTTATTTAAAAACAAAGGCGCAACCCAATCAAAACCATTTCTTTTAATCCATTAGACCTAGTCGAAAGCCAACCAAGTCGAAAGCTACTTAGTCGAAAGCAAGCAGGCGCATTTTCATTTAAAAGCAAAGTAATGCTTCAATCCATTTGGAACCCCTGATTCAACTCTATACCTTCTGCCTATATCCAATTCACTACGTACCAGTTCCATGATACCATGTCCATTGGTTTCGACATTGTCAGAGGCGAAGGTAAGGAGGCGGAACCAGGTGTCGAAAGCATCGAAACAAGGAAAACCATGTTTATTTGTCCTTTTAAACTATTTCTTTGTGCCTAACCTGCCTTGTTTGTCAAATTATAATTGGTTGTAAGTTTCTCTTTTCTAAAGTACTGCCGACATTCCAGAAATAACAAATTGAATTATTTTACAAAATACCCCTTCTCCTTTTTATAAATATATAAAACATTTAAGTCCCCTACGTTAAATAATTTTATATATCCATTAAAACACTTATGAAAATTCTACAAAAATTCCTGAAAATCACTTTTTATATGTTTTCTAACATATATTAGTTTCAGACCCAAACCAATTATTATTTAACCGTAAATAATTTAACCCAAAATAACATTTTCTTCACTAGAAAATTCATATAAAATCCACATAAATTCTAAAAATTCTAAAAATTAAAACCCATCTCTAAAATATCATTTTTGATCTATATAAAAATTCAAAAGGCGTTTGGATGTCATTTAATAGGGTTTTCATATCAAAACATGTCATAAATTCTTTATGAATAACCATAAAGCATCAAAAAGTATATATAATCATTCCATCATTCAAAAACATGGCAAACCATTGCAAATAAGTTCGGATTCAACTTAAAATCGAAAACAATAGGAAATTTGAGATGTAGTCATTATTCACATTAGCATTGATTTAGGATATGAGATTTGGTCTTGATTTAAATAGCTTAAGCTTCTTCCCCTTGAAAACTTGTTTTGCTTCTCTTTTCTTCCTAATGGTGGTCGACCTTAACTTGAGTTTTTGATTTGAGAAAATAAAATGAACGTGTGTGTTATTTCCTAAGGGTTTAGGGTATAAGAAGGCTCTCTTTCTTATTTTACCCTTCCCTTGTTTCCTAACACTTAACATTATTTCTTTAGTTCATTTTAATTCATGGTTTAAGACGGGAATGGCTACCCCTTATTAAATCGCAAATCTCAATCCATTAATCCACTTACATTATTATATTTAATTTATCTAATTAAATATTCTAAATAATGTTATCAAAAATATAGGGTGTTACAAACTCCACTCCTTAAAGAATTTCATCCTCGAAATTACGATAATGCACACAACAAATCAATCAAAGAGGTAGAACATACCATCAAACAAGTCAGGATAAGCATCTCTAATCCTACTTTCAGTCTTCTAAGTACAGTCTCTAGCATCGTCGCTCCACTGGACTTTCACTAATCTGACTGTCTTGTTCCTTAACTTCTTGTCAACTCTCCCGACTGTCTGGATAGGCTTCCTAACTATAGTCAAGTCTGGTTCCACTACTAAATCCTCTAACACAGTCGGTGCTATGAAACCTTGTGCCGAAAGCATCGAAACAATGAAAAACATGTTTATTTATCCTTTTAAACTATTTCTTTGTACCAAACCTACCTTGTTTGTCAAATTGTGATTGTTTGCACGTTTCTCTTTTCTAAAAGTACTGCCAACTTTCTAGAAATAACAAATTGAATTATTTTACAAAATACCCCTTCTCCTTTTTATAAATATATAAGTTATTTAAGTCTCATACCTTGAATAATTTTATATATCCATTAAAACGCTTAGGAAATTTCTATAAAAATTCCTGAAAAACTCTTTTTATATGTTTTCTAACATATATTAATTTCAGACCCAAACCAGTTATTATTTAACAGTAAATAATTTATAACCCGAAATAACATTATCTTCACTAGAAAATTCGTGTAAAATCTACAAAAATTCAGAAAATTCTGAAAATTAAAACCCATCTCTAAAATATCGTTTATGGTCTATATAAAAATTAGTAAGGCATTTGGATGTCGCTTAATAGGGTTTTCATATCAAAACATGTCATAAATTATTTACGAACAACCATAAATCATCAACAAGTATATATAATCATTCCATCATTCAAAAACATGGCAAACCATTGCATATAAGTTCGGATTCAACTTAAAACTGAAAACAATAAGAAATTTGAGATGTAGTCATTATTCACCTTAGCTTTGATTTAGGATATGAGATTTGGTCTTGATTTAAATAGCTTAAGCTTCTTTCCCTTGAAAACTTGTTTTGCATCTCTTTTCTTCCTAATGGTGGCCGGCCTTAACTTGAGTTTTTGATTTGAGAAAATAAAATGAACGTGTGTGTTATTTCCTGAGGGTTTAGGGTATAAGAAGGCTTTCTTTCCTATTTTACCCTTCCCTTATTTCCTAACACTTAACTCTTTGTTTCTTTAGTTCATTTTAATTCATGGTTTAAGATGGGCATGGCTACCCCTTATTAAATCATAAATCTCAACTCATTAATCCACTTACATTATTTTATTTAACTTATCTAATTAAATATTCTAAATAATGTTATCAAAAATATGGGGTGTTACATTTTTCCATCTAAGTGATATCAAATCGTGGAACTCTACACAGACTTCGATTTGCTGCTGGTTTCATCGAATTTCATAAAGAAACGAGTGAGATATTGATTTTTGAAGTTTGAAAAGAGAAGAGGGAAAATAGACAGAGAAATGAATTTGTGAAGATGAAATAAGAAAACTGTGCGAGAGTTTTCTTTTGTATTTGGGAGAAGTCAATGACTATCTCAAATGTAACTTTCAAATTTTAGAGCCAAAGCCCGATTAAAAACCTGAAACCCATATACGCTCATATCTCCTTCATACAACCTCTATTTTGAATAAGTTTATCCATTGCGCGGATTAGAAAAATGAGCCGATTGTAATGGCGCAAGTCCCGTGTCAAATTTCAAGTTGGAAAAATGACTATTTTGTGCCTCCAATATCTAAATTGATTAATTCATCATTTAAAATACCAATATTATTTTTGTGTGTGTATGTATATATATATAAGGTTCAATGACATTTTTTATCTCTCCTTTGTTACTCTTTATTTTAACCACAAGTTTTAATTTATTTAATAGCATGACATGGCTATAGAGAGAAAATTCAAATATTTAAGGGTGCTACTCTATACGCCCAACAATACACTTCCTAATGCCACTTAAAGAAATAATAAAAGGATAAGAAAAAAACACTTCAAACACCCACCATTGTAGTTAACTCAAAATATTTAGATTTCTACAAACTTTAAAGAGAATCGCATTTTGAATATATTTATCAAGTTAAGAAATTGCTTCTTTGTAGGTCAAATTTCCCATATTTTTTATTTTTATCACTTGGAAATATATTTCAAATGAAACCATCTAACATTATCATATATTAAAGTTCAAAAATTATCAGATTAAGTATAATTTTTAAAAGAAATTTGAATAATTGGAAATTTGTAGAAAAATTGGTTGGAGTTGATAAGATTTGGATTTGCAATTGTTGCTTATGGTTATATTTTTAAGAAGATGAGAGAATGAATGCTTTTTTTTAAATAAAGAAAATAATATGTAGATGTAATTGGGGGAGAGAAGCATTTTTCAAAGTATTGATGGATGAAGAAAGATGCGGGTGAGAGAAGGAGAATAGTTAGTGTATACAATAGCATCCATATTTAATTTGAACTTGTGGTAAAAAAAATGAAAGCCAAAGAAAGGCTAGAAAATTGGGTGCCACTAAACCTTCCTCTTTATACACACACGTACATACATATGTATGTATATATGTACGTACGTACATGTACATATAAGGAAATTTCAACTGCAACCATTTTTTGTAGCACCCTTATTTTTTACCATAGAATTTTGTTATTATCTTTATTTCTATTAAGTATATTTGAACTGCATGGATTATTATATTCTACGATTTTATTATATAGAAGTGAACCATATTTTTTTTAACCACAAATGATGTGGTAATAAAAATAAGTCAACTTTAAAGAACTGATTTTATTTCCAGTAAAAGAAATTTACGCCTTCGTTATTTTCCGATGTATCTCTCCTTTATTCTCGCTATAGCGTTTTGCACCTCTATCGCTATATAATTGTTAAGAGCCTTAACTACACAGTCGTTAACCTAATGCATGTTGGCGAATGTTAAAGTGTAAATCGGTGTTTTTCCCCATTGAAAAATTTGTTTATTGAGATCAAATCTTCAAGATATTCATAGCTGGAGTCATTATCTGCCATTATTTTTGTACGGTAGGAGAGAGTGAAGAAAAAAAGAAGTGAATTGTAGCTAATAAATTGATTTATGTTCGCTTATATAGGTAAGGGAAAATTATAGCTGTCTGGAAACCCGAAAAATCTGAAATCCGTCCGCATCTGAAAAGCGGTTAAATATCCGTTATCCAGAAAAAAGGATGCGGATGCGGATGCGGATACGAAGACATCCACATTCAAAAATTATCCGTCCGGTTTTTATCAAGATTATAGTTCAAATTATATGTACTTTAGTGCAGTGAAACTATTTATTATCATCACATTTGTTACTTTTTAACACTTCTATAATCAATGAGATTGAAAAATATTTATGTTAAATTAAATTTTTCTTTTTATAATTCTTGATTTATCGGTCGTTAGCAGATAGGATAATTATTCGATATCCGTCTGTTTGCACAAAAAATGGGCAAACACCTCCAAGTCGTATGATTTAGTTGATTTTATGTTGTTTTTAGTGATCTGGGTGATTTATGCAAATATGTAAAAAGCAGGACTAAACTGTAAAAGACACACAGATTTATAGTGGTTCAGCCAGAATGTGCCTACGTCCACTTTATATATTATTTCTCCTTTCTTGTTCAAATTACAAGTACAAAGCTTTGATACCAGTATACGAAAGTTGTTTGAAAGTTATGTCCGTGCTTGAGCTCTCAAACTTGTCTACCATTATTGTACCCCTGCCCCTCTATTTATAGAGTTAGGCTGGGGGTAGGGGTCTTGGATGTATATAGCTGCTGGTGGGCCTGGGCTGATGCAATCTGGCCTGGTAAAGTTGGTTCGGTAGTACGTTGGTTCAGTGGAGGTTGATTCGGTGGGGGTTAGTCCGGTAGTAAGTGGGTTCGGCAGTAAGTGGCCCGGTGGTGGCTTCCCTTGCCTCTGGTTCGACAGTGGGTGGAGGTAGCTGATTCGGTAGTGGATGGTTCGGTGGTAGTGGAGTAAGGGTTGGTTCGGCTAGACAGTTGGTCTCGGGAGTGGACTGGTTCAGTACCAGTGGTCTTGGGAGTGGACTGGTTCAGTGATGCATGGCTCGGTGGTGGTGGAAACACACCCAACATTTGCCCCCCAAAGTGGGGGCATATGCCAGCATATGTCTCACTTTGTTTTAGGTCATTCGGTTTCAAGTGTCGAACCGGTTCGGTCGTCCATATTTGCCTATAAGTATGGGCTTCACGCCTCTGTTCACCCTTCATCGTTTGAGATAGCCGAATCAACCGAGTACCGAATCAAACTTAATTGCCGAACCAGGTGAGTTTTCTCCTGCCGAATGAACTTTTATGACTGGGCTACCGAATGTGATCGTTGAGCATGAGTGTCGAACGAATTCTTGGCCTTGAACTCCCGAATGACCATGGGGAGTACGATTGCCGAATGAGTTCTTAGCCCTGAGCCTCCGAATGAACTTTTATGACTGGGAATACCGAACGAGACCTGGAGTTTAAATGCCAAATGAACCTTGAGCCTTTTATGTTTCGAATTACAAATGAAATTCTAGATTGTACGCACTTGCTTGTTTATATCTCTACATCCCTCGTTCTAACAACGTGTTTTCTCGTGTTGTAGATAATGTCTCATAAAGTAGAAACCCGTTCCGACAAGAAGAAATCTAAGGACCAAGGAGAGTCCTCCATAGTGCCCCCAGTTCAGGCAGCACCAGAATGACATGGACCATCCCCGAGATCGCTAGTAGACGGGTATGGTCCACAAGAGCTCCTGAACTCACCGCCTGATTGTTTTCCCAGCTCCCTCAAAGATGAGCAGCTTGATGTCATCTCTTGCTCTTTTGGGATCGACAGAGCACACATGTTGTTGCTGGGGGAAGGAGTGATGCCATATAATCCCCCTGAAGGATATTTCGCTTATAGTAGGTACCATTGTATGTGTGGGGCCATTCCCCCGATTAATGCTTGGATAGTCAGCTTCATTACCTACTTGAAGGTGGCTCCATTCCAGCTTCAGCCTAACTCCTATGCCATCTTGGTGAGCCTGTTTGTTATCTTCCAGAGGAGATACGGGCGTCCTTCTTCCAACCGGGAAATCCGGTATCTGTACAACATGAGAGGCTACAAGAAGGGGTCTCCGTATATTAGCTTGGAGTCGGCCGTGTCCTTCAAGCCAGTCCTGGATTTATATTCAAAGTTCAGCATGTTCAAAAAGGAATGGTTTTTCATCAAGGATGACTCTGTTTCTATCCGTTGCTTCACCTCTGGCTGTAAGTTGAAGCTTATTTATGATTTCATTCTGACTGCAATGCTTCTTCTTATGTGTTTTTATTTCTTGCTAGCGACAGGTGGCTTTGCGGTCGTGGAGAACGATCGCCTGGTTCAGATGGCTGCGGAAATAGAGGCCATTTCGGGAAGGGATAGGTCGGCTTCTTACTTGATCAGGAACGCTACACTTTTGGGGCACAACCTAATTCTACCACATCAGTCCATGGTCAAGCAGAGAGACACGGCGGAGGAGAGGGCTTCCAATGCTAAAGGAGGGGCTACGGCGAAGAGCAGCAAAAGGAGACCCTTCTCGATACATCCAGTCGCCGGGGGGAAGAAACTCAAGAAGCCCGATGGACCCTCCCCCAGCACATGTTCAGATGTTCCGGAGGAGGAAAATGTGGAGGAGGAAAGAAACGAGGATGAAGGAGGTGAGGCGGAGAGCGGAAGTGGTAGAGAAGGTGACGGTGATCGTCACGGCGATGATGGTGGCGAAGGACAGAGCGGTGATGGCACCGGGGCTTTACCTCCTGGGCAAGCAGGCATGATTCAAGAGTGGACAGATGACGCTCTCCGCCAAGCCTTCGAAGGGTTGGAGGAAGGACCAGCTTTGGCGGAGAAGCCCAAAAAAGCTGGTAAGGCCGGGACTGGTGCCGATTTATCTTCCAGGAGTGCTTCCACTGAGGCAACTTCTGCGATCCAAGGTGAATTTTTGACTCCTGCAGACTTTTTTACTCTTCTTAACTTGACATATTTCTTGAATTACAGTTCAATGCATGCTTGTGACACCTGGTTTTCATTCCAGGAGCGGGCAAAGCAGTCAAGACCTCAGATGTTCTATACCGCCTTGATCAATATAAGTTCTTCAAAGCTTCTACTAAACCGAAGCCTCCGACCAACCGCTCCAGGGATGTAGTCGGCTATCGTCCTCTTCTTAGGGTCATTGAAGAGGGCATTCAGAAGAAGAAGAGGAGTCGCTCCTTGTTCGAACCTTCACCTGGTCCTCAGCCCCCACTCCAGCCTCTTCACGATATCACGGAGGGGGATACTGAGTTCATACCTTCTCCGCATCCATCTGAAAATCCTACCGTTACCCCGATAGATCATCCTGGCTTGGCTCGTAATCCGTTTGCAGGTCATCCAGATCTGGACTCGGCCTCTCAAGATATCTCCTTCGACGAGGTTACTGGTGAACACCTTCTCCCTTGCAATCCTATGGTACGGGTGCTTGACGAGGCTAAGTCCTTGGACCTTGATTTGCTTACCACTCGGGTTGTAACTCTGGGGGATGAAGCTAAGGCGAACATCGACCGGGTCGCCGAGGAAACCAAGAAGCTGATGGGACATCATGCCCGATTGGTCAAGGCTGGGGAGGAAATCGGGAGCGCCAATATTCGACTGTGGTTAATGGTTTCTGACCAGGCTAAACAACTTGTTGATCAAGCCATCCAGATTTCTCAGCATGAGGCTGCATCTAGGCAATTAAAGAAGACTATGGAAGAGGTCAGCAGGGCAGAGTTGCGAAAAATGGAAGCCGCCTATAAGGAACGGATTGACATGGCTATAGCAACGGTGGATGAGGTTCGGAAAGCGGATCTCGAGCGGGTAGAGGAGTTATCCGGGAGGCTTGAAGCTGCAGAGCTGGCTCAAACCAAACTAAAGGATGAGATGGAGGTGATGAGGAAATCCCTTCAGGCTGACCGCTCGCGATACCGATTGGAGAGGGATGCTGCCGTTGCAAAGCTATTGGCTTCTGAGGTCCGAATGAGGGAGTTCGAGGAGAACGAGGGGATGATGGATGAGATGCTCCAGGATATGTACTTCCGTACTTGGAAACAGGGTAACTTATCCTGGATGGATGATTATCCCCGAGTTATGGCCAGGATTTATCTCAGGGCTCTGGAGGAGGCCAAGGCTGATGCGGATAAGGAGGGTGGCGAGGTCTTCGGAATGGATGTGGTTACGGCCCAGTTCACCAAGGAGGAGAAGGTGGCGGTGAAGGAGGGCATGCAGCTGCTTGCTGCTGAGGAGGTAGGTGTGCAAGTAGAGGATGATGATCGAGATGATCAAGGAGCAGATGCTGGTAAGTCCTCCCCTTTAGTCTTTCCGTTAACTTGGTTGCTTATCACTAATGAATTCTCTCCTTGATCGGACAGGCGGTCAACAGGATAAGGGTAAAGCTCCGATGCAGCCGGCTCCTTGACTTGACCTGGATATCTTTTTGCTTACTGAACATTGTTGTATATGTTAGTCTCAAAATAGTAACATAACTTTTAGGTTGTAATTATGTCACTTGTAATAAACAACATTATTTTTGGCGTGTAATTTTTTAACTTAAGCTGATTCTGTCGTATTTGAATGCTTTTGTTATTTTGACATGTTGTATAAGAAATATAGCTATGCACATGCCTGCGATTCAATTGTGTTTGACGCCAAGTTCTTGCTTAAAGTACAATTTCATATCTTGCAATGTTAATGTGATGTGTGAATAAATTATAGCTACGTATTTATACACGAAAGAAGAAAATACCGCCCTTCGTATTTTACTTGTAGATGGCAGCTTTGAATGTCTTGTGTGAGTGAGTATGGAATGCGGCCTAGTGTCCCGTGTGAGTTCCCACTCCCATTAGCGAATGTCTCATATTCTGTGTCATGTACTTTAGGGATCGTTATAGAGGATAGGAGAAATGTTTTTTAAATAAAATTGAAATATGAGAAATAGTAAAACTTCCAATCACGGAAGGCCTTCGATGTGCTTAAGTTCGTGGAAAACGGGCTTTGTAGTCACTTTCCCTAGCTGTGGGTCTTGGAGACATTTGTCACCCATCTTACGCCTATGCGGGGAGTTAATCATTTTTACCACAGCCGTACTTAAGACGCATCAGAGCCGAGATCACGCACAGTAACTACCCGGGCCATTATGGCCCGTAATCGTGGGTATTATTCGATTTACTGTGGCCGGCTAGCGTGGGTGCCAATCGTCAACCGTGAACTACCCCTGGCTGGCCACACCTTATGTTGGGGCTTAAAGTAGGTTCACAGTTGCCGGCGAGTCGAACGCCGTAATGAGCTGCCTTGGCTATAGTCGGCCTTCTCAGTGGCTTATAATCGGCTCATTACAGTTGGCTTTGAGGGCCGTCACGAGCAATGAGTTAACCCGCAGCAGAAGGATGCCGGAGCAAAAGTGTCTCATTGGCGAGGGCATAGATTCGTATAGTACCTGTTAGGTCTTGTCCAGGAGAAGTCGCGCTGTGGAGCGCCTTGAATGGAAATGCTATTACACAGGATTTTGTTCAACAGAAAAGGATAAAGTTAACAAGCAGCCAAGACATAAAGGAACAAGTTAAAAAGAAACAAGTTTTTTAAAGTGGTTCGGCACGAAAATGCCTACGTCCACTGATTCTCTTTGTTAATTCACTTCATATGGGCAGTACAAGTTAAGAAAAGTATCGACGAAGGTGTTGGATGTTCCATGCCCTCTGGAACACCTCCCCGTCCACGGTTGACAAAATATAAGATCCATTGTGGAGATCTTTATGAATTACATATGGTCCGTCCCACATTGGATCTAGCGCTCCGAGGCGTGGGAAGATTCGCTTGAGGACAAGATCTCCTTTTTGTAAGCTACGATGCTTGACTTTGGAGTTGTATTGCATTGCCACTTTTTGCTTGTGAGCTGCTGCTTTGAGGGCTGCATCATTTCTTCTTTCCTCAATTAGATCCAAAGACATGTGGAGGAGCTCTTCGTTCTCTTCTGGTTTATAGTGGATCCTACGGTGGGAAGGCACTATAGTTTCAACTGGGAGCATAGCCTCCGATCCGTATGCCAAAGAGAAAGGAGTATCCCCCGTTGACGTTCTGAAAGATGTGCGATAAGCCCACAGTGCCGTAGGGAGTTCATCAACCCAAGCGCCTTTTGACTTTTCGAGTTTCTTTTTTATTAGAGTTTTGAGAATTTTGTTGACGGCTTCGACTTGTCCGTTTGCCTGGGGATAAGCTACGGATGAGAAGCTCTTGTGAATCCCATGCTCTTGGCACCCGTTGGCGAACTCCTCGCTATCAAACTGAAGTCCATTGTCCGATATGATTTTGAATGGGACTCCGTACCTGCATAGAACATTTTTGATCAAGAAGTTAATAACTTTTGCTGAAGATACTTTATTTAGGAGTTCTGCTTCCACCCATTTGGTGAAATAGTCGACTGCCACTATAGCATATTTGGCCCCGCCTCGGCCCATTGGTAGTTCGCCAATCAAGTCAATTCCCCATACTGCAAAGGGCCAAGGGCTGGTCATTTGAGTAATCTCATTTGTTGGTAGCCGCGGAATCTTAGCAAACTTCTGACATCTGTCACATTTTCTGATGAAATCTAAGGCGTCCTTGCTTAAGATGGGCCAGAAATATCCATATCGGAGTATCTTTTTTGCCAAAGTCTACCCTCCAGTGTGATCTCCGCAGCTTCCTTGATGGATGTTGGATAAGATTTCCTTGGCTTCCCTTCCAGCGACACACCTTAATAAGGGGTTAGAGAAGCCGCGTCGATAAAGGGTGCCCTCTTGCATTGTGTAGCGAGAAGCTTTCCTTAAGATTTTCTTGACTTCGTTACGCCCATTGGGTAGTGTGCCACTTTGTAAGTAGTCTCGGATGGGAGTCATCCAAGTTGCTTCTTCGGTTGCAGCTATCAGATTCACTTGCTCAAAATTTGGGGTCAGTTGCTTTGAGATGGCTACTGCTCCGGAAATAGCGCTGTCTCTCATACTAGCTTGCTTCACCAATTCGTCGGCCTCTTGGTTCTCTTCTCGAGGGATGTGTTTGATTAAATAGTGATCCAATCGATTGAGAAGCAACTTGGTCTTCTTTAAATATGCTATGAGTCGTTCTTCTCGAGCCTAGAATTCTCCTAGTATTTGATTTACAATAAGTTGAGAATCGCTATGAAGACACAAAGAATTGGCTCCGATTTCTAAGGCAAGTTCTAATCCAGCTATCACTGCCTCATATTCTGCATCGTTGTTGGTGGCAGCGAATTCCAACCTTATAGCATAGTGTAGCTTACTTCCCCTGGGGGTGATTATTACCACACCTGCCCCCCGAGCCTTGTTCGTTTGACGCACCATCCATAAAGAGATTCCACTTGATGTCTTCTGCTATTTCCGATTGCTCCTTACCTTCGTTGGTAGTGAATTCGGCACTGAAATCGGCCATGGCTTGTCCCTTGATGGCGGTGCGAGGATGGTAGGTGATATCATATTGACTTAGTTCAATGCACCATTTAAGTAGTTGCCCAGAAGTGTCGGGACGATGGAGTACCTGCCTTAGTGGTTGATCGGTCAGAACTCTGATGGAATGGGACTGGAAATAGTGACGTAGTTTCCGTGATGTGATTAGTAAACAGTACGCTAGTTTCTCAAGTTTAGGATATCTGGCTTCCGCCCCTGTAAACCTCTTGCTTACAAAGTATACTGGCCGCTGCGTGCGTTTGTCTTCTCTCACCAATGCGGCGCTTAGAGCATGAGATGACACAGCAAGGTATAGGTATAGCTCTTCGCCTTTGTTCGGAGTTGAGAGTACCGGTGGTCTCTGGAGGTGTTCGATTAAGTTAAGGAAAGTTGTTAAGCATTCGTCAGTCCATTCGAATTTTCCTCTCTCTTTCTTTAGAGCTTCGAAGAAGGAGAGGCATTTGTCAGTCGCTTTAGAGATGAATCTGCTTAGGGCGGCCACCTTCCCATTTAGGCTTTGCATTTCCTTTCGGGTAGAAGGTATCCTGATATCTTTCAGAGCTCGGACTTGTTCAGGGTTTGCTTCAATTCCTCTGGAATGGATGATGAATCCTAGAAACTTTCCTGATGATACTCTGAAGGAGCACTTTAGAGGATTCAGCTTCATTCCATATTGGCGAAGTACTTGAAACATTTCATCTAGGTGGCTTACGTGATCGTCGGCTCCCCTTGACTTTACCAGCATGTCATCCACATAAACTTCCATAGTTTGTCCTATTAGCCCTGCAAACATCTTGTTGACGAGGCGCTGATAGGTGGCCCCTGCGTTTTTAAGTCCGAAAGGCATTACCTTGTAGCAGTACAATCCCCGGTCAGTGATGAAACTAGTGTGGTCTTGATCGGGAGCATGCATAGGAATTTGGTTATATCCTGAGTATGCGTCCATAAAAGATAAGAGTTTGTGCCCGGCTGTGCTGTCTACAAGCTGATCGATTCGGGGAAGTGGGAAGCAATCCTTCGGGCAGGCGTCATTTAAGTTGGAGAAGTCAATGCATGTTCGCCACTTCCCATTAGCCTTCTTTACCAGCACCGGGTTGGCGATCCACTCTGGGTAGATGGCTTCTCGTATGAAGTCATTGGCAAGTAGGTTCTGTACTTCTTCATCGAGGGCTGCTGATCGCTCTGCCCCCATACTTCTCTTTTTCTATTTTACTGGCGCCTTAGTAGGATCAATGTTTAGTACGTGGCATGCTATGTCAGGGGAGATTCCGGTCATGTCAGCGTGTGACCATGCAAATACATCCAAGTTGTGGCGGAGAAAATCAATGAGTTGTTCCTTCAACTCTGCTTTTAGTTGGGACCCGACTTTCAACAGTCTGCTCGAGTCATGTCTGTCTACAGATACAAATTCCATAGCCTCTGCAGGCTCGGCGGTGGCCTCCTCCTCTTTGTCCCTGGGGTCTAATTCATTGAAAGGGTCGCTGGTATATCGAAGAGGAGGGGCTTTCTTTAGTTGCTATGCTTCCAAACTTTTCGTGCAGAGGGCAATCTCTACACTCTTCCCTTTAACCTTCCTGTGGTTATTGCGAAGTTCAGTTACATAGCAATCTCGAGCAATGTCCTGGTCTCCCTCTACTTCCCCTACTCCATTGTCCGTTGGAAATTTCATCTTCAGGCACCATGGGGCCAGGACAATTTGGAAGTCAGACAAGGTTGGCCTTCCTAAGAAGGCGTTGTAGGCTGAGTGGTTTTCTATCAGCACAAATGTCTGTTTCCGCACGACGGAGCGGGGATGAATTCCAATTTCAACAAAGAGATCCAGTCGCCCGAGGGGCATCTTCGCATTTCCTGTGAAACCGTGTAGTGGTTTATTGCAGGGAAGAACATCCTTTAATGACAGCTTCATTTTGTCAAAGGCATACTTGAATAGGATATTCACTGAGCTTCCAGTGTCTACTAGAATTCGAAAAACTTCGGCTGGACCGAGCCGAGCAGAGATAACCATGGGATCCGTGTGAGGGTACTACCTTCCCTCCAGGTCACGCCTACTGAATGTGATGTCACCATTCTCTGTCCGCTTCGGGTGGCGTTCTTCTATAATAGAATTGACGCATTCTTCATTGTTTCTAAGTGACTTTCCGTACCTTTCCATCTCTGCCCAGCTTCCGTCAACGATGTGTGGCCCTCCCGAGATGGTATGGACCATTATCTTCTCTTGACTGGAGTCGCTGGTGTTGCGACTTCTTCTTCCTATTTCTAAGGAGGGTAGCCGTGGGTTCTCATTGGCAGGAACTGGAGTCCTGTTTTGGCCTTTTATATAGCGTTCTAGTCTTCTTCTTCTGGTGTGTTCTTCAATCAAGTCCCGGAGATGATGGCATTCGTTGGTATCATGCCCATGGGATTCATGGAAGCGGCAGAATTTTCCAGACTTAATTGCATTATCTGATTCCTTCTTGTGCGGGGGGCGTTTGTATTTAACTTCGTCTTGAGTGGCCATGAAGATGTTTTCGATCGTTTCATTCAACGGGGTGTAAGCGTCAAATCTCGGTTCTAGCCGATATAGACGCTTTTCTCCCTTCTTGCCCCCAGCGTTGTCTCTAGAATCATTTCTTCGAATGTCCTTTGCTACAGCAGGCGTGTTGCCGTGAGCTGCCTTATTTTGTTGCCCTGTCTGCCTCTCAGTGGCAGCGTCTTCAAGTCTCATATATTTCCTAGCTTCATGGAAGAAATCGGGTAAAGTAGCTGGTTTTTCTTTGGTCAATCTTCTAGCAAATTTAGTATCCGGATGCACACCACTACAGAGGGCCATTAAGATAAGCTTCTCATCGGCATCTTGGACTGCGGCTGCTGCGGCATTGAATCGGGTTAGATATTGCTGCACTTTCTCTCCAGGTTTCTATTTGATACTGGATAAGGAATAAGTGTCCTTGGGTTGCTCCACATGAATGCGGAATTGGCTGATGAATTTTTCTTTTAACATCTCCCATGAGCTGATGGATCCTTGGGGTAGATGGCAGAACCAGGAGGTAGCTAGATCTGCTAAGAATAGCGGAAAGCATTTGCACAGAACTCCTTCTATTGCTCCACTCATGAGCATATGCTGTGTGTATCTCTGTAAGTGTATGACGGGGTCAGAGGTTCCTTTGTAAGGTTCCATTGTTGGCATTTTCCATTCTCGGGGTGTGATGACAATTTCGATATTGCGGGCGAAAGTGCTGGTTACCCTAGCGCCTATTCCTCGGTCTCTTTGATTCCGTTGGACGCACTCTCTGAACAAGCGTGCCATCCTTTCATCAGAATTTGGAGCAGATAAAAATGAGTTCGGTTCTTCTCTGTGGGATTGATTCCGCCCAGATGACCTGTAGGGATGGTATCGTCTATTATTCCTAATATTTTCCAGTGGCTGTCTTTGGTCTTCTGGGAGCACGCTAGGGTCAGCTACAGTTGGCCCTTGCCTTGATCTTCCCCTGCTAGGTTCTGATCTAAGCACTTCCTCGGGTCCAACTTCGGGCTGGACTCTAGCTCGGCCCCGTTCATTGGTGTTTCCGTGGTTAGGCAGTACGACAGGCTCGGCTATAGTTGACCTCCGCCCGGTACCTCCCCCGTTGGGTTCGGTTCCAAGCGTTTCCTCAGGTCCAACTTCGGGCTGAGCTCGGTCTCGGCTCCTACCATGGCCGTTTCTGTCGTTAGCTCCTTCGAAGAAGGAAGACCTTTGTTGTCTCTGAGATCCTCCAGACTGGAACTCACCCCATGATTCAGTGTTGCCGTTGGACTCTTCAGCATCCCTTAAGCGTGACATGAGTTGGTCCACCAAGGCTTCCTGCTGGGATGTGAAGCAGTTAGTCACTTCAGCCACAACCCTGTCTAGATCTGCCCTAGTAATTGCTGCCGGCTGTTCTGTGGCAGGGGTTGTCGGATTTGCCTGACCTTCATTTAGTACTGCTGTCGGAATGGAATGATTTACTTGATCTGTGACCACTGGATCTGGAACACTGCTAGTTGCGATGTTCTTTCCTTTGTTAACGTCTTTTTTCTGCCTGGGAGACATGTTTTCCAAGCAATGAACGACGCTGTTAGGAAGAAGGTTAAGTGGGAGAAGCTGAAGCTTCCAGCTTCCCGTTCTCAGTGAAAGCACAAAAAATGTTTGCACAAAAAATGGGCAAACACCTCCAAGTCGTATGATTTAGTTGATTTTATGTTGTTTTTAATGATCTGGGTGATTTATGCAAATATGTAAAAAGCAGGGACTAAACTGTAAAAGATACACAGATTTATAGTGGTTCAGCCAGAATGTGTCTACGTCCACTTTATATATTATTTCTCCTTTCTTGTTCAAATTACAAGTACAAAGCTTTGATACCTGTATATAAAAGTTGTTTGAAAGTTATGTCCGTGCTTGAGCTCTCAAACTTGTCTACCATTGTTGTACCCCTGCCCCTCTATTTATAGAGTGAGGCTGGGGGTAGGGGTCTTGGATGTATATAGCTGCTGGTGGGCCTGGGCTGATGCAATCTGGCCTGGTAAAGTTGGTTCGGTAGTACGTTGGTTCGGTGGAGGTTGATTCGGTGGGGGTTAGTCAGGTAGTAAGTGGGTTCGGCAGTAAGTGACCCGGTGGTGGCTTCCCTTGCCTCTGGTTCGGCAGTGGGTGGAGGTAGCTGATTCGGTAGTGGATGGTTCGGTGGTAATGGAGTAAGGGTTGGTTCGGCTAGACAGTTGGTCTCGGGAGTGGACTGGTTCGGTACCAGTGATCTTGGGAGTGGACTATGTACATCCGAAAACATTCATTGACAGGTCTAGGCAAAATTAGATCATTTGAGCTCTGATCAAAATGTGTTTGGTTCAGTTTAGAACTTCGGACACATCAAATGTTTCAACTAGGAAGATCTCTGCTTGCAGCTAAGATTTGATTTGAAGAGAGTGCATGATGTATAAAAATAAAACTAGAGAATGATCTGGGTGGGGGTTTGCAATTGATAGTATAAACTAGAGAATGATCTGGCTTGGGAAGCAGAACCTTGTTTGAAGGAAACACCCAAACGCTGTGATCATTCAACCAGAAGTAGCCTATCTAACCGCCTCAGAGTCCCCATCATGCACCTACTACAGTGACTACCTTCCTTTACACAAACGGAACAACAGCGGACGACAACCTTTCTTTATTTCAGTAAAAAAACCGCACATTAAACAAACTTGCAGATTCATCAATCTATTAGTAACGATCTACTACATTCTTAAATCAGAAAATCCTAGGAATCATTAGCAGTTACAAACTTACAACACACAATCAATGTACATAACATAATTAAAATTACTTTATTCAGCAGAAAAAAAGGAAAAAAAAAACTTTCAAACAGTGTCAGAAGAACGCCCTGCTTCCGTAAAATACTCTTGATCCATCCTTCTTATTTTTCTCTGTCTCGTCAATATTTCTCCTGTTTAGTACAACATCTTCACTTGCAACATCAAGTTCCATGGGCAGTTTCATCTTTGCCAACGACTCTGTGAATTGCTGCATACTTCTCATATACATATCAACTATTCTCTTCTGCATTGCATTTTGCTCTTCTTCGAAGTTAATTTCATCTGCAGATGACTTATTAACAGAAACCGTGTTTTCCTTTTCAGACATTTTGCTTTCCTTTTCACATTCTGAAGTAAGAGTTTCAGGTTTACTTTCCAAAACCTTCTTCTCTACATGATCATTTGAACTCCTATCAGCACTTGAACTAGTTGACATAGATGATTTAATAGGCCAAGAATCTGGCGGAGAATTAACAGCCATCTCATAATCATCCATCGAAAAATACTCAGAAACCATCTTCTGATTCTCATTTGCAACATTAACATCTGGAAACTCGATGCTATTAAAGTCCGAAACATCTAATATTACAACTTCTGAACTGATAGAGCCTTTTCCTTTTGATGCTTCAAAGTCTTGATGTTTATCAGAAGATGCAACTAAAACAAGCGACAACTGAACTGTTCCGGCTGGAGAATGGAAAAGATCAGTAGAGGAAAGAGTAAACTCTCTCGTCAATATCTTGTTATCTACAGAAGTGATCGATGAAATAGGAACTAAAGCAAATCCGAGGAGTTGATCTTCCAAGTAATTTCTAGCTCTACTCAACATCCATATCTCACATTTTAGGACAGCTTCAATATGAGGCACTTTAATGATGAGCTTTTCATTGAATATTGGGTTTTTTCCACCTCCGTTTACTATATTGGTTGTTATTGTATCATCCGGCGTGCATGTGAGGGAAAACCTTGCATACACATCTTGGTCTGCATAGATGCACACGTTGTGTATGTTCCGTGCATGATGCACATATATTTCGAGCATATTTGGGGTGTCTTCAGTTTCTTCTCTAGTCTCTTCTACTTCTTCGTTGATAAAGCAAAATTTGGGTGAGGAATCCATGTATTCTCTAGATATTTTCTAGCAAAAATTATTGTTTGAATAAAGGTAGATTAGAATGATGGTGGATGAATGCTGCTAGTTTCTTTGCTTATATCATTCACATATTGCTTTTCATACTATTTTATTTATTTTTCCTTGGAATTGGGTGGAAGTGTAGGTAGATATTATTGGTTTGCTTGAAATTTTAGCACATCTGAGAGGGACACCTTAGACTAAAAGCAGAAGAAATTATTTATGATACTTTTCAATCATGAGACGCACTCAATGTGGTCCAAATAGTTCAAAAGAATAGTGCTGATTGCGGAGGCTTCAAGCAAAGTTGATAAAGACTAGTTTAATATTTGTTGACGTTAACATCACCAGAAAAAAAAAAAGGGTTAGAGGTGGTTATAAATTATGTTATATTAAGCAAGGCAAGACGATAGAAGTATCCCCTTGCTTATTATCACTTAAGCATCCCTTAAACACTAGTTAATTTCCAACATACATTATTGATATTCATATAAATTTACCACGAAGAAATTAGCTAAAGTGTAACATTTTTGTGCATAAATCAACCACGAAGAATTGAAGTTTAAACTTGAAATTAATTGATAAATTCATAGGCCGTAAAAGTTGAATTTCAATTTAAATATTCAGAAGAAGAAAGAAGCATACTCAAGTTGAGTACAATCTCTACACATTTGTCAAATAAACATGATCGTATCTTTATGCAAAAAGGTATTCACTATTCATTGGTCTTATAACATAAAATGAAGAAATTTTGCGTGGGACGTGGCTTTTTTACTATAACCCCTTTCCTTTCTATTTTAAAAATACTATTTGTTTTCGTTTGTTGATTGATAGTGCTTAGTCATCGCTTAAATTTAAACGGAAAAACGTCAATTAAACATGCTTAAGCGCTCGTTGCTTAATCCTTTTGCTTTTGCAAAAAATTAAGCGTTGCATGGATGCGCATTTAGTGCTTAAATGACGCTTAAGCATTGCCCAACATAGGTCATAAAGCAGCTTAGATTCTGAAATATATATTATTGATGTGTACAATTCATGAACACCCAAGTTTTATCAAATCCAAGAAAAGGGTTTTTGTTGCACCTAAAAGAAGATAAAATTAATTCTATGTCTCAATCTATTGAAGTCCTGAAATAAAGATATGCTTTAAAAAGATATATCTTTCAAATGTGAGCATTGGATCAGTTTGCATGACTTAGGACAAAATATGATAAATCTATTAAAACTAAAATAGAGGGAGTCCATTCTCAATCGCCTTTTGACTTAACTGTCACATACTCACTAATTGGCCCTAATGATTTTTTGTATTTTGTATTTAGTGGAATATAGGGCCCGTCATAACTAACGAACCAAATCGAAGTAAATTTAGGTTGATTTGATTAAATGCGATATCCCTCTAGACACAAATATAAAAAGTGTCACAAATGCATGATATGTTAGATGTCATACAATATTTCAGCATCGACGGAAGAAGTGGTGTGGAGAAACCGAAGTCGGACAGAGATGAGCGAATAAGAAGGAGGCAGCCAGGAAAACCTATAGTATAAGCTATATGTTTTCAATCGACTGGAAAAATTACCAATCGGTTGGTAGCCTAATCAGTTGATTGGTAATTTTTCCATTTCGACCAAAGTGCACTCATGCTTTTGGAGTCGATTGAAAACCTTTTCCAGTCAACTCGACCAGTCGACCGGTCAAGGTTTCTAGTCGACTGATAGCGGCAATTCTAGAAAAATCAACGATGAATTCTCAAGGGTATTTTCTTATTTTTTTTGGGCTATTTTAGAATTTCCACCATAGATTCAGCGTATCTTCTACATATATTCTGATCCATAAAATTAGACTTAGGGTTTATTGTTGTATAATAATTCCAACTTGAGAGAAATAAAAGAGAGCTTTGTTAATTCTTCTTCTAGTTTTAGCCTTCAAATGAAATCAATCTTGCATCTTTTTTCTCTAGTAAAGTAATAAAGTTTTCATCTCCCCAAAGTGGACGAACACTATCTTACGATAGTGGAACAACTACAAATCTTGTGCGCAATTTATTGTTCTTTGTTGCATTTATAACTTGTGTTTGTTGTTTTAGGATATTAGTCTTTTATTTGTTCTACATTACCATCAACACGTTCCTATTGTTATTTTCACTGCGTTAGGGTTGAAAATTTCCCTAATAGTCTAGTATCAATGCTATTAGGTTGGTTGATAGAAGGTGTTAAGCGGTATTACAGGAGAAGACGATGCCCTTGTTAAAGTAAGACCCTATGTTAGAGGATCATATGTTGCATCAGGATCTCAGTTGGCAATAGAGAAGTGGAATGGGAATAATGACTTCGAGAAGTGGCAACGGAGGATGGAGGTTGTTCTAAAGAGTAATATGATTCATTAGGTAGAGTTTGACATTGAGAAGTTGTCTGTTGATATTTCAGCCGTGGAGAAGGAGGAGATCGAGGAATAAGCATTTGCTATTCTACAGTTGACCATGAGAGAGAATGTTATCTTGGTGTTTAGCAGTGAAACCACTACTAGAGGAATTTAGACTAAGTCGAAGAATCTTTACTTAAAAGAAGTCACTCACTAACCGTCTAATTTTTCTGAAGACATATTTCACTATAAACATGAGAAATGGTACTTAAGTTACGGCACATCTTAGTTTCTTTGGTAACCCTTTAATGAAGAAGAAGACTGTGGATTTGAAGGTGGATGAAGAGCAGAAGGCGATTATTATTTTGTGTTTCTTTCTGAAGCGCTATATAGATTTTGTTAATAGTCTTATATGGGAGAGACACTTTGATAGTAGAAGTTGTAAAATTGGAGTTACTTTGACACTTTGACAATAGACTTTGGCATCTCAAATTAGGTCATGTTTCGGAGAAAGGCTTAGTGTTGTTTTGTAGACGTAAGACGATCAAAGGAGAATGCTTCGACAAGTTAGATTTCTGCTGAGAGTGTGTGTTGGGAAAACAAACGAAGGTATCTTTTAGATTTGGACTTCATAGGTCAGAGAGAGTGCTTGATTGTGTACATATAGATGTCTAGGGACCAGTAGCTACTACTTCCAATAGGGGAGTGAAGTATTTTGTTTCCTTCACTAGTGATTTTTCTCGAAAATTTAAGGTGTATGTGATGAAGTCCAAATTAGAAAACTTTGAGATGTTTAAAGCTTGGAAGACACTAGTTGAGAACCAGTCTAGTCATATGTTAAAGGTGCTTAGATCTGATAAAGACAGCGAATTTTTCTCTAGAGAGTTCTTCGATTTCTGTAAACATCATGGTATATAGAGACATTTTACTACACTTAGAGATCACCAATCCAATTAGGTTGCTGGAAGGATGAATAAGACCCTATTTGAGAAGACTCGTTGCTTGAGACTGAGACAGGTCTTGTCCAAAGGCTTTTGGGCTAAAGCTTTATCGACCGCAGCGTATATTGTAAATCGAATCCTATGCTTTGCCATAAATGGGAAGATTCCAAAGAAGAGGGGGAGAGATAAAGGAGCTTATCTTGACTACTGTCACATTTTTGGTTGTGTTGTGTATGTGCACCATACAGGGATGATAAGTTGGAGGCTAGAGTAAATAAGGGCATATTTATGGGATATATAGACAAAGTTAAATGTTATCATGTTTCGAACCATGTTGATAAGAAGAGTTTGCATTCCAAACATGTTACACTTGATGAGTTTGCAATGTTCATGTCTAAGGAAGATTTACTCACCACATCCGTTTTAGATTCTAATAGGCCTAAGGAGATGGTAGAAGTTCCCATATTTCAGCCTAGTAGTAAAGTTGTAGTTCTAGTTGAGAGATGAGAAAATGCAGTTGATGAGAGTAGTCCACAGGTGCCCTCTAGTAATGTTTGTGATGTGCATGAAGCTGGAGGATAGTTCAAGGTAGAGCTGAAAGGAGTTTAAGCAATGTTATACCTACTCGAGCTAGTTGTAGGACAATTAAGCCACCCAATAGGTATGGGATTGGTAGTATAAAAACCTTAGCATTACTAATCAGTTTGATGCCCAACTTGCGGTTAATGATGAGTCATTTGACCTTGAAGAAGCTATGAAGTTGACTCATAATTCAAAATCGATTTGCGCTATGGAAGAGGGTTAGAGTCTTTGAAGAAGAATTGGTCTTGGGATTTAGTACCACCCCTCAGGAAAGCCGAGCCATAGTTGTAAGTGGATATTCAAGGTGAAGTAATATGGGAGATACTAAAGTAGATTAGTTGCAAAAGGGTTCACAGAGAAAGAGAATGGAGTATGAAGATATATTTGCTTCTATAGTGAGACATACCTCTACTTGCCATAATTGCTACTCATGACTTGGAGTTGGAGCAACTTGATGTGAAGGTCATCTTCTTGCATAATGACTTGAAGGAAACCACCTACAGAAAGTAGCTAGATAGATTTATTACAAGTGGGAGACAAAGATTGGGTTTGCAAGTTGAGGAAACCATTTTATGCACTTAAGCAATCATCTAGACAATAGTACAAAAGGTTAACTCTGTTATGATTTCACTTTGTTTTGGTTGTAGTATCAAATATACTTGTGTATTTCAAGCATTTAAAGAGTGGTAGTTAGATGTATTTGTTCTTACATATGGATGGTATGCTGATGCTTCCCAGGGTAAAGTTGAAATCGATATATTAAAACTGAAGTTAAAGGAAGAATTCAAGATGAAAGACCTTGAAGAAGTAAAGAAGATTTTGTGGATGAAAATATATAAAGATAGCAAGCTTGGACTTTTGAGGCTTACTCAAAGGAATATATTTGGAAGGTGCTTGCGGGTTTAACATCGAGGGAGCCATGGCAATTAGCATACCCATGCCTTTGCACATACAACTTTCTTGTAAATTGTAACAACCAATACCTCAGTAGCACTACAAGAAAATAAGGTTTATATAGCATTATATGATAGCGTTGTAATTAAAGTGCTATATAAAACGATTTAAGTTAAAAAATATAACTACAAAATGAGCTATGAAAACAACACTCCGCTGTATTAACCTACCAGTTTTACAAAAGCGGGAAATCGAACCAAGGCAGCATCTTTTGTAACTTAGTAAAAAAAAAGGTCGCAGAAAATCAAAGTTCCCTCCGTTTCACTTTCCTCTTCTCTTTCACTATCGACCAAAATTCTCAACTAACTTTTAACCTAAATTCACGATCGCTTGGATTCACATCACGACATCGCGTTATTTCGCTCCAGCAACTATTACGACATCGATTCACTCCAGTTGCCATCACTGCATCACATCTATCCATTCCTCTGGCAACTATCGTTGATTCCGCATCGATTAACGCCAACAACCTGCAACGTCGTCAACTGCATCGGTTCACTCCACCAGCAGCTACCTCATCGACTCACTCCACCAGCAACGACTGCGTAGATTGATTCACTTCAGCTTCAACGACCTCATCGACCAAATTCTGGGAGTTGTTGGTAATTTTGATTTTTTTTTGAAAATATGAATATTCAGTTTTGATTGCTGAAATTGAATGGATTTAAAAAGATCCATAGCCTCGTCAATGCACAAATTGTTAAAAAGCCAGTCTAAAATTGGTAATTTTGATTTTGTATCACTTTCCAAATTTAATCGGTAGATTTATATTATAGTTGTCTGCTAATCAAGTTTAATTTCTAAAATACATGTGTTGAGACCTCATAACAAATATTACAATGAAATCAGATGATTGATACTCGGTGTCCAAGATGCACTGAAAATAAAATAGGTATTAAAGATATTATAACTAGTGCAATTGAATTTATGAGTCGAATTTTTAATCTCTGTGTGAAAGTTACGAACTTCAATATGCATGACTGGCCACTTGAGCTTAACTTTGCACCATTCTAGACATAAGCACTGAATGGTCATTCAAAAAACAGATGATTAAGGTCTTCATTGCTAGTGTTACATAAAATGCAAGTAGGATCCATCATGAAATTTCTCCGTATGAGTCTCTGGTTAGTCAGAAGTCTATTGGTGATAGCTTTAAAAACACAATTTGTCATTTTGCGTAAATGGATTTGATGCTACATAAATTTTGACCAATGAACATTGGTACATTGAGCACGAATAGAATTCCAGATAGCTTTAAAGTTGTGTTTCCCGTTTTTAAAGCATGACCAAATCCAATAACTCTTTGATCATCATTGTGAATTTTTATAGTTGATATTTCATTTGAAATTTGTTGTGGGAAGCTAAGCGTGTCGATTCTCTAAATGCCATTTTCTAAAATATCACTAACAAGCATATTTTCCCCTCTCACTCTTTCAAATGTTTCAATTCCCAATTTATTTTATTAGTTTCCCTCCCTATGACCATGGATCAAACCAGAGAGAAGTGGTTTTCCAATCTATAATTTTTCTTTCCATACATTTAAGTGCATCAATTATATTTCTTAAAAGATTCTTTCAAACTCCTGAATCATCATTTCTAGCATGGATTTCCCAAAAAGACTAATTTTTAACATATTTTTCATTCATCCATTTAGGCCAAATACCCTCTGATTTTACGATTTTTCAAATAAATTTCAAGTTTAAAGCTAAGTTAGTATCCTCTAGCTATCACAGTCCCAACCCCACTTCTTCCTTTTTTTTTACAAACCTCGTCCCAAGGAATTTTTAATAGCTTTCCTTTCCAGAGAAAATTGAACCATCTTTCAACATTTGTTATTTGTCCATTTACATTTTCAATTGTTGCTTGGATTTTACTTCTGAGGCTTGATCTTAATGTGATGCCTGATTTTGTTTGTCAATTTACCGTAGATGGTATGTAGACCCCTTGTATTTGAGTTGATTTCTTGTGTGTCATGGTGTAAACCGATGCAGAAGCAGTGGAGTTTTTCAAATGGAGATTGATGTAGAAATGGGATTGCAAGATGTAGAAAGAAAGTGAAGATATGGAGAGTGGTTTACAGATAAGCCAAGACACATGAAAGACAGTGAATCCTGAAGCCCTTAGACAAGACTAGCTTATAAGCTACAACCCCAACATTTTCAGTCACTTGATATGACTAATAATATTTAGATGATAACTCAAGCAGTTATGGCATATAACCGTGATTTGTTAACATATTGCAATTTCTGATATACCCAATCACCAACATTGAAACTTCTATCTATTATTTCTAAGTTGACATATTTCTTCATCCTTTTTTTGTGTTTGAACCAAGTTATCCTTCAATATTTGTGTTTGAACCAAGTTTACTTGGACCTTTGAGCCATGTTCTGTTTGTTCACATCTTTTTCTATTTTTAATAACAACGACAACAAGGTACAAAGGTGGATATCAATGTAAGAGAAAAAAGAGTCGTGTAAATGGTTCTAGCAGCAGCCGGCTGCTTCATTCCTCCAATTATTAGTTTAGTAATAAGAATTCCGAAATTAATTATATGATAAAAAATAAAGAGCTTTTAGAAGGCAAAATTTAACTTTGCTTTTCGCAAACATTTAAATTGGCATATGGATTGCACTGATTTAAGTTGCATCAAATAGCCTGAGTTTTTTTGAAAAATTTGAAGTTTAGTACGGTTTGTTTTCATTTCAGTTGGTCTTCTTTCTTCACCAGTCGGTTTTCATTGCAGCACAACATGATTTACGTTTGCCTTCTTTTTCTACCACTTGTATTAAAGAAACACATGTTTGGTTGTTCTCAAATTCAAGGAAGCATTTATTCTTGTTTTATTACATTTTTATTTCGTTACGCATCAATTTTATTACATTTTCTCTACTTTACAATAAGATTGTAGTTTTTGTAGTCTCGATTTATCATGCCTGCAATTTGCCTGACCTGGAACATCAAGATAAATCCTCTCGCTGCTTTCATGAGCTGCTTTCATATGTTTACGGATAAAATGCTAACTTATTTATTGGTTTACCAGGGTAAAGAAAATCGAATTGATGGAGGCACATCTAAAATGGTAACATTGAATTACATTGCAACATTTTGTTTTTTATATATAATTCAATAATTACTTGGTTTTTAATTAATCGTAGGGTATTTCGGAGAAAATACATGAAAAATGTGATTTATTGGATTGTTTTGGGTGTGATGAAATAGTTGCTGAAGGAAGAGTCTTATCAAGTGATTTGAATGAGCTTGTACATCAAATTCCTTTAGGACCAAATGCGATGAAAATTTTGATAGAATTTCCAAGGATAACGGATGCTTATTTGTGGAGGACTGCAGCTACTAGACACGTGTTGGAGAAGCTAAGGACATGATAATAGCATGGCCAGCTGATAGAGTAGTTGTACGCACAATTGAACAAGAGAAAGAAGACAATGTGGTAACATTTTAATTTAATTTCTTCTTATTTTTTGCTAGTTTTAGTGGTAGCTGCACCTTAGAAAATGAGACTGGAAATATAGAGTAGAGCTTGATATGGCATATATGAGTATGAATATGTTTTTTTGTAGAGTGGAAGTGAAGATAACAAATGCAAGCTTTTTGATTTGTTGGGAAGTGAAGAATTAGTTGCGGAAGGACGAATATGTCATAGTGATCCAAAACAACTTGTTAATGGCATTCCTCTTGGACCATCCGCCAAGCTAGTGTTGATAGACAATCCCAGAAAAGTGAAGGCATTTTTATGGAAGCCAACTGCTAATATGAGATATGTCGAAGAAGCGGTTGGTAGCAAAGTAGCTTGGCCAGAATCTAAAGTAGTCATTGATAAAGCAAACACCGAAGCATCTTTCAGTCCTTTGACAAACCGTGTATCAACTCCTATGGTAATATATTATTTATTGTTCAAATAAATAGTTCAAGTTTGTTCGTGAGGCAATATGTTTCAAATACTTCATATAATTTATAGTTGAAAACAATTATTTATGTTACTTGGTAGGTTGCAAATTCTGCATCGAATAAATGTAATTTATTGATGTTTTTGGAACGGGAAATATTGTTGCCGAGGGACGCGTAGCTTCAACTGATCCAAACATTACGGTCCATTTTGTTCCATTGGGAGAGGGTGCAGCTAGAGTTTGGATTGATGTTGCAAAAGTTCCAACCGCACGTTTGTGGAGACCTACTACCGAGTTTGAATGCATTGAAGATGCCGTTGGCTCTATAATAGCTTGGCCTACGACGAATCTTGTAACGGAATCAACTTATAGTAAGCATATTTTATTACTGTTAAATAAAATTGTTCAAATATAAAATTTTGAATTTATGAATCAGCCGTCCTACTTATATGTAGGTAGTTGATCAGTTGAAGGCGAATCAACTATAATAAGGTACTTTAGTTGATGTTTAACCAGTTCAATACCATTTTTGACAAGTTCTAATAACCAATGTTTGTGACCACCCAAATCTCTAGAAGCCTTCATATTGTCCTTTTCTAAATCATTCTATTAGGAAATATGTTGTTTATTTACCAAAAGATATCACACTCTGTACTGTAAGAAATGAAGACATGAGTCTGTTCGTAATATATTAAACTAGTCTGATCCCGATAGTTGAATCTGAACTGATTAATATGGAGGTTAGCTGATACGTAGGGATAGAAATAGACTGGGCCCTTAAAGTAGATAGTTGAGTTTGTATGTGTTGTGCATAGATTTTTGAATTTCGCGATGGGATTCGGTTGTTCGATGTCGCAAGTGGGATTGTAGACGTGGGGATGTAGTTATTCGCGATGGATTTCTGGTGACTGGCGATTTGGGTTCTGGTTCAGTGTGGGCATGCGATAGAATAGGTTTGTCCTCTTTTTTTTTGTAAATAGCAGCAGTGTTTCAATCGATAATGATGGCAGAGGTTGGTTGGGACTGGAGTTGATGTCGAGGTCGATGCTAGCAGTAATGATCGATGTTCGAAAATCTGGGTATTGTTAGTAGTGCACTGAAGTATGAAGTATTGGCCAGAGCAGAAGTTGGTTATACAGGAAAGTGCACAGAGCTGTTGAAAGTGGAGTTTGTGGTTGAATTGATGCCTGTGGTCTAGTAGATGATGGTGATAAAGTGAGAAGTCAGGGAGTGATGGATAGTGCAGGAGGAGTCGCTGTGAATTGTTGGGTAGGGGAATGAACACTTGGTTTGGTAGTGCACTGTATGTATGTAGCAGCTTTAAACTGTATATGATCTGGCAGTTGGTTTGTTGTGGCCGGTTTGGTTTGTAGTTGAGTGGTATGTTGTGATGGTCTCGACTGTGAAGAGTGGAGATGGTTGTATTTGACAATGAGGAGGAATAATGGTGGTGGTGGTCAATGTAATGGATATGTATTGGTGAAGTAGAGGATGTGGCTGAGAAGTGAAATGTTTTTGTTGTTGGACAATTTTATGGAAATGGTACAGCAACTATGGCAAAAATGGTGCAATAATAAGCTTTATGCACTGGCACTGGAGAGAATGCTTATAACAGAATGAAGGCAAGTGCAGAATGAAGGAAAGTGGATAAACTTGTATGATTGAAGTGGTGGTGTGGAGGTGGGTGGTGATAGAGGTGCAGTGTAGACTAGAGGTAGTTGAACTGTGTAGGGGGGAAGACAGATGTTAGTCGTGAGGCAGTGGTATGATGTAGTGTTAGCAAGGCAGAATTGATGTATGGTGCAGGGGTTGTTAGTATGGTGCAGGGGTTGTTATCAAGTGGGGATGGTCAGAGAGTAAAATGTTGAAGTGTTATATGTAGTGGTAAAGTATGGAAGATGTTAAGGTGGAATGATGGTGACTGTAGTTGGAGATATGAAAGTGCAGAGAGGTTTCAATGGAACGATGTTATGATAGTTTGGTTTGATGAAGTGTGGGTTGTGTATATTGTTGTTTATGTTACATCAATAGGAAGTGTGGGTAGTGGGAGATGTGAAGACAGAGATATGGATTTGCTTGAATGTTATGGCAATGTGGTAGAGTGGGGTAGCAGTTGAATTAGAGAGCTGCTTACAGTGTACAGTGGGTAGAAGTATGGGTAGGAGCAGTGATGGTTGAGGCAGTTTGAGTTTTTAGTTGAGTGATGTAGGAGATGACAGTGGAGTGTTGAGGTAGAGGGGAGAGTATCTAAAATGTATGCAGGCTGCAGAAAGAAAGTGTGCACAGAAAGAAAGTGTGCACAGAGAGTACATAAACTGCCGAAATACAATCAACGAATAAGTTTGGACTTTGGTATCAATGTTATTGTTTGCTAGATTTTTATTCCCTCCATATAAGTTTTTGAAGCATGATAGTAGAATACTAGTATATATGAACAATACCATCAAATGTTTATTTTATTTTTTCTTCATTTCATTGCAGGAAGTGGTTTGATGCAGGGAACGCTAGCTGCTTCAAATTACTAGTGATTACTCTTTGCAGGTTTGATGTGCATGATCTGACAAGCGGAAGACTAAGGGATCTTGTTTTTTCATGTAATGTTTTGTTTTGAAATTATGTACTCTAAACTTATGTACCTATTATCAACTATGTAAGACCATATATATTTTGTCATTTGCAATCAAATATGCTTTGGTAGTATATTATGCTTTTTCTATTACATTTTTTGCTTTTGATTTTTTCTTTTAGAGATGTAGTTTTGTATTTTGATTACTATTGAAATGAGCAATTCAGATAAGATGAAAGATAGCGTTTGTAGGATACTATAGAAAGTACATCATAATATTAAAATTAATAGCGCAAAAAAGGTGCTATGGAAACAGAAAGTAAACGCTATAGAAACTAATTATATCAAAGGATAAGCGCTATAGGAAATAATATAATAGCGCAGGAAAAGAGCTATAATAATGGTAAACGCTATGGAAAAGAATTTTTATAGCGTTGATTCCAAGCTATGACAAATTTATTAACGCTATAAATTAAAAATTGAGATTTTTAGTAGTTAGATAAAATTGCATGAATAAAACGCTATGAAAGTCGATATAGATAAAACGCTATCAAAAGGATTCAAAAGTGCTGAATAAGTGCTATAAAATGTTCTGTTCAATAGCGTTTAATATAGTGCTATCAGATGTGTCAGGTCTATTATAACATGTCGTTATATAGCGTCGTCACTAACACTATGAAAATCTATTATAGCGTTTTTTGTGTGCTATTAAAAGGTAAATCTGTTGTAGTGTAGACCCAAGTTTTTGCTAGATTGAGAACCTAAGTCTACCCAAGTATGGATCATTGGTGTTGGTATCCTATAAATAACAAAAGCATATCAGAGAGATATTTATATAAACTCATGGTGGAATAGTAAAAGTATAGTAAACATATAATTACCGACCAAGGCTAATACTTCTGATGTCTAATGCACTTGTCAGTGTCGAACATGCATGTCCTTCCACCATCCCCGCCTTGCACCAGTATGCGTCCATCTAAGTCTATCATATAGGTTGTAATGAGAAGAGGGTTGTAACAACGTTCTGATGACTGGTAAATTACATACTTTATACATAACACTAGTTTATGTCATTGCTTCCCATTACATGTTATATCTACTACTTAAACTTAGTCGTCTTGATTTCAAATGCGCATCTGATACGCTCCACTTACTCGATGTATACAATATATGCATGCGTATATATAGGTGTGTGTATATATAAGTACCATAGTCTTCCCTTGGACCAAGATTCTTTCCATGCTAGTAATCTGTAACTCGGCACCTTGTCAGGATCAATCATCAATGCAATATTGTATCATCACCACCGTGCATACTAAGGAACTTCTGAAGTGCCTATAGCGGCATTGCAACTATTTAGTGGTATTTCATCTCATTTTGGAAGACCCTCATTAAAAGGTTATTTAGCCTTGCCTTCTAACAACAAACAAACTAGCTAACAACTTTAAGTCGATGCATGTCCTAAACGTGTCTATACTAATAGGTGGTGTAGCCCATTTAGGTGTAACCCTTATCTTTTCGCTAACCACTCAAGACCAACGGCAATCTCAACCTATGTAAACAGCTTCTACTCCTCATATATATGGTACCAACCTAACTGGCATAGCGTTGAGCCAACGCTCACTATAACATGCAGAAAATTTAACGAGAAATTTAATAAGAAAATTAAATTAAAATAAAACAAGGACTAAAAAGAAAATTTCCATAGACATTCGAATTTGGTTACGAACTACATACCATTGCGTTCGTAGCGATTTTCTTGATGATTTTCATATATAACACTTCGTAATCAGAGTTAATACGTAAAAGTTATGGTCGTTGGAAGAATCGAAATAAAAATAAAAAGTTAAAATAAAAATTACACAATTTATGGAACCGATCTACCCATGGGGGTCGAAGGTCGACCGGTAGTCATAATAGATTGCTTTGTGGCCAAGTTTATGATGAGCAAATGTGATTACTGAAAATATTCGCTAACCTAAATCTAATGATCTAAACCATTTTACAAACCTTATGAATTCTAGCCTAACCTAATGTAACATTCCCTATTTTAAGACACAGAACTAACTGCTATGGATGCTGCAGTCATCCATAGTTATTAATCCCCGATGACAAAATGTGGCTATTTTAATCATATCAATAATCAAAAGCACATGAATATGAAAAAAAATTCAAATACAATTCAGAAATAACTTTTACATTCAATTTCAAAATATGATTTTATACTCATTCATAATCCCATTCAGGATCCCACGTTCAAAGAAAATATAATTATTATAAAATACTCCAGGAGCGACATATGAAGATGCCCTCTTGAATGATCAGAGTCTACAAATTAACAGTTATAGTTTCCTGTTACATACGTTCAAAAAGACAAACACAGCGAAAATAGATAAAGCTCTTAATAGCTAGCTTGCCTCTTGCACATCTCTGGAAGCTTACCTGTCTAACTGGCTGAAAACCCTCATTCGTGGCCTATTCAAATGAGTATCCAAGAGTTTAAGTGGAAAAACCAAAAACTTCGGCTCAGACCAAAAATCTGGTGTGAATAATAACCTACCATCTCAAACCAAATAGATATCTAGTGAAACCACGCTGCTGAGTAGAACGGGTTTTCCGCTCACTAGTACTTTAACCAAAATATATTAACCATATACCGTGCTCCTGTATCCACAATGGTTAGGAGATTAAAGATTATCTGCAGTTATGCAACATATACTGGATTATCCATCCCTATTTATTAGACTACAAATCTAAATTTTTATTGATTATCTTATACTTATGTGAACTACCCATCCCACATGTTATTACTTGGATTACCCATCCCCCTACCACATGGACTACCCATCACCGATGGTTTCATTATCAAAGTTATGTTGACTATCCATCTCACATATAAACATTTTTATGGATTATCTATCCCCTCCCATATGGACTACCCATCACATATGGTTTCATCTATTTAAAATGATGTGGACTATCCATCACACATCCTATAGTTTTCCTTGGATAACTTTGAACCCTTCAATAACCATATGGAGATTATCCATCTCCGGTATGATGTGGACTATCCATCTCACATCCCATAGTTTTCCTAGGATGACTGTGAACCCATCACTTAACAATTTAATTCATGTTACCCACATATTTAACCTATATCTATTGGTATCCTCAATTAGGCTATCATCCCGTAAAGTTATAGCATCTCAAAATGATGTGCAATGGTATCTCCATAACCTATGTCAAACTTATCAATAATCTACATTGGTATCCCCAATGATCAATAATGAAATTGCAAAGTTAATTACATTGGTCTCCCTAATGACAGTGCCGAGTTTATTAAAACACATAGCATGTTGAAAATAAATTTCATTGGTGTCCCAAATGATAGTGTCGAAATTTACCATTTAAATACATTGGCATCTCTAATTATGACATCGAAAAAGACAACTTAAGGCTTGCCACTCTTAATAAAGATGACAGTCGACGCCCATGCTACGCTATCTCGTCATTCCTTCACCCAAGGTTAGAAAACAAGACTTACATTCTTTTAAGTATAAAACCTCTTGTCGAAAATGAGGGGGTCGACTTTCATATACGATAGGTTATCCGCCTATTTAAAACAATGTCAACACCAACAGTCGCGGCAACAATGCCGCACGACAATGTTACCCAGCAATGCAAAGGTAGCTTTGCCGCCTTTGATGAAGAGCGCTGCCAAGGATAGCGGCGTCTTTATAAAATAGTTTAGATGAAGACTGGTGGCTCCAATGCCATTACATTATTGATGCCGAATGTAATAAAAAGTAGGGTGTTGACCTTAATGAACTTCGGCACCAATAAAGCGACAATAAGAGTGTCGCGATGATATGCGACAAGACACGCGGCGTTAAGGTTAAACATTTAGAAGATTCACGAGAGTGTGGTGTCGCCTATAATAGGTTGTCATCTTGGTCGCCATCGACATGGTTGGAATCACTCCATAACTACCTAACTAGTTATCATGAGCTTCCCTCCTCATCGCCATCGACACCCTTGGTTACGGCGCTGCACTAGCCTTGGTATGGAGAAGAGCAGCATGGCACTATCGTAATTATTGAGAAAACTGTATTTTTACTACTAAAAGCAATATCTTTTCAACACCCTTAATCTCTTGTCCAATTTCTATTGGATAAAAACATCTTTCAACATTTCCTATTCAGCAAAACTGCCGCATATCATTTTTAATGTTCCAAAACATTTTTAATTTAATTAATTAATAGCTTTAATAAATTAATAGTTTAAATGCTTTTCTAGCATATTAAATTCATAATAATTCGAATTCACTTGGAAAAAGTCTATAAAAATTACAGAAATTCCAAAATACTATATTCTTCATACTATAAAAATTCAAGGGCCAAAAACTATATTTAATTATTTTTAATAATTAAAACCCAAAATTAACCTAATTTCCACCTTAGAAAATTCATAAAATATTTACTTTAACTCAGAAAATTATGAAATTAAAAATCCCTCTCCAAAATAGTGTTTTACTCAACATACCAAAAAATCAAAATGATTAGAGATTAAAATTTTAGATCTTACCCTAAAATCCCACTTAATAATTTCATAAAAATTACATAAATCATTATTCTATCTAGATAATGATTATACAACCATATCTTGGTAAAAAAATAGTAATAATTTGGGTATTGTCCATATTGAATGTAAACACATGCAAAAGAGATGATTCATGTATTATTCACCTTAGATTTAACGTTAGAGTTGAGATTTGTTATTGCTTTAGTTTCCCTAAGCTCCTCCTCTTTGAATCCCCTTGATTTCATTCTCCTAAAGCTTGTTAATGGCTGGCCTTGTTGTGCTTTCTTTTTGATTGTTTACGGAGTGAAAAAAATGAGAATGAAATGAGGGTGAGAGGGTTTAAGGATTAAGAGATGAACCTACCTATTTTGTCACTCTCATATATTCTCTTATATGATAAATCTTTAAACAATCTTACTTAGTTCATTAGTAATGGCTCGACCTTATAAATTTTCAAATCTCATTCGCCTTAACCATTTACATTATTCTGTTTAATCTATCCAATTAAATATCGAGAATAATATTACACTAAAATTAAGGGTGTTACAGGCTTTCCTCGTTAAAGAATTTCGTCTCGAAATTCAGTAAGGACTACGTAACAAGCATATCAAGCATGCAACCAATGCTAGTATATCCTACGAACTGTAAAGTCTATATACAACAAATATAGAACACACCATCATAACAGCTCAGGATAAGTATCCTTAATCATGTCAATTTTACCAAGTACAGTCTTTCTCGTTGTCACTCTACTAGACCTACACTAATTTGACTGTCTTGTTCCTTAACTTCTTCTCATCTCTTGCTACCACTCGAAATGGTTGTCTCACCAAAGTCAGATCTGGTAATACTAAATCTTCCAATGCAGTCGGAGCAATAGTAGTATTTGGATCATGCATATACTTCCTAAGATGTGAAACATGAAAGACATTATGGACACCTGCCAAACAACTAGGTAACTCAACTCAGTACACAAGCTTTTCGATCCTCTCTATGGTAGGGAACGGTCCAACATATCTCGGTACCAGTTTCCCTGACTTTCCAAATCATACCACACCCTTCATCGGTGATACCTTAATGAAATCACGATCTCCAACTAAGAACTTTAAATATTTACATCTCTTATCTGTGTATTATTTCTACCTAGATTGAGCTTTCATTATCCTAAACTAGATCAACTCAATCTTTTATGTGACCTATTTCACCATATTTGGACCAAGGACCAATCTGTCTTCGGTCTTCAACCTATATGTTGGTGATTTGCATGGCCTTCCATACAAAGCTTCGAAAGGCTCCATTCCTACACTAGTCTGATAATTGTTTTTATAAGAAAAATCAACCAAGTGCAAATGGTCTTCCCACAACCCACCAAAGTCTAGTACACAAGCCCTCAATAAATCATCAAATACCTTATTGACTCTCCCTATCTGCCCATCCGTTTGTGGGTAATAAGCGGTACTCATCTTAAGCTTGGTACATAATATCTTCTGTAAACTCTTTTAGAATTTACTAATGAACAAAGCATCTCTATCACTGTCTATACCAAGAAGTTCATGCAGTCTAACAATATTCTTCATAAACAACTTAGCCAATATGGATGCCATCCTGATTGACTTAACGAGAACAAAGTGTGCACTTTTGGTCAGTCTATCCACTATGACCTATATAGTTTCATTCCCCTATTTGACCTTGGAAACCCTTCAATAAAATCCATGGATATCGAATCTCATTTCCAAACTGGTATATCTAAAGGCTGAAGCAATCTGCTTGGCTTTTACTTGCTGGAAATTCAAACACTGCTTTATCCATAAGCCTATATCTCTTTTCATACCTTCCTAGAAGAAACTTCTCTTCATATCTTGATACATCTTAGTTCCTCCAGGATGTATAGTAAACTTTGATCAATAACACTTCCTAGAACTTCCTTTCTTAGGTCACCACCATCTGAAACACATAATCGTCCTTTCTTTCTTAACCATCCTCTCTAATCAAGACTAAAATCTTTTAGATCATTGACCTTGGTTCCACCTTCCAACCTTCTAATCTTTTCGGCTAACAATGGATCATTTCTCTACTCAAAAGCAATACTCTCGATCATTATTGGTCGAACTTCCAACTAAGAAATATAGCAGTATTTTGACTAGAACTAGCAATCGACCTTAACTGCACGTTGCAAGTAGTCAACGCCTCTAAATCCTTTCATTCAGCCAACATAGCTAACACCACATTCTGATGTTTCCTGCTAAGTGCATTTGCAACTTTATTTCCTTTCCTTGGCGTATACTCTATACCAAAATCATAAGCGGCTAAAAACTCCATCCACCCCTGTTGTCTCGTATTCAACTCTTTTTGAGAGAATAGATATCTCTAATACTTGTGATCCGTATACAACTCGAATCATTCTCTTAAAAGGTAGCGTCTCCACACTTTTAATGCAAAAATCACCAAAGCCAACTCCAAATCATGAGTCGGATATCTAACTTTATGTGGTCTGAGCTATCGAGAATCATAGGCAATCACTTTACCTCTCTACATCAATAGAGCTCCTAATCTTGTTCCACATGCATCCGTATACACCACCAAATCCCGATTCCCACTAGGAACAACTAACACGGGTGCATTGGTTAACAAATGCTTTAACTTAAGGAATGCTTCCTCACATTTATCGGACCAAATAAACTTTATATCCTTCCTAGTTAGTTTAGTCAAGGGTGTTGTTATCCGTGAGAAATCCTTGATAAATCTCTTATAATAGCCAGCTACTCTAAGAAAACTCCTTATTTCGGTCGTTGTCTTGGGTCTCTTCCAACTATTTATAGCCTCCAAGATCCCCGGACAACCCTTTCTCTGAAACTACATGACCAAGAAACTTCACCTTTCTTTTCCAGAAATGACATTTTGAAAACTTTGCTTTTAGTTGATGTTGCCTCAACGTCTCAAGAACCATTCTAAGATAAATCTATTATCTCTTTCATCCTTAGAATATATCAGAGTGTCATCATTGAATACCAACACAAATCTATCCAAGTTCTCTCGGAAAATCCGATTCATCAAATCCACAAAGAAAGCAAGCGCATTAGTTAATCCGAATGGCATGACTAACCACTCGTACGAACCATATCTCGATCGAAACACCGTTCAAGGAATGTTGTCCTCCACTACCCTCAATTGATGGAACCCTATCGTCAAATTCGACTGGGAAAATACTTTGGCTCCACTCAACTGATCAAATAAATCATCAATTCTCGGCAAAGGATACCTATTCTTTATCTTCTTCTCATTCAACTTACGATAATCAATACATAATCTCAACAACCCGTCCGGTTTCTTTGCGAACACCACGGCCGCTCACTAAGGCGAACTGCTTGGTCTAATAAACTTTTTCCTTCTAAGTCCATTAGCTGCACCTTTAACTCCTTCATCTCAGTAGGTGTTATCCTACTAGGTAGTCTACTTACGGGTTCGGTTCCAGGTACAAGATCTATTTGCAGCTCAATAGCTCATTTCGGTGGTATTCCTATAACTGGCTCAAAAACATATGCAAATTCCCTTGCAACCAAAACCCGATTCACTTCGACTTCTACTTCCATTGCTCCCAGCAAAGTATGATATCCACACTCGAATTATCCACTGAGTATATAATTCGATCACTACTATCAGGGTGTCTAACTGATATTTTCCTATACCACCAAAATATCCTAGCATCATATTTGCTCAACCAATCCATACCCAAAATAATCCCAAAATCCATAAAATTAAACACATAAAAACTACAGGAAAAAGTATAACCTATCAACTCAAACTCTAAATGGTCATATCTCATCCCAAGAGTTGCATACCCTCCTATTGGATTAGCTATCCTTAAGGAAGTAACAAGGTATAATGGTTCTAAACATAACTTATCTACCAAACATTGAGATATAAATGAATGCGAGCATCGGTATCAAACAGTACCCTAACTTGTATGCTATGAATCAAAAGCGTACCTTCCATCACAAACTCACCCTTCTCGGCTGCTGTTAGTTTTGATACAGATGGCTCCAAAGCAAACACCTTTCCTTCATTAACCTTGGCCACTTTCAGACATTTGTCCTTATAATGCCCCTCCTTGTCGTAGTTAACGCACTTGACATTCTGCTTGCCCTCAACCATCTTGCCATCACCCGATCGACACTCATTAGCATAGTGCCCCTTCTTATCACATTTATAACAAATGATATATGGCTTCCTATTTTTAGCAGCTCCACCCTTCTGAGCTCTATTTCTCTTAAAGAACTTCTTTCTTATTCTAGGAACGATGGGTTCCAACTGACTTCTCCTTTCCGAATCAAAAAGCAACAAAGTGAATCAGTCAACAGCCATCACACAACATAAGCTTGATTTGCTGTTATCCCAATATTTACAACCGTTTCAAACAACACATGGAAAAACCATCTGTTGTGTGTCATAGCCCGTGAAATCTTTGTTCTACTAAGATTTCATCAACGCCATTCAGAAAACATTTCATTTGTTGTCTGATTGAAATTATCAAAAATTTGGTTTTTTCCCCTTATCAATATTTTGTTTCCCTCTCTCAAAATTGCCTTGATATTTCCTGGCCATGTTTTTTCATTTATTTCCCTCTTTTATTTCGTTCGTAGCTAAAATAAAAATATGGCGGCCCAAAAAATCTTCTCCCTCCTCTCCGCCCTCGTCGTTGCCTTCTCCTACCCTTCATTTGCTGCCGACCCTAGCCTTCTTTCTGATTTAGGGTTTTTGTCTTCATTCGGTTTGGGGTTTTAGTCTTTGTTCTGATTTAGGGTTTCTAGATCGAAAGCTGTTGCTTGGAATTTGAAGTGCGAATAGTACTCCTTCTTCTTTGATGCTTTCATGCTTTGATTACCACTGATTGATTGCGCGAGTGCCTTTACTTGTCGAGTTATTCATATTGTTCGGTATGATTTTTCCCCTTTTCAATTTTATGCTCTACTTGACTTGATTTTTTTTCTGCCAATGATGATATGGGTATATATAGGAATCAATTTCCTATATTTTTGATTATATACTAAAATTTGAATTGATGGATTGTGTTCTTCCTAGAGTTTTATCTCTTTTGAACTGCTGGGTTTTGATTCTACCTTGATCTTTGCAATGATTTATGTGCTTCCTGGAGTTTTTATCTCTGTCGATTTGTATTATCTCTGTTGGTTTGTACATATATGAGTTTTTCTCTCTGTTGGTTTATAACTTTGTTGGTTTGTATCTCTTTTGATGCTCCATTGCTGTTGTATCATTAGTGCTTATTGTTTTTGAACTAGTTGATGCTTGAAGTGGTAGAAGCAGTGTGCTTATGGTTCACTGTATCAAATCATCACTGTTGAACTAGTTGATGCTAGCCTGTTGCATTAGTGCTAGTTGTTGTTGAACTAGTTGATGCTTGAAGTGTCTTCTTGCTTGTTGCTAGTTATGTATACATGTATATACATACATACATACATGTGCACTATGCTTAAACTGTTTTGAGATTTCATGCATTTCACTATATCAATTCATCACATAGAACTTTCATGTATATACACACATACGTATGTATGTATGTGTGCACTTGTTCTATTTGGATAATTCCTGTTGCGGGTTATATATGTGTGCGAACCTTAGTCACTGCACTTTTCGATAATTCAAATTCAAACAGTAAACGAAATGTACCATTTTCGGACGGGGCGCTGCCCCCGTACCCCCATGACCTGACTGGCCAGGTCGATTGCCATCAGCGGGGGCGTTGCCCCCGCACTCCCACCTAGGGGGGTCGCCACCCCCCCTTTGAAGTGGCAATTAATTTAAACTACTGGACATACATGTATATACATATGTGTACATGTGCGTTGCTCACATATACATGCTTGTATGTGCATATGTTGCTCACATATACTTGTATGTGCACTTGTTTCCTGAAACTATTCCAGTGCATTACTTATGGTTTGAACTATAAATATATCCATCTTGTTTCAGTGTGTTATTGCCTAAAACTGAAACTGATCTGAGCAGATTTGATACACATGTACATGCATGCACTTGGTTGTTTTATTTTGAGTTTACTACACCATATTCGATGCACTTGTGTTCGCCGCACCATATTCCAGTCTTCTTGTGTTCGCTGCACCATATATACATGCATACATATGTATGTATATATTTGTGAACCATATGTGTACATATATATGTATACTCCATTATTGAAGTTATGTATACATATATACATGTATACATCCTTGAGTGTGCTGACACCTGAGTGAGCTACTCCTATATGCACTGGCACTTGAATGTGCATTTTCTGAACCATTTTGATTTTCTAAACCATTTTGAGTTGAACTAGTTTTTTCTGAGCCATTTTATGTACCTTGGCACTTTTTGTTTTGTCTGAGCTTGTTTATGTGCACTATCTTGAATTCTTTCCTAGATGAACTTGTTTTTCTGAACGATTTTGATTTTGGTACCTAAGTGTGCTTGTTACTGCTATATGCAGTCTTCTTGCTTGTTGCTTCCATGTATATACACACATACATATGTATGTATATATGTGTGAAATATTACCATCTTTTGTATTTTGTACATGTGTAAATGTGTGTTGCTCACATATACTTTTGATGCTCTATGGTTTGGCAATCTGTTTTGAACTTAAATGAAATATGCACGTGTACTTGTTTTTCACTTATAAGTGGCTTTTTGAACTGCACTTCTACACTTTTAAGTCCTCGGTACATACTTGTACATACTATTGAATATACATACTTGTACCATATTTTGAATTGTCTTGAGCTACTTTTGAATTATTCATGTGTTCATTAGTAGAACTTCTGTTGTGACATTGTATATACCTGAGTGTGCATCTAAGTTTGATTTTTTGGTTTGTATATTTCTGGTTTGATTTTTTGGTTTGAGTTGCATTTCCTTGTGCACCTGAGTTGATCCCGATGAGGCTTGGGCTTGACCTTGTGCACATTTGCACTGTGTTGAGCCTTCGGGCTTGACCTTTGTAATAGTCTGTGAGATTTAATTGATGTTCGACCTTGTGATATTTATAGTGATACATTGTGCATATCATAAGTTGTCCGTGCACAAAAACATTTATCCGGCCATGTCTAAAACATGAAGAGAAAACAAACCCATAAACTGAGGCAATATTAATATTCAAATTTTAATTTATTTTTGCAATTTAGGTTTGTTTCCTTTTCCATTTTATTGCGTTGTTTATTTGATAGGTATAAGAGACGACTGGACACAAGATGGAGCAAGCAAATGAAGATCAATATCAAAAATAAACTCGAGTGAGTGTAAGTGAGTGCTAGTAAAAAAATGTTATATATGAGAGTGTAGAGAAAATTTGTATATATGAGAGTGATAGCGAAAGTTGTATTGTATTTGAAAATGTTAGAATAGTGAAAGTTGTATTGTATTTGAAAATGTAAGTATAGTGAAAGTTGTATTGTATTTGAATTTGATTTGAAATAAAATATTTGTTTAAATTAAATTGTAATCCATTATTTCATTTTGCAAATATAACATAATTGTAATTGATATGAATATCGGTCAATATTTATATGTTGTCTAATAGAAAATTTTAGAAATGATACTATAACATCGGACAACGTTTATATCTGTGGTCTAATATGTAATGAGATAGCACGGAAATAGATGACAGATAGGTATCCATTCAGACAACGGAGCATATCTGTCGTCTGATTTGTTTTTTCTACTAGTGGCATCTCCTCGTTTCTAATAGCCATTTCCACCACTACATTCGATGGATCTCTAAGATGTGGCATAGTTGCCATAGTAATCTTCAGTCTCAACCCCTGGATAAACTTCTCGTTTCTCTTGATAACAGTATCAATAGTGTCATATTTATATCTGGACAGTTCATCAAACTTAGTAGAGTATTCCAACACTGACATTTCCTTCTGCTCCAATTCCATAAACTTCTTAAGTAGGGGTGACTTGGCCACCTTAGATAAAAACCTTTCCTCGAATCTTCTTTGAAATTCCGTCCAAGTCAATTCGTCCTCTAGTACACTTAAGGTCACCACGTTCCACCAGAACAAAACAGCTCCTTTCAACTGTCTCGAAGCCAACCTCCTTTTATGCTTGTCATTCAAGCCCAAATCAGCAAAACTCTTTTCATAATGTAACAGCCAATTCTCCACTTCTATTGCATCCTCGGTCCCTAGAAAAGGCTTCCTACCTAGACTAGTGTAATCTCGACTCAGCTTAGCATAGTTATTACCAACTCGTGATGTGCGATTAACTCCTCCCACATTAGCAGTATTTCCTCCAACTACTCCTGCAGTTGCTCCAGCTTGCATCAAATTGACAAAGAATTGATACATAGCCCCTATATCTACTGTGGGGGTAGCAGCACCTACATTGGCATTTGCATTTTGATTATCATTTTTCTATCGACCCAGATCCCTTCTAGTGCTGGGTTAAGCATTACCGTTGGTTGTGGTGCTTCTGCCATTTAGATATAGTCTTCTGTTTCCTGCTTCCATATCTTTATTTCTCGTAAATCTACATACGAGCTTTAGTAAGATACGAAGAACGGTCTAAGAGCTGGGGGAATAGAGATAGAAAACACACTTATATATGGAAAATAAAAGTACGTCACTATAGCGTTATCCTATACCCCAATCTTGTTCTATGATTCAATAGGGTTATGTTTTAAAAACCTGTTAATCCTTTAAATTTACATAAACCTATGTTCTGATACCAACTTGTAATGTCCCCCATTTTGAGGCCTGAAACTAACTACTACGGATGCTGCAGTCATCCATAGTTAGTAATCCCTAATGACAAAATGTGGCTATGTTAATCATATCAATAATCAGAAGCATGTAAATGTGAAAAAAAATTCAAACGCAATTCGAAAACAACATTTACATTCCATTTCAAAAAATGATTCTATATTCATTACATAATCTCATTCACGATCCCACGTTCAGAGAAAATATAATTATTACAAAATACTAAGAGCGACATATGAAGATGCCACTTTAGATGATCAGAGTCTACTAATTGACAGTTATAGCCTTCTATCATTACATATGTTCAAATAGACAAATACAATGGAAATAGGTAAAGCTCCTAATAGCAAGATTGCGTCCTGCACATCTCCGAAAGTTTACTCGTCAAAATGGATCTAAAAACCATTACTCCCAACCTACTTCAATGAGTACCAGAGAGTTTAAGAGGAAAAAAATTTGGGTCAGACAAAAAGTTTGGTGTGAATAGTAACCTACCATCTCAAACCAAATAGATATCTAATGAGACCACGCCGCTGAACGGAATGGATTTTCCCCTTACTAGTACCTTAACCAAAACATATTAACCATATACTGTGCTCTTGCATCCACAATGGTTAGAACATTAAAGAATATCTATAGTTATGCAATATATACTAGATTATCTATCCCAAGTTATTAGACTACCCATCTAAATTTTTATTGACCATATATCTTATACTTATGTGGACTACCTATCTCACGGATGATTACTTGGATTACCCTTCCCCTACCACATGGACTACCCATCACACATGGTTTCATTGTCAAAGTTATATGGACTATCCATCTCACATACAAACATTTTTATGGATTATCTATCCCCTTCCATATGGACTACCCATCACATACGGTTTTTTCTATTTAAAATGATGTGGACTATCCATCACACATCCCATGGTTTTTCTTGGATAACTATAAACCCTTCAATAATCATATGGAGACTATCCTTCTTCGGCATGATGTGGACTAGCCACCTCACATCTCATAGTTTTCCTAGGATGACTATGATCCTATCACTTAACAATTTAATATGAGAAATGCGGATTACGGATCTTAAGGCTAGATTAATGAACACTAGAGGGAGGGTGAATAGTGTTTTAAGGAATTACTAATTCTTTTTGAGTTTATATTAATTTGAACACAAATGTATGCAAAATTCAAGCACAGATATGATCACAGAATCAAACACAGATGCAGATATAAAGTAAAAGCAACAAAGGAAAGAACACACCGGATTTTATACTGGTTCGGAGTTACCCTACATCCAGTCCCGCAACACAAGTACAGATTTCCTTTCAAAATCAATTCTTACAATTACACCCTAGATTTCAAGGCCACGAGGTACACCGCTCCAGATTCACAATCCTCTGGGTAGAGATACTTGATTTTACGGGCAACAAGTTCACCCGATTGATTTTCCAGGCTACAATCACACCTTTTCTCGCTCGATTGAATACAAAGAAAACTATAACTCTGAATAGCACTGGGATCTTGTTGAGATAGTGATAGAGAATCAAACCAGAGATGATCTAGTTAGATTCAATGGTGATTTCAGCGGAGTAATGGTAAAAATGTATATAAAGAAATGTGGAAGAAGAAGAGAAGTGAAATCAGAGAAACTATATATGTAAATTTGTTTAAAACAGCCCCTATTTATAGTAGAACAACACCATGTCCATTCGTGAAAGGATATGACAAATTGACACTTCCTTTGAAATTCAAACTTTTGAAATAAACTGTCACCTTATCGACAAGGGTTCCTTGGGGTTGTCGACAGGCCTAAGTTATTTTTGGTAATTTGTTTTTCTTTGAAAATAACTTCTATCTTATATTAAAACTATTTTAAACTTTATAAATATACTTAACTATAGTTAAAATACATAAATAAGTATAGAGAATAATATTTTGGTATATATAAAATTTTACTATAATTTTATATTTAAATCTAAGTATAAATATTAAAAGTTAAATATATTGTAATTAAAAGATAGTTTAAAACCAAGGATAATTTGATATTGAAAATAAAGATTATTTTGAGGCTAAAAGTATTTTAAAACCAGGATAGACATTTTTGATTTAAAAAGAAAGATTTTGAAATCATTTTGAAAACAAGATATAATTTTGTAAAATATTTGAATAAAAGTTAGTGGATACAAAACAATGTTCCACTAGATTTTTCGTAAGTTTCATCCTACTTAGGGTTCCATCCCTTTAACGGGCTCGAAGTGGATTCCATTCCACAAATAAAATGGATTTTAAGATGTCAGTGCTTTTCTAGGAGTATTAACAAAATTCCTAACTAAATTACTTATATTGAAATCTTGAACTCTTGATAATCTTGATACTCATGAGTCTTGAATCTTGATATCTTCGATCTTGAGTTCATCAATTCTTGAATCTCTATACTGTACGGTCTTCATTCTTTGGTACCTATATATATATCATGCATATACATATATATTTAAACAATAATGTTAGTATTTATATTTTATAATCTTATTCTAAGGTTGTTGTCATCAAAACCAACTTCTCAGGGACTAACAATCTCCCCCTTTTTGATGATGACAACCTTTGTTTATAAAATATTACTTCTATCCTAATAACTCCCCCTAAAACTAATAACTCCCCCTTAATTTCTGCCTAACTATCCTAGTTTATACTTCTCCCCCTTTGTCATCAACAAAAACTAACTCTAAACTATATAACTCCCCCTTATTCTTGTACTAAAGTACCTGCATTAATAAAATATATAATGGAGTATATAATAGATAGATTAAGAGATAATTATACTGATAGACATGATAACTAATCAAAGATCATATAAATATCAATGTGTATTTATACATATTATGTTTTTCACACCAATTACCAATCCACACCAAACCAAATCAAATCAAATCAATCCAAGCAATCAATTCAAATTAAACAAAGCAATCAAATAAAATCAAACATTACGAGGAACTTCCACCCATCCTTCTTCTCCAAATATAGGGTCTGCTTTAATGGCATCCCAATTTTCATTCTCATTGGCGAGAGAGACTGGAGGATGTGCTTCATTATCAACTTTGTGCAGGGAGGAAATCATCCATCGAATCGTATCGAAATGTTTTTCTTGCTCCTTGATCATCTGCATTTGACTCAACTCTAAGTGTCGCTAATTACGGAGCATGAAAGAAAGAATATTCTTGAAAGAATTAAGGGTTTCTTCAAGATTCTCAATCAAACTATGAATTGGATCGGCTATATTTGAGTTTGTGAGAAGAAATATAGATAGAGTAGATAAGAAATGATTTTGAGTGATGAATTCTGTAGGAAATATGTATTTATAGGTGTAGAAATTCGTTTGAAATGAATAGACACAAGGTAGTTATTCAAATTTCAAATTTAAAATGAAAAGTCATTTTTGACCAGTACTTGTCGACAGGGTCTCTGGGGGTTGTCGACAGGGGTCAGTTAATTTTGATGACTCATTTTGATTTTGTGAATAATTGTGTATATATATATATATAATATACTAACATTTATTCTGGAGATAAGATAAGCTAGATAACAGAAAAGTAATTCAATTTCATTTCACAATAGAACGATACAATGATTAAACATTAAGAACTACACGAACATTCAAATCAAAACAAACTAAAACCAATACAACATGACATGAAAAGGTAGAACTAGTTAGAGGATGACGAAGATGAAGATAATCCAAGCTTCTTGCTGACTTTGGAGAAAAACTTGTTCATCTTGGATGACATTTTATCCAATTTCTTACCAACGGACTGTTTAAGAGTCCGTTGATTCTCAACAATGGTCTTTTGATTTTTGAGTAAGGTTTTGTTGGTTGGGTTAGAGGGATAGTCAATACTTTCTAAGGATGTTTCACCTTCTTCTTCTTCTTCTATTTCCATTTCATCCCCTTCTTCTTCTTCTTCTTCCTCCTCTTTCATCTCCTCATGAGCCAAACGCTCTTCCTTTTCGGCAAGAGTCTCATATGGTTGAAAAATATATGGAATTTCATAAGAGAAATGTTTGAGTGATTAAAAACTTTTCTTGAAACAAATTCTTCTCCTTTGAAATCCACTCCAAAATAATTAAAAATCCGAGTGAGATAGATTCCATGATACAAAGTGTTTTCACCCACTTCAAAAATCTTGGGACGAAGTTCATCCAAAATAATTTGCGCCCAATTAATATCATAATTTCCAAAAATAGCAAAAAGTGCTTTGCAAACTTTTGAAGTTGGATTGTTAAAACTCCCCGATCTTGGAGTCAAAGAATGTTGTAAAAGAAGATTAACAATTCTTGCTTTTGGTCGAAAGTTTCGATTTATGAATTCAAAGTTATCATCTCCTTCGAAAATGTGTTGAAATGTCTCATGATCATTTTCATCGATATTAAAACTAGAAAGATCCATTCCCGTGCTCTCGCAATTGAGAATGGTACCCAAAACATCACAATTTAAAATGATTCTAGTGCCTTTGACACTACTCCAAATTTCATCATCATTTCCATTATAAAATCCACTGTTGAGATTTGCATAGAAAATTTTAACAAGATTTGGATAACAAACAAAGTCATTTTGTGAAGTATCAACAAGACTGAGAACTTGGTTGTTTGCAAAAAGAGAATCGATTTCATAAGTAGAGAAACCATGAAATAAAGCAAACTTTCCGGGATGGACTTTTCCATAGTTAGCATAGTTGATATATGCTTTTATAGCCTTCGGATTATTGAAAAGTTGCTCTTTTATATTTCTGGAAAGTCTCATTGTGGAAGGGTTGCTTGAAGAAGCCATTAGAGTAGAGAGTGGAGAGCTTGATATTTTGAAATAAGAGTTCGAATTTGAAAATGAAAGTGAAAAGTTGTGATAAGAGATAGTAAATAAATAAATTCTCAAGGGACAGGTTCTATGGTCAAAAAGCGACTTTTCACAGACCTAAATGAAGTGAAAAGAGGGAGGGGAATTTAAACATTTGAATTCAAATTTGAATTTCAAATTTCTGTACCCTTGTCGACAACATGGGGGGGCCTTGTCGACAGGTGTCTCTGACTTTTCATGATTTATTTCTCTTAAGTATTCTAATATATATATATATATTATTTTTAATGTCTATATAATATCTGGAATATTACTAAAATTATAGTATATTCCATAAAATATTATGATACTATTTAAAAATAAAAATAATAATAAAATAATAGTAAAAATATAATAAAATAATATAAAAAAATTAAAATTCAAACGACACACCAATTCAAAATCAACCAATCAAACATCCAATCCTAAGCATGCAATTTCAACCAATGTATTGTAAATGTGTACCTTTTTCTTAGTCTGTTTCTATGAATTCGTCGGAGTCATGAACTGCCATGAAACACATATTTGAATTATCTGTCTTCTGATCATCATCGCTTGAGGACGAGTCTGAGTCATCTAGAGTGACGGTAAATGCACGTTTTCGTTTCTTTGCGGAATCAATGTTTATAGGAAGATTTTGCTTATCTGGATGCGGACAGTCTCTTTTGATATGGCCTGGTTCGTCATAGTTGAAACATTTGATATAGTTTGGCACTACATTCTGATTACCAGAGTTCTTATAGTTGTTTCTCTTGAGATTATTCATCTTTCTGTATTTCAGGAATTTCCGAAAGTTCTTGGTCATAAAGGCTATCTCTTCATCATTATCGCTGTTTGAGTCTGATCCATCGGTCAATGCATTGAATGCAATTGATTTCTTCTCAGATGCTTTGCTTTCTCTTCTCCCAAGCATTTGGACTTCAAACGACATTATATTTCCAATTAATTCTTCTATCTTTAAGGTACTGATGTCATTTGCCTCTTCGATCGCAAGTGTCTTTTGATCCCATTCTGGGGTAAGAGAATTTAAGATTTTTCTGACTTGATCTTCTTCCGAAAATACCTTTCCCAAGGATATTAGAGAATGCACAATATCCTGAAATCTACTATACATATCTGGAATAGACTCATTAGGATTCATTTTAAATAATTGAAACAGATTTTTGAGCATGGAAATTTTGGTCTGTTTAACTTTGCTTGTTCCTTCGTGAGTAACTTGTAAAGTTTTCCAGATTTCATATGCAGACTTAAAAACTGACACTCTATTAAATTCATTCCTATCAAGTGAACAGAACAGAATATTCATAGCTTTAGAGTTATTTTATGCGACGGTCTTTTGCTCAGCAGTCCACTGTGCAAAACCAGTTATGGGTTCAAAATATTCAGTCTGTGTGATATTCCAAGTGTCTAGTCTTACAGATTGTAAATATATTTTCATCCTACATGCCCAATATGCATAGTTACTGCCATTAAAAAGTGATGGTCTGATAGTAGACTGACCTTCTACAAATGAACTAGTGACAGAGGTAATAGAACCAGTGTTGGTGATAGTAACAGTATCAGTGTTAGTAGCCATTTTGAAATTTTTCAAAATTCAGATTATGAAACTTTGAAAACCTTGCTCTGATACCAATGTGAGAAATGCGGATTACGGATCTTAAGGCTAGAATTAACACTAGAGGGGGTGAATAGTGTTTTAAGGAATTACTAATTCTTTTTGAGCTTATATTAATTTGAACACAAATGTATGCAATATTCAGATACAGATATGATCACAGAATCAAACACAGATGCAGATATAAAGTAAAATCAATAAAGGAAAGAACACACCGGATTTTATACTGGTTCAGAGTTACCCTACATCAAGTCCCGCAACACAAGTACGGATTTTCTTTAAAAATCAATTCTTACAATTACACCCTCGATTTCAAGGCCACGAGGTACACCGCTCCAGATTCACAATCCTCTGGGTAGAGATACTTGATTTTACGGGCAACAAGTTCACCTGATTGATTTTCTAGGCTAAAATCACACCTTTTCTCGCTCGATTGAATACAAAGAAAACTATAACTCTGAATAGCACTGGGATCTTGTTGAGATAGTGATAGAGAATCAAACCAGAGATGATCTAGTTAGATTCAATGGTGATTTCGGCAGAGTAATGGTAAAAATGTATATAAAGAATTATGGAAGAAGAAGAGGAGTGAAATCAGAGAAAATATATATATGTAATCTCGTTTAAAACAGCCCCTATTTATAGTAGAACAACAGCCATGTCCATTCGTGAAAGGATTTGACGAATAGACACTTCCTTTGAAATTCAAACTTTTGAAATAAACTGTCACCTTGTCGACAAGGGTTCCTTGGGGTTGTCGACAGGCCTAAGTTATTTTTGGTAATTTGTTTTTCTTTGAAAATAACTTCTATCTTGTATTAAAACTATTTTAAACTTTATACATATACTTAACTATAGTTAAAATACATAAATAAGTATAGAGAATAATATTTTGGTATATATAAAATTTTACTATAATTTTATATTCAAATCTAAGTATAAATATTAAAAGTTAAATATATTATAATTAAAAGATAGTTTAAAACCAAGGATAATTTGATATTGAAAATAAAGATTATTTTGAGGCTAAAAGTATTTTAAAACCAGGATAGATGTTTTTGATTTAAAAAGGAAGATTTTGAAATCATTTTGAAAACAAGATAAAATTTTGTAAAACATTTGAATAAAAGTTAGTGGATACAAAACAATGTTCCACTAGATTTTTCGTAGGTTCCATCCTACTTAGGGTTCCATCCCTTTAACGGGCTCGAAGTGGATTCCATTCCACAAATAAAATGGATTTTAAGATGTCAGTGCTTTTCTAGGAGTTTTAACAAAATTCCTAACTAAATTACTTATATTGAAATCTTGAACTCTTGATAATCTTGATACTCATGAGTCTTGAATCTTGATATCTTCGATCTTGAGTTCATCAGTTCTTGAATCTCTATACTATACAGTCTTCATTCTTTGTTACTTGTATATATATCCTGCATATACATATATATCTAAACAATAATGTTAGTATTTATATTTTATAATCTTATTCTAAGGTTGTTTTCATCAAAACCAACTTCTCATGGATTAATATTTAATTCATGTTACCCACATGCTTAACCTATGTCTATTGGTATCCCCAATTCAGTTATCGTCCCGTAAAGTTGTAGTATCTCAAAATGATGTGCAATGGTATCCCCATAATCTATGTCAAACTTATCAACAATCTACATTGGTATCCCCAATGATTTATATTGAAGTTGCAAAGTTAATTACAATGGTATCCCCAATGATAGTGTCGAGTTTATTAAAACACATAGCATGTTGAAAATAAACTTCATTGGTGTCCCCAATGATAGTGTCGAAATTTACCATTTAAATACATTGGTATCTCTAATTATGACATCGAAAAAGACAACTTAAGGCTTGACACTCTTAATAAAGATGATAGATGAAACCCATGCCTTATTATCTTATCGATCCTCTACCCAAGGTTAGAAAACAAGACTTACATTCTTTTTAACTATAAAACCTCTTGTCAAAAATGAGGGGGTCTACTTTCACATACGATAGGTTATCTGCTTATTTAAAACAATGTCGACACTAATAGTCGCGGCAACATTGTCGCACGCCATCATTACCCAGCGATGCAAAGGTAGTTTTGTAGCCCTTGATGAATAGCGGCGCCAAGGAATGCGGCGTCTTTATAAAATAATTTAGATGAAGACTGGCGGCTCCAATGCCATTACAATATTGACGTTAAAAGTAATAAAAAATAAGTGTCGAACTTAATGGACTTCGGCACCAACAAAGCGGCAATAAATACGTGCAATGATATGCGACAAGACACGTTGCGTTAAGGTTTAAACATTTAGAAGATTCACAAGAGTGTAGTGCCGCCAATAATAGGTTGCCGTCTTGGTCGACTTCGACATGGTAGGAATCACTCCACAACTACCTAAGTAGTTATCATGCGCTTCCCTCCTCGTCGACGTTGACACCCTTGGTTATGGCGCTACTCTAGCCTTGGTTTGGAAAAGAGCGGCATAGCACAATCGTAATTATTGAGAAAACTGAATTTTGAACAACCTTAATCTCTTGTCCAATTTCTATTAGACAAAAACATCTTTCAACGTTTCCTTTCAAAAAAACTACCGGACATCAGTTTTAAAATTCCAAAACATTTTTCTATTTAACTAATTAATAGCCTTTTTTAATTAATAGTTTAAATGCTTTCTAGCATATTAAATTCATAATAATTCGAATGCACTTGGAAAAAATCCCTAGGAATCACAAAAATTCCAAAATACCATATTCTTCATCATATAAAAATTTCAGGGCTAAAAATTATATTTAATTATTTTTAATAATTAAACCCTGAAATTAACCTAATTTCCTACTTAGGAAATTCATAAAATATTTATTTAAATCAAAAAATTATGAAATTAAAAACCCTCTCCAAAATACTGTTTTACTCAACATAAAAGAAGATCAAAACGATTACAGATTAAAAATTTAGGTTTTACCCTTAAAACCGACTTAAATAATTTCAGAAAAATTCCATAAATCATTATTCTATCCAAACAATGATTATACAACTATATCTCGGTAAAACAAACAATAGTTATTTCATCTATCCATAACTGAATATAAACACAAGCAAAAGATATGGTTCATGTATTATTCACCTTAGATTTAATATTGGAGTTGAGATTTGTTATTACTTTAGTTTCCCTAAGCTCCTCCTCCTTGAATTCCCTTGATTTCATTCTTATATAGCTTGTTAATGGCCAGCCTTGTTGTGTTTTCTTTTTTATTGTTTACGGAGTGAAAAAAATGAGAATAAAATGAGGGGGAGAGTGTTTAAGGATTAAGAGATGAATCTGTCTATTTCGCCCCTCTCATATATTCTCTTATATGATAAATCTTGAAACAATCTTACTTAGTTCATTAGTAATGGCTCGACCTTATAAATTTTTAGATCTCATTCTCCTTAAGCATTTATATTATTCTGTTTAATCTATCCAATTAAATATCCTGAATAATGTTAAACTAAAATTAGGGGTGTTACACGTAACCCTAATTCTCACATAACAGTTTACAGTAACGAAACTCTATCAAAAATTTCCCTCTCTTCTAAACCATAAAATTTCTTAAAATCAAAGTAAAATCAACCTAGAAGAATACAGGCAATTGGAGGTAGACGAAGCTAGCATTCAGAGAGGCGATTCTCAGGCGAAGCAAATAGGAAGAGCTTAGGCTTGAGGTGAGTGGGAACAATTTTAGTAAGATGATTATTACAGTTAGATTCAAAATATTGTAATTGATTTAAGGTGATTGAAACCAAATTTGAAACATGTCAAACTCTAAATTGAAATCTGTAAACTAGATTAGAGTTGAATCATTATAAACTGTTGAACCTGATTTGATACTAGTACACCTCTCTTATGATTACATTGCAAGACCCTAAATTAGTAAATCCCAAACTAAATTGCAAATTGAAATGTGGACCGGTAATCTAATAATTAAGGTTCACCAATAACTGCTAACGACAAGCATTAAACAAAAATAAAAAATCAACGGTTATAAGAAAGTGCAGAAACCCTAATTTTAGTATGTGAGTAATCGACCCTGGAATCTAAGCGGTCGACTGGTTAGGTCTAGTGGTCGATCGTTCGCAACGTAAATTGTAGATTCTGAACCTCGGCCTATGGCCTAAGTTTGTAATAAAATTTATATAATTCAAGATAAAAATTATGTAAATGATAATTGTTTGTTTGAGCCTATATTTGGGCTAAGTGTACATTCTAGAGATAGTAGGAAAGTTAATTTCCTATCAGAGGACACTAGGTTATTTCGATGTGTCGGGAGGTGTCGGTTGTCACAGATGATATCAAAGCATAAGTTCAAAATTCCTTAGGGATTAGGACCATATTAAGAGAAAGTATTTGAAATGTTTTTGAAAAGAAAATGGTTTTTGAAAAGGACTTTCAAAATGGTCTCCAAACATTTTCAAAATGGACATTTTAAAAGTGTGTATGTATAAGGATGGATAAAATATTTCAAAAAGTTTTTCAAAATTTTTAGGATACAAAATGCCTCTCTTGTTCGTGCCTATGTTACCTCTTACCTCTTAATTGTATTTATGCCATATGTGTATAGCTACTAATGGAATTCTTAAAATTCACAAATAGAAGATGAGTGATCCCGTAGGTTCAGGCTTCGATGAAGTAATCGAGGTCCCAGCGTAAACATCCTGATATGGTTCCACCGATACCTTCAGGGGAGGGGATAAGCCGATTTAAATCCCACTAGAGAGTTCGTGGAGAGAGTGACAGGTGCAGTGCCTGCCCGACCACCTACCGCTCCAAAATTTGCTAAGATATGCAAAGATTTTCCTAGCCTTGGAGGAAAGCCATACAGGGGATGGAGTCTTATGTGGATTTGATGACATGGATCCACTCTTGTGAGAGGATCTTCGGCTTGATGAGTTTGACTAATGAAATGAAGAGGCAATTAGCTACATGGTAGTTGTAGAGTGAGGCATTGAGCTGGTGGGAGGTTGTTGAATCTGAGATCGATGGAGGAGGTATTTTTTGGGAGGAGTTCCGTAGGAGATTTGAGATAAAGTTTCTATCCAAGGCGGAGGAAGGCATTCAGATAGAGAAGTTTATCCACTTAAAGCAAGGAAATCTGTCTATTGTGGAATATGTCAACCAGTTCAATGAGTTAACTAGATTTGGTATGGGGCTGATTGACACACCACAGAGAAAGGATCTTAAATTTTCTAATGGGCTGAACAACCTCTCCAAGGTTTAGCTTTGAGTCACAATCCTATGGGGGTTACTTATGAGGGTCTAGTGGAGATGGCTTTACTCAATACCGTCACTAAGGAGGAAACAAAAGAAGAGGCTTATATGACTGGAGAGAAAGTGCAGTAGAAGACTAAGAAGAAGGGAGGATTCATGCCGAAGGGGAAGATACATAAGAAGGACTGTGGTGTAAGAAGTGTGGTAGGATGGGGCACTTTATTAAGGAGTGTAGGGTGGATTGCTCAAAGATGAAGTGTTATAACTACGATTGGTTTAGGCATTTGAAGCGAGCTTGCATAGCACGACCGAGAGCTCCTACTAAGGCTTCTACTCAGGTGGTTCCGGCTTATGCACTAGAGGCAGTGCCTAGCTCGAGTGCACAGCCAGTAGTGGACATAGGTAAGAAAGTGGTGACTGAAGGTGTGTTGACTCTTTCTGGTTTATTTATTTGCACATTATTTGACACTAGGGCTTCATATTCTTTCATTTCTAGTAGACTTGTTGATGAATTCCACTTACACACTAGTATTGTAACACCCCCACATCTATACCTATACTATATAAGAGTATTATAAAGTTATACAGTTGAGTTACACAAAGGAAGAGGAAATGTGGGGTACACATGTGAATATTCCCTTGGGCTAACACTGGTACACATTATAACATCAGATATAACTCACCATAAAACGTACTCAGTATTGGCACAAAGTAATAAGCACGTATGCCTCCAGGATAGAACAATACATAATATACAGTAAATATCAGAGATCACAGAGTTGATCACAGCGATAATATATAATATACAATATACAAATATGTCCAATACACATCACAATGATATATACACAAGAGAGTATACAATACAAATGATAATCTATAATCACTACAACAAACTGGGGCTTTAATAGCGTTTAAAAAACGCTATTTTACCTTACTATAGCGTTTCAGAGAACGCTATGGAACGACATGCTATGGTAGACCTTAAACTTTAAATAGCGGAAGCAAAAACGCTATGAAAAAATACTTTTCTAGAGCGTTTGTGCAATGCTATCAAGATAAAACGCTATGTAACATTTTTATAGCGTTTGTTATGTAACATTTCTATAACGTGTAAGAGGTTGCTTTCTATAGCGTTTGATATACGATAGCGTTTATGAAACGCTATTAAATAAAATATAAATTTAAAAAAAATTGCTGTTGTTTTAGCTTTTCCACCTATAATATCCATTTACCCATTTCTTCTTTGCATATAAGTTCAAACAAAACAAAAGTTCAAACTATACTAGTGTATTAAACGCAAACAGTTTGTCAATATAATGAATCAATAATGGTTAACTAAGAAAGTTAACAATATATTATGCCACAAGAACCATAAAATATTACTAGCAATACTAAGTGTATCATGTAAATACCGTTAAAATAAAAGAGTACATGATTACCACTAGTAATCCTCAAGACAAAATACTCAATCATCCAAAATCTAAACCATGAGCTCAAAAAACATTCACCCATACGAAGTTGTTAGCTTTGCCAAAATCGTTCATGCAAATTCTTTAATTCATTATTTTCCTGCATTTAGGTAAAGAAATTATTAAGATACGATATTACTACATAAAACATCACAATAGAAAGCAACGATTATTTTGTTGGCCAACTATAACAATTATACAATGTTGGTATCAAAAACCGAGCATCCACAAAACTGGTCGTGCCTTGCACTACTGGGTGTACAAAACTATGTGTAGTTTGTTCTAGAAAATCAGGAGCTTGGTTCTGCCAGACTGGGGAAACTAGGTGCATGCTTAGTTCCAAAATTGAGATTGCTCTATGATGCAAAACTGAGAGGGCTATTAGTTTTGCCAAACTGAGTGCCTTCTCTCAATTCCACATAAATGTGTGCACTCTTGGTTTTGCAAAATCGAGGGCACTCTCAGTTTTAAAAAATTGAGTGCTTGCATGCTAAGTTACAACAATTAGTGTTCTCAGTTGCAACATAAGCGCTCTCCTTTCAATTGCCAAACTGAGCTCGCTCTGTTCAGCAGCAAAACTAAGCTCTCTCGGTTCAGCAGCAAAACTGAGCTCGCTTGGTTATTGAACATGAGAATTAAAGTCTTTCCCCATACAAAATCATATATATACATAACTACATTCAACACTTTAGTTTTCTACATTAAAAAAATCAATAAGCATCCATGATAACTTTCTAGGTATGATGTACGAGCAAAATTTAAATCATACAGAACTTCTCAGTCTTTCATATTTCCAGTATCCTATAAAATAAGTTGGTTGACAAAATACAGTACAAGGATAGAAATAAGCCTACGAAACATCAACGATTAACTGATTCAATCAAACCACAAAAGGTGTGTATAACAATGGACCAAGTGAGTGATAAGTAGAGATAATATTCATCAAATTTTAGAGTCTAACTTGTAAATCAGCTATTAAAATGCACTTTACATGTTGTTGGCATCATCAACATGCTGGATTGAATGTGTGGGAACAAGGGTCAACTAAACAGCCTCAACCAACTAAAGTTGCAAACAATCATAATAATATCAACATGCTGTTTAGAAGGCTAAAATAAATATTAAGTTCAAGATAAACTATGGTGTTAATAATATCAATAATCAATAATAATGAATATGATGATGATGATGATGATGATGATGATGATGATAGTAATAATAATAATAATTTGGGTTATTATTGAAGATTTGATATGGTAACTTACTGGCCAAATAGAGTAGCATCTCCAATATAGCCCTTAGTGTATTCTTTTCCCTTGACCTGTTAAAAAGAATCACTGAAAAACATGTAAGAAGGCTGGATGATAAAATACTTCTTGCAGTAATACAATAATTACAATAAAATTGGTATCAATAAAGTAATTTCACTCTTGTTATGTATAGTGTCATGCATTCTTTACATTAAAATTACTGCCGCATTAGTTGAAGTATTTCATGGAACAAACAAGTATCAGTTACAAGAAATAAAATATATGTAATATTCATCTAAACGCCAAGATAAAAAAAATAAGAAATTAATTAACCAATTTGTAATTAAAAATATCAATATTATATGTATGATGCAAACAAATATTTATGTTTAACTTTCACAATGCAGTTTAGTATCACCATTTACTATTGCATGAGTAGTATCCATCTATTAAACGATAAGTCCAGTCTGTATTTCTTGAAAATATTTCTCTTTCTATGGTCTCTGATAAAAAGAATTCATTATACTACAGGTACCTAATTTAAAGGGATATAAGCATGCTTTCCATTGGTAGTCTTTCACTCCTTCACGAGCTTCTCATTTATAGCAGTATTTACTAATTTTTCTTTGTAAAATTAGGCACTGCAACAGTTTAATTTGCACAGAGCCTGGAAGTTGGCTTATACAAAGTTGTAAAGTTTTCAATGTTTTAAACTTACTTAAGAAAACAAATGACGGTAATCACAGTTTTCATTTAGGTAACAAAGAATGATGATGAGCAGCAAGAATCAATGAGTTATTAGTATGTTATGATTTATTAACCTTTGGAGTGCAGCTTACTATGCAAAAGCATAATACACTTGTCCCAGCTCTTAATTCTTTTGAGAATTAAAATAGCATTATGCCAATATATAACTGATGAACAAAAATTCTACTTCAATCAATTACTGGCAATCTTAATTCATTTTGACAAACAATATAATATAAGCAAACAGTTACATGCCTTATTAAAAAGAACCCTTTTATGCCTTATTAAAAAGAAGTCCTTTTATGCCTCAATAGTGTTCGTAGATGTAAAGATGCTACACTTATATTTAAAACAGTAATTTATGCAAACATGTTAACTACATAACTGCTGCATTGAAGACCAAGGTAGAAGAATTTATTAGACTATGCATGAACATGCTTCGAAATTAGGTTAATATTGTGGTGTCGTTTTAATGTTAGTTGTCCATGGTAAAACAATTGCATGAGGTAAAGAGGTGGCATTGAATTAGATATGAACTTAATTTTTGCACAAACAATCCTTCACGGTTGATAACACTAAATTAACAAAATAAATAAATACAAACTCTATTGGGATAGTAGCACCTCAACATCTTTTTGCATTATCTTTTTTCTCATGAATGCAACAGCTTCATCAGAATGAGGCTCATCACGACTTGGGCATCTGACACCAAAAAAAGAGAAGGCCAGGCTACATGTTTCCTTGGGAAGGAATAATTTTAAGTGGTGCCCACTGAGCACATATTCCACAGCTGCTTTTTGCCTTTTATTTATCTGTAAAAATGATTAAAAAAACCTTTGGCTTTATTCGCTGAAGCCTGCAGACAATGAAAGGAGTAAATTATGTACAAGTTTCTTAACTGAAATCCCATAAAAAGAATTTTGTTTTCTTACCACTATCAAATCGTTTATATGCATGGCTGGAGGTAGGTCTTTATTTATGTTATATTTTCCTTTCTTTCCATTAATAGCACGAGTTTAAGCGGCCAATAGAGCATCATAAAAGTTTGATCTCTCATTAAAATGTGTCTTATTACTTCACCCAGTCCTCATGCTATGATCAGGTCAGCAATATTAATGAAAAGGGAAAATTAATGTGACAGTATTTCTGAAATCAGCCAATCTAAACATTTTGTTTAATATTCTAATTGACTAGTTCAAAATATCTATATTACAGGTAAGACAAGAGGCCGACTTCGGCAATCGAGGAAGAATTTGACCTTCAGAGTTGCTCCTATGCTAAGCTTTTATCAGGACTGAAAAAGGCAACATATTTTTCTTATACAGTTTTAACTTGTATTTTCTCTTGATAAGTAAATTTTTCACCTTCTAAGCCACCCCTTTGCCCACTATTAATAATGTTTGTTTGTTTGAGTAATTACAAGTTTCAAGGTTTGATCAGTGGTTTGTCTTTGAAGATTGTATCAGATATATACTCTGTAAATAAATCTAATATGTATTTTCATGACCTTACAAGCAAAGCAAAGTATAAAACTATCATGTTATTATAACTAGAAAGTTTGTCAAATTCTGAAAAATAAAGCTTTGGATCATTTGATTTAGTGTATATGTTTAAAAGATTCCATATAACCTACTTACATATTTAGCATTATTTACCATTATTTTATCATAGCTAGCATCTTAGATGAACTCTTTTATTAAATTTACTTTCTTAGTTAATGCTCTTTATACTAAATAATATAATGCTCATGATTATCTAGAGAAAACTTGGGTAAGCAACATGGTTAGTGTTACAAAAAGTGACAGTACATTGCATTACCTCTTATAAAACACTAGAAATACCTGCATTGTTCAAGTATACTAAATGATTCACTGGATCGTCATAGAATAATATTCTAGCGTAAATATGTGTTTATTCAAATTGAGTTTGGGAGATGAAGCAGAGAAGATTGTGTTGATTTTTCTTGCTTGAAAATTGGTTGGTTTTTCTTGCTTCAAAAACAATGAAATTACATCAATTTACAATTGAGTTTGGGTTTTAATCAAAAACAAAGTTTATACATACCCCAACTAAACATAATTTTCACGCACACACATCTCTGTGAATTTGTTGTGTGGGTGTGTTAGCAATGTGTGCATGATTATATAAGTATGTACGTTACAAGGCATGAGTCCATGCTATATTTTCAACACATAAAATTATATGCGTTGCAGCACAAACTATTAAGGTAACTAGGAAATATCAGTGAAGCTTAAGTTTAGACCATAATACTCAATTCATTCGAATGGCTACTTAATTTTATTAGCTTCGGATTAATATATTTTCTGTAAGTCGGTAGATACTTTAGGTTGAAATTTTTGTATATGTAGATTTCAGTTGATGTCAAGAATTACTGGATAACAAAATAAATCGATAATTTCTAAATTGACAAACTACAAAGTGGATATTTGTAGTAATAACTAGACTATTGATGAGTTGGTATTGGATATCAATTAGAGAGTATACCAAGTCCAAAATTATAAAATATGAACTAAATTTCATAAGAACATGTTACAACAGCATAGCACACAACAAGATGCTTACTTTTATCCTTGATCAAAATTAAAGCATTTCAGTTTGATTACAAAATCCAGTAGACTATTACCCAATCCCGCATATTTTCGTAGGAATGGTCAATTTTAGCTAAAATCAAACTTAAACCTAATACCAACATTACCTACAATTAATAGAATAAAGATATAACTAGAAGGATAGACTGGAAAAAGAGCACCAGGTCTAAAGTAAAAGGATTAAAAACAATCAAAGATCGAACATTCACATAACTGAACAAAGCATAACGAGCAGATACTAGCTTGACAATGATATTAGCCAAGGTTACACAATAGCTGAAGCAGTAAGCATCATGAACGAGCGGTGAAAAAAAATGTTGTAGTACCTCTCACGGCGGTTCAAATTGGAGAGGCGCGGATTTAGGGTTCCAGGTAGAGGCTAGGGTTTCACGATTCAAAAGTTAACGACGGTTGATGGCAGAGGCTACGGGCTTCGTGATTCTGACGATAGAGGTTAAGGATTTAATGGTGGCTACGTTTAGGGATTGAGATCGAGTGTTGACGATAGAGGCTAGGGTTTCGCAATCCAAAAGTTGACGACAATTGACGAGGTTTCACGAGTCGATCGATTATTGACCATTTGGGGATAGATTTCTGAAGGAGGAAAGAAGATAGTGTTTTAAAGGAGGCAACAACGAAGTGAATAGGGTTCTTTTTTTTCCCGCACAAAATAATTCATTTCCCGCATTTTCATTGAATAGCGTTGAGGAGACGTATTAATTTATCTCAGCGTTGGAAACCACAATTTGCATAGCGTTGGAAGGAGGAAATGCAGAAACGCTATGTATTAGTGCTATTAAAAGCCCGTATTTTTGTAGTGAATACAGAATATCTTGTTTCCTCTATATCTAGAAAATAAAAGCCGGTCTCATAGTCCCTATAACTGAAACGTCTTGGACTAACCCGAATATTATATAAATAATAAACGGGTCAGACTTTATCTAAATCCAAGGTCAATAAACATATAGAACTCTGAATATACTAGGTATAAGTAAATATAATAATAATGTTATCTCCAATAATCCCAAATATCTTATACGTAAAATACCACAAACCAAGTATAAAAATATCATCATCCATATAAACTAAACCAGTAGAAAACCAGAAAATTGTATCCAATGGGTGAATCATCCATATCTTGAAATCATCATCAAAATCACAATCAGTAAATAAAGGCTACCTCCAAAATACCAAATCATAAAAGCATGGATATACAAGGCTGACCACACTTTAAACTCACCCAGTCTCCAGTATAGCCAACTCATCATAGGAATGAGATATGTATGCCAATCTACTACACACACCTACCTTGAACCAAACATGAGACTTATGGCCGCCTACAGCAAGCCTGCTCCGGGAACCGAGGTCAACTCGCCAATCGTAGAATAACCATCTATTCTTGTAGTCTTTAGTTACCTCGACGAACATCGTAACACCATCCACCAATGGCTCGTCTACATGTAGCTTCAGTCACAACCCTACTTTGCCCCTAATGGTAATGGACTGTTGGCCTATGCAACCCAATGGGCTACCAATTATCAATCATGTAATGCGCATCAAATATAATAACTAACAATGGTGTCGTGGATCTAAGGCGCGATCCCACGATCAGGCTGCCAGGGTGGATACTGGCCAATATGGTTCACTTCTAAAAATTAAAGGAAGCTGGATACAATATGGATGGTCATATAGTACTCATACTCTATAGCTTCACATAGCTCTAACAGCAGGCCGACACACAACTCGCATTAGTCAACACATGACTATACGATACTCCACCGAGTATCATATATATATATATATGAGTGAGGCCGGCACATAACTCACATGAGCCAATGCCTAACTATACGATACTCCACACCGAGTATCACATATACACATGAATTTAGTCCATGTTTGAGTGACATTTACTTACAATGAATAATCAAACAAATAACATAATGGTTTATCATATCAAGACATGTTATATGACAAGTCCGATGAATAATCAAAAAAGTGTTATCGAAAGTCTCATACCATACGGTATCACTAAATCGTTTATTCAAATTTCTTATCGCATAGAAATGAAATCTCATAAATCAAATAGAAGAATGTCATCACCATATAAAAATCACATCAAAAAGGCAAATTAATCAAGTCAGTATCCAACGGCGAATCATTTATAACAACAAACCAATATGGTAGAAGGAATAAGAAAGAATAAAAATGAAGTACAATAATATTTAAACAAATAAGTAGAATAAATATCTTATACTCTTAATTATTGGAAAATAACATAAATTCACTTATATAATCAAAAATAGGATTTAAATTCAAAACATTACTTTAACTTTACTTATATATTTCAAAACATTCAAGATCACTTTATTACCAACTATCTGCTATAGAAATCTTTCCATTCTTTTCCATAATTAGTCATTAATTAAAATAAATATATAAACTTCAAAATAAATTTCCTATTATTTTATAATACATATTACAATTTAAAACTTCTCTTTATACTCAATTCATTGACAACCAATATTATAATCACTTAATAACATCTTAAAAAAATCATTTCATAACCTTTCATAATAACCAAAATATCTTTAAATAAATTAATAATCTGCAAAATAGATTATATTCATTTCAAACTATAGAATCCAAAATTATAGATAATACTCTTTAGAATTAATTAAATGTACGTTAGAAATTATTTCATATTTTTAAGGTAATATATTAATTTCTAAGTAATGATTTGAAAATCACTTTTAGATTTAAAATATATAAATGTAATAGTGATTTATAAGGAGTTTTATGATCTAAAGTAAACTATATTTATACTTAAAAATAAATCTCTAAAATAATACAATTTAGTTAAATTGAGTAAACCTTTAGTAAATAGTTTTTTTTAGAATACTTTTAAAACAATTTTAAATCCTTAATTTTCCAAAAAAATTCAAAATCATTTGAACATGAAAAATGAATAAAACATCTATAAGAAATACACATATCAATATTCAACTATATATATAAAGATTAATTTGCAAATGGATAGAGTTTCGTTTGTAAAATAACACATCCAATCAACCAATCATCTAACATCCAAACAATAATCATTCTCAAACCAATATATCAATCAAACAATTCAACCAATAACCACAATCAATTCGGGTTAGCTGTGTAATCATTTATTATAACTTGCAAACTTGTTAATATAGTTTTGAGCGTAAATACTCACCGAATTGACGAGCAAAATCACTGACATCATTTCTATGCCCAAGTGCAATAACCACATAGCCAAGCTATCACGTCTTCAGCCTCACAATAATCGCCTGCTGCAAAAACACGTACGCATCACTACCTCAATTCACCACTAGGTCACGCACGCTCGCCCTAACCTGCACCTCTGCCTCTTCCTCTCACTGCCTCCCAGTTCACAGCCTTGCCACATGCTTCAGCATGCATACGCCAACCACCACAACCACAATTGTGTCTCCCTTCACCTATAAATGCGAGAAACGATCGAAGTTCACAATGTGTATGAATGTCATTCGACTAGGCATCATGCCTTCCTTGTTGGCATCGACAATCCCAAAGCACGATTTGATTTTTAGGGCACGCGATTGTATGTATATTTCTTTTTTTTTGTGCGTAAATTTTGAGTATTAGTGCTTGGGGTAAAAATGAATAACGGTTTGATAAGGATGCCTCTTTGAAAAGAAGGAGGCATCTAGAGAAATAAAGAAAGAGATATATGCTTTAGGCTTGGGTTTGGTTTTAATTAATTTGTTTATTTCCTTTTAAGTTACTCTCTTATTGATCTATAATTAAATTCCAATTTAACTTAAATTAATAAACATTTCGCTCCACAAATTTTATATCGGTAATTGCACTATTTTATTCAATTCGGTGCTTGTATATTCTTGTTTAACCATTCGTTGTATTATCACTAAAAAAATTATTTTCCTACTTTTTTAGTCGCCTAGCAATTATTTACACCTTAAAAATATTTTGTATTTAATTCAAATATTTTATTCAATTTCAATATATTATTAGAAAATAATTTATTAATTATTTCAAGTTATTAAAACAAATCTTTTATTAAATAGAATTTAATATAAATATTTGCTTTCATAAATAATAATTATCAATCTCGAATTCAAACCATTTATTTTAATTAAATTTATTTAATTTATGGCATAAAAAATAGGGTTGTTGTAAGAATAGTCACGGACCCTGTAGTTGTGTCAAACCCCGTAGGAGGATCGGCATATTTGTCTATGGTATGTAGGGGTTTGAAGTTGCTTATTTTAGGCATTGAGTTTGACCATGATGCCTTTGTATTGGGATTCCCTGGGTTTGGGTTGATATTATGCATGGATTGGATGACTATGTATGGAGCTATTTTAGACTGTGATAGGAAGGCTGTCAGGTTGAGCACGTGTAATGGGCATAGCTTAGAGATTGATTGCGATCCTCGAGAATCAATTATGTTGAGCTACTTATATTCTTAAGATCTATCACATAATGAGCTAGGTATTATGCCTATAGTTAGAGATTTCTCAGATGTTTTTACTGAGGTTGTTGTTCTCCCACCCTAGAGAGAGATCGACTTTAGGTACTATCTTGTTGAGAATGTCAGACCCGTCGCCTTACCATTAATACATATGGCTTCAAAGTTGAGATGTGGGTTAAACATGTAGGTTAATGAGTTGTTGAGAAGAGTTTTATCAGGAAAATTATTTTTGAGTGGGGAGCACCAGTCGCCTTCACAACCAAGGCGGATGGTTCTCTCAGACTCTGCGTTGATTATAGGGAGCTAAATAAACTGGCAAAAAGAATCATTATCTACTGCCTCGCATAGACGATCTCTATGATCGGTTAGTTGGCGCTAAGGTGTTCTCACAGCTGGATTTGGCTATTCGGTTCCATGAGTTGTGTGCAGCCGAGGATAGTATCCAAAAGACAGCATTTTGTACACCCGACAGATTATATGAGTGGTTAATCATGCCCTTCAGACTGACCAATGCACCCGGCTACTTTGTTAATTTGATGAGTAGAGTATTTAGAGGGTTGCTAAATAAATTCATTGTGGTATTTGTGGATGATATCCTAGTCTATTCGAGGAGAAAGGAGGAGCATGCATTGCATTTACGAGAAGTACTCATTACACTCCGTGCGCATAAGCTTAAAGCGCTAAATGCCACTTTTAGAGAGAGGAGGCATGCTTTTTTAGACACATCGTCTCAGGTAGTGGCTTGGAGGTTGATCCCAGTAAGGTGGTAGCAATTCAGCGGTAGCATGTTCCGAAGGATGCCAAAACGATGAGAAGTTTACTTGGCTTGGTGGGCTATCATCAGAAGTTTATTAAGGACTTCGCGAAGATCAATTCCTCACTGACCCATCTTACCAAGAAAAATCTAGTTTTCTTGGGGATGTTAAGTATAAAGATGCTTTTATCATGTTTAAGGAGGCAATGACTAGTGCACTAGTTTTGGTATTACCGAATGGGACCAAGCCATTTACAGTTCATACTGATGCGTGTACTATGGGGTTAGGTGCGGTTTTGATGTAAGAAGGAAGGGTGATGAGTTGTGCGAGTAGGCAGCTGAAGACCCACAAAAGGAAATGCTTTGCTCATGATCTTGAGTTGGCGGCTATTGTTTTTGCACTCAGGTAATGGAGGCATTATCTTTTAGGAGAGCGGTTTAAGCTATATACGGATCATAAGTCCTTCAAGTACTTGTTCTTCCAAAAGGACTTGAATTTGAGGTAGAAAAGGTGGATGTAGTTCTTGGAATCATATGACTTTGATATCTCTTATATCTCGAGCAAGGGAAACGTAGTGACAGATGCATTGAGCAGACAACGTGTAGCATTGAGCCCCTTGTTTGTTGGGAAGTGGAGACTATAAGCTGCTTGTGACGATCCACATTTTTGACCCTCGAAAGTTGACGCTAAATACATCATAGGTATTCGTGTGCCAATCATTTATGCATTCGAAAGACGGGTCATTCGGGGTTAAAGAAAGAGAAGACAGAACATAATCTTACATCATGAAGAGAAATATATAATATACATATGTTCTTTTCAAAAAGAAAAGAACTTTATTATATACACAACATCAAAGTACACTAACCTATTATCATCCTGGACAGTTATAATAACCTATCCTCATAAATGCTGACGAATAAAACAACACATGCAGCGGAAATAAAGAATATACGAGAGATACGTCTTGGACATCTAGCTCATCTCCTAAAGCTCCACGGCATCCAACCTAGATCTGAAAATATGTTTGATTTGACCCGAGTATTATAAGAAAAATAATGTTTGGATCAGTCAGGTAAACCAGTGTGGGAAACACACCTCAATTGAACTTTAATGTTATAAAACCTTTCAAAATAAAGGTATCTCGTAAGACCACACCGCATATAAACATGGATGGATTTTTACCTTATGATAACCAAATTATTTTTATAGAAAATCCAGTAATATTATAATAATGTCTACGATTTAAAGTAAATTATTAATATAGCTGGAATGCTTACATCTCACATTCCAACATAATTGGACACAACTAAGTCCATACAGCGCTTATTGGAAATGGATTCCATGCAATGACAAGGCACTGGGGTACCACCTGCCATAGTATACCTCTAGAAATATGTACCAAGAGTCAAATATGGACTCTCTGCCAACACAGGACCGGCCTACCCCTTACTGGATAGTACCAATAAATTTGGTGAAATCCGATCTCAATTTCTTTTATAAATTTCTTCAATAAATCCTTTTAACAAATCTATTTCACTTATGAAAATCTTCTTTACTAAAATTCCAAATCCATTTATAAAACTTCTTTATAAATCTCCAAGTTTATTTATAAAACTTCTTTTACAAATATTCAAAATCATTTATAAAACTCTTTTTGAAAATATCCATTATCATTTATAAAACTCTCCCCAAATTTCAAGATCTCCTTTTTAATTTATAAAAGTTCTTTTATAAACTTTCCTTATTTTAAACAAAACTTCTTTAATAAACTCTAATCAAATATAATTCCTCTGATAAACAATTAATTATTTAGAACCCTTTAAATAAACAAGTTATTACTTAAACATCCTTCATTTAGTTATCCTTAAATTTCATTAACAAAATAATGATTTTAAACAATTATTTAAAAAGTATTAAATCAACTTCAAACATTTAATAAAATAATTGCTTAATTATCCTTTAAATATCATATTTAAAATAATAATAAACTTTAAACTATTTACAAAAAGGATAAAATCTAATATTTGACTTCACAAGTTCGGAAAGAGGTTTAGCAACTACAATTGTTCACATTTAATTAAGTTTAAGTTTTCAAGTTATAACATGAGTATTTACATAACAAGCAGATATGTAAAGGGAATCAGCCAATAACAATCAATCAACATATAGGTAAATGTCCAAGTTACCACAATAGCAGAACTGGGTCTATATTCTGCTTAAATAGATGTTAACATAATCTACTTGATGAATTATGGTAGAACTGTGATTTATTCTACCAAACAGATGTCCAATATAACTTAATAAGTAAAACGATGTTTTATTCTACTAAACAGATGTCATTAGTTTCATAATCATTTGAGGTTACATAGGGGTAATCGACAAAGAAATCCCTTGGATTAAAAAATATTCTTTAAAAGGAAGCTACTTTAGAAAAAACTGATCTTTAGAAATAAAGCGGTTTAAAACTTTAAAATCTTTATTTAATAAATAAATAACATTTAAACTCTTTATTTAAATAATAATTTAACATTTAAATAAATAATTAAATACCAAATTGAACTTTAAATAAATAATTAAATAATAATTTATCTTTAAATAAATAATTAAACCACAATTAATCTTTAATTAATAATTAAGTACTAGATTAAACTTTTAAGTAAATAATCAAATAATAATTAGCCCTTAAATAAATAATTAAATCAAATTTAAATTTAAATTAATAGTTAAATAATAAATTAAACCTTCATATAATAATAATTTAAATCTTAATTAAGTTCTAATTAAATCTTAACTTAATTAGTAATTTAATAAATATTTAAACCTTTTCTTAAATAATAATTAACCCTTACTTAATAATTAAATAAATAATCCTTAAATAAGTCATTAATTAATAATTAACCTTTAATTAACTAACTAATTATAATTTACTTACTTAATTTATAATTAAGTACTAATTTCCTTTATTAACTAATGATTAAGTATTAATTACTTACTTAATTTACTCATTTAATCATTAACCAAATAAATAAATAATTAATTAAAAAAATTACTTTTTATTACTTATAAATTATTTGAAAAACACTTTTCAAAAAGGCACTTAAGCAAAAACACTTTTTAATTGCAAAAAGAGTTCGTTTTTACGAACTGCATCTATAGCGACTATCGCTATATAACTTGTAATTTAAAAACTTGTTTAATATTCCAAATCGCTTTCAAAACCCTTTTTTTATGTGTTAACTGCTTTATAACTTTAATAAAGCTTTTTTAGAGAGCAAAACTAAAGTTTTGGAAATTATAAACTTTCTCTTGAAAATTGCATAAGTAAACAAGTTTGAAAATTAAGGGATTTCGATGTCGCGTTCAAGCACAAATCAATTTCTAACTTTTTCCTTAACTTAGAACATAATATGTAAGAACACCAACACACATACATACATTTCAACATCAACATACCCAAGCAAATCATAACTTGCAAGTTTAAACTTAACTTTAACTTCTATTTTCAAGTCTAACCATCATCACATCCAAGCATACTTATGTATAACCAAATAAACATCAATTTTACCCAACAACCAACATATTCAACAACAAAGATAGAAATAATTTTTACCAACATTAAAGTTTAAAACTTCAATTAAAAGGAAAACTTTTCTCACTTAATAGCTAACCAAATAACCTAGAACTTCCTTTACAACTCTAACCAACTCTAGATCTTTGCTTACATTAAACAAAAAATTGATTTTTAGAGGGCTAAAGGCCTAAATGATTTCAAACATGATGAGAGGGGGTTCGGCCATAGGGTGAGCAAGGGTGTGGAGGCTTGTTTTTGAAAGAAGAGAGGTGTGGGAAGAGAAGGAAAGATTTTAAACAAGTTTTCATGAATTAAAAGTGCATAAAGTTAAGGTTTTTAAACTAAAAAAACTTAGAAGCCATGAAAGTTTTGACAGCTTGGAAGGGAATTTGAAAATAGAAGTTGGAACTGAGAAAATACAAAAAGAAAATTAGAAAATTAGTTTAATGCAAAATGCAATTAGTAATTTACCAAAATAGCCTTTAGTACATGCCCTCCACTCTTTGAATGCCATCTCACTAACTTGTCCCCCTCTCTTCTTTGATGCTTACGTGATTATGTTCCCCTCCCCTCGCTTCATGCACCAACATGCATTTAAACATCTTATACTTGAATGTTTTCTAATGTTGCATAATGCTTTAAGTGATGTGATGTTTAATGGCATTTTTTTTCATTTCTTTACGGTTGAAAAATAAACTCATTTAAACTTAAGTATACATATACACTAACATATGCTAACTTATTTATACATGTATGTATGTATACTTGTACTAGAGTTCACAACGTTTGCGACAAATTTTAGTCAACGAAAAGTCAAAAATTTGGAAAACGATTTTCGGTCACATTTTCGATTTTTCTTCGAACCAAATATTTTTATAAAATAATTTGGAAAACTATTTCACCGACACTGGTTATTTTTTAAAAGAGTTTTATTTTAATTATAAAATATATTATTTGAATATTTAAAATTAATTAAATATTCACTAATCAAGGCGATGAAATTCCAGGTCGTTACACCATTTTTTGTTGGATTTGGCCGAGCACGAGGTGGTTGGGTGGGTCGTCGAGCTCTTACGATGTAGAGTTGATTGAAGGAGGTGCGGCGTCGTTTCGTCGAGCATGGAGGGAGAATAGAGTAGAGAGGATGCACGATTTTGTGCATGCACAACCTGTACAAGGGCAAGAGCATTTTCAATTTGGGGAAGAAAGTTTTGGTATGTAACTATGGTTAATTAAATTATGTAGTTAATTAATTAATTTCAATTAATCTAAAATCCTATAAAATCAATATCTTTTGCATATGAGGTCCAATCGAGATGCTGTCTTCGCCATTGCACTCATAGCGAGATCCTCTACGACTTGGTTTGGCTTGGGCTTGGGTGAGCTTACTCACCAGATAATTTGTATATGTTGTGTATATAATGTTTGTTGTACAAAATATAAATTAAAATAGATAACAATGCAAGTTATTACTTTTGGACCCCTCCTTGTTTTGGAAAGCAAGTGACAATATTATATTATTCTCTTTTATAACCCTCTAAGACATGTGTCATGGCCTAGACTTGTTTACATAGTTGATAATGTTGTTGTTTAATAAAGTTGGAAATTGTGTGTGAATGGTTGAAGCGAAATTATCGCTATAAACGCACTTTGAAATCCCATGTAAATTGACAAATGTTAAATTGGATAAAATGTGAATAAATTGTGAAGATATATATTTGGTTGTTCTTTACACCTGTTCAGGTGTGTTTGATCTAAAAAAAATTGGTTTGGGAAGTTATAGAGATTGGAAAGCGAAATGGCATTAGTCTGTATAGAAAAAAGGTAGCTACATATGCACTTCGAAAATTCTATTTAATAAAGTATAAAAGGGATGAATACTTTAGATATTTTTCTAGAATACTTTCATGGAGTTTCATGAAAATTTATTAAAGTATTTTGAAAAGAAGTTTAAGTTCTAAAAACATTTTATAATTGTTCATGAATTTTAAAGTAAAGGGTTTCATAGTATAAAACATGTTTTTTAAGGTTTTTAAAATAAGTATTTTGAAGTAATGTTTTAAATAAAATGTTTTAAACTATAGCATAAGTATTTTAAAGTAATTTTAAGTATATATAGTATTTTAGAAAATTAGTTAAATATTTATGAAAGTATTTTAAAGTTTATATAATATAATATCCTTCGAATTGATTTTTGTATTTTATTAAATGTTTTAGAATAATATTCTTTAAATTTTTTTCAGTATTCTAAAGTGTTTATATAAGCTTGGAAAAGTAAGTTAAGTCTCAAATAAAGAGATAAAGGAAGAATTGGATTATAACACTTAAGTTATAACAGATGATGTAAAGTTAATAAGTATGTTAAATTGTTAAATTAGAAATATAATTGGATATTTTAAAAGAGAAGGTTTTTAAGAGATAATTATAAAGGGAATGTTTTAGGTTATCGTGATAATGTTGAGTAACACTTGTCTTAAACTCTTTAAAATGTAACTAAATCTTTAAAAGAGAGTTCTAAAGTTAATGATTAAATGTGAAGTGTTTTGGGATTGTAGTAAACGATGTTTTAGTAACATTTTTTTTAAACCCTTGAATAATATTTTAAAGTGGCAAATTATTGTTAAAATATTTTAGGAGATACTTAGACCTTCCATTAAAGATAATAACAAGTATGAAATCTTTTGGAAAAAGATAGAAAATTATAAAAGAGATAAGAGGTTTATAATAACAATGTGTAGGAAACATTTGTTTATGAATATACTTATACTGTTAATCATTTTAATGATTTATGAATATACTTATATTGTCGAGATAAGTATATGAAGACTTTTTAGCAAAGCTAGCCGGCTTTAAAGTGGGCTGTGCCACTATATAAATAAACAAACAGGTGCTCTGCACATGCACAGAACAACTAAAAGGGCAAGAAGCCCCAAAAAAGGAGAAAAAGAAAGCACAGGAGCTAGACAGAGATGCCTAATCTACTAACGCAAATTGACTAATCTTCCTTAGAAGAGGGAGAACAATCATGACCATCAGCCGAAGATGGACCAATAACAAGAGAAAATCCCGAGAAAAGAGCAGCTAAATGAGGATCATACCCAACAGAGTCAGGAGAGTACAGAAATTTCCTATCCCAATTGACATCATAAAACTTACTTTTGTTTTCCTCTCCAAACGCACCTTCCGTAGTGAGGCTCAAACCATCTCCCACAATATGGTAGATAAGAAACCGACTCTCACCCCCAAGATCACTGATAAAAGCATAAAAGATGTCTCTCTCTGGAGAATATCTCATATCAGAAGGAGCGTGAACCCAAGCACGCTCAACAGAATTCCAAGAAATGATATCAGATGAGGAAGCAGAGGGAATTTCGACTAGGGCCGAAGGAGGAGAAATAAGAGATGGACCTTTATCTGGTGAAGAAATGGAGGGAGCAACATAATTCGAAGCAACAACAGGAGGTACCCCAGAAGGAGCAATAGCAACAGGCAAAGATATAGAGGGAACAACACATACCGGAGCAACAACCAGAGGAACCACAGAGGGAGCAATAACAACGGGAGGCACAGAAGTATCAACTAATGGGACAACAGGAGCGACCTTCGGAACCCACTGCCGAAGAGGAGGACGAGGAAGAGGTAACCGGTCAACAAGGGGAACAACCTTTGATGAACAAGAATCAGCAAAATGGCCAAAGGACTGACAAGACGAGCAAATCTCAGGCTTCCAACTATAGCAAACTCTGACCTCAGCAACGTGGCTCACATCTAATCTGACCTTTAAAACGCTAGGCAGAGGTTTGTCAGGAGTAATCTCAATTAGAGCTTTGGCATATACTAGTTTCTTTCTGGCCACAGTATTTGCATCATAACAAATCACCTTACCAACAAGGCCAGCTAGCCAGTCGATACCAATAAGAGGCTGAAGAACAGATGGAATAAGCGAAAAATGGGCCCAGACAGGAATAGAAAGGACTTGCTCCTTAGCACGATCCACAGACGGACTCGAAGTTGTAATAATGAATGGCTTCCCATCAATAAGAATGGGGTCAGCCTCAAGAATTCGTTGCCTCTCTTCACTACGTGTAAACTTAAAATAGAGCAATTTGTTATCAAAGTGGACACTTAAACCACCCCTAGGCTTCCACGTGGAGTTGCACCATGCCTTAACAATATGATAGGGAGGATTGGAGTCAAGAAAGAAACCAACCAAGTGGTCTTTCCAAAAATCCACACCAGCCTGAATAACTTCCAAGAGCGGAATCATCACACCCTCACTCTCAATACTATCAAAGAGACGCGGCGTATGCAAACCGGCATTATTAGGCAACTTGGAGAACAAGGAAGACCACTTAGGGACAGGCTGAAGCGGAGGGGGATCCAACAAAATAGCTTTCGAATCTACAGGAAATGGGATATTGTCTAAAGCATTACAAAAAACACCCAATGTGCACCCCACAGTTTCCCCATCAGATGCCTTGGAGAGACCACTAGCTACAGGCAAGCAAACACAACTCTCTATTACCACTTCACTACTATGATCAAGGGCAAGCCCCAACTGCTCAGCACTAACAATCGGCTCAATCTCAGTTACAGACCAAGATGAAGTACCTCTGTTCGATAGCAATGGGGACAAGGGGGATGGAACTAGTGAGTTGACAGAAACTTCAATCCCAAGGAGAGGCTGCGAAGAGGACAAATCACCCAAAAGGACGTCCATAGGGTTAACAACGGAGACAGGCACACACCCAACAGGAGAAACACACGGAACAGGATCGTGTGCACCAGCATCACGCGAGAGAGAGGAAGGCTGAGAAGGCTTCAACATCGACAGAGGGAAAGACGGACACGAGAATAGGCCGGAAGAAGACAGAGGCAATCAACGAAAAAAGAAATCAGTCGCCAAAGAGCGTATCGCGAAATGCAGCCGCCATTTTTATTGAAACCTCTTTACTGAAACCTCTTTAACGAAAAATGAAGACTTTTTGAAGTATTGAATAGAGTACAAATGAATAGGGAATTGTAGAATACTTGTATATATCCTTAGTAAAGATATTTATATATATACGCACACAAGTAGAAAACAGAAGTTTTAATTAATAAAGGAAGATTAATTAAAAGGAGATTAGAAGTCATTTATACGACTTGATCATGCTTGTGTGTGTCGATCATGCTTTGTGAGTTAGTTGCTTATGTAAAGTATATGGAACTTAGTTTCTCTTATGCGATCATTCTCATTATTGTTGAAATTGACCAAATATAACTCTAGAAATATCTAGAAGAAACACAGGAATTATATGGTACATTTACCTTCGGTGATTTTATATTGTACGTATAAACTCATTTTTCTCTTCTAGGATAAATGATAAGGAAATCCATCCTTGTCCTATTAGGTGGTGATCTCTGCTTTTATGTATTTTCTATTTATTTCCAAAAGAACCGAAGTTGAGTTTACCTATAGCGACCCTAAAATTCGAACACTTCGTCTTCGAATATCGAAACATTTTGAAATATAATTAAGTGTTATAAATTTGATTTTATAACCATGTTAAACATCATTTAATTAATAAATAATAAAATGAAACTTGTTTTTTAAATTTGTTTATAAAAATATTCTTTGAAGAAAAATCAATAATTAACCAAAAATCAGTTTATCGATAAATAGCTTTTTGATTGATATAAGTTGTTCGAACTCTTGTGCACTTGACTAATGATCACATGAACATATTATCAACTAATTAACACACATACCTCTTCATAAAGCTTGAAATATTCTATAAGCTTCTATTAGGATAAGCAATATTATCATGAGAAGGGTAAATGGTAATTAGCATAAAGGAAAAGTGACTTAAAGTAGAAGTGATGGGAGGTGAGTCTTACACGGCATAAATAGGGGGTGAAGGCAAGCTTAAAGAGCACCATTCTTAGCCTATAAAAGAAGGGGCGTACCCTTAATTATCATCCACAAATTCATAAAGCTTTAAGTTGAAAATCCATGTCTTCTTCCTCTTCCTCTTCGTAATTTCCTAAAGCAAAATATTTACAAATCAAATCCAAATCATTTCAAACTTGAAGTTTACCACCATATAACAAAACCTTCTACCTAGTTAGAAGTTTAAAATGCAAAGCTATCCTATTCCACATGAGCAATATAGGAGTTTTGGAGGCAAGGAAGGAAAAGGCAAGCAAAAGAGAATGAGGGAAAGGTGTTGCTACATTGAAGTTGGACTTAGATGCTTAGATTCAAGTTGTTTGTAGGATAAAAGATGAGCTAACTCACCATTTTGATTGTAAAATATCACACACACACACACACACACACACACATATATATATATATATATATATGATGTTTGATTGTATTAATGTCGTTGAATTAATATGGACATATGTGAAAACATTAATTTTGATTCTTTCTTTGAAAGCAAGTGGCATATGTATGGATTTGAACGGACTTGAACGGACTTAAATGGACTTGTATGACATATAGAAAAGTCTTGGAACAAAGCACATAGGTTGTAATCGAACATAGGTTTGAATACAACTCAGATTTGAAAGTGCACTTATAGCGATAGTCGCTATAGATGCAGTTTGGATATGCCTTGTTTTTGGAAATTGCTATGGAACTTTATAAAGAGATCCATAGGGGTTTCTCACTATATTTATAATATTTTATATGTATGTTTGTTGCTATTAAAAGCTTGGATAGTAAAAGGTTAAGAAACATCTCGAAAGTGGCCAAAACTGCCCTATTTAAACTTGATTTTTGAACTCAAAAGGTTTGAAAAGATATTTAAATTTAAGTATTTTTTTCATTCTTTTTACAAGTGTTTACTAACTATTATTAGAGTATTTTAGAAGTGGTTTGAAATATTGATGAATATTTAAGAATTAGTTGTGAATTTTTAAAGAAGAGATATTTTGTTAAAAACATTCTTTTTTAGTTTTAAAGAATTTTATAAACTTTTTATTTTAAACTAATATTTTGGATAAATGTTTTAAACCCTATTATAAGTAATTTCAAGTATTTTAAAAGTATATACAAATGTTTTTGAAAAGGGGTTAGAATTGCTTAGTGGTTAAATGGTTAATTATTTGATTACTTGTTTGAAAAGTAATTAACTATGCTTAAAGCCGACGAAGTAAGGCTTATTTATTTGTGAGAGTTAAGATTGATGTCGAGTAGGGACAGAGCAATGGAGCTCTAACCTACTGGTTTTCCACTTGATCGAGGAATAGTATGTCGAAAAATGTTGGAAATGTGTTAATTGTGTTGATTTCTTCTTCTTTAAGGAAATTGTTAATATTATACTTAACACTAAAAGCCAATGAGATAGACTTATCTATTTGTGAAATAAAGAATGAAGTGTCTAGGCAAGGCTTGATGCAACCAGTGCTTAAACTTACCTAGCTTCACTCTTGGATGGGAATAGTTAATTTGGAATGTCGGAAACGAGTTAAGCGTACAAATCGTTTGTATAAACAATTATTTTGACTAGATAATCGATTAGTCGATTATCGAACTTGACCTAATATTAACTTAATAAGAAATCAAAAGGCTTCATGATTTTATACTAATAAGAACCCTCGGAGAGGAGTATTGGAACGAAACATCTCTAGCTTTCGCTTACTTTTGAAAGAACTGGGTTTGAGTTAACCGAAAATTCATCGATTGGCTTTGAAGAGTTTGAGGTTGGTAAGTGTTTTACTTACTGGATACCATTTCAAAACTAGTATATGGATTCTATGTTTTAGAAGCGGTTGAAAATGGGAATCTACGTGGAGATCCGAGATCTATTCTAGATGCTCGAATCCATGTAGTGATTCGTAATCTGTTTGAGATATGGGAATCCATCTAGGGATTTGTGTTTTGATTGAGTGGTGAAGACTCGTGTGAAACATGCCAAATGTAACATCAACATCAAAAATGACTAAAAACTGAGTAGGAAGCACAACCTGAGGTTAGCGTCCCATGTCAGGGTATTATCAATTCTATATTTAGAGATATTTGTCCATTGTTGGTCAGCGGGAGTTGATGATATTTGTTTCACGTTTTTCATGTTTATGTTCGGATGTGACCTAATTGGTATATTTTATTTAGAGATATACGATGCTCGGAAGGTACTTTCTGACCCTTGTGCAAAAGATGGTATTCGGCGTCGACCGAAGAGATCTCCGCGGAAAAATCCATTATGCGAACATAACTTAGCAATTTTAAATATAACCTAAATATGTTGTGGAGTGACCAATGTAAGCATCAGAGCTATTTGATATGATTGTATCCTACACCTTAGACATTATATATCATATCACTATATTAAACCTAATGCATGGTTGGTTTCTTTTGCAGGGAAAACTGTTGTAGAAATCCATACGGTCTCAATAGTTACTGTTAAATGTATTCATGTAACTCAATTTTTCTCATACCAGACTTATGTTTGTTGGTTTTGGTTTTCCCTAAACTCCCCGCATACTCCTTCAAGTAGGATAAGTGTGGCAGGTTTTACCTTAGATGCTTCAGAGTTCAGAAAACAAGCTAGAGGCTTCCATTATTTATTTATTTATATTTATATTTCTATAGTTCCGTTTAGGTATGTAAATATCAGCATTATGAGGATAGGCAGTTATAATTGTCCAAACTGATGATAGTCTTAGGTTTTATAACTCCAAAATTCTTATATTCAGAGTAACCCTTTATATTGTTCTTTTGATGTTATATATTATCCTTCCACTATGGGATTCTGATGTTGTGTTCTTCCTTTCTTATTCTATTTCATTTTCTTTTTCTTTTTGCCCTAACTTTCTGTCTTTCTGATACTTGGGTGTTTGATGTATACGTAAATGTGCATATTTTTACCAACATATTTAATCTATTTAAATTAAATAAATGATCATATTGGGTATTTTAACTTGTTTAAACCAAAATTCAAATTATTTTCAAAATTGTCACATATTCATCTTCATATAGGGGCAAAATGGTCATTTTTGTACATTTATTAAATTGTAAAATTTTACTTGGAATTTTCTATGTTGTTTTGTAGGAAATTTAGTGAATTTTTCATGATGATATATGCATGCACAAGAGTGAAGAGAACAAATGAAGATGGAAATAATTGAAAGTGAAGATCAATACCCACCTACCTTAATGTACACTTAGGAGCTAATGCACATGCTAAAAGGTCATTAAATCTTCATGCACACTTAATGGATGATTAGTGTACTAATGGTTACTTGGCCACCACACTTCCTAAGGGGTAGTTTGGGCATTTCCCAAAAATATGGATTAGGGTTTCTAACTTGTTTAAATACCTCATATCTTCATGTAACTTCTTCTTCCTCTTAGTTAGTTTTTAGCTAAAAAAATAAAAGAAAGCTCTCTTTCTCTTTTCATGGCTACTTAGCCATTTTTCATTCATGTACTCTTTCTTTCTATGCAATGTTAGTTAATGTTCTTTTACATTTACATGCTCTCTTTCTTATGTTGTTAGTAGCTTAGTGTTCATTTCTTTTTACTTAGATTTTCTTTTTACTCTCTTTTTCCTCTTACTTATTTCATGTTGCTTTCTACATTTGTTGATTTAATAACAAATATGAGAGGCTACTCCCTACAATTTAGGAGTAATGAAGCTCTCTTGAATCATGTAGATGCAACATAATTTTTCATTTATGTCTCTTTTGTGCTTAATGGAAAGTTAGGTGTTTGTGTGATTTTGTGTTTAATATTAAGTTTGATAGCTTATGTTGTTCAAAACAAATAGGCTATGCTTAATCATATGAATCACTAATTACCTCTTCATCTACATATGATCATGGTAATGGAAGTGGATTTAGAATCAAAATTTGATGGTTTATATTTCTAATTCAATAGTTAATAAGCCATACTTAAACTAGATTCTACTTTTAATTTCATGTCATTTTCATTAAAGTTAGTAAGTGGGTTAGAGGGTGCATTAAAGTTTGATAGTTTAAGTGTGTTAATTAATAACACAATTAGGCCATGCTTATGATAAATGCACCAACTAAACTCACAAATGACCAAAATGAGATCATGATTTCATTATGTTGATTTATGTGATCAAGAGAGGGGATTTGCCTCTAAATTTCTCTTTAATCTCATATTCTTATTCTCCATAGTTTTAGCTTGTTTTTACTTTCTTTTAGTTAGTTAACAATTCCTCGACTTTGTTTTAATTTGATTGAATATATTTTTAAAATCTAACAATTCCCTGCGGATCGACCCGTACTCGCCACGTACTATCGTTGTACGCCGTGCGCTTGCGGTTATTTTAATTTGAAATTTTTCGACTATTTTCTAAACCGATAGAAAATTTGCCATTAAACAAGTTTTTGGCACCGTTGCTGGAAAATTGCTTTAATTTTGATTTTCTATTCTTCAAATTATTATTTTTTGATTTTTGTGTGATTTTATTTTGTTTGTTTGCAATTAAAAAAAATTGTTGTGTGTTTGTAGCTTGCATTTGTTTGTGTGATTGTTGTTTTCTATTTTTTTGCATTTGCATTGTATATATTTAAAAAAATCATACAAAAAAATTTAGAAAAAAAATCCATTCCATTTCATTACATTTGCATCAACATTTTTCTATTTACATCTTTCTTTTTCTTTTACATTGAAATTTTCTATAAAAAACACTCCTGTGCCTATGCAACAATAGTGCACAGCTTTTGTGCACTTCCACACTGCAAAAGCACCCACCATTACAAACATTACAAAAATTCCAAACCACAACTACATCTTGCTCTGTCACCATACTTCCTTGCTGCACTTCTCTATTCAAATACATACTTACAATTCTCCATTGCCATCATCCTCAGTGCACACCTTTAACCAAAGCAGTGCTTCACATCCATACAACCACCTCTACAACCAGAGCAACTGCAGTGCACCATCCTATTGAACTTCTACGACAACAATCCCCTAACCATCTCTAGTTCAAAAACTCCAAACTGCACATACTACTTCCCACATAAACTACAAATTGTCTTGCATTCGCCTGATACATAACCACCCAGACAACAGCACTTCAATCAAACACTAACAATAGCATCACTCAACGTAAATGCAAACTGAACCATAAATTGTCATCTGTGCAGACCCCATATCACTGCTCCGTTCATCTCCCCCTACTACCACTATCCATACTCACAAAACTACTGCTATCACTGTCACATACATAAAACCAACCTTCCACGCTTTCTAGAGAAACCCTTAAAACTGTCCACACAACGGCAATTCCGTTTCTTCAACCTTCACCTACATTCATTCATCATTTCTCTACCCCTAACATTCACCTTTCATCCACCAACTTTCAACTCCCCAAACCTGAATCTGCAGCCACAATCGAACAACATACCGATCTAACACTGCACCTTTGAAAACTTCTGTGCATATCCATTCAGCAGCAACATACCATCATCATTCAAACTACAGTGCACTGTTACTACACCTTCAAACAACACTCTCCACCACAAAACATCTCAACACCACTTCCAACCACAGCAATTACACTACTGCCATCCGACATATACATCCTTCTACCATACACTTGATCACTGCATATCACTGTTGCCCCAAATCACCACTGTCAACTTCATCAACGTACATACTACTGTCACTTCTCCAGAAATACAACCACTACCATTCAACAATCCCATTCATCACCTTGCAACTACAAGAGCATCATCCACCACTTCTTCATTTAACATCCAACTGGACTTACTTCACCCCTAATACAATCACCATCCTGCCTTATAATATCACCGTTGAACCACTTCCAGTCGACCAAACTACCCAACAACCTCCTGACACTCAACTGTATCACCTACAACTACAGTCGACCAACACTGCAACACAACCAAATCAAATATTCACATTTCAGTGTGCAAAACAACACCCCCACATCAAACCGCTCCATTAATCCAAACTGCTCCATAAATCAGTTCAACTATTGTTGCTTGCTATTTCTCTCCCTCCATAGCTGTCAATTTCACACTTCAACATAACTACAATATTGTCGTTGCACTATCAAATCCTCCATCACCAGAAGCACTTCTGATCATCTATTATAACCCAAATTGTGCCTTGCTTCTTCCAACCCTTCACCAACATCTTCTATAACCTCTGACTGCTACACTTCCCTATGCCCTTATCTCCACTTTCATAACCCTTCAGACCGTACGGCCATTCAAAGCCTCTGCAAGCATCTCCTCAAACAATACCAAGTACACCAGAGCATCACCAAACAATCACCCATCAGCCTCCGTCAAAACCATCTGCTCTGACCACCATCATATTCTTCCCCTGCCTATAACTCTGCATACAAAATCACTGCCACTTCCTAACTTCATACCAATAACTTCACTCCACACATACTGCATACAACACAACTTCAATCCACTCTGCACAACAACTGCAATAAATCACTACCACCAGTCCTATAACTCTGTCTTTGAGAAACCACCAGCACACGACCACATCAGTGACAACAGCATCCCCCAAACCAACTACATCAACTGTCACCACCACACAACCACATCAGTGACACATACGACCACATCAACCGCCCACTTCACTGCTTGCCTACAAAGTCACATTCAACTGCCTCAAATAAAACCACCACAGACCCAAAAAAAGGAAAAAAATTTGACCTTCCAATTCGCGACAACTGCAAACCTTCCAGTTCTTCCAATTCGTGACTTCTATTTGTTTAGAGGATATAAGCTTATTCTACTCCTCTGTGTAAATGGGCCTTGCACCGCAGCCCATATCTTCTTTATATTTTCTTTTAGCCTGTTTGTCTTATATAAATACAGAGAGAGATATGTTGTACAAACAATGAATTCTATTTCTGAATAAAAGAAAACTATTTCATTTTCAAACTTTCTTTTATGGTATCAGAGCTTCATTGCCAAATGGCAGATTTTCCTTTGAGGAATTGATTCTCCCCTCAGAATATTATCATCATAGGGGAGGATACCCTTCTCAAGATCATTGCAAGTAATCGTGTTCACCTGTTCTTAACCCACGGTGCCATCCAAGAGGCAGATCAGATTCAAGATCATCATTTCTATCTCTGGTTGCACATTTCCGATTCCGGCATCTGAAGGTACAAGTAAATTATGTATATATATTACTGTTTTACAATAAAACAGTAATACATATAGCAGTTTTCTCCCTGCACCCCCCTTTTTCTTGCTTTTTGGGACATTTCTTGGCCACCAATACCAGTTTCTTGATCAAGAAACTTGATTATCCATATTCTTGATCCACCATGGCTATTGAAGAAGAAGATGTCACTTCAGCAAACACTGGCAACAGATCCAAAGACAATCAGAAATCAGATTCTGTCTTGATCAGACCTAAGAATCAAGCAATAAACACACCTTTAGATGAAGACAACTATATCACATGGAAATATCAAACAGAAATTGCTTTGAGAGGGTATGATCTACAGGATTATGTAAAAGGAACCAAGGAGATTCCACCAGTTAACATCACTAATGATACTGGAAACACTGTTAGCAACCCAGAATATACATTGTACCAAAAACAAGATAACTTGCTTGCATCTTGGCTCCTATCATCCATTAGTCAGACCCTATTGTCCCAACTAGTTGGTTGCTACACATCATATGAGATATGGTCATCTATCGAAAGAATTTTTAACTCACAGTCATCAGCAAGAATCATGCACTACAGAAGAGAACTACAAAATACAAGAAAGAATGATATGAGCATGAGAGAATACCTTGCCAAAATCAAGAATCTGTGTGACAGACTAAAGGCTGTTGGCCATAATATCTCGAACAGTGAGCAGATTCTCATCATTACCAATGGCCTAGACCAAGAATATGAATCTCTAGCGACTTTCATTGCCACACAACCCACCCTACCTGATCTTGACTATGTCAACTCAGCTCTCCTTGCACATGAAGGCAGAGTAGAGCAGAGAAGACTTATGCAAGAAGACTATTCAGCGAACTATGTTTCAACCACAAAGAATAAAGGTCAGAAAAACAATCAGAACAACCAGAACCCGAGAGGTGGTTATAATCAAAGGGGCAGGGGCAGAGGAAGGTCATCAAACAACAACAGGGTCAAATGCCAAATTTGTGAAAAATTTGGTCACATGGCAAATAAATGCTACTTCAGATTCAAGGAGGATTACAATCCATCTCAACTGACACAGTCAAGCAGGCAACCAACAGCAAATATGGCACAAACTAATCATCAGTCAAGAAATAATTCAGATAACTCAACAGATGATACAGCCAAGACAGATGACATCAACACAGAAGATTGGTTTCCAGACTCAGGAGCTACAAACCACATTACCAACAACTTATAAAACCTCAACTTGGGAAACAAAAGCTACAATGGTAAGAATTCTGTATCTATGGGTAATGGTGAAACTGTCAATATATCACATGTGGGAACAGGCACTATACAAGGTACAAGGCTACTCTACCTCAATAATTTATTAAGAGTGCCAAGTATCAAAAAGAATTTAATAAGTGTCTCACAATTTGCTAAAGAAAATCATGTATATTTTGAGTTTCACCCTAAAGTCTGTCTAGTCAGAGATATGCTGAGTAAAGATATATTATTACAGGGTAAACTGGATCAGGGTTTGTACAGGTTCAGCCATATGAGAACAAAGAACATCTATAGTAATAATGCTGTCTGTTGTAATAACACAAGTTTGAATCAAGTCAAATGTGACAATACTTTTCATATGTGGCATTGTAAATTGGGACATCCTAGTTATGATGTTGTAAAGCAAGTGTTGAATGAGAATAAAATTTCTTTCTCACCTTTACACAATTTATCAGTATGCACACACTGCCAAATTGGCAAAAGTCACAAATTACCTTTTCAGTTTTCTGAAACTACTTATAAAAGACCACTTGAGCTTGTGGCAGCTGATTTGTGGGGACCATCTCCACACAACTCATCAAAAGGGGACAGGTATTATCTATCCATTGTTGATGCTCATACTAGATATACTTGGATATATTTTTTAAAGGCAAAATCAGATACATGTAATGCTATGAAGCACTTCATCACTAGTGCTGAAAAACAATATAATAACTGTGTGAAGACTGTTCAAACAGATGGTGGGGGAGAGTTCAAAACCCTAAAGGAGTTCTTCGGCACAAAAGGGATTGTGCATAGAACTACATGTCCCCATACATCTGAACAAAATGGTCTAGTCGAGAGAAAACACAGGCACATTGTGGAGACAGGGTTAACACTCTTGTCTCAGGCAGGTCTACCAATGAGATATTGGAGAGAGGCATTTTCCACAGCAATATATCTCATTAATAGAATGCCAACCAAAGTGTTAAACCATGTGTGTCCTTTTGAGAGATTATTTGGTTTTAAACCAAACTATGAACATTTAAGAAATTTTGGGTGCTTGTGTTTTCCCTGCCTTAGACCATACAATAAACATAAACTAAGCCTTAGGTCTAGTCAATGTACTTTTTTAGGATATGCACATAATCAAAAGGGGTACATATGTCTAGACAGTCAAGGCAGAGTTTACATTTCAAGGCATGTTGTTTTTAATGAAAATGTTTTTCCTTTTGTAGAGAAGGAAAAGCACATGCAAGCAACTAATGAAAACAATGCTAGGGCTATTCACATGCCAGACTTATCAGAATGGATAAATACTGAAGTTCAATCAAACAGAGAACCAACAGGGAACGAAGTTAGAGATGATTCTGAGCAAATAATAACAGGCAGTCCTCAACATAATGAGCAGCAAGAATCAAACACACAGCAAGAATCTAATACTGAATCTACAAATGAAACATCTGATGAGCATAATGATGTCCAATGTGAACCACAGTCAACTACTATTCAGCATCCCATGATTACTAGATCAAAAAGTGGGATTTATAAACCCAAAGTTTTTAACACTCAATTCAATGAAGTGGAACCAACTTCATATGAGCATGCAATAAAAGACACAAGATGGAGAAAAGCCATGGATGAAGAATACAAAGCTCTAGTTAAAAACAATACATGGGCTCTTGTTGATTTACCAAGGCATAAAAACATTGTGGGAAGCAAATGGACATACAAAATTAAAAGAAATGCTGATGGTAAGATCATCAAATATAAAGCCAGACTTGTGGCAAAGGGTTATACCCAGCAGTTTGGTTTTGACTTTAATGAAACCTTCTCTCCAGTTATCAAACCATCAACAGTAAGGATAATCCTAACCATTGCCTTCCATAAAAACTGGAGAATAAGCCAATTAGATGTGCACAATGCCTTTTTAAATGGAGAATTAATAGAAGATGTATATATGCAACAACCAGAGGGTTATAGTTCTGAAGCAAGCATCAGCCAAGTATGTAAACTACATAAAGCAATTTATGGTCTAAAGCAAGCCTCAAGGGCTTGGTATGATAAATTAAAAGGTGTACTCATTAAACTGGGATTCACTGCCACCAAGTCAGATTGAACTTTCTATATAAAAAGGACAGGGGACAACAGTATTTACATATTAGTTTATGTAGATGATATACTGATCACAGGAGACAATCAACATGAAGTCGAACTAATCATGAAATACTTGGATAAGGAATTTGCAATAAAAGACATGGGTGAAGTAGATTTCTTCCTTGGCATACACATTCAAAGGGATGCAAATTCAAACATCATTTTATCTCAAAAACAATACATATCTGACATTCTTGTTAGGTCAAACATGGATAAAGCTAAGTCTCTACCTACTCCCATGACAAGCAATCTCAGGCTATCTAAAGAAAAGGGTGAACCCATCGAGAATGTCAAACAGTACAGGAGCATTGTTGGGGCACTTCAGTATGCTACTATTACAAGACCGGACATATGTTTTAGTGTTAACAGAGTCTGTCAATATATGCAAGCTCCCACAAATGAACACTGGAGTGCAGTATAACGTATTCTACGATATTTAAAGGGGACGATCAACCATGGATTAAAATTCACTTCAAATAAAAACTTACATCTACAAGCTTACAGTGATTCAGACTGGGCAAACGATTTGGATGATAGGAAATCTATCACTGGATATTGTGTTTACCTCAGCAACAACCTCATCTCGTGGTGCATGAAAAAGCAAGCCACCATCTCGAGATCGAGCACTGAATCTGAGTACAGGGCCATCGCCAGCACCACTGCAGAGGTCATTTGGACTGAAACCCTCCTTCAAGAATTAGGGTTCGCACTGAATCGGAAGCCGACCATCTGGGTTGACAATTTAAGCTCTATCTCTCTATCTATGAATCCTACCCAACACTCGAGAACGAAGCATCTGGAAGTGGATCTCCACTTCGTTCGCGAATGAACGGGAAGTGGAAAACTCCAGATCCAACACATTCCAGCATATTATCAGCGAGCTGATGTCTTTACTAAAGCAATTTCGAGAAAGAATTTTGATCGGTTTAGAGAGGAGCTCAAAGTTTTCTCCGCCGCCATGAAAGACGAAGAGAGACTGAAACCCTAGTTTTATTTGAGGGGGCATAATAAGAATCAGCTCGTATTTGTTTAGAGGATATAAGCTTATTCTACTCCTCTGTATAAATGGGCCTTGCACCGCAGCCCATATCTTCTTTATATTTTCTTTTAGCCTGTTTGTCTTGTATAAATACAGAGAGAGATATGTTGTACAAACAATGAATTCTATTTCTGAATAAAAGAAAACTATTTCATTTTCAAACTTTCTTTTAACTTCTGCAAAAAGCGACATCTCTGAAACACGAACTGGAACCTCCAATTGAGGATCTCTTCAAACCGACCAACTCAAACAGCAACCCAATCGCTATACCAAAAATCGAACAACCTCATCTTCACCCCAAATCGCCTCGACAACCACTGCCATATAAAACACCATCTTTCATAATCGACCTTGCCTCTTTTGCTCCTCGATCCTTTCACCTACGACCAACACCCACTCAAACTACTACTGCACGTAAATTCGCTTCCATCGATTCCATCGTCTCAGCGAAATTCGCTTCCAGATGATTGGGAATTCTGTTTTAGGAAAGTCGAATCAGGATTGATTTCTGAATTTTGTTTTGTTTTCGAACTTTGAAAGTGTGAGAGCTGAATTTTGATTTAAGTGTGCAAGTATTTTTGTGTTGAGTTAGTGGGCCGGGCCCTTGTTAGAATTTAAAAAAAAGGAGAAACAAGTTTGTTGTTTTTATCTCTTCAAAAAAAAGAAGAAGATTTTCTAGTGTTTCCAATTGTTTCCGTTCTTTTGTTTTGTCTGGTTTTACTACATCTTTTTTAAAAAATGTTTTGTTTTAGTTAGTGTTGTTTTAAATTATTATAAGTTCCACCCTTATATATTAAAATAAATAAAAAATCGTCTTCAATTGTTTTTAGTTCAATTGTTTTGTTTTTAATTTCTTTCTCTTTCTTTGATTAAAAAAAAGCATGTATATATCTTGTTTTATTTTCAGGTGGCCAAAGCAGATTGGAAGAATAGCTTGTTGAAAACTACCGCTCCGCTTGCCAAAAATAAATTGTTAGCTTGCCTATATCAATTTCATTTTTTGCTGCTTTTAACCCCATCTCTTGTTTTATTTGAATTGCATTGTTAGTTGCTTGCATTTGAATTTTAATTAAAAAAACAAAATCCAAAAACAAAATTGTATATTGGTTGCTAATAACGGTTAGACATCGATAACACTTAATTGTATATTGGCAAGTTGTCTTCTTTGAATAATTTACTTTCTTGGTGTCTAGGCTATGGTAGGGTAATAACCATTTATAAATATTACAGTGATTCGTAAATATTATAGTGGTTGTTCCTCTAAAGGTACTTAAACCTTCGGCTGCATTGCTACGGTGATTCGTGGTGCACCGATAAATCATGTCCGTTACCTGGTCGAGAACTATCTTTTTGAATTAAGACAATGTGTAATTATACAATTTTGGGTTAGGATAAATAATTCATAATTAACCTTGCATTCATTAGTTGCATTAGTTCATGCATATTTAAAAAAAATTCATAATCAAAAACTAAAAAAATTGTAAATATTCCTTTTCCTTTGAAAATTTTCCTTTTCCTTTTCCTTTGAAATTTTTTCCTTTTCCTTTGAAATTGCAAAAATTCAAAAAAAATTAGAACAACAAAAATCCCAAAAAAAAATTAAAACCTTTTCAAAACAAAGAAAAAATTTGAAAAACTAAAAAACCAAACAAACATCCTTTTGAAAAATAAATTCTACATGTAAATATTTTTCCTTTATAAAAAAACAAAAACATTCTTGAAAATGTCCGAATTTCCATATTCCTTTGAATTTTTCGATAGTTGTGAAAATCAATATAATCCATATAATTTCACTTCAAATTCTTATAGATATTTTAACAACAACTATTGTTTAAACGATTCGAGTTTTGAACCACAAAATTTTCAAAATAACGAACAACCCTCAAATCTCGAAAATAGCATTTCATCTCTACTTAAAATCTCTACACAACAAAATCAAATGATAAATGATTTGTGTAATTTTTATTTGTGTGATAACTTAAGTCAAAATTTTCAAAATAATCAAAATTTGAAGTCACTTCAAAATTCAAATGACTTCGAGTATAGCCCAGGCCAATTCAATTTTGAACTCCAAAATGAATTTCAAAATCAAAACGAAAGTGGAAACAACTTTTCAAATAATTTGGCAATGGAAATAATCTTGATTACGATGCGGTTGATAATTTTTGTTCTCAACAAATCCAAATCGAAAATTCTCAAGTTGATAATTATAAACAGGATTTTGTTGAACAAATTAACGAAATTTACAATGATCACTTGGATTTGTTGTTTGAAACATATATGAAACAACGTGAAAAACAAAATCAAATTTCAACGTGTGGCGAGTCAAACAATAATCCATCTTTTACCCAAATCGACGATTTTCAAATAACAACTTTTAAAGAAGTTGTTGAAAACATGGTAATTGAGTTGGATTTCAATTCTTTCGAGGGTGTGGAACCAAATTTGAAATTCGATCTTCCTTTTCTTGATTTCAAAATTTTGAGTACGACAACTTTGGATTTTGAACTTAATATATGCGATGAAGTTGTTGATAATCAAACAAAGGAAGACGAATTTAACGAACACGGTTTCTTTGGACTTTTTGAAAACAAGTTGTCGAATTCTGAAGGGGATGATTTAAATCACCATTTTGATTTTGAATTCAATCATTTTGACGAAGTTTTCAATGATAAATTTGAATTTCAATTTGGTGGTAATAAATTTGAATTTCAATCAATTATTCTATCAACCCCGAAAATCATCGAAAATAAAACAACTCGTACGGTTTTCAATAAAACGACATTCGTTTTTTCCAAATCAACATTCAACTTTGAAATCTTTTACGATTTGGTTTTTCGAGCTTAAGCTGTGTCTCGTATACTTGACGAGACAAATGAATCGGTTTTTGGAAGACCGTTTCATTTACTTTTTGATGATATACTTTCTGATCTCGTGTAAATACCGTTAATTTTCATTTAAATAAAGGTCATGTTTTTGTTTTTGTTTTTCTCCTTCCACTTGGGTTGACTGTGGGGACATAGTCAAAATCAAGTGTGGGGGGAGACTCATCATCTTTTTTATTTTTCATGATTAATTTTTCATTTTTTTTCCTCCAAAACTCAAAAAAAAACAAAATTTTTTTAAGCATTTTGATTTATTTTTAAAGAAACATTATAAGATAAATATATGGTTTTGGTTTGCTTAATTGAAATTTTTGAAAATTTATTCGTCTTAACAAAAATAAAAATGAAGTTTGATTACAAATAATAATGGTTTAACTAGTATATAGGAAGATTCATACGTGTTAATTATGAAATACATCCTAAATGAAAATCTTTGTTTTAAAAAAAAAGTGGTTGATTTAAAGTAAAGATATAACATTTTTTGGTCTTCTAAGTTAAATGGTGATAAGATGATTTTGCAAAACTCTCTCATTTAAAAAAAACAAACAAAATAAAAATAATAGAAAAAAATTCTGTATATTTGTATATATTTTCTTAATAATCACCTAGAGTCATGTGTTCACACTTGTGTGTTCACTCGCCATGCTCTGTACCCTTCTCACGTAAGCCCGAAAGGCAGTGCACGATTGGTATATCTGGCCTCAGTTTATCTGAGTTAGGTGTGTGTATATAAAAATTATTTTACTAATAACGCCTACAATCGATAAGTGTTCACTCGCCATGCTCTGTATTCCCCTCACATCAGTCCGCCAAGCGGTGCATGCGTAATATATCTGGCCTCAGTTTATCTGAGTTAGGCATATGTAGATATTGTTAATATCAATAAAATTTTCAAAGAAAAAATGGAGAGAGTAAGCAAATGAAATCCAAGCACTATTTTAACTTATTTGATTTGACTTGTTATTGAAAAGAAATGAAAATACCACTTTGATAAACTTTGATAATCGACTATATTTCATAGTTACACTGTGTTATCAACCGAAACAACAAGTTAAACTATACCATATTTGCTTTGATAACTTGATTTTTGTTGGATGTTTTGACGAGTAAATGACTTAAATTTCAAGATAATGACCAAAACTTATATTTAACTTATTTGTGTTAATTTAAAAGTAAATCCTTCATTCGTAAATATTTTCAAAAACTTGCATTCACATCTTTATAAATAAATCTTGCATTTTGTAAATATTTTCGTCTTGCATTTGGATTTTGTGGGTAGTATCCACTGAAAACCCTCACCAGACAACACTCGTCCTACTGGGGACACCCAAAGGTTTAACGGCTTGTTGCATACGCTCAATGCAATCGTGCTCTCTACGAAAATAGATTTATTTTAGTTTTTTTTCTTTATTCGAGGACAAATAAAAAGATAAGTATGGAGGTATTTGATGTGTACGTAAATGTGTATATTTTTACCAACATATTTAATCTATTTAAATTAAATAAATGATCATATTGAATATTTTTACTTGTTTAAACCAAAATTCAAATTATTTTCAAATTGTCACATATTCATCTTCATATAGGGGAAAAATGGCCATTTTTGTGCATTTATTAAATTATAAAAATTACTTGGAATTTTCTATGTTGTTTTGTAGGAAATTTAGTGAATTTTACAAGTGGTTTCATGATGATATATGCATGCACAAGAGTGAAGAGAACAAATGAAGATGGAAATAATTGAAAGTGAAGATCATGGAGGACCCCACTTACCCACTACCTTAATGTACACTTAGGAGCAAATGCACATGCTAAAAGGCCATTAAATCTTCAAGCACACTTAATGGATGATTAGTGGATGCTAATGGTTACTTGGCCACCACACTTCCTAAGGGGTAGTTTGGGCATTCCCCAAAAATATGGATTAGGGTTTCTAACTTGTTTAAATACCCCATATCTTCAAGTAACCTCTTCTTCCTCTTAGTTAGTTTTTAGCTTAAAAAATAAAAGAAAGCTCTCTTTCTCTTTTCATGGCTACTTAGCCATTTTTCTTTCATGTAATCATTCTTTCTATGCAATGTTAGTTAATGTTCTTTTACATTTACATGCTCTCTTTCTTATGTTGTCAGTAGCTTAGTGTTCATTTCTTTTTACATAGCTTTTCTTTTTACTCTCTTTTTCCTCTTACTTACTTCATGTTACTTTCTACATTTGTTGATTTAATAACAAATATGAGAGGCTAATCCCTATAATTTAGGGGTAATGAAGCTCTCTTGAATTATGTAGATGCAACATAATTTTTCATTTATGTCTCTTTTGTGCTTAATGGAAAGTTAGATTTTTGTGTGATTTTGTGTTTAATATTGAGTTTGATAGCTTATGTTGTTCAAAACAAATAGGCTATGCTTAATCATATGAATCACTAATTACCTCTTCATCTACATATGATCATGGTAATGGAAGTGGATTTAGAATCAAAATTTGATGGTTTATGTTTCTAATTCAATAGTTAATAAGCCATACTTAAACTAGATTCTACTTTTAATTTCATGTCATTTTCATTAAAGTTAGTAAGTGGGTTAGAAGGTGCATTAAATTTTGATGGTTTAAGTGTGTTAATTAATAACACAATTAGGTCATGCTTATGATAAATGCATCAACTAAACTCACAAATGACCAAAAAGAGATCATAATTTTATTATGTTGATTTATGTGATCAAGAGAGGGGATTTGCCTCTAAATTGCTCTTTAATCTCATATTCTTATTCTCCTTCGTTTTAGCTTGTTTTTACTTTCTTTTAGTTAGTTAACAATCCCTTGACTTTGGTTTAATTTGATTGAATAGATTTTTAAAATCTAACAATTCCCTATGGATCGACCTGTACTCGCCACGTGCTATCATTGTACGTCGTGCGCTTGCGGTTATTTTAATTTGAAATTTTTCGACTATTTTCTAAATCGATGGAAAATTTGTCGTTAAACAGTGTTAGGCACACAATTACCATGGATGTGTTAGTGTAGACATTCGAGGGCCGAAAAGTCTCGCCGTTACATTTGATATCAGAGCCTAAGGTTGAGCGAACACCTTGGCTTTGATTGTGTATTGCTCATTAAAGATAGGGTAAGTGACACCCTGGAATGAGTCGAGTGCATACAAAAGTCTATTTTTATTTTCTATAAACCTATACCCCTTTTTTCAGCTTTTCTTAGGAATAATCTCTTTCTTTGAAATAACTTTAGCCTTTAATATCCTAAATATATTTTATTATGTTCAGGTTGTACATCATGTGTACTAAAGCTGCCTTTGTCCAGGGAGGTAGAGGTAGAGGTGGTCGGGTAGTACTATCACAAATGGTGGGGATCGAGCACTAAGGAATGTGACTCCAGTTGGGGAACCAAGGGTGGATATTCTTAAGGAGGTCATGTAGGTCAGGCCTCAGGTGAATTTTGCTTCGCTTTGCCATGATTATGGGAGGCTAGGGGTAAGAGATTTGGTGGTACAGAGACGATCATAGAATTCCAGACTTGGATCAAATTATGTGATCGATATTAGGGGATATGAAGCTAGATGATGCGATGAAGCGTCGGTTAGCGTCACGGCTTCTGACGGACACAGCCATGGATTCGTGGAGTTTTATCACTGTTGATGTCCAAGAGAACGACATCTCTTTGGCCCAATTTAAGGAGGGATTCGAGATGAAGTTTGTCCTGAAAGCCGGGAAGACTTTATTGTTTAGGAGCTTCCTCGACTTGAAGTGAGGGCAATGACAATGGCAGAGTATGATAACTGATTCACCACCTTATCTCAGTTCGGGCCTACTTTGGTAAATACGCATTGAAGTGAAATGAGATGTTCATTGCAGGGATGTGCCAGAATTAAAGGGTAATATGACAAATCACATCTTAGGGTCTTATGTGAATTGTGGACAATAGGGTTGATATTTAAGAGCTTAGCAACGAACCATCTTTTGCTGCACCAGCTAGAGACAACAAGCGAAAGTTTCAGCTGCTAAAGATATTTCTGGGGTAGTTTGTCAAAGTGTGGAAAGAAATGACAATTTGCTGTGAATTGTAGGTCAGGTAGGGGAGGGCAAGTGGCAAAAGCAACGTTAGTAAAGGCACCAATTGCTAAGGTACCAAAGTTAGATCCATAGACGGCTAAAAGCCGGTTTGCACCAAGGAGCTGCTACGACTGCCACCAGCCAATCATTTTGCTAAGGAGTGTCTGATGCTCCAAAAGGGGAACAACCTTGAGCTTTCACACTAGCTTCAGCACTATCCACTTTTGCATCTGTAAAGGGGAAGCAAGTTCTGAAAGGTATTCTATCTATTGTTGGCATTCCCGTTCGTGTCTTATTTGATACTGGTGCTTCTCTTAGTTTCATTTCTCGTACTCTTATTAATAGAATGAAATTAAAGCTAGAGATAGCTTTAGATTCTATTTTTATGTCAAACCCTATTGGGGGCTCGACTAATCTTAGTATGATCTCTTTAGGAGCTTTGATTTCTTTCTTCAATCAACTCCTTTATTGTGCTATGTATATTCTCGGTTTTCGAGGCTTTGATGTTTTGATTGGGATGGATTGGATATCTCGGAATCATGCTATTTTGGATTATGTTAAGCGTATTGCGTTACTAATGAAGGAGGTGTAGAAGAAACTAGTGGTTCCTTTTGAGGAACGTATCTCCCTTATGAGTAGTTTTCTTTATTCTTCGGATGTGGCAGAGGAGGAGTTAGGTTCGATCATGGTTTTTCAAGATCTTGAGGATGTCTTTGAAGAGGTGTCAGGTTTACCACCTCATTGAGAGATAGAATTTCACATTGATTTAGTGAAGGATGCAAACCTATCATGTTGCCTATTTGTAGACTTGCCCCGAAGGAGAGGTTAGAGCTAACAAATCAGGTTGGTGATTCATTGTAGAAGGGCTTGATCCGACCAAGTCGTTCGAGTTGAGGAGCGCCCATCGTATTTGCTGCGAAGCGAATGGTTCCTTAAGAGTATATGTAGATTATCGTGAGCTCAACAAACAAATTGTTAGGAACAAGTATCTTTTGCTTAGGATAGATGACTTGTTCGATCGGCTTTATGGAGCACGAGTGTTTTCTCATCTTGATCTTGCTATAGGGTTCCATCAGTTGAGGGCGGTAGAGGAGAGTGTACCTTTGACCGCTTTTAGGTCCGACCAGTTTTATGAGTGGTTAGTTATGCCATTCGGCCTAACTAATGCTCCAACATATTTCATGGACCTAATGAATCGGGTTTTCCGAGATGTGTTGAATAAGTTTGTCCTTCTATTTATCGATGATATTCTGGTTTATTCCAAGACTGAGAAGGAACATTCATGTCATCTAAGGATTGTTTTCAAGACACTAAGAGAGCATGTATTAAAGGCTAAGTTCTAGAAGTGTCATTTTTTGTGTTCAGAAGTTAGGTTCTTAGGTCTCGTTGTTTTGACAGAGGGTATTTCCATTGATCCTACTAAGGTTGTGGCCATTCAGGACTGGAAGAGACCGGAAAGCGCAACTGATATTAGGAGCTTTCTGGGTCTAATAGGTTATTATAGGAGATTCATACAAGATTTCTCGAAGATTGTCTCTCGCATAACGAATTTGATGAAGAAAGATGTCAAATTTGTGTGGACTAATAAATGCAAGCAAGCATTCATAGAGTTAAAGAAAAAGTTGACTAGTGCTTCTGTGCTTACTATGCCAGATGGGGATGAGAGTTTGACTATTTACACTAATGCGTGCGGAGCGGGTCTAGGTGTTGTGTTAACACAGTATGGAAGGGTTATTGCTTATGCGAGTTGGCAACTCAAATCACATGAAGCGAAGTATGAAACTCATGACTTAGAGTTGTTAGCAGTGGTATTTGCGTTAAAGATATGGAGGCATCATTTGCTAGGTGAAAGGTTCGAGTAATATATGGACCATAAATGTTTGAAGTATATTTTTACGTAAAAAGACTTAAACATGAGGCACCAAAGGTGGTTGGAGTTTCTTGCAGCCTATGATCTATATGTATTATACACACCGGGGAAAGCCAATGTAGTAGCTAATGCACTTAGTAGGAGGTATGCAGTTATGGTAAATGTTGAGGTTCGTCCGATCCTGATTAGTCGTATCAAAGAGAATCAACATAGACATCTTCATTTTGCTAGGGTAACTAAAAATGTAAGCGAGAATGAGGCACCGGAGAGGTGGTTGCGATTCAAGGTGGATGGCCGTGGCATTTTAAGAATGAACAGTAAGTAATGTGTCCCAAATGTTGATGGGATTAAGTAGGAAGTTCTAGAAGAGAGTCACCATTCTAAGTTGACGATACATCCTGGGGTCACTAAGATATATCAAAACATGAAGAGAATGTTCTGGTGGGATGGCATGAAGAGGGATGTTTCTATCTTTGCAAGAAAGTGTGCTAACTGCCAATAAGTGAAAGGTAGTACCAGAAGACGGCTGGACTGCTTCAGCCACTAGAGATTCCTAAGTGGAAGTGGGAGCAGATTTCCACGAACTTCATCAACGGATTGCCTAGGTTGAAGAGGGGTAACGAAGGTGTTTGGGTTATTGTGGATTGGTTGACCAAGAGCGTGCACTTCTTACCTGTTAAGACTATGAGAACACCTTCTAGTTTGGCTAAGTTATATGTTAAGCAAATCGTCAAATTACACGGTGTTCCTTGTGATATCGTGAGTGATATAGATCTGTTATTCACAAGCCAATTCTGGAATGGTTTGCATGAGGCCTTAGGGAGCGAGCTTATTTTGAGTACCGCTTACCATCCACAAACAGATGGGCAAACGAAAAGAGTGAACAAGGTATTGAAGGACTTGCTTAAAGCATGCATTTTAGATTTTGGGGGTTCATAGGAAGAACACTTACCACTTGTTGAGTTTTCATACAACAACGGTTATCAGACCAATATCGAAATGGCACCATTTGAAGCATTGTATGGAAGGCCTTGCAAATCTCTATCATGTTAGGTAGAACCTAGGGATCGTCTTATGCTTAGGCCAGATATGATCCAAGAGGCGTCGGAGAAGGTTATAGAGATTCAAAAGCGAATCAAGGAAGCATAGAATAGACAGAAGAGCTATGCAGATGAGAAGCATAGATACTTGGATTCTTAGTTGGAGACTTTATGTTTGTAAAGATTTATCCGATGAGAAGTGTAGTCTGGTTTGGAAGGGCTAAGAAGTTGGCTCCTCAATATATAGGACCATTCTCGATTCTGAAGAGGATTGGTACATTCACGTATAGAGTCGAGTTATCGATTAGGCTATCTGGCGTGCATAATGTATTTCATGTGTCACATTTGCATAAGTTTGTGATGATCCTTCGATGATAGTGGAAGCATCGCAGCAGGAGGACTTGGAGATTGAGCCAAATTTTACTGTATTGAGACAGCTTGTTCTTATTGTTGATAGAGATACGACGCGATTGAGGAGTGAAGTTAGTCAAGGTATAATGGAGCGAGGATGCTTGGGATTGTATGTGGGAAATAAGGGATAGTTTGAAAGAGTCCTATTCGGATTTGTTCTTAGACTAGAGATTTCTTGTCTTCGTATCATACGTCTTTTGTAGTGTACTCACCACTTGAGGTGGAGTCACTTAGTACGCATTTTGGGTTGCATTTAAGTTTGTATATAGTTTCAGCAGTATTCTATATATGTATACCTTGTTCTTCTATTTTCTTTGATTATCGTTCTTTTTTGAATTTCGAGGACGAAATGTTCTAAGTGGGGGAGATATAGAAATCCTGAAATTCGAACACTTCGTCTTTGAATATCGAAATGTTTTGAATATAATTAAGTTTATAAATATGATTTTATAACCTTGTTAAATATCATTTAATCAATAAATAATTATAAGAAACTTTTTTCTGAATTTTCTTTACAAAAATACATTCTTCGAAGAAAAATCGATAATGTGACCAAAAATCGATTTATCGGTAAATAACTTTTCGGTCGATGTGAGTTGTTCGAATTCTTGTGCACCTAACTAATGATCAAATGAACATATTAGCAACTAATTAATACACACACCTCTTCGTAAGCTTCGAATGTTCTAGCTTCTATTAGGATAAGATATATTACCATGAGAAAGGTAGAATGGTAATTAGAATAAAGTAAAAGTGGCTTAAAGGAGAAGTGATGGGAGGTGAGTCTTCCATGGCATGATGGGGGGTGAAGGCAAGCTTAAAGAGAACCATTCTTTGGCTATAAAAGGAGGGGCATACCCTTAGTTATCATTCACAAATTCACAAATCTTTAAGTTGAAAATCCATGTCTTCTTCTTCTTCCTCTTCATAATTTCGTAAAGAAAAATATTTGCAAATCAAATCCAAATCACTACAAACTTGGAATTAAGCCTTCCACCACATAATAAAACCTCTACCAAGTTAGAAGTTGAAAAGGAAAAGTTGTCCTCTTCCCCCACTCTAAGGCCTTGAGCAATATAAGAGTTTTGGAGGTAAGGAAGGAAAAGGCAAGCAAATGAAAGGAGGAAAGGTGTTGCTAGGTTGAAGCTGGATTTAGAAGCTTGGATTCTAGTTGTTTTTGGATAAAAGGTGAGCTAGCTTACCATTTTGATTGGAAAATATCACATATATATGATGATGTTTGATTGTATTAATGTTGTTGAATTAATATGGATATTGTGAAAACATTGATTTAGATTCCTGCTTTGAAAGCAAGTGGCATATGTATGGATTTGAATGGAATAAGTCCGGACTTGAATGGACTTGTATGACAAATAACAAAGTCTTGGAACAAAGAATATAGGTTGTAGTTGAACATAGTTTGAATACAGCTCTTTGAATGTGCACTAATAGCGATAGTCGTTATAGATGCAGTTTGGAATTGCCTTGTTTTTGGCGATTTCGATGGAACTTCATAGAAAGATCCTTATGGGTTTATCACCATATTTATAATTTTTTACATGTATGTTTGTTTCTATTAAAATCTTGGATAGTAAAAAGTTAAGTACCATCTCAAAGATGACGAAAACCGCACTTGTGCAAAACTGCCCCGTTAAGACTTGATTTTTGGGCATAAAAGGTTTGAAAAGATATTTAAATTTAAGTATTTTGTTTCATTCTTTTTATAAGTATTTACTCACTATTATTAGAGTATATTAAAAGTGGTTTGAGATCTTTATGAATATTTAAGAATTAGTTGTGAATTTTTAAAGAAGAGATATTTGTTAAAAACATGTTCTTTTTAGTTTTAAAGAATTTTATAAACTTGTTATTTTAAAGTAATATTTTGGATAAATGTTTTAAAACCTATTATAAGTATTTTCAAGTATTTTAAAAGTATATACGAATGTTTTCGAAAAGGGGTTAGAATTGCTTAGTGGCTAAATGTTTAATTATTTGATTACTTGTTTGAAAAGTAATTACCTATGCTTAAAGCCGACGAAGTAAGGCTTATCTATTAGTGAGATTTAAGATTGATGTCAAGTAGGGATGGAGCAATAGAGCTCTAACCTACCAATTCCTCTTGATCGAGGAATAGTAAGCGAAAAATGTTGAAAACATGTGTTAATTTCTTCTTGTTTATGGAAATCGTTAATACTATACTTAACGCTAACTGCCAACGAGGTAGACTTATATATTAGTAAGATTCAAGAATGAAATGTCTAGGCAAGGCTTGATGCAACTAGTGCTCAAACTTACTTGGCTGCTCTCTTGGGTGAGGAATAGTTAAGTTAGAATGACGAAAAAGAGTTAAGCGTACGAATCATGATTTGTATAAACAATTGTTTTGACTAGATAATCGATTAGTCGATTATCAAACTTGACCTAATATTAACTTAAGAAGTAATCGAAAGGCTTCACGATTTTATACAAATAAGAATCTCTGGGGACGTGTATTGGTATGAAACGTTTCTAGCTTTCGCTTGCTTTTGAAAGAATTAGGAGTACGATAACCAGAAATTCATCGATTGGTTTTGAAGAGTCTGGAATCGATAAGTGTTTTACTTACCGAATACCACTTCAAAACTAGTACGTGGATTCTATGTTTTGGAAGTGGTTGAAAAAGGAAATCTATATAGAGATTCGAGAACTATTCTAGATGCTCGAATCCATGTAGTGATTCATGATCTGTTCGAGATATGGAAATCCATTTGGGGATTCGTGTTTTGTTCGAGTGGTGAAGACTTGTGTGAAAGATGCCAAATGTAACCTCGATATCGGAAATGACTAAACAGAGTAAGATGCACAATCCTGTGCAGTTAAAGCGCTCGGTGGATTCAATGCGGTAGAGGTGCAAAAAGTCATAGCGAGGATGTAGCGAAGATATAGCGGGATATATCGGATTACTCTAAAATAGCATATAAATCCCATACTTGTTGTTTTTACAAATATATAGATAGTAATTATGTGAAAAATTAACATTCAATTGAATTATAATTAATACAAAAATAATTTTAAATAAAAATATGTGCAAATGTATTGTAAATGAACGTAAACTGTTATATAACTTAATTTAATTTAGTAGAATATTAGAGTGTTATCATTTCTAAACATATATCAAAAATTCATTGAAATTAATTAATTTCATAATTTTTATAGCGTATAAATATCATTTTTCAATCCAATTTTTTATAGAAGATATAGCGGAAATAGCGGAATATAGCGGAAATAACGGGATATAGCGGAAATAGCGGGGATTAAAGCGGAAAGGCTATATGTTGGGGATATATGGAAAAATCGTAGCAGTAGGAATCTGCTATAAGATATATCGGAGTTATAGCGGGGATATAGCGGGGCATTAACTGCACAGGCACAACCTGGGGTTGGCGACTAATGTCAAAGTATTATCAACTCTGTATCTAGAGATACTTATTGATTGTTGGCCGACGGGAGTTGATGATATTTGGTTCACACTATTCATGTTTATGTTCGAACGCTAGGCCGCTTGTGTTTACCTACATGGTATGTTTATCTAGAGATATACGAAGCTCGGAAGGTACTTTCTGACCCTTGCATAGAAGATTGGATTCGGTGTCAACCGAAGAGATCTCCCCAGAAAAATCCATTATGCGAACGTATCTTAGAGATTTTAAATGTAACCAAAATATGTTGCGGTGTGACCAATGCAAGCATCGCAGCTATTTGATATGATTATATCCTAAACCTTAGACATTATCTATCATATCTCTATATTAAATTTAATTAATGGTTCGTTTCTTTTGAGGAGAAAACCATTACGAGAATCTGTATGGTCTCAACTGTTACTGTTACATGTATTCATGTATCTTGAGTTTTCTCATACCAGACTTATGTCTGATGCTTGGTTTTTGTTCTACCTAAAATCCTCACTTGCTCCTTCGAGTAGGCTGAGTATGGCAGGTTTTACCTTGAAAGCTTCAGAGTTCATAAGACAAGTTAGAGGCTTCTATTATCTATCTATTTCTACTGTTCCGTTTTAGTTATGTATATATCAATGTTGTGAGGACAGGAAGTTTTAATTGTCCAGCTTGATGATAGTACTTAGGTTTTGTAACTTTGAAATTCCTATATTCATAGTAACCTTTTGTACTATTCTTTTGATATTATATATAATCGTTCTGTTGTGAGATTCTGATGTTGTGGTTTTCCTTTCTTGTTCTTTTTTTACCCTAACTTTCTATCTTTTTGGCACTTGGTTGTTCGGCACATGAATACCTTGGATGTATTAGTGTCGACATTCAAGGGTCGAAAAGTCAAGTCATTGCATTACCGAAAATAAATCGATTGGTTTTTGGAGCGCTCGGTATGTGGGGTAGCATACTTATATGAGATGACTCGAAACCATAACCACTCAAAAACCATATACATGTTCCATACTTCGAAAGAGGTTCGTAATCGCCTCAAGGTGCTAGAATCTATGTGGAGATTCAAGATCTGATTGAGATGCATAGACTAGGGGTTTAGCTAATCCAAGGGTGCAGGAGACTCTATGTTAGAGATACCTATAGTTATGCAAGCGTGAATGGTGCACTCGGGTTCATCTTATAGCCGGCTATGTATTTCCTATGTACATCAGCTAGGGATGTATGATGCTTTGGGAGCATATCTCTGATCCTTGTGCAGGAGGACCATTCTTGAAGTACTGAGGGCGCCATCGTGGAATCCTACACAATTAGCGAACAAGCCTTGGCAATTTTGATTGTATACATATTATAGCTGTGGCACACACTCAAACACAACACAACTATTTCTTATTTATTTCATCACCCTAGACATTATTATAATATCATTGGATTTCTAATAGAAATGATTTGGTTATCGTAAGGTAATAACATATCCGTGTTTATTTGCGGCGTGGTATTATAAGATACCTTTATTTTTGAAGGGTTATATAAATATAAAAATCCATATGATTTGAGTTTTTCACGTTGGTTTATTAGACTGCTCTGGACATTAATTTTTATAATGCTCAGATCAGCCCGAAGTATATTTCCAGATTTAGCTGGATGCTTTGGAGCTTCAAGAGATGAGTTGGATGCCTCCAAGATCTATTCACGTATTTTATTTTCCACTGCGTTATTTGGTTTGCATCTATTAGCATTTATGAGAATAGACAGGCTGTTATAACTGTCTAGGTTGATGGTAGGTTAGTTTTCTCTGATTGTTGTATGTATTTTAATGTTTTCTTTTTAGTAAAGATCTTTTGAGATATTATATATTATCGTTCCATATGTGAGATTATGATATTATGTTCTTCTTTCCTTTTCTTTTTCATTTACCCTAACGTTCCGTCTTTCTGGCACTTGGGTGCTCGGCATATGAATACCGTAGATGTATTATATCGACATTCGAGGTTTGAAAAGGTCATTCGTTACACTATATTTACGGATTTGGTAGATGGGTTACCAAGGAGTGGAAATAAAAGCATTAGGGTCATAGTCGGTCGGTTGACCAAGTGCGCTCATTTCATACCAGTAAGGAGTCTGAGGATGGCGGCAGCATTGGCGGCTCTATACTTGAGAGAGGTTGTTAGGTTATATGGAATTCCTACTGGTATAGTTAGCAATCCAGACCTGCTTTTCACTAGTGAATTCTGGAGGAGTCTCCAAAAGGTTTTAAGGACCGAGTTGAGCACCGCATATCATCCATTGATGGAAGGACAGATGTAGAGGGTAAATCGGATATTGGAGAATTTATTATGGATGTGCATTTTGAACTTTGGAGGTTATTGGGAGGATCACTTACCATTGATGGAGTTTACCTATAACAATAGTTATCAAGCTAGCATTGGGATGACACCATTCGAGGCATTATATGATAGACCCTATAGATCACTGTCGTGTTGGTAGGACACTACAGATAGGATTATTCTTGGGTTGGATTTGGTGAGCGAGACATCGGAGAAGGTGGGCTTGATCCATAAGAGAATGAAGACCGCTCGGGATAGGTATAAATCTTATGCTGACAAGAGACGTACGAAGTTACAGTTCGCAATGGACGATATGGTTTTGTGAAGGTTTCACCTCCTTATACATGTGATGAGACTTGGTAAGTCGGGGAAGCTAGCACCGAGATTTGTAGGACCTTTCCCGATAGTGGCTGGAGTAGGAAAGTTGGCATATAGAGTATAGCTTTCGGAGAAGTTGGCGGAGGTACATGATGTTTTCCATGTGTCGCACTTGTAGAAGTGCTTACACGATACAACTACCAAGTTCGGGCCGAGTCACCTAGAGGAGGTGGAGGTTGAGTGAGAGTCACTTGTTCGTCGTGCACTCGCTCGTATTTTAGAGCATGGCATTAAGTGACTCTGCAACAAGAAGATTAAACTTGTTAAAGTTCAATGGGGAGACGATCCAGTAGAGAGTACATGGGAGCCCAAGGAGAAGATCTGAGCTACCCACCCACAGCTCTTTTCCGGTAGGTCTTAAAAATTGAATTCTTATAAGCATAGATTTCTTATATATAGGACTTAGGTGGTATACCCTTTAGGTAGGGACCATTGGATGGTAGGAATGGTTGCAAATGTGTCAGTAGGATATGTTATGGATGATGGATGTTAATGGATATAGTTGGATGTATTGTTTGAGTTGTTCTCTTTTGCACTTTTAGGATAGTATATCCTCTAGATATACACACAATCACACTTGATAGCATGTTATCTCTTGATTTGTTGTGCTAGTGGACGTTATGCATATGGATGTTGTATATGAGTTGTACGGTTGTACATACATATAGAAATGTAAGTGTATTTGCTTAGGATGTTGCATACATTTAGATGCATGGCATGAGTATTTGCATGACAGGAGGTCGACTAGATTAGTAGACAGCCTACTCTTTTGCATTAGAATAAGTCCGCATGCATTTCACGTTGCATATATAAGTACATATTGCATTAGAAAATTTCTAAGGACAATGATTGCTCGGGGATGATGGATGAGTATATGGTTGTAGCTATTGATTGCTATGTGTATAAGCTACATTTTTTCATCCTTTGAGATTTCGAGGAAGAAACTCCTTTAGGGAGGAGAATGTAACATCCCGAAAATTTAACGAGAAATTTAATAAGAAAATTAAATTAAAATAAAACAAGAATTAAACAAAAAATTTCCACAGACATTCGAATTTGGCTACGAAACTGGCACCATTGCATTCGTAGATATTTTTTGGACGATCTTCATATATAACACTTTGTAATCGGAGTTAATACGTAAAAGTTATGGCCGTTGGGAGAATCGGAATAAAAACAAAGACTTAAAATAAAAATTACACAATTTAGCATGGAATCGATCAACCCATGGGGTCGAAGGTCGACCAGTAGCGGTCGACCATGCCTGGGAAATAATCGAGCGTTTTGAGCGCCCTGTGACGTGTTTGAATGGTCCAGATCAATTGCTTTGTGGTCAAGTTTACGATGAGCGAACGTGATTACTTAAATATTCATAACCTAAATCTAACGGTCTAAACCGTTTTACAAACCCTATAATTCTAGCTAACCCTAATTCTCACATAACATTTTACAGTAATGAAACTTTGTCAAAATTTTCCCTCTCTTCTAAACCCAAAATTTCTTAAAATCAAAATAAAATCAACCTAGAAAAATATAAGCAATTGGAGGTAGATGGAGCTAGCATTCAGAGAGGTGATTCTCTGGCGAAGCAAATAGGAAGAACTTAGGCTTAAGGTAAGTGGGAACAATTTTAGTAAGATGATTATTACAATTAGATTCAAACTATTTTAAATTATTTAGGGTGCTAGAAACATGTAAAACTCTAAACTGAAATATGTAAACTAGATTAGAGTTGAACCACCATAAATTGTTGAACCTGGTTTGATGCTAGTACACATCTCTATGATTACATTGTAAAACCCAAAATTAGTAAATCCCAAATTGAATTGCAAATTGAAACATGGACTAGTCATCTAGTAATTAGAGTTCACCAATAACTGCTAACGATATAGATTAAACAATAATAAACAACCGATTGTTATAAGAAAATGCAGAAACTCTAATTTTGGTACTTGACTGATTGACCCTAGAACCCTAGCGGTTGACCATTCGCTACATAAATTACAGATTCTGAACTTCGGCTTAAGGCCCGGGTTTGTAATAAAATTTATATAATTCAAGATAAAATTATGTAAATGATAATTGTTTGCTTGAGCCTATATTTGGGATAAGTGTACATGCTAGAGATAGTAAGGAAGTTAATTCCCTATCAAAGGACACTAGGTTATTTCGGTGTGTCGGGAGGTGTGGGTTGTCATACTCTGCCCTATTTGGATTGCTTAATGCAAACAAGGAAATGCCTATTTGGTTACTAATACATACCCCCTAAAAGGTTGAAGCAGACTTTAAATTCCCCTTTGACACTTCGCCTGACAATCTGCACCTCTTGACACACTGACCCAAAGTCTAGTATGACTTTCGGACTTGCATTGGTGATAAGAAATACGAGCTATCATATTTTTATTGTATTATAGAGACTAATAATAAACAGATATGATCTAAGACATACTACACTTTTAGAACTCACGGCGGAGGAAACAAAATATAAATATAGAAAATAACCATCTCGGAAAATATCTCAAAACACAGTCTCAAAAAACAGTACATAGTCAAATACAGAGTACATAGAAATACAACTCATAATTTGATAAAATACTAAGTACTGATAAGATAGATAGTTGCACGAAGAGTAAATAAAAGGATAAGCAGCTCCTTTGATGAGCTTGTCTCTCCGCTTACTGAAATTGGGCCAATCACCTGCTGCCTTGTGCTTATGTGCTGGGGAAATGAAAGGAAAAGGGTAAGTTAGACAAAAGTTTGGTGAATGAGTACATGTTTAATATATGTGATCATATGCAATTGACTTTAATTCTACTATATGTTACATAGGGTGCTCTACAAGTGTCTATGTATTCCTAGGGTCCTTCACTAAAGGGTTTTTGTGTAATACACACCTACACTAACTATTTATGCAGGCTCCTACAAGGATCGAACTACAGATCGAACCTCAATAACTAACGATCGGCCACCTCTACTAGAGCTATCAACATTGGGTCACCCTACAACTTTCTCGTATGGGACTACATCTCATATTACGACTACGTGAAACAATCTCACATAGGTTTCCCTATAATTTCTAATAGAAATAATATTCCCACAACTATGACTATACGTACCCTAACTACACATTGAGAGAGAGCTCACAATGTCGACTCACCGGTGTGTCTCATCGTCTGCATCCGTGTTCACGTCTCAATGGTAGTTTACGCCTCTTATTGCACGCATCGCGATCCGTCAACAACGCAGTACCACATCACATCAGTATTCGTGCATACCATGGAACTCCATTGTGCCATGCCCACACAATTCATCAGGCATCAGTTGGTGATGCACGTCCACCGTAGAGCCTCCTATGAGTACCATTTGCAATAGCCCCTAGTCGAATAATCGATCCACATTGGGTAAAGAGCATTTACCCAACCCCACAACATCCTAGCATCATCTCATAGGGAACTAGCTTCCCTACTATTCTTAACATCCATTTATATGTATAATATATAAATAATTAACTATAATTTAAAACCTGGGCCGAGGTTCAACCTACTCTTCAGAAAGCCTATCGGTCACCGCTATACCCTGGGCGGGCGACTGCTTGCTGTCGACTACTCAGGTACGCGGTTGATCAGTCGTCGTGTAAATTTTAGGGTTTTTTATTTCAGTTTATTCGATTTTGATTTATTATTAATTTTATTCGTTATGTGATTTTGACATGATTTTGACAGTAAACCTTACACTTACAGTTTTTAGGTTTTACAATCCTCATGAATCTAAAGTGATATATTTCCATTTTCAAAATCAATCCAATCTAGGTTAACATTAATATAACCAATTTATATTAACAGATTAAGGGAATTTCTATTTGATTAGAATAGGTTTAACCTAGAATAACATATGTCTCTTAACCAGTTTATACCCATTTAATTTATAAATTCAACTTAGGTTTAAACAATATGATTCTTAAATTTAGTTCTAACTTCTAACACGCTAGATAAGATAGTGTAAATTAAAGTTAACTACAAATAATCATCTTATTAAAATGTTCCCACTCACCTCGGATCCAAGCTTTATTCATATTCTCCATTCGGAAATCAACTCTTGATTGCTAGTCCCTTCCTTGCTCCGATCTTCTTGTATTCTTTTTATTTTTATTGCTATTTTATTCTTGAAGAAATTTATTTTTGGAGAAGGGAAAGAAATTGAGTAGAGTTTGGGGGTACCGACTGATTTACAAGTGAATTTAGGGTTTATGTTAGGTGTATATTTATAGGGTTTTATGTTAATACGGAGCGTTGATCTTTCCTGGGGGAATATTGGGTTACATCATATACGTTGCTTGCTAACGTAGCAAACAAGTAAAATATTTCAGTCAAGTCAGTCCATTCGTCGCTTAAAATCCATTGTTCAGCAACATCAAGCGATCGACTGCTAGGAGGGACCAGTCGAACGTTACCTGTCGATCGACACACCCTAAGGTGTCGATCGGTGAAGTAATTAATTAAGGAAAGTTTCGTTTTTTAATTTATTTCGTTTTTAAAGTTTAAAACGCTCATAACTTCCCCATATTAACTTCGATTTCAAAGTGTTATACATGAAAATTGTCTAGAAAATTGTTACAAACACAATGGTGTAAGTTTCTTAGCCAAATGCAGACGTTTATGAAAATTTTATTTTTTCCCTTGTTGTATTTAATTTAATTTTTTTGTTAAATTTTTTGCTTAAATTTTCAAGGTGTTACATTTTAACCAAGGCGAACCATCTTACTTCGGTATATTCCCTTCACTTATAGGTGAATGTATAATTCCACGTGTCCTATAATTAGATATGTCTCACATAAGTATAATGTATATACAACTATTGATGACTCCTTATGGTGGGCAAACTTCTATTGTATAACACTACTGGCCTTGCATTCCAACCCATATTAATGACTAGGTCATATTTAATTACTCTAAGTTATTGACTAAATTCAATACTCCACACCCGTCATAAATGCATACTTGAGGCTACATAATTTATTTAGTTATTATACCTCTTATGTTCAGCTGTTGGTATTTAGTTATTTTATCCAACTTGCTTCGTGTTTCATTTGCACCAATTTAATGTCATTTACCGCTTACTTTTAATTTAATAAATTAAATACCATTTTTTGTTTGACTTCCATTTGATACTATTAGGTATATCCTACTATTTCTTTTCAACTTTTACTATCTTTCTTTGATTACTTTAACTCTCTTAATTACTCATTTCATTGCTTTACATACATTTCATCACTTATTATTATTTTCTAACTTATTTCATATGTTAGGTTTATAATTGAATTATTGTTATCATCTCAGCTTACAACACTTTGGTTTATACGTAGGGATTTCTGCATTTTAATACGTTGGAATTACATCTTTTAAAAGAAAATGTTAATACTGTAATTTTCCATAAATTATCTAAAAGAGGCTTGTGTTACGTTCGGAATTACAAGGAAATTATCTTTTCTGTTTTTTTTGAAATGGACGGTATAAAATAAAATAAACATCCATAATCTATACACCCTTTCCTTTTAGGCATGTTCCATGTTATTTCAAACAGTACGCTTTTATTCATATTTATAAAACTGGATAATTTATAGAAATTACATTGCAACACACTTAATTCTAATGAATTAAAATACTACTTAATCCTAATCTAAATTGTAATAACTTCCAATTTATATTTACTAACATATATCATTCAACCAACAAACCTGGAATTATTATCCAATATTATAAATCTAGAGACTACTTTCAGAAAGTGGTGCTATGGATCGTAATATGGAATAGTAACTAAGCAATCTACTAGTGTGGAATAAAATATAAAAGTAAATAGTAAAGTAAATGACACCGGGGATTTTTATACTCGTTCCAACTCCCGTTCTACATCCAGTTTCAGACTCCTCCTGTAATTTAACTATCAACCCTCTCTTAACCTGGAGGAACGGGTATTACACCGTCTGAGCAACCGAACATGACTTCAACCGCCTAGACAACCGAATAGGACTTCTATCGCCTGAGCAACCGAACAGGACTTCTACAATACAGAAAGTTTTCATGACTTTATGTGCTCTGTAGTTAGCACGGATGAGTCTTTAGAGTACACCTTTCATATAATCTTCTCCTTTATGGTATATAGTGTAGTATGTGAAGATTGGAAGAAATTATAATCACAAATAGATTTGTGCTTGAATGTTCAAGTGATTTGAAAGCGTTTATGAAAGCAAATGGCAGAAAATAGTTTGCAAGAATATAGAATAGAATCATAGAATAATGTTATATTTTGCAATTTAAAATCAAGTCTATTTATAGAGTTAAAAAGTTGTAACTATTCATGAAAAGATTCGACCAAGAGATATGGAAACAACTGTTGAACTAACAGATGATTTTGTTCGTTGAAAAGTGGTGACCGTTCAGAAAAATAGCCGTTATGAATATTCAGTCGACTGAAGATATGAATTAAGTAGACCGAACATTCAAATGATTTTGAAATTTAAAAATATATTGAAAAGACACTTCATTCAGTCGACTGAACCGGGGTGTTTAGTCAACTGAATGTCAAACATTTTTGTGCATGTGTGCACGTTTCAGTCGACTGAATACCCTAGTTCAGTCAACTGAAACTGTCACTTTTAGCCTATTTGAACTAGTTTTGAATGCAAGTTGTTTTATTAATTTATATAATCAAAACTTAAGTTATGTAACTTAATTTGAATAATTTTTAAAGGCTTGTGTGCGTGCATATACCACTTATGAGAGATTTTAACAAATATTAACTACTAACTAGACTATAGACAAACCGATTGTAAATATAGAACTTGTCTTCAAAATCTTTTGGTTTTCGATCTATTATCGATTATAATAGTATCTTCTCCTGTAATTTTGGTTAGTTCATATAATATATACTTATGTAGTTGTCACAATCAAAACATCAAAATACTAGGTTATAACATTCTCCCCTTTTTTGATGATGAGAACTATGTAAGTTCAAGAGACTATAAAATTTATAAAAAGAAATAAAAATCCCCTTGAATCAATGAACTACCTGCTTATCTTCATATTTCTCCCCCTTTATGATCGACAAAAAGGAATATTAGATGTATAACAAATAGAGCACACTAGAGTATGAATATTGTAATTCGATGGAAGCATGTAAACTGAGCAAAATATTGATGTTGTAGACAGCAATTGAAAGTGAAATAACATTGAATTAATCATAGCATAAGAAAAAATGAACATTAATGTTCATGGATACAAATTTCTAAAACAGAAAAACAAAACATAAGGAGTAAAAAAATTGACTACACTTCATTACTTTCAGATTCTTCCTCTTCTTCCTCTTTGGATGTTGTCCATGAGAAAGGAGCGGGAGGATTCTCAGCAACACTAATGGAAGTTGAGCCGGTGCACAAGATCATTCCCAAATCTTATTCAAGAAGCCCTTGATTGAGTTGAGCTTCTTGTTGGTCTTGGCGACGATATGTTCAACATTGACCAAACATTGATTAAGCTTTCGTTGATCCCTAGAGACGGTGATAAGACCCTCTTTGGGAGGAAAATCACCATGGAGTTCAACTATCTCGTCATCTTCTTCTTCCACGGCTTGTCGGGAAGGTTTGGATAAAGAGGAGCCAATGTGAGGCACACGGGGTTGCAGAATCCCTTGAACTTGATTAGCCTTCCATTGTTGGAAGCTAATAATTTCTTGTGGCGGTGGGTGTTTTGGTAAGCCCATAAGACTTAGCGTCTTAGAATTAAGCTCGCTGATGGTGATGAAGTCGGCATCAGGAATTTGAACACCAAAATTTTGGAGAATCCGCATGATGTATGCTCCATAGTAGATTTTCTTGAAGCTCCTCTTGTGATTGACGGTGAGGAACTCATCAAGAATGACCTTGGCCCAATTGACATTTTGGGAAGAGTAGATGGCCTAAAGCGCTTGGAAGTCACACTTGTAAACTTTCTCGTAGCTTCCGGTACGAGGTTAGATAGAGCGGATGAGGGCTCGATGTAGGATGCACGCCTTTTGTCGCAAGGTGATGGACTTGAGTACGGTCTTATTGTTAGAAAGGAACTGATGAGAGACCTCATCTTGTTGATCCAGGTCGACATCTACATCATTGATGTCGATGCCTACGAATGGACAACGAAGAATAAATCCAAGTCTTTGGAGTGGGAGGTAAATTGGAACACTGCATATTAGAGTCCATATGCAATCATCTTTGTTCCTTAGATTTTGATGATCCAAGTTCATATTTGGAAAAAATAGCTTTATGAGAAGAGGGTAGATCTTGATGTTGTTTGCATCGAAGCTTAGCAAGGGTTCAAGACTACTTGCTTCCACGGTTTCTCGGATTCCATAGGCATTGAAATCCGAGTATTTGACATAGGAGCCATCAAAAATTCTGGAGCTATGCATGGACTTGAAGCGATTAACAGCTGTTTCGTCATGTAACCAAGACCTTATTTGGCTTTTCGAAGGTCGGGTGGTTGATTGAAGGGAACGTTTTGATCTTGGAGCCATGGAAATTGATTGAAAGTTGAAGTAGAAAATTTTATTTGAAAATTTAGGGGCTAGGGTTTCTTTTTCTGAAGTGAGGTAGGGTTTGAGTGAGAAGATGATGTATTTATATGGTAGGTAGAAAGGTGTATTGGAATTTGTGCAAAAAGCCTTTGGAAAACCAGAAAACAGTATTTCAGTCGGTTGAAATTGAAGGGCAGTCGATTGAATTTTACAGGGTTTGAATCCCGAATTATTTGCCTAAAAAATGGTTAATTCAATCGACTGAAATTGTTGGATTAGTCGACTGAAATCTGGAAAATTTTAGGTAGTATGAATTTTCAGTCGACTGAAAATATATTTCAGTCGACTAAAAAACACAAAACATTAACCAGCGTCTAATAGCCTGGAAATGGCTTAATTCAGTCGACTAAAAATGTATGGTCAGTTGACTGACTAATGTATTTTTAAAAAGAAAACTTTGAATGTTCAGTCAATTGGATAGCAAGTACCAGTCGACTGTTTCTGTTCCTGGAAGACTGTTTTGCCTATGAATCAAAGATTTTTGCAACAAAAAATTTCTTAAATTTTAAAATTTTTAATAATATTTATAACCATTATATAAAAAAATATTATAAATACATAGATACAAACATACAAACAATATACGAAGAAATTTAATTGACCGAAGAGTGAGAGTCATCGGAGGGTGGTTGAATCTTAGTGATTTCCCGTAATGGCTGGATAGGGGACCAACATTTCCTCATTCCCAGGAGTTTGGTGACACCTGAGGACATTGTGGACTTGGTTCCCCGGGATTGTGTGGAGCTTGAGAACGGATAGGTGAAGGTTGATGAACAGTCTCCTTTGACGAAGACCCACAGAATTTCAACGTGGCCTGTTCTAGAAAACTTAAACGCTTTGCGTTCACTTTTTGTTCGTAGTAGAGTTCACGTTGTAATTCCAGAGTCACTCTCTGGTAGTGATGTATATCATCGATTTTCGCCTTAGTTGATGGAGAACCAAAATGTAGAGTGTGTTTGGTTCTCTTTCCCTATGGAGTATATCTTGTATGATGAGTCGGAGATGGTGTGATTTTTACAGAAATATAAACGGGGGTAGGTGTGTTGGAGTGGTTTGACGATGATGATGAAGGTGTGTGAAAGCTGATTGATGATTGGTTTGAATCATTTTATGAGGCCATGATGATATTTGAAAGAATAAATAATCTTTTAAGCTTAGCAAAAAGTAAATTTTCAGAGAAGATGAGTAAAAACAATGGAGAGATAAACTCTTTATATATAGGTAATAAGGCTAAATTAAGTTAAAGAAGGCTGAGGTTCAAAAGAATAAAAAAATAACAGCCAGAAAACATTTTGTGGTAGGAAATGAATAGAAATAATGACCATTCATAAGATGTGAGATAGATAGTGTGAAGTGTAGCAAGTAACACAATAGCAAAATAGAAAGACATGAGACTTCTTTACCAGCAACCCAAGTTCGAGTGCCAGCAGCAACAATTTTTGTAAAAAATTTAAAACTATAAATCATGTAAAGATATAATACCTAATTCTCGACGTAATTTTATGAAAATATTTTCATTTAAATGTTTTGTAAATATGTCAGCTATCTGATTTTTTGAATAGACAAACTCTAGTGAAATATTTCCTATTTCCATATTATCTCTGAGAAATGATGTCTTATCTCTATATGCTTAGTTCTAGAATGATTTATAGGATTTTAGATAAATTTATTGCACTTGTGTTATCACGGTAAATTGTTGAATTTGAAAGATTAACTCCAAAATCTTGAAGTGTTTGCTACATGTAGATTACTTGAGCACATGCCAAAGCAGCAGAGATATATTCTGCTTCACACGTCGAAAGTGAAACACAATTTTGTTTCTTACTAAACTAAGATACTAAAGACTGTCCAACAAAGTGACAAGTACCACTGGTACTCTTTTGATCCATCCCACATCCTCCAAAATCAGCATCACTGTAGGATACTAACTCAAAAGGACATTCTATTGGATAAAAGAGACTGTAGTCTTTATTTTTGCTTAAGTATCACAAAATTCGCTTCACTGCCCGCAAATGTGATTCTTTGGGATTTGCTTGAAATCGTGCACATAAACAAACACTCATCATGATATCAGGTCTACTAGCAGTTAAATAGAGTAGTGAACCAATCTACTACGATATAGTTTTTGGTCAACACTTTTTCCATTTTCATCTCTGTCGAGATGTAATGTAGTACTCATGGGAGTAGGTTTAGTAGAAGTATTTTCCATACCAAATCGTTTTATGAGATTATTACAATATTTTTCTTGATTAATAAAAATTCCATTAGTTAATTGTTTAATTTGTAATCCAACAAAATATAAAAGTTCTCCCATGTGAGACATTTCAAACTCTCTTGTCATAATTTCAAAAAATTCTTAACATAATTTTTCGTTTGTTGAACCGAAAATAATGTCATTTACATAAATTTGAATTATTAAAATATCATTTTTATCTTGTTTTATAAAAAGATTTGATCAACTTTACCAATTTTAAAACCAGAATTAAGTAAATAACTCTTAAGACAGTCATACCAAGCACGAGGTGCATGTTTTAAACCGTATAAAGCCTTTTTTATTTTGTAAACATGATCTGGATATTTTTCATGTGTGAATAAAGGAAGTTGTTCTACATATAAATTTTCTTTTATAAAACCATTTAAGAAAGCATTTTTTACATCCATTTGATAAAGTTTAAAATTATTAAAACAAGCATATGCTAATAAAATACGTACAGCTTCTAGACGAGCTACGGATGCAAATGTTTCATCATAGTCTATTCCTTCTTCTTGATTATAACCTTGAGCAACTAATCTAGCTTTATTTCTTATTATATTTCCTTGCTCGTCAACTTTATTTTTATAAACCCATTTTGTACCGACAACAGCTTGATTACTTAGTCTAGGAACTAAGTCCCAAACACCATTCCGTTCGAATTGATTTAATTCTTCTTGCATAGCTATTATCCAATAATCATCAGTTGAAGCTTCTTTAGGATTTTTAGGTTCAATATTTGAAAGAAAAGCTACATGACCCATTTGATTTAGTTGATTGCGAATTCTAACGTTGGTATGAATTTCTCCAATTATATTTTCAGTTGGATGACTACTTAAAAGTCTTGGTGGGGATCTTATATCGTTATTATTATTTTCAGTATTGTCAATATCATCGTCTGAGTCATTAGATTTAGAAATAGTTTCTTTATTTTCTATTTAATAATTAACTTTGAAATTTTCATGGAATGATACATGAAGTGTCTCTTCGATTACTTTTGTTCTTTTATTATAAATTCTGTAAGCTTTGCTTCATTCTGAATAACCAATGAATATTCCTTCATCGAATTTTGGATCGAATTTGGCAAGCTTATCCTTTGTATTTAAAATAAAACATTTTGATCCAAAAAATTTAAAATAAGAAATATTAGGTTTTCTTCCATTAAAAAGCTCATAAGGAGTATGTTTAGTTAATGGTCTTATGGAAACTCTATTTAAAACATAACAAGCAGTTGTTATAGCTTCTGCTCAAAAATATTTTGGTAGAGTACTTCCACTAATTAAGGTTCTAGCACATTCTTGAAGAGTTCTATTTTTCCTTTCTACAACCCCATTTTGTTGTGGAGTTCTAGGAAATGAAAATTGTGAACAATTCCCTTCTTATTACGGTAATTTTCAAAAGATTCATTTTCGAATTCTCCACCATGATCATTTCGAATATTTTTAATTTTTAAATTTTTACTATTTTGAATTCTTTTAGCAAATATTTTTTACTTTAAAATTCATCTTTCGTAATCCTTTAACTAAATTATTCTTATATAATTTGTTAATAGCTTTAAAATTTATGTGACAAAATCTTTTGTGCCATAACCAAGGATCATTATCTTTGGCTACTAGACACATATTTGTGTTATAATTGACTTTCATATTTAATATGTAAATATTTCTTTCTCTTGTTCCTTCAAAAATAAGGTTATTATTTTGATAAAAAATATTGCATTTGTTTTTAGAAAAAGTTATATTAAAACCTTTATCACATAGCTGACTTATACTAAGTAAATTATGTTTTAGATTTTTAACTAATAAAACATTTGTAATAAGAGGTAAATTAGATGTACCGTCATTGCTCACATCACCTTTGCCGATGATATATCCTTTAGAGTTATCTCCAAAAGTGACAGATCCTCCACCGAGTAGATAATATTAGTCAACATATCTTTGTTTCCTGTCATATGTTTTAAGCAACCAGTGTCTAGTATCCATTTTCCTCTTTTCTTGGTTGGTACTTGCAAAAAATATAAATAACGTTGGTACCCACCTTTTATTAGGATCCTAAGAGTTAGATGCTAGGAAGCCAAATCAATAAGGGTTTAGAATTCCCTTTATAAATAAAATCTTTATTTTTATGAACAGTAATTATAAAAGACTTTATATACTTATTTCTGATTAGATTATTGTTGGTTTTGGTATCCAAATTTTTATAGTACTAGTTTTACTAACTTCTTTCTTGGTATAACAACTTTTGCCTTCGATTTTGCTTTCACAAAGTTATTATGCAAATTATAATTTTTATAAGATATGTTATTCTTCTTTGGTTTTGAATATTTTTTATATCCTAGTCCATTCTTAATATTAGTGGATTGGGTACACTAATAATTTTAGATAGATTTTCTCTTCCTTTATTGAAATTTGTCACATTTTTAGTAATACTCTGTAACTCAGTTTTGAGACTAGTGTTATTCAGCTCAAGAATTTTGACATTTGATTTTAAGTCATGATTTTCTGAAGCTAATGTCATATTCTTTTCTTTTTGCACTTCTACTTCTTTTGATAGCACAGTGAGTTGAGAAGAAACATTAGATAAGGATCTTGTGTATTAACAAGTTCTTCTTCTAAAATTTTCTTTTCATCCCTTAGCATATCAACTTCTATTTCAGTTCTATTTAGTCTTTCTAGTGTATTTTTATGCTTTCTTTTTGTTTCCTTGATTTTATTTAATAACTCTGAGCTTACGTCAATCAAAACTTCAAAAGATAAATCACTTACACTGTCAGTTGAGGCCATAAAGCAGACGTTGGCTTGTTTAGAATCATTGTATGTATCACTGTCTGATGATGACGACGACTCTGAATCATCCCATGTTACTAAAAATGCCTGCTTCTTCTTGTATTTGTCCTTATTTTTGAATCCATCTCTTTTTCTTTCTGGATAGTCTTTCTTTATATGGCCCATCTTAGGACATTCGTAACATTCAAGTTTTGAGACTGGCAATTTGCTGGTGTTGTCTTTTCTATTGTTTCCAAAAAAATTGTTCTTTCTGAATCTTAAAAAAAATTGAAATTATTTGCGACCATTGCCATGTCATCTTCCTCTGACTCTGAGTCTTCTTGTTCGGCTTTGAATGCGATATTTCTTTTACCTTGTGCTTGATCTTGCTTAGCCTGCAAATTTACTTCATATGACATCAGATTTCCAATTAACTCTTCAGGTCTGATGGTAGAAATGTCATTAGCTTCTTCAATGGCTAAGCCCTTTCATTCTCATTCATCCGTTAAAGAGTTTAGAATTTTAGAGACAATATCAAAACTGAAAAAATTTCTCCTAATGCCAATAGTGAATGATGTATTTCTTGAAATCTAGAGTGCATATCATTTATGGTTTCGTCTCATTCTGAAATTTTGGAACTGATTTTTAAGCATAGAAATCTTGCTTTGTTTAGCTTTGTTAGTTCCTTCATGAGTGATTTTAAGAGTTTTCCAAATTTCATAAGCAGTTGTACAAATGCTAACTCTATTAAATTCATTTTTGTCTAATGCATAAAATAACATACTCATAGCTTTTGCATTTGATGTAGCATCAGTCTTTTGCGTATTTGACCAATCTGCAAATGGTGTAGTGTATTCATTTTGAGTAATATTCCAAGTATCATATCCATTTGCTTGCATGAAAATTCTCATTCTAGTTGACCAGTAATTATAGTTCAAACCGTTAAATAGTGGTGGTCGTGCAGTGGATCGTCCTTCAACAAAACTTGTGTTAGCGTTGTTTTCCATATTATCAGTGTATCAAATAACCATGTTACGGTTATAAGATGACCTATGCTCTAATAACAAATGAAAGTGCTGCTATGGATCGTAATATGGAATAGTAACTAAGATATCTACTAGTGCGGAATAAAATGTAAAAGTAAATAGTAAAGTAAATGACACCAAGGATTTTTATACTGGTTCGAACTTCCGTTCTACATCCAGTCCCAGACTCCTTCTGGAATTTAACTATCAACCCTCTCTTAACCCGGAGGAACATGTATTACACCGCCTGAGCAACCGAGCAGGACTTCTACCACCTAGACAACCGAATAGGACTTCTACCGCCTGAGCAAACGAATAGGACTTCTACAATACAGAAAGTTTTCTTGACTGTATGTGCTCTGTAGTTAGCACGGATGAGTCTTTAGAGTACACCCTTCCTATAATCTTCACCTTTGTGGTATATAGTGTAATACGTGAAGATTGGAAGCAATTGTAATCACAAATAGATTTGTGCTTGAATGTTCAAGTGATTTGAAAGCGTTTATGAAAGCAAATGGCAGAAAATAGTTTGCAAGAATATAGAATAGAATCAAAGTATAATGTTATATTTGCAATCTAAAATCAAGGCCATTTATTGAGTTAAAAAGTTGTAACTATTCGTGAAAAGATTCGGCCAAGAGATACGAAAACAACTGTTGAACTAACAGATGATTCTGTTCGTTGAAAAGTGGTGACCGTTCAGAAAAATAGCCGTTGTGAATATTCAGTCGACTGAAGATATGAATTAAGTAGACTGAACATTCAAACGATTTTGAAATTTAAAAATATATTGAAAAGACACTTCATTCGGTCGACTGAACGGGGTTGTTTAGTCAACTGAATGTTCAAACATTTTTGTGCATGTGTGCACATTTCAGTTGACTGAATACCTAGTTCAGTCGACAAAAACTGTCACTTTCAGCCTGTTTGAACTAGTTTTGAATGCAAGTTGTTTTATTAATTTATATAATCAAAACTTAAGTTATGTAATTTAATTTGAATAATTTTTAAAGGCTTGTGTACGTGCATATACCACTTAGGAGAGATTTTAACAAATATTAACTACTAACTAGACTATAGACAAACCAATTGTAAATATAGAAACTTGTCTTCGAAATCTTTTGGTCTTCGATCTATTATCGAGTATAATAATATCTTCTCCTGCAATTTTGGTTAGTTCACATAAAATATACTTATATAGTTGTCACAATCAAAACATCAAAATACTAGGTTCTAACACTTTCACCCTTACTTTTCAAATTCAATTGTATGCAATACTGAACCAAAATTAACAATTCACAGAATATGTAGGCATGGTTTTCAAATTCATTACATGTATATATTTAAGCCTACAACTCCAAAATTATATTCAGGCATACAAGGAACGGATTTACAACGATATAAATCCAATATTATATAAAAATATATAATTTTCTACTCACTATTAAGCTTCCAATCTCCACATCTTGAAAGTGCAAAGGATATCTAATATGGCTAACTTATGTAAATGTATATATAACTATAATCAAGCTAAATAATTATAAAGTAAAGTAAAAGACGAGATACTATTGATGGATGCCCAGTGCCGTGCAATGTGGTGTTACGTTACCATTGAGATTGGACATGGATGCAACGGATTCTAAGTCATCTTTGGCACGATTCAGCATTGCGGGCTCTTCCTCAATGTGTAAATACGATAAGTGTAGTCGTAATTTGGGAACATAGTCCAAAGGTTAATAATGTAGACGATACTATGTTGGAATTGTTCCAGTAGTTATTAGCCCGATCGGCCATTGTTTTTTAGGTTCGATTAGTTGTTCGACCCTAAGTATAAACTTTCACAAGATGTTAGTGTATGTGCATTTAAAACTATACCCCTTAGGTTAACGAAACCTATCTTGGTAAGTAGTTCACAAATACTAGTATGACACCCCGAGTCATATAGAGTATTAATGAAGTCAATTGCATGTGATCATTATACATTAGTGATGTAACTCATTCATCAGACAAGTCTGATCCTTCCTTTTCTTTTTCCCTAACACAGGAGGACATGGCAGTAGATGATTGGTATAGATCTAGTACGTAGAGAGGCGGGTTTGGCATTGGCATTGCTCTTTTATTTTTCATTACTCTCCATGTAACTATTTATCGTACTTAGTACTTATTAGTCTATAAGTTGTATTTCTGTAAACTCTGGATTATGACTATGGATGTTTTGATACTATTTTCTAGGATATTTTCTGAGATTTCTGTATTTATATTTTACTGTTTTCCGCTATGAGTTCTGGAAGTGTAGAATGTCTTAGTTTTCATCCTTATATTCTTAGTCTTTGTAATACTTAAAACCCTAATAGCTCGTACTTCTTAGCACGACGCGGGTCCGAAAGTCATCCTAGGCTTTGGATCGGTGTGTCAGAGGGTGCGGGTTGTCACATATAATTTTATCACTTTACAATTATTTTACTAAACTTCTCTTGCTATTTTACGTTCAAACACCTTTTTTTTTAATTCTACAATCATTAATAAATCTTTTCTCAATTCTTTCACGGTATTTTACATTAAAGCCCCTACATTTAAATTATTTACATAATCCAAACTTTAAACTAATAAATATATCAGTACATCAAATTCTAAAATATTTTGGTTTCTATATGTATAGCACAGGCTCATCAACAAATTGGTAGAATTATTTTTTTCATTTAGATATAAATTTATAAAAATCACATAAACTAAATTATATACATTAAAAATTTATTTAATAATTTATTTACCTAAATGAATTTATCATACATTCCATTGTAAAATACTATTAACTTCGAATACCTACATTTTAAATTTTCTACAATTACTTACAAACCATTCTCAATTCTCCCCTAGTATTTTATGTTTAAGTCTATTTATTTAAATAATTGTATAATCTTAAATTTAAACCATTTAAATAAATTAAACTAACAAATATTCGTTAATTTTTTTAATAAATCCTAAATATATGAGAATTTTAGTATTTATACAATATTAATATATATGAGAAAAAATTTAATTTTTTATTCAAATATATAAAGATATTCAAATCGCATAACATAAATTGTATACACAGCTAATAATAATTCTTTCAAAAAATTTATCGTACATTATCTAGCATAATTTCATTTTTAATAACTTTTAAAGGATAAATTTATATTTTACAACACTACAATGTGAACATGCAATTTACACTGATGAACAATAAATTATATAAACATTCTCACTTTCAACATAATATTAAACCTTACCCAACTCATAACTTAACTAAATGCTATAGGACATTAGTGTGCAATTATCAAAGTTTTAAACATAACTCTCCTACAACAACATGAAAACTATGGTTAACTACAAAAATAAAATTGTTTAAAATCGAAAGCAAAATAATGGATAAAAGTTCACATGTAGATAAGTTAGCCATAAGATGTCCTTCTCATTTACAAATACGTAGAAAGCTCTTCTCGGTTTTCTCCAACTTATTTACATACAACTCCTTATATTTAATTCATTCAGTTGATTGTTGATTTAAATTATTTAAGTAAATTTGATTATTTAATATTCATTAATTCATTTGTAAATCCTTAAAAATGATAATTCAATATGTACAACATTCATATTAGCAAAAACAATAAAGCTATTTGTTCACTCATACATATATATACATACATATATATATATGTATGTATGTATACATATATATGTATATATATGTATATGTTATATTATATGTATACACACACATCACATGATATAAATTATTTATATATAAAGTATTAACAATTTCGATTTATATTTTTATTTGAGTTAAGACATTAATTCTCATAGAGATATGTAGATAGTGAAGATTGAGCCTTCAATCTTACATCGGAGCGTCATATGTTATTTTAATTTATAATTCAACTATCGCAATAAATTTATCATATATTGCATTGTCAAATTTTACTTTTAACGAAAATTAAAATATAAATACTATTTTTTAAAATATTTTTTAATAATATTATCACAATAAACTTAAATCTGCCCCTCCAGTTACTTCACTGAGCAAGTTTTGGGTAATTAAGCTATTTGGGTCAAAAGCCCATATGCAAATTTTCTGTTAAATAGTTAATATCATTTAAAGTTTACATCTCTCTAACTATATCGTTGTTTTATATGTTTCTCTACTCTACCTGCATCAACTGGAAAAGCTTTACACACTAAAATTAACTTCACATCTTAATTCCTAATAGTTTACAAATTCTACTTTTATATACAACGGTTAGCTATTTTTCTTAATACATGTCGGTCTACGTATCCTTACAATATCCAAAAGTTGTTTACTTCTGTAAATTTTATTTGAAAAATATTTGATATTTGTAATTTCAAATATTTTGTGATTAGAGTTATTTTTTTGATTACATTCAATCTACACTTTTATTTCACAATTTAGATGTGTTTCAAAAATTGTAGATTTTCTATAGTGTTTTAACTTATGTTTGTTCTTACATTTCATATAGTTTTTAAAGTGAATATTAGGCTCAGGTCCCTAATAAGTTTCAAAATACACAAAACCCCAATAAAAATAAGTATGTAAATTAGGTCCCTAGAATTAAGTTACTAAGTAATTGCATATAGTTATGCAATTATTCACTGAATAATTGCAGACATTTATGCAATTATATCAAAAAATTGCATAAATTTATGCAATTTTTTCGGTGAATAATTGCGGAAATTTCCGCAATTTTTTTGATGAATAATTGCGGAATTTTCCGCAATTTTTTGGTGAATAATTGTGGAAATTTTCGCAAATTTTTGAGACAACTGCAAAAATTTCCGCAGTTTTTCAATGAATAATTGTGGAAATGTCTGCAACTTTTTAATATAATTGCATAAATGTCTGCAATTTTTCACTGAATAATTGCATAAGTGTTTGCCATTATTCGGTAACTTAATTCTAGAAACCTAATTTACAAACTTTTTTTACTAGGGTTTTTGTGTATTTTGAAACTTATTAGGGACCTATGCCAAACTGTCCCTTTTTTAAATACAAAGGAGGCAATTTTTGTTTATTTTTCAAGTCTTTTTGCATAATTTGCAATTTTACATATTTATTTTTATTTTTATTTTCTAGTGCAGAACATAATTTTTATTTTTGCTTTCAACACTACAATAATTACAATGGTTCTTCGTAATTACGTTGATAGTGATCGGTTATGTTTTTCCAACAATAAATTTAATTTAGAAACAATTAATTTTGATCAATCTAATGATAAAATTGAAAATATGATAGGCATTATTCTTGGAGAGAGGACCACTCTTATTCTTGAAAAAGGATAAAATTGAAAATATGTCGCTCATTATGTAATGTTTGAAAAATAGGAAACTTGGTTTGTATTTTATTACGACGAAGGAGTGTTTGTGTATGATTGTTAATTATGGAGACTTGGGAAAAGTGGAAATAAGTCAGCAATCCATTGAACTTCCTCTTCTTGTAATATCTAAACCCAATTCTAAAAAAGGATCTAATCTGTAATTTTAAACTTGATTTTCTCTCAACTCCAATCCAAATTGAAGCTCAAATTTGTAAAATCGATGCTTAAAATCAGGTAGGGTCGACCCAGAGTAAAGACCCAAATGGCCACCCTGGACCCTGCTTCGTACGAGGTTCAGAAATTGTTAGTATATATAATTTAAATGTATTCAACTTGGTAACAATAAGTAAACATGGTTAAATTCTTTCACACGCATTAATTTTGGCATTGTTTATCAATTTTTATTTGTTTTATGGTGTTTTTGACCAAATAATGCTATTAATTATAAATGATAAAAAGATCCACAATTTGAATCTTACCAATATCCCCTAATTTAACCCTAAAATTATGCAGATTTAGAAAACAATTTGAGATCTGGATAAACTAGAATTACATAAGTGGAAAGATGAAGGGAGATGAAGTTGGTGTTTTACATGGATGAGGAATTGGTACATTACAAAGGAGAAAGGAGGAACCGAATGCATGGTATGGTATCCTTTCTGAAATTAAAAGCCAAGACAAATTATAATACAAATCAATTTAAAATTTCTCAACACAACTCGTAAGTTAATTTTCAATACAATGCATCACAATTTTATTTATTTTCAACACTTTTTCTTGTTTATCTTGGATTTTTTTTTTTAAAATTGTCTTTATAAAATGAAAACTAGACAAAGATTGAATATAAAATCAATTTGAAATTATTTTGATCTTTTCTAAAAAGGAAATTATACTTGAATTATGCCATGGTAAGTAAGATGCCATTTTGCCCAACTTGCTTTTATTTGGAAGACCTAACAAAAAAGCTACTAAAATGGTTTCAATTTCAACAAATAAAATAGCATACAAATACCTACTATATGCTATATACCTTTTAGCAAGATGTGCATGTTAACATTTACATGCATAGGCGAAATATGTGTGCAAAAAATCATAAAAAATATAAGGAAATATGAAAAGGGAATTGGGGAACAGAGGGGAAAATATGGATCAGACAGTGATCCGTGAGGGAGCATGATCATAGCTCTCACTGAAGGGCTCTTCTATGAACTTCCAGAACAGGTTTTTACCCTGTGCATTGACAGTAAGAAAGAATCAGCATCCACAGTTGTGATACACAGTTTCCACATCGTAATAATGCTTCTTCGTGAACATAAGGCATGTTGATACATAATCATGATTAGAGCTTATGACTTCTTAGCAGAACACAATTAGCCACCTGAATATTAAATTTTGATCTTTGAAAGACGTCGATGATGAATCCTGAAACGGGAGAAAATTAAAAGCATATATACTGGCTGGTTAATTGACGGTGATATACATCTATACAAGTCACACTGAAAAACCTAAAAGAGATCATCTCCAATACCTGATAAACCAAATAAAACATGTAAAAACATGCATGCAATGAAGAAGACAAGGAGAACGAAAAGAGGTACCCATAAATATTCTGAAAATGTGGTGAATATACAGCGATATCAATATCAAATTACTTTTTAAACATTGTCCGGCCAGAACTCCCTAAAGAAAGCCATGTCAAATTCTTTTTCTTTCAGTCGGGCTTCTTCCTCCTGCAGTTTTTTTATCCTCTTTGAAGCCAACTTCTGTTTCTTCTTAGATTGCACGTGTTCCTGAAGTAAACACAAATTACAATTTATCATTATTTCTACAATCTTCTTGACTATAATATTTGCTGTTTTTTTTCCTTATTTCGTAACAAGCGATAAAACACAATCAGGTTGCATGGCTGGTTAGTTATGTAGTACACCATCAACTAAGTTCAATTTTAACATCCTCTTTTGTGGATGTTAAAATAACTAAAATTAAGAGATATAATTAGTGAAACTCAATGGTGTCGGTTTAATGTTGGTGTTAACCAAACTGCATGCATCCTCAGCTCCCCATAAGCCATCAAAAATATTCACAGTCCAATTGACAATAAAAGAATGATTTCTAGCCTTAAGAAACAAATTTGGTGATTTGATAAATACGATTTCATTATTAGTATTTCCAAAATATCATCTGCAATTGCCCCCACCCTCCTCTTTTTTTCCCCTTTATGTTTTAACACAAAATAACAGTACCCATTAAATCCAAGTGTAGACAGTGAACTTTCTAGCATGTGCAAAAAGTACATATAAAGGATGACATTGATGGCGAAGCAGAATGCCGTAACACCCTATAACATCGTTAAACATCTGAATGCTGGAGAAGTCGCTGAATAAAAACTAGAGTCGGACAAACCATAATACAAGCCTTTGACATCATATAATGCTACCCCAGTAAAGTGCTAAAAGTCACATTAAGCGCTGCAAGCAAAATCATATGTTTTTTAAACACTGTGAAAATTCAACCTTCTCTCTTTGTGCATCACACGGGCTAATTAACCCGTAGTCAAGGAGTGGTGGGAATCGTATCTTAGTTTTCAAAGGTCGCCATCATCAACCTCATTGTTTTTTCCGAAAAATTAAGGCCATGTTTGGTTTGCCCTTTTTTTGTTTTGGGTTTCCATCGATATAAAGCGTGCACGAAGCGTGTATTTTTTAAAACAACCAATTTGAAAAATGAAGCTGACATACAAACATGGAAAACAATTCACCCCCCTCCGCCATCCATCAATCCTCCCCGTCATCCCTTCATCGTCGCAATAGCTTAGAATTTTAGATTTTCTCCTCTGCTATCTTCGTTTTATAATGAATGTTGAAAACGCAAAACACAAAACTCAAGATGAAACCAAATGAGCCCTAAGGTTAACCACATGAATTTTCATTTTCTACAATTCTTTGGTCAGATTTAAATTCCTATGTCGTTTTCAATACTTCTCTCCCATGCTAATTTTGATCTCCTTATTTTATTTCAATACAAATGTTATTTCTTTCCTTAATGGTGCATCATTTGGTCTTCCTTATATGTGTTTCTCCTTCAACGCAAATTTTAGGGTTTGAGAAATAATGTTGTAATTATTTGAAAACTATGGCTACTTTTGTAGATCTTCGAAGGTAAATTTAGAAAAGTACCAAAGTTTCCAAAAAGTACAATAATATTATCAAATCCTAAAATTATATGGGCTACATTATTTTTGACATCAGAATCAATGTTTTTCAAATCTTCCACATTTCTTGTGGAAAATTTTGTTAATGATGCAAATTTTTCATTCTATCACTAATTTCTTAAAAGCCTCCAACTTTTCATTGTTTAAGAATTCTAAATTCCACGTCTCTCTCTTAAATTCTGTATCTCAGGGCAGAAAGGGAAATGCTAGGAAGCCCGAGGATTTATGTCAAGAAATGTGCGGATCTATATATCGACGAAGGATATTAGGGGGTGCACCAAAATTACGTGGATATGATACATTTGCACAAACCCGCATCAGCTTTTCCAGGCCAAATAGCAAATCTGGGGCAGAAATGTCAATGTCCCAATAGTATTTACTTTCCTAAAATAGAGTTTAGTTTTTGATACAATTGACTTTTTTATTTTAGTTTTTCTGATTAAGATGAACTGTATTTCAATTCTCACAAGATAAGTTAAATTATAAAACAACTAAAAGTCCCAATGAGCACAAAGTCTTAAATCTAACAAAATTTTGAAAGTATACACGAGACAAATAGTAATATGCAAATAAATTGAACATAGAAAAGTTTTTCTCCAAAAAAATTTATGTTTACTGATAATACAAAGTAAATTGATATGCATATTGAATCTTGTCTTGTTATTTTATTAAACTGAAAATTGTCATAAAATATTGATATTAGGGATATTCAAACTTCTCATTTTTTCGGTAAGAAAGCCAAATGTTCTTATAGCACGAGCTTGCAACATTGTGATCAAACAAATTCAAATTAGATCAAAAAAATCCTTACAGACGGGCTAAAAAAGTTCCTGAAAAACAACTCAAATAAAGATACATGTATTATAGAGAAATGAAATAACAAAATGACTTACTGAGATGATATATGAATAAGTGTCAATATGAGAAGGTGTAGAAAAGTGTGAAATAAATGGTATGAAATGCACCACATGAGTAATTAAGAACAATGAATACAATATCCTAACAATCCTAAGAAAATCTGACACGATTTCGAAATTGGTATTTTTAAACATTTTTTATGACAAAATATGAGTAGTGGAATATAATATTATGTCAAGTAAATACAGAGAGGAACAATGTTTGAAAACTAATATGCAGTGTGTGTGCGTGTGGGTGTGTGTAAAGCAAATACTTGACAGGTGAAGCCTTTTTTGGATTGCCAAAATTGTCCGTTTTTAAATCATTTCATTACATATGGCAATAAGGATATATTCGGTTTTTCCAATCCCCACTACGCTTTAGTTCGTATACACGTTTTCTCATCACGCCCCCATTTCTTCCTCACGTACCAAAAAGGAAAACAAATTAGGTCCAAAAACTGAAAATCAATCTCCTCCTTCGAACCTAACAGGATCCTTGAAACCACAACCAATCTCTCTCCTCTACTACCACCTAAATCGAATTATTCTGACCGTAGCAACGTTTGACTCATTAATTTAAAGAAAATTCCAGGACATATTTGAGATTCGGGTTAGGGTTTATTAATCGATTGATGAACCAGAAGATGGCGGCGACGAGTTTAGAAAATGAGAGGGCTTGGACTACAAGGAGTTTGGAAAGATAGAGGGATTCATTCTGATAATTGAACAGCGGAGGAATGAAGGTAATGTTTATTCATAGATTATGCATTTGTTCGTGGCCTGTTAACCAAAATTCAATCGAAAAGAATGAACTTTCAAATCGGAGAGACTAGAGTAGCAATATATTGATGGAAAGTAATATTATATTTTTTCATTGATGTTTGATGGTATGCTAACTTTTGTAACCAAATTTCCTATTCGTGCAAACTTGACATCAATTGTTTTTTCATCTAATTCTAATATTGCTTTGTTTTTATTTGATCAAATTCTGTCTGAATCAATAAGATGAGAGAAAAGTTTGGCACCTTAAACAATGAAGATTTGGCACAAACATTTGGCAGATTGATTTTTTTCTTTCTAATGCTAATTCAATCAGAAAAATCATTTCATATACCAGCTTCTACTTTTCTCTTGGAACTACAAAATCATCGGCTATCAACAATCTATTGTAGCACGAATTTGTCTATTTTGCAATGTTCGCCTTGGTCAACTAGGACAAAGTGCATTTTTGAACAGGTAGCCAAAAATTTTGTATTCTATCAATCATGTATTAAACATATTACTAAATAGAACTTTTACAAAAGAAACTTATAACTGCAAATAAATCGAGACAACTTCATGAAATAAATATGTGGATGATTTCTCTGTAGTCAGAGCAGTAGTATAATTCAATAGTAAGCACCAATTTTCCAATTCACCGTTCTCAATGTTCCTAATAATCCTCATGTTTGCTTTTTGATTTTTTGAGTTATATTGGGTTTTTTTTGTGTTTCAGGTCCAAATGGTTTGAAACATAGGGAACTGACTATAATGGTTAATTCATGCATGGTGCAATGATCTGATTGAGAAATGTCATCTGACATATTTTGTATATGTTTTCAAGTCTCCAGGAGTTGTGGGATACAACAATTTATACTAACATAGAACTAATATTGGCATCATTTTCCTTACGATGGACAAACTTGATTCGTTTGATATATATATATATATATATATATTAGTTCTTAATAACAGTAATAATTTTTACTTTTTACATACCTTAATATAACATTTAACACGCTTTATGCTTTTAGTACCATTAGGTCATTATAAAGATAACAGTTTGCAATGGTATTGAATCATTATAATGTTTTGCATAAGTATCTTGCGTTCTGTTGTAACTATAGTATGATAATCAATCAACGTAATAATATGAGTATCTTCATCCTTTAATGGTGATGGCAAATTATTTCAAATGCTAAGGTTTTATGCAATATAACCTTCAAATTAGTGCGTCTTAAACATATATTTTTTATTCTTAATATTAAGGAAGTAAGTTCAACGTAAACTGTTTAAAGATACCAAAATGAAAGTTATGAAGGTGCAAATAAGCTAACAATGTTATTTCATAGCATAAAACAGTTTGAAGTTTTATATTGTTTATGGCGTGGTTCTTTGTTTGTGCGTGTAGTGGAAGTTGTGCTTTGTATGGCATGGAATTTAACTACAAAAGCCCTTCAACTGCTAAAGGCAATGCAAAAAAGTACTATGCCTGAATGTTCTTAGAAGCTTTGGTCTGCTCATCATTTCTATGTTTAAGAATAGAGATATGGAAAATTCCATTTTAAAAATTATTATCCTTCTCATATATTAGTAGTAGTGGTTATGTTGGGTCTACATGGAGCAGTGGCTTTTGCTTCGGCTCTTAACTTCACGTGATTACTTTATTGTTTTGTGGATATTATGCAGACAAAACCTTCAGGTCTAGAGCCGAATGTAATGAGAAATATAAAGTATAAAACGAAAGTAGGTGGGGCTAAAATACTTTTGTTTTAGTTTTCTTCGAATAAATACTAATAAAATTTCTTGGGAAGTTGTTCTATATGTGCTTTAATTTTTTCAATTTCGATACGTTATCGCATTTCATAGAACCAAGCATTCTTACTGCATGTACTCAACCTCATGGTTCTCTAGACACATAAATGTATTCAAAACACCGCAATGGATGGGTGCATGGTTAGAGATTGGAATGTTTAGAACCCTGGGCTTGCAGTGTGATACCATGACAAGATACAAGGTGTCGGCCTATTATTGGAACAAGTATGTTGAATGCATGATAAGGATGCCTTGGGCGGAAAAGGCGGTGAGGATTTTGGGCATAATGGCAGCATGAGAAACCATAGCGTAGCTGGTGGACAATATTAGCTAGAAAGTCAAGTTTTTGCTGCATAAGAAGAATTTGTGGTCATTTCCAGTTATCAGAAGGGTTATAGGCCAGTGCTGGCTGTGATGGAAACAGTTTATGTTTAGCCATATGACAGATACCGAAGTTGGGATTTGAGTCCCTTTGTTTAGGGTATGCCATATTTTTCATTTTTCGGTTTTTGGAATCTTAGATTGATGTTACTATGAGAACGCATACGTTAATTAATTTACAGATTTGCTCTACTAAAGAATAAAGATATTTTATAACAACAATTTTCTATAGGTGAAAGTTGCATTTCCCTAAAGTGTATTACCTTTGATAATCTGTTAACTTTGTAACGTTTTCATAACAAACGAATGTGTTAATTTTTAACTAAAGTATTTTTCATTATTATTATACTACATATTTCAAAATTATGTTACTTATAGATGTTTGAAAATCTGAATTCAATGTGGTTTCGAGATGGAACATAATGCATTTGTAATTATTAAATGACTTTTATATCCCTGATTTTTCAACTCTATACAACATATATGGATCAAACCGAATTTTATAGATGAAACCAACACCGTTGACCCTCAACCCGTGAAGTTGTGAAATCATAAGCTACATACTTCTCTTTTCCAAGTTTTAGATTGAATTTTTTTATGATTTATGTTTTCTTTATCTTTTTGGTGATTTAGACTTTAAACTAAAGCGATAGTAAAGAAAAAGCTACTAGAAATTAGTTATGGAACCAAAACTGATTTGTTGATGCAACTCGACCACCTAATTGTTTTTAGGTTAATCAAAATCGCGTGTATTTGTATTCTTTCATGAGCTAAAATTATTTCAGAAACTTTGCAATTTAAATTTATTTGATCTATTTTTGGTTTAAATAATGCTAGGTTTATATTTCAATCAAAATCAAAATAAGGATATGATGCAGCGCTCACCTTAGGTCGCGTACGACCTAACTCCAAAATCGCTGAAGAATGGAATCGCGAGCAGAGCAAATCCCTAGGTCGCGAAGCAGAAGGTCGCGAAGCAGTAGATCGCGAACGAAGCCGCTCCATCCTTAGGTCGCTTCCAACCTAAATCGCAAAGCTCAGCTAAGTCATGAGTCGCCCTCCTCCTTATGTCACGAACGACCTTCCAGTTAGGTCGCGAAGAATAGGTCGCTCCTCCTCCGCCCTAAATCGCAAAGCCCAGTAAGTCGCTCCAGTTTTTAAAGTCGCGAAGCTACTGAAGATTTCTTATGTCGCGAACGACCTACCAGTTAAGTCGCTGAAGCTTAGGTCGCGAAGAAGCTTAAGTCGCTCAGTTTCATAGGTCGCTGCCTGTTTTGCCTTAAGTCGTGTAATGTTTTGTTAAGTCGTTGGTTTTGCTAAGTCGTATGTTGTAACCCGTGTTTTGTAAAGTTGTACGTTGATAGGTCGTAGGTCGTTACTGTTGAGTCTTAAGTCGTTGTTTCTTGTGTTACTTCTTTGAGTCGCTGTTTGTATTTGTTAAGTCGTGTGTGTGTTGTAACTTTCCCTATAAATAGAGATGTGTTGTCATTTGTAATAGTTAGTTGATTTTTGAATAAAATTTGGTTTGTGCTTTGTGCAACCTTTAAAATTGGAAGTTGAGTGTTATCTCCTTTCTCCATCTTCGGATATTCGAGTGCGCTCGAATCAACGAACTTGAAGCCGATTCACGAAGTCTCGTGCGCGAGATCAACGTCGAAGAATTGTAGATCTTCTAACGCGGTATCGTGCGCGATCAACGTGTTGAAGATAGCTAGAATCTGGTATCTCGAGAGATCAACGGATTTAGGCACTTGGGTATCTTCAATTCATCGATTCATTTTGTTTCATCGATCCATTTTCCACGAATTCATCAATTCGTGAGTTGTGTGATCCTGTACGCTGCGTCATTTGGTATCAGAGCTAGGAGACGAACTTTTCCAAGTTCGTTGGGTGTGAAGTTTCGAGATTTGAAGTTTGTGTTTGAATTTGTTGAAGATTTGATAATGCCTCCAAGAAGAGTTAATCGTCATCAGAATGTTGCAGATGTGTATCGAAGAGAAGATGTTGAACAAATGGAGTAACGAATTAGTGATAAATTCAATGAGAAGTTTGATGAGGAAATTAGTAGATTGGAGAGGCTCATGTTGGATATGAATCAAACTCGACAAAGAGCATCACCAGCTTCAAATCAAGGTGGACATAGAATTTCGCCGTCAAATTCCGAAAGGAGAAGAATGTCACCACCATCGGATTGGGAAAGAAGAGAACCGTCAGTTTCGGGAGAAAGAGACATGCGTGGTAGCAGAAATGTTGATGGTCAGACTCGACATCAACATACGTCAGATTTGGAGGAATCCAGTGATGGTGATAGTAGATCTTGTCGAAACCGTGGCCAAGGGCGAAATCGAAATAGAGATTTCGAAGATAATCGTCGATGGGAGTCGGGAATGAAAACAGAGATTCCAGAATTCAAAGGAGGAATGCTAGCGGAAGAGTTTCTGGATTGGTTCAAATGTTGAAGAAATTTTTGACTTCAAGGAAGTACCCGAGCATCGTAGAGTTAAGTTGATTGCTACACGATTGAGGTAAAGAGCTATGGCATGGTGGCAACAAACTAAACTTACACGGAAAAGAATGGGAAAGTCGAAGATTGTTTCATGGGAAAAAATGAAGAAGTTGATGAAGGCTACTTTCTTGCCTTATAATTATCAGTCTCTTATGTATCAGCGCTTACAGAATTCGAGACAAGGGACAAAGTCGGTAAATGATTATGTAGATGAGTTTTATCAACTGATTGCTAGAAACAATATCATGAAAACGGAGAAACAGTTGACATCCAGATTTGTTGGAGGATTGAGAATGCAAATTCAGGATATGGTAAATATGTTTGATCCGAGATCCGTTGCTGAAGCACACCAGAAGGCTCTAGCTTGGGAGAAGCAAGGTAGAAGAGGAGGTGGTGCGTTTACAAGTTCGAGCAATCAGGTGAAGGGAGCTAGTAGCAATACTAATATTTTCAAGGCTGTTAGTAAACCGGTTGTCAATGAAGCTACTAAGACCAAGGTCAACAACAATTTCAAGTGTTATAACTGTCAGGAGTTTGGTCATAAGAGCAATGAATGCCCAAAGCCTAAGAAGCGAGCGATGGTCGTTGAGGTTGAGGTTGAGGATGAGGATGCAGAAGTAGAATGTTCCAATTCACCACAGGTTGAGGAGGAAGAAGAATTATTGACGGGAGACGAGGGATATTCTTTAATGATGAAGAGATCTTGCTTGACGCCAAAGCAGGAAGAGGAGACTAGTTGGTTGAGGAGTAATATTTTTCAATCGACATGCACTATTTTGGGAAAAGTTTAAGTTTGTTATCGATGCAGGGAGTTGTGATAACATCATCTCTACAGAAGCCGTAAAGAAGTTGGCTTTAAAGACAGAGAAGCATCCCAAACCCTACAAATTGGCTTGGCTGAGGAAAGGTGGGGAAGTGAAGGTTGGTCGAAGAGCTTGTGTAACTTTTTCCATCGGAAAGAAGTATAAGGATGAAATTTGGTGTGACGTGGTGGATATGGATGTATGTCATTTGTTGTTGGGAAGACCGTGGCAGTTCGATAGAGTCATGCAACACGATGGTAGGACTAACTGCTATAGTTTCATGTTCGATGGCACTAGAATCACTTTAGCTCCTAAAAAGCGACAACAAAATGAAAGCAAGTCGGAGGAACTAAAGACTCTGTTATCTTTGAAGGAATTTGTCAAAGAAGTAGAGGATAGCCATGAAGTATTTCTGTTGATTGGACGTGAAAGTAGAGAAGCGGTTGAAATTCCTGAGGAAGTTAAGCCAGTGTTGAAGGAATTTGAAGATGTGTTTCCTGAAGAATTACCGAAAGAGTTACCGCCGTTGAGAGACATACAACACCAGATTGATCTTGTTCCGGGAGCTGTGTTACCACATAGACCACATTATAGAATGAGTCCAAAGGAGCACGAAGAGTTGAGAAGGCAGGTGAAAGAGTTACTTGAACAAGGGCGCATACAAGAAAGTTTAAGTCCTTATGCAGTACCAGTCTTGTTAGTGCCAAAGAAGGATGGAACTTGGAGAATGTGTACAGATAGTCGAGCACTAAACAAGATTACGGTGAGGTACAGATTCCCGATGCCAAGATTGGACGACTTGTTAGATCAGTTCAGTGGAGCTGCGATCTTTTCAAAGATTGATCTGAAGAGTGGGTATCATCAGATTCGAATTTGACCAGGGGATGAATGAAAGACAGCCTTTAAGACACGGGAGGGGTTGTATGAATGGCTGGTCATGCCATTTGGTCTTTCGAATGCACCTAGTACTTTTATGCGAGTGATGAATCAAATCTTTCAACCGTTTATTGGAAAGTTCGTGGTGGTATACTTTGATGATATATTGATATACAGTGGAAGCACAGAAGAGCATCTACAACACTTGCAGGAAGTGTTGATGATACTTCGTCAAGAGCAATTTTACGCAGCAACGAATAAGTGCATCTTCATGACGCACAGTGTTTTGTTCTTGAGGTATGTATTGTCTAAGGAAGGTATCCAGGTGGATCAAAGTAAAGTTGAAGCAATCAAGGATTGGCCACAACAACCCAGGACTGTAACTGAAGTGAGAAGTTTCCATGGGTTAGCATCATTTTACCGAAGGTTTATTCCACATTTCAGTAGCGCGATGACACCAGTGACAGATTGTATGAAGGGAAAGCAGTTTGTGTGGACTGAAGATACTGATTCTGCTTTCCAACATATCAAGACACTCTTGACTACAACACCGATTCTTAGATACCCGGACTTTCAGTTACTATTTGAGTTACATACAGATGCGTCCAAAGTAGGAATTGAATTGAAGAGTGTTGAGTCAGAAGGGTCGTCTAATTGCATATTTCAGTGAAAAGCTTTCTGGAGCCAAGACAAGATACAGTACCTATGACTTAGAGTTCTATGCTATTGTCCAAGCTATAAAGCATTGGAGACACTATTTGTTTCATAAAGAGTGTGTTGTATACTGACCATGAAGCATTGAAACATTTGCAGGGACAGGATAAGATTGCAGCCAGGCATGCTTCATGGATCGCATACTTGCAACAGTTTACATTTGTTGTAAAGCATAAGTCGGGGGTTACAAATCGTGTGGCAGACGCATTGAGTAGGAAATCATTTGTTGACTACGATGAGAGTTGAAGTGACGGGGTTTGATGTATTTCCATATTTGTTTGTTGAGGATCCTTACTTTGCCAAGATTGTAGATGAAGTCGAGAAAGAGAGGACGGATGAGTATGTGTTGGTAGAAGGTTTTCTATTTAAAGGAAATCGGTTGTGTATACCAGAGTGCAGTTTGCGAATGAAGATTGTGAAGGAATTGCATGAAGAAGATCATGTGGGAAGAGATCGTACCTTGCAGTTGATTTCTCAATCATATTTTTGGCCTTCCATGAGGAAAGAAGTTGAAAGATTTGTACAGAGATGTCACATATGTCAAGTTTCCAAAGAGACAGCTACGAATGCAGGATTGTATATGCCATTGTCCGTGCCTACTAGACCATGGGTTGATGTTAGCATGGATTTCGTTTTGGGTTTGCTAAAAACTCAACGAGGGAATGATTCTATATATGTTGTGGTGGATAGATTTTCGAAGATGGCATATTTCATAGCTTGTAAGAAGACCGCCGATGCAGTCCGCGTTGCTCAATTGTTCTTTAAAAAGGTTTATCGACTACATGGGTTACCTAAGTCTATTGTTTTTGACCGGGATACTCGATTTCTAAGTCATTTTTGGTTGAGTCTGTGGAAGATGGTTGGGACTAAGCTGAATTTTAGTAGCGCCTATCATCCACAAACGGATGGACAAACGGAAGTGGTGAACAGATCTTTGAGAAACTTGTTGAGATGTCTTGTGAAGGATAATTTGTAGAGCTGGAATGTGAAATTGTGTCGTGAAATTGTGTCAGGCAGAATTCGCACATAATCATGTTGTTAATCGAAGTACTGGATTCAGTCCATTTCAAGTGGTATATTCAGCAATTTCGAAGGGACCATTGGATTTGTCGACAGTTCCACTTCAGAGAGAGGTTGTTAAACGAGCTTGTGATTTCGTGAATGAGTTGCAGGAGTGTCACAGGATTGTTCATGAACGATTGCTTAAGTCAAATGAGAAGTATAAGCAATTGGCAGATAAAAAGCAAAGGAGTGTGGACTTCAAAGAGGGTGATTTTGTTTACGCAGTATTGACGAAAGATCGTTTTCCAGTTGGAACTTACAACAAGTTGAAAGCTCGAAAGATTGGTCCAGTAGAAATCTTGAAGAAGATCAATGATAATGCGTATCAGTTAAGGTTGTCGGAAAATGTTCATACTTCTGATGTTTTCAATGTTAAACACTTAATTCCATATTATGGGGAGAAGCTTGTCGAAGAAGAGGAGAGCGTGAATTCGAGGTCGAATTCTTTTCAACCAGGAGAGGATGATGCAGCGCTCACCTTAGGTCGCGTACGACCTAACTCCAAAATCGCTGAAGAATGGAATCGCGAGCAGAGCAAATCCCTAGATCCCGAAGCAGAAGGTCGCGAAGCAGTAGATCGCGAACGAAGCCGCTCCTCCTTAGGTCGCTTCCAACCTAAATCGCAAAGCTCAGCTAAGTCGCGAGTCGCCCTCCTTATGTCGCGAACGACCTTCCAGTTAGGTTGCGAAGAATAGGTCGCTCCTCCTCCGCCCTAAATCGCGAAGCCCAGTAAGTCGCTCCAGTTTTTAAAGTCGCGAAGCTACTGAAGATTTCTTATGTCGCGAACGACCTACCAGTTAAGTCGCTGAAGCTTGAGTCGCAAAGAAGCTTAAGTCGCTCAGTTTCTTAGGTCGCTGCCTGTTTTGCCTTAAGTCGTGTAATGTTTTGTTAAGTCGTTGGTTTTGCTAAGTCGTATGTTGTAACCCGTGTTTTGAAAAGTTGTACGTTGATAGGTCGTAGGTCGTTGTTGTTGAGTCTTAAGTCGTTGTTTCTTGTGTTACTTCTTTGAGTCGCTGTTTGTATTTGTTAAGTCGTGTGTGTGTTGTAACTTTCCCTATAAATAGGGGTGTGTTGTCATTTGTAATAGCTGGTTGATTTTTGAATAAAATTTGGTTTGTGCTTTGTGCAACCTTTAAAATTAGAAGTTGAGTGTTATCTCCTTTCTCCATCTTCGGATGTTCGAATGCGCTCGAACCAACGAACTTGAAGCTGATTCACAGAATCTCGTGCGCGAGATCAACGTCGAAGAATCGTAGATCTTCTAACGCGGTATCGCGCGCGATCAACGTGTTGAAGATAGCTAGAATCCGGTATCTCGAGAGATCAACGGATTTAGGCACTTGGGTATCTTCAATTCATCGATTCATTTTGTTTCATCGATCCATTTTCCATGAATTCATCAATTCGTGAGTTGTGTGATCCTGTACGCTGCGTCATTTGGTATCAGAGCTAGGAGACGAACTTTTCCAAGTTCGTTGGGTGTGAAGTTTCGAGATTTGAAGTTTGTGTTTGAATTTGTTGAAGATTTGATAATGCCTCCAAGAAGAGTTAATCGTCATCAGAATGTTGCAGATGTGTATCGAAGAGAAGATGTTGAACAAATGGAGTAACGAATTAGTGATAAATTCAATGAGAAGTTTGATGAGGAAATTAGTAGATTGGAGAGGCTCATGTTGGATATGAATCAAACTCGACAAAGAGCATCACCAGCTTCAAATCAAGGTGGACATAGAATTTCGCCGTCAAATTCCGAAAGGAGAAGAATGTCACCACCATCGGATTGGGAAAGAAGAGAACCGTCAGTTTCGGGAGAAAGAGACATGCGTGGTAGCAGAAATGTTGATGGTCAGACTCGACATCAACATACGTCAGATTTGGAGGAATCCAGTGATGGTGATAGTAGATCTTGTCGAAACCGTGGCCAAGGGCGAAATCGAAATAGAGATTTCGAAGATAATCGTCGATGGGAGTCGGGAATGAAAACAGAGATTCCAGAATTCAAAGGAGGAATGCTAGCGGAAGAGTTTCTGGATTGGTTCAAATGTTGAAGAAATTTTTGACTTCAAGGAAGTACCCGAGCATCGTAGAGTTAAGTTGGTTGCTACACGATTGAGGGAAAGAGCTATGGCATGGTGGCAACAAACTAAACTTACACGGAAAAGAATGGGAAAGTCGAAGATTGTTTCATGGGAAAAAATGAAGAAGTTGATGAAGGCTACTTTCTTGCCTTATAATTATCAGTCTCTTATGTATCAGCGCTTACAGAATTCGAGACAAGGGACAAAGTCGGTAAATGATTATGCAGATGAGTTTTATCAACTGATTGCTAGAAACGATATCATGAAAACGGAGAAACAGTTGACATCCAGATTTGTTGGAGGATTGAGAATGCAAATTCAGGATATGGTAAATATGTTTGATCCGAGATCCGTTGCTGAAGCACACCAGAAGGCTCTAGCTTGGGAGAAGCAAGGTAGAAGAGGAGGTGGTGCGTTTACAAGTTCGAGCAATCAGGTGAAGGGAGCTAGTAGCAATACTAATATTTTCAAGGCTGTTAGTAAACCGGTTGTCAATGAAGCTACTAAGACCAAGGTCAACAACAATTTCAAGTGTTATAACTGTCAGGAGTTTGGTCATAAGAGCAATGAATGCCCAAAGCCTAAGAAGCGAGCGATGGTCGTTGAGGTTGAGGTTGAGGTTGAGGATGCAGAAGTAGAATGTTCCAATTCACCACAGGTTGAGGAGGAAGAAGAATTATTGACGGGAGACGAGGGATATTCTTTAATGATGAAGAGATCTTGCTTGACGCCAAAGCAGGAAGAGGAGACTAGTTGGTTGAGGAGTAATATTTTTCAATCGACATGCACTATTTTGGGAAAAGTTTAAGTTTGTTATCGATGCAGGGAGTTGTGATAACATCATCTCTACAGAAGCCGTAAAGAAGTTGGCTTTAAAGACAGAGAAGCATCCCAAACCCTACAAATTGGCTTGGCTGAGGAAAGGTGGGGAAGTGAAGGTTGGTCGAAGAGCTTGTGTAACTTTTTCCATCGGAAAGAAGTATAAGGATGAAATTTGGTGTGACGTGGTGGATATGGATGTATGTCATTTGTTGTTGGGAAGACCGTGGCAGTTCGATAGAGCCATGCAACACGATGGTAGGACTAACTGCTATAGTTTCATGTTCGATGGCACTAGAATCACTTTAGCTCCTAAAAAGCGACAACAAAATGAAAGCAAGTCGGAGGAACTAAAGACTCTGTTATCTTTGAAGGAATTTGTCAAAGAAGTAGAGGATAGCCATGAAGTATTTCTGTTGATTGGACGTGAAAGTAGTGAAGCGGTTGAAATTCCTGAGGAAGTTAAGCCAGTGTTGAAGGAATTTGAAGATGTGTTTCCTGAAGAATTACCGAAAGAGTTACCGCCGTTGAGAGACATACAACACCAGATTGATCTTGTTCCGGGAGCTGTGTTACCACATAGACCACATTATAGAATGAGTCCAAAGGAGCACGAAGAGTTGAGAAGGCAGGTGAAAGAGTTACTTGAACAAGGGCGCATACAAGAAAGTTTAAGTCCTTATGCAGTACCAGTCTTGTTAGTGCCAAAGAAGGATGGAACTTGGAGAATGTGTACAGATAGTCGAGCACTAAACAAGATTACGGTGAGGTACAGATTCCCGATGCCAAGATTGGACGACTTGTTAGATCAGTTCAGTGGAGCTGCGATCTTTTCAAAGATTGATCTGAAGAGTGGGTATCATCAGATTCGAATTTGACCAGGGGATGAATGAAAGACAGCCTTTAAGACACGGGAGGGGTTGTATGAATGGCTGGTCATGCCATTTGGTCTTTCGAATGCACCTAGTACTTTTATGCGAGTGATGAATCAAATCTTTCAACCGTTTATTGGAAAGTTCGTGGTGGTATACTTTGATGATATATTGATATACAGTGGAAGCACAGAAGAGCATCTACAACACTTGCAGGAAGTGTTGATGATACTTCGTCAAGAGCAATTTTACGCAGCAACGAATAAGTGCATCTTCATGACGCACAGTGTTTTGTTCTTGAGGTATGTATTGTCTAAGGAAGGTATCCAGGTGGATCAAAGTAAAGTTGAAGCAATCAAGGATTGGCCACAACAACCCAGGACTGTAACTGAAGTGAGAAGTTTCCATGGGTTAGCATCATTTTACCGAAGGTTTATTCCACATTTCAGTAGCGCGATGACACCAGTGACAGATTGTATGAAGGGAAAGCAGTTTGTGTGGACTGAAGATACTGATTCTGCTTTCCAACATATCAAGACACTCTTGACTACAACACCGATTCTTAGATACCCGGACTTTCAGTTACTATTTGAGTTACATACAGATGCGTCCAAAGTAGGAATTGAATTGAAGGAGTGTTGAGTCAGAAGGGTCGTCTAATTGCATATTTCAGTGAAAAGCTTTCTGGAGCCAAGACAAGATACAGTACCTATGACTTGGAGTTCTATGCTATTGTCCAAGCTATAAAGCATTGGAGACACTATTTGTTTCATAAAGAGTGTGTTGTATACTGACCATGAAGCATTGAAACATTTGCAGGGACAGGATAAGATTGCAGCCAGGCATGCTTCATGGATCGCATACTTGCAACAGTTTACATTTGTTGTAAAGCATAAGTCGGGGGTTACAAATCGTGTGGCAGACGCATTGAGTAGGAAATCATTTGTTGACTACGATGAGAGTTGAAGTGATGGGGTTTGATGTATTTCCATATTTGTTTGTTGAGGATCCTTACTTTGCCAAGATTGTAGATGAAGTCGAGAAAGAGAGGACGGATGAGTATGTGTTGGTAGAAGGTTTTCTATTTAAAGGAAATCGGTTGTGTATACCAGAGTGCAGTTTGCGAATGAAGATTGTGAAGGAATTGCATGAAGAAGATCATGTGGGAAGAGATCGTACCTTGCAGTTGATTTCTCAATCATATTTTGGCCTTCCATGAGGAAAGAAGTTGAAAGATTTGTACAGAGATGTCACATATGTCAAGTTTCCAAAGAGACAGCTACGAATGCAGGATTGTATATGCCATTGTCCGTGCCTACTAGACCATGGGTTGATGTTAGCATGGATTTCGTTTTGGGTTTGCTAAAAACTCAACGAGGGAATGATTCTATATATGTTGTGGTGGATAGATTTTCGAAGATGGCATATTTCATAGCTTGTAAGAAGACCGCCGATGCAGTCCGTGTTGCTCAATTGTTCTTTAAAAAGGTTTATCGACTACATGGGCTACCTAAGTCTATTGTTTCTGACCGGGATACTCGATTTCTAAGTCATTTTTGGTTGAGTCTGTGGAAGATGGTTGGAACTAAGCTGAATTTTAGTAGCGCCTATCATCCACAAACGGATGGACAAACGGAAGTGGTGAACAGATCTTTGAGAAACTTGTTGAGATGTCTTGTGAAGGATAATTTGTAGAGCTGGGATGTGAAATTGTGTCGTGAAATTGTGTCAGGCAGAATTCGCACATAATCATGTTGTTAATCGAAGTACTGGATTCAGTCCATTTCAAGTGGTATATTCAGCAATTTCGAAGGGACCATTGGATTTGTCGACAGTTCCACTTCAGAGAGGGGTTGTTAAACGAGCTTGTGATTTCGTGAATGAGTTGCAGGAGTGTCACAGGATTGTTCATGAACGATTGCTTAAGTCAAATGAGAAGTATAAGCAATTGGCAGATAAAAAGCAAAGGAGTGTGGACTTCAAAGAGGGTGATTTTGTTTACGCAGTATTGACGAAAGATCGTTTTCCAGTTGGAACTTACAACAAGTTGAAAGCTCGAAAGATTGGTCCAGTAGAAATCTTGAAGAAGATCAATGATAATGCGTATCAGTTAAGGTTGTCGGAAAATGTTCATACTTCTGATGTTTTCAATGTTAAACACTTAATTCCATATTATGGGAAGAAGCTTGTCGAAGAAGAGGAGAGCGTGAATTCGAGGTCGAATTCTTTTCAACCAGGAGAGGATGATGCAGCGCTCACCTTAGGTCGCGTACGACCTAACTCCAAAATCGCTGAAGAATGGAATCGCGAGCAGAGCAAATCCCTAGATCCCGAAGCAGAAGGTCGCGAAGCAGTAGATCGCGAACGAAGCCGCTCCTCCTTAGGTCGCTTCCAACCTAAATCGCAAAGCTCAGCTAAGTCGCGAGTCGCCCTCCTTATGTCGCGAACGACCTTCCAGTTAGGTTGCGAAGAATAGGTCGCTCCTCCTCCGCCCTAAATCGCGAAGCCCAGTAAGTCGCTCCAGTTTTTAAAGTCGCGAAGCTACTGAAGATTTCTTATGTCGCGAACGACCTACCAGTTAAGTCGCTGAAGCTTGAGTCGCGAAGAAGCTTAAGTCGCTCAGTTTCTTAGGTCGCTGCCTGTTTTGCCTTAAGTCGTGTAATGTTTTGTTAAGTCGTTGGTTTTGCTAAGTCGTATGTTGTAACCCGTGTTTTGAAAAGTTGTACGTTGATAGGTCGTAGGTCGTTGTTGTTGAGTCTTAAGTCGTTGTTTCTTGTGTTACTTCTTTGAGTCGCTGTTTGTATTTGTTAAGTCGTGTGTGTGTTGTAACTTTCCCTATAAATAGGGGTGTGTTGTCATTTGTAATAGTTGGTTGATTTTTGAATAAAATTTGGTTTGTGCTTTGTGCAACCTTTAAAATTAGAAGTTGAGTGTTATCTCCTTTCTCCATCTTCGGATGTTCGAATGCGCTCGAACCAACGAACTTGAAGCCGATTCACAGAATCTCGTGCGCGAGATCAACGTCGAAGAATCGTAGATCTTCTAACGCGGTATCGTGCGCGATCAACGTGTTGAAGATAGCTAGAATCCGGTATCTCGAGAGATCAACGGATTTAGGCACTTGGGTATCTTCAATTCATCGATTCATTTTGTTTCATCGATCCATTTTCCATGAATTCATCAATTCGTGAGTTGTGTGATCCTGTACACTGCGTCATTTGGTATCAGAGCTAGGAGACGAACTTTTCCAAGTTCGTTGGGTGTGAAGTTTCGAGATTTGAAGTTTGTGTTTGAATTTGTTGAAGATTTGATAATGCCTCCAAGAAGAGTTAATCGTCATCAGAATGTTGCAGATGTGTATCGAAGAGAAGATGTTGACAAATGGAGTAACGAATTAGTGATAAATTCAATGAGAAGTTTGATGAGGAAATTAGTAGATTGGAGAGGCTCATGTTGGATATGAATCAAACTCGACAAAGAGCATCACCAGCTTCAAATCAAGGTGGACATAGAATTTCGCCGTCAAATTCCGAAAGGAGAAGAATGTCACCACCATCGGATTGGGAAAGAAGAGAACCGTCAGTTTCGGAAGAAAGAGACATGCGTGGTAGCAGAAATGTTGATGGTCAGACTCGACATCAACATACGTCAGATTTGGAGGAATCCAGTGATGGTGATAGTAGATCTTGTCGAAACCGTGGCCAAGGGCGAAATCGAAATAGAGATTTCGAAGATAATCGTCGATGGGAGTCGGGAATGAAAACAGAGATTCCAGAATTCAAAGGAGGAATGCTAGCGGAAGAGTTTCTGGATTGGTTCAAATGTTGAAGAAATTTTTGACTTCAAGGAAGTACCCGAGCATCGTAGAGTTAAGTTGGTTGCTACACGATTGAGGGAAAGAGCTATGGCATGGTGGCAACAAACTAAACTTACACGGAAAAGAATGGGAAAGTCGAAGATTGTTTCATGGGAAAAAATGAAGAAGTTGATGAAGGCTACTTTCTTGCCTTATAATTATCAGTCTCTTATGTATCAGCGCTTACAGAATTCGAGACAAGGGACAAAGTCGGTAAATGATTATGTAGATGAGTTTTATCAACTGATTGCTAGAAACGATATCATGAAAACGGAGAAACAGTTGACATCCAGATTTGTTGGAGGATTGAGAATGCAAATTCAGGATATGGTAAATATGTTTGATCCGAGATCCGTTGCTGAAGCACACCAGAAGGCTCTAGCTTGGGAGAAGCAAGGTAGAAGAGGAGGTGGTGCGTTTACAAGTTCGAGCAATCAGGTGAAGGGAGCTAGTAGCAATACTAATATTTTCAAGGCTGTTAGTAAATCGGTTGTCAATGAAGCTACTAAGACCAAGGTCAACAACAATTTCAAGTGTTATAACTGTCAGGAGTTTGGTCATAAGAGCAATGAATGCCCAAAGCCTAAGAAGCGAGCGATGGTCGTTGAGGTTGAGGTTGAGGTTGAGGATGAGGATGCAGAAGTAGAATGTTCCAATTCACCACAGGTTGAGGAGGAAGAAGAATTATTGACGGAAGACGAGGGATATTCTTTAATGATGAGATCTTGCTTGACGCCAAAGCAGGAAGAGGAGACTAGTTGGTTGAGGAGTAATATTTTTCAATCGACATGCACTATTTTGGGAAAAGTTTAAGTTTGTTATCGATGCAGGGAGTTGTGATAACATCATCTCTACAGAAGCCGTAAAGAAGTTGGCTTTAAAGACAGAGAAGCATCCCAAACCCTACAAATTGGCTTGGCTGAGGAAAGGTGGGGAAGTGAAGGTTGGTCGAAGAGCTTGTGTAACTTTTTCCATCGGAAAGAAGTATAAGGATGAAATTTGGTGTGACGTGGTGGATATGGATGTATGTCATTTGTTGTTGGAAAGACCGTGGCAGTTCGATAGAGCCATGCAACACGATGGTAGGACTAACTGCTATAGTTTCATGTTCGATGGCACTAGAATCACTTTAGCTCCTAAAAAGCGACAACAAAATGAAAGCAAGTCGGAGGAACTAAAGACTCTGTTATCTTTGAAGGAATTTGTCAAAGAAGTAGAGGATAGCCATGAAGTATTTCTGTTGATTGGACGTGAAAGTAGTGAAGCGGTTGAAATTCCTGAGGAAGTTAAGCCAGTGTTGAAGGAATTTGAAGATGTGTTTCCTGAAGAATTACCGAAAGAGTTACCGCCGTTGAGAGACATACAACACCAGATTGATCTTGTTCCGGAAGCTGTGTTACCACATAGACCACATTATAGAATGAGTCCAAAGGAGCACGAAGAGTTGAGAAGGCAGGTGGAAGAGTTACTTGAACAAGGGCGCACACAAGAAAGTTTAAGTCCTTATGCAGTACCAGCCTTGTTAGTGCCAAAGAAGGATGGAACTTGGAGAATGTGTACAGATAGTCGAGCACTAAACAAGATTACGGTGAGGTACAGATTCCCGATGCCAAGATTGGACGACTTGTTAGATCAGTTCAGTGGAGCTGCGATCTTTTCAAAGATTGATCTGAAGAGTGGGTATCATCAGATTCGAATTTGACCAGGGGATGAATGAAAGACAGCCTTTAAGACACGGGAGGGGTTGTATGAATGGCTGGTCATGCCATTTGGTCTTTCGAATGCACCTAGTACTTTTATGCGAGTGATGAATCAAATCTTTCAACCGTTTATTGGAAAGTTCGTGGTGGTATACTTTGATGATATATTGATATACAGTGGAAGCACAGAAGAGCATCTACAACACTTGCAGGAAGTGTTGATGATACTTCGTCAAGAGCAATTTTACGCAGCAACGAATAAGTGCATCTTCATGACGCACAGTGTTTTGTTCTTGAGGTATGTATTGTCTAAGGAAGGTATCCAGGTGGATCAAAGTAAAGTTGAAGCAATCAAGGATTGGCCACAACAACCCAGGACTGTAACTGAAGTGAGAAGTTTCCATGGGTTAGCATCATTTTACCGAAGGTTTATTCCACATTTCAGTAGCGCGATGACACCAGTGACAGATTGTATGAAGGGAAAGCAGTTTGTGTGGACTGAAGATACTGATTCTGCTTTCCAACATATCAAGACACTCTTGACTACAACACCGATTCTTAGATACCCGGACTTTCAGTTACTATTTGAGTTACATACAGATGCGTCCAAAGTAGGAATTGAATTGAAGGAGTGTTGAGTCAGAAGGGTCGTCTAATTGCATATTTCAGTGAAAAGCTTTCTGGAGCCAAGACAAGATACAGTACCTATGACTTGGAGTTCTATGCTATTGTCCAAGCTATAAAGCATTGGAGACACTATTTGTTTCATAAAGAGTGTGTTGTATACTGACCATGAAGCATTGAAACATTTGCAGGGACAGGATAAGATTGCAGCCAGGCATGCTTCATGGATCGCATACTTGCAACAGTTTACATTTGTTGTAAAGCATAAGTCGGGGGTTACAAATCGTGTGGCAGACGCATTGAGTAGGAAATCATTTGTTGACTACGATGAGAGTTGAAGTGACGGGGTTTGATGTATTTCCATATTTGTTTGTTGAGGATCCTTACTTTGCCAAGATTGTAGATGAAGTCGAGAAAGAGAGGACGGATGAGTATGTGTTGGTAGAAGGTTTTCTATTTAAAGGAAATCGGTTGTGTATACCAGAGTGCAGTTTGCGAATGAAGATTGTGAAGGAATTGCATGAAGAAGATCATGTGGGAAGAGATCGTACCTTGCAGTTGATTTCTCAATCATATTTTTGGCCTTCCATGAGGAAAGAAGTTGAAAGATTTGTACAGAGATGTCACATATGTCAAGTTTCCAAAGAGACAGCTACGAATGCAGGATTGTATATGCCATTGTCCGTGCCTACTAGACCATGGGTTGATGTTAGCATGGATTTCGTTTTGGGTTTGCTAAAAACTCAACGAGGGAATGATTCTATATATGTTGTGGTGGATAGATTTTCGAAGATGGCATATTTCATAGCTTGTAAGAAGACCGCCGATGCAGTCCGTGTTGCTCAATTGTTCTTTAAAAAGGTTTATCGACTACATGGGCTACCTAAGTCTATTGTTTCTGACCGGGATACTCGATTTCTAAGTCATTTTTGGTTGAGTCTGTGGAAGATGGTTGGGACTAAGCTGAATTTTAGTAGCGCCTATCATCCACAAACGGATGGACAAACGGAAGTGGTGAACAGATCTTTGAGAAACTTGTTGAGATGTCTTGTGAAGGATAATTTGTAGAGCTGGGATGTGAAATTGTGTCGTGAAATTGTGTCAGGCAGAATTCGCACATAATCATGTTGTTAATCGAAGTACTGGATTCAGTCCATTTCAAGTGGTATATTCAGCAATTTCGAAGGGACCATTGGATTTGTCGACAGTTCCACTTCAGAGAGGGGTTGTTAAACGAGCTTGTGATTTCGTGAATGAGTTGCAGGAGTGTCACAGGATTGTTCATGAACGATTGCTTAAGTCAAATGAGAAGTATAAGCAATTGGCAGATAAAAAGCAAAGGAGTGTGGACTTCAAAGAGGGTGATTTTGTTTACGCAGTATTGACGAAAGATCGTTTTCCAGTTGGAACTTACAACAAGTTGAAAGCTCGAAAGATTGGTCCAGTAGAAATCTTGAAGAAGATCAATGATAATGCGTATCAGTTAAGGTTGTCGGAAAATGTTCATACTTCTGATGTTTTCAATGTTAAACACTTAATTCCATATTATGGGAAGAAGCTTGTCGAAGAAGAGGAGAGCGTGAATTCGAGGTCGAATTCTTTTCAACCAGGAGAGGATGATGCAGCGCTCACCTTAGGTCGCGTACGACCTAACTCCAAAATCGCTGAAGAATGGAATCGCGAGCAGAGCAAATCCCTAGATCCCGAAGCAGAAGGTCGCGAAGCAGTAGATCGCGAACGAAGCCGCTCCTCCTTAGGTCGCTTCCAACCTAAATCGCAAAGCTCAGCTAAGTCGCGAGTCGCCCTCCTTATGTCGCGAACGACCTTCCAGTTAGGTTGCGAAGAATAGGTCGCTCCTCCTCCGCCCTAAATCGCGAAGCCCAGTAAGTCGCTCCAGTTTTTAAAGTCGCGAAGCTACTGAAGATTTCTTATGTCGCGAACGACCTACCAGTTAAGTCGCTGAAGCTTGAGTCGCAAAGAAGCTTAAGTCGCTCAGTTTCTTAGGTCGCTGCCTGTTTTGCCTTAAGTCGTGTAATGTTTTGTTAAGTCGTTGGTTTTGCTAAGTCGTATGTTGTAACCCGTGTTTTGAAAAGTTGTACGTTGATAGGTCGTAGGTCGTTGTTGTTGAGTCTTAAGTCGTTGTTTCTTGTGTTACTTCTTTGAGTCGCTGTTTGTATTTGTTAAGTCGTGTGTGTGTTGTAACTTTCCCTATAAATAGGGGTGTGTTGTCATTTGTAATAGTTGGTTGATTTTTGAATAAAATTTGGTTTGTGCTTTGTGCAACCTTTAAAATTAGAAGTTGAGTGTTATCTCCTTTCTCCATCTTCGGATGTTCGAATGCGCTCGAACCAACGAACTTGAAGCCGATTCACAGAATCTCGTGTGCGAGATCAACGTCGAAGAATCGTAGATCTTCTAACGCGGTATCGTGTGCGATCAACGTGTTGAAGATAGCTAGAATCCGGTATCTCGAGAGATCAACGGATTTAGGCACTTGGGTATCTTCAATTCATCGATTCATTTTGTTTCATCGATCCATTTTCCATGAATTCATCAATTCGTGAGTTGTGTGATCCTGTACACTGCGTCGGGATAGATGTGATGGAAGCTGTTGATCCTCTCCCTGCACACTGCTGAATAATGGTGGAGATCACTCAAGATTCAAGAAACTACCACTCTTATTCTCAAGAGAGAGCGCTCTCTGTCCAGCACGCCAAAATACCCATCAGATTCCGGCATTAACCAAAAGATGGAATTCACTCAAAATTCCAATTCTTTACCAAAATAACTAAAACACAGAAAAAATTCAAATAAGAACAAACCTGACAAGTTTCGAATAAGTGGAAAAAAGCCGTTTCTAGTAAAAAAGATTAAAAAAATGAATCAGAGAATTAAAGCAAAGAGAAATTTTACTAATAAGAAAAATAATTTGAACAAGACTGACAATATATTTTCAAACAGCAATAGCAAAATGCACTGTTCAAGCAGGTGATTTTTTCCCTGACAGTTTCAATTCTAGAGCTGGATTGGAATTTGGAAAGAGAATTAGGGTTTTGATGTTTTATGGAGGCAGCAAGAGAATCAATGGAATTTAGGCTTCAAGGATAATATAATTGATATGCTGGGCTGTAGGAAGGAAAGGGATTGGGCTCATATATTGGGCTCAGAACTTGTTTTAATAGGCAGGAATTAAAACAATAGAGTACAGCAGATTGGGCTCTGTGTTAAAAGGGTTGATATATAGGGCACGATGGATTGGAAAGTACCAAAAACCAACGTAATCCAAAATCAAAATTGGGATAAAATCTTCAAATTTCCTTGACTTGCATACTCAAGTTTATCTCTAAAATATTGGCAAGCTGGTTGGAAGGAAAAAATGGAAGCACTTATTGAAATACTCAAATAACATACATCAAAGAGTACAGATAAATTCAAAATGGGGTGGCTGCTGGAAAATCCCATCATATTGCCACAAAAAACAAGGTCCACATCATTATATTGAAGCTAGATATGTCAAGGCATTTGACTGATAGGTTGTGGTTTTTATTAAAATGTTGAATACAAGTGTATATGGTTAGTAGAATCGAACGTAGGCATATCCAATCTATGAGGAGTTCAATACAAGGTGCAAAAAAAAAAAGGTTGTGTTTGTGTTTTTTTTTTGGGTGGGGTGTGGTGGGGGCTGTGGGGGTGGTGGGGGGCTGTGGTGGCTAGTTTTTGGAATTGTCCTGTTGAGACAATGTCTGCATTTATAAAATAGAATAAAGTGACAGATATAGATAGAAATTTATAATCAAAATGGTTGTAGAATACAATTTTGAAAATCATACTTTATAGATAAAATGAGTAATGAACCTATACAAAAATAATAATATAAACAATAAAAATGAATTCATAATACGATGGTAGGTTTACTTTGAGGGCCTCGGGTGCCCATCATGCGTGCGCGTACACATACTTAACCTAAAGTTTAATACCATAGGTTCACCTCTGCTTATCAAGTAAGCTTTAAGGCCAATGTTGTAAAAATCCTTTTGGATGTCCGCTCAAACACAAGGTGAGGTTTACCGTCTCACCTAAGCATCTTGATGGTTATCTTCAGAATAAATGGTTATGAATACGCAGTTAATGACAAATACATGCTGCATAACACATAATTTTCAACCGAAAAAATATATTATTTACATGTGCGTTCGGAATCGATAATTGAATTCCAACAATTAGATAATAGATATATATTTTATACAACAGTAAGGACGTTTTTTACAAAAGTATTTTACATTTTATTAAAAACCTATGAGTTTATCAAAAATGCCTAGCGTTGATTAATCTTAGATTGGTCCATGCCTAGAAGATTAATCTCTTTTCCAAAATCACCGCCTAGCGTCCACCTAGTGATTTTAATAACCTTGCTCAACGCATCATCTTTAGAGTAGAATGATCTGTAAATTCACATGTTTCTTTAGTCGGTGGCATAATTAGAAAATTCGGCTAGCAAGGTCACAACTTCAATAAAGGTTGAATTTTCAAGGGCGATAGCCCACCAAATTTAGTTATTTCACCAATTATTCAAAATTACAAGTGTCAGTTAAACAAATAATTAGATGATCCTAAATCAAATCATCCATCAATAATTCAAAGTGTCCTTAAAAATATGTTATTGAAATGAATACATGTATTGTACGATGTACATATTGACATGCACCATTGTTATTCTGCAACGATGTACATCATTTGGAAAAAAAAATTAATGAGACATCTTATGATCGAATGATCCGATAACACATTTGATATAATAACTGGTGTACAGTACTAATGGGTTCCGTCATGTTTATGAAAGGAGAAAAATATAATGAAATACATTATCGAAGAATCATTTAGATCAAATGTTTTGATGCTCTGAACCGACTCAAAATGCAAGCATGTGCATACACAACATGGTACCAAAAGAGGGTCTCTGAGTATACAAATTACAATTCTATAATTTAAACCTCGAAATTGCTTCAAAAAATTAATTACGAGGCATAATATTACAAAATTCGAGGCCAAAGAATTACAAATCTGTAATCTCATTGGGCATCTTTTCAACAGGTGCCCGCCTCAATTTTCGTTTAAACGCATGTTGAACGAATGTCTAGATGCTGGGATTTTCAAATTCACATGTAAATGCCTGTTGAAAAGGTAATCGCGTCAACTTCTATTTAAGTGTACATTCAACAAGCGTCCAACTTATAACTATATCAAGATTGTAAAAATCGTCAGACGGACTTTTGTATTTGGTTTAGTATTAATTGATCTAAAATTAAATTTTGGGGTTTTGGATGGGTTTAGAAGCAATCAAGGAGATAAGATCGCATAAAATTAACATATAGATGTTTATATGTGGCATCGAGCCTCAAGTAACGCCTAGCGAGTGCCTAAACACGCTTTTAGATTCTAAGATGGGATGGAAAATCTTGCTTAGACTGGCAGATGGCTAGGTGGTAAGTCTACCCTAGCACTTAGATGGAGCCTAGACGAAGGCCTAAAAGGATTATCACAATAGAGATCCATACATTCACTGTTGGGAGGAAATCTCAATTATACGTGCAATATTACAAATCTATAGTTATAATTGTAATCGGTAGTTGGAGATGATCAAAGAAACAAAAAATAAAAATATATAACGTGGTCAAGTGACCACACCATCGTATATGTGGCTCCGCCACTATCTCCAGTGATACGTCAAACTTCTATGAAAATCTCTTGGCAAGTTTTTCATCTAAAAGCTTGTTTGAGTAGAATGCAACATTTATAAAATCGTGATTCTTATCCTCTCAATGATAGCTTGCTTTTCTTGAAAAGAGCGCTTAAGAGAAGCTTAAGAAATCAGGGGGGGTACATGAGATTCATAGGCATAATAAATGTAGCATGAAAATTATCAAGTCGATGTAGCAATCATAGTTATTAAGGATGCAAAACACATAAACGAGCAAAAGCTTCCTAGTATATGGCACATGTCGTACATAATAGGTGTGCTCTATAATTTAAACCACGCACTATGAAAAAGAAAAGACATGATCATTTTTTTTATTATGAATTACAAATAAATCAAGGAAAAAATAATATAAAGTTGTACTACTTACAAAATAATACATCCAAGTTCATATTAATGAAGTTAAAAAAACATTCAAACCATTTATATAATAAAAAATTTGCCTAAATATGCTAATAACGAGTAAAGTGGTAAAATTGCTATGTGCTCAAAAGTGTTAGTTCAAACATTCATGGCAATAGATTAATAAATATTTTGAAAAAGACAATAGCAAAAATAATAATAAGTCCGTGGAAGTAAAAAATATAACTAGTTCGTGCACCAGGTAAAACATTTGAAATGATAATTACCTTGTTCGCACCTAATAATGTAATAAATAATTAAAAAAGAAGTGTAAAAAACTATGCCGAGCATCCCACGCGAAAGATACTATTTTCTATATTATTTATTACACATGTCGCCTTTCAGTATAGAGAAACTAGACAATATTTTTTTTAATATGCTTCATATTACAAAAATGAAAACCATATGAATGTATAATTTTTAATAACTATTGGCAAGTGAAAATGGTATATAAAAAATGAATGTGCGTCTTTTTAGCACCATATGTAATGTGCATCATTTGTCCCACCATCTCATAAGTGTCTTACCAGGCCCGACCCTAGGGGTAGGTTGGTAAGGCCATCAAATCGGGCAACCCCCAGACAAGAGCAACCATTGTTAGAACAAGTTGAGCTATCAATAACAAATTCTGTAATAAAATAATTTATCATGCAACATTTATCAAATGTTACTTTGACTGACTGGTTATATCCTAAGGCTTTTTGGAAGCTTGCGAAGGCCACGTGAATTCAAATTCTGCTTATGCTCGTATATGTTGTAGATTTTGGCTCTGCTTGTCATTTCTTTTCTTTCTCAATAAGCATTATATTCTCATGTTTCAATAATAAATAAAACTTAATATATAATTGCATCAGCAATTCTAAAGGTCTCTTTTAAGAATTTCATGACTTTGTTTGCAATGCTGGAATATTATTTGTTATGTTTATACTTAAATTTATTATTGATTAATATCTTTTATAATTAGAACTTAAACTTCATGCAGAAAGGAAATAAAGGGCGCGGAAAGTAATCATGCCTAGGGAAACCCACTTTTCAGGGTCGGCCCTGTGTCTCACCACAAGTAAAATCAACACAAAGGTCATAGCACAACACCTTTACAACATTAGTAGCAATATATGCTTCTCAAAAAACTTTGGGTGATTTGCTTTGTATATCTCAATCCTTGTGATTAACGTGAGTGTACACAATTTTATGTGATTTGTACTTGTATTGATTATGAACTAGATATGCAAAACACTGAAGCACGGTAAACAGTTATATTTGAAGAGACAAATGCACAAAACAGGTAAAATGAGTAAGCCTTCTATTTCACATAATTTATACCGTGCGGATCAACATGAACAGAATGTTTTATCCAAAATTACATGTTAAGCATTAAATTTAGCTTGAGGGACAATCTAGCCTCATGATATAGGGCTGTTTTTCTCTAGAATAAATCGTGTGTGAGTCATACATAGCTGTTGTGAAAACGAAGAAATATATTTTCTACATGATGAACTCACATGATCGGTATGCTTTCCAGTTTTAGGTTCAGTCTGAATCTTTTGCTTTATTTTCTCTGCACCAAGACCACGCTTATTTTTTTTCACATGAGTTTGCACAGGCTCTAACCTTCCCTATTTCATGGAAAATTTTAGTATTTGGTAAGCTCAAAATATAGGAGAGACTAGAGAGACAATAATAAAGTTGAAGATGGGTAAAATATGCTGTATTTATACTACAGTGTTACTCACTAATTGAAATGGAATGTAAAACAGTTTGAAAGAAAGAATAGGAGTACAGTTATTTTGACGTAACTTATTTACTTCAAATTATAAGGTAGGTGAAATGTAATTGCGACGTCATTATATTAGCACAGGGTCCTTATGTAAGTACATGTGATTCAGGTTTTATCTCCCTGCAATTGTAAAAAGTATTATCGAATCAAAAGAAGGGACGAGCAAGGTAAATTCTGTTGTGAGAAGCATCATTCAGTATGAGAGAATGAGAGGGGGGAAAGAGTAAGAAATACGATACAGGCTTAAAGCATGCAATATATTAGGTATTTAGGCCAGCTAAGTGCATTAAGTCTTTTCACATAAGCTGAGGATGTGCAAGGGTATACTCCACTTTATCAGCTAAAAAAAGACTGCATGGATTATTTTAAATCTAGTGTGAAATTGATAATCATTGAGCTTTGTCTATATTGATGAAAGTAACATAAAAATGCAACTGTCAAACTAACATTTACCTACATGGACTCCTGTACTGCAACCAGGGAATATATTATATATGTCGTGCAGTCTACAATGGACCAACAGTAATAAGCCAGAATGCTCATATCTATAGTGTTGCACTGTTGTGTCATATACGTGTGATAGTTTCTTGGCGTGGTAGTACAAATTATCAGTATACTGTTCTAGTCTATGGTGCAGTACATAGTATGGTGTATTGATGTATTTTCACAAAGTTACTTCAACCGTATTGTGTAGATGATTCGGGCTGCCAAAATCCATAACGCGAGTGGAAAAGGAGTACTGTATAAGATGTTTTTATGGTGTGATATGCAATAAACTATTGCAGTGGACAAGTCAATCTGAGTAACAGTGTATTCAACGGGTCACAGAATGAGCATATGTCTTTGTCTACATCTTGTATAATTGTATAGTATAAACTATATAGTGTGGTGCTAAAAGCACATTTGATTTGTTCTTACTAATACCATTTAAATTTCATTAGAATCTAACAAAATTATACTCATCCTTACACCACAAGTATATTTCATTACTAAAACAAATAATCATTTAATGATGAAACATAACCATGGAAATTAGAATCCACCAGTTATTTTTCACCAAACAACAAACATTGCCAATGAGATTCGACATTATTCAGTATAACTCTATCGTTGCACAACAATTTCCACCAAATTTTCCAACAAAACAATTTCAAAAGGTAATTCCAGCTACAAATTCATCAATCATAACATATTTTTGAGTAATTTTTTGAATTGCAAATTTCTAAAAATGCAATTTTAAAAAGTTTGAACTTAAATAAAGTACAAGACTCTGTTTTTACAAAGATACATACACTGATTTTGGGTATTTTCATAGCACATTCTTCATGATTCTGGTTCCATTGACTTGATCAACTCATTAGCCGTTGAGTGAATCAATAAAGGGTTTGACAAATTTTGTAATTTTTTAAATATTTATGCATTTTGATTAGTGTTGGTAGCCTCCATATTATTGATGGTATTATGAAGAATAACAGGCAAATGTACTGGTATTTTTTACTAAGGTATTAGTAAGAAGAAGTTAAGGTGTTTTTAGCAGCACACTATAAACTATAAATAATGCTTTCAGTTATAAGAATAGTCAAGTTAGTAGAGTTCAAAATACATGCCAGCAATCAATTTCTTTGACAGAAATGTAAAACTTGACAATATATTTTACACGCAGATCAAAATTTAGTTGGTTCTTCTATGTTTATAGCTTATCCAACTAATCAAATCATCAATAGTTTTAATACTGAGCCAACATTAAAAATAATATTATAAAAAAATTTAGTTGATTGCTGAACTCTGAAGTCTGAAAGCTGATTACTGAATAACCATTTCTTGTTTGTTTCATTCAGCATTCAGAACAAAAAAATAACATTCAGCATTCAGAACAAAAAATAAGCACTAAAAAAGTTCTGAATTATTTTGTTTGAATAGATAGATTTATTCAGAACATTGATAAAAAAAACATCATAGAATAGAAGTTCTGATTTTTAAATCAGAATCTAAGAACTTATTATAAAAAACAAACGCAGCCTAAAAAAGTAGATACGAACCTGCTCTGAAACGCCGAGACCAGTGCCTTCTTTCCAACCAAACTTCTTCAGTAACTACAAAATGCAACAACAGAAAAACATTGAACTATCATAATCGAAGAAAACTGAAAACCCTAACCCTAGATACAAATACCTGAAATCCAACGTTTGATGAATCAATTGCCTTAGAGCTCGAACAATATTCTTCGCCGTCCATCCAATGTCTCTTTTCTTAGATTTGTAACTTGTAAAAAAATCGTGATTTTCGCAGTTGAATAAGAGGTTGAATTTGAGAAAATTAGCTGCGTTTGTCTTGAGGAAAAAAGGGCGTAATGCTTAACTGAATAAGTGATAATAGCATATGCAATCCATTATTCGAAAGAACAAATAAGAATGCGGACGAAGACTTCTGCATCTAAACATTATACGTTGGATTTTTATCAAAATTCTATTTTAGTACAGTTTGAGATATGTATGTTAAATTTTATTAAGTTAATGGTTATATTGTATGCAGTCTAGTGCATATTAACGGTTCAAAACTATACATTGTCATTACATTTTTTTGATTTTACACATTTTTATAGTTGGTGAGATTGAAAAAAAATTATGTTAAACCAAAATTATCAATTTATGTTTCTTTTTTTATAATAGGAGATATACTCTTTCAAGCAGCGCACTCATTATGATGTCTCAAGCCTTGAACTCATGACATTTGGAACCTTTGTCTAAAGTGTCATATCTCTAACCACTTGAACTAGAGATCATTGACTCTATTTATGTTTCATGATTTATTGATCATTAGGAAATAAGATAATTATCCAATATCCATCTATATCAATGAATGCGGATATCTAATATCCTAAAATGATCTCAGATGCGGATGTGGATGCAGATATGGCGCTATCGGCATCCGTTGACAGTCCCGTCTTGAACATCATCAGCGTATTATTTAGGGGGTTTAATATTAGCATTAGAATTAGTGGAATCCACTCACTAATCAGACGCTTATTTAATAGACGTTTGTCTATTAGATGTTTATTTAATAAATGTGATGTTCAGGTGTTTATTAAATAAGCGTCAAAGGTTGGACATGTACATATATCATCATCTATCACATTTCTTTAATTTCACACATGATTATTTTTTTTATTTTTCACTAGAAAGGTCGAAATGTCGCTACATCGAACCAAAATTACTACACGAACAGTTCGTGGGCAGATACAAGAAGAAGCTGGTTCGGCTCACAATGGTTTAAACCCTAAAACAGTGATTGACGATTTACGTATTATAGGGGAGCTTTCAACTAGATATGTACATCGGATAAATACCACTTTAGATTATGTGCACAAATATTTATATAACTTTTTGATTTTAATCAGTGCTTATAGTCGTAATCAAAATCATGAATTGATGATGCAAACTATTAAATAATTGTTGGTATATTATGCTAGGTTAATATAATATTAATTATGCATTATTATTTATTATATAGACTAGCATATAAGTTGTTATGGTTGTTGGTCTAAGTGCATTTACAGCTTTATGACACACTCCATCATGCCCATGTAGCTAATGTTGGTCTCTTTCCTAGTTCTTATATATGCTTGTACATTCCTTTGATCATCCACTCAACCACCCACACAATTCATTTTTCCAATTTCAAGTTAGGCGTTACTCTTACGAACAGCCATATTCCAATGTCAACCGTATGTCGGTGAAACTCTATGAGAAGCTTTTTGATTCCCTCTCTTCCATATCGTTCCCGACTTCCGACTTCATATCCATCACTTCTCTGTCAAAGACTTCTCTCACTCTATAGCTTTTAATATGATTTTCTTTGGACAAATCATCAACATATGGTGGGAAGATGGCATAACGCTTGGTTGAGCAAATTTACATCAAATTCCTTGGGTATAATTTCAATCATTATTTTCTGGTTAATTATGCATGTTATTATTTTATCTTAAATTGTTTATGATAAACTAAATTAAAATTTCAGATAATTAAAATATTTAATTAAATTGTATAATTAAATAAAATTAATTAAAAGTTAATTAATTAAAATATATACATATATTGATATATACATATAAACAAACTATAAATGTTACATTTGATTAACTATCATAAATAGTTTAAGATGGGTAATATAAAATTTTAGAAATTTTAAATAAAATAAAATAAATTAATAAAATATGATTTAATTTATAATAATTAAAATTAATTAAATAAGATTTAATTAATAAGATACATGTACATATTACATGAGTAAATTAAATTATAAAAGTTATAAATAAGTTAATACTTATAAAACCATATATGTATAAAATTAAGTGGAACTGAAAAGAAACCTAATTTAATTTTAAGAAACAATGCATATTGTATGTATACTGTGACTTCATATATGTCGGACACTTGAATCACGAGGGTATTTCATTAGAAATACATCGTTTCCTAAATCGATATCACTCGATGTATATGTATTAAAAATTATGAGTCCTTAACATATAAGTTGTCATCTATCATTTGTACAGTAATTGATTACTTACATACTCTTTAGTTGTTAATCTTCCTCAATCTATGGATGTTATGTATAGTACTATTAATATATTGAGTATACAAGGTAAGATATATTCACGTATTTGTTGACCTTGCTCGAGGTACATGCATTATAGGCTATTGTGATATGGTAGGTGCGAGTGAATAATCTCTTTCGGTTTGTTGATCTTCTTCAAGATCGAGATGAGACTAGGACAAAGACCATGGGTTAGGAATTGTATATGGTACAATCGATAAGTATTATCCATCGCTTGCGAGCCTACGATTTGTTGATATTCCTCAAGTTCAGGATCCCAAGGCAAGCGATTCCTAACGTCCACCAAAAAACTGAAAGAATTGTATGTTTTCTCTTAGGGTTTTGAAAAATATAAAAGTCTAGTATGAGCCTTTTTATAAAAATCAAATGGTAAAATTTAACATTTCTAATATTATAAGAATATATGTTATATAAGTTAAAGTAATCTATTTCAATAAATTTGTGCAACTAATAAAATTTATAACGTTTATCAATTATGATATATAAATAAAATGAATTAAGGTTGACATAGAAATATAAAATTTACTTACTAACATATATTTTGATATGTTGTCACTTCTAGACCCATGTAAGAGCCAATTTATACAACTACTAAAAACATTCGTGCTTTAGTCACTTAACTAATTTAGTTGTATGAGACTATGTATTATTTTCTATGAGTGTCGAACTCTAATAGTAATGTAATATGGATGTTTGATCCATATTCAATCACATATAAATATTATATGATGAGTGGTTGCACTTCGTAATTTATGAAACTTCAATAAAATTAATTCATTGAAAATAAGCTAGGCCTGTAAACGGATACTTTTGGATATGGATAGTGTCATATCCGTATCGGGAATCATTTTCGGATATCGGATATTCGTATATGCGGATGCGAACGGATATCGAATATTTATCGAATATTCTTTGACCAGTTCACAACCAATAAATCTAAACAAATAAATAGAAAATGTTGATTTATTATAAATGCATTTTTGTACTAAATATATATAAAATAATACACTAAGAAAAATAATTTTAAGCGGTAAAAATTGATATTTATATACATATTAATTTTTTTACCTGGATAAAATAGCAAACGACAATCATTTTATGTACTAAAATACGTAAAAAATTGTTAACCCGCCTTTTGCCAAGGCAGTACATAGCCGGATTTAACCCAACAGACTTCACGATCATCAAGGCAGAAAGCCCGGAGAGATGGTTATCAGGATTGGAGATCGATTATATTTGGAACTATGGACGATGGTTGGATGGATTCGGATTAAACAGGATGCATACAACACAACTCGATGATGATTGCTCCATAACTCAACAACCACAAGGCGGATTGAAGTGAAACTTTGGGAACAAGAAGAGGGGACCCTAGCGAGCTACCTTAGGGATCGCACATCAAATGAAGGAGTTTGGAAGGATCGGCCCCTATCCTTATATAGGGTCGGCCCTCTTCCCTATGAGGGATCGGCCATATTCAAGTCCATAGCAATGATCGGTCAATAACTCAAAATTAACAAATGCAGTCAACATGATATTTGGAGGGTAAGTACATTACAACATGTGGGACTCATCATCGGGATCGCAGCCCCAAAGGAGCAACTAAGAGGGATCGACCACAATCCCTACATAGGGATCGACCCTCATCCCTGTTCACGACATAATGCAACGATGATCGATCGATATCTCAAGATCAGTAAGTGCGATCGACATGAAATTTGGAAGGCAAGAAGATAACATCATGAGGGACCAACCATAGGGATTTCACACCATGATTCCACCAAAATAGGGATCGACACTGATCTCTATTGTGGGCTCCGGTAGGCCCCAAACTTTCTGGCCAGGCTCGTCTTGGCTTCAAGGTTCCAGATCCAGGTTTTGAGCGAGATACTTTCACATCTTCTTCTATAAATACTGCAGGCATGACATTGAAAAAGGGACCTTCTTCTTCTTTCCGCTTCACTTCATCTTCTACCTAGGCTACATTCTGCCATTTGATTCTTGGATTTCATGGATTTGTAGGTGTAATTAGAATAATAAAGTAATAAAAGGAAAATCTTTGGAGTGGACGTAGGCCGGAGTTCGCTGAACCACTATAAATTTATGTCTCCATTTACTTGCTTCTATTTTAATTTTATTATTCTTCAATTTATATTCTCTACATTATATTACCTTAGGTCTGTGATTGGATATTGGTGCTTTCACATAACTGGGTGTTGGTGGTCATTTTTGACGCCAACATTTTGGTGCTTTCACTGAGAAAGCTAGCCCCCGCGGATTTGGAAATTGGATTCAGAGTTTGGAAAAGACCCAGAGCTTAGATTTGGAGCAATGGTGAGACAATCAATAAGGAGAGTGTTACCAGAAAGGAACCACCATGGAGGGAGTAAGGAGGCTTCCTCGGGAGCTGGCGCTGACTAAGCACCCATCTACATCACCAAGGATGAAATGGAAACGATTATGGATGCTATGTAGGAAAGAATGCTGAAAAGACAGGAGGAGATGGTGCAGAATTTACTCCGACAGATTGGACAAGCTGGAGCGCATAACCAAGGGAATATAGTAGCAGGAGCTAATGACAACTTGGATTAAGGAGTTGATGTGGTAGGAGTCGTTAGAAATCAGAACTAGGACTAAGGAGACGGAGCTATTCGACAAAGGAATGGAACAGAGCAGCCAAGGGCAACCCCCGGCCATCTTAGAGGGATCAGTCCCGATCCCCAAAGACTTGGGAGCATGCCCCCATGTCTAATCGATCGCGATGCTAGAGGACCTACGGTCGACCCTATGGTGGCGCGAATCGAAATTTGGATGCTCGTCCAGAGGAGTATATTTCGGAATGCCATCATGGACTTGGGGGGCAGTTTGGAAACGATGATAGAAGACTACTGTTGGATGACAATGACAGGTTTGCAGAGATGATCAAGCGATCCATGCATGAAGGTTTGGTGAACAAGGATCTAGAGGATGTAAAGAGAAGTCCATTCACTCCTAATATCACGAATGCTAGGAATTCGCTGGAGTTTAAACTACCAAAGTTGGAAGTATATAATGGAAAGTCGGACCCAACTATGCATATGATGAGATATATATGGCACATGAAAGTACTAGGCGCATCAGAGGGGGTCATGGCATGATGCTTTCCCCTGTATCTAACGGATATAAATGCACTGTGGTTCAGGCAGTTGGAGGGCGGTTCTATTGGCATATGGATGGAGTTGGTCGCAAGATTTATATATGGTAGTTTAGAGTTCACATTTCGAGACCTAAAAATGTGATGAGGCTGGCAACACTAAAACAGAAGACCGGAGAGCCTCTAAGGAGTTTTCTAACACGATTTAATGTCGCGGTTGCAGCGGTGGATCAGTTAGATCCATCCATGGTTTGATGGCAGCTGTATCAGGAATTGCTGATGGCATGGATTTCAAGGATTCATTGGCGCAGGATCCACATATGGATCTTAGGGAGTGTTATCATGAAGCAGAAAGGTTCCTACGGTAAGAAGATGCACGAACCGACAAACCAGAGGTGAACGCTATGCAAAGCGAAGGATCATCAGGAGATGCAAACAAGAATGATAAAGGAAAAAAGAAAAGTGGATGATGGGACGAAAACGCGAATAGAAAGAGCGAGAGCCGAAGTTCTTCTCCTACTCAGATTTGATAGAAACCCTAGAACAGATTTATCTAAACACTAGGATGCAACCCCCTAATCAAAAACCGGCTAGGAAGGATCCCACGGTGCGGGAACATATGTCTTTAAAGCATTGCATGTTCCATGAATTGAATGGGCACACCACGGATGAATGCAGGCATTTAAAGGATATGATTGAGGAGCACATCAGGAACGGTAGGCTACCGCAGCACGTGAGGAATTGGACAACAGCGGTGGAATAGGAGCAGCCACCGTCTGCATCGAATGGAAACAGGAATGGCCCTGGATCGGGGTCACGGATCGCCATCAACTAATAATGATAGTAAGGTCCAAGTTCAGGACTTGTACTTAGACCATAATAATAATAATAAACTCTATAACAAGGCGGCTAATTCATTTACACATGTACAGGATCGAGGACGGTCTCTATACATGCTCTGAGATGATGATGAACTATCATTCCCGGAGAGGTACCCTTTGACTTTTTTAGTTTTTTGGATTCATGGATGTACGAACTCTTACTTCTTAGGTTATTTATGATCTGCATTATTGCGATAAATAAAAAATGACACGATTTTTGCCCCGACCGGAATGACGGGGCAGTAATGACAAGGTGCATGTCCCTTTGTCGAAGAGCACAGAATGGACTCATACATGGATTAAGTCCTCGACCGGAGAGTCAAGACCGGAGATAAAACCCAACAGGACATCAAGTATGGATTATGCCTGGCAAGGAGTAGGTCGCTTCGTCGGAGAACGACAGGATCGGCCTACTCAAGTCATCGAGTATGGATTATACTCGACAAAGGTCCAGAGAGACCATGATCGGCTTAGGACTTAGGCTAAGACATCACTTAATGTTCAGAACATTGAACCGGAGTATAGAAAATGACGCCGCGTCGTCGGAGAGCGACATGATCGGCTTACTCGGACGTCGAGTATGGATTGTGCTCGGCAAGGACCCGAAGAGGTCACAGGTATGGATATCAACAATAGCTATGGATTTGGACATTGACCCGGAGCGGCCATGGACTTGGATATAGGCCCGGAGCGATCTCGGATTTGGCTAACGACCTGGAGAGGCCACAAACTTGGATATCAACCTCGAACGACAATGGATTATGGACTTCAGGTTTTGGATTTATGGCAATTCAAAACACACCTTCCTATCACAAGGCATGTTTTGAAAGACAAAGTGTTAACCCGCCTTTTGCCAAGGCGGTACATAGGTGGATTTAACCCAACAAACTTCACGATCATCAAGGCAGAAAGCCCAGAGAGATGGTTAAGAGGATTGGGGATCAATTATATTTGGAACTATGGATGATAGTTGGATGGATTCAGATTAAACAGGATGCACACAACACAACTGGATGATGGCCGCTCGATAACTTAACAACCACAATGCGGATTGAAGTGAAACTTTGCGAACAAGAAGAGGGGACCCTAGGGAGTCTACCATAGGGATCGCACATCAAATGGAGAAGTTTGGAGGGATCGGCCATATTCAAGTTCATAGCAATGATCGGTCAATAACTCAAAATCTACAAATGCAATCAACATAAAATTTGGAGGGGAAGTAAATTTTGTGAGAAATGCGGATTATGGATCTTAAGGCTAGAATAAACACTAGAGGGGAGGTGAATAGTGTTTTAAGAATTTACTAATTCTTTTTGAGTTATATTAATTTGAACACAAATGTATGCAATATTCAGACACAGATATAATCACAGAATCAAACACATATGCAAATATAAAGTAAAAGCAGTAAAGGAAAGAACACACCAGATTTTATACTGGTTCGGAGTTACCCTACATCCAGTCCCACAACACAAGTACGGATTTCCTTTCAAAATCAATTCTTACAATTACACCCTCGATTTCAAGGCCACGAGGTACACCACTCCAGATTCACAATCCTCTGGGTAGAGATACTTGATTTTATGGGCAACAAGTTCACCCAATTGATTTCCTAGGCTACAATCACACCTTCTCTCACTTGATTGATTTTCCAGGCTACAATCACACCTTTTCTCGCTCGATTGATTACAAAGAAGCCTATAACTTTGAATAACACTGGGATCTTGTTGAGATAGTGATAGGGAATCAAACCAGAGATGATCTAGTTAGATTCAATGGAGATTTCGGCAGAGTAATAGTAAAAATGTATATAAAGAAATGTGGAAAAATAAGAGAAGTGAAATCAGAAAATTATGAATATAAATTCGTTTAAAACATCCCCTATTTATAGTAGAACAACAGCCATGTCCATTCGGGAAAGGATATGACGAATAGACACTTCTTTTGAAATTCAAACTTTTGAAATAAACTGTCATCATGTTGACATGGGTACCTAGGGGTTGTCGACATGCCTAAGGTATTTTTGATAATTTGTTTTTCTTTTGAAAATAACTTCTATCTTATATTAAAACTTTTTTAAACTTTATAAATATACTATAGTTAAAACACATAAATAAGTATAGAGAATAATATTTTGGTATATATAAAATTTTACTATAATTTCATATTTAAATCTTAAATATAAATATTAAAAGTTAAGTACATTATAATTAAAGATAGTTTAAAACCAAGGATAATTTTGATATTGAAAATAAAGATTATTTTGAGGCTAAAAGTATTTAAAACTAGGATATATGTTTTTGATTTAAAAAGGAAGATTTTGAAAACAAGATATAATTTTATAAAACATTTGAATAAAAGTTAGTGGATACAAAACGATGCTCCACTATATTTTTCGTAGGTTCCATCCTACTTAGGGTTCCATCCCTTTAACAGGCTCGAAGTGGATTCCATTCCACGAATAAAATGGATTTTAATATGTCAGTGCTTTTCTAGGAGTTTTAACATAATTCTAGACTTGATACTTGTCTTGTACTATTGTAATCTTGAACTCTTGATATCTTGATACTCATGAGTCTTGAATTTTGATATCTTCAATCTTGAGTCTCTATACTGTACAGTCTTCATTCTCAGTTTCTGCATGTTTATATCCTGCATATACATATATATCTAAACTATAATGTTAGTATTTATATTTTATAACAAGTCCTAAGATTGTTGTCATCAAAACGATTCTTTTCAAGGACTAACAATCTCCCCCTTTTTTATGATGACAACCTTTGTTTATAAAATATTACTTCTATCCTAATAACTCTCTAATAACTCCCCCTAAAACTAATAACTCCCCTTAATCTATGTCTAACTATCCTATTTTATACTTCTCCCCCTTTGTCATCAACAAAAACAAACTAACTCCAAACTATATAACTCCCCCTTAATCTTGTACTAAAGTACCTGCATTAAAATATACAATGGAGTATATAATAGATAAACTAAGATATAATTATACTTATAGACATGATAACTAATCAAAGATCATATAAATATCAATATACATATTATGTTTTTCACACCAATTATCAATCCATACCAAATCAAATCAAATCCAATCAAATCAATCCAAGCAATAAATTCAAATCAAATAAAACAATTAAATCAAACATTACGAGGAACTTCCACCCATCCTTCTTCTCCAAATATTGGATCTGCTTTAATGGCATCCCAATTTTCATTGTCATTGGTGAGAGAGACTGAAGGATGTGCTTCATTATCATCTTTGTGCAGGGAGGAAATCATCCATCGAATTGCATCGAAATGCTTTTCTTGTTCCTTGATCATCTGCATTTGACTTAACTCTAAGTGTCGCTGATTACGGAGAATGAAAGAAAGAATATTCTTGAAAGAATTAAGAGTTTCTTCAAGATTCTCAGTCAAATTATGAATTGGATTGGCCATTTTTGAATTTGTGAGAAGAAATATAGATAGAGTAGATAAGAAATGATTTTGAGTCATGAATTCTGGAAGAAATATGTATTTATAGATGTAGGAATTCGTTTGAAATGAATAGACACAAGGTAGTTATTCAAATTTCAAATTTAAAATGAGAAGTCATTTCTGACCAGTACTTGTCGACATGGTGTGTGGGGGGTTGTCGACAGGGATCAGTTCATTTTGATGACCCATTTTGATTTTGTGAATAATTGTATATATGTATATATTTATATAACGTACTAACATTTATTCTGGAGATAAGATAAGCTAGATAACAGAAAAGTAATTCAATTTCATTTCATAATAGAATGATACAACGATTAAACATTAAGAACTACACGAACATTCAAATCAAATCATACTAAAATAATACAATATGATATGAAAAGGTAGAGCTAGTTAGATGATGACGAAGATGAAGATAATCCAAGTTTCTTGCTAACTTTGGAGAAAAACTTGTTCATCTTGGATGACATTTTATCCAATTTCTTACTAACGGACCGTTTAAGAATCCGTTGATTTTCAACAATAGTCTTTTGATTTTTGAGTGAGGTTTTGTTGGTTGGATTAGAGGGATAATCAATACTTTCCAAGGATGTTTCACCTTCTTCTTCTATTTCCATTTCATCCCCTTCTTCTTTTTCTTCTTCCTCTTCCATTTCTTCATGAGCCAAACGCTCTTCCTTTTCGGCAAGAGCCTCATATGGTTGAAAAACATATGGAATTTTCATAAGAGAAATGTTTGAGTGATTAAAAACTTTTCTTGAAACAAATTCTTCTCCTTTAAAATCTACTCCAAAATAATTAAAATCCGAGTGAGATAGATTCCATGATATAAAGTATTTTCACCCATTTCAAGATTTTTGGGACGAAGTTCATCCAAAATAACTTGTACCCAATTAATATCATAATTTTCAAAAATAGCAAAAAGTGCTTTGCAAACTTTTGAAGTTGGATTGTTAAAACTTCCCGATCTTGGGGTCAAAGTATGTTGTAAAAGAAGATTAGCAATTCTTGCTTTTGGTCGAAAATTTTGATTTTTGAATTCAAAGTTTTCATCTCCTTCAAAAATGTGATGAAATGTCTCATGGTCATTTTCATCGATTTTAAAACTAGAAAGATCCATTCCCGTGCTTTTGCAATTGAGAATGGTACCCAAAATATCACAATTTAAAATGATTCTAGTGCCTTTGACACTACTCCAAATTTCATCATCGTTTCCATTATAAAATCCACGGTTGAGATTTGCATAGAAAATTTTAACAAGATTTGGATAACAAACAAAATCATTTTGTGAAGCATCAACAAGACTAAGAATTTGGTTGTTTGCAAAAAGTGAATCGATTTCATAAGAAGAGAAATCTTGAAATATAGCATACTTTCCGGGATGGACTTTTCCATAGTTAGCATACTTGATATATGCTTTTATAGCCTCCGGATCATTGAAGAGTTGCTCTTTCATGTTTCTGGAAAGTCTCATTGTGGAGGGGTTTCTTGAAGAAGCCATTAGAGTAGAGAGCTTGAATTTTTTAAATAAGAGTTAGATTTTGAAAATAAAAGTGAAAAGTTGTGATATGAGATAGTAAATAAATAGATTCTCAAAGGACAGATTCTCTGGTCAAAAGATGACTTTTTCAGAGTCTTGAATGAAGTGAAAAGATGGAGGGATATTCAAACGTTTGAATTCAAATTTGAATTTCAAATTTCTGTACCCTTGTCGACAACGTGGGGGGGGACCATGTCAATAGGTGTCTCTGAATTTTCATGATTTATTTCTTTTAAGTATTCTAATATATATATATATATTATTTTTAATGGCTATATATATCTGAAATTATAGTATATTGCATAAAATATTACGATACTATTTTTTTTTAAAATAAATAAAAATAATAAAATAATAATAAATACAATAAAATAATAATAAAAATTTAAAATTCAATCGTCGCACCAATTTAAAAACAATCAATCAATCATTTAATCCTAAGCATGCAATTTTAACCAATGTATTGTAAACGTGTACCTTTTTCTGAGTCCGTTTTTCTGAATTCATCGGAGTCGTGAACTGCCGTGAAACACATATTTGAATTATCTGTCTTCTGATCATCATCGCTCGAGGATGATTCTGAGTCATCTAGAGTGGCGGTAAATGCACATTTTCGTTCCTTTGCGGAATCATTGTTTATAGAAAGATTTTGCTTATCTGGATGCGGACAGTCTCTTTTGATATGGCCTGGTTCGTCACAGTTGAAACATTTGATATAGTTTGGCACTACATTCTGATTACCAGAGTTCTTATAGTTGTTTCTCTTGAGATTATTCATCTTTCTGTACTTCAGGAATTTCCGAAAGTTCTTGGTCATAAAAGCTATCTCTTCATCATTATCGCTGTTTGAGTCTGATCCATCGGTCAATGCATTGAATGCAATTAATTTCTTTTCAAATGCTTTGCTTTCACTTCTCCCAATCATTTGGACTTCCAACGACATTAGATTTCTAATTAATTCTTCTATCTTTAAGGTACTGATGTCATTTGCCTCTTCGAACGCAAGTGTCTTTTGATCCCATTCTGGAGTAAGAGAATTTAAGATTTTTCTGACTTGATCTTCTTTCGAAAATACCTTTCCCAAAGATATGAGAGAATGTACAATATCCTAAAATCTACTATACATATCTGAAATAGACTCATTAGGAATCATTTTAAATAATTGAAACTGATTTGTGAGCATGGAAATTTTGGTCTGTTTAACTTTGCTTGTTCCTTCGTGAGTAACTTGCAAAGTTTTCCAGATTTCATATGTAGACTTACAAACTGACACTCTATTAAATTCATTCCTATCAAGTGAACAAAACAGAATATTCATAGCTTTAGAGTTATTTTGTGTGACTGTCTTTTGCTCAGCAGTCCATTGTGCAAAATTAGTTGTGGGTTCAAAAAATTCTGTTTTGTGATATTCTAAGTGTCTAGTCCTACTGATTGTAAATATATTTCATCCTACATGCCCAATATGCATAGTAACTGCCATTAAAAAGTGGTGGTCTGGCGGTAGACTGACCTTCTACAAATGAACTAGTGTTGGTAGCCATTTTGAAAATTTTCAAAATTCAGATTATGAAACTTTGAAAACCTGGCTCTGATACCAAATGTGAGAAATGCAGATTATGGATCTTAAGGCTAGAATATACACTAGAGGGGGGTGAATAGTGTTTTAAGAATTTACTAATTCTTTTTGAGTTTATATTAATTTGAACACAAATGTATGCAATATTCAGACACAGATATAATCACAGAATCAAACACAGATGCAAATATAAAGTAAAAGCAGTAAAGGAAAGAACACGCCAGATTTTGTACTGGTTCGGAGTTACCCTACATCCAGTCCCGCAACACAAGTACAGATTTCCATTCAAAATCAATTCTTACAATTACACCCTCGATTTCAAGGCCACGAGGTACACCACTCCTGATTCACAATCCTCTGGGTAGAGATACTTGATTTTACGGGCAACAAGTTCACCCAATTGATTTCCTAGGCTACAATCACACCTTCTCTCACTTGATTGATTTTCCAGGCTACAATCACACCTTTTCTCGCTCGATTGATTACAAAGAAGCGTATAACTCTGAATAGCACTGGGAACTTGTTGAGATAGTGATAGAGAATCAAACCAGAGATGATCTAGTTAGATTCAATGAAGATTTCGGCAGAGTAATAGTAAAAATGTATATAAAGAAATGTGGAAAAAGAAGAGAAGTGAAATCAGAAAATTATGAATATGAATTCGTTTAAAACATCCCCTGTTTATAGGAGAACAACAGCCATGTCCATTCGGGAAAGGATATGACGAATAGACACTTCTTTTGAAATTCAAACTTTTGAAATAAACTATCATCATGTCGACATGGGTACCTAGGGGTTGTCGACATGCCTAAGGTATTTTTGATAATTTGTTTTTCTTTTGAAAATAACTTCTATCTTATATTAAAACTATTTTAAACTTTATAAATATACTATAGTTAAAATACATAAATAAGTATAGAGAATAATATTTTGGTATATATAAAATTTTACTATAATTTCATATTTAAATCTTAAATATAAATATTAAAAGTTAAGTACATTATAATTAAAGATATTTTAAAACCAAGGATAATTTTGATATTGGAAATAAAGATTATTTTGAGGCTAAAAGTATTTAAAACCAGGATAGATGTTTTTGATTTAAAAAGGAAGATTTTGAAATCATTTTGAAAACAAGATATAATTTTGTAAAACATTTGAATAAAAGTTAGTGGATACAAAACGATGTTCCACTATATTTTTTGTAGGTTCCATCCTACTTAGGGTTCCATCCCTTTAACAGGCTCGAAGTGGATTCCATTCCACGAATAAAATGGATTTTAGGATGTTAGTGCTTTTCTAGAAGTTTTAACATAATTCTAGACTTAATACTTGTCTTGTACTATTGAAATCTTGAACTCTTGATATCTTGATACTCATGAGTCTTGAATCTTGATGTCTTCAATCTTGAGTCTCTATACTGAACATTCTTCATTCTCAGTACCTGCATGTTTATATCCTGCATATACATATATATCTAAACTACAATGTTAGTATTTATATTTTATAACAAGTCTTAAGGTTGTTGTCATCAAAACCATTCTTTTCAAGGACTAACTAATTTCAACATGAGGAATCCATCATAGGGATCGCAACCCCAAAGTAACAACTAAAAGGGATCGACCCCTATCCTTATATAGGGATCGGCCCATCCCTCTTCATGACATAATGCAATGATGATCCATCAATTTCTCAAGATCTGTAAGTGAGATTGACATGAAATTTGGAGGGCAAGAAGATAACATAATGGGGGACCCACCATAGGGATCGCATACCATGATTCCACCAAAATAGGGATCGGCACCGATCTCTATTGTGGGCTCCAATGGGCCCCAAACTTTCTGGCCAGGCTCGCCTTGGCTTCAAGGTTCCAAATCCAAGTTTTGAGCGAGATATTTTCACATCTTCTTCTATAAATACAGCAGACATGACATCAGAAAAGGGATCTTCTTCTTCTTTCCGCTTCACTTCATCTTCTACCTAGGATACACTCTGTTGTTTTGATTCTTGGATTTCACGGATTTGTAACTGTAATCAGCAGAATAAAGGAATAAAAGGAAAATCTTTAGAGTGGACGTAGGCCAAAGTTCGTCGAACCACTATAAATCTATCTCCCTTTACTTGCTTTCTGCTTTAATTTAATTATTATTTAATTTATATTCTCTGCATTATATTATCTAAGATCTATGATTGGATATTGGTGCTTTTACATAACTGGGTGCTGGTGGCAATTTTTGACGCCAACAAAAATTAACTATAATCTTGATAAAAATTGGACGGATAATTATCGGATACAGTTATGGCCATATTCATATCCATACCGTATTTTGGATATCGGATAATTTTTCATATTTCGAATATAGAAACGGACAGATTTCAGATTTTTTGTGTGTTCATTGACAGCCCTAAAATAAGCTAACAAACCATAATGCGAAATTGTGTATTCATTGATTACAGTTGCTTTAAATGGTTCAACCATTTTGGAAAGGAAAGTGAATGTACGATAGTGGATGTAACTTAGGCATGGTTGGGATAAAGAGAGTGAATTTTCCCTCTGCTTAATGAAGGGACATTGGAAACGAGAATTGTATAAAATATTAAAAGATACTTAATATGGAATAAGAAATGTGATTTCTATTTCAAATGTGTTTTCATACAAAAAATTATTTTCTACAAAAACTATTTTTATTAGCTTAAGATTTTTGATTGAGAACTTTAGACTGTAACCTAATTACAGTAAAAGAAATAAATAGTTCATACTAAGTAGTTAATAGAGCTTCATATTTCATACGCTATTATAGTAATGGCGGAAATAATGGAAGCATGTCATACAATACTTATCGGTGGACACATCAAGATACAAAAAAGTATTTTCGTAAATATACCAAATATTATTTATTTATAAAATAATAGTTGTTTTAAGAATTGAATAAAGTAAATATAGTTTTATTTTGTTATGAATATTCATTTTTAAATAATTTTAATAGATTAACAGTGTTTGTTGCATTCGTTGCATGACACACAAGTATCTAAATTTTTACAATTATTTTAGATTAAGAACCATGCCATGATTTTGAGAAATAATTCTTTAATCATATGACTATGAATCTTATGGTACCGATGAATTGTGTCTCAAATGTTTAAGGGCAAAGCACTCATTTAGTCGGAGCGACATAAGAGTTAGTGAACTCTTAGGATTGATGTACATGTATGCAATCGTAGGTCTGATGATAATAGAAAGGTTCCACATAATTAAATTCATTAATGAATTATCACATATATGAATATGTATATTTGGTACACATGTGGTATGTCTACGGTAAGTTTATGGAATATAAAATGGAAGTAAACAACATAACATGCAAAAGATAATTATTCGATTTGATCGAATGAGTGAGTGTATTGGAAAGGAGTTCCAAATATAGCTAAAACAAATAAGATTCTATCTAAAAAGTCATTCTTTTCTATGATACATAATGGTGAATCGATAAGGAGTAATTGGATTTTGTTGGACAAAATACAACTAATGGTGACTACAGTTGAGTTCATTTCTTTCTGTAAGGTCATGTACTTAAGAGTAAGAACATAAGATTGAAATTAATTTCATATAAGATAAAGTTTACGAGATCGTGCAAGATAGTTATTTATAAGAAACTCTAATGTATCTTGATCAAGAATTTGACAGGTTGTGTGAGTTGAGAAACTGCACGTAATGCTCGTACGTGAGGGATCTAATATGGACTATCCTAAATGAGTTTGGGATGGATCAATACTGATTGATCGGTTTATGTTATGAACATAAGTTTTATAGACTCAAAAACAAATCGATTTATATACATACATACATATATATTAGAACAGTTCATAAATTGATATGAATACCCATTCTATTACTTCAAGGAACAATTGTTGTTTCATGAAACACCAACTTCATGATGAAGTAGTTTCTTTTAGAAATTATTGGTAGTAAAATGGATTTGGAAACGATCCAAAGATGAAACTGATTATGAAGGATGAAATAAATTTGACCAAACATAAAACGACACAACTAATTAGAATGTCTAATAAAAATCCTCGCATATTAAAGAGAAACTATGATTTTCTTATTGGCATCAAGATAAGAATTTCCTTAGTTGTCAATAAGCCACTAAGAGTATTGACTCTACCATATATCATGATTCACAAATCCGGAGTGGATTTCAAGTATGTTAGCAAAATACAATTTTGATAGTTGCTCCTAAAGCAGTATGATCCATCAGTCGCAAAAGCATTTCTGAAAAGAAGACTAATGTAGTTGTAATATGGTAAGCTACATTGATAGAATAACAACGTAAATTTCAATTGTTGAAATTAACATAAAAGATTCTTCATTTAACATACTTAAGCTAACTCAGATTTTACTCGTAAAATTATCGCTCGATATGATTTTGAGTTTTTGGTATATATATGTTGAAATATAACTCTAAAGAATGATTTAGAACATGTTGTTTGCGCTTAATAACCAAAGTGTCTTGAAGTTAGTGGGAGTGATTCTAAGTTTGTAGGTTATCAAATAGGTTCTAAGAACAAATACAAAAGTATTATTCAACAAGCATCGGAATTAAGCAAAATTTTTGACGGAGAACTCAAATAGGTCGAATTTTAGTCAAAATGCAGAGGAAGAGTATGTCTATAAGAAAACACTATAAACAGTAAAATATTTCAAAACTACAAGTGTACAACAAACTCATGATTGTAAATAATGTATTCATGTTAAATTCATTTTAGTTTGGTTGTTTTAATCCTCGGTATAGAATTTGAAAAGGCATCTTTTATAATGAGCATAAAAGGATGTTGAGAATGTCCCAAATTGATATATATTGACGCTATATTAAATTTTTTGATATGGAGCATGTAGGATATATTCCTTATGCATTGGCTATAGGAACTGTTATACATGCTATATTGTTCACCACACTTCACCTATGTATTTGAAGAGCAAGTATCAAATCCAAATTAAGATAACTAAGTGATACTTTAGAGTGTTTTGAATATTTGTGAAATACTAGAGATTGCTTATAGAAAAAACGAACTCCTTATGAAGGTGCTCCGAACTCAAATTTATAAGTGATATCGAGTATAACATGTCAATCCCAAATTCATGTTCAATCTTAAGTTAATGACTTTAAGATTGGAAGTGCTCCAAATAATAAGTAGAGATTGATTCAGTCAAAGGCTAAGTAGTACATCTTAGATAGCGGTGCAATAAATGAAGTATAAATAAGTGCACAAATTTATAATTAAGATAGGTGTGATTCCTACTGTTGGGAATCTCATGACATTGTTATGTAATAAAAATGCTATGATACAATTTGTAAAAGAACCTAAAGCTCACTATAAGTTGAAAAACATACTCCGAAGGGTTCCACATAATAAAGGCAGTTTATCAACATCTGAAAGAGTTGGACAAAGTAGACAATTAAAATAATATAGCATATCCGTTCATTATAGGACTTGCCTGATGAGTTTTTGGGAAAACCAATCGAAGGAATTGGAATAAGATTCCATAATTAACCCTCAAGTGCAAGTGGGAGACTGATAGAGTTAGGTGTATGCCCTAGGGGCAAATATGTAATTTGTTATATATATATAACTCGATAACCAATCTTGTTCAAAATAAAAGGTGTTTTCTTTCTATTACATACTTTTTATTGTTAAACCAATTTTTGGTCCAACATCAAAATACTTTAAAAAGATATACGATTCAAATAAAATTCTAAATATTTCCAAAATTAAAATATAAATTGTCCAAAATGTCCAAGCATCAAGTCATATCCCTTTCATATACAAATAGTAATAAATTCGAGTACATATGCAATATTAATCATCCAATGGTCAATATGTAAAAAGCATAAGTCATCTCCTTCGTTGTAATCCAAAACGTCAAGAATAGAGTCAATATGCAACTTCATATTTCTATATGTCCTTATGTTCAGAAGTCCAAGTCATCTTCTTCTTAGTTAGTCATTAGAGGGTTCTTAAGCTCTTTAGAGAGTTTAGAAATGTCAAGTCCCAAAATATGATTTATGTTAAGAAAGAGAAAGAAGAGAGCCCTTCTTATGTAGAGGTAGGTCTCTTTTTATAGTAGTTGGAAAGGGGAGATAGCTTGCTCGTATTGATCGATTGAAGCTGATGTAGATCGATGACTTGACAAGATAGATGGTCTTGGATGGTGCCATATGTCATAATCTCGAGATTAGAGTAGTCCAAATAGATCGCTATCTTGGCTATGGTATTAACAGAGTTGACATGGTTGTATAAGAGTGCCTTTAAGCTTTATTACATAGACCTTTCTTCATATTAATGCACTACTTCTTCATATGATTTATTTATGTTCTTTTGTGTTGAATGTCACCCATATCTTCTTTTTTCCATATCTTTGAATTGATTTGTTTGATACGGAACCGCTAATGTATTCTAGTAAGTACATCTCATTATAGCATCATTAACTTCTCCACTTTTTTAAATATTTTTTCCTAATTTAATAGCATTTCTTTCTACGTTTTTGATAGCTCTTTGTTTTGACGATAGCTTCATCTTTCAACATGCAATGGTTTTTGTTCTTCAACATGCAACAACTTTATTCCTCAATATGTGATATCTTAATCTTTTAACATGCAATAGCTTTGTTCTTTAACATGAGATAACTTTATTCGTCAATATGTGATAGCTTCATCTTTCAATATGCAATAGCTTTACTTTTCAATATGTGATAACTTCATCTTTCAGCACGCGATAGCTTTATTCCTCAATATATGGTAGCTTTATCTTTCAACATGCGATAGCTTTGTCTTCAACATGCGATACCTTCATCTTTCAACTTGTGATAACTTCGTTCTTTAACATGCACTAGCTTTATTCCTTAATATGCGATAGCTTCATCTTTCAACATGCGATAACTTCTCTCTTAACATGCTATAGCTTTATCTCTTAATATGTGATAGGTTCATCTTTCAACATGCGATAGCTTCATTCTTCAGTATGCCATAGCTTCATCTTTCAACATGCGATAGCTTCGTTCTTCAATATGTGATAGCTTTATTCCTCAATATGTGGTAGCTTCATCTTTCAACATGCAATGGCTTTATTCTTCAATAGAGACAACTTCATCTTTCAACATGCGATAACTTTGTTCTTCAACATGCGATATCTTTATTCCTCAATATGTGATAGCTTAATCTTTTAACATGCGATAACTTCATTCTTCAACCTACGATAGCTTTATTCTTCAATATGCAATGGCTTCCTCTTTCAACATGCGATAACTTTATTCTTTAATACGCAATAGCTTCATCTTTCAACATGTAATAGCTTTATTCTTCAGCATGCGATAGCTTTATCTTTCCATATGCGATAGCTTTACATTGTCAACCTTTGATATTCAGATTTGAATTTTTTTGGTGTAACACTTGCCCCTCTCCCCATAAGAAGTTTTGTATGTTTTAGCTTAAGCAAATTTCTTTTCTTGCTTTGCCTCTTATTCTTTTCAAATTGTCTTTCCTTGTTGTCACGTTTTTCATTAATAGTAGTCCGTCCATCCAGATTTACAATAGCTTTTAAACTTAAAGTTTTTGAGATGCAACACAATTTTATTGTAAACCATTTCATTGAAAATGTTTTTTGAAACATAGGGGGCTTTTGAAATCTTTTAAACATATATATTTATGTTTACAATTATCATTATTATTGGAAATGTTCTTTCTGACACACCTTTATGAAAATTTCTTTGAAACACGAATTTTTTATGAACTTATTCGGAGATACCTTTGAAATAGAAAGATTCATATAGCTTTATTTGGAAATTATTTGATACGAAAACTGAATATGTATGTATTGAAGAGTTTCTTTTCAAAATTGATCTTTAAAAGTACAGAAGTTGTTTTCATTAGGACTAATTGATTTTATCGCAAGGTGGAGACTTCCTATAATCTTATTAGAAAGCTCTTTTTTCTTGCTTGTCCTTTAATTAAGAGTTTTGGTTGGCCTTGATGATTCTTTGTTATTTGCACTCTTTCTCTTAGAAAGTTGTTCATTGGCTTATATAAATACCTTTAGATGTTTATTCTTAGTTAGATTACTCATTGAGTCAAGAGTTTAGTTGGTCATCCTTCCTTAGATAGTTGCTTTCAAAGACTTTATTTAGTCATCTCTCTTTGGATGGACTCTTTGTCTAGGCATAGATTTGAGACCAAAGGATTGATTGATCATCTCCCTTTGGATGGGTGCTTTTGTCAGGCCTGACACTCTTTGGATGAGTGCTTTCGTTGGGCCTAAAAGCAGGACAAAAGGCTTTATTGACCATCTCCCTTCGATGTGTTCTTTGGCCAGGCCCGATGGGGAAACCAAAGGCTTAATTTACCATCACTCTTTGGATGGGTGCTTTGGTCAGGCGTAGAAGTGGGGCCAAAGGCTTTATTGATCGTTTCCCTTGGATGGATGCTTTGGTCAAGCCCTGCGATGGGACCAAAGGCTTAATTTACCATCACTCTTTGGATGGGTGCTTTAGCCGGGTGTAAAAGTGGAACTAAAGGCTTTATTGACCATCTCCCTTCTAAAGATGATGGCCGGGCCAAGCGATAGGACCAAAGGCTTAGTTTACTATCACTCTTTGGATGGGTGCTTTGGCCGAACATAAAAGAAGGACCAAAGGTTTTATTGACCATCTCTCTTCGATAAGTGCTTTGGTTGAGCCTAAATGTGGGACCGAAGGCTTAATTAACCATCACTCTTTGGATTGGTGCTTTTGGCCAGAGATAGAAGTAGGACTAAAGGCTTTATTGACCATCTCTCTAGGATGGGTGCTTTGGTCGTGCCTAAAGATGGGAATAAAGGCTTAATTATCCTTTGCCGGATGTTTGGTTAGAAATTACATTGAACATACTACATCTCGGCCCAAGTATATTTATTAGAATGAATCTTTTGAAATCCTTTATCTCTTTTTTATCCAAAGTTGTAAATTACAATCTCAAATTTTTGGTATTCTGCGTCCTTGCTATTGCATTTCCATTAGGTTTACTTAACCAATAGATGTGTGAGGTATGATTTTGTAAATGAATAAAGATTCTTTCTAACTTGGACCTTGGAGGCCATCTACCTAGTTTTTGATACTTGTCATTATCATTTTGAATGCCAAATCATCTTCTTTTTTAATCTTTTCCCTTTTCTCTTGAACCGTAATAATTGGATTCCCCTTTGACATTTCCTGGTCCATAGTGTGGCTTTGATTTTCAATATGTTGGTTGAATCTAAAAATTCTCTTGTCAATTCATGGTTTGGTCCATGAGTATGCACAATCCTTTGATGTGATGGAACCACAACTTTATCTGGCAATATTGCCTTAAATCCATGCATTGATGAAAAAGGAGATGATATGTCCAGTGGATATCTTTACTTAAGTTTTATATGACCATAAAATAAGGGATAGTTCCTTCACTTGATTTCCTACTCGAATTACTTTATTCAAGGTGTTCTTGGTTGTCCTATTTGTAGCTTCTACCGTCTCGTTGAACTTTGGATGTAATTTCTAACAAAACTCTTTATTATCCCATTTCTCCTACAAAAATGAGTAGACTTTCCAATTTCAAATTAACTTCCATTGTTGTAAATGATTTTATTTGGAAGTTTGAATCAAGTAACAATACTAAACTCTTACACTTTTCCTACAATTATGTCGGATAGCAGTTCAATCTTCATTTATCAGTAAGATAGTTAATTATTTTCATTATAAACTTCGCCCCTCCTTTTGAGGCGAGTAAGAGCCTTATTAAATTGATTCCTCATTTGTTAAAAAGGCATAGGGTTAGTGATGGGAGTCAGTTCTCTTAGGGGTAACTTTGGGATTTTTGAGAACCTTTAACAATTATCACACCTTTAGAGTACCTTTACTTATGCGGGGAATTTATATCTTTTCTTTATTGCCTTCTTTGTTAGCTTCATATCATCGCAATATTATTCGCCAAACCCTTCATATGTTTTCGTCAATAATTTTATCTGTTTCTATGAAGTTATATTCTTTAGATATAGGATCGAATAAACTTTTCCATATGGTGTTCCGTTGATTATAGTATAGAACTTAACATCTCAACTTCTTCGACTTATTTACAATAGCGTTCCTTTTTCCAAATATCCAATTACCAATGTTTATCAAACTATCCATATGCTAGATATTCATGGTCACTTTTCCTTAATCTTTCATAAGCTGCTTTGCGATTGTTCTCCTTTCCTAAAATTATTCTATCAAAATATTTCTACATCAAAAAATTCATAAGTGTATCTGAAGCGGGAGATCAAAATAATATTTCATTTCGATTTATGTTTAAAAAAACTGTACTAGTGGGAGTTTGTCGTCCAAATAAAAACAAAGAAAACCTAAAACCTATATAATGAAGAAATCAATAACCATGTAATAAGCATTTCTCGTCTAAGTCTCAAGATGGAAGATTGGGACTTTTCCATTACTTCTATTTCACATTCGATAAAGAGATCCAAATTTTCATAGATTTATGCCTTTAGTAAGTGAAATCTATAATATAGAGCAATATGAAGTCTCTGGTTATTAACCTGTCATTTAGATAATAATTAGAGATCCTTTCAAAAGAATTCATCGCTGCGTAATGTATAACTCAGATATCGGTCTCAAAATGAAAGATTGGATCTCTAGTAAGGCCCTTTATTGTAGACTAATTCACTAAGTTAAAGGAAGATATTCTGAACTTCATTATTGGATAGGAATCCTCATAACCTGAAGAACCAATGCTTTGAACTTCATCGTTGAATCATAGTTTATTTCTGATAAAGGAATCCAAGAATTTGCGGAGTCTTCATTTACATTAATAAAGTGTACAAACTTTGAAGATAATTTCAAAAGGTACTCACTTAACTAGAAATCTCGATATCCATTTATAGGAGATGGCTAGTCGTATTATGATGATGGGGTCTGTAAGTTTGAATAGAGAGCGCTCCATGCTCCTTTACATCATTTGGGAATTTAGCTGAAGTAGGGGGCCATATCAGTATTTCATTTTAGAAATTCCATTGACCTTCATGCCAGAAGGGATGTACTTTGATGGTGGGGATTTTATCATTTAAGTAATAACACAGAAGACTAGAAATCCATATAATATGGAAAATAATCACTTAATAGGAAATTCGAACCTATGTTTAAAAATAGAAGATTGAGACTTTATTTAACTCAATAATCTGGAGGAGAATATTTCAAGCTTCATTAAATACCAATAAATTGCGCTTGATAAAGAAATCCAAAATTTAATAAATTCACACCTTTAATGATTCAGTTCATACATAATTCTTGCCTTTACCTGCAAAGGAACTTGAATTCCGATTAGTGAATCACAAATTTTTAATACAAATGACTCGAATATATTGCAATATTATTTTGTGTTATTATTATTATTTTAAAGTTTATATTTTCTCCTCGCTCTATTTACAATTTATTTCATGTTTGATTGTATTGAATTTTCAAACGTTCAAGTTTTGTATTTACATATCGATTATAATTCAATTCCAAACTTTAATTAACAATCTCTCTCATACACATATAGATATAGGCGAATGGCTTTCACGGTTTCACCGTTGCTCATGTTTATTGTTGAATTTACTCATTCTCCTAGTTTTATTTTATATTTCATTTCAAAATTGATTGTATTGAATTTTCAAACGTTTAAATATTGAATTTAAAAATCGATCATTATTCTATATTTTAAACTTTAATTTGCAGTTTCTTTCACATACAGATAGATATGAGTGAACATTCTTCGTCGTTGATCATATTTTCCATATCTTTCCAACAATGTTAATTTCTTCAAAAGCTAGCCGTACTTGGATTTTCACGAATAGATGAAGCCAATTGTAATCATTTATTTATAACTTTTGATCTATAGCTCCATTCGTCAAAGTGATTATATAGGCTTGTGCGTTTTAATGATTACAACTGATCTACGGTGGCCGACTGTCGAAACTCACCGTCATTTGTTTGAAACATCAAAACCCAGTTACATTTTTCCAGCAATATCTCATCTTCAAAGGAGTTTCTAGTGGTGGCACTTCCTACCAGGTGTAGAGGAGGAAGAAGCTTTCAATCATATACAATGGTGCTGGCCAATTCGAACTATCAATGGAGAATTTTGACTTCGATTATCCCTTTTTTTTGTCACAACCCTAAAAGGTTTTTAATATTCATGTCCGCTAGTAGTAGTAATAAGCAGGCGGAGGTGAGTGAACAAGTTCGACGAAGGCTATTCTGCCTTTTGATGAAGTTTTGTTACTTCAATCGCCTTGGATAAGTGATAATAGACTCGGTCAGAATTCACATCTTGGGTGAACTATGTACTATGTTTCCTTTTAGTTCCTGAAGCTTCCGTAAATTGATGTATGTTATCGTAAATTAATATATGCCAGTGCAGGTTGACAATGAGCTATCATAGATTGACATGGAGCTATCGCGGGTTGAGGATGAACGGTGGAGGAGCCATCGCTGCTTGAGGATATACAACGTAGGAAATATCATGGATTGAAACAAAGGCAAGTTCAAACAAAGCCAGGCTGATAAGGAGCTATCCCAAATTGAGGATAAATAGTGGAAAAACTATCACATGTTGAGAATCAATGGCTCAAGAGTTAGTTGAAGATAGGAAAGAATACACATAGCCAGTTAAGGGCAAAATAACTGTTTAAGAAACCAACCTGCGGTAGCAACTTTTAAAATTAAAATAATTTTAAAAAAAGAAAAAAATATATCCTTTTCAAAAATACTCAGAATTGAAAATTCTTCAATTGGTATACTCACAAAAATATTCTCTATTTCTTCAAAATTACTTTAGAAAATTTCACTTTTTTAAATCATTGTTATCTTGGTCATTTTCAATATCCCGAGTTCGATGCTCAGTGAAATCACCAAAATGTTAAACCAATTTTCAGTCCAACATCAAAATAGTTTAAAAAGATGTACAATTCAAATAAAACTCCAAATATGTCCATAATCAAAATATATTTTGTCCAAATATCCGAGGGTCAAGTCATATCACTGTCATATATAATACAAATAGTATGAAATTCGAGTACATATGCAATATTAGTTGTCAGGTCAGTATGTATAAAGTACAAGTCATCTCCTTCGTTATAGTCCAAATATCAAGAATAAAATCAATACGAAATTTCCTATTTCTCTAGTTCCTTGTGTTCAAAATTTCAAGTCGTCTTCCTCTTCGTCGCTATTAGAGGAGTTCTTAAGCTCTTTTGAGAGCTTAGAAATGCCAAGTCCCAAAACATAATTTGTGCTAAGAAAGAGAAAGAAGAGAGAAGCCACTTCTTATATGGAAGTAGGTCTCAATTTATAGTAGTTGGAAAGGTGGATAGGTTGCTCGTACTGGTCGATTGAAGTTGACGTAGATCGATGACTTGGCAAGATGAATGGTCTTGATGGTGTCATTTGTCATAATCTTAGTATTATAGTAGTTAACACGGATTGCTATCTTAGTTGCGGTATTAACAATGATGGCATGGTTGTATAGTAGTGCCTTGAAGCTTTATTAAATAGACCTTTCTTCATTTTAGTGCATTACCCCTTCACATGATTTATTTCTATTCTTTTGTGTTAATGTCGTCCATATCTTTGAATTGATTTATTTGATGTAGAACCGCCAATATGCTCTAATAAGTACATCTCATTGTAACATCAATAACTTCTATATTTCTTTAATTTTTTCTCTAATTTATAGCATTTCTTTCTATGTTTTTTCTAGCTCTTTTGTATTGACCATATATTCATCTTTTAACACATGATAGCTTTGTTCTTCAACATGCGATAGCGTTATTCCTCAGTATGTGGTAGCTTCATCTTTTAACATGCGATAGCTTTGTTCTTTAACAAGGGATAGCTTTATTCCTCAATATGAGATGGCTTCATCCTTCGTCTTTCAACATGTGGTAGCTTTATCCCTTAATATGCGATAGCTTCATCTTTCAACATGAGATGGCTTTGTTCTTTATATGCGATGCTTTATTCCTCAATATGTGATAGCTTCATCTTTCAACATGCAATAACTTTATTATTCAATATGCGATTGCTTCATCTTTCAACATGTGATAGCTTTGTTCTTTAATATGCGATAACTTCATCTTTCAACATGCGATAGTTTCATTCTTAAACATGCGATAACTTTATTCCTCAATATGTGATTGCTCCATCTTTCAACATGCAATAGCTTTATTCTTTAATATGCAATAGCTTCAACTTTCAACATGCGATAACTTTATTCTTCAATATGCGATAACTTCGTCTTTCACATGTAATAGCTTCATTCTTTAACATGCGATTACTTTATTCCTCAATATATGATAGCTTAATCTTTCAACCTATGATGGCTTCGTTCTTCAACATGCGATAGCTTTATTCCTTAATATGCGATAACTTCATCTTTCAACATGTGATAGCTTTATTTTTCAATATGTGATGGCTTCATCTTTCAACATGCAATAGCTTTATTCTTCAATATACGATAACTTCATCTTTCAACATGCGATAGCTTTACATTGTCAACCTTCGATATTCAGATTTGGAAATTTTGGGTGTAACCGTTATATCATGATATAATTAATTAAATAATTAATTTAAAGTATGTTAATTAGAAAATTCTTCGGTAACTTAAAGTATGTTAATTAAATAATTAATAATTAACCGATTCAAACTCAAAGCTACTACACGGTGGCTATGTATATATACTTCGGAAACAAATATAGAAATAAACATAGATGTGAGATAAAAATCTCACCTTTTACACAAAAACAATGAAGAGGGAGCTATAGAGCAAGGCAAGGACAATCACTCTTCAATTCCAACTCAACAAGCTTGAATCTAAGCTTAAAAGAGAAACATTTCCTAAATTAGGTTTAGGGAATTTCTGAAATTGAAAGGAGAATGAGTTGGAGAAGATGAAGAGGATGCTTACCAATAGCTTCTCTTTGAATTTGGAGCTAGAAGAAGGATTTGCAAATGAAAACTAGGGCTTAGGATTTTTAATTCTCTTTCTCTTCCTCCATTTTTGATGAAGCTTGAGTGTTAGGAAATGAAAGTGAAGTAATGAAGAGGAGAGGGGGTGGAGTAATGATATAACCAGATATGGGCAAGTGGGCTGAACCCAAACCCAAACCCAAACCCAAAGCTCTAAGTGAAAACATCCAATTTTTCCTCGACTCCAAACATATCGAAGCTTATACTTAAAAAAATCGCAAACACAATTTTGGACTCAAAGAAAGTGGTCTCGAGTCCCAATTCGACTGTTTGCAAAAAGTAGCTTTTCGGACTTTAATTCGATTAACGATTCTATATTTGAATAAAATATTTAAATATACAATCGTAAAATATGCGGGTTGTTACAGACTCCCCTCCTTAAAGAAATTGCGTCCTCGCAATAATTAAGATGAAAATAAAAAGTAACAACCATAAAAGCATATCAACACAAAAGAAAATTTAAAATAAGAAGTTCACCATAAAGAGCACGAAAGAGTAAGCCTGAACGTGTTCGCTCGATGAATTCTCTAGATTCCCAAGAGAAATCCTTAGGATTAAGAACCATCGGACTTTCACAAAAAGAACATCTTTATTTCGAAGGCACTCAACCCCCGAAGAAATGATGCGAATAGAATGTTGCTCAAAAGTCAAATCCGGTGAAACTTTAATTCCTACTATAACACCAGGCTCAAGAATAAAAATCGGAAACCTAAAATCATTTCCATAGTTAAAAGACGTGGAAAACATCAAGAATAGCAGAAAATTGAGCCGGTGCAACGGCGTAGTACAAAACGGTACGCCCGAGAAACGAGAAACTCGAATAATTTGGAACAACGGCGTAGTACAATAACGATACGCCAGATGAACCAAAGCTCGAATAATTTCGGAACACCAACGTAGTACAAAAACGGTACGTCCAATGAACCGAACACCATAATAGAACATCGGACGCTAGTCCATAAAAGAATTGAGATAAAGCTCAATAAAACGAAGTATATCAAAGCGTCCGATGAACTTGATAAAAAGATAATTCCATTCAGAAACCATCAGAGAATCAACCACTTGTTACTTACGACTAAGAGCATTGGCAACATGATTTCCCTTCTAGGAATAAAAAGAATATTAAGATCATAAGATGCCAAGAACTCGAGTCAACATGAAGTTCCTTATGAGAAAATAAATATTCCAAAGATTTATGATCGAGGTGGAGAACAAATTTCTCCGCCAAACACAATGATGCCAAACTCTAAAAATGAAATCAATAGCCGCATGCACTAGATCATGAGTGGCATACCTAGTCTCGATTGGCTTTAATGATTTAGAAGCACAAGTGATAGCATGTTCTCTTTTGTAAGAGAACGACATCCAAACCAATACGATTAGCATTGGTACAAAAGATAAAGTCTTGGTTCCCTTCGGGAATCACAAGAATAAGAGTATCGAAAAGAAAGAGTTTCTTTCAAATAATCTTCTTTCCCGAAAAGCTAAAACTTTCAAATTTACATTTATCTTTATGTAATAATCTTTCTAGAAAAATCTACATTTTTACAAGTCAATATATTGTGTCTGACTGTCTCATCATAGTGTTTAGGAAATTCCTATTGATAACGTTGATCAAGCGCATCGACCAGAATTCTTAAAGCACTCAATGGACAATACAATCACAAAATCATCTTCTATATGATAAACACGTTTCTTAAAAACCTTTAAGAATATTCTTTGCTCGTTTAAGAGAATAATCAATTTGTACTTATAAATAAATCTTATGAAAAAGATTTGCAAAATTTTAAATTGCTGTTTTCATCCAAAATCAATAAATACAAGAATGGAGTCATCGAGATATTCGTAGAATACTCGATTCATAAAATGGACGAAATAAGCTGGACAAACCGAATGACATAATAAGTCATTCATAAGAATCATAACGAGTGCGGAATGCGGTAAGTGGAATGCTAACTTCCGCAACTCGTAGCAAATGAAAACCGGTGGCAAGGTTGAGCTGAAAAGATCTTAACACCACTCAAAAGATTGCTTAGGTGATAATCCTAAGACAAACTCAAAAATACCGAAAAATTCTCAAACTACATGAATGAGAGAAATAACACTTTCCTCATCATGTGAGCTTAAAGAAGAAAATGATGCCATCAAATTGGAATCAAAACCACAAAGGAGAAACGGAAATCTGCTTAACAGATTGAAAATGTCGAAGATGAATAGTCCACACGGGACAAAGGATATGGCTTCATAATAATTAAGCCAATCCTTACAAAAGTCAATTCCGAAGCATAAGTAAAAATCAGCTCGGAAAGAAAAATCACATAAAATAATTTCGACATCAATAAAAAGCAAATTGAGTGTTGCGGATCCACCAATCCGGATTCGCAATCCTCAAAGAAGTTATCAAGCCCAGAAATGTTTAAAGAAAAAGAATCACAAGTTCTTTTGATATAAAAATAATGAGATGAAACCCATATCAAAAAGAACTCGAATAAGATAATCACAAAGTAAATGTCATCAAGGATAGAATGGATACCTTGACTAAGAGAAGAGTTGCTAGGGGCTTGCACAATATTTAGCTTTCTCATGTCCTTGTTCAAAAGTTTGGGACATGCAGATAAAAGATGACCTGGTTTCTTGCAATAGCGACAAGAATGGGGTTTCAAACACATATTCGCATAGTGTTCCTTAGAATTACAATTGTAGCATCCTCCAGGATTAGGGATTGGAGTCTTTGCTACAAAAGTAGTTTGCTTCACTCTCTTATTGGGATTAAGGCTCTTGAACTTAATATGCCTCTTATTTTAAGTCCCAATATCACAAAGACTTCCTTTACCAACCTCTTCATGTCGAAGAGTGATATCCACAAGCTGATTGAAAGGAACTTCAAGTTTCAAAGGTAAAATCTTTTCGGGGTTCTTACCCAAAGCACAGATAAACCTTTGATTCTTTACAAGATCCAAAAGTTGTTGAGCTGACATAAATACGCCATCCAGAGAAGGACTACTGGATTGACCAGCGTTAGGACTGCCAGAGCCAACCATTTCTTTTCTTTAAGAAAGAAAGAAAAGAAGAAAAGGTTATTCTTAGAATGAATATCAAACAATCATGATTGATAAAACAAGGAATCATAAAAGAAAATAGGATAGAACGGGTCCAACTGACTCGAATAAAATCCTAAGGCACGACTCCTAAGAAAGGCTTAGGACAATGATCCTTGCTAGATTATTCTACATTTTTCCGAAGTTTGGCTCCGATACCATGCTGTGACGCCCCACCTCTATACCCACACTAGCCAAGGACACTACGGGGTAATGCCGTCAACTAGCACGGAGAATAAGGCTGTTGAGGAGCGACCATCCATGTAATTGCTTTGTGCGAGTACCGATATGCCAGATAAAAATATAACTTTTCATCTCAAGAGGAAATCCGACATACCGATTCAAACTCAAAGCTACTACACGGTAGCTATGTATATATACTTCGGAAACAAATATAGAAATAAACATAGATGTGAGATAAAAATCTCACCTTTTACACAAAAACAATGAAGAGGGAGCTATAGAACAAGGCAAGGACAATCACTCTTCAATTCCAACTCAACAAGCTTGAATCTAAGCTTAAAAGAGAAACATTTCCTAAATTAGGTTTAGGGAATTTCTGAAATTGAAAGGATAATGAGTTGGAGAAGATGAAGAGGATGCTTACCAATGGCTTCTCTTTGAATTTGGAGCTAGAAGAAGGATTTGCAAATGAAAACTAGGGCTTAGGATTTTTAATTCTCTTTCTCTTCCTCCATTTTTGATGAAGCTTGAGTGTTAGGAAATGAAAGTGAAGTAATGAAGAGGAGAGGGGGTGGAGTAATGATATAACCAGATTTGGGCAAGTGGGCTGAACCCAAACCCAAACCCAAAGCCCTAAGTGAAAACATCCATTTTTTCCTCAACTCCAAACATATCGAAGCTTATACTTAAAAAAATCGCAAACACCATTTTGGACTCAATGGAAGTGGTCTCGAGTCCCAATTCGACTGTTTGCAAAAAGTAGCTTTTTGGACTTTAATCCGATTAACGATTCTATATTTGAATAAAATATTTAAATATACAATCGTAAAATATGCGGGTTGTTACGATATTTGGTGAATTTTCTAAGGTTGAAAAATGAGATATTTTGGTTTTAATTATTTAAAATGATTAAAATTTGTTTTTGGTCCCAAAATTTTTATATGTTAAAGGATATAATAAATTGAATTTATTATGATTTTGGAGATTTTCCATGATTTATGATTTTATATAAATTTATTGGGCTAGAAGAGTTTAATAATTATAATAAAATATTAGTATAAGTTAATGGTTTGCAAAATATTTTGGAAATGAAAAATCTGCTTTATTATAGTTTTTCAGAAAATATTTTGATAAAGAAGTTTGTTATCCAATAGTATTTTGACAAATACAAGGAGTTGGTGAAAAGTAATTACTTTGAATAGCAAAATTGTAGTTTTTAAGTTATTTACGACATTGCCATTTCGAAGTCATGGTCATCAAAGTCAAATATGATGCCACTGTTATACGTTGTCGACTTAGATGAATACATAGGATATCATTCTAGATGATATGGAACAAATTCAGGAAGGTTGGAGTCGACGTTGGCAGAGATACCATTGACATCATGAGCTTTGAAGAGAATGACATCGCTTGTTTCCCTCAAACACTGTAACTATGCCGCTTTTATCCTTGTCGACGTCGACAAAAGCAATGCCGCTTATTTTTATTAAGGACATCGACTTCATTGGTTTCAAAGTAGTTTATAGCAGTGATAATGATGCCGCATATTTTAAACATATCGACTTCAACTCTATAGGCAACTATGCAGCCATTAATGACTTTGGTAATATAATGCCATGTGTTATAACTTCGAATTTGATGGTTGTCGCTTTTAATCCTAGTAACCTGTTTTTGAAGAGGGCTATGATGTTGGTTATATTGACTTCGAGCCTAATGAAGCCACCTATTTTTTTAAGGCATTTGATGCCGAGATTTAACTATGTCGATATTAAGCTTTAAGAACTTAAACTATGAAAACTATGTTTTATATCCTATGATGTCGACACACTATGAAGTGTGATGTTCATATTAGTAGCCTACGGCTTTATATTTTATCAGTTAAAGACTTTAACTTACTTTTATATGGAAGAGGGACGAAGATCCTTAATGGCGATGAGGTCGCTGAGCTTTATCACTATACAAGGTTTATTGTTTTGGCTCCATGGCTTATGGTTTCGAAGTGAGATAATTTCCAAGTATTTTTGAGAATCACCAATATTATTTTACAAAAGCATATATCATGGCATAAAAGCTTTGGGATAATGTAAAGGGCTATTATTTTCTTTGTTTTAAATATATGATTTCAAGGGTTAAATCATTTATAAAGAAAGTGTTTTTGAGGAAATAGAAAAGGGTATTTAGCCTAAAATTTTATTAAAGAATTGTTGCTCTTATCACTTTTGGATAGATTGTGGTAGGATGAATTGACCCAGAGTTTAGAAAACCAGATGGGAACGGTGTAGAGTAGTGCCCTATACTTCAGTTGTTAGCCCCTAGTTGATATAAGTCCAAAATTCCAGTGTGTAGGGCTTTGTCAAGGGTAAGACAAAAAGTAGGTTCACACATAAAGGAATACATAAAGACAAGGTAGATTGTAGGTTGACCTGCAAAACATTTAGGTTCATAGTAAGCCTAGCAAAACTATAAGATTGATAGATAGTCAAGTAAACACTAGGATAAGTGTATTTGGACAGACCGTCCAGTTTTCTTCTAATGGTCAGTTACAAAATTTGTTATATCTGGTAGGCCTGAGTCAGCCATGTAGGTTAGTAGTTACCCTATGAAAGCTAAATATTGGGATGGATAGTCCACTGATTTGATGGATATTCATGATTACCCATGTAGCATGAATGTACATTATTGTTTATATTGTTTAGTATAACTAGCTTGGCTGCAGGACTTTGATTTGCAAAAGATATATTTTTACGGGGATATTAGTGAGGGGAAGAACCGTTCTGCTCTATGGCGTCGTCTTATTGATTATCTATAAACCGAGATGGCATATTATTATTCACACCGGGCTTTTTATCTGACTCGAAGTTTATATTTTCTCCTTAAACTCTCGGGTGCTCAAAATTTGATTTGAGTAAGTCAAAAATAAGGGCTTTGCAGATTAAGTAGGTTTCGACGAATAAAGCTTTCGAAGACGTGCAGAGGGCAAAGCTAGCTATGTAGGTGTCTATCTATATTTATTATCCGCCCTGTTAAAGTTATTTGGTTTGGAATGTATGTAAAGATGGATATTATAATTATCTGTTAGTAGTTACTCTGATCAACCAAAGGGGCATCTTCATATATCGCTCTTGGAGTATTTTTCAATAATTATATTTTTTTTGAACCTGGGCAGCGTTTGGGATTATGCGATGAATATGGAATATTATCTTTAAATGAAATGTGAAATTTTGCTTTGAAATTATGTTTAAAACATTTTCATATTTATATGCTTCTAATATTATGGATACCATTAATGTGACCGTATTTTATCACCGAAAATTAATGCTATAGATGAACGTAACATCTATAGCGCTTAGTTTTGGTCCTCAAGATGAGGGATGTTACATGTGACATGTGAATGTTAATATTTGAATTGTTTGATATTAATCGCTAACTCAATTTACACCTTTGATTCGAACAACCGTAATGATGAATACTCGGAAAAACCACAAAATTTAATTAATTTGCAATCAATGTAAATTAATTAAATTAATTAATATTTGTGAAATATTAATTATTAAATTTTTTTGATTTGTTTAATTGTCATTAGTATTTAATACAGTGTGCATATAGAGGTGATATACGTACATATCAATATACGACATCGATAAACATTTAAATTAATTAATTATTAAGTGCTTTTGGAAATTTTGGGGCTCAATCAGTCTCCATCCATGGCCGAACATGCATGTTAAAGTGAGGGATTTGATTTGATTTAATTAAGATTTAATGCAGATTTAAAGAGGGAGGATTTTAAGGAAGGAATTAGAAAGGTTTCAATTGTTTCTTTTTCATTCACTCTCATGACAGTTCATTTTTCTTGTTCTCCTTCTCTCCCACCCACCTCATCGTTGAAAATTAATGGTTTCCTAGCTATAGAATTTCCAAAACAAAAAAATCAAAAAATAAATAAAAGGCGGTGTTCGCCTTTAGATCCTTGCAAAATCCAAAGGTTGATTCAAACGAATTGGAGTTTTGTTCTTCATCCAAGGATTTAAATTTTAGCCTCAACTTTAGATAATTCTAATTTTATTTGATTATGTATTCACCATGTTAATAAAGTTTAGATACTATACATACTACATCTAATCTCATTATTTGTTCATTATGTTAACACATAGTTTAGATCTGTTACATGTTACACTTCAATTGATAGTATGTTCGTTATGTTAATATAATTAGATCCTGCACTTGCTACATCCCTTTTGATCATATGTTCATATTGTTTGTATAGTTTAGATTTAATCCTTTTACAACTAATTTATATGTGCCTAAATTGTCCAATCTAATTTATTCGTTGTTTTAGAAATTATTGTCTAAAATATCAAACGATTTTGGATTGAAGCTAATTTTAATTAAATAATGTATTTTGTAACTCATTATATACACAAACATAAATTAACTATATATGTTAATTATTTGAAATTACTTTGGAGATTGATTACATGTTTCACATATTTGTTGTTTTGAATATAATTCTTTTGGTTGTAGTTTAGTAGTTTACATTTGTTTTAAAATTGTTTTAATTTAAAAAATGCATATAAGTGAAATTTTGAGAAAAAAGTCATAAACCCTTTGAATCTCTCTAAAGTTAAAATTTCAATTTATTGCTTTAATGTTAAAACATATAATAGAGTTCAAAGTTTAGACACACACACACATGTGTATGTGTGTTATTTTGTTTTAAAACATAGTATGCAATTATTCATATATGTATACATATGTTGTTTCAACTCAAAGTTTATGAATCAATTTTTTTGTAAAATAACAAATTTAATTTTAAATCCTTTCTAAGTTAAAATTAGAAATAAAATTGTTAGTTTTAGATTTCAAAACATATTAGTCAAAATTAGGATGTGTTTAAGTGTTCAAAATTGTTTTGAAATGAAATTAAACACATCCTAATTTTCAAAAGGATATACATATCAGGTCAGTGCAGTCATATATAATTTTTTTATATATTTTATTGAATTAATATATATTATTTATTTACACACAGATATATATATATATATGTGTCATAATTAATTACAACATCATACTATGGTTAAAGTAATTATATAATTTTATATGTAAATTATTATAGTAATAATAATTTTTGGCAGTAAAAATATATTTTTTATAAATGTTTACTATTATTTAAATCAATATACTACATAAATAAATTCATTAATTCAAACATGTTATGAAAATTATTTTTAAATTTTATAAAATTATGCCAACGTTAGATAAGCTCTTGGTTGAAATATTGAAAAAAACATTTGTTTTTGTTTTTAAAAATTAATTGTTTAATTCAGTCGAAAATAAATAAATCATTTTGAAATTAATTTAAGTTGAAAAAGATGTGAAAAAAATTTCAAACCATAAAATATTGTTTAGGACTTATTGGAAATTTAAAATTGAAGTAAAGTTTCAAAATTAAATTTTAATAATTTTTGAATGAATATTTAATTACAATATATTTTAAAATTAAGAAAAATATATGATAGATTATTTTCTGAGCTGTGCGTAAAACTTAGTATTTCATATTTGTTAAAAAATAATGTTTTGTATTTTATTAATATATATACATATATATGTATGTATGTATATGTATAATTTGTTATGAATATATTTGCATGTGCATGTATTTAAATTAATATATATATATATATATTAAAAAAATTATATGTATATATATGTATTACTCGCTATTTTTTTTAAATGTTCTAATATTTATAAATAATTTATTTATATAAATCTATTACAATATGTATATATAATTTTAATATATTCATATGATTATGTATATACATATATATATATATACACATACATACGTATATATATATATACCTACATACTTATATAAAATTATTTAAATTAAACTTAATGCATATATATATGTGTGTTTATAATATTTATATACAATTAATAATACACACACACACACACACACATATATATATATACGTACATATATTTGGACAACATATAATTGCATATTGGATGAGCTAACTTGTACTTTGCAATGTAAATCCCAACGTCTATACATAGATATGTTACACCTTACATGGGTTGATATGTTACACATGCACATACACACACATATATATTTGTATCCGATACGCATGCACGTTTTTTTGTATATATATATCAAGACATAAATTAAATATAACTATATAATTTATAATTTTAAATTAAACAAAAGATTTTATTTAAATAATATTTAGAAATGTTCTAAAAAAATTAGACTTCGTAGGCCCAATAAAGGTCCAATAAGAGAATTGTTTTCTAAAAATTCACCCATAACTTCCATTATGGGCTGGCCTAGTTCCAACATATTCAAAATGATAATCAACTATGTTTAAGTAAGCAATTAATAAAGAGAGGAGAAGGTGGAGGAGTTATTTCCTTTTGAAATCTAAATCTAACTTTGAAATGAAATGGAACCTTTTTGAAATCAACCGTTTTTCGATTTAAATTAATTTTAAAATGATTTATTTATTTTTGGTCGAATTAAACAAATTTTTTTAATATTTCAGCTAGGAGCTTATCTAATGTTGACATAATTTTATATAATTTTAAAAATAATTTTCATAACATATTTAAATTAATATAATTTATTTATCTTGTAAATTGATTTAAATAATAAAAAAATGTTTATACAAAAATTACTTTTACTGCCAAAAATTATTATTACTATAATAATTTATATATAAAATTATATGACTGACTTTAACCATAATATGATGTTGTAATTAATTATAACCTATCAATATATGTAATTAAATAATATATATTAATTCAATAAAATACGAAATTATTTATTTTATATATAGCTGCAATGACCTGATATGTATATGATAAAAAACTGATTTTTTTTATATTATAAATAGATACAAGCATATAACCAAACTACTTTGTGACAACATTACTTGCATATCATAATCGTCACCTAACTAATAAAATAAAACACTATAATGAAAATTATTAACTATAATCTAATAAAATCATACCTTAGTCCTAAAGCCTTAAAGTACACCTTGAAAATATGATTTTTCCTCTTTGAAACCTTTTCCGATTCAACAGAGGTTAGTCCTTAAACTGTTGACCATCAACTATCGGATAATAATCAGTTTAATTTGGTTTGCACTTGAGAAAATTAGGGAGATGGAAGAGAGTAATTCGGCTAGCAATAGATCAGGTTGGAGGCTTCCAAAATTCCTCTAAAGGTTGAGGATAAAGATGCTTATATAGAGAAGAATTAAGGGATGTTTTAGGAAAGATCCTACATCATCTCTCACCAATTCTCTTCCATCTTAGCCCTCCATCTCAAAGTCTATATTGCACCATCTTATGACCACATTAACCCCTCATTATGGTCGAATTTTATAGCCCACTTCATGGGTGTTTGAATCCATGTAGAGCCAAAATAAAATATTATACAATTAAATCCAATTTAATTGCTTATCGATATTGTATATCGATTGATATATTTACAAGTATTATAAATATACCTAATAATATTTATTCATCAAATTTTACAATTAATATTTAAAAAATATTAATTATTTTGATTAGTTTATAACAATTATAAATTAACTAAATCATCTGGTCAAAGAAGAATTCATCATTTCAGTTGTGTGACTCGTCAGGTGTAAATTCGATCAGCGATTAATATCGAACTATTCGAATATTAACGTTCACACATCACTTAAAAGGTGGTGTGACATTTTGGCTAAATTCATCGCTTATTTGGTTTTGGTAAAATCCAATTTTACTTTGTTAAGCGTTACCCGGTTGTAACTTTTATTTACACCAATTCTCTTCGTCAAAACAATATCACTTTGGACTTATATAACTTGGTAATGGTCAAAATTCCAATATCATCCACATTCAACTCCATAGTCCAAACACAAGGTTCTTGGTTCAATAAAAACAATTATTATTAACCGAAATGTGTTGGCTAGAGACTTTGACTTTGGATTAACTTCAGTTGACCATGATACTAACCTCATATAACCGAACAGACAAATCCTCTCTTGAATAGTGCTTCACTTCCAATATTTGCACTCAACCCAACTATAGTCACTCGACGGACGTCGTGCCGATTTGACTATAACCAAAGTAGAGCTTTCATATTGAAGATCGATGGTATTGTCAAGTTGAGAGAACTATGTAAATCCGTCACATCGATATTTTCTATTTGACCTTAGTTGTATTAACCAATAGAAAACTATCGAGTGAGTCATTCCATAGTTATTCAATAACTATCGGTATGCAACCTCTAGGTGCCCCCAGTAATCATGACTAATAAACTGCCCAACATTTGGAGAGCGTTACGTACTATGATCTTAATGGATTAATCTAGATTCAGTCTCGATGCATCTTGACTAGGAACATTTAAAATGGTATATTTGTTTTCATTGTGATAAATTAATCATGGTTACAACACTTATGACTATTATCTCAAGACATACCATTTATGTGTTTTCTATTAAATATACTTTTAATTAAATTAATTAATTAATATAACATGTTATAGCAAGTATATAATAGAAAGAAAACACCTTTTATTTCGAACAAGGTTGATTACCAAGTTAGATATATGTAACAAATTACATAATTGCCCTTAGGGCTTATCCCTAACTATATCAATCTCCTACTTGAACTTAGGGTCAATTATGTAACCTTATTCCAACTTCTCCAGTCGATTTCCTTAAAACCAATCAGGTCAATCCCTTAGTGAACGGGTATGCTATTATGTTTTAATTATCCACTATATCAATCAGTTCTCCCTTATGCTGATAAACTATTTTATCATATGGAATAATTCAGAGTATGTGTCTCGACTTATAGTGAGCTCTAAGTTCTATTACGAACTATGTTGCGACATTGTTATCATATAACAATGTTATAGGATTCTCAACATTTAGAATCACTCTCATCTCAGTTATAAATTTATGCATTTATATTTATGTACATTGTTTTTATTGCGGTGCTATTCAAGGCAATATGCTTAGCTTTTTTAATTGAATTGGCTATAGTATTTCATTAGGAACATGTTCAACTTAAAATTCTTAACTTGAATTTATTATTGACAGATTATACTCAATACCACTTATGAAGTTTGAATCCAAACACTTCTCCATAAGGAGTTCATTATTTATGTAAACAATCCTCTAGTATTTCATAAATACATGAGAAACTACCATTTAGTGATACCAGTTTTGGATTTTAGATTTGTTTCATGTATCAAATACATAACCAAACCACAGTAGTGTAGACAACATAACATGTATGGTAATTTCTCTTGCCAATGCATAAGGAATTCATCTTACATGTTTTGTATTAAGCATATTAATAAGATGTCCTTGCATATCGTTTTGGGACATTCCTAATATCTTTTATAATTACTATAAAAGACATCATTTACAAATCCAACATCTTGTATTAAAACAACTAAAAACTGATTTAACATGAATGCATCGTTAACAATCAGTAGTGTGTTGGTTACTTATGGTTTAGAAACATCTATGTACCTTTTAACTTTATTTATTTTGAGCACATGCCTCCTCTGCAGTTTGATTGATAATCAAACTATTTGATATTTCTATCAAAACATTTGTTCAATTTTGATGCTTATCGAACGACACTTTTGTGTTTGTTCTTGGATCATATCCAAAAACTCACAAACTCAATATCGCTCCCATTGACTTTAAGACACTTGGTTATTATGCGCATACAGACCAGTCTAAATATATATTCATAACTTTCTATTTCAACACATATATACCATAACACAAAGTCATACTAGGCAATAATTTTGTGAGTAAAATGCGAATCAACTTGAGCATATCGAATGATGAATCTGTTACGTTAATTTCAATAATTGAAATTCACGATATTATTCTTATTAATGTGTCTCACTATATCCCAACTGCAGATGTATTTCTCTTAAAGACACATTTGCGGCTACTGGATCATATCCCTTCGAATACAACTATCAAAATAAAAATTTGATGATGTACTTAGAATCTATTTCAGATTAGTGCGTCATACCATATGATGGAGTCAATACTCTTAATGGTTTAATTAAACAACTAAGGATAATTTATGCTTGACATTTACAAGAAACTCACAATTTCTCTTTAATATACAAGAACATTTATTAGACATCCTAACTTGTTGTGTTCATTTAGGTTTGGTTAATTTCATTTCATCCCTTGCAATCAGTTTTATCCTTGGATCATATCGAAATCCATTTTATACCAATATTTTTTTTAAAATTCAATCACTATGAAGTTGGTATTTCTAGAAACAATAGTTGTTTCTAAGTGAAGTGGAATGGGAATTCATAAACATTTTATGAATTGCCTTATATTAAACTGATTTTGCATTAGTTCACAACATATTTATGTTCACAATATAAATTAGTCATTTAATGACTATCGTTCCCAAAATTCTCTTGGGACGATTCATACAAGATCTATTACGTAAAATTATTACGTGCAATCTTTCGACTCGTACAACCTACCAACTCCTCCGCCTAGGATATGCAGAGGTTTCTTATAAACCCTTTTCTCGTATGGTTTTGTAAACTATTCTTTGGGTGATACTTATTTTAGCCTTATCTACTACTCTCAAGTACACACCTTATAGAAAGAGTTTAACTCAACTTCATTCATCTTTACTCATGCTTTGTCCGACAAAGTTCGATCACTCCTTATCAATACATCATTATGTATTATAGGGAGGAGTGACCATTGAGACCGAATCTTTATTCATATCAGATACATATGGAACTCTTTCCTTTATACTCACCCATTCGATCAAATTGAATCAATTCCGTCACATGTTATGTTACTTACTTCCGTTTTATACTCTATGAGCTTATCATAGACTTATACGTACGTATCAAATGCACATGTCCATGTCTGTGATGAATCATCGGTGAATATGATGAAGTACGTGGAACCATTTTTGTATTAGACTTACAATTGCATACATCTATATTTATCAATTCGAAGAGTTCATCAACTTCTATGATGCTCCTTTTAAATGGGTGCATTACCCTTAATTGTTTGAGATATAATTAACAAGTATCATATGATTCATAATCATATAATAAAAATTATTCCTCAAAACTACGACTTAGTCTATAATTCCAAAATAGTTATAGATAATTTTAGATACTTCTATATTTTCCAATGCATCACTTTTGTTATGAAAACAAATACCACATTATAGTCTTATATCTTAACGAATTTTCATAATATTCATATTGATATATAACTATGTCTATTTTTAAGTCGACACCGAAAATAGTCATTATTTCATAAATAATGTTTGGTATGTTTTATGAAAATAATTTTCGCAATTTGATGCAATAAATAAGTGCTATATGTCATGGCCCCACTATTTCCACCATTACTCTAAAAGCATACTAAATTCAGAAGCCATCATTCACTTAATATAAATTATTTATTTCATAAACTACAACTACTTTACAACGGAGAGTTCTTTGATCAAATATCTTAAACTTAAAGAAATAAATCTCATAAAAATAATTTTCTATATGAAAATATATTTTAGAATAGAAATCATATTTCTTATTCCAATATTAAGTATCAATTATTATTTTACAATTCTCATTTCTGATGTTTCTTTATGAAGCAAAAGTGACCATTCACTCGCTTCATCCCAACTGTACCTTAAATCACATCTCCTCTTTTATATTTGTTATTCTTTCTAAATGGTCAAACCATTCAAAAAACTATCCTTACTACAACATCATAATGAACTCTTTACAAAAGTGCACTCGAACATCCTTAACATTTAAGGACATCAAATATGTTGCAGTCTGCGTAAACCGATCAAACAAACATATCAACGATCAAGTCCTTAGATCAATATTGTAGTTTTGGTTTTGATTTATATTTAACATAATGTGATCCTTATAGTAATCAATCAAATTGAATACCCAATCTCACATTTTGGTTTATTTGGTTTTTGGATGAACTAATTTCATCAAAATATTGTACATTACAAACTGTGACCTTTCACCATATAACATTTATATGTGATTGTATATGGATCAAATATCCATAGTATTGTATTGCTTTTGAGTTCGTAACTCATAGAATGCTATACATGCTCTCGACCAAATAAACATGCAAGCGACCAAATTACGAACGTATTAAGTAGTTGTAAAATTGGCACTTACATGGGTATATAAAACATTAACATGCAAGAAGTATTTAATAGTAAGCATATATTATATTTCCTTTTGTCAATCTTCAATTCAGTTCATTTGTATATCTTAATTGATAAACGTTTTATCAATCGTATTAAATGCACTTATTTATTAATATAAATTATTATAACATATGTTCATACAATATTAAAAAGGTTAAATGTTATCATTTCATTTTTTAATAAGGCTTCCACTAGTCTTTTATGTTTTTCCAAACCCTAAGACGAAATATAGACTTTTTCGACTTTAGTAGTGGGTGTTAGGACTCGCTTGTCTTGGGATTCCGACCTTGAGTTTGCTCAACAAATCATATCTCTACAAATGATGGATAAATCCTTATCGGTGTGTCATATACAACTCCTAACTATGGTTCCATGTCATATCCTCATTTCGACCTTGAGTTTGCTCAATAAATCAAAAAAGATTATTCACTCGTAACTACCACATCGCGACGGCCTAAGTATAGTATATGTACCTTGAGTTTGCTCAACCAATACATATAATCATCTTACCTCGTCTATTCAATATATTAATAATACTACATATAACATCCCTAGCTTGAGTTTTCTCAACAACTAAGGAGTATGAAAGTAATATATATATATATATATATATATATATGGTAGAGGACAACATTATATTGAAGATTCATAATCTTCAATATATATTATATCGAGTTATATCGACTTGCGGAATAATGTAATTCTTATGAATTTTTCTTGTGATTCAAGTGTCGGACAAATCAAAAATCATGGTACACATACATTTACGTATGCATTTATTCCTTAAGTCTAGTTAGGATTTCTTTACCGTTATAACTTTTATATTTAGTATATTACTTTTATATTTCATATTACTTATATAAGCCTTATGTATAATATTATATTAATTAAATCTTATTTAATTAATTAACATTTTAATTAATTTTATATTAATATAACATTTATATCTAATGTTACACCCGCATTTCCTACACCCCGTTAAAGGTGAAATGATGCAAGCACCAAACCGGAAAGGGCTGCTCTCATAATAAAAGTTTGACTACAATAAGAGGAAGTAAAGAATAAGGAGAAGTCCAAAGAGCACTACACTCAAAAATCTTAAGACAACGACAAAGTTTTTAAGACCCCTTCAATTCCAGTGTTACTTTATGATACTGAGCCTGAAAAGCAGAAGTGGTCACAGATTGTAGACAACAATCTGTAACCATTATACACAGAACTACAGCATAACCCAGAAGTGACAACAAGATGGAGATACTATGTTACTACACTAAACACTACACCAGAAAAGCCATTTCGCCACGGCTTTGGGCCGTGGCTAAACGATTTTGCAATGACTTTAAACTGTGGCAAAATAGGCGGCCCAGAGCGGTGGCTAAATGAAATTTGCCCCGACCCAGAGCCGTGGCATATTTTCATTTAGCCACGGCTCAAAGCCATGGCTAATTTACATATAGCCACGGCTTTGAGCCGTAGCTAAATGAAAATTTGTCACGGCTCAAAGCAGTGGCTAAATGAAGAATATATAACGTAGAAACAAAACGGGTAATAATTGACATCAGTTCATAATACAACTACATGTGCTTGATTACAAACTTACAACTTTTAATTGATAATACAACTTCAATAAGAAAGAAGTACAGTAACATACAACAAGTAAACAAATTACAGAAAGAAATAGAGTAGCATATATATACAATTTAAATTGATTTTACAAATCAGTTCGCGATAAAACAAGTAAACAACATCTACTATACATTGCAAACACTAAACAACGGTACTTGGTAATTGGCATAACAAAGTGACACAAGCAGCGGAAGAACACAACTGGACTGAAGTTGACAGCAATTTCAAGAATTAATAGCTGATATCATTTCCAGTGCTAGTTTTGCATTTTATATTGATGATATACATGCATTGACTATAATATTACAGTATTTGAAAATGTATGCTGGAAAAAAAATTAAATTCAATGCACTTTAAATTACATGAGATAGGAATGAGAAAAATTACTCATCATCTAGTCCTGGTATGTACTCTAGACTGACATCAAAGATGATAGGGCTGAAGGCAGCTACCCTTGGCCTTCCTGGCGCTGAAGTTAAACCCTTCAGAACCGAGAGCCTTTTTGTTTCATGGAAAAAAAATGCAGAGAATCAGTTATGTTAAACCAAAATTATAACATGGGTATTTCAAGCAACGTAGTTTGAATCATGTGTAGTTATTTCACCTATAACTTTTAATTCATTATGCCGCGTGCAACTTGGTCTAAGTGAAATATAATTTGGTAACTTACAGGTCCTGGAACATATATCCACCGCTTCCCTGCAACTCCATAAATTTTCATGTGCTAACTAGTCCGAACCTCCAAAAACCTCGATATCAGCTGTGCAGGCGTCTTTTCAGGTAACAGAAGCCAGGACCTCGATATCATCGACACAGTAATGCTGAATTCCATGTGCTGCAGTGGTGTTGATGAATACATCATCTCTGCAGCTTGCAAAATTTGAGTTTTTGGTAAGCAAGGATTCTGTTCTTCTACGGTTTCTTTTGCGTTGTTCTCATCATGTACAAGTTGTTTTGGACTTTCAGTATGCGCTTCTTTTAAGCAAAGAATTGATTTTGCAGCATCATCTCCTTGATCCTGTTACGGATCTTGCCCTGTATGCTTTCAGCCTTTGTATCATTCTTCGTGTTACCAGCTGTTTTCAAAAAACCTGTCACGATGAAAGACAGTTAGTGCTTCATAAACATTTCCTAAAAAACACTACAAGTACTACACTATACATACGAGGTAGAGCTAATTTTTCTTCTGAACGATTTGCAAGGTTTTCTACAAGAATAAAAAGTGGTATGAGTTTTATAATAGAAATGTGATAAAGAAATGCAAATAAGTAAACTACTAAGCACTGACCCTGATCATAAACTGTTTGTATTGGGATTTCCTTTGCATTTAATCTTCTTACGGCGCCCTCATGGTCAACATAGATTGTGTCCTCATCACAAAAACCAACTTTCAAGCTTTCACTTCCATTCAAAATTACATCTACTTTTTCCTTTTCATGCTCATTGCTCCAAATTTCTTTCTTTTTCATGGAACATTTTTGTTTTGCACTCTGAGTTACAACATGCTCTGTTTGCACCGTTTTATCGTGCTTGGATATTTTACCTTTGTTTGTACAAATATTTTTAGACTCCGCAATTGTTCTTTACATTACAGTTTCTCATACTTTTGCTTTCTCAGATTTAGTGGTCAGTTTTTAAGCTTTTTTGGTGGTGTTCTCAGGCAATCTTCTTCCGACATGCCATTGTAAGAAAATGTGTCATTATCTGAGTCATCGCTGTCGGATATCATCAATCATTGCAATATCATCATTAAAGTTAGTTAATGAGCTTAGTTACTTTGTCTGAGTCTTTGTCCGAGTCAGGCAACCTTGCTGAGTTTACGGTTTTCATTCATTAAAGTTTTATGAGCTTTTCCTGAACATGCAACATCATCAATCCTTTCATTAATTATTATAAAACTTAATTAACTTAGGTACTTATTTTAAACTTAGTTAATTTATTATTATTATTATTATTATTATAACATTATTTTATTACTACTACTATTATTATATTATATTATTATTCTTTTTTTAAATTTAGTTAATTTTTATAAACTTAATTAATTTTTATAAACTTAATTAATTTTTATAAACTTAATTAATTTTTATAAACTTAATTAATTTTTATAAAACTTAGTTAACTCGGTTAATTTTTATATCCTTTAATTAATTTTTATAAAACTCACTTAATTAACCTAGTTGAATAGTTATAAGACTTAGTTTATAAATTAGTTAAATAATTTTAGTTAATTTTTATATAAATTAGTTAAATTTTATAAGAATTAGTTAATTTTTATAAAATTTTAGTTAATGTAGTTAAATTTGTATAAAACTTGATAACATAGTTAACTTTTATAAAAATTAGTCAACTTTTAAAAAAATAGTTAGCTTATTTAATCATTATAAAACTTAATTAACTTAGTTACTTATTTTAAACTTAGTTTATTTATTATTATTATAATATTATTTTATTAATACTACTATTATTGTTATATATTATATGATTATTCTTCTTTTAAATTTAGTTAGTTTTTGTAAACTTAATTAATTTTTATAAAACTTAGTTAACTTAGTTGATTTTTATAAAAAATAGATAATTTATATAAAACTTAGTCAATTTTTATAACAATTTAACAAAGATTTCAAAATAGAGAACATGATTTTTATAAAACTAAATTAATTTTCATAAACTTTAGTTAATTTAATTAAAAATTTTAAATTTTGTTGATTTTTATAAAACTCAATTAACTTAGTTAATTTTTATATAACTTAGTTAATTTTTATATCCTTAAATTAATTTTTATAAAACTCACTTAATTAACTTAGTTGAATATTTATAAGACTTAGTTTATAAATTAATTAAATAATTTTAGTTAATTTTTATATAACTTAGTTAAATATTATAAGAATTAGTTAATTTTTATAAACTTTTAGTTAATCTAGTTAAACTTGTATAAAACTTGATAATGTAGTTAACTTTTATAAAAATTAGTTAATTTTTATAAATTAAGCAAAAAAATGATTTTAATTATTTTTTATATAACTTAGTTATATTAGTTAAATTTTATACTTAGTTAATTTTCATAAATTTATTTAATATTTAAATATAATTTGGTAACTTACAGTAAATAAAATAAAAAAGACATAAGGAAATGGAAGGAAAAAAAAGGTTGATGGTTATATATTTCAGGTTTACCTGGCCAGAACCAACTCTAAAGATATAGGGATGCCCTTTCTCCAAGGAACTGTAATCCCATATACATGAAAGATTAACACAAATGCGAATAAATGTCATATAAATATGTATCATTCTGCTCTTTACACATTACCATCTACATTGTCTAGTTGGATTTCAACCATGCTGAAAAGGAAGTTTACTTGTCAAATATTTGACCTGATGGTACCATGGCAACATAATTTGCTGCAACCTACAACATGTAAAGGATATTCTTATCATTTACACAAACATGGACATAATATATTGTATTAAAATGAATTAGGATGAAATACCTAAAAACCTACAGGTGGACCTGGACCTTCTCCAACCTTTATATCTTTATATTGCAAACCTGATTCTGTAGTTACCATTGGAACCTAACAGTAAAAAAGAAAAGCAAACCATCTTACATTGGTCCATTAATATTAACACTTGGAACTTACGCAATCCTACATTTGAATCAGCTTTATCTAAAAAGAAATAATACATTAAATAGTTTAATTAAATGTAAAAAATCATTTAACAAAGTTTAAGAAACTTGAAACGATATATAATTAACAAAGTTTCTTAAACTTGAAACGAGATACAACTTCCAGTTCCATCTACTTCTCTTTCAATGGTCTATTTTGATCAACAGTTTATCCAAGAAATCAACATCTCTATAGACTATATAATATCTATTTTGAAAGGCTCAATTTATTAGGTAAATCATCTACTTTAGTAACTATCAAAATAAAGCAACAACAAACAATATTATTAACCACATACTTGAGTAAAATGCACATTAAGGTCTGAATAGTGAATATCACACGAGGATATCGAAAATCAGTAAGGATATGTAATCTCACCATACATTTTCTAGCTCTTTCTTGCACGCATCATTACACAATTTCGGTTTCTTTTCTACAGGAAAACCAACTGAATGTGCATTTTTAGTTAGTACAAGTATCGACATTGTTGCAAAGCCTAATCCCATTGCACTTCTTCTATTGATTACAGTGTTCATCTCTTTGCAGTTTCTATTCTCAATTAAAGTGGCTATAGGCTCTTTTACTGATTTAAATTTAGTTAAAATAATGTAGTAAATCAGTAAAATAAGCAGCGCTACTACTACATTTAACTGCTATGTTGTTCTAGGCCCTTTGGTCTCTATGCAATCTTCTTTTTTGCTCAATGATCTCTCTTTTCAAGTTTAGGAGAGTGCTCAGTCAATGAATCTGAACGAGATTCGTTTGTTATTCCTTAGAGATTGTCTTTTATGATAGATTCTGGTTTTCTTCCCATCAAGTGGGAAAACCTTGAGATGAAAATTGCGTTCATAAGCGACACGACTTTCTTTGTAGTTTAATACATATGATACGTAAATGCATAAAAATGTATGTGAAAAAAATATACTGAATCACAATTAAAACCTTATTTCAAACATGGTATTAATTATTTATAATTTGACAAAAAATATGAGTAAACTAAATTTATCATTTGAATTGCTTGTAGAATTTCCGTTGAAAGTCAAAAATGCATTTTTAAGACACAACATTTGTTTAATATTTAGATATGTTTTAATTCATTTTTAATAAGTGAATACAAAAACTAAGATATTTTTTGGTATAAATTTAACGAAATTAAAATCAAACTAAACCATAATGAACTAAAATAATCATAACCAAGCTAGCCAATGACCACATTATTTTTTGGTAATTTTTTTTGATATCTTCTCCAAAATAACTTGAAAATAATGTAGTCGAGTAATGATAAAACTAATCATGTTCTCGATACACAATGTTGATATCCCAACATAACTAACAACAAACATAAATCCAATCACCCAACCAATCTCAAGTTCACTACACCAGAAAAGCTGGATATTGAGTAAACTGTTTGCAGGCTAACAAACATGTGAACAATTTTATTTTATAATATTGAGTATGCATAATCATATTTAGGGCTGTGCAGTTGTAAACAACTTGTAAAAAATCATGTTATAATGCAATATGTAGGTCTGTAAAATGTTAGTAAACATCTTGTAAAAAATCAATTTACAGTGAAATATTGGTTGTTTGGCTCTATACACATATCTGTCGGTATAAATGTGCAGTATGATTATGAAGCATAAATTTGGAAGAGTAAAATGGAAATCACAATTTAGAAATATTTATATTTGATACAAACATTCAATCTGCAGTACCATAATGGAAGACACATTTAGTAAAAGAAAGAAAGAAATATAAACATAAATCTAAACCTCTAGGTTTTGGAATCATTGTAAGGAAGAGTATCAGTATTGAGAAAAATGAGCCATTTATATTGTTAATATAACAAACATTTGATTGGCATCTGATTTACTTGCAGATTTTCCTTGTTAATATAAAATGTTAAAAGGTTATCATGCCTCTAAACTAACTACAATTGCATTTAGTAAAAATGATGAAAACTTAAATTTGATCTTAACATAGATGGTCAGTAAATATAATTTATAAATCGAGACAAACCTAATGTCATATAGTGAAATCCAGATGCGAACATGAGGAAGTTCTCATCATCAATTGTAGCAAAAGTTGTCAGACATATAAATTCCCAAACCAAATTGAAGAATTTAACAATCCAATTCACAATCTACATCCGAATAGAAAAATACTTTCACGAGAGAGATGAAACACAGAGTTGAAGAGGGTGCAAATTAAGTGTGATTAAAGACAAATAAGTTGTAAATCTCAAAGTTTGGCGAATACCTATCGTTGCTCTGCACCATTTAGCAAGCTGGATATTGATTGCGACAACCGAGAATGCCGATTAGAGCGAACCTGGATTCACATGATTTGAGTGAGAGCGATTTACTTTCAAAATTTAATGACACGATAGGAGCAATGGAATTGAGATTCAAGGAGTGGAGGAAATCAATGAGTTATGGCGCGGGATCGAAATTGTTAAGGCGGGGATCGAAATTGTTAAGGCGGTCGGGGATGGAAAATAATGAGTTAGGGAACGAGATTCTCTACGTTGTTTTTTGAGAACGGGGCGTTGTATTTTGAGAAAGGTTACTGTAAGGTGGAGGGTTAATTTTAAGGTGGAGGGTTAAAAAATTAGGATAATTTTGCAACGGTCTGAAGCCATTGCAAAATTACCACGACCCGTAACCTTGGCAATTTATTTTAGCACGGCACAAAACCATGGTAAAATTGCCACGGCTCAAGACCGTGGAAATTTTTTTACGTTGGGGTGTGGAAAAATGGACAGTATGGTGTAGTGAAAAGCTGCACTAATAACGCCAAAGTTCAACATATCCCCCTTGAAAAGCTATATGCAAATGGGAATGTGCTGCACTCAAAAATCAATGTACAATAATAATAGGTCTGCGTTAATAATCTTATATCAAAGGGACATAAGGATGCGCTGCCCTTTATGTTTGATACTAAAAGACGGAACATCACTGCAGTTTAATAGCAAAGCCAGGACAATAAAGAAATGCCCTATCATCAGAACAGGCCAATAAAGAAGTGTGTTGCCATTAGAATAGGCTAATAAAGAAACACGCCCCATAAGGACGTAACAAACACATGAGTGCAAAGAGAGGGATTACAGAAGAGGACCACGCTACAATCAAAAGGCCAAATAAGCCATAACAATATTCCAAAAAGCTTACGCATTGCAAACACTTTCAAGTGCAGATCTGTATTGCACTCACTAAGGTCTCCCTAAGCAGTACCTTGCAAAATCAAAAGCATTCCAAGGGCTGTGCATAGGGCTACCCAAACAGCGCTCCAACACAGGTCCACACTCAAGCAGACAGCAAAGACGTAGGCTTCCATAATCAATAACCTGCACATTCCAACTCCAAGAGCAGTTCAACATAGAATTCCAAAAGGAGACTACCCCTGCAAATGGCGACTCAACTTCTCTTACCAAGTAATGCAGCTTGACCTCGAATATCTCCTTCTCCAGGGTAGTATCATGCAAATATGATGCACTAAACAGCATAATTCAGCTTCGTGAGTATCAATAATGCACAAGGTAGAAAAAAGGCACAACCCTCAATACCCATATGGAAAAAATGATAAAGACGGCGCAGTTCAACCCAAAGAAAAAAGAGAAACAACTAGCACACTCTCATTCATGCAAGGAGACAGTGCATGGGCCATTCACCCCTCAAGGGCAGAATGGCAGAGCTCATCCAAATTTAGACTCTCCTACCTCAATTTCAAATTCCTTGCTAAAGCTCAGAATTCAGGTGCTCAAATCATGGTTTTCCACTAAAGACACGTCAGCAATCCATACATATCAAATTAACGATACAAATGGATGACACATGGCATGATCCAAAGGTGGAAACCAAGGCAGCGGAAGATGGATTGTGGTGATCCATGTGCATCTTTATATTATAAATAGAAAAAGCGTTGTAGCAAGAAGGAGATCTTTTTTTTCAATTCTAGATTTTTTTAAGATTAAATAACAAAAAGTTTTGTACTCTCTACCATTGATGCTTATATAAGGAATATAAAGGAAGAAAGTGATATTCCCCCCATGGATGTAGGATTCTTTAACATGTGAACCGCATAAAATTCTCTGTGTCTTTTTTAGCATTTTTATTCACATAGATTTCAGTGTTAGATTCTTTGTTACCATTTTTACATGAATTAGATATCAATCGGATTTGACATTTTAACAAATAGTTAAAGTGCAACTACTTGATTGTGTAAGCTCCTAGCAATATAATTACTACCTAAAGGCAAATTTAATATTATTTAAGTTTTTTGATTCTAACTCATGGTAGTATGTCATAATTACTTTCGTGATCTTCTAAGGTGTTGTGAGACCGAAATATTTCATCAACATTTTTAGCGCTAAAAAGAGGGCATGAACCTCCGATTAACCTTTCCAGCAAATCTTACCCCTATTTCCCTTTACCATGAATCCCATAGATTTCTCCACTTCCCCTGCACAAGAACAATTACACTTAGCTTTAAAAATCTCAATAAAGCCACTTAATGTCGAAACCTCAATTTGAAGCGAGTACAATATACTGCCCTTAGACTGGCATCCCCTCTACATTCCATATCTAACCGCCATCACTTACCAACTATGCTAACTATATAGTGGGCAAGTGAAAATGGCACTCACAAAAATGGGAATGGTGATGCTAGCCAGAAAACCGATGTCAAACATAAAAGCAAAATCTAAGCTAATTCCTAGATCAAAATCAAAGCTACCCAATATTAACCCACTCCTACTGAAGAAATAGATACAGTCTGCCCACAACGATGACGACGCCACCTCTGAGGGTAATTCATTCAAGATTAACTCGAGGGAAAATGAAATCCATCAATTAAAGGTTTGTGTAGAGAAGCTAGTAAAGATTTGCTAACAAAGCACCAGAGAAAAAGTAGAGGAAGGGGGTTCTTCTCCGTTCAGTGAGACCATCATAAAGGAAGATTTCCTTAACAAATTTAAAGCCTCTTCGGTTGATAAATTTGATCGAACCACCAACTCCGATGACCACATCTTCACTTTTGTATATTACATGGATATTCTGAAGGTAGGAAGAATGGCCCGATGCAACCTTTTTCTTGTTTACTTAGCCGGTGCAGCCTGTTCAAGAGCTACAGACCAGGGGAGGTCCAATATTGAAGACAACTATAAGCCATTTTTCTAAGGCAATTCAATTCGGGGATAGAAGCTTCTCGAGATGTAAATACCATGTCACGTGTAAAGCAGGGTAAAAATGAAATCCTATGCAACTTCATCAAACGCTTCAAAGCTGAAGCACTTTGGATCGAAGTGACTAGTGAAGAAGCATTGCTAATGGTGGCGCATGCCGGGATCAGAAGAGGAACTGCTATATGGGATAAAAATAGTAGAAAGTCATGCTACAACATGAAGGCTTTCCATGGAAAAGCAGCTGGCTATATTAGAATGGAAATAGTCGGATCTGCAATGCAACCTCAGAGAACTTCTACCTCCAGCTATGACAAGAAAAGGGGGTAGAAGGGTACCATCCACCTGCGAAACAACAAAAGGAATCGAACCTCACCACAAAAACTCCCCTATCACACTCTTGGGCAGATATATGAGATGACCAGGCTGAGCCGGCATACAAAGTAATAAGCAAGGGGAAAAAAGCTAAACTAAATCGGGGTAGAGAATACTGCAGCTTCCATAGAGCCAACGACCACCATACTGGCAACTATAGACATTTGAAGAATAAGACAGAATGAATAATCCAAAAAGGGTACTTGGGCAGCTTTCAGAAGACTAGCAATGAGAACGAGGCTACAGACCTGACTCCTGACCCGAATGAAAACTAGGCAGGAAATCCTTTAAACCTCATAACCTCAATTTATGGTGGACCACATCATGCTAGAACGATCAAGAAAACACAAGAAACGTATGTGCAAGAGGCCAAAACACAACAGAAGACAGTCTTCCATATTAAGTAAAAACTAGCGTAGGAAATAGTCTTTACATAAGCTGATACAATAGGAGTTGTTTTTCCATATAGGACCCACTCATAGTCACGGTGCAAATTTCAAATTGCACCATGAAAAATGTTTTTGCAAATTTTGGAAGTTCAGTTAATGTAATCTTCAAGTCAGCATAAACAAGATGAAGCTTCTATCTGAAATTCTAAAACCTAGGACCGAGCCAATTCATGGCTTCAACAACACAACTACCATCCCTATTGGATCAGCGCGCCTGCTCGTCATAGCCAGAACACACCTCTGCACAAATCCTTCTATTCAAGTTTCTTGATTATTGACCAGCCGTCACCATATAATTCCATTTTAGGGAGACCCACGCTGATAGGTTTGGGGCAAGTTATCTCTTAGAAAGACCTACTTATGAAATTTTACACTTCTACGGGAACAGGATCAGTGAGAGGGGAGCAATTTTTGGCTAGGGAGCTATACAATGTAAACATTAACTCTAGCAATAAAATTATTTTGAACTACTATGTTGTCCCTTTTGACATTTGCGATAAAAGTAATAAACAAGAAATCAGACCAACTACAAAAATCGTGTCGGTACCAAGTGCCAATACTGATGCTGAAGTATGTCATCCTGCCAGCATGAAAAAAGAGAGAAAAGGATATATATATATGCACATGATTGGAACTGGTGAATATAATGCGATCTACACGCTATACTTCTCTGAATAGGCTCAGAAGCAAGCACTATAGTCAATTCTCAGCCCAAGGAGGAAACAAAAATGAGATAGACTCAAGATTAGGAGCGACAAAGAAAGAATTATAGCTAGTAGATGACCTCCAAGGTGTACAGGTAGATCCAAAAGACCCCACAAAGGTTTTCAAGATAAGGAAGAATCTCAGTGCAAACACCTGAGTTGAGCTAATAGTCTTCCTAAAGAGTTTAGCGGATGTATTTGTATGGACCCATTCAGACATGGCGGGTATAGACCCAGCCATCATTTGTTATGCACTCAACATTGATCTTGATGCCCATTTAGTCAGACAAAAGCACAAAACCTTAGATCAAGAAAGGTATAGTGCTCTAAATGAAGAAGTAAAAAAGTTGAAAGAAAATGGGTTCATCAGGGAGGTATATTACCCAAAATGGATCGCTAACCCAGTACTTATGAAGAGACCTAATGGAAAATAAAGGACCTTCATAGATTATACCAACCTCAATAAGGCTTACTCGAAGGACAGCTTTCCCTTACCCAGAATTGATCAGTTGGTGGATGTAACCAGCGGACAAGAATTGCTCTCATTCATGGACGCACATTCTACAATCAAATAGAAATGTTCAAGCCATATCAAGAGCATACTAGTTTCGTGATGGACAAAGGCTTGTATTGTTATATGGTCATATGATTTGGGTTCAAAAAAATTGGGGAAACCTACCAAAGGCTGGTCAATATGATGTTCTCAGATCAGATTGGAAAGAATGTTGAGGTATACGTAGATGGCATGTTGGTTAAGTCAAAGGCAACATCAAGTCATGTGCAACACCTAGGAGAAATACCTAAAGTTTTAAGGCAATATAATATGAAGCTAAATCCATTGAAATGCACTTTTGCTATTCTCTCACATAAATTCCTGGGGTACATAGGAAGAACACATGGCATTGAAGCAAACCTAAGAAGATCGAAGCCGTAAGAAAGATGGGAATCCCAACAAAGCAGAAGGATCTCATGAGTTTAAATAGCATGGTAACAGCTGTTAGTGAAGTTTTTTGCCTTCACCACACTCAACTAGATCGTGAAGCAATCTTAAGCATCGATTACTTTCACGATTTTGAATCAGCAGATTTAAATTGCATTAAATCTGCCCTTAATAGGTGACTATGTTGCTGGGTGCTTATATAGCCTTGTAGTCACACTCCAACTATTTATTAACATGGCAAAAAAAATTTTGTAAGAGAATTGTTGTTCACGATCAAGTATCACACAAACAAATGAGAAGAAATGAAAGTAAAAGACACATAAATCTTTACATGGTTCAGATTGTTGTTAATTCTACATCTATGGGATAATTAACTATATCTTTTTTGTTTTGGTACAAATGATTACAATTGCCCAGAAGCATACAGCATTCCTATTTATATTTTTCCTTTCCTTTTGGGTAGAAGAAGACGATCCCCCCGTCATCCTTTAGTGCCTTCTTTTATAGTGTGATGAAATGCACCATTAATTGCCTTATTTTCCCTTTATCCTTTGCTTCAATTTCCACAGTCAGATCTCGCCATTTGTCATTCATCTACAGTGTTTGTTGTGCTTAGACTGATGATGTGTCCTAGGAGGAAAACCATGGTATTAGAAGGAATCTTGGAAATTTGACGCAGGAGCCTGAAAAGTTAGGCGGGAAGTCCTAGCCTATATAGACCGACCTCTTCTCTCTTTGAATGGCAAGTGTCTTAAGAGGAGTGGTGGGGAACCACCTTGAGGCTTTGGGATATTATTGGTGTATGTGAAGAGATGTAGTGTTGAATGTTGCTTGGTGCTTGGGTCGTGCTGGCTTGCTAACATCTCTAAGAGTTGACCTAACATATGCTTGGAATGTATTTAAGGCTAGCTGTGCTTTGAGCTAGTTGCAGTTTGAGTTGCCCTCCTCACAAATATGTTTGGGTTGCTAATGAGAGAGAGGGAGAGCTTCATATCTTTGTCGTTTACCTGTAAGTGTGGTCCTGCATTAAAGCATATCCCGAATGGCCCTGTATGCAGCCCTTTTGAGTGCTTTTGACCCTTTATGGTACTGCCTAGGCCGCCCTCTGTCTGTGCTGGTGTAGACCTATTCTTGTAGGTATCGACAAAGTGTGAGCTTTGGAGATGCGGTCAACTTAGCATGGCGAGTACTGCTTCCTGTGCCTTAGTGCAATATTCCTGTTCTACTTTTGATTTTGTGTTTCGTCATTGTGACCTGCCCTTGTTTCCCAATGCGTACAGTATTTATCTCTTACCACAGTTCCATTTGTTGCAGGGTTCAGGTTGGGTGAGGTGTTGTGACTTCAAATTGGCTCCCTATGCAGTACGAGTTTGATTAATTCACTCCCTTTTTCCTCTCCATCTAACTTTCTCGACATGAGGGTAACATTCCTGACCTTACATCCTTCCCCATTTTACTTCACCGTAGTTTATGGTAAGAACGAGTGTAACATTTTCCCCCTAAGTCTACGACACCCAAAGGTCAGGGTAGACTTTTTGTCTTGGGCACTCGGTCTGTATGTCTAGTCACTTCTGTCCAATCTATCTTTTCGGTAGTGGGAAAAAAATCTTTTAAGCTACACTCGGATTTAATGCTCTTATGCATGTGCCATTCCCTTATTGGTCTAGTTTCAAACCCCTGTTCAATCTGGCTTTTCATTTCTCTAAACAGAATTTTATCAATCTTTGCATTTATTATTTTAGCAGCCAATCCAGTTTCACAAAAACCCTTGGTAATTCGATCGTGCGGCCATTTTTCAAATTGAGGTAAGTATATTCTTTCTTCATCTTCCCCAAATTTTCTTTTATCTTTTTGCTTGAAAAGAACAGTTATTGGCTTTATTTCCAAATTTCGAGGTATTTCGGTAGACCGAAAATAGGAGGAATTCTCTCGATTCTTGTTTGATCCTTTTTTAAAGTAATCCTTAAACTTTGACATGGATTCCTCTTTGTCTCCCTCTACGCTTCTTCCTTCTAAAATCACTCGGCTGGAAGATGCTATCGGTATTCTTAACTAGTTTGGGTTTTTTGGTTATGAAGCTAGGGTTCCTGAATCTTATGAATGTATTAACACGTCGCCGGAGGGATATATTTCCATTACTCCCGAACACATCCGGTGTGGTCTTTATTTTCCTATGCATTCGATTATTCGTCGGTGGAACTTTCCCATCATTCCTATATTCTTGCCCCGGTCACCTTCGTTCTTTATGCTCTCACCAATAAAGAGCTTCTGTTTCTTTTTGAAGTTAAGATGAATCCTTCAAAGGGGAACGATGGCTTCTTTTACATTCAGGCTAGGGAATTGGTTTTTCCTAATGTTCCTTGGAAAATCGAAAAGTGGGCCGAGTTTTATTTCTTCATTTTCAAATTTAGACAACTTTCCTCCTTTCTCCCATCACTATTCCATCCACACTATCTCCTCTGAGGAAAATGAACAATTGTATGATTCTCATATATGGTAGATTTTAAGATTAGCGGTAGAGGACAGGAAAACAAATAAGTTTTTTAATGGACCAAAACTGAAAGAGCGACGTCTACTGCATCCTTATCATATGTTTTCTCATGGCATATTTAAGCCCTTTTCCTCCCTAACTGAATCTGGGGGTATAAGTTGCTCACGGTAGAATTTGGGAACTATCCTTCTTATGATTTTAATCCTATTGTTCCCTTTCTTTTGTCGGTACAATGGACACTAAAACTACTGCCAAATCCTTAAGGCAATGAAGAAAACCCAGGCCCCGAAGAGGCCATATGAGGGATTTAATGGTCCTTCCCCTTATCCCAAAAGATTAATTAGTGCTTCTCCTCCCCCTATATCAGACATTCCATCCCTTCCTGCAGCGGATATTCCTCCCCTTCCTATTTCCATACCAAATGAACAAATTGTTTCTTCTTTGTAGGGTGATCATGCCTTTTGTGCGGGTTGTTCAACTATGCCTGAATGACTTATCTGTTCTCATAAAGAAAGTAGGAAGAATTGCACAAGTTCCTTTTTTCCTTCCCAACATGGCTCTTGAGAGTCTTCTTCCGAATTTCTATCTGAATTGGAGAAGCTTTGGTCTTATGTAACTTATCTTTATCTCCTTCTCTTCTTTTAGTTGCTTGTCTATTACTAATTCTTATCAAACCTTATTTTCTTATAGCTTGTGGCCTTGATAATGAAGGCACGTGAGAGAGAATGCACAAACCTTGCTTCTTAATGGGCTAGCTAAACTTGAAGTTGATCTTACTTCATATAATACTGAAAAGGCTGCACTGGCTTCTGCTAATGCTTAAGCTGAAGAAGAGGTTAGGATGCTCTGAGAGAGGGTTGATAGGGAAGCCAAAGTTGTAGAGGATGCTCGGTCTTCAAAAGAGCATGAGCCGAGGGAGAGGGATGAGGCACTGGCCAAGGTGGAAAAGGAGCTAAAAGCGGTGAAGGAGGAGTTGACCCAATCAAAAAATGAGCTTGACACAATTACTTCCGATTCGAGTTATGGTTTTTATGCTTCAGCCAAGTGTGACTATGGGACAGATTTTAAGCTCTACATCCTGGAGGATAAGTTCTTAGTTTCTGTAATCTATGAATATTGCCAAGATAAGTGGAACATGGAAGTGGTTGCAAAGCAAAATGTTGTCTTCAGCCATTCTGAGCATTTCACTAAAAGAGAGGCGATTGATATCGACCCTGGGAGCTTGCAATCTAAGGGAAGGGAGAAAACATTTGCAAACATGGTTAATTCCAATTCTCTAATAGACATAGGTGATTAATCCCAGATTTCTTGTATCTCTCTTTGTATGAAAATTCTGAATTTTGCTTTAGTGTGTGTAATGGAATATGATTTCATTTTGTTATCTTACAAATGATCGCATTCTCCTTATTATTTTGTTTAGTATTCTAAGGAGAATGTGTTCACAAAACTGGTGAGGTAGACCGAGGCTAGGCTTGAAAAAAAAACCCTAGATCACCTTGGTTTAAGCGTTGCGGCTTTATACAGGCGTGAAAAGGAATTAGACAAGTCTTACGCGGAGCTTAAGGAAAAGATTTAGGAATTATTATCTAGGATAAATTAGGTAGTTCAAGAAAAGGAGGCTCTTAGTGATTTTGTGCTGTGCGGATGGCGATACACGTTAGAGAATGGTTCGTTTCAACCTGATAGCCTCCATTTAGAGTGGTTTAGGCTTAAGCTTAGAACCTTGATTAATGAATGAGCTCTTTGTATCCTTGTTACGCATGATCTTTTAGTACGTGGACAAGTAGAGATAATGTAACAAGTGATGGATGTTTAATGATAAAACTTAATTTGTTATGTCTTGATTATGTATCTAAGTTTTATTTTATTAGCGATTAAGTTGGTTCTCTCTGAGATCTATTCAACACTAACTATGCCCATCGTTAGGATGCTCCTGCCTCCACTATCATTCCCGACCTTAAAGATTCTACTGTAATTGAGGCGGAGGATGCTCCTGAGGATAAGGTCGCTTGACTTAGGTACAAGAAGGAGAGGCTTGAAACAGAGCCGAAGTTTGCTCATGAAGAGCTTAAAAATGTCAAGGATGCATTTGGGCATCAATATGAGTGTAATAGAAAACAACATGCATGGTCAAGGGGTGCCGCATCAGAGTTGGAAGGGATAAAGCAGACCTTAAAGGAGGGTGAAAAGCTCTACAGTATTGTTTATAAAGATGAGATTGCACAATGCAAGAAACAAGTGTAGGAGATGTCTGCGGAAATTACTAGATTGCTTAATGAGAAAGAAGCCCCTGAACATGGGAGGATGGTCATAGTGTCTTTCTTAGGCACTATTCCTATCCTTCCTATAGGTTCTTGGCCTTTTCGTCTCCGTAATGATGGATGGAAAACTACCGCCCGCAAGTTATTTGGTGAAATTACAAGGCAGTCCAGAAAGACAAGACCTAAAATAATTGAGGCTCTAGATGATACAAGGAGAAAAGCCGTGTTAAGGATTGGCGAGCTTGAGGAATCATTACAAATTGCTTGGGCTAGAATCGTCTCTTATTTAGAAAAACTTAAGAAAGAGGAGACTAAAGGTAAGAGGGTGGAGGTGTTGCTGCAACAATCATGAGATGTCTTATGATTCTTTTACATTAGGCTAGACCAAAACTTTCTGAATAACAGAGAGGACTTCAAAGTGACGGCTGAACCCCCTATAGATCACTAGGCAGGAGCATGCTATGACCCAGCAGGACCTTTCTTGCTAGCGCAACCCCACCTTTTACTAATATTTCTTAGACATCCTTTTAGTGCCTAAATGTTAAGTCCTTAGGATAAAGAATGCTTTTTGTGTAATTTGACAACACTTGATACAATTTTGAAGTTTTCTTACTGAATTATATTTCTACATGAAGTTTGTGAACTTCTAGCATTCTCACCTAGCTTATTTATATTATTATGAACCCATTTAATTTTCTCAGTTGGCTCCTCTCGATCAGGGTTCGATGGTAGTCGCGCTTAAGGGAAATTAGCTTCTACGAGTAGGGGAATTAGAGGACCTTTCAAAGAATGCGGAGAGCATATATGGGACCGTATATAGAGATGAAATCAAAAGGTCGTGGCAACGGATTGTGAAGATGAAAAAAGAGAATGCACTGCGCATGAGCGCAGAAAGTGATCCTCCAACAACTTCAGCTACCCTGCTCTTCACAAGTCAGTTGCTACTCCTGTACCTTCTTCTGGAACTGACTTGGATAAGGTCCTCAAATGAAGAATGACATAAAGAGCTATTATGAGGCTAATATTAAAAAGTTGGAGGATTATTATAAGGGAGAGCTGGGAACGTCAAATACTCGTGTTTCACCCTTCTATCTTACTAAGGAATAGCTCTTTAGCCCTTTCTCTAGAAATACTAAAAAAACAAAGGAGCATCTCTTGGGTAAAACTGAGAGAACTAGGAAGGTGGCTATACGACAGGTGAATGCCTTAGAAAACAAAAAATTTAACTTAGAATGTGAGGCCTGATTAGCTTCCATCGCAGTTTCCCGGGTGGGATGGATAGGGCATCTCTATTAGAAGAGCTTCATAAAAAGAAGGAGAAGAAGACAATAGCAGAAATTAGCCGGCAATGTGCTATTGATGTTTTTAGATATTTCTGGCCTGGACTTGATTTGTCCTTCTCGTACAACCAGCCAGATTATAAGCGTTGGTCTCGGGATTCTGAGATTGTATGGGCCGATGCCAATTATGATCCCCGCGTTGCTTACCTCGGTTCTGCTCATGATAGGGATACCCGTACTCAATCATCAGTCATTATTAATGAGCTAGAAGACTAGCTCTTCACTCTTCAATTGGAAGGTAGTTCTCCCTAGACTTCGTCATCGCGTCCTTGTAGGTCATATCGACGTAGAGTGGTTATTACTAGTTTGTCTTCTGACTCTGAGTCATATTCTTAAGTTAGTTTTTATTATGGAGCATCATGATTTGATCCATGTTGTATTCTTTCGTAAACAATGTACATATATTTAAGACTGATAATTGATTTATGGTAGGTATGCAAAAAGCTAAATAAGTATTGGTAACTCAGTTTTTTGACACATACCTAGCAAGCTTTGAGTGGTGTTTGGATTTGAACCTAAATTAATAATTTATGGCACGTTCCATGTATTGCGCTTGCTTACTATGCTTAGAAAATGCTTCTGAGATAGCTTATGCCGCATGGTCATGACCCTTAGGCTGCAGTTTTTTTCTTGCACATTTGGTATGATCTAACCCCTTGTCTGGGTGTGGTGTCCTATGCTAGCTGGGCGGCATGTTTGGTATGACCTGCCCCCTTGGGGGTGTAATGTCATATGTGTGCTTAGCCGCATCTTTGTCTAGCGTCACCGTTCTCATTTCTGAGATTGCCGTTGTTACTCGCATGTTGCAATGCAACTGTGGAATGATGGCGGTGAGCTAAGAAATTTGTTCGTGCGCTTGGCATGGTCCACCTGGCTATTTGAAGGAGGACTGAAAGAAGATTTGACTGTGAAGTCAGGTCATGCATACACAACCCTTTTACATGCGCATGGTTTTTTTACTGGCTCTAACTATTTAATATCCATACGTCCAGTATGCTATAATTAGCTAACAAATAGAGGTTTTTATACTGGTTCAGGTTGTCCAATATCCCTACGACCAATTTGACTCTAATATGATTGCTATCATAGAAATATTTATATTGGGGCAGGGCAGTCTGATATCCCCATGTATGGTACAGTAATTGGCTGAAGAGCCGGATTTCGTTGATGCAAGTCCAAGTGTGTAGGTCCAGTTTCACCGTTCTCAGCGTTGAAAGTGCCGTTTTTATCTACCGACCTCACATTATGCTTAATCGACGAATATTGAAAGTGAACTGTTAATGTGTATTTAACTTTTCAAAGAGAAATAATACAAAAAATTTATACTAGCTAAGGTTGTCTAGTATCCCTATGAACAGTTTAGTACATGAATACATATATACATTCTTTACAATGCTTATTACATAAGGGTACGAGCTGCTCTGGGCTAGATTTGGTGTCCTTGGTGCAGCTCCCGAGCTTGTTTTCTACTCTGATTAGGATACCTTTCTGGTTTGGGATTCTTCAAACCATGATGCACCTCAACCACTTCTGCCTGCTGCTTTATTTGGAAGGAGATTAGTGCTAAAGGTACAGTCATCGAACTTCCTATTTTTCAGGCAGGATGCGCGATGATGTGGAACGACTGAGGAAGAAGAGGCGACGACTAAAGAAGATGAAAAGTTTAAACGTACCCAGGGCTTACTGTACCCAGAGTTATCCCTTCCTCATGATAGTGTTATCTCAAGGAAATGTGAAGTGGTTTGGGTTGCTGGACTTTCTCTACTTGTTTGCTTTCTCCTTTCTAGTTAGCAGAAATCTTCATATCCAGAGATACTTTGGGCATTTCTATGTTGGAAAAAGTAGCAACGTCATCGTCCATAAGATTAGATTGAGTCAGTCTATCAAGTAGCGGTTGGTTCAGGTGCCGCTGGTTGTCCAGTCTCACCGTTGTCATTTCTGGGAGTGTCATGACCGCTTATCTGATGCATGAGACATGCAGTAAATCACGGTGAGCTATGTGTAACACCCCGTGAAACGAACGATAAATAAATCAAGTAAATTGAATTAAATATGATAAGGGTTGAATATGGAAATTTTATAAAAGTTGAAATTTAATCATAAAAGTTATTCCGTTGCATTCGTGGTGAAATTCTGATCTGCTTCCATATATAATATGCTGAAAACGGAGCTCAAACAAAAAATTATGAGCATTTTAAGTTTTTAGATTTAAATTAATTTAGTTGGAATTCAAATACAAATTAGAATTTAAATTTAGGGTTTTAATTTTAAAAATTGGCTTGGGAGCTATGTAAACGCTAATTAACGTTTAACCTTAAAGTTGATTAAGGGAAAGAAATCAATTAAAAAACAATGGAAATAAAAACATTCTCAAAACGAATGTACCGGTCGACCCTTTTATTGGGCTGGTTGAAGAAAGGCGATTGACCGGTCAAGACCAACTATTGGCAGTGGCGGCTAGGGTTTGAAAGGGTGTGCTATTTATGTGTACACTCTAGATTGCTCCATTTTAAACTATTTTCATCCTACGATTCTGGTGCATGTCAACCCCAATAAATAGAACCCTATCCTCTCCACTTTTTATTTATATTATTTTGGTAAATACGACAAAATTCTGTCATTACTATCTCTCTAATAAGATTTAGAAACTCCGTAGAGAATTCAGGTAACAATTCAACTTATTTCTTATTTGTTTCTTCTTGATCCAATCTATTCTTATCCTGTTCTTCTCCAATTATTTTGAATCAAACGAATATGTATATACCTCTTCTCTACTGTTTGTATATATATCAAAAGAGAAAGATTCTAGAAAAGATTGGAAGGCTACAAATCCATTTAAGTGATGCTAAGGCTAATCTATGAGTGGAAACCTTAATATTTCTTTTCAACAATTATTTAGTGTATTTCCTTTTGGATTTGAATATGCCTTAGGGATTTTGGGATTTCAAAAATATGGTAGATAAAATCCCCCAAAATTCCCTTTTATTTTGAAATATCAATTCTATGTTGAGATTCTCAATTATTTACATTAATTTGATGGAATTTGTCTTGTTTATGTAATTTTTGATAATTTCTTAAGTCTATTTCACTTCTTCTTCTTCTTTAGGTCAAATTGTGATTCTTCAATAAAATAAGGGGTTTAGATTACGAATTCTATTCGTAGATTACACCACTTATTCTTATCTATTTCTTTGTGAAAGAGGAGTTGAATAGAATATGAGGTTTAGATTGTAATTCTTATTGTTTAAGATATTCTATTGAATTGGTGTAATAAATTGAGTTTCTATTTTATTTACAAGTCTAGTATTGCAGTTTTGGGAATTTGAAGAAAAATGACTTGTAATAATATTTGGCTAGGGAATTGACATTTAATGCTAGTTTAGAGCGTAAAATCTATACGCTTAGAACTTATTAGGCACGAATATTTATTTATCTCTAATTGCGTAATTAACGTATAATTATTGCATGTAAGGCGTAGTTAATTAGGCATTTATTTTCATTTATTTCCCCCATTAGGAAGGTAATTGATTGTTAGGCGAAAATAAGAGGAAACTCTTATATAGCCTAATTATTATTTTAAGGCGTGATAAGGAAGATTCCTTATAAGGCCTTATTTATGAAATGGTGATAAGAGAGAGTGTGTGTATGTATGTGTGTGTGTGTATATAGAGTAGTTTATGTATGGCTAAGTCATAGGGATGCGAGGTCAACAGAGTTACATGACAGAAGTCTGCCCTTCACTTTGAGGCTACCAACAGTTGTGTACACTTTGACTGATGTGAGATATCCTTACAATAAATTTGTAATGACGCAAGGTTGGTCCCATATTCTATAAGGGAAATGTGCCCAGATAATATGGCTACCAGTTCCTACGAATAGTCGGACTAATGTAAGACGTCATTATGAGTATGTGCCATATGACAAAGGGCCTGCTTCGGGGTCTTGAGGTATTAAGTGGTTGAACCCGTCTCTTTTCCCTAGATGAAGTTAAATGGCCAAGGGATTATGTTAGGTGGTATCTATTTGAGGTGGTCCGCTTTTCGAAATAGGTATTAAATGATGGGGTCTTCCTTAATTAAGGTATTAAATGACCAGAGTCTGCCTATTTTCCACAAGGAAGTATTAAGTGGCCTAAGTGATTCCATATAATGTTAGCTAGATAGTACCATTGAGGAGCACGCCTTGGAAATAGGTATTAAATGATGAGATCTACCTTAGTTAAGGTATTAAATAACCAGAGTCTGCCTATTTTCCAATAAAAAGTATTGAGTGGCTTGGGTACCATCTTTCACATTACTAGCTGTTTATGACGTATGATTGAGATATGGGATTCTAGAAACCTGCTTCTAGAATGGAATGTATTAAGTGGTTAGACCCACCTTCTTTCCTTATAAAGAAGTATTAAATGGTTTAATGGTATACTTTTATAGACATATTCTTATTTTGAGGTATACTTCCCAAGTATTGAAAAGGTAAGACTCGATGTTTTTATTCACTAGACATTATTGTTCTGAGTCCCTCCTCATTACAACAAAGGTTGAAGACGTTGATGGAAAAGGTGACGCTTGGAGACAGAGGTGGTAGACTTGCGGCAGTATTTACCACTTTTATTTGCTTTCATATGTATCCATGTTTTCAAACTATTGTTGTAACTTACCTTGTTATGGTTTGATGGTATTTTATATTTTGACATTGTTATGAATTTGAAATAAATGGGCACATTTTACAATTATATTTTGTTCCATCCGCTCTGAGTTTTGAAAGTTTAGTCATGGCTCTGTAATGTTATTTCTTTTTACTACCAACAACTTACCATAGAATGGATTTAAGTTTCGATGGGCCTTTTCTGGGTCGAAATTTAGGCCTATTCCAGGGTGGGTTGTTTCACCGTGGGTAACCGCTGCTCCATGTAATCCTCTGTTTCGCTGGTTCCTTGATTTGCTGAGGTACCGAGATGAGATTTGGAAAGGATCTACAAGGGTTCCTTTTGGGTCCCTTTCCTCAGCCTAGCTAACTAAGGCTAGGAATGACATTTCGAAGGAGGAGGAATTGACAGAGTTATCCGAGATGAGAAATTAGAATTGGAGGTTAGGAAGATTCGCCTGAGATCGGGAAAAAGGGAACGGAGGAACAGAGGTTCGGCCTTCCTTCTAGCGCCAAAAATGTTAGTTAAGTTTTTGGCCTTCACCACATTCAACTAGATCATGAAGCAATCTTAAGCGTCGATTACTTTTACGATTTTGAATCAACAGATTTAAATTGCATTATCTGCCTTTAAGAAGTGACTATGTCACTGGGCGCTTACATAATCTTGTAGTCGCACAAACAAATGAGAAGAAATGAAAGTAAAAGATATTGAAATTTTTATATGGTTCAGATCATTGTTATTCCTACATCCACAGGATAATTCACTATACCTTTGTTGTTTTGATACAATTGATTACAATTGCCCAGATGCATACAATATTCCTATTTTTGATTTTTCCTTTCCTTTTTAGGAAGAAGAAGAAGATCCCCCTTGTCATTCTTTAGTGGCTTCTTTTATAGTGTGAATAATGCACTATTGATTGCCTTATTTGCCCTTTATCCTTTGCTTCAATATCCATCGTCAGACCTCGTCATTTGTCATTCATCTATAGTGTCTATTGTTGTGCTTAGACCGATGATGTGTTTTTGGTAGAAAACCATGGTATTGGCGGGAATCTTAGAAATTTGAAGCGAGATGCTTGAAAAATTGGGAGGAAGTCCAAGAATGTATGGATCGGTCTCTTTTCTCTTAGAATGACAGATGTCTTAAGTGGAGTGTTGTAGGATCACCCTGAGGCTTTGTGATATTGTTGGTGTATGTGAAGAGATGTACTGATGAATGTTGCTTGGTGCTAAGGTCATACTGCCTTGCTGACGTCTTTGAGAGTTGACTAGACATATGCTTGGAATGTATTTGAGGCTAGCTGTGCTCTAAGCTGGTGGTAGTTTGAGTTGCCCTCCTCATAAATATTCTCAGGTTACTGATGAGAGAGAGGAGGAGCTTCATATATTTGTTTTTTACTTATAAGTATGGCCTTGTGTTGAAGCGTATCCTGAATGGCCATGTATGCAGCGCTTTTGAGCCTTTATGATACTGCCTAGGTTTCCCTCAGTTTGTACTGGTGCAGACCTATTCTTGTATGTATTGACAAAGTGTGAGCTTTGGAGATGAGGTCAACTCAGCATAGCATGTACTGCTTCCTATGCTTCGGTGCAGTATTCCTATTCTGCTTTTGATTTTATGTACCGTCATTATGACCTGCCCTTGTTTCCAAATGAATGCAGAATTTGTCTCTTGCCACAGTTCCCTTGGTTGCAGGGTTGGGTTAGGTGTTTTGACTTCAAATTGGTTCCTTATGCAGTACAAATTTGATCGATTCACTCTGTTTTTCCTCTCCATCTAACTTTCTCGACATGAGGGTAACTTTCCTGACTTTACGTCCTGCCCTATTTCCTTTACTATAGTTCATGGTAAGAATGGGTGTAACAGTAGCACTAAGAAAGTTCATCGCAAAAGCAACCGAAAAGTGCATGCCATTCTTTGACCAAGTTAAAAAGGGGTGAAGTTTCAAATGGACTTAGGAGTGCAGGGCCGCATTCCAAAATTTCAAAGACCATCTGGTCAACACTCCCAGTTTTTCTAAACTGGTGACATATGAGGATTTATATGTATATTTAGCTGTAACTGATAAATCTGTTCGTACTGTAGTGATTCGAGAAGACGAAGAGACCCAAAGGCCTATTTACTTCCTATGAAAGTGTATGTGAGGAGCAAAATTAAATTACTCAGTTATTAAGACGTTATCCTACAACCTGCTCCTCAAGCAAGAAAGCAGGGACCTTATTTCCAAGCACATCCTATCAAAGTCCTCACAGATAAACCCTTAAGGAAAATACTTTAGAAGTCAGAGACATCAGGCCGCTTGTTAAAATAGGCACTGGAGCTCAGCCAATGTGACATCTCCTACTGCCCAAGGAAAGTGATCAAAGGTCAAGCACTAGCAGACTTCATCATAGAATGCATACTTCCAATCGAACCCCAGCCAGAGGAAAAAGCATCCTCCTTGCAGTTCTGGCAATTTTTCGTAGATGGAGCTTCAAATGAACATAGGGCAAGAATTGGATATATGATAGTTATGCCAGATAAGCAAAAATGGTATGGGACAGTGCATCCTAGGTTCAATGCGACCAACAATGTAGCATAATATGAAGCTCTTCTCGCAGGTTTGCGAATGGCTCGGGTAATAAAGTAACCCATATAAAAATTTACAGTGATTCCCAATTAGTTATAAATTAAGTGTAGGGCAATTACCAAGAAAAGAAGCCAACCTTAGCCAAATATGTGGAACTTTCTAAGAAATTGCTAGAGCAGTTCGAACAATTTGGTATAGAACAGATCCTATGCGAAAAAATTCCTCTACCGATTCATTAGCTAAACTTGCCAGCACCAAAGTGGCAAATGAATTAAAGGCAGTTCCAATAGAGCATCAGGTAGAGCTGAGCATAATAGGGGCTAATCAAATACTAGTCCTAGTTCGAGCTCAACGGGCAATGACACATGGGTTCTAAGACCAGGAAGTCGAGGAAAACCGAGGGCGGCCCTTAACCAAACCTCCACTTTAGCAAACCAAAGATTACTTGGATGACCCTCATATAACAATTCCTGCTAAATAGAATCCTTCCCCTAAGACAAAAATTAAGCCTGAAAAATAAGATATTAGGCTCCATACTACTCATTCTTTGATGGCACATTATACAAGAGAGGGTATTCCACCCCTGATCTTAGATGCATTTTCAAAGAAAAGGGAATGCGAGTCATGAGAGAAGTACATGAAGGGAAATGCGAGGACTATTCTGGGGTGCCAAGTTAGCAGAGAAGGTACTAAAACATGGTTATCATTGGTCTATATCACTCTAGAATGCAAGGAAATTTGTGAGAAGATGCGACAAATGTAAAAAATTTGCGAGTATCCTTAGACAACCATCCCACAAACTCGTCCCAATAGCTAGCCCATGGCCCTTTAATATATGGGGCATAGACTTGATAGGTCCGTGTCTTATGTCAAAGGAGGAGCAAAGTACATAATAGTGGCAATCGACTACTTCACTAAATGAGTGGAGGCGGAACCCTTAGCTACCATCATAGTAAAGAAGATAGTCACTTTTGTAGCGAGAAACATAATCACTAAATTTGGAATCCCTTACAAGATAATCCCTGACAATGGAACCCAGTTTGAGAGTAAATAATTCACAAAGCCCTATGAGAAGAATGGCATAATTAAAAGTTTTCCTTTCTCGTGCACCCGCAAGCAAGTTGGCAGGTCGAAGCAGCAAATAAGACTATCAAGAAGTTGCTTAAGAAAAGGCTGCAGAAAGCAAAAGGGAAGTAGGCAGAAGAACTATCTTTGGTACTATGGGCCTATAGAACTTTGACTAGATCTTCAATTGGCCATACCCCTTTCTTGTTAATCTATGGATATGAGACGATGCTCCGAATTGAAGTAGAAGCCCCTTTGCATAGAAGAATGTCTTACACAACAGAGAAGAACATGTAGCTAAAATAAGCTGCCCTCAACCTCATTTAAGGAAGAAGAGATGAGGCAGTAGTGGTATCTGCTGCATACGGGAAAATAATGGCAAGGAATTACAACACAAGACTCAAAGAAAAAACCTCTTCAAGGGAGATTTGGTACTACAAAGGGTAATGACCAACATGAATGACCCAACAGATGGAGCTCTGGGCGCAAACTGGGAAGGCCCATTAGTTGTAGTAGAAGTATTAAATGGTGCGTATCGACAATCGAAACCTGATGGCAACCTAGTTACAAGAACATGAAACTCAGAGCACCTTAGACCTTATTTTGTGTAATCTACACTAATGTAATAAATATTGTAATTGTTATTAAAAGTAATAACACAATGAACTGGGTGTAGGGATATTAGGCGGTCCGAACCAGTATAAAAATCTCTATGTGTTAATTTCTTTGGCATAGCTGAAAAATCACACTGGATGTAAGGATATTAGACGGCCCGAACCATTTATCAAAACAAAACCGCACAGAACGCAGCCGGCTTTCTCAGCCAAATAACTAAACTGGACGTAGTGATATTGGACGGCCTGAACCAGTACAAAAATCTCTCTATGTTAATTATGTTAACATGACCACGCTGGATGTAAGGATATTGGACAACCCGAACCAGTACAAAAAACCATGAGCACGAATTGATAAGGTTGTAAATACACGAACTAACTTCACAGTCAAAACAACAGTCCAACCCTAAATAGTAGGTAGACCGTGCCAAGTGCACGACAGGGTTCAAACACAAAAGGCAACGTTTAGGAAGCATGAACTATGCCGACAACAAATTCATAGATGGCAAGGAAGAAACAACTCATGTGATATGCAAAAACTACCAAAAAAAGATGTGGTTCTAGAAATTATTTAAAGCTTGCCGGGTAAACATCGAAGAACAAGGACTTTCCTATATTTATTTTTTCCTATTAATATACACTAAAGATCTATGCATATTTACACATCCCGTAGTTCTACAAACACTTTAAATGTACAAAAAAATAACGAGCTACAATAAAAAAACAACATCACAAATCTGACTCGGATTTGGAGGAAACATCTGTTATAATCGTTCTTCGACGTTGTGATTTGTGGAATGTCGGTGTAGGGCGCAAGGGAGAGCTACCCTTAAGTTGGAGAACAGGAGATGGGTCATTCAATTCAGTGATAACAACCGATCAGCGACCGAGGGCAACACTGCCATAAGTAATCTGATGGTCATAATTAGCACTAGCCCAAGCATCGCCATAGTCTGTGGATCAAATTCATAATCCGCATGATTGTATAGGAAGGTTAGATCGAGCCCTGGTCAAAAATGAGTGAAAACGTCAATCGCATGCTTCACTCCAATCTCCCCCATAATCCGTCCTACCTTCTCATTATGAAGCTGCTCCAACAAGGAAGCCTGTCTAACCCACCCCGAGAAGTAGCAATAACATCAAGGCGAGCCTCGTACTCTAATCTAAAACTTTTTTTTCAAGGCCATTCACACATCTTATAGCCACTCTCCAGATCCAATCAATCTCATCCAAAAGATGATCCATTGTTTTACCAGTTGTTTTGGTGTAAGGGCCAAAAAGTTCCCACATAGTAGAAATATAAGGCGAATTGCCACTACCGGCAGTTTCCGACCCCTTTTTATAATGTTCTTTTAACTCAGCAAATTTGGCCTCATAATAATCTTTCAATTCATTCTTCCATGTAAGGACGATGTCAGGATTTGTGCCAAATGGGGAAGTAGAGCAGCACCGGGTTTCGAAACTGCACCCTAAGTTAAAGCTGTGGAAGGACCATCCTCAACTCCAATTTTCCTTGTAATTTGCTTGTCTAACTCTTCAACTTTGCGTTCGAAGGCCTTAATTTCGTTCATATATACGATCCTATGTACACCTTCAACATGCCCTAGCAAACCTTCCAACTCTGCAACCTTGATCAGAGCAAATTAAGCATCCCTTCAAGGGCAGCCGTCTCTGGATCCCAATCAAAAGAAACATGCTTAAAATCGAAAGGGGCCATACAAATCAAAATTAAGGAGAAGTACAAGTAAATAAGGAACGTATAGGAAATTCACAAACTTTACGAAGAAACCTCTATTATAATGTGTGTACAACCCAAATAAAGTATCCAACAATATAAAATTACAAAGTCATTCATAGTTATAAGTCCCTAAAATACTACACTAAAAGCACCTAAGATACACTGGCCAAAGGTGGGACTAAAGTGATGGGAATAATTTATCTGGGGTCATAACAAGCACCTACCCAAGGATCCATTGGCCCCCCGTGGCTACTTTGAAACCCGCTACATTGTGTAAGAAGCTCAAATCGAGCATAGGATAGATATCAGAAAAGATATCCTTGGCGCGCTGCAAGAAAATCTACCCCATTTTTCTTTCAACTTTCTCTCATCTAAGTTTTTTTGAGAAGGTGGCGATCCTACTCCGAGCTTCACGTAAAGAATCCTCAAGCTTATAAATTTGGAGTACAACTTCCTTCCTCGTGTTCTCTAAAGTATCAATTAGTTGAGCCTTAGTTTTCATGGACTTTTTGGAAAAGCCACCAAAATACTAAGAGCATCAATCCTCCAACCTTCCATCTTCGGATGAGGAAGCACCTTTGAATCCACCCTCTTCTTTCTCTTGTTTGCCAAAGAAATATTCACACCTGCAGAGGGAGCAAGAACCAATTCCGAACTAGGTTCCTCTATCATTCTTCCTTCTTCAGTACATTCCTTTTCCTCAATTTGGCGGCAAGTTAAGCAGATAGATCTTCTATGGTCTTATTCAATTTTGCTATCTCTTCCTGCTAAATGAAACCATATGTTGCCTCATCATCTATTAACGATTGCCGCATTTCATCCAACTTCGATTCAGCTGCCGCAACCGCTTTGTGTAGTTTAACATTAAGTTGGTGTCGATGTCTCAGTGCATCTTTCGCATCCTTAAGTTCCGCATGGGCCTTCTTTAAGTCTTTCTCGAGCCTTCATTAGCAATTGTAAGATGGATATTTTCCTCTTCTAAGGCCGCAGTAGGAGTTGACCCTTCAATCTCGAATTCGGGCAAACTTGTGTCATCGGGGCCATGAACAACGGAGGCATAAGGAATGTTAGATTCAAGGACTTCGTTAAACTCGGATGAAAGCCCAAGGGTTGACCTAGTGGGTAATGATTAAATTTTTAACTCAAAGAAAATTGGGATGCGCTACGTTAAAATCAAAATAGGAACATGTGTTATAAATTACATCGTCATACGGCGAATCCAACAAACCTATATACAAAAATAACAGAAGCAAGCAAAACTTAATCCTTGTGTAGATTTCTAAGTCTATGCCTAAACCATTCCAAGTGAGGGTTATCAAATGGGAAAGAGCCACTTTTTACGATATATTGCCATCGATGTAGTATGAGGTCACTGAGTGCCTCCTTTCTTTAACTACTCGATCAATCCTAGAGAGCAACCCTTGTGTTTCATCCCTAAGTTTTGTAAAAGACTCTTATAATTCTTCCTCGTGCCTATGAACAGCTGTAGCGATAAGACCAAGACGATCTAAGGTTTGAGTTTTGAGCCTATCCTTGCTTTCTTTCAGAAGTTTAGTAAAAAAACTTTTTCAAAAGACTTAAAAAACAACGAAGATGACCCGATCATTCATAAGACACTAACAAAATAAAATGGCAATAAGGGAAATCTATTGTGACGAAACAAGGTTAACAAGCTAAATTTCATTGCATATTGAAGAAATCTTAAAGTCCACATACAAAAAGTTTTAAGTATTTACATGAGGATTTGAAGTGACCACAATCTCTTAGACCCTTCAGCATCCTTCTACGCTTCATCATCCTAGGGCTCCTAATCTCAAATTAGTTCCACAGAGGCGGAAAGAAAGGCATTCTTTTGCAGCAACCTCCTTGTTCCACTTGGCCCGACAATAGGTGAAAGCCTTGTCAGTCTTGGCTGAGTCCCCCAGAAAGTCAAAGTTGACCTCAAAACCGAACTAATTCCGAGCCAAGGCATACAGTTTGCAGACCATAATGGAAGTGCTCTCCTTAAATCACTTCTACAACATCGCTAGCTCTACATCCCTCTCCTTTAGCTCATGGTCCTTCGAGGCCAAGGCCTCCTCCACTGTCTTCTCTTTCCCATCCATCTTAAGATGATATGCATCAAAGTTTCCCACAATCTTAGCCTTCTCGGAAGAGACTGAAGTAAGACTTATTTCGAGTTCAGCAATGCAAGCCATAAACATGACCTACTCTCCCTCCCATCTCTTTTGAGCCTCGATGTCAAGGCCTCAAGTTAAATATATATATATAATAATAATAAATAGGTAAGAAATAGTTAAATAAGTAAAAGAAAAGAGAGGGGATGGGGAAGGAAAAGCACTTACATAGGACCAAGATTTTTTCGTCTTGGAGAAGAGATCAGAAAAGGGAAGCTCAAAAAATGGAAGGGGAAGAAAAGAAGAGGGAGATGAAGCAATACTAGATAAATTATCTAGTACAATCTTTCCAAACTACTTAGCAAGTTCAGATATAGCACCCTCGGGCAAAGGCAAATACCGAGTGCAGGGGTCAGGAAGATACCACAGAGGAGGAATAGGGAGAACCACCGAAGTAGAAACGAGGTGAGCCGTTGAAGGAGGAGGGGGAGAGGAAATGACTAACTTCTTGGAGCTTTGGTCAAAACCTTTGTCAACGTCACATTTTATCCTATGGATATTCTTCTTCAGTGGTTGGCTAGGCAAAAGGAGCACATCTAAGAGATCATCATCCATTTTACCTATATATGAAAAGAATCTCAAGGTCAGAAAAAGTTTTTACGAAGGTTAGAAATATAAAAATACTAAATCTTAAATCTATTTTTAGCAAATTATACCCTTGGTTTTTCCGAAATTGGGAAAAGCTTAAAGATAATACGAAAGTATTTATGATTTGGGCACAGGAATGCGTGCTTTACCAGCATCTCTTTAGTAAAAAATGTTTAAATTTTCCTCTTCTTTGCCCCAATTCTAGAATACAGTTCCTACAAGGCTCATATGAATTGGCGGCATCATCATAAAAAATGGGCCGAGTAGGATGTGGGCGGAAGGAAAATCATCAGAATTTGAAACAAAGAAATATAAATCGATCAATTGTAGAGTCTTGCGGGGGACATACGTTAGGATCGCTTTCTTAGCTTGAGCATAATAAAAACCAGCATCACCCCCTAAAGGACTTTTGTTGATATCAAACAAAAACTAAAGCTCTTCACAAGTAGGGGTATAACCATTCTCAGCATAGAGAATAAAGGTGGCGATCCCAAGAGAGTATGAAAGAGCAGCGAGTTAGACAGGAACAAGATCAATGGCAGCCAGCCACTTACGGAGGACTCGGTTTAGGGGAAGATAGAGTTTGCACCGTATATGTTCTGGAGTGAGGGAGGTAAACCCATTTGGAGGAGTGTTAATATGCTCATGAGGTTCAGGAACCCTACCTCGTAACCTATGAACCCAAATTGATTTAAAATACCCTCAGCGTCTTTCAAGCGAGTTATCTTAGAGGGAAAAGGCGAAAAGAAAGAAAAAAAAAGCCATTTTAAAATCATGAGGTAAAATGCGAAAAATGCTAAAATAACGAGGTTTATAAGAAACAGATTCTTACTTCAATTTAATAGAAATCTGAACTTAGGAAAAGAATCGACTTAACAGATAAAGATTTTCTCATTTTCTCTCCTTCTTTTTTCTTTTATCATAATACAGGAACATAAAAGAACAAGAACAAGAAGAGAAAAAATATATACTTACCTTAGCCAAATATTTGCCACTCAAATGAAATGATGGAAAATTTCTGAATCGTCACTTGATTGATTAAACAACAAGAATAATAAGCATGAAAATCAAGATAGATTTACCTGGTAAACGATGAGGTTGATGTTACAGCTCCATAGAGGGTCAGCCAGCGGGGAAGTGACATGTGTGCAAGAGCATTAAGTGGGAAATTGCTACCAAGACTTTTCCTTTTCTGAAAAGAAAGAAAGGAGTAGACCGAAGTGATGGGGTGCGGAGACTGGGTGTAGGTAGAGACAAGTCCACACCCATTTACGGTCGATGCAGACTTAGGGGACATGTGTTACACCCACATTTCCCGAACCCTATTTAAGGTGAAATGATGCAAGCATTAAACTGAAAAGGACCGCTCTCACAATAAAAGTTAGACTACAGGAAGAGGAAGCAAAGAATAAGGAGAAGTCCAGAGAGTATCGCGCTAAGAAATCTTAAGACAACAACAAAGATTCAAAGACTGCGCCGGTCCCTCCAGTTCCTGTGTTACATTACAATACTGAGCCCGAAAACTAGAAATAGTCACAGAATGTAGAAAACAATCTACAACCATTATACATGGAACTGCAGCATAACCCAGAAGTGGCAACAAGATGGAGATACTATGCTACTACACCAAAAGCTGCACTAATAATGCCAGAGTACAACTTATCCCCCTTAAAAAGCTATATGCAAATGGGAATGTGCTGCACTCAAAAAACTAATGTACAGAAATAACAGGTCCGTGTTAACAATCTTATATAAAAGGGATATAGGGATGCACTACCCTTTTTGTTTAACACTAAAAGATGAAATAGCACTGCAATTCAACAACAAAGCTGGGCAAATAAAGAAGTGTGCTGCCATCAGAATAGGCCAATAAGGAAGTGTGCCGCCATCAAAATAGGCTGAAATAAACGCACCGCCAATAGGACGTAACAAACACAGGAGCGCAAAGAGAGGGATAAAAGAAGAGGACTACGCTGGAGTCAAATGGAAAAATAAGCCCTAACATTATTCATAAAAGCTTACGCATTGGAGACACTTTCAAGTGCAGATCTGTACTGCACTCACCAAGGACTCCCTAAGCAGTACCATGCAGAATCAAAAGCATTCCAAAGGCTGCACACAAGGCCACTCAAACAGTGCTCCAACGCATGTCCACACTTAAGTAGACAGTAAAGACGCAAGCTTCCCTAATAAATCACCTGCATAATCCAACACCAAGAGCAGTTCAACATAGAATTGCAAAAGGCGACTACCTCGTAAATGGAGACTCGACCTCTCTTACCAAGTAATGTAGCCTAACTCTGTATATCTCCATCTCCAAGGCAGTACCATGCAAGTTTGACATTCTAAGTAGCATTATTCAGCCTTGTGAGTATCAGCAATGCATAAGGAAAAATAAAGGCACAACCACTACTACAAAACATGCCATTTGCATCGGTTGTTTACCCCCCTTTGCATCAGTTCAACAACCGATGCATATGCAACCGATGCAACAGGCTTAACACTTTTGCATCAGTTTTGAAACCGATGCAAAAAGATCCTTTTTGCATCTGTTGTTAGTAACAACCGATGCAAAATATCATGGTTGGTTGCTTGAACACAGCCCCCATGTTGCATCGGTTGTAATGAAAACCGATGCAACAAAGTAACTTGTTGCATCGGTTTTTTTATAACAACTGATGTAAACTAATCCCTCTATTGCATCAACTATTTATAGCTATTTATACCTGATGCAAAAAAGCCATTCTCAAAAACCATTATTACAGTACTCAAATAGACTATATTTATATTATTGATTATAACAAACAATTATTGCATGCAATATTACAATCATTCAAAATTAAATTTGATGACAAATACATAATCAGATTTAATAATTTTACAAAAGAATGAAAAACATAAATAAATTCCACAGTACATAATCAGACAGTCAGTAGTAAAAAATAAATGCAGCGTGTTAATCAGCTGACTTGCCTTCTTATACATTACTGCCTTCATATCAACTGACTTGCCTTCTCATACATCCACCTTCAACATACCAACTTAATAGTGACACTTCCAACAAACCTCTACCCACCACTCATACCATCTTCATCATCTCATCCTGTAACGACCCACCTTTTTGGACAGTTTAAATCGACAAATCAAACACACATGCCGATTCCAAACCATTCAAAAGGGCGGATGGTTAATGGGGTAAAAGAAAGAAGAGAAAAGAAACAAGAAACAATCACAGAATCTCACAGCGGAAAGATAAAATATAATAATCAAATAAACAGTACATGAAGCTGTTTAATATACTTTTGATTATCATTTATACAACATTTATCAGAGTTATACATATACAACATAACAAATAAAATAATGCAGCAGACAGCATGATGCAAAGATAATAGTAGTAATAGTATACCAAATCTTCGTCTTCGTCCTCTAGAATAGATCTTCAAAAATCTGAAAAACTCAGGACTGACCCAAGCGTAATGAAAAGACAAAACACTCGAGTCAGGACTAAAACATCCTTATGTAAGTTAAATCAATCGTAAATAAATATGAGTGTAACGGCGTCAGAGATGTTTACGGGGTTTGACATCTCCTATCCAGTGTCAACGTGCGTGCAATAACTCAAGTGATGTTACGGGATTTTTCCATCCCTTAAGGATCCGTTAAACTATCTACTATGTAGTACAATACGCTATATACAATAATGTCTATCATAAAGTAAAATATCAAACTAGCGTTAAGCCATGGCCCATTCCACCCTTAACACATTTTTATTCCCAAGAGCATATACAAGACCGTAGTTTCCCCAAAACCGGAAGTCACCAGAGGGCAATCCATATACTAAAGGTACAAACCAAAACGTAGTGGTCGCGAATAGGATAATCAGTATGACAAGGTACATGAGGCGATACCAACTAGGATACTAGTAGTTGCGTGATCCGGACTGATGTTGGGCATAGCAGCTACTACCCCAACACCGCGAAACAACACTCCCAAATCAAGGGGTGCACCCAAATCGAATCACAAATGTAATAGACATGGTATCGAAGAAGTGTGTCCGCTAGAGGTGGCGAACCTCAATGGCCCAGCGCGGCTCCTGTTTTAGTCATGTCAGGAGTCATCCAATATCGTTCTCTTTCTTCAATCAACGCGTTCATCAAACCATCCACTTCGTTCTGGATCAACACTCCGCGTATACTAGTTATTAAAGTGGTTTTCGGTATCCACAAAGGGTATGTTCATATCCGATCCCGGCCTCTTTAATAACTACGTATTACTACACCGATGGCTCTTGTACATTTTCAAAATCAATTCATAATTGATTATCAAAAATATCATATTCGCTTAAAAAATAAAAGCCATTTCAAAATCATCATATCTACTCAAAGTATACATTTCATTTCAAAATCATTTCACCTCAATATCTCATTTCGTTTTCAAAATCATTTCGAATTTCAATTTAGGTTGCAACTTCATTTAACCCAATTCGTATTTAAATTCGAGATTTAAACATAAACAATTCACCTTATTTACCAGCTTGAAAATTTTAGAAAATAGATTTAAGTAGTTTAAAAGTAGTTTAAATAATCAAAATAGTTAAAGTAGTTTAATAGAAAATATTTAAATAGTTAAAATAGTTTAATAGAAAATATTTAAATAGTTTAATCGAAAATAATTTGAATATAAAAATGGTTTATATAGTAAAACAGTTTGAAAATCAAAATAATTTCAATATTTAAAGAATATAGATTTTAAATCATTCATACTAAAATATTCATTAAAACAATTCCAAAGTCAAACCGGTCAACTTCCCAATTTCCTACCCAAATCAATTCCAATTTCCATTTCGATTTAATCGATTCAATTCCGATTTCAACTCGAATAAATTTTGATTCCATATAAATTTCGATCCCAATAAACAAATCCCGTTCACTTTCAATTTCCAATTTCAAATTAATTTCCAATTCCAAATTAATTTCCAATTCCAATCCCAATTCCAAATGAATTTAAATTTCAATTCCAAATTAATTTAAATTCCAATTTCAAATTAATTTCCAATTTCAATTCCAAATCCAATTTCAAAATATCGGTTTAAACATTAAATCAAATTTATTTTCAATACCAATTTTTTTTTTGAATCCAAATTTCAATTCTAAACTCAAACCTGAAATATCATTTCATATAAATTTTCTTAGAAATATTCAAAGTTCGAATAAAAGTCCAATCTTTAAAACAAACCAACTTCCGAAAATGTATGCCGTATTTCAATTTTTAATTAAAAAAAAACTAAACCTCGATTAATTAAACAATTTCGTTTATCAAGTTTAAATTCCAACATTTCAAGCTCCAATTCAAAATAATTCAATTTCCATAATTTGGATTTTATTCTTAAAATCAATTCATTTAAATAATTTCAAAACAACTTTTAAAATCAATTAATTTAGCCAACCCGGTGTCCGTATATAATTTTCTATCCTATGGCCAAGTGATTATTTATTTCAGTTAAATGTTAGGGATGAATATATATCACTTAACCGATCACAGGGTTATATGTATCACAGGATATATATAAGCAAATAAACATCCAAACAATTAAATATCAACCAATAGCATCCATCGAAATAAATCATCCAATAGACAATACAATTCACAGCAATTTCATAGTTATCAATATCAGGTAATTTAATCGTAATTAAATTTTAATTTCAATTTGACTGTCAATTTTTAATTTCTAACATTAAATTCGATGACAATCTATATGACAATTAAATTTTATCAAATAGCGACAAATAAAATCGTAACACTTCATAATGTCAAATTTAACTAGCATAAAGATATTTAGTACGTTGTGAGCGTTATAAAACACTCACCTTGATTTTCTGTTGTCGCCGAGACGTTCCGGTTTGGAACTAAAACTGGACGACGCCCAACTTTAGCCCAAATTTCCACCGTCTCTAAATCCATCCAAACTAGTTTCATTTTGAAGCTCTCGTCATTACGATCGCAACGCAAAAAGTTTCGTTCCAATCGGACCTCGTATGAAAAAGTTATGCTATTTTAAAGTTTACACGAATTTAAATATATATAGTTTTACAAATTCTAAACCTAGATTTGATCTCAGTCATCCCTCTCTTCAACACCAGATCTGGACCGCCCCCTTCATCATCTTCCCCAACGTGAATATCACGTTCTCTTTCAGGTTTCTAAAGAAACCATTGCCGTTCTTTAGGGTTTTGAACCACTGCCTCCTCGATCGCCTGAAACCCATCAAACCACCCTCAAATCGAAGCTAGTAGCCTCCCCTACCCACGCCTTCCACCATGACCAGCTCGGCCAACCCATGGCCTGGGAAAACGTGCCCAACCTGACCCCCAACGCAGCCCTATAGAGATCACTATGAAGCTCCAATCCCGATCTCCACCGTTGATCTGCTAGCTCTCATCGAGCTCTACATTTTTCTAGTTGAAGACTTCGGCCAAATGTTTACGGATTGAGGGATAATCGAGGTAGAAGAAGGCACATTTCTGGCCATTGAAAGAGCAAGTGGCGGCTGGAGCTATTTGGATTAGGGTTTTGGGCTTTTGTTTGCAAATTGAAGATGTGAGGTCCTTATATAGAAAAATGGCAAAACACTATTCATCGAAAATTTTTCCGAACTCCAAACGAAGCGTGCCGGCTGGCATTTCTAAGGTTTACCCCACGTTCCGAACGCAATGAAACATGTTTCGGAGGCTAATTCGGTCATCTGTGCGAGTTACGGAGAAAAACGATCGATTTTAAATTAAACCGATTCAAACTGATTTCGATGCGTTTTGGCTTGCCCCGGACAAACGGTACATCCAATTGACACGAAATTTGAAACCATACAATAATATCACATTACGGATCCGATGAAACTGGTTTCGTCGAATTCCGAGACTTTTTGAAAAATGACTATTTTAACTCGCCGAATTAAAATTAAAACGATTTCGATGCGTTTCGAGCTGCCACGGTCAAATGATAACTCCGATTGCTACGAAAATTGAAATCCGATAATAACAAACTATTACGGATCCAATGGAACTAGTTTCGTTCAATTCTGAGACTGTTCGAAAAATGGCTATTTTTCAGTCGATGATTAAATATTAAAATATTCATTTTTCACAAATTAACTTTAAATTCAATTTTAAAAGTTCTATAACATTACTATAACTCCAATATGATAAGATAAAATTTTACAAATCATTTTCAATCATATTCAACTCGATTTTCAATTATTTCTGAAATTTAACTTATTAAATTATCGATTTAATTGTCTAATTAAATCCAATATTCGAAAAATAAATTATTCGACTGTTTAATTTCAATATAAAATTCCCAATTTTAAATTATTAACTTTTAAATCAAATTTCAATTGTTCACAAATCCCATTTTTAATTTCACAGTAATTAACAATCTTTTACAATGCAGTTTTCCATTATAAATCCAATATAAAAGATTATATTAGATTCAGCGTTCAATTATATTGTAATTCAAATTCAAGTTATTTAATTCCAAATGAATTCTTTTATTTCGATTTACACTTTAATTATTGAATCAACCATTTACTTATACATTATTATCAATAGTTTATAATTCATTTACTTTCATTTTCTTCAGCTATCATCTTATTTAAATTCACAGTAATATTAAATTACATTCATTTACGTTGATTTCCATATTATAACTTCAATGTTAAATGTAACATTTTATTTATTTCGTTGTTTACAATCAAATTCAATTCAATTCAATTACTTGTTACGTTCAAATTTAAATCTTTACTTACGTTCAATTACAAGTTAACATCTTTATCGAATTACAGTTTCAGTTATTATCTGCTTTCAATCAACTGTAATATTAAGTTACATTTATTTATATTAGTTTCAGTAACATAAAATTCCATTATTAAATCTACCATTTTATTTATTCTTTGTTTACAATCATAACCAATTTGGTTTACAATCAAATTCAATTCATTATTTACATTCACTACAAGTTAACATCCATATTTAATTTACAAATAAGTTATTTCAGAATTCAGTTTTGTATTTTAACTTGTAATTCACATTTAACAACATAAAATTTTATTTTCTTCGGATTTTTATCAAAATTTTCATTTTAATTCGTATTTTTAAAGTGTTAAAAATACGGGTCGTTACATTCTCCCCCACTTAAAACTTTTCGTCCTCGAAAAGGAACGGAGAAGGGGAAACCATCATTTAAATATAATTCATTCAAAATATTCTACTTATTTGCAAAATTTAGTTATAGGATTTTTTTTTCACAAAATTTTCTAACTCCCGGATTTTTGAAAAATTTCGGCAGCACCTCCTTTGCTCGGCTAGGACCGAAAAATTTCACATGGTAATAATTGCATGATATACATCTCATTCAAAATGAGGCATCCCAAATATGGGGAAAAACAATATATATAAAACCCAAATACGATAAATAATCCGAATACGTACCTTTATTAGCGTTTACTAGCAAATTTTTTTCTTACATTTTGCGTTTAGCGCAGAACCGGGTTTCGGAAGTCGAGCGCAATCCTTTTCTACCTACTAAAATACTCAACAACCAAGTTAGAACCGTGCAAATGAATATATATCAATATACTTAGCATATACACACGTATATAACATCTTTAACTTCAAAACTGAAATATCAAAATTCTGGACAGCGAGTAGAACATAGTTTTTAGCTAGCTGAACGACATAATTTTGCAAGGTAATCAAAATGAAAGTTGTGGCATTTGTTTCAGGGTTTCCGGAATGTCAAAAATTGTCTAATTCGGACTATCCGTTCAAAAGTTACGGCCGTTTTACTACGAGAATACGTTTCAGGTCCGTGCAGGTCAGCGACCTTCACGCACACTTTCGACCTTCTAAACTTCAGCAAAATGCAAGGCTTCTAAAACAAAAGTTGGAGCATAGGTTCTGTGGTTTCTAGAAAGTACAAGATCATGAAAATCCGATAAACCAGTAAAAAGCTATGTCATAAATACTAAGGTCAAATGCTATTGGTTTTGCTTATTCTTACACAGGACAGCGATAGACATTTACATTTTTAACCTAGTAAACGAATGAATTTTCTGAAATACTCTAAACAAAAGTCATGCTACAGATTCTAAGTTTTCCGAAAAGTCCAAGATCATCAAATTCCGATTAATCATTTAAAAGTTATGGTACTTTTAGTTTCAGCACATACCGGACAATTTTAGATTTTCACATTTGTTTGTTATTACAAATACAAACTATCCAATTTAAAGTTTCTGGAAAATCAAGCATTAACACAAAGTTGTTAATTTCTTTTATATTTTTATGAAATAAGTTTACATTAAATTTGTTTTTCGGTTTATTCACTTTATTACATCCACATTTAACTCAAGACAATTTTTCTTCAAATTAAATTGAATACAATTATATTCAACATCACCTTACTTCAAATTGAATTTAATTATTTAAATTTATATTCCATTTATTCAATTTATTAACAAAATGAATCATATTTAATCAATTAACATCCATCTAACAACCATTGCACCACAACATTAACATCCATACAAAATTTCCCACCAAGTCAATCAATTTCAAGTTTATTGACATTTAGTTTATTCAAATTTACTTAGTTTCCATTTACAAGTTTTATATTTCATTTATTTAAATCTAATTCATTCCTTTGTATATTTCTTTCACTCTAAATTTTAGCTTAACTTCCCATCTTTTATAATTCCTAACAAATCCAGTTTACTCATTCATTTGCTTTGTTTAAGTTAAAGCAAATTCCCTCATTCAATTTATTTGTTTACTTTATTGTTTCAATTCGGTTAATTTACTTGTTTAAATTAAATTCACACTATTAACTAAGTATATATTATTCAATTTCAATTGAATTTCTTTTATATTCACAACTATCAAAGAATCTCCACATTTTGTTTTCACAATCATACTTGTATATTATTTCTTACTTATCAGAATATGCATTTTAAACTTTTGAATATTAGGTAAGTTATGGTTATGCAAATTAAGTGTAGTTGATAATATACAACTTATTTTCATTAAATTTTAGTGTTGAGCCTATTTAATAAATCTTCAATTTATTATTAATCACATTAAGGTTTACTATTGCAATTTAAATTTTCATTTTTAACCTTCAAATTCTATTTCATATTTTAGAAAAGTTTCAATTTCCATTTTATTCAAAGAGTACAGAAAACATTGAGGGTCTCCCCCACTCGGACTTTTGAAAAATAAACGTCAATAATGCGTGCACTCATTACCGAAACTTACTTTCCAAACATCAAGCGGGGCATACACCACTTATTTATTTCAAAATCATTTGGCAAATCATTCCTATTCAAAATTTTCAAATGATACGTAGATTATTTCCAAACCATTGGTACAAATTTCAAACATTGGAGTTTATATTCTCAAATTTAAAATCATATTCATTTAATTCCATTTCCAATTATATTTTCCAAATTCATTTTTTTTCATTTGTCAATAATTTAGAAATATTGACAAGTCAACCAATTGACGACGATAATCTAATATTATCATCTCCTACCAACCAATAAAATCAAATTTATATATCCGTAGTAATATTTATATATAAATATAAATCAAAACAATATTATGTCAATTTGTCCTATTCGAGTGTTTAGAAACCCCTATCGATGCCATGGCGTCCCATGTACCGACCAGAATTTATAAATACTCAACGGAACAGATCAACACAATATAAAACCATTTTATATCAAAATAACAAATACGCTCTCTCGTACCCTCAAACTCATTCATAGGTTTCAACCCTATTTCAACGAGTTATTCCCCACTAGAGCTAAGGTAATCTAAACCAAAGCTCTTATACCAACTGTAACGACCCGCCTTTTTGGACAGTTTAAATCGACAAATCAAACACACATGCCGATTCCAAACCATTCAAAAGGGCGGATGGTTAATGGGGTAAAAGAAAGAAGAGAAAAGAAACAAGAAACAATCACAGAATCTCGCAGCGGAAAGATAAAATATAATAATCAAATAAACAGTTCATGAAGCTGTTTAATATACTTTTGATTATCATTTATACAAAATATATCAGAGTTATACATATACAACCGAACAAATAAAATAATGCAGCAGACAGCATGATGCAAAGATAATAATAGTAATAGTATACCAAATCTTCGTCTTTGTCCTCCAGAATAGATCTTCAAAAATCTGAAAAACTCAGGACTGACCCGAGCGTAATGAAAAGACAAAACACTCGAGTCAGGACTAAAACATCCTTATGTAAGTTAAATCAATCGTAAATAAATATGAGTGTAACGGCGTCAGAGATGTTTACGGGGTTTGACATCTCCTATCCAGTGTCAACGTGCGTGCAATAACTCAAGTGATGTTACGGGATTTTTCCATCTCTTAAGGATCCGTTAAACTATCTACTATGTAGTACAATACGCTATATACAATAATGTCTATCATAAAGTAAAATATCAAACTAGCGTTAAGCCATGGCCCATTCCACCCTTAACACATTTTTATTCCCAAGAGCATATACAAGACCGTAGTTTCCCCAAAACCGGAAGTCACCAGAGGGCAATCCATATACTAAAGGTACAAACCAAAACGTAGTGGTCGCGAATAGGATAATCAGTATGACAAGGTACATGAGGCGATACCAACTAGGATACTAGTAGTTGCATGATCCGGACTGATGTTGGGCATAGCAGCTACTACCCCAACACCGCGAAACAACACTCCCAAATCAAGGGGTGCACCCAAATCGAATCACAAATGTAATAGACATGGTATCGAAGAAGTGTGTCCGCTAGAGGTGGCGAACCTCAATGGCCCGACGCGGCTCCTATTTTAGTCATGTCAGGGGTCATCCAATATCGTTCTCTTTCTTCAATCAACGCGTTCATCAAACCATCCACTTCGTTCTGGATCAACACTCCGCGTATACTAGTTATTAAAGTGGTTTTCGGTATCGACAGAGAGTATGTCCATATCCGATCCCGGTCTCTTTAATAACTACGTATTACTACACCGATGGCTCTTTTACATTTTCAAAATCAATTCATAATTGATTATCAAAAATATCATATTCGCTTCAAAAATAAAAGCCATTTCAAAATCATCATATCTACTCAAAGTATACGATTTCATTTCAAAATCATTTCGCCTCAATATCTCATTTCGTTTTCAAAATCATTTCGAATTTCAATTTAGGTTGCAACTTCATTTAACCCAATTCGTATTTAAATTCGAGATTTAAACATAAACAATTCACCTTATTTACCAGCTTGAAAATTTTAGAAAATAGTTTTAAGTAGTTTAAAAGTAGTTTAAATAATCAAAATAGTTAAAGTAGTTTAATAGAAAATATTTAAATAGTTAAAATAGTTTAATAGAAAATATTTAAATAGTTTAATCGAAAATAATTTGAATATAAAAATGGTTTATATAGTAAAACAGTTTGAAAATCAAAATAATTTCAATATTTAAAGAATATAGATTTTAAATCATTCATACTAAAATATTCATTAAAACAATTCCAAAGTCAAACCGGTCAACTTCCCAATTTCCTACCCAAATCAATTCCAATTTCCATTTCGATTTAATCGATTCAATTCCGATTTCAACTCGAATAAATTTTGATTCCATATAAATTTCGATCCCAATAAACAAATCCCGTTCACTTTCAATTTCCAATTTCAAATTAATTTCCAATTCCAAATTAATTTCCAATTCCAATCCCAATTCCAAATGAATTTAAATTTCAATTCCAAATTAATTTAAATTCCAATTTCAAATTAATTTCCAATTTCAATTCCAAATCCAATTTCAAAATATCGGTTTAAACATTAAATCAAATTTACTTTCAATACCAATTTTTTTTTTGAATCCAAATTTCAATTCTAAACTCAAACCTGAAATATCATTTCATATAAATTTTCTTAGAAATATTCAAAGTTCGAATAAAAGTCCAATCTTTAAAACAAATCAACTTCCGAAAATTTATGCCGTATTTCAATTTTTAATTAAAAAAAACTAAACCTCGATTAATTAAACAATTTCGTTTATCAAGTTTAAATTCCAACATTTCAAGCTCCAATTCAAAATAATTCAATTTCCATAATTTGGATTTTATTCTTAAAATCAATTCATTTAAATAATTTCAAACAACTTTTAAAATCAATTAATTTAGCCAACCCGGTGTCCGTATATAATTTTCTATCCTATGGCCAAGTGATTATTTATTTCAGTTAAATGTTAGGGATGAATATATATCACTTAACCAATCATAGGGTCATATGTATCACAGGATATATATAAGCAAATAAACATCCAAACAATTAAATATCAACCAATAGCATCCATCGAAATAAATCATCCAATAGACAATACAATTCACAGCAATTTCATAGTTATCAATATCAGGTAATTTAATCGCAATTAAATTTTAATTTCAATTTGACTGTCAATTTTTAATTTCTAACATTAAATTCGATGACAATCTATATGACAATTAAATTTTATCAAATATCGACAAATAAAATCGTAACACTTCATAATGTCAAATTTAACTAGCATAAAGATATTTAGTACGTTGTGAGCGTTATAAAACACTCACCTTGATTTTCTGTTGTCGCCGAGACGTTCCGGTTTGGAACTAAAACTGGACGACGCCCAACTTTAGCCCAAATTTCCACCGTCTCCAAATCCATCCAAACCTGTTTCATTTTGAAGCTCTCGTCATTACGATCGCAACGCAAAAAGTTTCTTTCCAATCGGACCTCGTATGAAAAAGTTATGCTATTTTAAAGTTTACACGAATTTAAATATATATATTTTTACAAATTCTAAACCTAGATTTGATCTCAGCCATCCCTCTCTTCAACACCATATCTGGACCGCCCCCTTCATCATCTTCCCCAACGTGAATATCACGTTCTCTTTCAGGTTTCTAAAGAAACCATTGCCGTTCTTTAGGGTTTTGAACCACCGCCTCCTCGATCGCCTGAAACCCATCAAACCACCCTCAAATCGAAGCTAGTAGCCTCCCCTACCCACGCCTGCCACCATGACCAGCTCGGCCAACCCATGGCCTGGGAAAACGTGCCCAACCTGACCCCAAACGCAGCCCCCTAGAGATCACTACGAAGCTCCAATCCCGATCTCCACCGTTGATCTGCTAGCTCTCATCGTGCTCTACATTTTTCTAGTTGAAGACTTCGGCCAAATGTTTACGGATTGAGGGATAATCGAGGTAGAAGAAGGCACATTTTTGGCCATTGAAAGAGCAAGTGGCGGCTGGAGCTATTTGGATTAGGGTTTTGGGCTTTTGTTTGCAAATTGAAGATGTGAGGTCCTTATATAGTAAAATGGCAAAACACTATTCATCGAAAATTTTTCCGAACTCCAAATGAAGCGTGCCGGATAGCGTTTCTAAGGTTTACCCCACGTTCCGAACGCAATGAAACGTGTTTCGGAGGCTAATTCGGTCATCTGTGCGAGTTACGGAGAAAAACGATCGATTTTAAATTAAACCGATTCAAACCGATTTCGATGCGTTTTGGCTTGCCCCAGACAAACGGTACATCCAATTGACACGAAATTTGAAACCATACAATAATATCACATTACGGATCCGATGAAACTGGTTTCGTCGAATTCCGAGACTTTTTGAAAAATGACTATTTTAACTCGCCGAATTAAAATTAAAACGATTTCGATGCGTTTCGAGCTGCCACGGTCAAATGATAACTCCGATTGCTACGAAAATTGAAATCCGATAATAAAAAACTATTACGGATCCAATGAAACTAGTTTCGTTCAATTCTGAGACTGTTCGAAAAATGGCTATTTTTCAGTCGATAATTAAATATTAAAATATTCAATTTTCACAAATTAACTTTAAATTCAATTTTAAAAGTTCTATAACATTACTATAACTCCAATATGATAAGATAAAATTTTACAAATCATTTTCAATCATATTCAACTCGATTTTCAATTATTTCTGAAATTTAACTTATTAAATTATCGATTTAATTGTCTAATTAAATCCAATATTCGAAAAATAAATTATTCGACTGTTTAATTTCAATATAAAATTCCCAATTTTAAATTATTAACTTTTAAATCAAATTTCAATTGTTCACAAATCCCATTTTTAATTTCACAGTAATTAACAATCTTTTACAATGCAGTTTTCCATTATAAATCCAATATAAAAGATTATATTCGATTCAGCGTACAATTATATTGTAATTCAAATTCAAGTTATTTAATTCCAAATGAATTCTTTTATTTCGATTTACACTTTCATTATTGAATCAACCATTTACTTATACATTATTATCAATAGTTTATAATTCATTTACTTTCATTTTCTTCAGCTATCATCTTATTTAAATTCACAGTAATATTAAATTACATTCATTTACGTTGATTTCCATATTATAACTTCAATGTTAAATGTAACATTTTATTTATTTCGTTGTTTACAATCAAATTCAATTCAATTCAATTACTTGTTACGTTCAAATTTAAATCTTTACTTACGTTCAATTACAAGTTAACATCTTTATCGAATTACAGTTTCAGTTATTATCTGCTTTCAATCAACTGTAATATTAAGTTACATTTATTTATATTAGTTTCAGTAACATAAAATTCCATTATTAAATCTACCATTTTATTTATTCTTTGTTTACAATCATAACCAATTTGGTTTACAATCAAATTCAATTCATTATTTACATTCACTTCAAGTTAACATCCATATTTAATTTACAAATAAGTTATTTCAGAATTCAGTTTTGTATTTTAACTTGTAATTCACATTTAACAACACAAAATTTTATTTCCTTCGGATTTTTATCAAAATTTTCATTTTAATTCGTATTTTTAAAGTGTTAAAAATACGGGTCGTTACACATCCACTTCCAACAACATCACCATCACTGCCATACCACACACAAACCAAACAAAACTTCCTTCACTTTTTCTACATCTACCACAACAGCCATCACGCTTTAACTTCACTACCTTCTTACCACACTTCAAATTACTGCTACCTCAACCAAACAACCATCTTCCTTTATTCTACACTTCAAACATCATAGCCTGCCTAGTGCCTACTGCCACTCCTAATCACCCTGCACACTGACAACCCAACCCACTTACACACCATTCACATATCACACATCCACAGCAACAACCAACCATCATTCAACTACCACTACTTTAATCTCCACTCTACCATCCTTTGCACTGCTACACTTCACTGCTGCCTACTGCCTTCAACTACCACTAATTTACTGCCATACATCATCCACCATCTCACCACAGCCTGCCTTGCAAACTGCACTCAAACCCAACTTCTGCCCTGACCATTCTTCTGGCACCACCACACTTCATCCTTACCACTACATATCACTGCCTTGCCACTACATATCAATAGAAAATACATTCCCTGCCCACCATCATATCATCAAAACATCCAGTTCTTCCACCAACATTAAAAATCCATCACATGCCTACATTATCCCTTGCACACTTCAATGTACCATACCATCAACCCACCTGAGCAATCTTATCACCCCTGCACACTGCCAATACATCAACTATTGCGGCTGTACTCAACCTGTTGCATACAACATACATACAGCTTCTATGCACATAAATAAATTATGCCATTCATCTACCTTATAGGCACCTTCCACTATTGCCAATAACTTCAAACAACAACTTCGTCCTCCTTTGTCTAATCGGCAACCAAGATCTCCTCTCCCCTCCCTGAATCAGGTTAGTAAATAATAAAATACCTCAACAATGGCAATATGCAAGAGAATTCCTATCAAACCAACAACAAGAGAAGCAGCATCTACCACATCTGGTCCTGCAATAATTTGATTAGAATTGATGTTATTCTCATTAATGATTTTGATAATATAAGATGGTAAATAGATGTGACAGGTTTATGAAAATGGACTTTGAGTAAATAATATATAGCACAAAAATAGTATGAAATGAAACTAAAACAAAAATAGTCTGTCTGTTGTTTATCAACTTGCTACAAGAAAACCAACTTTAGATTTGATTTTTTTATTCTTTCAATTGTACTGCATTATTTTTGGTTAAAAAGATGATCCTCAAACAAACAAATATTTTGAAATTATTATTAATAGTCATCATAGTTGGACATTAAAATCATGACTATGCATAGAAAATGCCACTAGTTTATCTCATAAGCAAGTGGATCTAGTACATAGTTTTCATACTAAGCAATCCTATTAAGATATAGTTCCTTATAAACTAATTTAAGAGTAAATGTATAAGATTAAAATACAATAGTGAAAGCATGATGTCTTGCGTACTTGAACATAATACTCAGCCATCCCATTAACTCGCTTCATGAAGACATCACCAAACTTGTATCCTTTCACCTACATTTAAGATGCCTAGTTAACTTTGACTTATAACTAAGACAACAACATCAGGAATTGCAATACCAATAATGAATAAAAAGCATAACAACTCAGCCAAGTATCCTTAGAATCAGACTTGGACAAGCCTGGCAAATAATGGATATACCGAGATTATTTAATTTAAATAAAACATTTATTGTGTCTGTATAATATCAATTGGTTTATATATGTATATTTCAAAATAGTGTGAAAGTGTACTTAGACTGGTCAGTAATGATACTAACGTGCACTCGTTATTCGAAAGCACTGAAAAATCTATAAGCACCTTAGAGCTAACCGCAGTTGAGTTAGAGGAACCGTAATGATTTCAGGTGTGATTACCATCATGCCTGTCACTACTGCCGCTGTCTTTTATAAGCAGTACAAATACCTTATCAGTTGCATGATCATGAAGAGCAAGCTTGTCTAGGCTTTGGTGTAATTCAAGTCAATACTGTGCATTTCTAGAAATGTAACAAGTCACCTAACACTATACATTAGCTATGCAAGACTTTCAACTGCCTGAACTCAACTCCAAGTAGATTAGCATCAATTATAATAGATTTATCAATACAAGTACGTTTCCATAAGTAGTAGATGATTTTGAATGTGATGAATACATTTACTGAGATAACACTTATGGCAAAAATATTCACAAAGTAGACAAACTGTGCTAAAAGTTTGACTATTCTTATCATTTAACCAACCGTGAATTTGTTTCATTCATTTATTCAAAAAGATTATGTTTATTTTTTAATTTGAACTATACTACCAGAAAGAATTATAATCAGTGTGTTAACTAAATTACTTTTTATTCACCTAAATTACTTTTTGTATTTTTGGTTTTCTCGATTTTGTTGTTTGTGATTGGAGTAGAACATATGTCTCTGGTTTCTAATCTGTCTTTCCAAAACATTCAATAGCTCAAACTCATATGTATGAACATATTTATTATACATAATATTAATTAGATTTAGATCTTCCTTTTATTCTGTAACTTCAGATTCTAACCAAGTTATTTAATTAGACTTGGAAATTAATAACTTTTCTTATTAAACTTCATAAATATAAGATAATTGTTTCAGCTTGGAGTTAAATTACAAAAAGAACTTTGAATCTTTGCACGTTTATAGTAGAACTTTCAGTGGAAATATCAACAAACATATATGCCAGACTTGCTATTCACGTGTTTAACTGCATGTACGCCACCATATATGAGATACATTCTGGCATAAATTTCACTGTAATGAGAATATTGAAAAACTTATGAAAAAAGGTAAAGCATGGGTAAACTTGATGATCTAAGCAAATTGAATTTACCTTAAAATAGTGTTGATTGAATCCGTTTGTCAAGATTGAATTGTAGTTCTAATCTTAAGAACATCAAGATTGAATCCGTTTGTCACTTTAAGTTGTTCAGAAACAAACAAAAGAAGGAAGAATGTTGGTGTAAAATGCGCCAGGATAACTAAATAAATATATTTTTATTACATGATTAGAACTACAATACTCTAAATTAACCATAACTCTGTATTGCTGTGAGGACAAGGATTCAAATCAACTGTACTGAATCTACTATTGCACCAGCATGCACTGATGAAATTACAGTTGTGATAGCAGACTCTATGGAATTCGAGCTGAGGCAATCGTGAAATACATCAATGATACACCTTAATTCATTGGACTTTAAAAAGAAACCCGAAACTGAAAATAAAGCTGGTACGTTAACTTACCAAATTATTATTCAATCACGTATATTAACCTCAGGTGGATTGCAAAGCTAAATGTGTCAACTGAACTCTAAAGCGGCAGTTTGAAGACAGCTTCTACCTGCTTTATTTACTGGAAATCACACTGTATTATAGTAGCAATAATCAGGATATGTTAACGTTTTGCATAAGAGAGCCCAAAAGCTTGTTATGGTCAATTGGAAACGTGTTTCTATGGTTTAGCATTGGAAAAAAAACTACAAGGTACGGTTGAATTTCATTGACACTTCCTTCTGGAAATTTCCAACTGTAACAGAACCACATCAAAAAAGAGTGTTATTGATCAGAAATACCTATGATAATCAACATATATTTTTTAATAAAAAGATAAACTAATGTATCCATAGACACTACTTGTACCCAATGCATTAGGTTCATCCAGGCCTTTATAGCCTATCATCACTACATACAAAAAGTAAAAACACTCTTTAAATCTTCATGTAAAGAGAAACTTACAGTTCCCCAAATGAACATTAATAAAAAAATAAGAGAAGGATGAAAGTCAAAAAAATTGATATACGATTTCAACAAAATTGATCCAATAACTAACAATACCATGCTAAAAAATACTCTACCTGGAACTAGGGGAAGGGATGCAGCCTTTGCCATCATAAACTTCAATTTCTTACTAGCCATCAGACATAGCCATGGAGACTACTTGCTGCATTCACACCTCCATCCTTGTTGACATGTCGTTCTCATGATTGGATATAGGCATTAAGATATATTATTCCCCATCCTGCTATGTCTAATATAACCTGAGCTCAATTCCTCTGTGCCCAATGATTGTGATTGCATGGGACATGGGTACTTGAGTTTTAGGGACATAAGAATTGAATCCATGAAACCCTTGATTAAAACCAAAGAGAAATCTGCGGCGTGGAAGCTTATTTATTTAAACGGTTGCCTTCCAAACTAATTTCTTTCAATGCATTGTCGATAGAACCTAATTTCCACTACTTTTATTTGCGACCTATTTTGGTAATATTTCATGTAGAGCAAATCACCTTCTCCTTCCCACACTTCGAAACCCAACTTCCAGACCCTACAACTACTCGCGAACTCCAATAAGCAACATCGTAACCTACAACCACCAGAACTCCGCCTTCATCCACAACAATCATCGCAATCGACATGAACAAGTTGACCTTTAACCCAAGTCATCGACAAATTGCAAGCTCCAAGCAGCAATGACTTGAATCAATGTTGAATTGAGAATCTTGTCTGTGAAATTTGGTGTGGAAAAGTTAGATTTGGGTGCATGTGATTTTATAATGGAACTGTGTAATTGTTTTGGAGAAAGGAGTACATTTGTTCGAAATAGTTACTTTGGAGCCAATTTTTCATTATTTCCCTCCTAAATTTCATATTGCCATCAACATGTAGTTGCATCGGTTGACTTTAAAACCGATGCGACTAGAACTATTTGCATCAGTTGTTGGTGAGAACTGATGCAAATTTGATTTTTTTACTACCTATTGCTTTCCACGTATCAATTGCATCGGTTATCAGGATAGAACTGATGCAAATAGTTCTATTTGCATCAGTTTTTACTTCAGCCGATGCAAATGAGGCGAAGCAATATGCACTTTTTGTACTAGTGAACCCTCAACATTCCGATGGAAAAAATAATAAAGGCGGCGTGGTTCACCTCGAAGAAAAAAGGGAAATAACTAGTCACACTCTCATTCACGCAAGGAGACGATGCATGGGCCATTCACCCCTCAAGGGAGGAAAGGCAAAGTTAATCCAAATTTAGAGTCTCCCACCTTAATTTTAAATTCCCGCCAAAGCCCAGATTTCAACCACTCAAATCATGGTTTCTCGCCAAAGACATGGCAACAATATGTGCAAATCAAATGATCAATACAGATGTATGACGCATAGCATGATCCAAAGGAAGAAACCTAGGCAGCAGAAGAGGGATTGTGGCGATCCGCGTACGTCTTTGTACTATAAATAGAAAACGCATTGTAGTAAGAAGGAGATCTTTCTTCCAATTCGAGATTTTTTAAGGTTAAATAATGAAAAGTTTTGTACTCTCTACCATTAATGCTTGTACAAGGAGTATAAAGGAAGAAAGTGATATTTCCCCCCGGATATTCTTTAAATGTAAAATTCTCTATATCTTTACCTTTTTATGCATATTTACTCACCTATATTTCAATGTTAGATTCTTTGTTACCTTTTTCACCTGTCAATTTGATTTGACATTTTAACAAACAGTTAAGTGCAACTATTTGATTGTGTAAGCTCCCAGCAACATGATTACCATCTAAAGGAAAATTTAATATTACTTAAGTTTGTTGATTCTAACATACGGAAGTACATCATACTTACTTTTGTAATCATCTGAGGTGTTGTAAGACCGAAATATCTCATCAACATCTAATACCTTATTATATACTATAACTTTTATAGTATAACACATTTATCATATACATGTGTATATTATTTAGTGAATTAACCTTTTGATTAATTTATTTAATTAAACTCTTTTAATTAAATTATAGTAATTTCAAATTTTATTTGATATGCATACATGTATACCTATGTCATTTCAAACATTTCTAAAATAACATAACATATATATCATAATATATGTAATACATGAATTTATTTATTAATTAACTTATTTAATTAATTTATTGGATTAATCTTATTAATAAAATTTTAAATTTGAAAATTAATTCGTATTATTTTTCAAACATTTTGAAAAAATTTAATATATTATAACTTTTATAATATATGTATATCTTATTTTAAATTTTCAAACAATTTGAAACTTTATATTATAACATATATAATATTTTCTTATTTTAAATTCAACTTTTAAATTTTAAAACTTTTATTTTTAATTTCAATTTTTTTTGAAATTAACCTAACTCCCAATTCAAATCGGGCCTTTTCTATTAGGGATAACCTTTTGAGCTTACCTCACCATTTTGAGCCAACTTGGTAGCCAGGTAGGGCAGAGTACTTGATTATCCAAACTCAACCTTAGACACTACTTTTCTAGACACCATACTATATGGGTAGGCTTTAATTAGTTAACCATAACATGACTAATTTAGAACGCATAGGCAAATGAGCTCCGATACCATTGTTGGAACTGGGTAGCCCGCAACAGAAGTTATGGGTGAATTTCAAAAAATATTCCCTTATTAGTTCTTTGTTGGGCATATGAAGTCTACTTTATCTAGAACATTTCTAAATATTATTTAAATATAAGAATTTATTTTATTCAAAATTATAAATTATATAGTTATATTTGATATATATACACACATGTGTATCAAATACAGATATATATGTGTGTGCATATGTAACATATCAATCCGTGCAAGGTATAACATGCCTGTGTATAGATATTGGGATTTACATCATAAAAAACATATTACCCATCCAATATGCAATTATACGCTGTCCACATATATATGTATGTATACATACTATTAATTGTATATAAATATTATATATATGTATGTATTAAGTTTTGTTTGAATAATTTTATATAAGTATATAAGTGTATTTATATATATGTATATATTTATGTATATGTAATCATATGAATAAAATATTAATATTATATATACATACTATGTTATAGAATTTATATAAATAAATTATATATAAATATTAGAATATGTTTTAAAAAACGAGTAATACATATATACATATTTTTTTAATATATATACAAATATGTTCATAATAATACACACACACATCGTTGCGTTTGTATGTTTGCACTTTGGGCTGTATTTGGGCTAGAGTATCAACAATAAAATTTACCAAATTTCGAAACAATATATATTTACATACATACATTTACATAGACACATACATATATATATATATTAATAAAATATAATTTTTTTTTGATAAATATGAAATACTAGGTCATACACATAGCTCAGAAAATAATTTATTATATTTTCTTCAATCTTGAATTACATTTTAATTAGATATCCATTCGAAACTTAATAAAATATTAATAAAAATTTAATTTTAAAATTTATTTTAAATTTTAAAACTTTATTTCAACTTTTAAATTTTCAGTAAATCCTAAATGATATTTTGTGGTTTGAATTTTTTTTCACTTTTACATTTTAAATTAATTTTAAAATGATTTATTTATTTTCAGTTGAATTAAATAATTAATTTTTAAAAACAAAACAAGTTTTTTTAATATTTCGGCCAAGAGCTTATCTAATGTTGACATAATTTTATAAAATTTAAAAAATAATTTTCATAACATATTTGAATTAATATAATTTATTTATGTAGTAAATCGATTTAAATAGTATTAAATAAAAATAAATGTTAATAAAAAATTTTTACCGCCAAAGATTATTATTACTCTATTAATTTATATTTAATTATATAACTAATTTTAAACATAGTATGATGTTATAATTAATTATAACATATATATATATATATATATATATATATATATATATATATGTAATTAATATTATATATTAGTTCAATAAAATATAAAATTAAATTATTTTGTATATGGCTGTAGTAACTTGATATGTATATGATAAAAAACTAATTTTTCTTTATATAAATATACACATGCATATAACCAAACTACTTTGTTGGAACATTACTTGCATATCAAAATTATCACCTTACTAACAATATAATACACACACACAAAAATAATAAAACATTATACTGAAAATTGTTAACTATAATCTAATAAAATCATACCTTAATCCCAAAGTCTTGAAGTACACCTTGAAAAGATGATTTCTTCTTTTTGAAACCTTTTCTGATTCAACATAGTGCCCATCCTCGAACCGTTGACCACTAACTATCGGATAACAGTCGATTTTTTTTTTGCACTTGACAAATTAGGGAGATGGAAGAGAGGAATTTAACCGACAATAAATTAGGTTGAAGGCTTCTAAAAGTTCTCTAAAGGTTGAGGATAAGGATGCTTATATAAAGGAGAATTAAGAGATATATTAGGATGAAGATCCTACATCATCTCCTACTAATTCTTTTCCATCTTAGCCCTCTATCTCAAAGTCTATGTTACACCATCTTATGTCCGCATTAACCCCTCATTATGGCTGAGTAGCCCCCTTTATGGGCTTTTAAACCCATTTAGAGCCGAAATAAAATGTAACGACCGCCATACACCTACAGTGCAGAACAATTGTCAAGGGAAAGAAGAGAGGTAAAGATGAAGAAAATAGAGGAGAAGGGAATGGAAAAGAAGAAAAGGGAAACATAAATAACCATATCACCCGTCATATATCTCACATCGTATCAGTGTAAATATAATAATCATCATAAGTATAAAATAATAGAGATAGTAATAATAATGTGAACTAATCATCTGAACATAAGATCCATAGATTTATACAACACTATAACAGAGTTTATACAAATAGAAAATAAACTCAACCGATATACTGTCTCATATAATAATAAGTCAACACTATCAAGGCTCCATAGTGTCATACAGTGGAATATACAATAACAAACTCACATATAAGTATGAGTAAATGTCACCTCCTGCTAGTTCATCTGCAGAACTCCATATGTCATCCACACTTGCTCTCAAATCTACTCTTTTAAGAGTACCTGAGATAATAAGAAGTAAAGCATAAAACCTTGAGTCAGACAATAGTCTGGTGCAAGCGATATCAAATCTCAAAATACTATAAAAGTCAATATAGTATACAGAACAGAGGGTATATAAATCATACCTGACATGTCCCTATAACCACAGAGTCAGCACATAACATAGATAATATGCTACTCTAAAACATCATAAAAAGGGTAAACCATACCCAGAATCAATTAGGGTGCCTAGGTATCTCCACCTACAGTACCTACTCCATACTAAGTAAACTTCAAGTGTCTAGGTATATCCATCCACACTAAGTTAAGTCGGGGTGCCTAGGCATCCCTACCATAATACCTACCTCGTGTGACATCCCTAGGGTGATTAGTGACTAGCGAGCAACTATAACAAACACAACGTCCATCAAACTATACTAACCGTCATCCAGTGTGCTTGAGATATATGATAATTCATATGGCCATCTGCAAATGTCGGGGATTATTGGAAATCCCAGTTCTCGTTGTACTCTCATACCTTCTGGGATTAAAGCCCAGTATGTGTCACTAAGCCCAAAGCTAGACACTAGACCTAATCTAGCGGTCCAGCATATACAGACCCTCGCTACCACTCCATGGGTGTCCCCACTATATAATACTCCTACTTTGAGTATCACAAGAACACTTCGAGTCATCAATGATCCCTTAGCACATACAAATCCATTGAGTCCCTACTCGGTTGATATGGATCCGAGCTCCACTAGCTCAATACAATTTCTGGATAACGAGCCCCAATCACTCAATCCAGTCCACTATTTGCAGCCTCGTACATCTCGAGCTACTATCTTTGGTTCCTACTCCAAAGACGAGTTGCCAACCGAAGAAACATAGCTTTCCATCATGTTGTTACATCACCATCCTTCTATGATGTGAAATGAGATAAGACCCCTAGCATGATCCATACAGTCCTGATACTACCATCCTCGGAACCTACTCCATGCATCGTCGAGTCACCATCCCAAACTATCAGGTCGAAGCATCACATCATTGCCTCACCATCAAAATAAGTCATCGTAGAGTAATAACATTCAAAATCTAAATTAGTCGCATGAACAAACCATCCCTTCATGCATCACGATATCTCCTCTACGTCCATTCCAATGATCGGCCGAATCGCCAATCAACAACAGTAATGGACATTGACCACTCTACAATGGTCAATACCAACTATTATGGTCTTGTACTTAACCGAATGGATAAGTACAAACCTAACGGAAACGTCCAACATCCATCTGGAAGTCTAAAGCCATGTCCTCCAATTTAGATCCATCGACCTATATCCTAACCCTCTTCTACAGCTCATCTTATTCATTAGATTTTCGTGTGTGCAAAACCCCAACGTACAAGATACTACCTAAAACCCGATCATCACTAATCGACGTTTTCAACCAAAACAACCAAATAAATAAAAAAATCCAAAAAACCAAACATACATCCAACAACCATATATCCATTCAAAACATCATACATATAACATAAACAATCCATCCATATCAATCAATGTGGGAAATCATATCGATAATAGCTCTAATATGATAATTCCCTAACTATGGCACGTTGATGGGAAATATGCGATAATCTTTATAAATCATTTTAAAATAATTTTATTTTCTTTTATAAAAATCTAGTTGTTGTATAAATATAGTAATATCATATTTTAAGACTAAAAATCATTCTCGAGCGTCAATCTAATACTATACAACCAATCATAGTATAGTGAGAAATAATATCACATACCACATCCAAATCTATCCAAAACTAGCGCTAAAGTGTAGATCTCGCCATCACGAGTGCAACACAAGAAATTTCATCTAAAACGGACCTCGTATGCAAAAGATATGGCCAAAATCAAAATCAAAATCATTTAAATAATTAATTAATCAAATTAAATCACTAATTACCTTACTTAAGTCCTTAATCCTTCTTCCTCCATCTTTCTAATACCCTGTATATGCACAAGAAACACGGCCGTGTGCGAATCCTTCTCTTCTCTCTTCGATTTCTTGACGAATACTCAACGAAATCTCGATCCGTCTTCGCGAATTCGCTTCACGTCGCGCTCTCTTCGATCCTCACTCAACCAATGCTCGACCGCATGCCTTCCCTAAATTGTGACTAGATGATGTCACAAATGACAAGAGCAGGTCACATTTTGCATTCCATTATGGCTATCAATAAAACTTTGCAGGATGGTGCATGTCATCGAGAGAAACGTAATGGAAATCACTGATCCATTCATCGTCGCTCCAAGATTCAACAATCTCGAACCCTAGATCAAGGTAGGAGGGTCAATCTCGATCAAACCTCGCCGATCCAAAATCTGCCATGGTTATCGCGTAGCTCTCGTCCATGCAATCTCAACAGATCCAGTCTTACGATTTTAGGTGGAGCGGATTTGGAGATATTACCTTTTTGAAGTGGATTTATGAATTTGGCCATGGATTTATTTCCCCAGGCAATGAACAGTAAATGAGAAAATGACTTTGAAGGGAAGAAGATTTCAAAGGGTATTTATAATATTATATTATCCCATTTATTTATTCTCTCAAATAAATGGATGTATGTTTCAAGTCCGTAGTCCGTACGATCACGCGAAGCATCCGATCGACACGAAACTCATCTGCGTACATCACCTTATTTTTTTGAATCTAACGGTACAAATCTCGTCACCATCTAAGATTGTGGTTCGGGGTGCTAATTTTGCATATTTTGAGATCGTTTCGGCCATCGCATCATTCAATCTTAAAAAATAGCGATCCTTATACTCATTTTGATTCACAACGTCGGTCCGAACTCAACAGAAGTGATCTTGAGTCCTGATTCGACCATATGCAAAAAATCACATTTTTGGGCCTTCATTTAATTAATTAAATATTTAAATAAATTATTTAAATATCCAAATATTAAAAATATGGGTCGTTACATAAAATATTATACAATTTAATCCAATTAATCGTTTATCTATATCGTATATCGATCGATATATTTATAACTATTATAAATATATCTAATAATGTTTATTCATCAAATCGTAATAGAGTTTTACAATTAATATTTCATAAATATTAATTAATTTAATTAATTTATAATAATTATAAATTAACTAAATCGTTTGGTCAAAGTTGAATTCATCATTTCAGTTGTATGATTCATCATGTGTAAATTCGGTCATCGATTAATATCGAACTATTCGAATATTAACGTTCACATGTCACTTAGCCGGTGGTGTGACATTTTGGCCAAATTTTGGTTTTGGTAAAATCCTACTTTACTTTGTTAAGCGTTACACTATTGTGACTTTTATTTGCACCAATTCTCTTCATCAAAACTATCACTTTGGACTTATGGAATTTGGTAACGGTGAAAATTCCAATATCATCCAAATTCAACTCTACAGTCCAAACACAAAGTCCCTGGTTCAGTAATAACAAATCGAAATTATTTGACCAGAGACTTTGACTTTGAGTTGACTTTAGTTGACCGTGATACTAAACCCATGTAACTGAGGAGACGAATCCTCTCTTGAATAATCTTCACTTCCAATATTTCCACTTGACCCTACAAGAGTCACTCTATCGACTCCATGCCATGATTTGACTATAATCAAAGCAGAGCTTCCATATTGAAGATCAGTAGTATTCTTAAGTCCAGAGAACTGTGTAAATCAGTCACATCGATATTTTCAGTTTGACCTTAGTTATATAAACCAATAGAAAACTATCGTGTAAGTCGTTCCATGGTTGTCCAATAACAATCAGTACGTAACCCCTGTGTGCCCCCAGTAGTCATGAGTAATACACTTCCTAACATTTGGAGAGCATTACATACTCTAGTCCCAATGGATACATCGGTATTCAGTCACGGTGCATCTTGACTAGGAACACTTAAAATGGTATATTTGTTTTCATTATGATAAATAACTCATGGTTACAACACTTTGTAACTACTATCACTAAGCATACCATTTATGGATTTTCTATTAAATATACTTTTAATTAAAGTAATCAATTAATTCATACTACACATTATATCAAGTATATAATAGAAAAAAAAACACCTTTTATTTCAATAAAATAAATTACTGAGTTATATATGCAACTAATTACATAATTTCCCCTAGGGCATACCCCTGACTCTATCAGAATACAAGTAAACTTTCTAGTTAGTTAAAATAAATTGATAATACATATATAAGTAAATCACACGTACATACATATATATTAATATATATTATTTTATATAATTTCAAAATAAATTATGAACAATAAAGTCATATATAAATGGGTCCATTGTGGTGTAAATCCAAGCACCTACATACATTCACATTAGCCATGTACACTTCATATTTGTAGTATGCGCACTGTACACATATAAGTGTATTGATAAACTTATATAATTAAACTTTAGGAAAAAACTTTTTAAAGAAATAAAATAAAGATTTTATTTTAAATATTTTAGATTGGATCGAAAATCCACTTTAGACTTCAAAGATCCAATTGGTCCAAGATAAGATTTCTTTTTGAAATCTACCCATTTCATCTACTTTCGACTAGCCTGATTTTATCAGTATGTTATGAAAAAACTTTATCTAATCAACAATGGTTTTTGTGTGTACATGTGTAATATTATAATTAATGAGTTTAACTAGACAATTAATAAGAGGAAAAAATTGGTGGACTTTTCTCCTTTCTTTACTCGTTCATTCAATGCCATTTCAAATCAACACTTAAACACTTAAACCCTTATATATATTTAAATTAATTATCACTAATTTACTATGATTGAAATTTGAAATTAACATTTTGAAATATAAAAGAATTCAAAATTAGATCTATGTTTTTAAACAAAATCTATTTTAAAATTTGAATTGAAACACTAGTTTAAATAAATTGTTTAAACTTTGTATAACTTGTTATATTTAACCTTTAAACTTTGTAATCATTATTTTAAATGAATACCTTTAAATCAAATTCAATTGGTATTATAAAGAAGTTTTCATAGATTTATTTTAAAATTGAATTCGAACACTTATTTAATTATATTGTTCAAACTTTGTATAATTTATTAATGAATTAAACCTTAAAACTTTAACTTTTATAACCATTGTGTTAAATGAATGCCTTTAAAACAAATTCAGTTGATATAAAAAAGTTGTTTTATGTTTCAAACCTTTAAAAAAAATTTCAATTGGTGTTATAAAAATATTATTTTCATGTATCCTTGTTTTTTAAACAATTTGAATATACAAATTAAATCAAACAACACATGCATATATAAATTCATTATAACATATATAAAATCTAATCTCTACAATCCGATGATGTAAATATAAATGTTAATAAAATTAAAATATAACCTAAAGAGGTAGCCTATGATTTGCACTTGAATGAAGATTTCCCCTCTGATCTCCAAGATCCATACACAGTTTTGCAAGAGAAGGATGGACTGCTTATTTTATTGTATTTGATGTTTTCTTTTGATTTGAAGTTGGTAAAATTTTGGAAATGCTCACTTGGTTTCTACTCTAGAAGGTTAGGAGGAGAGAAGAGAAAAATGAATAAAAATGAAATGTCTGCTACAAATGAATTAATGGATTTATTTTCATTGAAAGAATGAAATCTTTCTCATATTTTAAATAAAAATTTCCTAATCAATTCTTTTAATTTTCTCTATCTCCCCACTCCTCTTGCTTCACATGTATGGTCGAAAATTCTTTCCCACAAATGGCACAAAATCTACATAAATCTCTTCATGCTATTATCTTTCATTTAAACATGTTTAAAGTTATACCGATATTGTACATCGATGCGTGCAAATATAACTTTTATAAATGCATTCAAATAACTACAAGAAACTCTAAAATGATATATATATGTAGGTATCTAATAATAATTAATATTTCTTAAAAAATTAATTAATTTGATTAATTTACAATATTTTATAAATTAATTAGGCCGTTTAGTTTATCGAAGAATTCATCATTATAGTTGTGTGACTCAAAGGTGTAAATTCAATTACTGATTAATCTCGAACAATTCTAATATTAATGTGCACACATCACCTTAGCTAGTAGTGTGACTGTTCGATCGAATTTATCGCTTATATTTTTTTAGTAAAATCCAGTTTTATAATTTTACGCGGTATCCGGTAGTAACGATTATTTAGACCAATTCTCTTCTTCAAAACTATATCACTTTAGGACTTGTTTAATTTAGTTTGATCAAAATTCAATATTATCCACATTCACCTTGGTTAGTTCAAACATAGAATCTTTTATTTAATAATAACATTTATTATTAACCGTACCGCTCTGGCCGGAGATTTTGACTTTAAGTTGACTATGGTTGACTGTGATACCAACCTCTTGTAACCAAGGAGACGAATTCTCTATTGAATTTTGTTTCACCTCCAATGCTTCAACTAAAACCTAATTATAGTCCCTCGATGAATCATCATGCCCAGTCAAAATGGAGTATCCACATTGAAGATTCATATTATTCTCAGGTCGATGGAACTGTGTAACACCGTCACTTAGATATCTCTTGTTTTACCTTAGTTATAATTAACCAACATGAAACTCTCGAGTGAGTCATTTTGTAGTTATCTAATAACTATCAGTACATAAACCCTTAGTGCCCCCAGCAATAATGATTAATACAAAGCCCGTTATTTGAAGAGCGTTATGTACTCTAGTCACAACAGATGTATCAATATCTTATCTCAAAACATCTTAACTAGGAATATATAAAATAACATGTTATTTTATATAGTGATAGTTTTCCCATAGTTAAAACTCTTTGTAACAATTGTCACATAACATATCATTTAAGGATTTACCAATTATGTACTTTAAATTAATTACTTAATTAGTTATATCATGTTATAACAAAGTATATTATAGAAATCAATCACCTTTACTATGAACAAGATTGGTTGTCGAGGTAGATATATGTAACAAATTACATAATTGACCTTAAGGCATATCCTAACTCTATCACTTAAGTTTATTCAGATTCTACTCACAAATTATTGCATACTATGACTGAGTTTTGGCAAATTAACATTGAAATGGAACTTCTAAATAATGATTTAGAGGAGACTATTTGCACATCATAGTCACAATGTCCCCAAGTTAGTGGGTTGGATAATAAACCTTTTGGACTTTATAAGATATAATCTTAAATAAACATCTAAAGGTTGAGAAGACATTTTTGACAAGAAAATCAAATAGTTCGATTTCGGTCAAAATGTAGAGAAAGCGTGTGCCTATAACAAGGAAAATAGAAGGTAATAAAACATTCCTCTTGCTATAAGTAAAAAAGCATATTATTGATTGGTAATGGTATACCCATGTTAAAATTATTTACACTTTGATTGTTTAATTATCGATGAAGAATTTGAAAAGGGAGTCCATTATACTCCACATAAGAGGATGTTGGGATTGTCCCATTCAATATACACCGACACCATATTAAAATGTTTAATATGGAGTTTGTGTATAACGATCTAGTACGAAGCTATATCCGATATTTTGAGTTGAATACAGTTTTATAAAGTAACTGGTAAATACATTAAGTGATATCATTAATTTTCAAATTTAAGTGCATTTATCAAACAATATTCATTTGATTATAGTAAAAATGATTAATTTTGAAATAAAAGGAGAAACATTTTTAAATCGAGTTAAAGTGAAAATTTAAGATATATCGCGCTTGAGTTTGATAAAATATAAGTATTTGTCTATTTATTGATAAATAAATAGGTAGAGTGTATAAAGCATTTTTAATACCCGAAAACAAAGTTATATAATAGGTTTAAATTTTATATAAAGTGAAGTTTTTTAAAAAATAAACTTGAAAATAAACTTTGGCGAATTTAAATTGAGTTGTATGAATTAAAATTAAATGAAACAAGTTTAAATAATTTAATAACATGGTTGAAGGAATCGGGCCAAAATTAAATTAAAATTAAATATTCATTTTTTTCTTGGTTAAGTGGGCCAAAAGATTTGCAATCTAAAATACCCTCTTTCTTTTTTTTTTTTCAGTAAAGAAAGATTACTTCTTCTCTTATTCCAGCTCCTTAAACTCTAAACTAATAATCATGGTTGAAGGAATCAGGCCGATTTGCAGCAGATGAAATGAGTAGATATAAAAAAATAAAAATAAATCCTATTTTGATATTAGTGGACTAATGAAGTTTAATGGTTTGCACTAGATCTTATCTAGTGATTAAATGAAATCATATCTTATCTAACTTCGTTTCACATTTGTTAATTAATCGTATTAATTAATTCAACTAAATATTAATTTTGAATGTATGAAGTATACATCCAATAACAACATATCATAATCTAATATAAACATGTATATAACTATATACATACATAGAAATATTGAGATTTATATCTATTGCATATATATAATACTTACTTATACATGTAATAAATTCACATGCATATCAGAAATATAAATGCCTAAGCATATGCATATGTTTAAGTATACAACATACGTATATGGTTTGTGTATACATATTGATAGCACTATATATATATATAGTTTAGAGGCATATATCTGATATTTAATTGCTACTTATACATTTTAATACACATACATATATGAAAGTTTGAAAACAAATGAACATAAAGTTAGACATTTAAAAATAAGAGAAAACTAGAAAGATGAATATGGAAATGAAATTTTATGTTAGATTTAGATCTAATCAAATCATAATTAAATGGAAATAACATGATGTAATATCTCAACCCCCTTTTTAAGCATTGTTACAATAATAGATTTAATACCATATGAAATCGCATACTTAATCACAACAAAAATCTAAACCTTTAAATTATAGATATGAAAATACACACAATAAACATAAAGAAAAACTAAAAATTTTATCATAATTTAATGCATTGTTCTAATGACGCAATTAATTCAATAACATCACACATATATTTATATACATATTTGTATATAGTAAACTGATATTTAATTTCAAAGAATATACTCGTCAAAGCAATGAAATTGAATAAATCAATTTAGAACAAATTGATCTAACAAAAGGTTTAACTTGATATTAGTTTAAATCAAACATGATTTAATACGTATTTAGATTTATACATGTTTCAATTAATTAAATTATTAACACCTTGATTATAAAAGAATTAAATTAATATAACAATAGTAAATTTCATTGCAGCAAATCATATCTACAACAACAAACAATCTCAAATTCAATAAACAAGAAAATTTATTGTAACAACCCGAGATTTCGTACCAATTAATTATCGTCTCTAGACGATTAAATCTGGTTGTTAATTGCTGATGGAAGTTTTTAATCGATTGAAAATCTTTTTAGATTTGTAAAATTCTTTAATAAAAGATTGGTTAATTGTTAATGGGCTTTTGAAATGGAGCCCATCCCTTGTTTATTTTGATGGCGTAATATAATTAAACCCGTTCCCCCAATTCTTTTTCTCATTTTTTCAAAACCTAAGAATAAACATACGAAAGAAAATGGCGATTAAAAACTAGGGCTTTGGCTTCGTTCTTTGTTACTGGCGATTCTGGACTTTGGCTCCTCGAATCTCTGTCGCTCTGGCCAATCTAGAATTGAGGCTTCGGCTCCTCTTTGCTTGATTCTGAATTAGGGCTTCGGCTCTTAGTTATTTGGGGATTCTGGTTGATGTTCGTTGCTGTAGCTCTGTTGCTTCGCGATGATTGATTTGCTTGCTCGTAGAAGAAGGTGAGTGAAAACTCACATCTATTTCACTTGACCCTGTTGGTTTTCGTTCGTTTTTGGTTAACTTCGATCTATTGGTTTTGTTGTGAAAATTGGGTTTTGTCGACTTCGACTTCGTTCGATTTTATCTGATGTTTAGTGGTTTCGACGTTGACCATTTTAAATTGATTGCCGAAGTATCGAGTTGTTTTTGTTGTTTCTTCGGCTTTAAATGATTTCGTGGTTGCCATGGTTTTTGATGATCTCTTTGAACTGCCGTGACTTTGGATTTGACAAAACTGTAAATTTGAAAAATTGCTTGACAGTGGTGACTTCATATATGTGCATATATACCATTGTGGGTGTATGCATATATCGTGGAATCCACACTTGAGATTACGTCTCTCTTGTAAGTTGTTGTAGTGCCACTGCCTCACTGTTTTGATTCCTAGTTCTTTCAATTGTTTTTATTTACTTCGAGTAAATTTTGGTTGTCTTGACAATTTGATGTCAAGGCTGCTGCTGTTTCAACCTTTTTAGTTACAATTGGGGTCTGTTTTATTGGTTCTTAGGTGTACTGAGCTTGAGTTATTTTTGAATATGGTCCTTACTTGCATATAGCCTGGTTGTCTCGAGCACATCTGTATATATGATGTTGTTTCTGGACTTTTGTTTTATTTTGGGTTGGTTTACACTTTTATATTTAGTTGAGCTTATGCTTGACTTTGTGATTTCGAGCTTGCTGTTATTGTACTATGGGGTTGCTTGGTTATTGACTCCGAGATGTTTTTGTGTATTTATGATTTACTGTCTGGACTGTTTGATGGTTTCCTTGGTCATTTCACATATTGGTCGTTGTTGTCTTGATAGTGTTACTGCTATCTTGATGTACTTGAACAACCTGAATCTTGAATGATTGTTATTGCTATAATACAGTCATCATTTAATCTGGTTATGTATATGTATATAGTTGTACCTATTATTTGTTGGCTTGTAGCTTCCTGTTACATAGCCCAGTTTTGCTTGCCTTCTTATTTTCACTATTTCTGTTGCATTGCTTCTGGACTTGATTCTTTTGTGACTTTGGTCACTGTCATTGCTTCGAGCTCTTATATATGTATATATATAGTTTGAAGCAGTAGCCTTTTTGGGTTGTGTTCACTGGTCTCTCTGGTACACCTTGTTGTACCTGTTTGTAGCTATATTTTCAATGGGGTATTCGATCTACTTGTGCACTGATCATCACTTTTGCACTTTGGTTTGATTTATGACTTCGTTGCTTCGACCTGTCTTGGTCCTTGAACATTTCTGAGTATTCCTTTTTACTGTGGCATTGGTTTTGGGCACAGTTTCCTAGTGCCTCTATTGTGCACTTCATATTTGCACTGTTTCATTAGTGATGTACCATATATTCACTATATTCATGAACTTGTTTCATTTGTGATGTTCTATACATTCACTATTCTCACTTGTTGTCGTTATTTGCATACGGCTGCTGCTTTGTTCTCAGGTTCTGGCTCCTATAGTCTTGACTTTGAGTATTTATGTGTATGAGCACTTGTATCCAGTACATGTGCTATGTGCATTTAAGTTGTACTTCTTTTATTGTCGGGTCTGACCTTGTGTACATTTTGATTTTTTTGGTTGAGACCATTCGCACTTGAGTTGAATCTGATTTGGATTTGACCTTGTAAACATTTGTGAATTTTTAATGTGTACATGTGTGCACATTTTCCATGTCTGCCTGCTTTGACATTTGAGGCTGTGACATTGAGATTTGAATCTTCATTTGATTTTGGTTCGTTGATCTTTTGTGTATTTCGGGTAGTAGTGGCGAGGCAGTATACGTGTGCGTATACTGCAGCCCTACCAGAATTGATGCTTAAATTGATTATTTTGTGTTGTCTAATTATCTTCTAGATAATTAGATTATGATTTTCTAAATATTTATTTAACACTTAGATTTTGTTATTAATTGTCGTTTAGACATTTCTGTTGTTTTCTGAATTATCTGCATTGGTAATCTTTTATCTATCTTTGTTGGTGATTTGGATTAGCTGATTTATTGTTTAACACTGTTTAGTGTTATATCTGTCGTTATTCGAGTCTCTTACCGAGGAGTCGGATATACATGATTTTTATGACTGTCGTATTTTTGATATTGATTATTATTGCTTCCGTGCATTAATGACTGAGTTTGAATTAGACTGACTCGTGTATTATTTTCTTTTGAATTTAATACTCGGGTCAGACCCGAGTTATTTCAGGTTGTAGATTTCTTGCTTTGAGTTGTTGTTGAGCTATGAAGACTTTTCATATCTTTTGAAGGGGTCTTCGTCTTTTTGTAGTAGTCAGTGTATTGTTTTAGGTTGATATGTATTCATGTATATTAGTCGATAATGTACTTGTATATATATAACTTCCAGAGTCGACAGTTATAGTTGTATCATATGTATTGTGTCAAATGTATTGTAACTGACATCAGTTATTATATATATGAGACTTTCTGTTTTATCTGTGTTCCACATTTATGTTATCTTTGTTATTATTATATTTATTGTCCTAAACTATTATAGCCACTGTGTAATATCTTCGAGTTTGTATCGGTATGTCGGATTTCCTACTGAAATAAAAATGCATGTTATACTATCTGACATATCGGTGCTCGCACAAAGCAATTACATAGATGGTCGCTCCTCAACAGCCTTATTCTCCGTGCTAGTTGACAGCATTACACCGTAATGTTTTTGTCTAGCGTGGGTATAGAGGTGGGGCGTCACATTTATTTAGAACACAAATGAATCAAACATAAATAGGTTTTAGTTAGATAACTAATTAACTAATTGTGATAATAATATTATATTATAATTAAATCAAATCTGCAACAACTAATGATTTCAAATCGAATCAGAATAATATCAACACTCAAAATAAAACATTCATAAGGTGGATTTTGCATTTGATCACAATACATGAAATAATTTTGAAATAGATTCAATAAGTGGCAGTGAATACACATATATGTAAACTAAATTAGATATAAACATCATGAATTAATTTAAGATGAAAATCAAATCTGGAATATCTTGCCTTTTATAACACCTTGATTTGAGATTTCTCTTCGGGACTCTAAGTAGATCAACACCTAGCTTTGCTAGAGAAGGATAAAACACTTATTTTTATTTTATTTGATATTTTTCGTTTGTTTTGAAGTTACATTTTTCAAAAAATGAAGAAGGTAATTTTGGTCATTACAAGAGAGAAGAGAAGAAGAAAAAACAATCCAGGTAAGAAAATGAATGAGGGGATTGTTTTAATGAGAGGATAAAAACATTTCTTATTATCTCTTTAAAACTTCCACTTTTAATTCTCAACTAATTTTCAATCAGATCTCATCCATATCCCTTCCTCTCTCTCCAGTAAGGCAGACTACATCATTCCATCACATGAATAATTATTTCCAAAAGTTTGTTAAGCAATTAACTGTATTTAAAACTGGTTTAAATATGTATTGATTTTATATATCGATACATGCATATATAACTTTTATATATACATTCAAATAATTACTAACAACACCAAAAAATCAAATAAATCAAATAATAATTAATATTTCACAAATATTAACCAACTTAATTAATTTACAACATTTTATGAATTAATTATATTATGTGGCTTTTTGGAGAATTCACAAGTACGGTTATGTGACTCCAAGGTGTAATGAAGTCAAAGATTAATTTTGAACAATTCAATTATCAACATTCATACGTCATCTTAGCTAGTGGTGTGATTATAACGACCCAGAATTTCGGACACTTCGTATTTAAATATCTGAACTATTTAAATATTTGAATCTTGGATTAAATGTTATTAAAATGATTTAATAAGTTTTTTAATCTCCTTTTAAATCATAAGTAATGATGGTAAAATTATTTTATAAAAATGTTTATAAAAACAAATACTTTGAAAAAATATCGATAATGTGACCGATAATTGCTTTATCGATAAACAGCTTTTTAACCATCAGGAATTTTTTAGATTTTTTTACACACTTTTTTGCTTAGGAAATAAAGAAAATGAAATGAAATTTTTTTCCATTCATGCAAATAATTTTTTGGATGATGTCATGGGTGATGTCATTAAAGATATTTAGGAAATGAGCATAAATGGAAATGCTTAAGTGTTAAGCAAATGATAAAGAAGAAGTAATGTTTGTAATTAATGTTAGGTCCTTTGTGAGGGGTTTTTGGTCATTCAACATCTCATACCTAAGCCTATATAAGGAGGGGAATACCCTTAGGTACAAATCACTAATTCACTAAGCTTGATGAAGTATGAGAATTAAAAATGATGGAAGTGCTTAAGCATCAATTCACTAATTATTCTCTAACGTTTTCAAGTCTTAACCAAATCATCTACAATCTCTTTTAAAATTTGGCTTTAGACCTAAAACATCATGGGAACCATGATTAGCAAGTAAAAAAGTGGGAGAATGTGAGAGGAAGAGGGGGATCCAAGGAGGGAATGTGAGCAATGGGAGGAGGAGGAAGGTGTTGCCTTGGTTTGAAAGTGCTAAAGGTTGGATATTTAGGTTTTTGGTGATCATGGGAGGTGGTTCTTTGTTCTTGTAGCTTTTTGCTTAAGTTTGGCTTGGATTTAGTGAGTTATCTCATTATCTTATAAGTATGTATTGTATGCAAAATATAATAGTTAAAGTGACATTAACTAAGTAAAGTTATAAACTTTAGACCTCGCTTGCTTTTGAAAGCAAATGATAACTTTATATTATATAACATCACTTTTATTACCCTATTAAATAAGTAACAACCCGAATTCCAGTGGTCCGGATTTTTCGCAAAAATGCTAAAACCCAAGCCCACTAAAGCCCGAGTTGGGTATCTGGTATCCTGCAAATAGGCAAAGACAAATATATCAGATCTCAATAATTTATCTCACAGCGGGATTGACTAAAATATAATAGTAAGTAAATACTTACCCAAATGATAACACTTTCTAAGCAAGTGTCATAAAGCTGAGAAGTCTCTGCCATCTACCTAACCTGTAGGATGTTATGAGGAGGGGGTCAAAACAAAAGTTCTGGTGAATAAATAAATTATATACTTCTAGGCTTAATTCTACATATATCATTTTATTTCCATTTACTCTTATATTAGGTTCATTAGGTTATAATACTCTCACCTCTGTTCGTGAACCGTGCCCACTACTCCATAGTAGATTAAAACCAAATAACTAATATATACATATATGTAGCTATATGCCCAATGACCATATTGGTCCTAGGTACCACCCATGGTACCTTCCGTATCCTCCTCGAAAAGGGCTCTATCGTCTTGCTTCGAGAGCGTTCCATAACTACATCTATAAAGGACTGCTTCGTAAGGCCTACAATACAGATGCTCCATCGTCTTGCTCCATAGCTATATCTGTAAAGGACTGCTTCATAAGGCCTACAATACAAATACTCCATCATCTTGCTCCGCGAGCATTCCGTAGCTACATCTGTAAAGGACTGCTTCGTAAGGCCTACAATATAGATGCTCCACTACTTACTATGAAAACATAAATCACGTCCGCACTAGTCTATGCCAGTGCTCAGACATCCACAATATACCACCCAGTGCGTACATTGAGGACTACGTAATCGTTCTGCCTACTATCTGAATCCCGCTGACAAGGTCTACCTTGTACGAAATTAAGTCGAGGATTTTCTATATCTATAAAGGACTGCTTCGTTAGGCCTACAATATAAATATTCTAGTTGGTCTGTCTCTTTTTCATCGTGGCTATGGCGCCACGCAGCCACCCCTCAACTAACCGAAAGACTTCTAAAGAGTTAAGTTGTGACGCCCCACCTCTATACCCATGCTAGCCAAGAACACTACGGTGTAGTGCTGTCAACTAGCACGGAGAATAAGGCTGTTGAGGAGCGACCATCCATGTAATTGCTTTGTGCGAGCACCGATATGTCAGATAGTATAACATGCATTTCTATTTCAGGAGGAAATCCGACATACCGATACAAACTCAAAGCTACTACACAGTGGCTATAATAGTTTAGGACAATAGATATAAAAATAACACAGATAACATAAATGCGGAATACAGATGGAACGAAAAGTATCATATATACAATAACTGATATCAGTTACAATACATTTGACACAATACAAATGATACAACTACAACTGTCGACTCAAGAAGTTATATATACACGTACATTATCGACTAATATACATGAATACATTATCATCTTAAAACAGATACACTGACTACTACAAAAGTACGAAGACCACTTCAAATGATAGAAAAAGTCTTCATAGCTCTAGCAGCAACCCAAAGCTAAAAATCTACAACTTGTAAATACTCGGTCTGACCCGAGTATTAAATTCAAAAGAAAATAATACCCGGATCAGTCTAATTCAAACTCAGTTATTAATGCATAGGAGCAATAATAATCAATATCGAATAGACGACAGTCACAATAATTCCCGTCTATCCGACTCTTTAAACAAAGAAATCGGATGACGGTCGATATAACACTTAATAGTGTTAAACAAAAATCAGCAGATTTAAATCATCAACAGAGATGAATAAACAATTTATCAAATCGACTAAATCAATTCAAAACTGTCAATTCTGGGTGGCTGCAGTGCACGCACGCGTGCACTGCCTCGCCACCACCGAATATAAAGTCACCACCACAATGAAACTGCAGTGGCAAACAAGTAGGAATTCAAACATGAAATGGAGAACATCATTGCAAGTGCAACAGGTAGAAGATGATGCAGTGAAGCCAATATGGCAAATAATGATGAAGCATATAAGTGCAGGCAACGAAAATTAGAGAAGTACAAAATGGTCAAGCTGTAAAACCAAGACTACATGCACATGGTCAAGTGCACTAGTTCAAAAAGGCATAAGAGAGTCGAAGTGCACAAGAGATACAAGTGCAGACACAACTGAACAAGTTCAAGTGACGAACAGAGGGAAGCAGTGAAGCACAACAGTGAAGGCTACAGGTTCAAGTGACTCAAACTAAATGCACAAATTACTTACAACATGAGTGCAGCAGTCCAACAACTCAAGTGAAGCTACAGATCAACAGGGAAGAACTCAGTGATTAAACTATGAAGGCAACATGCAAGCTCGACTAGCAGGTGAATGTGCAACATCAACAAGACAGGTACAAACTGGACAACAACAAAGGCTATCAAGTGAACCAACACAAATGTCACCAAAACACAGTGCAGTGACTACAGAAATGATCATCCAAGTTCAACATCATTATCAAGTGAAATGAAGACTATAATGTACTCAAGTGATAACATGAAACAGTGAAGGCACCAGAAACTATCATGCTCAACAAATCAGTGTACAAAACTGCAGAGATGATCAAAGTCAGGTGATATATATACAGTAAACAAATGTCAAAGCTGTGATGCAAACAGTGAAGAACACTATCAAGTCGAATGCAACAGAGAAACAAAGGCACCAGTAAACAAAATGTCAAATCTGTGATGCAAACAGTGAAGAACACTATCAAGTCGAATGCAACAGAGAAACAAAGGCACCAGTAAACAAAATGTCAAGGCAGTGGACAAAGTAAAAAGATCAAGTTGAAATGGTGAAGGAACAGTAGCTACAAAGGCCATCGTCATAAACATAGATCAAATCAAGTTAAGCATCAGAGAATACAAGCTACAGTCACATACAAAATAGCAGTTTCGAACAAAGATAGGGGGTTTTCAACTAGCAGTGACAATGCCGAAGTCAACTAGAGCAAGTTCGATCAGTTTAAAGTCCACATTATCCCAAATTGCCAATCAAAGCCGTAAGTATTTGAACAGACTCGATGTCGAGTTGCTGTTCTAAAACACAGTAGCAGTTTCTAGTTGAAACAGAAGTCAAGGACGAACACAACTGGCCAGAGACGAACTCAAGTAAAATAATATGCAGTTCACAATCAAAATCGAAGCCGGGTTCAAATCAAGGTCAGATGGCATAAGTCAAAAAAACAAGATTACTGGGAAAGTAATACCAGATAACCAGTAAAAAGAATATCAAGGCAACAATTCACAGGTCGAATCAGTGACCAGGCTGAAGTGAGCAAGTCGAAAAAATCAAAAAGTGAAGGCGAAGCCAAGCTAACCACTAACAGAAACGAACGAAAATCACAAAGTTCGAGTGAATTAGATGTGAGCAACTCACCTTGTCACCGAATATAGAAGAAGCCGAGCAACCGAGGGAAGACGAATGAAGTTAAGCCCTAGTTCCAGTTTCGATGCAAACAGTCGAGATCGCAAGCAAATAAGCTATAGCGAAGCCGAAGCCAGAGTCATCACAAAGGAGCTACAAAGTCGACAAAGCCAAAGTCTCAATTAGCCAGAAAATCACAACATCGCCGAAGCTTCAAATTGCCAGTAGAACGAAGAAGTCAAGCCAGAGCTACAACAATCGACGAAGGCAAAGTCCAAATCATCTTCTCGAGCAAAGCCGAGCACTAAGGGAACGAAGCCCCAAATCAGAAAACCCTAAATCGCGAATCGCCTGAAGGGGAGGAGAGAAACGCGACTTTTTTTTGAACGTGAGAAAATGAACGTGAATGGAGAGGGTAAGAGGCCTTTGTCAGATAATAAAGGTGAAGGGGAATAGATTTGTTAATGGGCCAAGCAATAATATTAAGCCCATTGAATTTATAAATAGCAAACCATGATAATTAAACACTTGGGTGATATTTAAAACACGATTTGAATCCATTAGAACAACGGATTCGAACACGATAAAAATTCATATTTAGGATTTTAAATACGAATAGACGATGTCATATTTAAATAAAATATTTAAATATATTATCGTATAAATGCGGGTTGTTACAGACTTCCCTCCTTAAAGAAATTGCGTCCTCGCAATCATAAGGAATAAATGGATAAAAGGTAACAACCATAAGAGCATGGCAATGTCGAATGCATAAGCAAAGCAAATGTCAGCAGGGAAGTATAGGAATTATGGAAGTATCAGATATAGAATCAAAAGGTTCGACTGATTCAAATCAAAAGAATCAACATCGTGGGGGTCAAGGAATCAAAATCAGACGACTATCAAAAGCAAGAATCAATCGAGTTCCAGCATTTAAAAGAAAAAGAAAATAGAGCAGAATTCACGTACTGCACGAATTGAATGTGAGTAAATCAAATTACTCACCTGAATCGCCAGAGAAAAAGACGAAGCTCAAATCTCAAAATCGCAAATATTCAATCATCAAAAACGACAATCGAATTTCACAAATATTTGATTATCAAAAACGATAATCAGAAACACAAACATTCGATTAGTCAAATCGAAAAATATTTAATTATCTCAAACGATAATCAAATTTCACAAATATCTGATTATCAAAAACGATAATCAGAAATCACAAATCAAATGTCTAATTATCTCAAACGATAATCAGAAAACAAATCAAATATCTAATTATCTCAAACGATAATCAGAAAACAAATCAAATATCTAATTATCTCAAACGATAATCAGGAACACAAATATTTAATTATCACAAATGATAATCAAATCTCACAAATATCCGATTATCAAAGACGATAATCAGAAATCATAAATATTCGATTAATCAAATCGAAAAATATTTAACTATCTTAAACGATAATTAAATCGGAAAATATTTAATTATCACAAATGATAATCAAATTTCACAAATATCTGATTATCAAAAACGATAATCAGAAGTCGTAAATATTCAATTAACGAGTCCGGAATTAACCGAAGTAGTAAAAGTATGGTTCCATACTCCTTACTTTTGCTAAATCGTTTAAATCTCTTTATCGTTTCCTTGAAAGTGCTGAATTGTGTGTTTTAAAAATAACATTTCACATTCTCAAATGGACAAGTCCGGAATTAAGCGAATCAGTAAAAGAAAGGGGTCATAGTCCTCGATTTTTCTGAAACGTTTAAATCGCTTCCTCGTTCTTCTGAAAATGTAAACTGTAAAAATTTTGAAAACAATTTTAATTTATATTTTTGAAACAACTTTTTTTAAAAATAAAGAATTTTGAAAACACGTGATTAAATTAGCAATATCAGTAGCAACTTAGATAAGGAAATTGCACTTCTCAAAGTACAGTAAAACGGACAACAAATTCAGCATTGCGGGAGAACCGCTTGTAAATCCATTTTAAAATTGACGGTTACTGAAGTTAACACGTCAAAATTTCATCAAAATAACTGGCATCAAAGTATAATACCAATGAATTTTCATTCATAAAAAAAATGTCACAAGAATCTTCTCAAAGATAGAAAGGGATATCATACCCTAAACTTGTATTCATAACAAGTCAATAACACATGAATTCACCAATGCACAAAAATTGATAAACATATCAATAGAAATCACAAAAATTGGTGAAGCACAAAAATTCCAGAAATCATCACAAGAAATCCAGAAATCACAAGAAGGGGGGGAGGCCTATCACAAGATGGGAGTATGGAAACTCCAAAACACCGGTATCACAAGACGAGACGCTATCTCATGGTGGCTAATCATTAAAGTTTCACACAGGAATGGTCCGAAGACCGTGGGTCGCTATCCCACATGTGTGAGTCGGAATCACACAGATTGAGGTCTAGGCTAACCTCGCAGAGAAAGAGACATCGCACATTTGCTAGTCTAAATCATAAAAAGGAAAAGGGGAAGGCCTATCACAAAATGGGAGCATGAAAACTCCAAAACACCGGTATCACAAGACGAGACGCTATCTCATGGAAGCCATCCATTAAATTTTCACACAGGAATGGTCCGAAGACCGTGGGTCGCTATCCCACATGTGTGAGTCGGAATCACACAGATTGAGGTCTAGGCTAACCTCGCAGAGAAAAAGATACGTGTGAGTGGAATCACACAAATTAAGGTCTAGACTAACCAAAAAGCAAAAAGGTATGTGTGAATGGAATCACACAAGTGGTGTCTAGTCTAACCTCGCAAACAAAAAGATATGTGTGAGTGGAATCACACAAGTTAAGGTCCAGACTAACCAAAAAGCAAAAAGGTATGTGTGAATGGAATCACACAAGTGGTGTCTAGTCTAACCTTGCAAACAAAAAGATATGTGTGAGTGGAATCACACAAGTTAAGGTCCAGACTAACCAAAAAGCAAAAAGGTATGTGTGAATGGAATCACACAAGTGGTGTCTAGTCTAACCTTGCAAACAAAAAGATATGTGTGAGTCGGAATCACACTACTGCGGTCTAGACTAACCTTGCGAACAAAGAGATATGTGTGAGTCGGAATCACACCACTGCGGTCTAGTCTAACCTTGCAAACAAAGAGACATCGCACAATTGCTAGTCTAAATCATAAAATGATCGTCATGATCAACGAGAAGTGTCAATTACACTAAGCTAGTAAATATAAAAGTTTAGCTTCATGTCCCATAACCACTTGCTTAACTTAAATATTTACGAACAAACTGTAAATCTACACTAGAAAATTGTCACAAAAGGTTCAATCGAACAAGTCCAGGAGTTAACCGACGAAGTAAACGCAAGCGTTTCATACCACTTGTTTTACTAGGCCGTTTAATTCAATTTCTCATACGAGTGAAATAAAGGCTTGTATATACTAATAGATTGGAAAACGGTTTAAGAAAAAGAGCTTTGTAGTAAAATAGTTTTGAAATCGTTTGGAAAAAAGGATTTTAATATTTACTACTAGTATAGAAAACCTTTATATTTTTAAAGTGACAAATCACAAAAATGATTGTAGAAACAATCAATCACAAGAATTCACATACGAAGATGTGAATGGAATCCAAAGAAATCGATACTGAATCCATCAGAAAGTATGTTCACAAAACTCCCGAAGAAAATGTCATCAAAGTTGCTAATAAATGATAGCAACAAATCGGGGAAATGATCAAGAATCGACTAAATTAGGAAACCAAGTCAGTTCACTAAAATTTCACATTCGAAGACGTGAATAAAATCCAAAGAATTCGATTCCAAATTCATCAAAGTAGGAATACCCAAAAATTCCAGAAATAGAAGTTATCAAAATCGACAAAGGTGATAACAACTAATTAGAAAAGAAGAATCGATTATCAACTGGAAAAACAAAGCAAAACGAGCAGAAATGCATAAATGACTTCAACAAAAGTAAGAATCAAGTCAATGTCGAAGTCAACAATTAATAGCCACAGTCGAGTACAAAATGAATCAATCATCATTATCAAAGAAACCAACGACAAACAAAATCAGAGTCTTAAAAATCAAGAAATTAGCAATTTCTCAAAAACAAAGTGACCGAAGTCGAATGGAATTCAAGATGAGGAAAACACAAAATATCAAGTTCAAAATCGCTGAGATTCAAACTAGATGTGAATGAGAAATCAAAATTACTCAATTTGCAACTGGTCCAGCTATTTTTTCATCACAGTGTAACAGGTACACAATGACACTCATAGCATAGAACAAAAGTGGAACAAAGTCCAAAAGTCAAAATGGCTTTAATTTGCCAAATTAAAACAAAATCAACATCGGCTAAATCAATTCAAAGCCGAAAACACAAGAATAAGCGTTAGGAATTCATACCTAACAGTCAAAAATAATCATATGTAAAGATGAGAGATAAACATCGACAAATAGTTGTAACACATGCTCCATCTAAGTTATGTTTTATAATTGTCCTAAACCCCAGGCTCTGATACCAAGCTGTGACGCCCCACCTCTATACCCATGCTAGCCAAGAACACTACGGTGTAGTGCTGTCAACTAGCACGGAGAATAAGGCTGTTGAGGAGCGACCATCCGTGTAATTGCTTTGTGCGAGCATCGATATGTCAGATAGTATAACATGCATTTCTATTTCAGGAGGAAATCTGACATACCGATACAAACTCAAAGCTACTACACAGTGGCTATAATAGTTTAGGACAATAGATATAAAAATAACACAGATAACATAAATGCGGAATACAGATGGAACGAAAAGTCTCATATATACAATAACTGATATCAGTTACAATACATTTGACACAATACAAATGATACAACTACAACTGTCGACTCAAGAAGTTATATATACACGTACATTATCGACTTATATACATGAATACATTATCATCTTAAAACAGACACACTGACTACTACAAAAGTACGAAGACCACTTCAAATGATAGAAAAAGTCTTCATAGCTCTAGCAGCAACCCAAAGCTAAAAATCTACAACCTGTAAATACTCGGTCTGACCCGAGTATTAAATTCAAAAGAAAATAATACCCGGGTCAGTCTAATTCAAACTCAGTTATTAATGCACAGGAGCAATAATAATCAATATCGAATAGACGACAGTCACAATAATTCCCGTCTATCCGACTCTTTAAACAAAGAAATCGGATGACGGTCGATATAACACTTAATAGTGTTAAACAAAAATCAGCAGATTTAAATCATCAACAGAGATAAATAAACAATTTATCAAATCGACTAAATCAATTCAAAACTGTCAATTCTGGGTGGCTGCAGTGCACGCACGCGTGCACTGCCTCGCCACCACCGAATATAAAGTCACCACCACAATGAAACTGCAGTGGCAAACAAGTAGGAATTAAAACATGAAATGGAGAACATCATTGCAAGTGCAACAGGTAGAAGATGATGCAATGAAGCCAATATGGCAAATAATGATGAAGCATATAAGTGCAGGCAACGAAAATTAGAGAAGTACAAAATGGTCAAGCTGTAAAACCAAGACTACAGGCACATGGTCAAGTGCACTAGTTCAAAAAGGCACAAGAGAGTCGAAGTGCACAAGAGATACAAGTGCAGACACAACTGAACAAGTTCAAGTGACAAACAGAGGGAAGCAGTGAAGCACAACAGTGAAGGCTACAGGTTCAAGTGACTCAAACTAAATGCACAAATTACTTACAACATGAGTGCAGCAGTCCAACAACTCAAGTGAAGCTACAGATCAACAGGGAAGAACTCAGTGATTAAACTATGAAGGCAACATGCAAGCTCGACTAGCAGGTGAATGTGCAACATCAACAAGACAGGTACAAACTGGACAACAACAAAGGCTATCAAGTGAACCAACACAAATGTCACCAAAACACAGTGCAGTGACTACAGAAATGATCATCCAAGTTCAACATCATTATCAAGTGAAATGAAGACTATAATGTACTCAAGTGATAACATGAAACAGTGAAGGCACCAGAAACTATCATGCTCAACAAATCAGTGTACAAAACTGCAGAGATGATCAAAGTCAGGTGATATATATACAGTAAACAAATGTCAAAGCTGTGATGCAAACAGTGAAGAACACTATCAAGTCGAATGCAACAGAGAAACAAAGGCACCAGTAAACAAAATGTCAAAGCTGTGATGCAAACAGTGAAGAACACTATCAAGTCGAATGCAACAGAGAAACAAAGGCACCAGTAAACAAAATGTCAAGGCAGTGGACAAAGTAAAAAGATCAAGTTGAAATGGTGAAGGAACAGTAGCTACAAAGGCCATCGTCATAAACATAGATCAAATCAAGTTAAGCATCAGAGAATACAAGCTACAGTCACATACAAAATAGCAGTTTCGAACAAATATAGGGGGTTTTCAACTAGCAGTGACAATACCGAAGTCAACTAGAGCAAGTTCGATCAGTTTAAAGTCCACATTATCCCAAATTGCCAATCAAAGCCGTAAGTATTTGAACAGACTCGATGTCGAGTTGCTGTTCTAAAACACAGTAGCAGTTTCTAGTTGAAACAGAAGTCAAGGACGAACACAACTGGCCAGAGACGAACTCAAGTAAAATAATATGCAGTTCACAATCAAAATCGAAGCCGGGTTCAAATCAAGGTCAGATGGCATAAGTCACAAAAACAAGATTACTGGGAAAGTAATACCAGATAACCAGTAAAAAGAAAATCAAGGCAACAATTCACAGGTCGAATCAGTGACCAGGCTGAAGTGAGCAAGTCGAAAAAATCAAACAGTGAAGGCGAAGCCAAGCTAACCACTAACAGAAACGAATGAAAATCACGAAGTTCGAGTGAATTAGATGTGAGCAACTCACCTTGTCGCCGAATATAAAAGAAGCCGAGCAACCGAGGGAAGATGAACGAAGTTAAGCCCTAGTTCCAGTTTCGATGCAAACAGTCGAGATCGCAAGCAAATAAGCTACAGTGAAGCCGAAGTCAGAGTCACCACAAAGGAGCTACAAAGTCGGCAAAGCCAAAGTCTCAATTAGCCAAAAAATCACAACATCGCCGAAGCTTCAAATTGCCAGTAGAACGAAGAAGTCAAGCCAGAGCTACAACAATCGACGAAGGCAATGTCCAAATCATCTTCTCGAGCAAAGCCGAGCACTAAGGGAACGAAGCCCCAAATCAGAAAACCCTAAATCGCGAATCGCCTGAAGGGGAGGAGAGAAACGCGACTTTGTTTTGAACGTGAGAAAATGAACGTGAATGGAGAGGGTAAGAGGCCTTTGTCAGATAATAAAGGTGAAGGGGAATAGATTTGTTAATGGGCCAAGCAATAATATTAAGCCCATTGAATTTATAAATAGCAAACCATGATAATTAAACACTTGGGTGATATTTAAAACACGATTTGAATCCATTAGAACAACGGATTCGAACACGATAAAAATTCATATTTAGGATTTTAAATACGAATAGACGATGTCATATTTAAATAAAATATTTAAATATATTATCGTATAAATGCGGGTTGTTACATAAGTGGTCGTGCCTTACTGCAAACAATCTAACATCCAAATGGCGGTATCCCTCATCCAATGTTTCAATAGTGAAAGAATCATTGGCCTGTTGTTTTAACTCTAGTCTTTCCCGAAATCGCTCTTTGTCTTGATGCTGGCCGATATCCGCATGCGACTATCCTTAAACTTACTTGAAAGTACTGGACATATGAATACCCTACTTCGAACACCAATCCCTTATGACTGCCTACAACAGTCTGCTTCATTAGGCCTACAATGCAAATGCAGTCAAGGCATACTTTCTTGATGGAATACCTACAGACCTGCCTCCGGGGGTGCAGCTTCATTAGGCCTACCCAGAGGGCCATCCTAGAGTATCCTCACGTCCCGTTGAAGTCTCGTACTTCCTTGAAGCCCAAAAATACTAAGTTGGACGTGCTTCTCCATTTTTGAAATCTGTGATGAACTGCTTCATTAGACACTTCATCCTTTGGGCTACTCCAAACGCATCTCAATTCTTTTATTAGACCCTAAGTCTAATCTTTTAATTTGCGTTTAGTTTTCTTTCTTATTCTGTTGGCTACTTATTTACTATAATTAGCATATTCTTGCTCTCGTCTCACCTCTATATATTGTGAGATTTCCATTTATTTAATAGGGAATGCTGTTGGTATGAGCCACATTCATTATCTTGCTTATTTAACTTAATATATATCTTAAGTTCATTAAAATAAGCCTCTTTTATCATTCTTGCGTTATTTGCTTATTAACTTAATATAAATTATTTAAATAAGCTTCTACCATTATTATTGTTCATTAATTTATTCAAAGTCTTAAAATAAGCTTTTCCGTTCTTATTACTTAATTATAACCTATGCTATAATTCTACTTGTAATTGTTATTTTCTCCTCTTTTATAGTCCGTACATAATTCCAGCATTTCTTTTCTGTTCTAATCTGCCTTCTTTTATTATGATATAGAATATTCTTTTATTCTCTTATATTATATAATTCACTTATCATAATAACTATCTTCTTAAATAGTCTGCGCAGTGAATGCAGACCTAGGTTCATTATCGTTTACAGCTTCAAGTTCTTATCTAATAATTTACTTGATTCATGTCATACTTTGCTTTATTATCTTCTATTCTAGGAAGTAATTCTATTTTATTTGGTTGGTTATGAAAACTATATTTAAAAATCCATTTCCATATTTTAATATTAAATAATACTATAAACAATAGTCCGTAACTGCTAGATATTTCTTTTACTATTTTGGAATAGTGTAAAATACAGTGGTTTCTCTATTTTACACTAATTCTCTTTTTCTTTCTTTTATTTTAGCAATTACGTTCATTGTTGTATTTTAAATATTAAATTATAGAAATTTATCCTATTTTCTAAACCAACCAGTTAACCTTTTAGTTACTCCTAAATCCAGTTATTAGATTAATTAACTTTTGTCATTTTAACGTAATTTATTACAATAATTCCATTCCTCAAACTTTTATTACTTTACATCTTATTTCCTTCATTTCAGTATTCTTAATTATTTAATCATATTCACGTTTAATCTATTCCAATCATACGCGAAGAAAGAGGAGAAAATAGAAGAATAATGACGCTTGCATAGAAATCCAAAATGTAGAAGCAGATGTAAATAAATATTAATACTGTAAATAAGCTGTAAATTCCTTATAGTTCAGCATAACTTAATTAATAGGATTAATTATTAAATAAAATTATCTAAATGGGAATTTAATGATAATATATCTTAAACTTAAAAGATATATAAATAAATCCACTCACATTGCTAGCTTTCCAAATCTCCCTATTTTTATTTCAAATCTGTCCCTAACATCTATATTCACCTTCCTTGTAATCCCTATTGGGAATTACAAACGATATATTTACAGATCTATAATATTTGAAAGAGAAAAGGAAGAGATTTGGATTAGAAATAGCAAATAAAACTAAGATCTTGGATTTTACCTTAACATAGCCTTCTGATTTGAACCAATTCCTAATTTCCTAATTAATTCTATTCTCTTTCTATTTAGATCTAACTTCGTGTGAATTAGATCTAAAATTTTGTTATTAAGAAAGTGTAGAAGAGATTGAAAAATGGCAGAGCTTTTGTAGGCAAGAGAAAAGTAATGAGAATAAAAATGAGGCTCTGCACCTATACTTATAGTGGTTCAAATCAGTGCTAACCATTAGATATAAAACCCTAAAATCTAAAGCGTACACTCAGTCTATGGACATTAAATTAATATGTTTTCTTCTGCATTTTATTTCAAATTGATTCTCCAACAATCTTTTCATTAATCACTTTCCCCTTCTCTCTCGAAATCTATGGAAACATATATTTTTAAATATGACGTTGCTTTTAAATAAGATTCCCATATTAATCACCCAATTAATAGATTTCATATATACCTAGAATTAATTTACTATCTAATTAATTCCTGCCCCCACTGTGATTTCTTACCAAATTAATATGCCAATCAACACCATATTAATTCGTCACATATATGCATATTAATTTATTTTTTTCCCATAATTATTTCATGCATATATTCTGTAATTGAATTTTGAATCATAATCTTAATTATATATGTTACGATAAGTCTCCATGTTTATTAATTGACAATTAATTACCTACATAAATTACTCTTCCTCCATTTTATTCTCTTGCACTAACATATATGTTTCAAATCATATCAATTAGTTGCTACAATATATGTTCTCTTTCTTGTCAGTTCCTGTCAATTAATCACCTCTACTAATTAATTAAATATTAATTTCCCTTTTAAACAAACACCGTCAATTAATCTTCCCTATTAATTGATTTTATATAATTTCTCTCTCTAATTTATTTGTTAAACAAATATAAATGTATTCCAAATAATATTAATTAGTTGCCCCATTTACAAACATTTCTTTGTTTTAAAATTTCAAACGTATATAACTTAATTAAATTATTTGCATATATAATTGTAATTTAGCGTAGGTTGTTACAAAATATGCGGCATGGCCTTGACTTGATGTTTAAATGGTTGTTTAACTTGTGTGTTAAATTGAAGTAAGTTTGAAGCGAGAATTGTCGTTATAAGTGCACTTCCAAATCCCTTGTTTTCGAGAATTTTTATAAATAAATGAAAAGATATTCTTAGGGGTTTATTTCTATTTTTTTAAGTACCCTAATGGTTGTAGTTACTATAAAAATTTCAAGCCTTAAATCATTTGTTAAAGTGGTTAAAACTAGTCACAAAGATCGTGCTTTTCAATGTTGTTTTTAAGGACTTTTAACAGCATTCATAAATGCTGTAATAAGTCGCTTATGGTTTTAAGTGTTCAAAAATGATATTTAAATTGGTATTTTTCTCTAATCTTTTTAGAGATGTTTTCAAACATATTTTGAAGTATCTTAAAGTTGGTTTGATGTTTAAATATATTTTTAATAATTATATATGTATTCTTAAAGCAAAAAGGTTTTATAATATAAACATGTTTTTCATCAACTTATAAATTAGTTATTTTTAGGTAATACTTTACATAGATATTTAAAACCTATTTATAAGTATTTTTAAGTATATATAAGTTTTGAAAAAGGTAATTGATTAGGCTTAACACTAAAAGCTGACGAAGTAGACTTCTCTATTTTTGAGAGTTAAGATTGATGTCGAGTAGGGATGAAGCAATAGAGCTCTACCCTACCAGGCTTCCCTCTTGAACGAGGAATGGTTAATTCAGAAATTTCAAAAATAGGTTAATCATGTTGATTGTACTTGTTTATGAAAATATTAATATTATACTTAACACTAAAAGCCGATGAGTATGCTTGTCCATTTGTGAGATTCAAGAATGAAGTGTCTAGGCAAGGTTTTGATGCAATCAATGCTCTAACTTACCTGGCTTCACTCTTGAACAAGGAACTGTATAAGTTGAAATGTTGGAAACAAGTTAAGAATACGAACATTGATTTTGTAAAAGCAATTGTTTTGACTAGATAATCGATAAGTCGACTATCTCACTTAACCTATTATTTAACTTAGATCTTTAAAAATGTTTTAAAGATAAGCATAAGTGGTATGGTTTTGGGTTTGTTGTGACAGTGTGTTAATAACATTTGTTTTTAACCCTTTTTTATTATACTTATGAATGTAAATAGTTCTATAAAAGAATGTTTTAAAGATAAGCATAAGTGAAATGGTTTTGGGTTTGTAGTGACAATGTTTAAGTAACATTAGTCATAAACCTTTTGAATATCCTTAAAATGGATATTTTGAAGGAAATTATAAGTAAGGAATCTTTTAAAAAATATATAGAAAAAACATAGGTTTAAAGTAAGAAATCTTGTTAACGATTTGTGAATATACTTATACCATTTGAGATAAGTATATGAATACCTTTTGAAGTATAGAAAATGTAAAGGTTTAAAGTAAGAAATCTTGTTAATGATTTGTGATTATACTTATAACATTTGAGGTAATTTTGAAGTATTGAAAGGAGTATAAATGAATAGTAGAAATTCACAAATGATGTTTTATTAAGTAAAAGGAGTTTTACTAATAAAAGAGGTTTCAATTAATAGAAGATTAATTAACAAAAAGGAGATTAGAAATCGCTTATGTGACTTATTCTGCTTTGTATGACTTGATCATGCTTTGTATGTTTACTCGTTAATGGAAAAAATTTAGTCATATACTTATCACTAAAAGCCGATGAAGTAGTCTTTGTCTATCTGGGGGAATTAAGACTGGTGTAAATGCAGAAACGGAGCAATAGAGCTCTAACCTACCGACTTCACTCTTGATCGAGGGATAGCATAAGATCGAGGGATGGTGTAAGATGAAAATGTCAGAAACGTGATAAGTATAAGAGACTTGATTTCCATATGCGATTATTCTCATTATCATTGAATGAACAAATTCATTGATTCAGTCTTGAAGAGACCGGGATCGGTAAATGTTTTACTTATCGAAAACCACTTCAAGACTGAGATACATGTTCAATATATTGGAAGTGGATATGTTCAAGATGCTAGAATCCATTTGTGGTTTCATAATCTGTTTGAGATGTTAGAATCCAATTGGGGATTTGTGTTCTTTTCGAGTGATGAAGACTCGTGTGTAAGATGCCGAACTTAACCTCGACATCGGATTCTACACCCTGGACATTATCAAATATATCACCTCATATACTTATTAGACAGTGGTTCTTTCGAGGGGATAACCATTATGGCATACCATGCAGTCTCAAAAGTACTATTATATGCTAGCTACATATTTCTTAAGTTTCTCATACCGGACTTGTCTGACATATGGCTTTTGTTTTCCCCAAATTCCTCGTGTGCTCTTTCGAGTAGTTTGAGAAAGGCAGGTATTCATTGGCGTTCTTTAGAGCTCGAGAAAACGAGCTGGATGTTTCACTTACTGTAGTATTCCTACTTCCGCTGCATTACTATTTGATGTATCAGCATTATGAGGACAGATAGTTATAACTTAACTATCCAAGCCGATGATAGCACTTAGGTTTTGTGACTCCAATTTTCTTATATTGGAGTAACCCTTTGTACTGTTCTTTTGATATTATATTTTATCGTTTCGCTAGTGAGATTCTGATATTGTGTTCCCTTCTTTCTTGTTCTATTTCTTATTTTCGTTTTATTTTACCATAACAATTCGTCTTTCCGGCACTTGGGTGCTCGGTACGTGAATATTGTGGATGTATTAGCATCGACATTCGGGGGTTAAAAATTTTGTATCGTTACAATGACAATTTGGTCGAATTCATCACTTACAGACCTTTTTTGGAAAACCATATTTTATATTATCTTAAGTGGTGCCATTTAGCAACGCTTATTTACACACAATCTTTTCGTCAAAACTATACCGATTTATAATATGTGAAATTTGGTTTTGATAAAAATTTCAGTATCATCGTTATTCATCTCAGTCAGTCCATAAACACAGTTCTTGGTTCAATAATAACATTTATTATTAACTGGACTACTCTAGCCATATATTTTGACTTTGAGTGGACTACAGTTGACCGTGAAACCCACTTCATATGACCAAAGAGTCGAATTCTCTATTGAATAGTATTTCACTTCCAATGCTTCAAATCATGCTCAACTTTAGTCGCTTGATGGATCGCCATGCCAAGATTTGACTATAATTAAAATGGAGTATTCACATTGAAGTTCTATGGTATTCTCAAATCGATGGAACTATGTAACATCTCACCTTAAGATTTCCTATTTGACCTAGTTGCTATTAACCAACTAAAAACTCTTGAGCGAGTCATTCAATAGTATCCAATTACAATTAGTTGGTAACCACTAGGTTCCCCCAACAGTCATGAGTAAGACTCTATCCAACATTTGAAGAGAATCATGCACTTCGATCTCTACGGATGTATCGATATTCTTCCTCGAAACATCCTGATCAGGAATATTTGAAATAACATGTTATTTTATATTGCAATAATTTACCTATGATTACAACTCCCTATAATTATTATTACATACATGCCATTTAGGAATTTTCTATTTAATCGACTTTAAATTATTACCTTTTTGTAGGCAAAACAAAGTATTATTATTTTGCAAGGGCAACCTGGTTTTATAGTGGTCATACCACTTTACAAATTTTTATAGTTGCAAAGCTAATATGCCCCAGTAGCTAAAAATGGAATATAGTGCTCGTATCACTATTACAAAATTATAACAGGTGTTAGGCTATGACAATCCGTACCTACCGACACGCACCAATCCAAAGCTCAATGTGGCTTTCGGCCTCGCGCTGTAACAGAAATGCGAATCGTCGTAGTTAACCTTTAACATTTCAGAGGCTAAGATAAGCATATATAATATAAGATATACTAAACTTTCAAAACTCATAATGGAAGGAATAAAACATATATAACATACGAAATGTCCATCTCAGAAAATATCCAAATCACAGTCTTAGAAAAACAGTACGTGGTCTAATACATAGTACATAAAAAATATCCTTCAAAATCCGATACAAGGAAATAAAATGTACTAATATGATAGAATAATACATGGAGAGTAAATATGATAAAAGCAGTCTCCAAAGATACGCAAGACTCTCCAAGTATCAAGAATGGACCAATCACCTACTGCCCTGTCCACCTGTGGTAGGGAAAATATGAAAAAAGAATGGATCAGACAAAAAGTCTGGTGAATGAACACAAGTTTAATATGTGATGATCATGCAGATAAATATAGTACTGTTCTAAATGATGTGCTACAAGTGTCCGTGTATCTCTAAGGTCCAATACATAAGGATTTTATAACGACCCATAAATTTATCACTTTGATAAATTATATATATATATATTTAAAATATTTAGATATGGGTTTAAAAGTAAGAAATAATCATCTTTTAAGTAGTAAATAATAAAATTTATTTTGTTTGGGGAAAAATATATTTTCGGACAATCTACTAAGGTAAAATATTGATAATTTGTAAATATCGTCCTAGGTAAATATCGATAAAACAACCGAAAATCATTTCATCGATAAAACTGCTTTTAAACAATAAGAATCATGCATGGCTCTAGATACATACACTAATATATGTATTTAAACAAGATTATGAAATATATTTTTTTGAAAATAAAATATACTTATGACATCGACCGTTGATATCATCGGTTTTATATATTTCTTCAAAAATTCAAGTTAAGTTTAAATATTAAATAAATGGGTTTTATTTACAAATAAACCTTTTTTTAATTATTTAATAATAATGGTAAAATAGTTTTAAAATATTTTTACCAAAGTAGATAGTTCGTAGAAAAATAGAAATGTGATTGAAGAACGTTTTTTGGAATTTCGACTTTTCGACACCGGAAAGTTGTCGGGAACGTTGTTTGCCTTTATGCACTATATATACGTATATATATAGTAGATAATTAACCATATAATAATACACTTAATATTATATTATCTTCTGTTAATTATGTTTAGGAAGTGATGTGAAAAGTCATGGTTTTAAAAATAATAACATATATATACATATTGTTTCCTGGGGATTTGACCAGGCAACTAGTACTCGGCAATAAGTGCTCGGCATCAGAGAGTGTCCGACATCTAGGAGTGTTTGGCGAAGCAACTGTCATCCATGAGTACTCGGCGTAGTACTCGGCATCCATAGTGTCCGGCGTCCAGGAGTGTTCGACGTAGTACTCAGCAGTGTTCGGCGTCAACTGGCACTCAACGTCAACCAACGCTCGGCATCAAGATTGCTCGGCACCAAGACTGCTCGGCATACGAGACTGCTCGGCATACGAGAGCACTCGACATCAAGAGCACTCGGCATCGAGACTACTCGGCGTAGTACTCGGCAACAAGGGTACTCGACGTCAAGTAGTGTTCGGCATCAACTGGCACTCGGCAACAACCTATGCTCAGCGTCAACTAGTGTTCGGCATCCCATGGTACTCGGCATCCGGAGTACTCGGCATCCGGAGTACTCGGCATCCAGAGGCACTCGGCGTCAGTAGAACTCGGCGATAGGACAACTCGGCAACGAGAGCGTTCGGCATTCAGAAGGCATTCAGTATGCACAACTACGCAAGGTAACGATATCATTCGACCTACATACATTGATCGGTCAAGAGCTTCGAATAGAGATACGCTCGGCTTCACTGCAACCATCCTACACTTCCCATACATCAGAAGCACCGTTCGGCATGGGAAGGACCGTTCGGCATGGAAGCGTTCGGCGTACCTGGTTCGGCATGCAGCGCCTGGGCTCGAGCGTTCGACTATCAAGCCCACTTGGGTAGTCCAGCCCACTTTTGCCTATAAATAGAGGGGCAGGGTCATAGTGAAAGGGATCCTTTTTGGGAGAGAAAACACCGGGGAGACTCTGCCATTTTCAAGACTCATCTTCTCTACTTAACAACTTCATTCAAACATTTGATTCACGAATTGTATTTGTAATCAACTATAAAGAAGATCAATAAAGTTTAACCTCAAAGTGGACGTAGGCAATTACGCTGAACCACTATAAATTTGGTGTTCTTACTTTCTGTATTTAGATTAGAACTGTCTTCTCTGTTTAATTTGATTTCATCACTTATATCTCTTCACAATCTTCTTCTACGAGGTTAGTGACCAATTTTGGTGCTAACACTTTGGTGCTTTCACTGAGAGTCGAATTCTCAGACCTCAAGGATCTGCTTTGAAGCTACTGGATTGAACAAATCCCCCAAAGAAGATCCGACTTACTGATAGGACATCCGTTGATTCTACTCAGAGTTCATACCAATAACTCTACAATGGCAAGACCACGTTCCAGGTCAGCTTCTCTTAATGCGGATGCCCGAGAGACTGCTAGCGTGCAACAAGCAGGACCTAGCAATCAACCAGCGATCCCAAGTGCAGGGATTGCTGCTCAAGAACAGACTCCAGTTGTCACCAGAGTAGAGTTCAATGACTTGATGAGAGAACTTAGGGAAAGCAGGAGACAACTGGGAGAACAGATGCAAGCTAATGCCAACCTGATGGCACAACTCACTCAACAGCAGCAACAGAATGCTGGGGGCAATCCAGCTGCTTATTCCTCATCTGACAGCTCTACTTCTTCTGATGAACCACCCAGGCGTAGACGCCGTAAGACTGAAGCTGCAAGGGCGGATGCTGCTGTTCGAACAGCTGGAGACCGCGACCAATCCAGAACTGGAAGCTTCAGAACCGGAGTACAGATGGAGGATGGAGCTCCAGATCATCAAAATGCTAATAATGTTGAACCTCAAGACGCACGATTGGCAGATCGCCAGGAAAGGAGGCATCAGCATGGACAGGCGCGTAGAACTGACTCCAACCTCCCAGCTTCCATACAGACACCCGATCTGACAGCCATGATCAGGCAACTGATGAAAGAAAATCAAGGCTTATCAAATGACGACTGGGGAGTGTCAAGAAGTCATACTCCGTTCACAGATGTTGTGCTGCAAGCGGCGTACCCCAAGAAGTTTAGCATGCCAACCATTCCTGCATACGAAGGAAAGACTGACCCCAGACAACATGTAATGAGGTATGAATGGATGATGGATTCAGCCAGAGCAAATGATGCCACCAAGTGTAGGTGCTTTCCGATTACTCTATCTGGGATCGCTACTATGTGGTTCACCCGACTTCCTCCGCGATCCGTATCAAATTTCGAGGAGTTGGCAAAGAAGTTTATTGAGCAGTTCAGGATACACACTACACGCCCGAAGGACGTGATGTCTCTGTCAAGTGTAATCCAAAATCCCGGAGAGTCGCTGAAGGAGTACTTACAAAGATTCCACGTTGCGGCAACTGAAGTCAGTAATCCCAATGACCATGCAATTCTAATGGCTGTAATGAGAGGTGTAGATCCGGATTCTGAGTTTGGAGACTGGCTAGCAGGAAAACCTCCGGCTACGCTAGAGCGTTTCTACTCCAAGGCACACCAGTTCATAAGAAGAGAGGAAGCTAGGTGGGTACGACGAGATAAGGCACCGGGACCTGCCCAAGTGTCAATCAAGAGCAACATTGCCGTGAAGCAATCTGGAGACAATTCGGGAAAGGTCCAAGTCAATGTCCAGAATAAGCCTGTGCAGCCCAAAGAGTCCGGAGGAAGAAGTCAAGGAAAGAGGAAAGAAGCGGGAAAGTGGAAGTCGAGAATTCCCAGCTACAACGAGTACACTCCGCTAAACGCCCCACTTGAGAACATCTACCTATCCACCTGCAATACTTTTCAATACCGAAAGCCGCGCCCGAAAGAATCAACCGAGGAACAGAAGCGGACTGGGAAATATTGCCGCTTCCATGAAACTTATGGACACAACACGGAAGAGTGCAGACACCTGCATGACGCTATCGAGAAATTGATCAGACAAAAGAAGTTGCAAGAATTTGTAAAGGATCCACAGGAAGGAGGACAGGGGATGTCCAACCCAGGTCGTGCACCAGCTCCACGTCATCCTGAGGAGCCTGCCCGAACTGTTGGAAGACTGGTCATAAATACAATTATCGGCGGACCTCATCCCGCAGATAAGAACTGGCAAGAGATGGAACGATATGCAAGCTCCTTGAAGCATGCAGATTTTGAGTGCTGTTCGAACGTAGAGGACGGGGCCCCTGCTAAGCAGTAGCGCGTGATGACAGACGATATTGTGTTCAGGAACAGAGACGCTGATCAGGTAGAGGCTCCGACCATCGATCCCATGGTCATATCTGCAACGATCGGACCAGCATATGTAAAAAGAATTTTGATTGATTGTGGAAGTTCAGTCAACATCATCTTCAAGAAGGCCTACGATCAGATGAAGCTAGAGACAAAAGACTTGAAACCATCCAAAGCTCGTATCCACGGCTTTAACGGCGCTGCGACTGATGCAGTAGGATATGTCGAGTTACCAGTTGAACTGGGACAAGGCGAGCGTCGGAGGGTACGAATTCTACCCTTTGTAGTTTTGGATGTGGACTCTCCGTATAATGTTTTCTTGGGTCGGCCGGCCCTGGCTGAATTTAGGGCGGCATTAGCCCCGTGGTGCTTAACTTTGAAGTTTCCGACTGACAAAGGAGTAGGCATTGTTCACGGTGACCAAGCAGCTGGTCGTTCCTGTTATGTGGCCGAGCTCCGAGAGGCCCACCGGAGGGAGAAGGGAAAGGTTGCGGACAACCCCGTCCGCATCCTCAATGCGGATAATTGACAAGTAGCGCCCGAGCCCTGGCTCGGGCATAGTTCTCGGATCTACGGAGATATAGATCCGAGAGACGACAATGAGAAACCCAGGGAAGAGAAGGCGGCACCGGCTGAATTAACAATTGACATTTCAGTTAGCCTTGACGACCCCTCGCGAATACTGAAGATCGAATCACAGCTTGGCCCCGCAATGACTGAAGACCTTGGCGACTTCCTCCGGGCGAATCTTGATGTTTTCGCCTGGACGCATTCTGATATGTGTGGGATTTCTCCCGCCATCACGAGTCATATGTTGAACATAGACCCGAAATACGTCCCAGTCAAGCAAAAAAGGAGAGGAATGGATCCGGAGAGATCCGCCGCTCTTGGAGAGGAGGTGGACAAACTCAAGGCGAATGGGTTCGTCCGCGACGCCCTCTACCCTGAATGGGTATCCAACCCCGTGCTAGTAAAGAAGGCGAATGGCAAATGGAGGACTTGCGTAGATTATTCCGACTTGAACAAAGCATGCCCAAAGGACAGTTTCCCGTTGCCTAGGATCGATCAGTTGGTCGACTCCACCGCAGGACACGAGTTGTTGTCATTCATGGACGCGTACTCAGGATACAACCAAATCCCAATGCATATTCCGGATCAAGAACACACCAGCTTCGTTACAAATGCCGGACTGTATTGCTATGTAGTGATGCCCTTTGGATTGAAGAATGCTGGAGCGACTTATCAACGTTTGGTGAATCGAATGTTCAAGGACCAGCTGGGTAAAACCATGGAAGTCTATGTGGACGACATGCTCGTGAAGTCACGACGGTCAAACGACCACATTCAAGACTTAGCTGAAATGTTTAACATACTCAGGTTTTATGGAATGAAGATCAACCCGTTGAAGTGTTCTTTTGGCGTTGCATCAGGGAAGTTTTTGGGATTCATCGTCAACGCTAGGGGAATCGAAGCCAACCCAGAAAAGATCCAAGCTATTCGAGATGTACAAGCGCCCAGGACTATAAAGCAGGTACAAAGCTTGAACGGAAAAGTAGCTGCACTGAGTCGATTTATATCCAAGGCAACTGACAAGTGCATCCCGTTCTTTGACATAATAAAGAAAGGAAAGAGAAATTTTGAATGGACGTCTAGCTGTGAGGAAGCGTTCCGGAATCTGGTAAGGCATCTGGAAAGCCCACCAATGCTATCAAAACCAGTTGACCATGAGATGTTGTACGTTTACTTGGCTATATCCCCTCATGCGATAAGCGCAGCTTTGGTTCGTGAGGAGGATCGAGTCCAGAAGCCGGTGTATTATGTTAGCAAGCGTTTAACGGGGGTAGAGAAGAATTACCCTAAAATCGAAAAATTGGCTTACTGCTTGGTGATTGCATCACGCAAGCTGCGCCCATACTTTCAAGCGCATTCAATCGGTGTTTATACCGATCAACCCCTGAGGCAGGTACTCCAACGACCGGAAACTTCTGGAAGATTGCTAAAATGGAACATCGAGTTGAGCCAATTCGATATCGCGTACTTACCACGGAGAGCCATCCGAGGGCAAGCGTTAGCAGACTTCATCGCTGAATTTACCATACCCATCAAACCGGACAATCACGACATCATTCCCCCCGTTCGATGGAAATTATACACTGACAGTGCATCAAACGACCGTTGTTCCGGCACAGGCGTGGATCTTATAACTCCGGAAAACCGATCAATCTGTTATGCCCTGAAGCTCGATTTCCCGGCTACGAACAACGAAGCTGAATATGAAGCACTGATCGCTGGCTTGAAGCTCATCAAAGAACTCGGGATCGAATCAGTCGAAATCTTTTGTGACTCGTAGTTGGTGGTTTACCAAGTACGAGGAGACTACCAAGCAAAGGGACGAAAGCTTGCTCCGTACCTCGTTCAGGTCCAAGAACTACTATCAAATCTTGAGCGTTATGACATTTCACATATCCCGCGAGAACATAACAAAGAAGTCGACTTGTTGGCTAAGTTCGCAAGTACCGACGATGCTCAACAAATGGGATTGTATCCCGTTGAAGTCTTGCATGCCCCGAGCATAGACGAGATGAAAGTCGATCGCGTGTTGGGAACAGAAATCGAGAAGGAGTCATTGATAACCCCATTCAAACTGTACCTGACAACCGGGGCTTTACCAGAAAAAAGAAGCGAAAGACGACAGGTCCTTCGAAAGGCTGCGCGGTACGTAATGCAGGGTGGATCCATGTATCGAAAAGGATTCTCAGTCCCATTATTACGGTGCATCGCTCATGATGAAACAAAGCGAGTCTTGAGGGAAGTTCACGAAGGGGAATGCGGCGACCATACTGGGGGGCAAACGCTAGCAAAGAAGATCCTCCGCTATGGATATTACTGGCCCACCGTAAACCGGGATGCCGCGGACTACGCAAGAAAATGCGACAAATGTCAAAGATATGCAAAAATCCCGAGGGCTCCATCAACGGAACTCACACAAATGATCATTCCCTGGCCATTTGCGATCTGGGGAATCGACATAATCGGCTCTTTGCCTTTATCCAAGGGTGGTGCGAAATATGCAATAGTTGCAGTCGACTATTTCACGAAATGGGCTGAGGCAGAACCTTTGGCCACTATCACCTCTTAGAAGGTCATTAACTTTGTTGTACGAAACATTATATGTCGCTTTGGCCTTCCACGCACCATCGTTACGGACAACGAAACGCAATTTGAAAGTAGAGAGTTCAAAGAGTTCTGTTTGAAGTACGGCATCGAGAAAAAGTTCGCTGCCGTTGCACACCCAAAAGCTAACGGACAAGTCGAGGCCGTTAACAAAATAATCAAGTCCATATTGTAGAAGCGTCTGGAGAAGGTTGGAGGCAAGTGGGTAGATGAGCTCCCGACAGCATTATGGGCGTATAGAACTACCCACAAGTCCGCGACCGGCCACACTCCGTTCGCCTTGGCATACGGCTCTGAAGCCGTTATACCCGTGGAGCTTGAAGTTCCATCGCACCGAGTGACATACTATGATCCCAAGACGAACCAAAACCTCTTGCTGGAATCACTGGACTGCATCGACGAAAAGCGGGAAGAAGCTGAATTAAGGGCGGCGGCGCACAGACATCGAGTCAAGCGTTACTACGACGACAGAGTCCGCCCAAGAATCTTTGATGTGGGAGATCTCGTTCTGAAACGAGTCTTCCCGGTACCATCACGCATGAATCCCAGCTGGGAAGGTCCATACGCCATTGAACGGAAGCTTGGAGAAGGAACATTCAAGCTAGCGACCGTTGATGGCGCGACACTCCCCCGAGCATGGAACAGTGAACATTTGCGGCACTATTACATTTAGCATGTTTTCCTTTCTTGTTGTAGGCACTGTTGTTTCCTGCATGTTTCCATTCAATAATGACTTAGTTTCCCTTTAAAGTTGTAATCAAGCAATTTAGTTGATTTTCATTAATAAAGGCTTGAAGCCACATTTTCTATGAAGTTTCTATATCTCTTAATTGGATGATAAATTACATTATCTTGCACGACATACAGACTCGTACGAACGATTCCAAATCTCCGAATCCCCAGAGTGCGGAGCGGAGTACTCTAAGTCCCCAGAGCACGGACTAGAGTATAAACGACTTCCAATCTCCGAATCCCCAAAGTGCGGAGCGGAGTACTCTAAGTCCCCAGAGCGCGGACTAGAGTATAAGCGACTTCCAAATCTCCGAATCCCCAGAGTGCGGAGCGGAGTACTCTAAGTCCCCAGAGCGCGGACTAGAGTATAAACGACTTCCAATCTCCCAATCCCCAGAGTGCGGAGCGGAGTACTCTAAGTCCCCAGAGCGCGGACTAGAGTATAAGCGACTTCCAAATCTCCGAATCCCTAGAGTGCGGAGCGGAGTACTCTAAGTCCCCAGAGCGCGGACTAGAGTATAAACGACTTCCAATCTCCGAATCCCCAGAGTGCGGAGCGGAGTACTCTAAGTCCCCAGAGCGCGGACTAGAGTATAAACGACTTCAAATCTCCGAATCCCCAGAGTGCGAAGCGGAGTACTCTGAGTCCCCAGAGTGCGGGCTAGAGTATAAACGATTTCAAATCTCCGGATCCCCAGAGTGCGGAGCGGAGCACTCTAAGTCCCCAGAGCGTGGACTAGAGTATAATCGATCTCAAATCTCCGAGTTCCCGGAACGCAGAATCGGAGAGAGTCCAAGTACTCAAGAACGGACCGGGAGATAATGCAACTCATGAGAACTTGAGTTATGGCTACAGTTAGTCAACAAACCAAAGAAAGACAAGAGAATCATTCAAGCAATAAAGAAACTAAAATTTTATTCGATAAGTCCAAAACGGGGATACATGATCACTCCTACAAAATTCAGACCTCTCTATACAGACTGCAAGTTGTGAAAGATAAAAGCAACTACAAGACTTAAGCAAAAAACTCGTTGAACGAGTGTATCGATTATTTCTTCGACTTCTTCTTTTTGTCTTCCTTTGATGTTTCCGACGACTCCTCTCCCTCACGTTTTTTCTTGGACTTTTTGCTTGCTAGAGAAACGGAGTCAGGAGTAGGAGACGGAACATCTAGTGGTTTGGACCTGTCCGGGAGAATGATTTTCAAAGGTCTGTTTCGCGGGTCAGTGAGTTCCAGTATTTCAGACTCAACTTTGACTTTGACTTTTCTCTTCTCCTCGTCGGCAAGACGGTCCTTCATGCTCATCTCTGAAGTATGCTCAGAGGCGCCAGTGATTTTAATTTCATCGCTTCCTTCGACAGGAGACGAAGTATCAAGTTTGTCATCATCAAGCGCCCCGATCACTTGGGCGTCGGGACCGGGAGTTACCCCTGCGTGAGCAACGTCGCTTGTTTTCCCTGCTTCCTCCTTGGCGTCATCGCTCCTCGGAGTTGGCTCGGCGTCAGAACAACCTGCACGAAAATATAAGAAATGGGCATTAGAACGAATAACCGTTGCTGAAAAATGACGGGATCTCTTCGACTTCTAGAGAAAGAAGAATTTCCTACCAGGATCCGGTTGGCTATCGGTGGCGCGCGGGGTTTCACCCTCCAGGATAGGTGACAGCACATGAACGCCGAGCCCGGGATCTTCGGGATCATAACTGGCATGCTGCTCGAATGGATCAAGCATCAACCGACCGGCCGATTGATCAGCATAAGGAGCGGCGATGTGAGGAGTAGTAGCGTCGGCCTCTGACGGGCCGGCCTCGTCGTTCTTCTCTTTCGAAGGGGAAGAGCCTTTGCCATAAAGAGCCAATGCTGCGGATAAGTCCGATGGCTCATTCCCCCTCAAGAACTCCTTCACCAATGCATCCTCGTCGACCTCTTCGGGGCCCGACTCGACTTTCCTGATCTTTATCAGAGTTTCCCATGCCTCAGCCAGGGATTCGAGGTAGCCGTCGCCCAAGAATGTTAAGTCACGGTGCATAAGGACGCGGGCTCCGTACTCGGCGATCAACGGGTCAAACATGCTTTTGACCTCTTCCCTGCCGGCCTCCGCGGCCGCCTCGAGGCGAGAATCAAGCTCCTCCACAGCCATTCTTTTGCCCTCCTCACGGGCCTCATCCTTCATTTTCTCGACCCCGGCAAGTTCGTTGTCGAGCTTTGTCTTCAGGAGTCGGGTAGCAACAATCTCATCACAATATCGTTGTGATTCTTCCTGAGCAGCTATTTTGTCTTCTTCCTGAGCAGCTATTTTGTCTTCATCTCCTGCGAGCGCGTCCCTTTCTTTTTGGACAGAGTCTTTTTCTAGGGCAAGGGCGCCGCTGCGCTGAACTGCTTCGTCAAGCTCCTTTTTGTGAGCCACCTCTAAGCGAGTAACTGCCTCAGCAGTATCTTTCGCACCTTGTTCAGCGGCTTCTAGCTTTGACTTATACGAAGCGAGCTCTTCGTCTTGGAGTTTGATGATTTTCTTATCGCTGTCAGCCTCCAGATTCAGACGGTCAATCTCGTGTTAACGCTCGACAGATACTTCCGAGATCTTCTCCACCAAGTGCACGAATGCGTCATGTTGAACATAGACGTCATTGTTGCAGGCAATGACACTTTGCTTCACGTGCCCAGGAATGTGATGGATGGCTGGGAGGAATTTCAAGCCGTCAAAACAGATTTTCGGAAACTTGGCCTTAAGGTCGACCATCTTTTCCGCAACAGTTGGGTCCACGGCAGGAATAGGAGGAGGAGGCTTAGAGAATTTCGTTCTTTTACGTTGCTCTCGAACTTGCCTCGTACTCGATGAACTGGAATGTTGTTCTCGAGCAGCATCGGACTGATAACCCTTCTGCAAAGACTTCTCTTTATCCGGCTCAGTTGGAGGAGGAAGATCGCGGGACTGGGAAGATTGAGAGTGTGCTTTCTTGCGGTGAGACGAATCGCGAGGACGATTGTCCCTATCTTCATAATCACCTCGGTCCCTGCGTCTGCCTGAACCGGAATCCCGCCCGCAGTGATGGAATATAGAAGACCCCTTAAGGCGATCAAGTCCGTGTGAGCGGCCCATATCACCTGCAAAGAATGGAGATAACAACGAGTTAAGGAGAATTCACGAATTAAAAAGACTTGAAGTATATTATGGAATGCGCATGTGCGTGTGTGTCCTAGTGTTCACCCCGACGGACCCGTTCGTTTATCTTTGCTAATCGGAGTATTGTCTCCTTGAGCCGGGAGTTGAACTCCTACATTGCCTCTAGCGGGCGAAGAGAATTTGAGAGCTTCAGGATCATCGAATTCGTAATTAAGTAAATCATCGGGAATGGACAGGTTGGACAGACCCCTCAGAGAACTTTCCAGGTGCAGCGAAGAAGCCTCTTTCTCAGGAAGGATATGCGTAACTTTTGAGGTGCCACCAACTTTCTCCTTTCGAACCGTATATTTCAACTTCTTCTTTCCCTTCGAAGGGGAGGATGATGTCTCAATATCCTGAACTTCGATTGCCGGATTCCAAGCGGGACCCACGTTCTCGCCCTGAGTTTCGGGGGCATCATCCTCTTTACGCTCGCCTTCTTCGTGCATGTCGGGAGCGCGAAGCGACGACGGTCCGACAAGTTTTTTCCCTTTACCAGATGGAGGTTTGGGAATTGTAACACCTTCTGGAAGGCTGACCCGACGACCAGGGGCTAGCAAGCCGAACCCCGACTGCGATTCATTTGAAATGATAGTCCGGATGTCTCGATCCTCAGCAGGAAGAGCTATAATGGCTTCAACAGCCTCAGAATATCCTCGGCCTTCCGGACGCGGGTTGATACCTGAAAAGATGAAATGAAGAGTTAGGAAAAGTATGACTCCAATTAAATACGAATAACGATTCGGCAGAGAGACTTACTGCCTTCAACCCATCTCCTAGCGAAACCAGAAGGGCAGCGCACATAGAACCATTCCTGTTTGTACAGGGCGAATTTGCTACAGGCCCCTATCAAGATCTGGCACTTGTGGTATGGCTCGAGGAACATAAAAGAAGGGCTATCTTTCCGTCTCTTGAACATATAAATGTATCGGATATCACCGGGGGTCGGAGGTCTGGAAAAGACGGCCATGAAAAGTAAATAAGTCCCATATAGAAATGCATGGCCATTCAGGTGCAGCAGCGACGGAGCTATGTCTATATACTGCAGCACATCCCGGAGAAATAAATTGAATGGAGGCACGCTGCCCATCCAACACATGAACTTGTTGCAGGCAGTGTACCCGACTGGGGGCAGAAGAGGGCGGTCGTGTCTCGAAAGAACTAACACGTCAGCAAAGGGAATCCCGTGAATGGAGCATATCCGTCGCAGAGCAGCCTCGTTGATCTTCGAGGCTTGAGAATCGATCGGATTGTCTAGTAAGATGGTTGACTCCAGAGCATCAGGCGCCAAGTTATGTGCGGGAGAGGTTGACGGGTTAGAAGTATCTGCGGCTCCTTGCCTCGATGACGGCCCAGGCCTGTCGGATATGGTGGAGGAGCTAGATTTTCTCGACATCCCAAATAAATAACTAAGTGCTTGAGAGAGCTATACTCAAAAAACGTTGAACGTTAGAATTAGCAACACGAGTTTTCCCCCCACGTGGTGTGTGAACTAGTGAAAACAATTGTGTACAAGCAGTGAGATTTTAAAGATATAACGATTAGCTTCGAATCGCCGCCTTCGAAGACCGTCATCGTTGACCGTCCCAAAAAGCTTGCCTTGAGGCGATTACAGTTCCAGATTCAGAAAACATGTGATTTATGAAGTGCCGGCGTAAGTCTAATTTGACATTTATATCGTTCGGCATTTAAATGTTGTTCGGCATGCATCTTGGTTCGGTCTAGTCATAGTCAAGTGTTCGGCTAAAGTCCTGGCCCGGCTAAAAGCCTCGTTCGGTTAAAGACATTGTCCAGTCAAAGGTTCTGTTCGGCATTAAAATTGTTCGGCATGTATATGTTTGTTCGGCATATAACTACTGTTCGACATGTCTAAGTCCTGTTCGGTGTATATGTGCGTTCGGCGTGACTAAGTCCTGTTCGGTGTATATGTGCGTTCGGCGTGACTAAGTCCTGTTCGGTGTATATGTGCGTTCGGCGTGACTAAGTCCTGTTTGGTGTATATGTGCGTTCGGCGTGGCTAAGTCCTGTTCGGTGTATATGTGCGTTCGGCGTGACTAAGTCCTGTTCGGTGTATACGTTCGTTCGGCATGTCTAAGTACTGATCGGCACGATAGTTGTTCGGCGATTATGTCGTTCGGCTAAAGGTTATTCAGCGAATGCGTCTATTCGGAATTAGGGTAGTGTTCAGCTTAAGTTCGTTCGGCTAGAGTAGAGCTCCGCCTTAGATCATAACTCCACCCTGCTCCCACTTCATTTACGCCGAACGACAGAGACAGATCGCCCGACGCAGGTTACGCCGTTCGACTCCCCATCTACCTTTTTCTTCTTCCAATCTTGATCAGCGCAAAGGAGCTAGGCTCAACTCCCATGCACCGTTCGGCGATTCCAAACGAGCGAACCACTCCCACTAGCCACGCGTTTACAACTAAAGGAAATACTCTGTTTCCATAAGATGAACCTAAAATAGAAGTAGTGCAATTGTTAGAGGAAGGATACCTAATTCGAAGATCGAAGTTGAGAATGGATTATATAGGCTTTATATCTGATAGGATTGCAAATCTCTAAAAGTGATAATAAAGAGGACGTAAAAGAAAATGGTGGAAGGGCACCTGGTTATATAGAGGGAGGTAGAAGACGAAGAGGCTATACCCGGTAGAACCGGTCAATACCAGAGCGTTCGGCACACGAGGTACGCTCGGCTTCGAACGTATCGTTCGGCATCCCAACCTTGTTCGTCTCGCACCTCCTTCGCTAACATTCTTGAAGAGGTACCTCCGAGGTAGATTGTACCAGATTCAAAGCGCATCACGTTCGGCCACGCAATACACTTTGGGGGGCAAGTGTTTCCTGGGGATTTGACCAGGCAACTAGTACTCGGCAATAAGTGCTCGGCATCAGAGAGTGTCCGGCATCTAGGAGTGTTCGGCGAAGCAACTGTCATCCATGAGTACTCGGCGTAGTACTCGACATCCATAGTGTCCGGCGTCCAGGAGTGTTCGGCGTAGTACTCAGCAGTGTTCGGCGTCAACTGGCACTCAACGTCAACCAACGCTCGGCATCAAGATTGCTCGGCACCAAGACTGCTCGGCATACGAGACTGCTCGGCATACGAGAGCACTCGACATCAGGAGCACTCGGCATCGAGACTACTCGGCGTAGTACTCGGCAACAAGGGTACTCGGCGTCAAGTAGTGTTCGGCATCAACTGGCACTCGGCAACAACCTATGCTCAGCGTCAACTAGTGTTCGGCATCCCATGGTACTCGACATCCGGAGTACTCGGCATCCGGAGTACTCGGCATCCAGAGGCACTCGGCGTCAGTAGAACTTGGCGATAGGACAACTCGACAACGAGAGCGTTCGGCATTCAGAAGGCATTCAGTATGCACAACTACGCAAGGTAACGATATCATTCGACCTACATACATTGATCGGTCAAGAGCTTCGAATAGAGATACGCTCGGCTTCACTGCAACCATCCTACACTTCCCATACATCAGAAGCACCATTCGGCATGGGAAGGACCGTTCGGCATGGAAGCGTTCGGCGTACCTGGTTTGGCATGCAGCGCCTGGGCTCGAGCGTTCGGCTATCAAGCCCACTTGGGTAGTCCAGCCCACTTTTGCCTATAAATAGAGGGGCAGGGTCACAGTGAAAGGGATCCTTTTTGGGAGAGAAAACACCGGGGAGACTCTACCATTTTCAAGACTCATCTTCTCTACTTAACAACTTCATTCAAACATTTGATTCACGAATTGTATTTGTAATCAACTATAAAGAAGATCAATAAAGTTTAACCTCAAAGTGGATGTAGGCAATTACGCTGAACCACTATAAATTTGGTGTTCTTACTTTCTGTATTTAGATTAGCACCGTCTTCTCTGTTTAATTTGATTTCATCACTTATATCTCTTCACAATCTTCTTCTACGAGGTTAGTGACCAATTTTGGTGCTAACACATATACACTTATATATACACAAAATACATACCTATCTCTTGTCATTTCTTTGGTACCATCATCATCATCATCCAAGCATGAGCCTAGGGGATGTGACTAGAGAGGGGGGACGTGACTAGAGAGGGAGGGAGGATGGTGATGTGACCTAACCTATCATGACATGTTATATTATTTTATGTAAAGGGTAGTTTAGACATTTACCGATTTTCTTGTTTACAAATACACACACCCTTACACCAAATCTCATTTATATCTTCATTTTTCTTTTTCCTAAGCTCCATTTCATGTTTCATGGCTTCTTATGTTAGTTTTAAGTTTTTTTTAAATCAAAAGTTTTAAATTATTTTAAAGATGCAAACTTGTTTTTAAACACTTTCTTCTCCATTTTTCCTCCACTTTATTCAGCCATAACTTCCTCTATTTTACACCAAATCAAGATTTTCTTTTTTTTAAATCGTAGAAAATTTCAGTAGTTATAACTTTTTATTTTAACACTTTTTCTAGTTTTAATATTAGGTATGTCAAAATCTCATTTCTTTGCAGTGTACATTTAAACTCAGAAATTAAGGTCCGAAAATAGCTCTCCTTCTTTTGACCATATCTACCTCAAACGAATCTGATTTGAGTGATTCTTTTTTTTAGTTCGTAGAGAAAAGAATTTTACAAAACTTTTCTTTTGATCATCTTTCCAAAATCCGAGAGTAATATGTCCAAAAATTACGTGGAAGATGACATATTTTGGAGATGATTTTTGTGCATCTAAGGCATTTCAGGTTTCAAAGATTTTCGATGAGTAAAACTATCTCATTTTTAGAAATAACTAACTTTATTTCCATCGATTATGTATTTTATAAATCCATAGTTCATGTTGTTAAAATATCATGCTATGATAATGATATACGTGAGCGATTTGTATTTAGCATAGTTTGGATGTTAAGCACCATGTTTGGATGTTTAAAGTGGTGTGTTTGGTTGTAAGAATGTGATATTGGTGTGTGGTATGTTGATGGTATGGTTGTGATCAGAACTAGTTGTATGTTGTGTAAGAATTACAAAGTTTACACCTTTGTATGTTGCGACGGACGTAAGATCCGATTTGAAATCAAAACTAAGCTTTCTAGTTTTGAATTTTGGAAATGGTTTCAAAGTTTTTGTCTTTGTTTTTAAGTTTACAAAACTTTCAAAAAGTAGGTTTCCAAACTTTTAATAGTAAGGAATAAGCAAGGTATTTCGCTTAAAGTAAGTTTAAGCGAACTGCGCTCATAACGATAATTGCTATGGACTCAGTTCGACAAAATTGTCGATTTTCGTTTTAAAATGTTTTCTTTTGGAATATTTTGCAAAAGTTTTCCGAACTGGATTAATAATATAAAAAGATTAATTTTAGATAATTTAATAATTTATTTATTTAATAAATTAATTAAAATTAGCACTTAATTAGTAATTAAGTAAATGATTAGAGTTTTATTAACACTTAAGGAAGGTTAATGATTAATTAGTGATTAATAAAGTCTTTAATAGTGATTTATGGAGTTAAGAAGTAATTAAATTGTTAATTATTATTTAATTAAGTTAACAAGTTGATTAATTATTATTTAATTAAGTGATTAATTAATTAATTTTTAATTAATTAGGATTTAACTAATAATGAATTGTTTAAACCTTAACTAAGATACATTAGGAAGTTAAGTAGGACTTAACCAAGTTCATTAAGTTAATTAAAGTTTAATTATGAATTAATCTTGATTTGGTTAAGATATAATTAGGGTTTAAGCTAATTAAATATACTTTGATCTTTTCAAAGCTATTTTTAAACTTAATAGGTTACGTTTTAAATCAATTTTCTTTTTAAGGTTAATTGATTTCAAATCAAAGGATTTCTCGTTTGGAACATTAAGTAGCCAAATGAATTAAAGTAGTGATTATAAAACATTGACATGTTTTATGGGATGTAAGTTGACTTGTGTTTAGCACAAATGTTGAATATCGGTAACGTGATAAACACAAGGAAGTTAATTTCAATAAGTGGGTCATGGTAACTTAAGCATATAGAATATACTTCTATATGTACATTTTTCACCGGTAATGGATGTATCCATATTTGTAACTTGGACATCTACCTATGATTGATTATATGTTATGTACGAATCCCTTACATATCTGATGTTAGGCAATACCCATGATAACTTGGATATGTAAACCCAAATTTAATGATCCATTGTAGTCATTAAGCCTCCATTTGGTTTTGAAAAGTTAATATTTCATTTTCTTTTAAAATGGTCTTCAAGGTTATTCTATTTTGAATAAGATATTTGAAGAATGATTTGATGATTGTTTTGAATATTATATAAAGAAGTTTATGAATAATTTTGTGGTATTCATAAAAGGAGTTTAAAAATACTTTTGAATGTTTATAAAAAGATTTTATAAATGGGTTTGGATGTCTATAAAGGGAAGTTTTATACAAGTTTTGAAAGTTTATAAAGAAGTTTATATAACCAGGTTTGAATATTTATAAAGAGTCTCATAAATGAGTATGGAGGTTGATAAATGTTTTGTAAACGGGTTCGGGTTAAAGCAAAAAGGATTTCATGGGTAAGGGAAATTTATAAAAGGATTTATTGAAGATAATTATAACAGGAATTCGAGGTTTGGGCTTCTCGAGGTTAACCTTTTAAAAAATCGTAGTATGGAACATCCGTTCCACACTTAACATCGAAGGAATAGTGCTTAGAGTTATCTTTTTCTCCAATTTAAATAATGTAGTTAAATCCATTTAAGAGATTTCGAAATGGGAAATCTTATAAATGTTTTATTAATATACTTTTGTAAAGGAGATAAGTATATGAATGTTGATAAATGTTTGTGAAAGGAGATTTATAAATGAAAATGGTTTTGAGGCTTAGTGATTTCTTTGGGTAATAAAATCTCTAGATTTTGTTGTTGTTGTTTGATAGTTAAATAACCGATATCAAATTTGGCCTAATTTTAATCAGGAAGTATGAATTTATAATTCGAGTTTTCGACAAGGACTCGAATACTTACTTAAAAAAGAACTAGGAATAAGTCAAACAGAAATTATCTATTGTTGATACGGAGAGACCGGGATCGGATTTATATATCCGAAAACCACTCCGAACCAACATGTTTGTTCGAGTGGAAAACATCTTGATGATGATTGAAGATGGTGCTCTTTGAAGTGCAAAGACAACTTCTACTAATCCTGAGGATGATTCCAAAATTGATGTAGTAGAGTTAGTGCCTTCAGTTTTGTTCAAACCCAGAATGAATTTGTAAGGATGAATGCTAGCATTGTATTGATGCCTAGAGGGCAGTGTTAGCATTCCAAGATGGATTTCTATTCAGAAAGGTAAAACGTAGCCTCAAGCTCATCAACCAGAAATGACTAAAACATGGGATATGCAGCAGGGCTATGTGGGTTGCACCCATTAGGGTATATCATCACCCATCTAGATATATACACAATCATCAATGAATTTGTGTACGTGGGAGTGCTCGGTTAAATTTTTCAAAGCAACCGGGGTGATGACATATTTCATACTATCCATCAAGGGGTAGGCCGGTTCTATTTTAGCAGGGGTCGTTAGGTACGACCTCGGTACATTATTCAAGAGGTGTACAATGGCGGCGGTACCCCAACGGCCCAATCATTAGTCGAAATCCAATCTCCAGTATATGCCTTACATTTTCGATTGTAGAGCCTGATATTTGGAATGTGAGATGCAAGCAATTCAGCTATTTTATCTATTTACTTTAAACCTAGACACTATGATAATATCACTGGATTTTTATATAAAATGTTTTGGTTGTCGTAAGGTAAAAACCTGTCTGTTTTTATGTGCGGTGTGGTCTTAAGAGATACCCTTTGTTTGAAAAGTTTTCAAATGAACAAATCAATTTGGTTGTTACTTGTTATCGAGTTTTACTTACGCTGGTTTACCAGACTGATCCGGGCGTTATTCCATGTAATGCTCGTGTCAGACCAAGCATGTTTTTCCCAGGTTTGGCAAGATACTTTGGAGCTAGAGAGGAGCTGGATGGGCAAGACATATTCACGCATTTTTACTTCCACTGTATTATAGAGTCTGTATGTTTGTCAATGTGAGGACAAGTTTCTATAGTTGTCCAAGATTTAGGATAAGTTTAATGTACTTTGATGTTGTAAATACAAATAAAGGTGTTTCCTTTCTGTAAAGATCATGGTTGTATTATATATTATTCGCTGCGTTGTGGGATTCTGTGTTGTTTAAGTTTTCTCTCTCTTCTACCTTTTTCTTTCACCCTAACAGATCAGTATTTCCTACACTTGAATGTTTGGCATGAAATACAGTGGACGTAGTAGTGTCGATTTTTTTAGGGTTGAAAATCTAGCGTGTTACATTTGGTATCAGAGCTGAAGGTTAATCCAAAATTTTGGCCCTGGTGGGGTAAACTGATTTGGAATTGGGTAACTGAGACCCTAGAATGAGCCTGATTGTATTATAAAAATGAGTGCGTATTTGTTAATGAGTAAAAATATTTTATATTGTGTTGTTTGATCTGTTGAGTAGCTTAAGAATTCTGGTCAATGCATTGGCCAACGTTGTCGATAGGGATTTCTTAAACACTTGAACAAGTCCAATTGACATAATATTGTTTTAAATTTGGTAAATGAAATAATTTTACCTAGGATATATTTCATATATAAATGAATTATTTTCAAAAGTCTATATAGTTATCGATGAGATGTAGGGTTAAAATTGGATTTAGAATAGAATGTGCTTAGTCAAAAGAAAATCTTTAGATGATCTTATGAAAAAGAAAAGGATTATGAGAATATTAAATCCCGATGGCTTTATTAGAGATTTCAATGATTTTGGAAAAGTTATAGTAATTGTACTTAAAGAGATTTTAAGATATAAATATTTTAAAATGGATTTGAAAGTAAAGTTTTCTATGGACAGTTCGGGAAGGAGTTTCGATCTGATTTTGATAATCAGAATAATCTTCTAAGTGATAATCGAATGTTTGCTTAGGCAGATATGATAATGAACTTAGTAAATTATCCTCTTTGTCATTGTACAATCGAAAAGAGTTCGAATCTGAATAAATCCAAATCTAGTGGGTGATTTTATTAAAGAGTATTGTTTCAAAAGGGAATTTGTGAAGAAATAATTTTTTTTATGATTAACTAGTTCGAGTGTCTTGGAAATGACTAAAAATGGGTAAGAGATGTGTTCAGATGGTAAACACTTCTCTTGAGTATTTCCGTACTTAGTAAAAGGGATATATAATACTATTTGGTAGTACCCAGTTCCTTGGCATCATTTTTGAGTTACTCAGGCAATATGTATGCTTTCGAAAGGTTTTTGAAATAAAACCTGGATATTGTGTTCTCGAATCCCTTAAAAGAATAGAGTTTTCAAAATAAAAAGATGTCTTGATTAAGACCGAGTTAATAAATAATGTTTTAAATTTGTTGAACATCCTATGTTAAGCAAAACCAATTTAAGATTTGAAATTGTATATACTCTTTTGGATATAGAAGAGTATCATACTAAAATGAATTTGAGTTAATGTTCTTAAGCAAAATGATGATTCTTTAAAAAGGGTAAGTATAAACTTAGGAAGTAGGGACCAATGGGATTAGTATATAGGTTATATGTAGATCATTTCTAATTTTCACAAAGTTCTCGATCCAATATTGGAGTACATGACTCGAGGTGTTTCACACCATTCCGAATAGCGATTTATCGTCCGATTTTTGATGGTGAGCGTTGATGAGGGATCTTATGTGGAACCAAAGGGTGTCTATCATAGTTTATGGTTATGCAAGGAGAACAAAGGTTTCTAATTAAGAAGCCTGATCAAAGTCCGCATTAGGAAGTCGATAGAGCAATACTAGTTCAGAAGGAAAGTTATGTATTCTAGTGAGTGATCGAACCAGATTTTACATAAGAATAATCTATGCACATCATATGGATTGATGAATAGTTTTAAGTATTTCTAGGGATAGGTTTGTAGTAAAATTTTGGGAAGAAAATTATTTTAAGGGGGAAAGAATGTAACGACCCGCAAATTTATCACTTGGATAAATTATATTTATTTTTAAAATATTTAGATATAGGTTTAAAAGTAAGAAATAATTATGTTTTAAGTGGTAAATAATAATAGTTATTTTGTTTGGGAAAAAAATATCTACGGACAAATTACCGAGGTAAAATATTGATAATTTGTAAATATTGTCCTAGGTAAAATATCGATAAAACAACCGAAAATCGTTTTATTGATAAAACTGCTTTTAAACAATAATAATCATGCACAACTCTAGATACATACACTAATATATGTATTCAAACAAGATTATGAAATAAAATAATTTATTTTATTTTTTTGAAAATAAAATGTATTTATGACATCGACAGTTGATATCATCGGTTTTATATATTTCTTCAGAAATTCAAGTTAAGTTTAAATATTAAATAAATGGGTTTTTATTTACAAATAAAACTATTTTAATTATTTAATAATGATGGTAAAATAGATTTTAAAATTTGTTTACCAAAATAAATAGTTCGTAGAAAAATAGAAAATGTGACCGAAGAACGTTTTCCGAAATTTTGACCTTTAGACATCGGATTATTGTCGGGAACGTTGTTCGCCTTATGCACTATATATACATATATATAATATATAATTAACCATATAATAATACACTTAGTAATATATTATCTTATGTTAATATGTTTAGGAAGTGATGTGACAAGTCATGGTTTTAAAAATAACATATATATACATATACACTTATATATATAACATATATATACATATACACTTATATATATATATATATAAAATACATACCTATCTCTTGTCATTTCTTTGGTACCATCATCATCATCCAAAATCAACCAAAGTTCTGCCATGTTTTGCTTGATCGGCGAAGGAAAAGGGCGGCGACACGGCTAGCCGCGTGGGGTTCAGAGGGGCGGCTCGGTCAGGGGACCACGACGGCGAAGTTGAATCAGTTGATAGGTGACGGAGGTGGTGAAAACGTCTACTTGGAATCGGTGGCTGTTGTTGATCGATGATTATACGATAGGTTAGGATTTAGCAAGGTAACGAAAATTATTATATTTCTCTTAGTTTATTTTAATTTAAATTTAAACTTTAAACCTCTAACGTTAATAACTTTTGCATGCGAACTCCGATTGATGCGCGTTTCTTCCATTGGACTCATATCGAAAATTCCGAACAATATGAAACTTGTTTGGCTGAATTTTGAAACTGTTGAGATTTTGGGCTTTTATGAGATTTTTAATGGGCTGTAAATCAAAGGTGAGTGATTAAACCCACTCACGTAATATTAAATTTTCCGATGTTAGTTAAATTGGAATCATGAAGTGATAAAATTTTATTGATTGCTATTTGGTAGTTTAAATAGGCACTTAAATTTAATTTTAATTTTATATTGAACTAAATTGACATTTAGATTAATATTGAATTTAATGGCTAGTTAAATACCGACAATTGATAACTAGTAGTTATTGTGATATATTGGTTGATTTGGATGTTGATTGTTATTGTATGCCTATTGATTGGTGTTGGATGTATGGTTGTTTATTTAGTTTGGACATATCCCTGTTATTACCCCATTTATTATTTAACATCATATATATTGTCGTTTGGACTATTCGAATTGAACTAAAAAATAGGTTGAAATGATATACATCTATGTCATTTAAATATGGGTTGAAATGATATATATTCATCCATGTAATTAAAAATTGAAATAACCGATCACTTGGCCATAGGGTAGAAAATTATATACGGACACTGGATTTGGTTAAATTAAATGGTTACAAAAATCTTGAATTAGAAATGGTCTAAATGATATTTTTTTTAAAGAAATAAAATTTTGATTTATATGAATTGAATTATTTTCTAATTTGAGTTTTGAAATGTTGAAATTGAAACTGTTTAAATGAAATTGTTTTAGGATTTAATTTGAAATCTTAAAGTGTAAATTGGGATATGTTTGAATTGATTGAAAGTGAATTATTTTAAAGGTTTAAACTTTAATTTAAACTTTGAATTTACTTTAATTAAGTGGTTTAAATTGGTATTTCCTTCTTTGGATGTGAAATGGATTTAAACTAAGTTGTTTCAAAATGGGAATGTGAATTGAAACTTTCGGCCTTTGGATAAAATCTGTTAAAGTGAATTTGAAGCAAAAGTTGAAATCGTTTGAATTGAGGTTGATTTAGATTAAAATTTGAATATGAAGTTGACTTGAGTTGCAAGTCAAAAAATTGATTTCACTGTGATTTGGAACATGAGTTCACAATATTATGAAAGAAAGAAACTATTTTAATATAAACTATTTTAATATATAAACTTTCTAATAATCAAATTATTTTGATATATAAACTATTTTAATTATTTAACCTATTTTCAATATTAAGACTATTTTATATTCAAAACTATTTCCAATCTTAAAACTATTTTAATCATTCCAAACTATTTTTCAATATTATAACTACTTTTAATTATCCAAACTAATTTCAATATTCAAACTATTTGAATTATTCATTTTCAATATTCAAACTGTTTTAAAGGGGAACTATTTAGATTTAAATCGTTGATTTAAATATGAATGTTTTGTATGAAAGTATAACCTATTATGGATTCAAAATGATTTTTGAAGTGAATCAGATATTTTGATATGGAATGTGACTTGTTCTTGAAATTTAAAAGAACCAACCGGTGTGAAAAATGACCTTTGGTTGTTAAAGAGACCGGGGCCAAATATTAGCAATACTCTCTGTCAATACCGGAACCACTTTAACAGCCGTGTATGCGGTGGATGTTATCCAGAATGTAGAGGTTGAATTGACGACTTTTACTGGAATGAAAAAAGAGAACGATGATGGATGACCCCGACACTTGTAACGACCCACTATTTTGGACCATTCAAATCGACAATAAATCCACACATGTCGGACTTGAATAATTCAAAACAATAGATTGTTTATTTAAATTTGGCAAAACTCAGAATATACAGTAAATAAATCAATCACAGAATCACAAACACAGAGTAATACAATAATGCGCAGCGGAATAGATAAAATAGTAGTTCATGAAGCTACTATATAAACATCAAAGTTAAAATAAAATACAACAGAATATCTCAAATACAGTGCAGTCTTCAGTACAAATAGATGACCTCTCTGAACAAATCAACTGGAAAAGCTGAAAGCTGAATCGATAGTTGGATCTCCAAATGAAGCTCCAAACTCCAAAGGTGAGCCTCAAATGTTGTATCACTCGGTCTGACCCGAGCGTAAAGCAAAACACAAAACACTCGAGTCAGGATTAACATTCTTATACTAATAAATCCAACTCAAGTGAAATATCAACTAAATTACAAGTAACTTAAAGGATGTTTGGGATAACCATCCTCTAAGGATCCGTGGAACTATCTACAATGTAGAAATATACACTATAACACTGTGGTCATTTCAATTTAATTTATACTTCAAAACCCAAAATATCATTTCATTTCATTTCAAATATATTTAATTTTCCAAAATAGTATATATATATATATTAAATGATTTAAAAGGTAAAGTATTTATAATTTCCTCAAGTCTCACAAATCGATTCAAATTAACTCAAATTCCAAATTCAGATTTATTCAAAGCTCAATTCATCAATTCAATTCTGTTCTCAATAGACCATTTAAATTTTTAATATATTTCAAGGCTTTAATATTCAATATTTTCAAAGTTAAATTTAACAGTTCCATATAGCTCTTGATTTAACTTCATTATTATTTAATCAAGGAATATTCACTTAATAAATTCAATATCATTTAACTAGCCTTAAATTTCATTTTTTTTTCTAAATATTTCTTTAAACTTATTTTAAACAAGAAATATTCATTCAATTATTTAAATCAAACCCAAGTTATAAATCAATCTTAAATCTCAATTTCAATAAGTTTCAAATTGGTTTAATTAAATAAATTCTTTATTGAATACAATTTCAACTAAATTCAAATATTTACCGAGATCTATTTTGGAATATAAATTTAAATACTTAACCATATTATATGTATTAAATCAATCTTAATTAAATTAAATATTATCATTAAATCTATATATATCATTACCATTTATATATAATAATTTAAAAATCTACATTATTAAAACCATATATTTCTTCCCAAATCCATAGAATTTATTTTCAAAATATTTATATATATGGACCAATGGTGTCTATATAAAATTTCCTATCTATGGTCAAGTGATACAGATATTTATCATTTCAATCCGTAAATTTAAATACATTCGGGTAGATATCATTTCGACCCGTAATCCCAAATTCAATTCAAATGAAAATCGCTTGGGTTTATCATTTCAACCCATAACGATTTTCTCCTATTCTAAAGTCCGTTCGGGTATGTATCATTTCAACCCATAGTGATTTCTATACTAACAGGGAACTTGCAGAGTGATAACAGATAATATAAAATACAACAACAGGCATATATCATCAATAACAATATAATATAAACAACAGGATATGGTGTCATATCCCACAGGTGAACAGTTACAGATAATAGCATATATAACAATTTAAATAACTACAGCCGCATATTTCAATTGTCGTTTCAATTGAAATCAAATTTAATAAATATAAGAACGTTAATCGTGAGTGATTGCTCACCTTTCAAGGCTAGAGAGTTTGACAACAGAACAGGCTACGAATTCCAAAACAAACCAAAACAGACACGAGTCGACGATCGAAACTAGTAAATAGAAATTGACGAAATCAAATCAGAACTGGATCGATTAGGATAATTGGTATAAGTGAATATAACTATATATATAAAAATCATTTTCTAAATTTACACATATATTTATACTTTCCAAACTATTGATATTAACGTAGGTACAACATATTATATAAATATATATTATTATTATTATTTTTGGAAATCAAGCTCACGTATACTTGTATATCAACAAATATATACACTCATATAGACTAATATATAACCAATACATAACTTGTGTAGACTTATAAATAAGAACAAACATATTATATATATATATAATAATATATCACACATAACTTATATATATAGCTAACTGTAGACTATATATATATAGATAAATAAACTAGATATAAACATAAACTGACTGCTTCTAAATTTTTGTTGAAGTGTGCCTGCAAATATAAAACAATATATATAGCTGTAAAACATATGTTATACTTTTCTATAATATATATACTGTGGAAATGTAAGTTATTAAAATATATCAACACTAACCTATTACCTTACAGTAACAGATAAAATTCCAATTGTTCAAAGCATATGGTCGGGTAAAACGGCTAGAAGAGTTGATAAACAATATCATATATATATAAACATATGTCAGCATATACCTATTATATATATAACTTATTATAAACTGCCAGACTTCCCATATATATGCAGAAAACTCATTAAATAAAATAGATGGAAGTACATAGAACTATGCAGACTATATCAAAACAAAATATCAATGCAACTTATAAACTATCTCTATATTTAAATAAAATATGTAAACAAGATGTATATACATTTTTTTTTCACACATGATATATATACATATGTTTAACTTATATAACATATAAGTGTACTAACCATATAATATTATACTGTAAATATATATAAAAATCGAAGAAACCAAAATAACATACCTATATATAAATCAAAAGATTGTTGTACTATATGTATACTATTTCATATAACTAACAAACAATATATATATCGAATGAACATGTTATATAACAGTTTATCACCGGTGTAACATATCACCTATATATATATATATAAACTAGCTTTAATATATATATATATAATAACTGATATACATATTACCTAATATAAACAAAGTGGAGGCTGACCAGACTCGAGGTGAAGCGGAGGTTGAAGTGGAGCGGGGTGTAAGGTGGCACAGCAGGATGTGCCTGTTGCGTGCGGGATCACTAGCAGGCGGAGGCACGGCTTGGTGACGGGTTTGGAGGATGACTATCGGGTGTAGGCTGGAAACGAGGATCGGTGATGGTGGAGGAGGGGACTTGGATCGAGGCTGGTAGTTCGGCAGAGATTGAAGGTGGAAAGCCTTGGCTGTGGAGAAGTTGGAGGTTGTGGTCGCGGAGGGGCTTGGATTGGTGAGGGTGTTTGCCACGCACACGTGAGTAGAGGTGGATGAATTGTCAACTTCGAGTGATGACTTTCCTTCAGCACTTCACTCCTCAATTCATCCATATCGGGAACAACTAGTCGTCCTTGCTTCGGAAGCCAACCCTCTCGATCGACCTCAAATCTTTTATCCTTTTCTGGTTCCATTCCATTCTCCAAATCACGGATAATCTTGACAAGCTTATCGTCTCGCTTTTGGCTCTCGCCAATCCTTTCCACAAGAGAAGGTCTTATCGATAAGTTTGCCAACATCTCAGGTTCCAATTTACATCTAGGCCTGAAGTCAAATCCAGCTAAATACTCGAGATTCTTCCATTCTGAAAACATGGCTCGCAATCCTGCATGTCTTCGACTTAACACATCTGCCACTGCGTTACCTTTTCCCGGAGTATAAGCTATACCAAAATCATATGATGCCAAAAACTCTAGCCAACGTTGCTGCCGAAGATTCAAATCCTTTTGGGAGAAAAGATACTTCAACGACTTATGATCTGTAAACAACTCGAATCGAACTCCCAGTAGATAATGTCTCCACATCTTCAGAGCAAAAACAATCGCCGCTAACTCCAAATCATGAGTCGGGTAATTCCTTTCGTGCGGCTTCAGTTGTCGACTAGCATACGCAACAACTTTATCCCTCTGCATCAACACTGCTCCAAGTCCAGTACCACATGCGTCGGTGTAAACTACCAATTCATCATTCCCACTTGGAATAGTCAAAACAGGAGCACTTGTCAATCTTTCTTTCAGGATTCCGAAAGCTTGCTCACACTTAGCATCCCAACTGAACACTTGGTTCTTCTTCGTCAATCCTGTTAACGGTGCAGCTATCTTGGAGAAGTCCTTGATAAACCGACGATAATATCCTGCTAATCCAAGAAAACTTCTCACATCTGATGCATTCTTAGGTCTAACCCAATCCTGGATTGCTGCCACCTTAGCGGGATCAACCGCTATTCCACTACCAGAGATAACATGGCCTAAGAACCTCACTTCACTCTTCCAGAAGTGACACTTCGAAAACTTAGCCTTCGGCTGATGTTTCCGTAAGATCTCCAAAACAATTCGCAAGTGTGTCTTGTGCTCTTCTTCAGTTCTGGAATAAATCAGAATATCATCCACGAACACAAGTACAAACTTGTTCAACTGATCTCTGAACACTCTATTCATAAGATCCACAAAATATGCTGGCGCGTTAGTCAACCCAAACGGCATTACCAGCCACTCAAAGAAACCGGATGGTGTCCGAAAAGCAGTCTTCGGCACACTATCCTTAGCCACTCTCAACTGGTGAAATCCCGTTGCCAAATCCATTTGAGAAAACACCTTGGCTTCATAAAGCTGATCAAACAAGTCATCTATTCTCGGCAATGGATACTTGTTCTTCTTAGTCACTTTATTCAGCTCACGATAATCCACACACAATCTCAACGACCCATCTGCCTTGGTTGCAAACACAACTGGTGCACCCCACTCGGACACACTACGCCGAATGAATCCTTTCTGTAAAAGGTCATCAACTTGCACCTTCAACTCATGTTGTTCCCTAGGCGCCATCTGCCTAAGAGGCATCACAACAGGTCTGGCTCCTTCAACTAGATCTATACGAAACTCGATCTCTCTATGCGGCGGTAACCCTTTGACCTCGTCAAAGACTTCCTCGAATCCATTGGCGATTGGCACTAATGACAGTCCATCCCGTGGAACAACTAGCGAATACATGAAGCTCATGAAGACACCTTCTTCATGCTTACATCGTATCACAATCTTTCGCCCCTCCACATTCTCGACTGTCACTTCCAACCTCTCACAATCAACCTTTGCCGCATACCTCCTAAGCCAGTCCGTACCCAAAATGATCCACCAACTGCCTCCCAAGATAACTGTCCGAGCCTGTCACGAACTTCTCATTCTTCTGATATGCAGATTCAATATACGACCGGGCATACTTGGACAAAGCTTCAAACTCCGAAACATACTCAAGAACTGGTCTTCCTCCTTGCTTGAGCTCCACAAACTTCTTGAACAGAACAGACTTTTGAGCTGTAGAAATGAACTTAGCTTCAAATCTAACTTGGAATTGCTCCCAAGTAATCTCTTCCTCCGGCGTATTGATGGTAATAGAGTTCCACCAATCAGAGGCTCTCCCTTGAAGCTGTCTTGATGCTAACTTCCTCTTAGTTGCATCCTCAATTCCCAAATCACCAAAAATCCTTCTACAAGCATCTATCCATCTCTGGAGTTCAATGGTTGATTCTATTCCCAAGAAAACTTTCCCTCCAAGAGCAGTATAGTCTTTGCACAGCTTAGAAAAATCCACCGGTTTTGGAGTTTGAACTTGAACCCCAACATCTACTGCTGCCCCCGGAACTGGTATCCTTCTCATGATCGAAGTCATCATAGCTTCGAACATAGCTGCATAATCAGCATCCCCTTCCGTAGCACGGCCTTCCCTAGCAGCTGGTCTCCCTCTTCGACTCATTCTCAATATCTATAAAAAGGAATGGTCAGAACATCTTGAGAAACAACTTCTTAAAGGACTCAAACTCTTCTAATCTACTATATTATATATAGTAATCATCCATCAAAATACAATTACGTCTCTCATACGTAGTTACGTCAGCGAGCGTTGGGTAAAATCGATTAACCAATGCTCTGATACCAAATGTGACGACCGCCCATAACCCCTGCACTGAACCTAGAGAAAGTGCGCTGTAAAGTGTGCCAGGCAGCCATGGACGATTGCCAGGGTAAATTAAAACAACAGAATCTATCGTATCACTCACAGCGCATGGACAAAATACAATAGAACATATATATAGTGAAGCTTCATAGAATAGAATCTCATCAATAAAACTTCATAATAGTTGAATACAAACATCTGAATAGTCAATACAACAAGCCTCACTACATATCACTCAGAGAATACAAAGCAACGGAACATCCAGTACATATAGTAAAAAGTCATATGCAATACTCCAGCTCGTCTTCGTCATCAGCATCGTGGAAAGCAAGAACAACACCTGTCACCTGCTACCTAGTCTGCCCATCCCAAAATGGACGAACAGCCCAAGGCAATAAGAGTTAAAACATAAAGCCTTGAGTCAGACAACAGTCTTTGTGAGTAGTAAATTAACTAACAACATACCAAAAGAGCATAAAGGAAAAGGAATACAACCCTCCCACTCCAACCTCTTTCTACAGTGATAGCCCCCAGACACACACTAAGCAGAAGCAAACATAGCAGAGCATACAATTTAAAGTAAAGCAATTATCACTCAAGTCAAGGGCGATGTTTTCCAAGTACAAACCCCCAAGGCCTAAAACAAGATCAGATAAGCACCCAGAAAATACCGCTCTTGAGACCGAATGACGATACAACCAAACATCCATGACTCTGGCTATCACTGTTATCATTGCTTCGATATCATCGTTAATTGAATAACCGACACATTCTTTCAGCCGTCCGTCAAGGGCTAACGGAAACCCCGGTTCTAAACATAACTCTGCACGTCATCGTGACCCGTGCCTAGGACTATCGAATCTGCCCAGAGTACTTGACTACCCAATCAGTAGCCTTCAGGGACTATCGAATCTGCCCATCGTACTCTTGCTTTGAGCATGCTAGAACCTTCAACAACGATGGGATCTCAGCCTTCTAGTCATCCTCCTCGACGACTATTTCCATACTAGCTCAAGCGCCTCTCGAGCCAACCATTATCCTCAACTCGAACCATATCACCGAGTTATCAACATGCTTGGAATGATCCCATCTGGATTAGACCAAGACTATCTCATATCATGCCTCGCTTCATCACATCCTCGCAAAGCTTCATCTCACATCAACATCATCAAATCTATGCATAAGAGCTTCATCATCCGCTACATATGCCACAAGCAGCTTTCCCAATTCAAGAGCCTTTCCCTTAGCTTTTGAATCATCTTCGGTCTAAATCAAATCATCAATCATCTAATTCATTGCAATCAATCAAATCAAACATTAATCCAAGTAAACAATCATTCAAATATGATCTAAATAGACAATTATAACCAAAATGGCAATTTCGTAATTAAAGAGTCGAAAGTCTAACAAGTATGAAAACATGAGCAATATCTCTATAATCTTGGTGAATGAACTTGCATAGGTTAACACTTAGTAAAATGGTCGTCAAATCATCATGAACAATGAATCTACATGGATCTATACTTCGGTTTACAAAAATGCATGAAAATCACTATTTTAACATCAAATCAAGCCAACGATCCGATATACTCCTTTGGATCCGTGTGAGAGATAATCACCACTCACCAAATCACCTAAACAACCCAAAAGCAATACGCTTCAGATCTGGACAGCGAAGGATCTAACTTGATCTATCACCAATCCGCTTCAAACGATGAAATCTCTCTTCGAAGAATGAAGATAAACTCTTGAATCTTCAACTTGATCTTCGATTTGGATGGATGGAAGCACAAGATTAAAGTGGAGAAAAGAAGTGAAGAAGTGTAGAAGTCGAGCTCTCAAAATGGCAGCACTTCGTCGCTTCGAAATCCAGATCCCAAAAATGGAGCAAAGCCCTCCTATTTATTGCCGAAACCTCCTTAACTCGTCCGCTTTCTTAAGTCGTTGCCGACTTAACCTCTTCTCCGACCTAACACTCCAGACGACCTACGACTTAGTTGCTTTGCCGACCTAACACTCGCCTGTCTATGACTTACGACATATCAGCTAACTCCTAAGTCGGTCACGACTTATAACATATGCGCGCCTACGACTCAACTGAGACACGACCTAACAACAGCTCCCACCTAACGACTTAACAAGTGCGCGCGTCCTACGACTTAAGAAGTGCGCGACTTAACTGGGTAACTGACCTACGACTTAACACTTAGCAACTCTACGACTCACTATGCTACGACCTAACTTCCTTAAGTCGTCTAACGACCTAACTTCGCTAACCACTAGGTCGCTAACCTGCTAACTTCTATAAGTCGTCAACACTTAGGTCGCTCGACCGACCTATCCTACCATACGACCTAAAATCCTTAAGTCGCTAACTCACTTAAGTCGCTCTATTACTTAACTCGCTAACTCGGTCAGTTTTCTTAAGTCGCCCCTATTCCTTAAGTCGTCCACTACCTTAGGTCGCTCCAACACCCTACGACCTAAGCTACCACGACTTAACTTTCTTAACTCGTCCACGACTTAGGACTTAAACTCAGGACGACTTATCACACATGCAACCAAATGTCAACTGTTTTACGATGTTTTCGATCCGTAAAAATACGGGTCGTTACAATAGCATTTCCAGAGAATGCTATAATAGGCCTGAGTTCAATATTAGCCTATAAGTTCAACTACAGCAACTACAGCATTTCAGAAATGCTGTAATAGCTCCTTTTTACACAATTTTAGTTCAAAACAGAATCTATAGCATTTCTGAATGCTATTAAAAGTTAATTTCAGGTGTTAGTGTATTTCCAGCAATTAAATAACTTTAATTTAAAACACATAAACATTTTTAAAAATCATATTTTAACATTTAAAATGTTCATTTACATATCATTTAACATATATCTTTTCACAATAAATTTCTTATAATCAAATCCAATTTCATCAATTTACTTAATAAATTTAAGTGTAAAAGTGTCCAATTCTTCACTTTTAAACTAATAAACTTAACACTTCAAATTTAAATTACCATTTCACACTTTAACTGAATTTCCAATTTTATTTAATTAACTTAAACCTTTAATTAAAACCAAATTTCACATTTCCTAGTCAAGTTATATTTTAAAAGATCACTTTTAAACATTCATTTATTTAACCACTTAAATTCATAGAAAAATCAATAATACTTTAATAAATCACTTAAATTCAAATTTAATCAAATTATCATATTTACCATTTCCAAATAGAATTTAATATCCATTTTATTTATATAACTTAAATATCATTTTTAACCAAAATTCCAAATTTCCAACTTAAGTTATATTTCAAAAATCCAGTTAAACCATTCATTAATTACGTTTTTAACACATAGAAAAATCATAATTTCTTTAATTCAAAATATTTCAAAATCTGTTTAAATCAAATTTCATAAATTTATATTTTTAAAATACTTAAAAATATCCAAAACACTTTATAAAATAACCACGGGCCTGTATATAGTTTTCTAGCCTAGGTCAAGTGGTACGGATATGTATCATTTCAATCCGTAGTTTAAAAAGAAAAATCTGGGTTCTATCATTTCAAATCCGCAATCCCAAGTTAAAATAAATTAAATAAAAAAACCATTCAGGCCTATCATTTCATCCCATAACGATTTTTCCCTATTCTAAAGTCCGTTCGGGTATGTATCATTTCAACCCATAGTGATTTCTAATCTACAGGGAACTTGCAGTGTGATAAACTGATATAAATAAACAGAATAACATTAAATAACAGTATCATATGATATAACAGGTGTAATAATAGGTGTGAACATCATATGATAATAATATAGGCATACATAACATGATAATATATTTCTACAGATTCACAGGGTGTCAATTTACTAGTTATATAGTTACATATTGTCTGGTGAGAATAACTCACTTGTTTAAGCTGGAGATGACGACCAAACACACAACACGGAATCTTTGAAGGCACGACAACATGAATATGATTTGAGAGTGTAGAGCCAAATATAATTGCCTTGTATATATATAAACAAAACAAGACAATGTATACATAAATATGTAACACAAAACAATATCGAAATGACTTGAAATAAAAAGCAACAAAGAGCAAAGTGATTCGACCTTTCTTTAACCATTCAAGAGCTTGACCAAGGGGATCTTTTGCTCAGCCATAGCTGGACATAATCTCAGTTTATGGCATCAAAATAGCATGGCAACAAGGAGATCATGATGGTAGGAGTTACATATGAATAAGACAAAGGGTCAAGGCAAAATAAGTGGAGTTTTTGTGCATTTTTGGCTCATCCAAAGGCAAGTGGGGCTCGGCCCATGCATGGTACAGGTCTGGACAGTGGAGGGTGGTGGTGCAACAGCAGCCAAAGGTCATGTAGCAAGTGGTGGTGGTGGCTAAGGGGGTGGCCAAAGCAAGATATGGAGGGTAGGTGAGGATATGTGTGGTCTAGGCAATGTTTTGTGGAGTTTTGTGGTGATGGCTTCAAGTGGAAGGTCATGGCCTGTCTTGGTCAGAGGGAAGGGAGTGTTTGCTGTAGCAGATGGAGGAGGTGATGATGGGGATGAAGGTGGTAGAGGCTAGGCCAAGCAAACATGTGAAGAGATCAAGGCAAAATTGCATAGAAAAGTAAGAAAAAAGTAGAAAGAAAAGAGGGAGATTACCAAATTTTTTTGCAAGATGGAGGCCATGATTTTTTTAGGGTTTTGGAGCTTTGAAAATTCGTGAATAAGATGAGGGAGTCGGCTGAAAATGAATGAGGAAAAGAATGGAAAAAATAAAATAAAAGATGTATTGATTGAAAAGAAACGGTAGAATTCAAAAGGGCTAAGCACACAAAAGGTATCAAACTCTTCATATATCTTTAATTCCTTTTTTTTATAACTTTATATTTCTGGAAAAAATAATAATCCCAGATAAAATTTCGAAATTTTATCAAAATATAATAATTTATATAAATATTTATCAATTATATAAAGTTAAATTAAGAAAATAGCTAAAATAGTAAACTAGTCTAGAAAATTTGGAATTGAATAGAATAAATTTTTAGAAAATTCATATGAGCTTGTAATATATTTTTAAACATAAATAATAACATGAATTAAAAATATATTCACAAAATAAAAATTTAAAATTTAATTTACATATAATTTCTAATGAAGAAAATAGCAGAAAATAGGAAAACAGCCTTTAAAAATAGGAAATCATCATAGTAAATTTTGGAAAAATTCTATTATCATTTTTAAAATATTTAGAGATGAAATATACATAAATAAACATATTGACACATATTAAAATAAAATATAAGAAAGAAAATATGATTTATAAAATTTAAAATAGGCAAAATTGCACAATAAAACAAATTATACTAAAAATTGAAATGTACATAACTTTTACATTTTAACTCCGTTTTCAACGAAACGAAAAGTAGTGTTCAAGTTATTACATCTATTTTTATAATAAAAGATAAAATTTATAATTTCAAACTTTTAAATTTTTAAGTTTAAAAGTCAAAGTTTGACTATTTTAACCAAAATTCACATTTTCTGGAAATATTAAATTTAGTCATATTTGGAATTCTAATCCACATACAAAATCAAAGTTTTTATATTTACAATAACAAAATTTATTCTTTTCATAAATAAAGCTTTTATATCTGGAAATCAATTTAAAAATAATTGTAAAATACAGGGTTGTTACACTCTCTCCCACTCAAAACTTTTCGTCCTCTAAAAGGAACGAGGTACGGGAAAGCACAGAAAAAGATAGAATGCAATGGAATTAAGACAAGATGATAAGAAGATTGGAATTACACCTGATAACTATTGTTATAGGTAAGTTTAACAAGATGGAGGTGATCAAATCAAGAATATAAGCACGGAAAAGATCCTCTAGAGTCTGAATCTCCCTTTTCACTTGACCGACGGTCTATGAATGGAAAAACAGTGTTCAGATCCAGATGAGTAACAAAGATTATCAAAGATTACAGAAAGATTTCTAAATAGACTGGTATAAGCAATAGCCTTCCCATTCTGTAACAAGATAAGAGAAATAAGGACAACCAAAAGATAGTTTAAAAAAACAAAATAAGATAATAAATTTGAAACCATAATGCTTTGAAATCATAACAATTTAGGGATGTTTATCATTTGGAAATCATACTACTAAAATCATAACACTTTGGAAATGTTATTCTTTAAAAAAAAGAACATAATACTTAGAAAATCATAACACCTTTTAAAAATAATCTTTATTTAAACCATTTTAATTCAAGGTCAAATAATATTCATTTTAAAGTTGTAACATTTCTAAGTTCATTCAATTATAAAAATTTCCAAAACATTATATTTTCAAAATAGCAGCACTTATAAAATGCTAAGTAGATATATTAATATTTCAAATCAGTTTTATTCTAGAATATTCATTTGGATATCATTTAACTTATGACTTATTAAAACAAACTTTTATGAATGGAATATCCAAATTAAACTATACTTCATTTATTAATTCAAAAGTTCACTATTTTAGTTAGCTCTTAATTTAACACATAACCTAACACTTTATTTGAAATACCCATTTCATAAATAGATATTCCTTTAATAAGTTACACTTAAAATTCCATTTGAAAACCAAATTCTCAATTATCAATTTTTAGTGATGTTAAAATACATTTTAACTATTTAAATCATAATCATTCATTTTTCAAGATATATCTATTTCATAAATAAAATATTTATATAGCAAATATAACAATCAAATTTCTTTACACATTTATTCATTTAGACATCAATTAAACTATGAATTCAAGTTAAATAAACTTTATTACAAAATGTCTAATTCAAATGTATTTTATTTTATCTATTCAAAGATACATTATTTATTATACAACATATTCATTTTAGGAAATAACCTTTATTAAAATTCCTAGGTTAGACTTATTTAAATAAAATCTCTTTAAATTCCTTTTTCACTATTTGCCTCTGTTAATCTTTTATAACTAAAATTTAAGTGTATAACATTTATCATAACCACTCAAATCTTATTTATAAAATCCTTTCTATATTGTATATTATCCAATTTCATATTCAACTTCTGTGTAATTTAGGTAAGTTATATTGGAATAAAATTGTGTGTTATACAAATAAAACTTTCCGATTCAATTATCTCAAGTTTGAATCATTTATCCAAATTTTTGATTTTTCTCTTTTTATAATTGAAATTAATTCTTACATTTTTTTTTCTTAAAGAATAATTTCCGATTTCCTTCAAACCAGTTAGAGATAAATAAATATATGTACATAATATGTCAAATCAAATTTAATTTATATATCTATATATATTATAAATCAAGTCATATTTTTAGAAATTCATATTAATTAAATTCCCCAAAACAAAGCCGTAGCAAGACTACAGAACAGTCTCTTCACTTCGAAACTCGAAAATGAACGTCGATGATGCTGCAGTCATCATCGAAATTATTTTCCAGCGAAAAAGAGAAGAGCACTTAATTATTAAACTTTAAAATCCTTTAGAGACAAATTTTTATTCAAAATACTTTAAATAATATCCTTTTAAAAATTTTAAACACAAGGTTTGAAACCATCGGAAATTAAATTCTTTAAATTTCTTGTTTTTAAATTCATTTCAGTTCCCAAATAAATTTATAAACAACTATTTATAAATTCATTTGTAGAACAATAAATGGTAAATCAAGTATTATCATTTCAAATTATCAATTTAAATCAATTTATTAAGTTCCATAAAATTATATATCCAAATTTATTTCATTAACCAAATTTTAAAATAATATTGTGTCAGTTTGTTCTGTCAAAGTGGTTTAGAAATCCCATCGATAGCGTTGATCAGACGAATCGATCGGAAACCCAAATCAACATCAACAACCCAAACAACACAACAAAACATAGATTTACAAGTACAATTCAAAATGTTTGGAGATAGTTTAGAAACAAAAGACAAGATGGTTAAACAGAGTAGAGAGATGGGTAAGCTTAGATAAATCGCGGACAACCTTAACCGGGTCAACCGTGACTTAATGGATAAGACCAAATGTGGATTTTCTGGGGTAAATCTACCTTCGATCTCAAGAGATAGAGTTTGGAATAATAAAAGATATTAGCATCTAAACCAAGGATAAATATAAATCTTTGGTGAATCGATGCTGATTATAAAGATTTTTCACCCTTTTACAAGAAAATTAGAGTATTGGCGAGACCGCCAATTCACTACAAAGATCATTCGTAGTGGAGTTATGAGATACTCCAGAATCAAAAGAAGATGAATAGTGAGGGACACAAATGAATTTTGGAATTGCAGGGAACGTTCCAAAATTCAAAGGAAATCGAATCAAAAGGAAGAGATTCAAACTCGAACGAAAGTGATTCTGTAAATAAATTTACCATACATTCTAAGTTTTGCCTCAAAGCCAAAGCTCTGATACCAACTGTAACGACCCGATATTTTCAACCATTCGCATCCATCATAAGTTTATAGGTAGACACTCATGCCGGAGTTGAATTGCTCAAAATACCGCGTTGTAAATAAAATTTGGCAAATCTCAGAATATGCAGTAAATAAATATAATCACAGAACACAGACACAGAGTAAAATAATGCAGCGGAAGTAAAAGAGATAGTAGTTCATGAAGCTACTATATAAATATTTCAGAGTACATAAGATACAATAGAAGAAATAGAGTACAACAGAAGTATCAATAAGATAACCAAGTACAAGCTGAACAGAGCAACATAACTGAAGTAGATAGAACAAGACTAGCAGATAATCTCCAGCGATTCAAATCTCCAGAAGGTGGAAATCCAAATCTGTGAATAACTCAGGCTGACCCGAGCGTAAAGCAAAACACAAAACACTCAAGTCAGGACAATATATACTTATATAATATAAACCAACTCAAGTGAACTGTAATAAGGTACAAGTAACTTAAAGAATGCTTGGGATCGCCCATTCTTTATGGATCCGTTAAACTATCTACTATGTAGTAATATTCGCTATTATAATAATGTCTAATTAGTAAAGTATAATCATATAGAAAATAGCGTTAAGGGGATGGAGAACCTTAACGCGGTCGGATCTTAAAATCATAATCGTAGTAAAGCTCGATATGGTAGGTGACACGACACAACTAGGCAATGCCAGGGTAGATATACCAATTACGCATCCGGACTAGTGGTGACGCATAGCAGCCACTACCGCCCACCTCGAACAACACTCCCAAATCAAGGGTGGCCACCAAATCAATCACAAGTAATAGAATGGTATCGAAGAAGTGTGTCCGATCAGAGGTACTACCTCATTGGTCCGTCAATCGCTCCTGTTTTAGCCACCTTATGCCAACTCACGGGAGTTGGGTCCACGTATATACCTTAGGATCGTCGCCACCATCCTACTTCATTCTGGAACTCCACCGCGTACATAGTTGTCAAAGTGGTTTTCGATATCGACAGAGAGTATGTCCATATCCGATCCCGGTCTCTTTAACAACCAATCGTTATTATAACCCGTGGTTATAATTTAAAAACAGTTTATACTTCAAAATAGAATATCATTTCAAATCCAAATCTTTATCAAAATAAAGATTAAATCAATTCCAAACCATTTCAATATATTTAAAATATCATATCATTTCAAAACTTCATTTCAAATCATTTTAATATAATAAAATATCCTATCAGTTCAAATCCAAATATTCAACTTTAAATACCTTTTAAATTCAAAGATATCGTTCATTTACTATCATTTCAAATCACCTTTAAATAGTTTATATTCCAATCAAAATAATTCATTTAAACCTTTTAAAAGTATAATTATTATATTTTCAAATCAAGTATTCAATTTCCAAAGTTTCAAACCATTCTGAGTTCGTTTACTAAGTCAAAAACCCTAATTATTAAAATTTCAGCATTTCACAGCATTTAAAAACAACTGCTATAAGTTATATTTGAAAACATTTTTAATTCAGCAAAGACAACACTTAAAACTGCTGTTAAAACTCAGTTTTAGTTGAATTATAGTTCAAAACAGAAAAGACAGCATTTCAGAAGTGCTGCGGTAGTTCAGATTTCAAAACAAGGGTTAAATTTAGTTTCAACATAGACTGCAGACCATTATAGCATTTCCATAGAATGCTATAATAGGCATGAGTTCAATATTAGCCTATAAGTTCAACTACAGCAACTAAAGCATTTCAGAAATGCTGTAATAGCTCCTTTTTACACAATTTTAGTTCAAAACAGAATCTATCGCATTTCTGAATGCTATTAAAAGTTAATTTCAGGTGTTAGTGTATTTCCAGCAATTAAATAACTTTAATTTAAAACACATAAACATTTTTAAAAATCATATTTTAACATTTAAAATGTTCATTTACATATCATTTAACATATATCTTTTCACAATAAATTTCTTATAATCAAATCCAATTTCAACAATTTACTTAATAAATTTAAGTGTAAAAGTGTCCAATTCTTCACTTTTCAACTAATAAACTTAACACTTCAAATTTAAATTACCATTTCACACTTTAACTGAATTTCCAATTTTATTTAATTAACTTAAACCTTTAATTAAAACCAAATTTCACATTTCCTAGTCAAGTTATATTTTAAAAGATCACTTTTAAACATTCATTTATTTAACCACTTAAATTCATAGAAAAATCAATAATACTTTAATAAATCACTTAAATTCAAATTTAATCAAATTATCATATTTACCATTTCCAAATAGAATTTAATATCCATTTTATTTATATAACTTAAATATCATTTTTAACCAAAATTCCAAATTTCCTACTTAAGTTATATTTCAAAAATCCAGTTAAACCATTCATTAATTACGTTTTTAACACATAGAAAAATCATAATTTCTTTAATTCAAAATATTTCAAAATCTGTTTAAATCAAATTTCATAAATTTATATTTTTAAAATACTTAAAAATATCCAAAACACTTTATAAAATAACCACGGGCCTGTATATAGTTTTCTAGCCTAGGTCAAGTGATACAGATATGTATCATTTCAATCCGAAGTTTAAAAAGAAAAATCCGGGTTCTATCATTTCAAACCCGCAATCCTAAGTTAAAATAAATTAAATAAAAAAACCATTCAGGCCTATCATTTCAGCCCATAACGATTTTTCCCTATTCTAAAGTCCGTTCGGGTATGTATCATTTCAACCCATAGTGATTTCTAATCTACAGGGAACTTGCAGTGTGATAAACTGATATAAATAAATAGAATAACATTAAATAACAGTATCATATGATATAACAGGTGTAATAACAGGTGTGAACATCATATGATAATAATATAGGCATACATAACATGATAATATATTTCTACAGATTCACAGGGTGTCAATTTACTAGTTATATAGGTACATATTGTCTGGTGAGAATAACTCACTTGTTTAAGCTGGAGATGACGACCAAACACACAACACAGAATCTTTGAAGGCACGACAACATGAATATGATTTGAGAGTGTAGAGCCAAATATAATTGCCTTGTATATATATAAACAAAACAAGACAATGTATACATAAATATGTAACACAAAACAATATCGAAATGACTTGAAATAAAAAGCAACAAAGGGCAAAGTGATTCGACCTTTCTTTAACCATTCAAGAGCTTGACCAAGGGGATCTTTTGCTCAGCCATAGCTGGACATAATCTCAGTTTATGGCATCAAAATAGCATGGCAACAAGGAGATGATGATGGTAGGAGTTACATATGAATAAGACAAAGGGTCAAGGCAAAATAAGTGGAGTTTTTGTGCATTTTTGGCTCATCCAAAGGCAAGTGGGGCTCGGCCCTTGCATGGTACAGGTCTGGACAGTGGAGGGTGATGGTGCAACAGAAGCCAAAGGTCATGTAGCAAGTGGTGGTGGTGGCTAAGGGGGTGGCCAAAGCAAGATATGGAGGGTAGGTGAGGATATGTGTGGTCTAGGCAATGTTTTGTGGAGTTTTGTGGTGATGGCTTCAAGTGGAAGGTCATGGCCTGTCTTGGTCAGAGGGAAGGGAGTGTTTGCTGTAGTAGATGGAGGAGATGATGATGGGGATGAAGGTGGTAGAGGCTAGGCCAAGCAAACATGTGAAGAGATTAAGGCAAAATTGCATAGAAAGGTAAGAAAAAAAAGTAGAAAGAAAAGAGGGAGATTACCAAATTTTTTTGCAAGATGGAGGCCATGATTTTTTTTAGGGTTTCGGAGCTTTGAAAATTCGTGAATAAGATGAGGGAGTCGGCTGAAAATGAATGAGGAAAAGAACGGCAAAAATAAAATAAAAGATGTATTGATTGAAAAGAAACGGTAGAATTCAAAAGGGCTAAGCACACAAAAGGTATCAAACTCTTCATATATCTTTAATTCCTTTTTTTATAACTTTATATTTCAGGAAAAAATAATAATCCCAGATAAAATTTCGAAATTTTATCAAAATATAATAATTTATATAAATATTTATCAATTATATAAAGTTAAATTAAGAAAATAGCTAAAATAGTAAACTAGTCTAGAAAATTTGGAATTGAATAGAATAAATTTTTAGAAAATTCATATGAGCTTGTAATATATTTTTAACCATAAATAATAACATGAAATAAAAATATATTCACAAAATAAACATTTAAAATTTAATTTACATATAATTTCTAATGAAGAAAATAGCTGAAAATAGGAAAACAGCCTTTAAAAATAGGAAATCATCATAGTAAATTTTGGAAAAATTCTATTATCATTTTTAAAATATTTAGAGATGAAATATACATAAATAAACATATTGACACATATTAAAATAAAATATAAGAAAGAAAATATGATTTATAAAATTTAAAATAGGCAAAATTGCACAATAAAACAAATTATACTAAAAATTGAAATGTACATAACTTTTACATTTTAACTCCGTTTTCAACGAAACGAAAAGTAGTGTTCAAGTTATTACATCTATTTTTATAATAAAAGATAAAATTTATAATTTAAAACTTTTAAAATTTTAAGTTTAAAAGTCAAAGTTTGACTATTTTAACCAAAATTCACATTTTCTGGAAATATTAAATTTAGTCATATTTGGAATTCTAATCCACATACAAAATAAAAATTTTTATATTTACAATAACAAAATTTATTCTTTTCATAAATAAAGCTTTTATATCTGGAAATCAATTTAAAAATAATTGTAAAATACAGGGTTGTTACAGTGGTTGTAGTGGAGCACGAGGACAGTTGAAGGCAGGGTGGTGAAGTACAGGGGCAAGCATATATGGAGAAGAAAATAAAGGTGGGGAGAAGGAAAGAGGAGAGAAAGTAAGCAGAGAGGAAGAATGGAATGAGGAGCAGCTAGCAAATGTAAAATGAAAGATGAAGGAACAAGGCAAAGCAAATATATGCAGCTAATTCCTTTTTTTGTTTCCGAAGCAATGAACAGACACCTGGCTTTTGAACAAAATTACAAAAGCGTTATATAAAAATTTATAATTTGTTCAAACGGTAGAGCGGAATTGATGGTGAATTTGAAAGTGACAAAAGTGAATATGAGAAAGTAAATTCAAAGGCAACGGTACCGCAAAGCTTCAACAGCTGACTCACTAAAGCAAATTACTATGGTACAGCCTATACGTTTCAAATTTGAAAAGACAAAGGAAAGCTAACGGTTGAAATTTGTGGTACCGATACGACGAACAGTTTATTTTATCTGTCACGTACTGGACCTCAAAATACAAAAATGAATATACCGCAGAGATCAGCACGACGAGACGATCAAAACGGTATATAGATACTAGTGGTACGATCATCCGATCGAAAGTCGATAATCGGTACCAGAAATGCTGCTATTTTGCCAGAATTAAGATAAACGGAGCAGTTGAAGTCCAAATTTGGAAAAACGAAAGATGACATCTTACTCAGAAGAAGATTTAGAAATTTACTGTATAAATATTCAAGTTTGGAAAACATTTTATTACCGTCAATTATTAACTGATTTGAGTTTGAATAAAATTATACCATAAAATACTTCAATATTATCAGGTGAAAATTTACCATTTGCTATGTTTTTAAATACTATCCCAAATATTATATTTTTATTTCAAAATTTTATTATTTAAAATTTCACAAAAATTCGATTAATTACGTTATAAAAATTATTAAAATTTATGGGTCGTTACACTCTCCCCCACTCAAAACTTTTCGTCCCCGAAAAGAAAGGTGGTAGAAGACTAGAAACAACCAGAAAGAAAAATAGATTGAAAGTTAAGATTAAACAATTAATTTAAAACTATATAAATTTTACTTGAAATATTCATTCTTTTCAAAACCCATTTGTAAAATTTCTTGCTTCCTTCATAAATACCATTTATATGTTTAAATAACACCTTTATAAATATATGTAAACTATTTGAAAACAATTATTTATCATTACTTATATTTACAAAGAAGCTATTTGGAAACATTCAATCCATAATTCATAAATTTGTTAATTTTTTTCTAAAGATACTTTTCAAATATTATTAATGAGTCAATAATCATTTACCTTAAATATGTTTTATTTAATTAATAACTTCTAAAATATTTATAACACTAAATTTTCCTATTAAACCATATAGTATATAAATAAACAATACTTAAAAAGGATATAGTCAACAAGGAGAAGAAGGAGGATTTGGAAAAGCAGAATATGGGTGAATAAATAAAGCTGAGCAGATAAGGTAGATTCAAAAGAATGGTATCGGGCATGAATAGTTAATTCAAACAATAAGAATTTCAAATCCCAAATATTAATACAAAATTTCTTTGTTGGAAATACTTTTATAATAAAATACCTTTATATCGAAACAAATTTTCCTTTCGAAAATACTTATATAACTCGATGTTTCAACAAGTTTATCCTTGTTCCTGTAGACTCTGGTAGTGCATTGATCAGGCACAAAACTAGAATTCTCCAGGTACTTAGTAGACTTGTTTTAACACCTAGTGAAAATACTGGAAATACTTTTTTTTAAAAACAAATATGGAAAGTACAATCCAAACAAAAACAAACAAAACCTTTGTCTAACCATGGTTCGCAGATACACAATGGTTACGCTTGGATCCCCATGGAAACAATCCATATCCGTAAGCTTTCTCAGCCCTGCGAGTTACGCCATGATGACTAGTAGAATGCAGGATACACAATGGTTACGCCTGGATCCCCCAGGAAACAATCCGTACCCCCAGGCAAGACTCAGCCAAGCAGTTGCGCTACTATTCGCGACCTACACAGATTGCAGGATACACAATGGTTACGCCTGGATCCCCCAGGAAACAATCCGTACCCCTAGGCAAGACTCAGCCAGGCAGTTGCGCTATGCATCCGCGCTCGTAAGACCATGGGTAACGCCATGGAATTCGAAGGACACTCGAGTATCATATCCGGAAAACAAAAAATCAGAGAGAATAATATCGATAGAATGAATCCAAGATGTGGCCACAAATCGGATATCAAGCAGAAGGCACTTTCCATATCTTTACTTCGAAAATATGTATCATATAGTACCTTTTCAAATCACTTTCAAATATCGTACTTATATAAAATCCATTATATATAAGATTTAATTTTCAAATCAAATACTTTCCAAAATCAATAGTATATCAAATCATACTTATATAGACTTCAATTATATAAGATTTCACTTTCAAATTGAGTACCTTTTCAAATCTATAGTTTCCGAATCAATTTCATACTCATACAAATCAATTTTATATAAGTTCGACAACTCCCAAATCAAGTGTTTAGTAACATAAGGTTCTCAAATTTCAATTTGTTTCAATATCAGTTCAATTTCAAAATCATATACAATTTCACCAAATTATTTCTTCTCAAATTAAATATCTTTAGTTTCAAAGTTTCCAAAATAATAGATTTAGAAAATAAATCCAAATTTCCAAATCAATAAAATTTAAGTCAACCAATTCACTTCCAAAATCAAATGTTTTCAAAATCAACTTATACTTACGTAAGGTCCATCTTATATAAGGATCAAATTTTTCAAAATAAATTTCGCTGTATGAAGAGCCATATGGGATTGAATATCTTTGCTTTTATGGGTTATATATCTTTGTAATTTAAATTGAAAATTTTCTTTTAGTAAGTAAAGATATTCTAACATGACAGCTTTCAATTTCAGCGTCAAAATATATCAATGATATTAGAATATAAGATGTACATACGTGATCATTTCGCAAAATCACATTTGATCGCTCGCTCGATTACACAAGTTCGCTTTCGACCTAGTATTGTCCATTCGACTTCCCTAATGCGGATTTCGATATGGTTTCTCGACTAGAAGCCATCAGTCTCCTTGCATAGCCATATACTATGATAGAAAATTCTAGAATCAAGCCCAAAATCCATATCGAATATTCGCCATCGAGAATCAAATGAAAAATCCTAACACGGAATGGTGTAATTCACCTCGAACTTGTGTACTCAAACTTAGATCAATTTAATTATGCGAATAAAACAGCATACGTACAACTTATGTATCCATTCCAACTTGTTCAATATATAGTTTTATAAAGATGTTACCCAGTTAAAACATTTAAACTAAATTTTTATTCAAAATATTTTGAAGACCAAATTCTTTTCAAAACATTTCCAATCTAAATTTGATATTAGAAAAATTCAAAATAGACTTATTCATTTACCTAACAAAACAGTTTCAACTTATTTAAATCATATTACTACATACTTTAACATACATACCAAACTTATATACTTTATTTTTTTCCAAAATTTCTTAGCTTTGAAAAGTTAACCTTGATTTGGAAGTGCTCGAACCTTCAAAATAGTTGAAGAAATCAATTTCAAATTCAAGAGTTGGAAATCAGCAACAAATTGGTAAATCAATTTTAATAGATAGGGTTATATCAAATCCAGAACTCGAGGACTGAACACCGGCTCATTTCAAATCGTTTCAAATACATTTACATATATCTTTCGAATATCAAATCATACTTCAAAATTTGAAATCAAAATTGGTTTCACAAAATCACTCGTGTAGCAATGCTACTAAAGTGGCCTCTCCCCCACTATGAAACTCGAAAATCAATGTCGATGATGCGTGCACTCATCACCGAAATTATTTTCCAGCGACACAAGTGAGTTCTGGACTTCTATTTTCTCAAACTTCTTTTGGAATTTCTTCGAAATCATTCAAAACTCATTAAAATCATTGGAAACCTTCCTTATTCGGAAAATACCTTTAAATCATACTATTATTATATATTTCAAAATCTTAAAACCAATTTCAAAATACTGGAGTTCAATTCACGAATTTCAAATTTATTGTCCTTTAGTTATAAATCATTTTTATATAAATCAATTTCTTATATAACTTCAAAATTTCAAATCCTTTCAAAAATTCAAATTCTTATTTTTAAAAGGTATATATAATCCTTATCGAAAACATTTTCACTTTTATATATAGAATATAATCATACTTATAAAAATTTCGATATATAATTTTTTTTCCAAAATACGAATAAACCCGATTTTTCAAAAGGATGATTCAAGAATGGATTTCAAAACAAAGATAGAAATTCAAATTAGAGGGACTCTAATCAATTAGGATTTCTGATTCGAAGATAAGTTCAAACGAAAATGAGATAATAAAATACAAAACAATAGATCGATATAGTTATATAAATCGCGGGTGACCTTAACCGATCAACCGTGATTTCAAAATAAGATCAGTGCATAATTCTGAGGCAAATCGACATTCGATCGCCAGAGATAGAATTCGACATAACAAAAGATAGCAGCATCTAAACCGAGGGATATATAAATCTCCGGTGAATCAATGCCAATTGTAAAGAAGTTTCACCTCTTCACAATTCCTTCAAAGATTGGCGGGATCGCCTATTCTTATAGAGATCATTCGAAGTGGAGTTATGGGACACTCCAAAATCAAAAGAATACTAATAGGGAGAGACAAGAATGAATTTTGGAACCGCAAGGAACATTCCAAAGTTCAAAGGAAATCGAGTCAAAAGGAAGAGATTCAAACTCGAACGAAAGTGATTCTATAAATAAATTTACTATATATGCTAAGCTTTGCCTAGAGCCAAAGCTCTGATACCAACTGTAACGACCCACTATTTTGGACCATTCAAATCGACAATAAATCCACACATGTCGGACTTGAATAATTCAAAACAATAGATTGTTTATTTAAATTTGGCAAAACTCAGAATATATAGTAAATAAATCAATCACAGAATCACAGACACAGAGTAATACAATAATGCGCAGCGGAATAGATAAAATAGTAGTTCATGAAGCTACTATATAAACATCAGAGTTAAAATAAAATACAACAGAATATCTCAAATACAGTGCAGTCTTCAGTACAAATAGATGACCTCTCTGAACAAATCAACTGGAAAAGCTGAAAGCTGAATCGATAGTTGGATCTCCAAATGAAGCTCCAAACTCCAAAGGTGAGCCTCAAATGCTGTATCACTCGGTTTGACCCGAGCGTAAAGCAAAACACAAAACACTCGAGTCAGGATTAACATTCTTATACTAATAAATCCAACTCAAGTGAAATATCAACTGAATTACAAGTAACTTAAAGGATGTTTGGGATAACCATCCTCTAAGGATCCGTGGAACTATCTACAATGTAGAAATATACACGATAACACCGTGGTCATTTCAATTTAATTTATACTTCAAAACCCAAAATATCATTTCATTTCAAAAATATTTATTTTTCCAAAATAGTATATATATATTAAATGATTTAAAAGGTAAAGTATTTATAATTTCCTCAAGTCTCACAAATCGATTCAAATTAACTCAAATTCCAAATTCAGATTTATTCAAAGCTCAATTCATCAATTCAATTCTGTTCTCAATAGACCATTTAAATTTTTAATATATTTCAAGGCTTTAATATTCAATATTTTCAAAGTTAAATTTAACAGTTCCATATAGCTCTTGATTTAACTTCATTATTATTTAATCAGGGAATATTCACTTAATAAATTCAATATCATTTAACTAGCCTTAAATTTCATTTTTTTTTTCTAAATATTTCTTTAAATTTATTTTAAACAAGAAATATTCATTCAATTACTTAAATCAAACCCAAGTTATAAATCAATCTTAAATCTCAATTTCAATAAGTTTCAAATTGGTTTAATTAAATAAATTCTTTATTGAATACAATTTCAACTAAATTCAAATTTTTACCGAGATCTATTTTGGAATATAAATTTAAATACTTAACCATATTATATGTATTAAATCAATCTTAATTAAATTAAATATTATCATTAAATCTATATATATCATTACCATTTATATATAATAATTTAAAAATCGACATTATTAAAACCATATATTCCTTCCCAAATCCATAGAATTTATTTTCAAAATATTTATATATATGGACCAATGGTGTCTATATAAAATTTCCTATCTATGGTCAAGTGATACAGATATTTATCATTTCAATCCGTAAATTTAAATAGATATGGGTAGATATCATTTCGACCCGTAATCCCAAATTCAATTCAAATGAAAATCGCTTGGGTTTATCATTTCAACCCATAACGATTTTCTCCTATTCTAAAGTCCGTTCGGGTATGTATCATTTCAACCCATAGTGATTTCTATACTAACAGGGAACTTGCAGAGTGATAACAGATAATATAAAATACAACAACAGGCATATATCATCAATAACAATATAATATAAACAACAGGATATGGTATCATATCCCACAGGTGAACAGTTACAGATAATAGCATATATAACAATTTAAATAACTACAGCCGCATATTTCAATTGTCGTTTCAATTGAAATCAAATTTAATAAATATAAGAACGTTAATCGTGGGTGATTGCTCACCTTTCAAGGCTAGAGAGTTTGACAACAGAACAGGCTACGAATTCCAAAACAACCCAAAACAGGCACGAGTCGACGATCGAAACTAGTAAATAGAAATTGACGAAATCAAATCAGAACTGGATCGATTAGGATAATTGGTATAAGTGAATATAACTATATATATAAAAATCATTTTCTAAATTTACACATATATTTATACTTTCCAAACTATTGATATTAACGTAGGTACAACATATTATATAAATATATATTATTATTATTATTTTTGGAAATCAAGCTCACGTATACTTGTATATCAACAAATATATACACTCATATAGACTAGTATATAACCAATACATAACTTGTGTAGACTTATAAATAAGAACAAACATATTATATATATATATAATAATATATCACACATAACTTATATATATAGCTAACTGTAGACTATATATATATATATAGATAAATAAACTAGATATAAACATAAACTGACTGCTTCTAATTTTTTTTTTGAAGTGTGCCTGCAAATATAAAACAATATATATAGCTGTAAAACATATGTTATACTTTTCTATAATATATATACTATGGAAATGTAAGTTATTAAAATATATCAACACTAACCTATTACCTTACAGTAACAGATAAAATTCCAATTGTTCAAAGCATATGCTCGGGTAAAACGGCTAGAAGAGTTGATAAACAATATCATATATATATATATATAAACATATGTCAGCATATACCTATTATATATATAACTTATTATAAACTGCCAGACTTCCCATATATATGCAGACAACTCATTAAATAAAATAGATGGAAGTACATAGAACTATGCAGACTATATCAAAACAAAATATCAATGCAACTTATAAACTATCTCTATATTTAAATAAAATATGTAAACAAGATGTATATACTTTTTTTTCACACATGATATATATACATATGTACTTATATAACATATAAGTGTACTAACCATATAATATTATATTGTAAATATATATAAAAATCGAAGAAACCAAAATAACATACCCATATATAAATCAAAAGACTGTTGTACTATATGTATACTAATTCATATAAATAACAAACAATATATATATCGAATGAACATGTTATATAACAGTTTATCACGGGTGTAACATATCACCTATATATATAAACTAGCTTTAATATATATATATATATAATAACTGATATACATATTACCTAATATAAACAAAGTGGGGGCTGACCAGACTCGAGGTGAAGCGGAGGTTGAAGTGGAGCGGGGTGTAAGGTGGCACGGCAGGATGTGGCTGTTGCGTGCGGGATCACTAGCAGGCGGAGGCATGGCTTGGTGACGGGTTTGAGGATGGCTATCGGGTGTAGGCTGGAAACGAGGATCGGTGATGGTGGAGGAGGGGACTTGGATCGAGGCTGGTAGTTCGGCAGAGATTGAAGGCGGAAAGCCTTGGCTGTGGAGATGTTGGAGGTTGTGGTCGCGGAGGGGCTTGGATTGGTGAGGGTGTTTGCCACGCACACGTGAGTAGAGGTGGGTGGTCTGATGTCTCGGTTCCTGTCAGAGCAGAGGAGGCGGTGGATGGCAGAGGGTTGACAGGGAAGGCCGTATCTGAATGGGGAAGTGGAGAGAAGCCGTGGCTGTTGGTGGTTGTAGTGGAGCACGAGGACAGTTGAAGGCAGGGTGGTGAAGTACAGGGGCGAGCATACATGGAGAAGAAAATAAAGGTGGGGAGAAGGAAAGAGGAGAGAAAGTAAGCAGAGAGGAAGAATGGAATGAGGAGTAGCTAGCAAATGTAAAATGAAAGATGAAGGAACAAGGCAAAGCAAATATATGTAGCTAATTCCTTTTTTTGTTTCCGAAGCAATGAACAGACACCTGGCTTTTGAACAAAATTACAAAAGCGTTATATAAAAATTTATAATTTGTTCAAACGGTAGAGCAGAATTGACGGAGAATTTGAAAGTGACAAAAGTGAATATGAGAAAGTAAATTCAAAGGCAACGGTACCACAAAGCTTCAACAGCTGACTCACTAAAGCAAATTACTATGGTACAGCCTATACGTTTCAAATTTGAAAAGACAAAGGAAAGCTAACGATTGAAATTTGTGGTACCGATACGACGAACAGTTTATTTTATCTGTCACGTAATGGACCTCAAAATAAAAAAATGAATATACCGCAGAGATCAGCACGACGAGACGATCAAAACAGTATACAGATACTAGTGGTACGATCATCCGATCGAAAGTCGATAATCGGTACCAGAAATGCTGCTATTTTGCCAGAATTAAGATAAACAGAGCAGTAGAAGTCCAAATTTGGAAAAATGAAAGATGACATCTTACTCAGAAGAAGATTTAGAAATTTACTGTATAAATATTCAAGTTTGGAAAACATTTTATTACCGTCAATTATTAACTGATTTGAGTTTGAATAAAATTATACCATAAAATACTTCAATATTATCAGGTGAAAATTTACCATTTGCTATGTTTTTAAATACGTATCCCAAATATTATATTTTATTTCAAAATTTTATTATTTAAAATTTCACAAAAATTCAATTAATTACGTTATAAAAATTATTAAAATTTACGGGTTGTTACAACACTTATGTCAATTTGAAATGACTAAAACATGAGCCTATGTCTGGCCAAGGGGTTAGCTACCTTTATGGGCCATCACCCCTTTGTATTACTATATTGATTTTGACTTGATCGGTGGACATTGATTTGATTTTGGGGGTGGTGGACTCGGTCAGCAGTGGTTGCTACGATGTGTTACGACCAACCAGAAAGGGTAAACTGGTAGAATCCTACCTTGGGCATTGCCTCACATGCCTTGTCATATGATTATCCTTATACGCGACCGTTACGAATTCATTTTAGCGTTGTCTTATCACGGCGCCTCCCTGACTTCCGACGTTATTGGTTGTGTCACAAGGCAAACTGTAGGACAATGCTTAAAAATGTGTTAAGGGGGATTAATGTAAAGCCTTAACGCTATTTTAATACTTTACTTTACTGATAGACATTACATATATATTGCATTTTACTAGATATAGATAGTTTGACGGATCCTTAGGAGATGGAAAATCTTGAAACATCTCTTAAGTTATTGCACTCACGTTGTACACTTGGTAAGAGATGGAAAATCCCGTAAAAATCTCTGAAGCTATTACACTCATATTTACTTATTATTACTTTAACTTACATAAGAATTTTTAGTTCCGACTCAAGTATTTTGTCTTTTCATTACGCTCAGGTCAGCCTGAGTATTTCAGTGTTTGAAGACATTATTCCTTGAAGATGAAGATGGAGTTTGGTAGACTATATTTACTATTATTATTCCGCTACATTAATTTTGTATGTTTGTTGATTGAACTCTGATTATGTTATAAAAATTGAAATCAAATGTATATTGTAAAACAGCTTCATGAACTGTTTATTTGATTAATATATTTTGTCATTCCGCTGCGAGATTCTGTGTTTGCTTTCCTTCTTTTCTCTTATCTTCTTATTAAACCCCATTGATAATCTGCCTTTCTGAATGGTTTGAGTTAGACATGTGTGGTTTATTATTGACTTAAATCGTGCGAAAGGTGGGCCGTCACAGTTGGTATCAGAGCTTTGGTTTATAAATACCTTAGCATGTTGGGGTAACTCACTAGAGATAGGGTTGTAATACCCTAGGATGAGTTTGAGTGTATATACCTATGAGAGAGCATATTTGTTAGTGCTATAAAAATGTTTTGTACTGTGTTAATTTGTCATGTTGAGTATTTATGAATTTCGGTCGGTAAATAGGACGTTGTGGCATCGATAGGGATTTCTAAACACTTAAAAAGACAAATGGACACGGTATTTTGTTTGGAATTGGTAAATGAAATAATTTTACCTAGAATTATATTTTATATAAAAGAATAATTTTTTGTAATTGATATAGTTATTTTGGTGTGTTGTTTGTTAGAAAATGATAATATTTGATTATTGTCATTTATGGTTAGTCAAGGTTCTTAGAAACTATTAACTATTGTATGTTATGAGAAAATGAAATTTATAAATATGGTTTATAAAATGTGATGTGAACATAAAATAAATTTTAACCGAGGATTTGAGGATTTTAAATACTGGTGTTTTGAAGTTTGTTTTAAAATATTTTTGGAAAAACAATATTAGTATTATTTGGAAGTATTTTCAAATAGAGATGTTTTCAAAATGTTTTCAAAAGGTACTTGGAAGAAATGTTTTAAAATAATTTTAAAGAAAATAAGTTCTGTACTCCCCTCTTCTGTCGTTGGAAAATAATTTCGGTGATGACCACGGCATCATCGACGTTCATTTTCGAGTTTCAAAGTGGGAAGACTACTGTAGTAGCTTTGCTACACAGCTGTTTTAGGTGAAACAAATTTTATGGGTTGATATATAAAAAGATATAAGTATATATTATTTTAAGATGATTTGAAATGAAACCCGGTATTTAGTTCTTAAGTTTTCCGTTAATCAGTGATTTTCAGTTATTGAAATGAAATGGAATTTTTGATGATTTTAAATGGTCGGAAACTTCCAAATTGAAATCTAAAATTAAAAGCTAAGTGTTTAATGAAAATATAAAACTGAAGTTTTGTAACTTGTAAATTAAAAGATAATGGAATATCACACAAGTAAAAACTTAAGTAATAAAAATGTTTCAAAATGAAATTATGTCTATATATATATAAATTAAGTTATTATAGGAAATGATATACACTTAGTTAATATTTTATGAAGTGATTTATAATTAATTGAATAGTAAAAGGAGAATACTATTTAAGTAAATGATAATAAACTAAAGAAAATACTGAAATGATTCATTAATGACTATTAATAAAATTATAAATAAATAATAAATGTGAATTAAATTGCAAAGAAACATATATAATACTTTAAAAATGTATTCACTGAGGATTTCAAATATTAAATGAGAAATAGTTTATGTAAATAAATGAATGTAAATTAATAAAAGATGATCTTGCATGAATGAATGAGAATTGAAAATAATGAAAAGTAAATGATGTGTTACAGAAACCAATAGAATAAAATATGTAAGTTGTGCGTAGATCATTTTATTCGCATAACAGTTCTGATACAGATTCGAATACACGATTTGTGGAGATTCACACCAGTCCGGATTAGGATTTTCACTCGATTCCTGACGGTGAACGTTGATACGAATTTTTGATATGAATTTGAAGTTTTCTATCATAGATTATAGCTATGCAAAGAAAATGGAAATTTCTAATCAAGAAATCAGATTAGAGTCCGCACTATAGTAGTCGAGCTAACAATACTAGTTCGAAAGTGAAATTTGTGTATTCAAGCAACCGTAGAATTGATATCGTGTACAAATGATATGGGTACATCGTACAAACATAATTAATATTTAAATTTTATGTTTTTTGGCTTGTGGGAAGTTTGCGAAATGACGCTTCAAATCATTTGAGATTGTATGAATAATCTGCTGAGTAATTACCGAAGACTATTGAGCGTACGGTACGCTTGGTAGTCTATTTATCATCCTTATGCGATGAAAAGTTTCTGAACTTGGACAAACCATTAGTTTTTGCTTGCTATGGATGTGTGATGGATTCTTTTGTTGCATATAATGCTCGTACTGCTTTTGTTTGCATATGATTATTATATACGTTGTGTTTCTTGTGTTATTGATTGGAACAACTAATATATGGTTCTTTTTACATAGTTTTAACTCCTTTTGATTATGTAAGTAAGATACAGGTTTATGGAAGCAATAGCTGTTGCTTTGGGTTTCATAAATGGAATCTTGTTTGCCCGACAAATAGGTACGTTTTTGGATTACGGTTTTGTAGCGGTATTTTATTGTTTTCCCCATGGTTGGGATGCTTTATTATTGAAATAAGATATATACCTTGTAATTATTGATATTGTTATTTTTTCGGACCTATCAATGCAAAGGAGACGCTGCCGAATTTTTTCGTAAATTTATGACTTATAAATTTTTTCATGGAAGTTGAGTTATTTTCAAATTTATACTAAACTTAAATATGTAAGTTTAATTGTTTATAAATTGACTATTTTAAATAAAACACATCAAATTTCTTAATTCTTTATTATTCCTTTTCAAGGACGAAAAGTTTTGAGTAGGTGAGATGGTAACGACCTGTATCTTCAACCATTTAGTAATATTAAATTTAATATAATTGTTGAATAAAAATGGTTATAAATAAAGATTTAACGTTTTATTAATGGAAATGTTATTAGATGTATGTTATAATCTAAGATAAAATTCTTAAATAACAAATTTCAATAAGTTAAAAGATGATAACCTAAATCAATAGAATGTGAAACAATGCTGAGTTGCATATTAACAACGATTTGAATAATAAATGTTAATATTGTAAAGAAGAAAATGAATGTTTATCTCTAATTGGAATATAATTGTAAATTTAAATTTGGATATAATTGTAAAAGGTGAATAAGGAATAAAATAAATGATATGTCAAATGGTGAAATCATATGTTATTTAATTGAAATTGGTTTTAGCATTGTTAAGTAAATTTGTAATCCTTGTTTGTAAACAAATATTTTATAGATATTCAAATTACTAAGTTGTAACAATTGTTTATTTCTCATCTCATTAATTAATCCGTTTTGAAAATTAATTTTTGTAATCAATGGAATTTAATGTAATTGGATATTTCAATTAATATGAAAGAAGATGTTAACGGTAACGTATGAGTATAATAAATGGAAATTCATGATTATTAAATACATAAGGTATTTGTTGATTTAATATAAAGGACTTTTAAATCAAAATAAAAGAATTTGTTTGAATTTAAAATGTAACGAACTAGGGTTTTATTACAGTTGTAATTAAATGTTGGAATTAATTTACTATTTAATTCTTGGATTTAACATGGAAAATTTAATTTTAAAAGATTATTTATTCTGTTTAATCAAGAATGATGATAGAAAACTTTTAATTAGAATTTAAAAGTGATTAAATCAGTTTAATAATAATTCGTTTAATTAACGTGTAAAAATAAATATAATTTTATTTTAGAGCTAACGTCTATATACATGAGAATTAGGCTTTGAAATTAGTTTCATCGAGTTTAAAAATATTAAAAACCAACATTTCGTGATATATGGATGACCTATTTTGTTTCGGGAACGAAATGGGTTTTCGGGCCTTTATTGTCTCTTTGGCCCAATCGATATCTGTTCCATCTATTCCTGTCCATTTTTGTTTATATATATGTTGTTATGAAACATTAGCAGCCTTCTATTCTATTTTCCTGTACATACTTTGCAATCTAACTTGCTCCTTTTCAATGGTGAATATCCTATAAACCTAAATTCAAATTTCAAATCTAATTCAAAAATTTAAACTGCTCCAATCCTATCATATAATATATCATCGCGAAGCTCTCGAAGAATGGAGTCAGCGTTTGCAATTCATTTTTGCAATATAAGCTTGTTTGGCTAGAAATTAACAAAGAAGTCTCGGTCGTTCATGTTAGGGTTTGTCGTTTAACGGTAGATTTGTGACCATTTGACGATCGAGATGCACTGCAGCATGGAGACGACCAAGTCAAGTTCATCAATATGGTTAGATCATGTCATCAATGCTTGGATCACCAAAATCAACCAAAGTTCGGCAACGTTTTTCTTGATCGGTGGAGGCAAAGGGCGACGGCGCGGCTGGCCCTGTGGGGTCCAGTGGGGCGGCTCGGCCAAGGGATCACGACGGTGAGGTTGGATCAGCTGATAGGTGACGGCGGCAGTGACAACGTCTACTTAGAAGCGGTGGCTATTGTTGATCGATGATTGAACGATAGGGTAGGGTATATCAAGGTAAAGAAAATTACAATATTTCCCTTAGTTTATTTTAATTTAAATTTATACTTTAAACTTCTAACGTTAATAACTTTTGCATATGAACTCCGATTTATGCGCGGTTTCTTCTGTTGGACTCGTATCGAAATTCCGGAAAATATGAAACTTAAATGGCTGAATTTGGAGACTGTTGATATTTTGGGCTTTAATTGGATTTTTAATGGGCAGTAAATCAAAGGTGAGTGATTAAACCCACTCACGCAATACTAAATTTTCAGATGCTAGTTAAATTGGAATCATAAAGTGATAAAATTTTATTGATTGCTATTTGGAAGTTTAGATTGACACTTAAATTAAATTTGAATTTTATATTGAATTAAATTGATATTTAGATTAATATTGAATTTAATGGATAGTTAAATACCGACAATCGAAATAAAACCTTGATATTGTGTTATCGAATCCATTAAAAGAATAGAGTTTTAAAATAAAAGGATGTCTTGATTAAGAGCGAGTTAATAAATATAGTTTTAAATTTGTTGAACATACTATGATAAGTAAAACCAACTTAAGATTTGAAATTGTATATACTCTTTTGGATATATAAGAGTATCATACTAAAATGAATTTGAGTTATTGAATGTTAATAAACTTAAGTAATGTTCTTAAGAAAAATGAAGGTTCCTTTAAGTATAAACTTGGAAAGTAGGGACCAATGGGATTAGTACGTAGGTTGTATGTAGATCATTTCTACTTTTAACATAGTTCTCGACCCAAGATTCGAGTACATGACTTGAGGTGTTTCACACCATTCTGAATAGCGATTTATCGTCCGATTTTTGATGATGAGCGTTGATGAGGGCTCTTATGTGGAACCAAAGGTTGTCTACCATAGTTTATGGTTATGCAAGGAGAATAGAGGTTTCTAATTATGTGACAACCCGCCATTCTATTCACAGAAAGACGTATCATCATTAAGAAAGAAATAGATAGAAATAGAAAGAAAGAAGAAAGAACAACACAATTCAGAATCTCAAAGCAGAAACGGAACAAAATATAATACATCACATAACTATTACATAATATTACATATATCAGAGTTACATAACATCATTCATACAAGACAGTCATACATACATATCTGCCATATTATATATCCCAAAATACAACATACATCACTAACACAGCGGAACTAGATAGATAGATACATACGTCTGGACTTCTGCTTCAAGCTCCTCCAGAACTCAACAAATCCAAGACCTGATCACTTGGCTACTCATAAAAATTTGAGTACCCAAGAGTTTAATAAAAATAGAATAAACTCTAAGTCCGACATGGGTCTGGTATGAGTAAACGGGTTAAAGTTGCTTAACTTTGAAAACCATTTGAAACAAAGGTATCACGTAAGACTTCCCACACATAAACACGGGTAAGTTTTTACTTTACGCTAACCAAAACATTTTATAGGAAATCCGGTGATATTATAATAGTGTCAAGGGTTTTTAAGTAAATAAGAAATAGCTGAAATTGTTACATCTATTAAACTCCAACATATTAGCCACAAAGTGGGTAATACAATCAAAACTGTAAGGTCACGTAGGAAGATTGGGTTTCCATCAATGGCAGGGCTACTGGGGTACCGCCGTCACAGTACCTAGCCTAGATCAGAGTACCAAGGATCCACCCTAAATCCCCTGCAACACAAGGCCGGAACCATCCCTTACTGGACAGTCCCGAACAAGACAACCCCGTAGTTGTGGCCAACAACTGCCCACTAAGCCGAAATAAAAAGGGACATCTAGATAGGGGTATATCTCGTCCTACTTGGGTGCTACCCACTTAACCTTGTTGCACCTCCCCTGTTTTAGCCATTCCCGGTTGATGAGGCTTGAGGCTACGATTACCTTTAGAGTGCACATCTCTTAGAATGCTCATCGTCCACCTGACGATGTGCTGAAAGCATTTAATCCATACAAGTTCGTTCCGGGTTCGAACGAAACCGAAGGCATTATCTCGTTACACTCATTTTGGAATCACCCTCAGAGTTAACGACAATAACCCTTGCATTTTGAAACTCCATCTCGATCTTCAATTTGAGATGTCACGCCCTATCGTTTAATTTGGATCGATGTGGTTTTCGGAAAATCATAACTGATTCCCGATCCCGGTCTCATCGAAATCCAAACGTGTCTTTTAAGGCCAAGTTGTTTAAATTTTAAACAAGTTTAATTCAATTTAATATTTGAATTCACACAACATTCACAGATAAATATCACACATTTATCACAGATATATCCAATATCTCATCACAGAATATCACAGCATATCATCCAATAGATATCAATCAAACCCAAACATTCTACTCAAACAATCATCCACAACAGGAATTATTAATCCATATCATAATTAATTTAATTAACTTAAATTAAATTAATTACTTAAGAATTGATCGTCCAGTCCTGCTTAATTAATCATTAATTAATTAATTAATTACAATCCATTTAATTAATTAATCACTTCTTAATTTTCGTTTAAATCAATTAATTAATCCTTAATTACTTAATTAATTACTCCTTAATTATTAATTAATAACCTTAATTATTAATTAATAAAACTTAATTACAAATTAATAAATTACTAATTACTAAATTAATCAATTATTAATCCTTAATTAAATTACTTAATTAGTTAACCACTAATCATATATTAATTAACTTTAAATTAGTTAATTTAAAAATTCTTAATTACAAATTAATTAAACATTTAATAATCCATAAATCAATCTTTAATTACAATTTGTAAATCTCAACTTCTTATTTAATTACAATTATAAATTAATTTATATTCTTAATTACTTTAAATAAATTAGATACTAACCTTAAGCTTTAAATTGTTAATAAAATTTCAAACATTTATTACTTCACCACTACTTAAAATGGTTTACAATGATTCAATTTTATTTCATTAGACTTAACGTTTGAAAAAGACCCGAGAAAATCTCAGGTTTACTCGAGTGAAAACTCGAGTTTTCTCACCATTTCCCCGAGTCATCCACCTTCTCCATAAATTTCTTAAACTTAGTTAAAGTTTAAACTGCTGTTTTAATCCCACGCAAACTCGAGTTCCACTTCGAGTCAAAAGCCTTCCCGCTTGAGAACTACCCCGAGTCACTCACGAACCCATCACCAGACACAAAACCATCGCCGTGCATGTGCACCCACGTTCGCCAGCGCTCCAGCGACCTTCACCCCTTCCGACAAGTTGCATATTGACTCAGCAATCGATTCAAGTCATCGATTCCAATACACATAGCCAAAATTGAAATCAAGCAATCCTGTTCAAACCTGGAACTCGACATCACCAGAAAATCCCCTCGACCACACGATTCCGACCACCAGACGTCTCAAGCTTCCAGCCTCGACTTCGTTAACCACCCAGCCACCAGTACCCAAAGGCACGAGCAACTCGATGCTCGTACGAGGCCATGGTGCACAAATTTCCCAACCACTTAAAATTTAGGTTTACAAACTTAAACCCTACGCCGCCGTCGCCACAGTCATCGGTGCCATCTCTGACTATTTTTCCACGCACCACCGTAGGCTCCTCCATCTCCACGAGAAACCCCGGCCTCTCTAGTACCTCCGACCACCGGAATTTGCCCAAAAACCATTTTCTGGTCATCTCCAAAATGCACACTCGATACTAATCTAAAAATTGTGATTTTCTTCTTAAAAATCATATTTTCCAAGATCGATTCAAGTTATATACTTGAATCAGCAATTTACAACATTTGATTTTAACATGTTATTAAAATTGCTACTACAATATCTTAATTCCAACAGATTTTCAAACCTGTTATACTTGAACATATTTTAAAAACTTAGATTGAGTTTAAACCAACTTATCTTGTTTGAATCTCAAAGTCTAATAATGATCAGATAAAAAGATTTTGGATTTTTGATCAAAACTGTAAACTTTGAACTAAGAACAGAGATTCTCACATACAACAGACATGAACAATTCATAAATACAGAGATATCACTATATATATATACAAGCAAACATCATTCAACTCAGAGTTTTCACAAGCAACAGAACTTAACTTACTTAAGCTTTAATATAAAATGTTTACTCACCTGAAAACAATGTTAGAACAGAGAACACTTCAGTTTTGAAAAGCTGTTAGCTTGACCCCCCTTTGATCTTCTTACTTGCTTAGTTGAGTTGATTTAGTTGTTGTTGTTGAGTTAAATTTTAGCTTCAGTTGAAATATATTTGTCTACTTATTTTTCTCTCGTAAGCTAAGTCTTTGTAAACAAAAGGGGATAAGAAAGATATATGTAGAAAAATTATACAGGGTTGTATTAGTTGGTACAAAGTTTAGTTAGAGATTTTCTTTTGTTTGGAGGCTGAAACGATAGCAATTTAATGAAGTTTTCTTGTTTTTATTTTTTTATATTTCATACTTATCCACTTTTTATTCGGTAAGTACATAAATGATTTCCTGCCTTGCATTGCAAACAAGTATTTCCCATAGGATATATATTTCTAGAGTTATCTTAAGTTCATTTCATATTTTTACATAACCATTTATTTAAAATATTTATTTCTATTTAGCACTTAATGTATTTAACTAATGTATTTGTTTCTATTTTAACCTTAAACTACCAAACACTTAATTTATAATTATTTATTTATTTTTTCCACTTATGTTTAATATCATAGTTTCTTATGATTATATGTTTATGACCATATATTTGTTTTATACTTATATATAATATTGATAAGATTTATTTTATTTTAAACATTTTTATCTAGATTACATCATAAATATATATTTAGATCAAATGTAAATAAGTAGAGCTTTACTTTAATTAAATGTGAATAAGATAGATTTTACTTTAAATATTTTGAAACTCTTTAATTTAAATTTCAAATCATAATTTCCTTCCAAAAATACACATATATATATTCGTTTTTAAATTGATAATTTTATATTTCAATTTATCAGATTAAATACTTATTAAAATAATATTGCCAAAATCTCGAGTCGTCACAAATTAAGAAGCCTGATCAAAGTCCGCATTAGGAAGTCGATAGAGCGATACTAATTCAAAGGAAAGTTACGTATTCGAGTGAGTGATCGAATCAGATTTTACATAGGAATGATCTATGTACATCATACAGATTGATGAATAGTTTTAAGTATTTCTGGGGATAGGTTTGTAGTATAATTTCGAGGACGAAATTATTTGAAGGGGGGAAGAATGTAATGACCCACAAATTTATCACTTGGATAAATTATATTTATTTTTAAAATATTTAGATATAAGTTTAAAAGTAAGAAATAATCATGTTTTAAGTGGTAAATAATAATGGTTATTTTGTTTGGGAAAAAAATATTTTCGGACAAATTACCGAGGTAAAATATTGATAATTTGTAAATATCGTCCTAGGTAAAATATCGATAAAACAACCGACAATCATTTTATCAATAAAACTGCTTTTAAACAATAAGAATCATGCACAGCTCTGGATACATACACTAATATATGTATTCATATAAGATTATGAAATAAAATAATTTATTTTATTTTATTTGAAAATAAAATGTATTTATGACATCGACAATTGATATCATCGGTTATATATATTTCTTTCGAAATTCAAGTTAAGTTTAAATATTAAATAAATGGGTTTTTATTTACAAATAAACGTATTTTAATTATTTTATAATGGTGGTAAAATAGTTTTTAAAATTTGTTTACCAAAATAGATAGTTCGTAGAAAAATAGAAAATGTGACCGAAGAACGTTTTCTGGAATTTCGACTTTTCGACATCGGAAAGTTGTCGGGAACGTTGTTCGCCTAATGCACTATATATACATATACATATATATATAGTAGATAATTAACCATATAATAATACACTTAATAATATATCATCTTTTGTTAATATGTTTAGGAAGTGATGTGACAAGTCATGGTTTTAAAAATAATAACATATATATACATATACACTTATATATATAATACATACCTATCTCTTGTCATTTCTTTGGTACCATCATCATCATCATCCAAAATCAACCAAAGTTCAGCCACGTTTTTCTTGATCGGTGGAGGTAAAGGGCGGCGGCGCGGCTGGCCGCCTGGGGTCCAAAGGGGAAGCTCGGTCAGGGGATCACGACAGCGAATTTGGATCAGCTGATAGGTGACAGCGGTGGTGACAACATCTACTTGGAACCGGTGGCTGTTGTTGATCGATGATTGAACAATAGTGTAGGGTTTAGCAAGGTAACGAAAATTACAATATTTCTCTTAGTTTATTTTAATTTAAATTTAAACTTCTAACGTTAATAACTTTTGCATACGAACTCCGATTGATGCGCGGTTTCTTTCATTGAACTCGTATCAAAATTCCGGACAATATGAATCTTGTTTGGATAAATTTGGAGACTTTTGAGATTTTGGGTTTTTATTGGATTTTTAATGGGCTGTAAATCAAAGGTGAGTGATTAAACCCGCTCACACAATACTAAATTTTCCGATGCTAGTTAAATTGAAATCATGAAGTGATAAAATTTTATTGATTGCTATTTGGTAGTTTAAATCACTTAAATTAAATTTGAATTTTATATTGAATTAAATTGACATTTCGATTAATATTGAATTTAATGGCTAGTTAAATACCGACAATTGATAACCAGTAGCTGTTGTGATATATTGGTTGATTTGGATGTTGATTGTTATTGTATGCCTATTGATTGGTGTTGGATATATGGTTGTTTATTTATTCTATTATTACCCCATTTATTATTTGACATCATATATATTGTCATTTGGACTATTCGAATTAAACTAAGAAATAGGTTGAAATGATATATACATATTTCATTTAAATATGGGTTGAAATGATATATATTCATCCATGTAATTAAAAATTGAAATAACCGATCATCTGGTCATCGGGTAGAAAATTATATACGTACACTGGATTTGGTTAAATTAAATGGTTTTAAAAATCTTGAATCAGAATTGGTCTAAATGATATTGATTTAAACAAATATAATTTCGATTTATATAAATTGAATTATTTTCTAATTTGAGTTTTGAAATGTTGAAATTGAAACTATTTAAATGAAATTGTTTAAGGATTTAATTTGAAATCTTAAAGTGGAAATTGGGATATGTTTGAATTTATTGAAAGCGAATTATTTTAAAGGTTTAAACTTTAATTTAAAATTTACTTTAATTAAGTGGTTTAAATTGGTATTTCCATGTTTGAACGTGAAATGGATTTAAACTAAGTTGTTTCAAAATGGGAATGTGAATTGAAACTTTCGGCCTTTGGATATAATCCATTAAAGTGAATTTGAAGTAAAAGTTGAAACCGTTTGAATTGAGGTTGATTTAGATTGAAATTTGAATATGAAGTTGACTCGAATTACAAGTCGAAAAATTGATTACGTTGTGATTTGGAACATGAGTTCACATTGTTGTGAAAGAAAGAAATAGTTTTAGTATAAACTATTTTAATATATAAACTTGCTAATAATCAAATTATTTTGATATATAAACTATTTTAATCATCTAAACTATTTTCAATATTAAGACTATTTTATATTCGAAACTATTTCCAATCTTAAAACTATTTTAATTATTCCAAACTATTTTTCAATAGTATAACTATTTTTAATTATCCAAACTAATTTCAGTATTCAAACTTTTTTAATTATTCCAAACTATTTTCAATATTCAAACTGTTTTAAAGGGGAACTATCTAGATTTAAATCATTGATTCAAATATGAATGTTTTGGGAAAGTATGACCTATTTTGGATTCAAAATGATTTTTGAAGTAAATTAGATATTTTGATATGGAACATGACTTGTTCTTGAAATTTCAAAGAAACAATCAGTGTGAAAAATGACATTTGGTTATTAAAGAGATCGGGGCCAAATATTAGCAATACTCTCTGTCAATACCGGAACCACTTTAACAGCTGTGTATGCGGTGGATGTTATCCATAATGTAGAGGTTGAATTGACGACTTTTACTGGAATGAAGAAAGAGAATGATGATGGATGACCCCGACACTTATGTCAATTTGAAATGACTAAAACATGAGCCTACGTCTGGCCAAGGGTTAGCTACCTTTATGGGCCATCAACCCTTTGTATTACTATATTGATTTTGAATTGATCGGTGCACATTGATTTGTTTTTGGGGGTGGTGGACTCAGTCAGCAGTCGTTGCTATGATGTGTTACGACCAGCTAGAAAGGGTAAACTGGTAGAATCCTACCCTGGGCATTGCCTCACGAGCCTTGTCATACGATACTCTTATATGCGACCACTACGATTTTGTTTTAGTGTTGTCTTATCTCGGCGCCTCCCTGACTACCGACGTTACTGGTTGTGTCACAAGGCAAACTGTAGGACAATGCTTAAAAACGTGTTAAGGGGATTTAATGTAAAGCCTTAACATTATTTTAATACTTTACTTAATTGATAGACATTACATATATAACATATTTTACTATATATAGGTAGTTTGATGGATCCTTAGGAGATGGAAAATCCCGTAACATCTCTTAAGTTATTGTACTCACATTGTACACTTTATAGGAGATGGAAAATCCCGTAAACATCTTTGAAGCTATTGCACTCATATTTACTTATTACCGATTTAACTTACATAATAATTTTTAGTTCCGACTCGAGTGTTTTATCTTTTCATTACGCTCGGATCAACCTGAGTATTTCAGTGTTTAAAGACATTATTCCTTGAAGATGAAGATGGAGTTTGCTAGACTATATTTACTATTATTATTCCGCTGCATTAATTTGGTATGTTTGTTGATTGTATTCTAATTATGTTATAAAAGTTGAAATCAAATGTATATTGTAAAATAGCTTGATGAACTATTTATTTGATTATTATATTTTGTTATTCCGTTGTGAGATTCTATGTTTGCTTTCCTTCTTTTCTCTTATCTTCTTATTAAACCCCATTGATAATCTGCCCTTTTGAATGGTTTGAGTTAGACATGTGTGGTTTATTGTCGACTTAAATCGTTCCAAAAGGTGGGTCGTCATAAATATTGGTTAGAGTTATCCTTTTCTCCAATTTAAATAATGTAGTTAAATCCATTCAAGAGATTTGGAAATGAGAAATCTTATAAATGTTTTGTGAATATACCTATGTAAATGGGATAATTATATGAATGTTGATAAATGTTTAGGAAAGGAGATTTATAAATGCAAATGGTTTTGAGTCTTAGTGATTGCTTTGGGTAATTAAATCTCTAGATTTTGTTGTTGTAATTTGTTAGTTAAATAAACAAATATCAAATTTGGCATAATTTGACATGAGAAGTATGAATATAAAATTCGAGTTTCTGACAAGGACTCAAATACTTACTTCCAAAAGAACAGGGAATGAGTCAACCGGAAATTATCGGTTATTGGTACAGAGAGATCGGAATCGGGTTTATATATCCGAAAACCACTCTGAACCAACATGTACGTTCGAGTGGAAGACATCTTGATGATGATTGAAGATGGTGCTCTTTGAAGTGCAAGGGCTACTGCTACTAATCCTGAGGGTGATTCCAAAATGGATGTAGTAGAGTTAGTGCCTTCGGTTTCGTTCAGACCTCGAACGAATTTGTATGGATGAATGCTGGCATTACATTGGCGTCTTGAGGGCAGTGTTAGCATTCCAAGATGGATTGCTATTCAAAAAGGTAAAACGTAGCCTAAAGCCGCATAAGTTTAATGTACTCTGGAGATGGAGGGCAGTGTTAGCATTCCAAGACCGAGCATGTTTTTCCTAGTTTTGGCTAAATACTTTGGAGCTGGAGAGGAGCTAGATAGGCAAGACGTATCCACGTACTTTTACTTCCGCTGTATTATAGAGTCTGTATATTCGTCAATGTGAGGACTGGTTTCTATAACTGTCGAAAAATTCAGGATAAGTTTAATGTACTCTGATTTTGTATATATGAAGGAAGATGTTTCCTTTCTGTAAAGATCATGGTTGTATTATATATTATTCGCTGCGTTGTGAGATTCTTTGTTGTTTTAGTTTTCTCTATCTTCTATCTTCTTCTTTCACCCTAACATATAAGTATTTCCGGCACTTGAATATTTGGCATGAAATACAGTGGATGTATTAGTGTCAATTTTTTTAGTGTCAAAAATCCGGTGTGTTACATTTGGTATCAAAGCTGAAGGTTTAGCGAGAACTTTGGCTCTGGTGGGGTAAACTCATTTGGAATTAGGTAAGTGAGACCCTAGACTGAGCCTGAGTGTATTATAAATATGAGTGCGTATTTGTTACTGAGTAAAAATGTTTTATATTGTGTTGTTTGATCTATTGAGTGGCTTTAGAATTCTGGTCGATGCATTTGGCCAACGCTATTGACAGGGATTTCCTAAACACTTGAACAAGTCCAATTGACATGATATTGTTTTAAAATTGGGAAATGAAATAATTTTACCTAGGATATATTTTATATATAAAGGAATGATTTTCAAAAGTCTATATAGTTATTGATGAGATGTAGGGTTAAAATTGGATTTAGAATAGAATATGTTCAGTTAAAAGAAAATCTTTAGATGACCTTATAAAAATGAAATGGATTGTGAGAATATTAATTCCCGGTGGCTTTGATAAAGATTTAAATGATTTTGGAAAAGTTGTAGTAATTGTACTTAAAGAGATTTTAAGATATACATATCTTAAAATGGATTTGAAAGTAAAGTTTTCTTTGGACAGTTCGGAAAGGAATTTCGATCTGTTTTGTGATAATCAGAATAATCTTCTAATTGACAATCGAATGTTTGCTTAGGCAGATATGATATTGCACTTTGTAAATTATCCTTTTTGTCATTGTACAATCGAAACGAGTTCGAATCCGAATGAATCCCAAGCTAGGGGATGCTTTTATTAAAGAACTATTTATCTATAAATAGTATTGTTTCAAAAGGGAATTTGTGAAGAAAGAAATACTTTTATGATTAACTAGTTCGAATGTCTTGGAAAATACTAAAAGGGTAGAAGATGTGTTCGGATGGTAAATGCTTCTCTTGAGTATTTCCTACTTAGTAAAAGGGATATTTAATACTATTTGGTAGTACCCAGTTCTTGGGCATTATTATTGAATTACTTGGGCTATATGTATGCTTTCGAAAGGTTTTTAAAATAAAACCCAGATATTGTGTTCTCGAATCCCTTAAAAGAATAGAGTTGTCAAAATAAAAAGATATCCTGATTCAGAGCGGGTTAATAAATAAAGTTTTAAATTTGTTGAAACATCCTAGGTTAAGTAAAACCATTAAGATTTGAAATTGTATATACTCTTTTGGATATAGAAGAGTATCATACTAAAATGAATTTGAGTTATAGAATGTTAAGCAAAACGGTGATACTTTAAAAAAGGTAATTATAAACTTGGGAAGTAGGGACCAATGGGATTAGTACGTAGGTTGTACGTAGATCATTTCTCCTTTTCACATAGTTCTCGATCCAAGATTTGGGTACATGACTCGAGGTGTTTCATACCATTCCCAATTGGGGTTTATCACCCGATTTTTGATGGTGAGCGTTGATGAGGGTTCTTATATGGAACCAAAAGAGGTTTCTAATTAAGAAGCCTGATCAAAGTCCGCATTAGGAAGTCGGGTAAGCAATACTAATTTGGAAGGAAAGTTATGTATTCAAGTGAGTGGTCGAATCAGATTTTACATAGGAATGATCAATATACATCATACAGATTGATGAATAGTTTTAAGTATTTCTGAGGACAGGGTTGTGGTATGTTTTCGGGGACAAAATTCTTCTAAGGAGGGAAGAATGTAACGACCCGCAAATTTATCACTTGGATAAATTATATTTATTTTTAAAATATTTAGATATGGATTTAAAAGTAAGAAATAATCATGTTTTAAGTGGTAAATAATAACAGTTATTTTGTTTGAGAAAAAAAATATTTGCCGACAAATTACAGAGGTAAAATATTGATAATTTGTAAATATCGTCCTAGGTAAAATATCGGTAGAACAACCGAAAATCGTTTTATCGATAAAAACTGCTTTTAAACAATAAGAATCATGCACAGCTCTGGATACATACACTAATATATGTATTCAAACAAGATTATGAAATAAAATATTTTATTTTATTTTTTTGAAATAAAATGTGTTTATAACATCGACAGTTGATATCATCGGTTTTATATATTTCTTCCGAAATTCAAGTTAAGTTTAAATATTAAATAAATGGTTTTTTATTTACAAATAGACCTATTTTAATTATTTAATAATGATGGTAAAATAGTTTTTAAAATTTATTTACCAAAATAGATAGTTCGTAGAAAAATAGAAAATGTGACCGGAGAACGTTTTTCGAAATTTCGACTTTTTGACACCGGAAAGGTATCAGGAACGTTGTTCTCCTTTATGCACTATACACACATATATAGTAGATAATTAACCATATAATAATACTTTCAATAATATATTATCTCATGTTAATTATGTTTAGAAAGTGATGTGACAAGTCATGGTTTTAAAAATAATAACATATATATACATATACACTTATATATATATATATATATACGAAATACATACCTATCTCCTGTCATTTCTTTGGTACCATCATCATTATCCAAGCATGAGCCTAGGCAATGAGACTAGAGAGTGGGGAGGTACGTGACTAGAGAGGGAGGGACGATGGTGATATGGCCTAACCTATCATGACATGTTATGTTATTTTATGAAAAGGGTAGTTTAGACATTTACCGATTTTCTTGTCTATAAATACACACACCCATACACCAAATCTCATTTACATCTTCATCTTTCTTTTCCTAAGCTCCATTTGATGTTTCATCTCATCTTATGTTAGCTTTAAGTATTTTTTAGAATCAAAAGTTTTAAATTATTTTAAAAATGTAAACTTGTTTTTAAACTCTTTGTTCTCCATTTTTCTTCCACTTTATTCGGCCATAACTTCCTCTATTTTACACCAAATCAAGATTTACTATTTTTGAAATCATTTAGAATTTCAGTAGCTATGACTTTCTCTTTTAATACCTTTTCTAATTTCAAGATTAGGTATGTCAAAATCTCATTTCTTTGCAGTGTACTTTTAAACTTAGAAATTCAAGTCCGAAAATAACTCTCCTTCTTTTGACCATATCTATCTCAAACATAATTTGATTTGAGTGATTCATTTTTTTAATTTGAAGAGAAGAATTTCCTATAACTTTTTTTGGTCGCCTTTTCAAAATCCAAGAGTAATATATCCAAAAATCACATGGAAGATGACATATTTTTGGGATGATTTTTGTGCATATAAGGCATTTCAGGTTTCAAAGATTTTCAGTATGTATGACTATCTCATTTTCAGAAAGAACTAACTTTATTTCCATAGATTATATGTTGTAGAAATCCATAGTTCGTGTTGTTAAAATATCATGCTATGATAATGATATACGTGTGCGATTTGTGGTTAATATAGTTTGGATGTTAAATATTCTGTTTGGATGTTAAGCATCATGTTTGGATGTTTAAAGTGGTATGTTTGGTTGTAAGAATGTGATGTTGGTGTAGGGTATATTGATGGTATGGTTGTGGTCAAAACTAGTTGTATGTTGTGTAAGAATTACAAATTTACACCTTTCTATGTTGCGACGAACGTGAGATCTGATTTGAAAACAAAACTAAGTTTTCTAGTTTTAAATTTTGGAAATGGTTTCAAAGTTTTTATCTTTATTTTTAAGTTTCAAAAACTTTCAAAATTAGGTTCCCAATCTTGTAATAGCAAGGAATAAACAAAGTATTTCTCTTAAAGTAAGTTTAAGCGAACTGCGCTCATAACGATAGTTGCTATAGACGCAGTTCGACAAAATTGTCAATTTTCGTTTTAAAATGTTTTCTTTTGAAATGTTTTGCAAGATTTTTCCGAAGTTAATTAGTAACAAAAAGAGAGTTAAGTTTAGATAATTTAATAATTTATTTATTTAATAAATTAATTAAGAAGTAATTAGTACTTAACTAGCAACTAAGTAAGTGATTAAGGTTTAAGTAACACTTAAGGAAGGTTGATGATTAATTAGTGATTAATAAAGTTTTTAATTAGTGATTTATGAAGTTAAGAAGTAATTAAATGGTTAATTATTATTTAATTAAGTTAATTAGTTGATTAATTATTATTTAATTAAGTGATTATTTAATAAATTTTTAATTAATTAGGGTTTAAGTAATGTTTAAACCTTAACTAAGATACATTAGGAAGTTAACTAGGACTTAACCAAGTTCATTAAGTTAATTAAAGTTTAATTACGAATTAATCTTAATTTAATTAAGATATAATAAGGGTTAAGCTAATTGAATATACTTTAATCTTTTCAAAGCTATTTTTAAACTTAATCGGTTATGTTTTAAATCAATTTTCTTTTTAAGGTTAACTGATTTCAAATCAAAGGATCTCTCGTCTGGACCATTAAGTAGTCAAATGGAATAAAGTAGTGATTATAAAACATTGATACGTTTTATGGGATGTAAGTTGACTTGTGTTTAACACAAATGTTGAATATCGGTAACATGATAAACACAAGGAAGTTAATTTCAATAAGTGGGTCATGGTAACTTAAGCATATAGAATGTACTTCTATATGTACATTTTTCATCGATAATGGATGTATCTATATTTGTAACTTGGACATCTACCTATGATTGGTTGTATGTTATGTATGGATCCTTTTACATATCTGTTAGGCAATACCCATGATATAACTTGAATACGTAAACTCAAATTCAATAATCCATTATAGTCATTAAGCCTCTATTTGGCTTTGGAAAGTTAATATTTCATTTTCTTTTAAAATGGTCTTCAAGTTTATTCTATTTTGAACAAGATATTTGAAGAATGATTTGACAGTTGTTTTGAATATTGTATAAAGAAGTTTATGATTAATTTTGGGTTATTCATAAAAGGAGTTTAAAAATAGTTTTGAATGTTTATAAAAATATTTTATAAATGGGTTTGGATGTCTATAATGGGAAGTTTTATACAAGTTTTTAAAGTTTATAAAGAAGTTTATATAACCGCGTTTGAATATTTATGAAGAGTCACATAAATGAGTATAGAGGTTGATAAATGTTTTGTAAACGGGTTTAGGTTAAAGAAAAAGGATTTTACGGGTAAGGGAAATTTATAAAAGGATTTATTGAAGATAATTACAATAGGAATCCGAGGTTTGGGCTTCTTGAGTTTGACCTTTTAGAAAATGGTAGTATGGAACATCTGTTCCACACTTAACACCGAAGGAATAGTGCTTAGAGTTATCCTTTTCTCCAATTTAAATAATATAGTTAAACCCATTCAAGAGTTTTGGAAATGGGAAGTCTTATAAATGTTTTGTGAATATGCTTATGTAAAGGAGATAAGTATATGAATGTTGATAAATGTTTGGGAAAGGAGATTTACAAATGAAAATGGTTTTAAGGCTTAGTGATTGCTTTGGATAATAAAATATCTAGATTTTGTTGTTATTATTTGATAGTTAAATAATCGACTATCAAATTTGGCCTAATTTGAATCATGAAGTATGAATGTAAAATTCGAGTTTCCGACAAGGACTCGAATACTTACTTCTAAAAGAACGAGGAATGAGTTAACCAGAAATTATTGTTTGTTGGTACGGAGAGATCGAGATTGGATTTATATATCCGAAAACCACTCCGAACCAACATGTATGTTCGAGTGGAAGACATCTTGATGATGATCGAAGATGGTGCTCTTTGAAGTGCAAGGGCTACTGCTACTAATCCTGAGGGTGATTCCAAAATGGATGTAGTAGAGTTAGTGCCTTCGGTTTCGTTCAGACCTAGAACGAATTTGTAAGGATGAATGCTAGCATTGCATTGACGCCTAGAGAGCAGTGTTAGCATTCCAAGATGGATTCCTATTCAGAAAGGTAAAATGTAACCTCAAGCCTCATCAACCAGGAATGACTAAAACAGGGGATATGAAGCAGGGCTATGTGGGTGACACCCATTAGGGTATATCATCACCCTTCTAGATATATACACAAACATCAATGAACTCGTGTATATGGGAGCACTCGATTAAAGGTTGCAAAGCAACCGGGGTGGTGATATATTTGGTACTATATAGCAAGGGTACGCCGGTTCTATGTTGGTAGGGGTCGTTAGGTACGACCTTGGTACATTTTTCTAGAGGTGTACTGTGGCGGGCGGTACCCTAGTAGCCCGATCATTAGTTGGAATCCAATTTCCAATACGTGCCTTACATTTTCGATTGTAGAGCCTAGTATGTTGGAATGTGAGATGCAAACATTTCAGCTATTTTATCTATTTACTTCAAACCTAGACACTATGATAATATCACTTGATTTTTATGTAAAATGTTTTGGCTATCGTAAGGTAAAAACATATCCGTTTTTATGTGCGATGTGGTCTTATGAGATACTCTTTGTTCGAAAAGTTTTCAAATGTAGAAATCAGTTTGGTTGTTACTTGTTATCAAGTATTACTCACACTGGTTTACCAGACGGTCCCGGGCATTATTCCATGTATTGCTCGGGTCAGATCGAGCATGTTTTTCCCAGGTTTGGCTAGATACTTTGGAGTTAGAGCGGAGCTGGATGGGCAAGACATATTCACATATTTTGTCTTCCTCTGTATTATAGAGTCTTTATGTTTGTCAATGTGAGGACAGGTTCCTATAACTGTCCAAAAATTTAGGATAAGTCTAATGTACTCTGATGTTGTATATATGAATAAAGTTGTTTCCTTTCTGTAAGGATCATGGTTGTATTATATATTATTCGCTGCGTTATGAGATTTTATGTTGTTTTAGTCTTCTTTATCTTCTACCTTCTTCTTTCACCCTAAAAGACCGGTATTTCTGGCACTTGAATGTTCAGCATGAAATACAATGGACGTATTTTTTAGGGTCGAAAATCTGGTTCGTTGCAGGTTCTTATCTAACACAAAGGGTCGAACTACAAATCGAACCTCACACAAATGATCGACCATTGTCACTAGAGTCATCCAATTTAAAACACCGCCCGTAGGCGACCATGGAACTCTCTGTATGACTCAACTTATGACCTGTATCCATATCTCGATCATAGTGCCAAATGCCTCTTAGTGTACTACGCTGGCATCCACCTGTACCATGTCACGTCATATCCATGCGTACAACAACTCCCATTAGTACCAGGCCCCTTTATATTATATAGCCTCTTTTGTGCTGCGCTGGGCCTGACTTTCTGTATAGAATCCCCCGTTAGCACCGGCCTCGCTCAACTGGCATCTCCATCCGTGCTGCGCATCTACCGTGAAACTCCCCCAGAATGTCTGTGAAATACATCACCCTAGTTGATTTTCAACTCTTAGTTTGCAAAATACATCACCCTAGTCGACTCTCGATTCTTAATTGGGTATTTAACTATTATTCAATATCACGATGACCTACATACTTCGATAGTGAACCAGCTTCCCCATTAAAATACCTTACACCCCTTAATATACCCAAAAGGACACATTAAAAGCATGGTGCGTTGTAGGTATAACTGAAACTAACAGAGACTAAGATTCACAAGACAAAAATAGGTAAAAACGGCGGAAACTAAAATAATAACTTAATTAAAACAAAGCTTCATAATTACTTCATAAATAAGTCAAATACAACATCCATATCTCAAAACCCATCATGTCTTATGAAATAAAAATTCATAGTCTCAAAATTAGAGTACATAATATCCCTCATAATAAGCCAGTACATAGAAAGAACAAAAGCTGAAATAAAGAAATACATAGAAGAAATCGCCTCCATGAAAACTCCAAGCTGCAGCAACCTACTGACTTCTTCCTTTATTGCCTAAGAGGGGGAGGGGAAAATAGAGGAGTGGGTCAGACTAAAAGTCTGGTGAATGATAGTAATTACTAGAGTCTTTAAGCAAGATAAAGGTAATAGACTCTACAACAGTTCTAGCATAAACAAGGATAATAAAGGAAATAGGAAAGAGATAAAATGAAAATAAGTACGATTAAATATTGCTCAATTTATAAGATAGGTTAACTTTGATTGCTTGCACTTGTCCTTGATTTCTACTTTGATTAGGCTGAATTCCTAATCCTATAATTAGGATGTAACCCTAATTCTACCCTTTTTGATCGGCCTGCTACTCCATAGACCTTGGGATGAAGTGAGCACTCTTGGTCAATCTATCAACAATCACCCAAATGCTAGTGTTCCATTTCCTAGAACAGCGTAAACCATTAATGAAATCCATAGAAATACTGTCCCACTTCCACTCCGGCACATCTAAGGGCTGAAGTAATCCACTGGGCTTCTGCTGCTCTACTTTTACCCTTTGGCATATGAGACACTTAGCTACGAATTCCACCACGTCCTTCTTCATGCCACCCCAATAGAACATCCTCTTCATATCCCGATACATTTTGTCACCACCCGGATGAATAGTCATATGGGAATGGTGTGCCTCTTCCAAAACTGCTCTCAACAAGTCACTGGCGTGTGGAACACAAAGCCTCCCTTCTCTCCTAATCCACCCTCTGCTATCAATGGAATAGCGTTGGAGATGTCTCGGGACCTCTCCTCGGTTAATCCTATCCATAATGTCCATGAGCTCTGAATCCTCCCGCTGCCTTGAGCCGATCTGATCCATAAGGGTAGGCCTCACCTCTAATGTCGCCAATAATCCCGGAGTAATGTCCGTAGAGGGCTTAAAATCAATGGTAGAAATATACTCCAAGTTCCTCCACTCTACGAACAAAGGACTAAGGGTTGCTTTCTTTCTACTCAATGCATCCACAACCATATTACCCTTGCTAGGGGTATAAGCTATCTCAAAATCATATGAGGCTAAATACTCAATCCACCTCTGTTGCCTCAAGTTCAAGTCCTTTCGCGAGAATAGGTACTTCAAAGACTTATGGTCGGTAAAAAGATCAAACCTCTCTCCAAGCAAATAATGCCTCCAAGACTTGAGTGCAAAAACTATGGCAGCCAACTCCAAGTCGTGGGTAGGGTAGTTCTTCTCATGCGTCCTCAACTGCCTACTACCATAACACACTACCCTCCCTTCTTGCATCAACATCGCTCCTAGACCTATCCCGCATGCATCAGTGTATACAGTGAAAGGCTTAGCTCCGTTGGGTAAAACTAACACCGGTGCACTAGTAAGGGCCCTCTTAAGCTTCGTGAAGGAATCCTCACAATCCATTCCCACACAAAAGCTTTATTCTTCTTAGTAAGGTGCGTGAGTGGTGTTGAAATCTTGGCAAAGTCTCTAATGAACTTCCTATAGTAGCCAGCCAATCCAAGGAAGCTCCTAACCTCGGTAACGTTCTTGGGGGCCTTCCAATCTTGCACTACAATAACCTTGGTGGGGTCAACAGCCCAACCTTCCTTCAAGACTACATTCCCAAGAAATGAACTTCCTCTCTCCAAAAATGACACTTCGAAAATTTAGCTCTCAAATGATGACTACGAAGTGTACGAAAAACTTCTTCCAAATGAACCACATGCTCCTTCATATTCTTGGAAAAATACCAAGATATCATTCACGAATACCACCACAAACTTATTTAGGACATCCCTAAAGACGCGACTCATCAAATCAACGAAATAGATTGGAGCATTGGTTAGCCCAAAAGGCATAACCAACCACTCGAAGAATCCGTCTGGTGTCCTAAAGGCAGTCTTATCTATGCTGTCATCAGCGACTCTAAGCTGATGGAATCCCGCGGCTAAATCAAGCTGAGAGAAAACCGAAGAACCTACCAACTGGTCAAAAAGATCATTATTGCTAGGTAGTGGATATCGGTTCTTCTTGGTGAGCTTATTTAATTCTCTATAATCTACGCAAAGTCGGAGAGAACCATCCGCCTTAGTGGCGAAGACGACTGGCGCTCCCCACTCCGATATGCTCCTTCTTATGAATCCCTTCTCCGAAAGCTCACGAATCTGCTTGCTCAATTCTTTCCTCTCCCTAGGTGCCATGCGCCTCACAGGTAATGCTACTGTCTTAACATTCTCGGTCAAATAAATCCTAAGTCAATCTCTCTCTTAGAGGGTAGTCCCCTAACCTCCTTAAAGACATCTACAAAATCTCTTACGACAGGAACCGAATGCAACTCTGATGACGATGAATCGAGGGAATAGAGAAAACTCAACATGACTGACCCTTGCGGGTCGCAAGATACCTCTAGAGTCCTACAACTGCAAGTCTTAAGTATAACGACTCTCCTCTCGTAGTCCAAGATAGTTCTGTATGTGGATAGCCAATCCATCCCTAAGATCATCCCATACCCTGAGAATCCCAAAACATAGGCGTCATAGTCAAATTCTACGCCTAGGATAAAGATTTTCAAACCCATACAAACCATAGATAAATGTGTCGATCCTCCTATGGGGTTTGAAACAATAATGGGGTCTACTACTAATGATATGTCCAAGTGCAAACAATCTACTAGAGAGCTAGAGATAAAAGAGTGTGATGCTCCAGAATCAAATAAAGTCCGAATGGGAAAATCAGATATAGAAATCAAACCTACAACTGTGACTTTCCTACCTCTATCTGGAATGCCACTGGAAGGTGCTGTGTCTAACGCCTGAATCTGCGCAACTGGTGCACTCGCTTTCTGGGGATAACTCCTACACATGTGACCGGGCTGCCCGTAAGTATAGCACTTACCCTTCATCTTCTCCTTCCAGCAATTCTTGGCCATATGTCCAACCTTTCCATAACCATGGCACTTTATTCCTTTCTTAATCTGCTTCTGAGGACCATCACCTTTCTTCTTCTTCTTATTCTTTTCCCACCACTTCTTCTTTGGACCTTCTGAATTAACCTCCTCTTTAGACTCTCCCTCCTTGACAGTATCCGACATAAGAGCCATCTCGACCAAAGACTCATAAGTAGCTCCCATCGGTACATGAGTCAGCAATAATCCCTAAAGGGGTTGATTCAATTCTTTCACAAACTTCATATCTTTCTTGTGCGGCTTGTTCACCAAATCCATACCAAACCGCGACAGCTCATTGAATTTATTGATGTATTCCTTAACAAACAAACTCCCTTGCTTCAAATTGATAAACCTCTCCAACTGAACACTCTCTTCCACCTGAGATAGAAACTTCATATCGAATCGCTTCCGAAATCCATCCCAAGTAATGTTCCTTCCCTCCAACTCTATCACCTCCCACCAATAAGATGCCTCCTCCTTTAGCTGCCAAGCGGCTAGCTGAACTCACTACTGCCATCCAATCCCAAAAGACCAAAAATCCTCTATGTTTCCCTTAGCCATGCTCTCGCCTCCACAAAAGTATCCTTGCCGGAAAAAGCCTTCCCGCCCAAACTCGCAAAATGTTTACAAAGCTTAGAGAAATTGATGGTAGCAGGTGGGTTAATGGGGTTCCCACCCGCTGGTGCAGGATTGGGCGCAGGCCTGTGCACCTCTGGAGTCATGGCTTGTAAGTACCTACGAAACCAGACTGGGACTGGAATGCCCTCAGGAAGGTTCGGGGCATCAGCCATTCTACGAAAATAAAATGATAATTTAGGAAAGAGTCAAAGGGAAATTGAACTGGAATTATAAGGGGATTTTTATAAAAATTCCTTTATACTTAAAATCATTCCTAAAAGTTCCTTTCTGAAAAATACTTTTAAAACAAGTTATCTTGAAAAATACTTTACTTTCAAAAATAAATTTTTAGGAATCCTTTAACCTTAGGCTTTGATACCAAGTGAAACACCCCACACCCCTTAATATACCCAAAATGGCACATTAAAAGGCGTGGTGCTTTGTAGGTATAACTGAAACTAACAGAGGATAAGATTCACAAGGCAAAAATAGGTAAAAACAACGGAAACTAAAATAATAACTTAATTAAAACAAAGCTTCATAATTACTTCATAAATAAGTCAAATACAACATCCATATCTCAAAACTCATCATGTCTTATGAACTAAAAATTCATAGTCTCAAAATTAGAGTACATAATATCGCTCATAATAAGCCAATACATAGAAAGAACAAAAGCTGAAATAAAAGAAATACATAGAAGAAATATCCTCCAAGAAAACTCCAAGTAGCAGCAATCTATTGACTTCTCCGTTGATTGACTAAGGGAGGGAAGGGGAAAATAGAGGAGTGGGTCAGACTAAAAGTCTGGTGAATGATAGTAATTACTAGAGTCTTTAAGCAAGATAAAAGTAATAGACTCTACAACAGTTCTAGCATAAACAAGGATAATGAAGGAAATATGAAAGAGATAAAATGAAAATAAGTACGATTAAATATTGCTCAATTTATAATAGGTTAACTTTGATTGCTTGCACTTATCCTTGATTTCTGCTTTGATTAGGCTGAATTCCTAATCCTATAATTAGGATGTATCCCTAATTCTACCCTTTTTGATCGGCCTACTACTCCATAGACCTTACTACGGACCAGCCGCTATATAACTCCCTACACATCAGCCAATGGTATCTACGAAAGATGCACAGAGCAACTACTGTGGATCCGAACGACATATATAGCTCCATACACAAAAGGCAATGGTGTCTATGAAAGAAACTCATACTAAGCACTTGGAACTCATACCTATTACTGAGCACCCGAATGGAAGTCGCACGCGTAACTGCCACCATGCCCATGCTACCTTTTTCTCTACCTATTGGGTCTTCTTATTACCTCAACATCTAGCATAAGCGTGCCCCTCATCCCACTTCAGGCTAACGTGAGATCACCGTGTGTCCACAGAATCTATAGGAGAAATGCTGTTGGTACTGGCCCTTGATCCAAACAATATATAGTTGCTCCCCTTATCCAAATCCCCCGTGATTTGGACTTCTATTTGACCAATTACTACCATTCTTAGCATAAGTATGCCCTAGGCTCACCGTTTTGTCTAATAGAGAATGCTATTTGGTATAGGTCCTACTTTTTCTTATTAACTTAGATAAATTATTTTAAATAAGCCTTTACAATTTATCCCTACTATCTTTGCTTATTATTTTATCCTAAGTCTTAAAATAAGCCTCATTTTATTCTATTCCTTATTATAACCTACGTTATAATCATGCTTATTACTTAATCCAAGGTCTAAGTGTGAAAATAAGCTTCTTTCATCTTTTACTCAATTTAGTTATAATTCTAAGTTATAACTATGCCAATTATCTTTAATTAGTCCAATTCTAATTATAATTAGGCGTAATTTCAGTCCAATTCCATTATTTATTACAGTCTAATTCCATTATTTATTACAGTCTTTATAATTTACATCTTATTTTCTTCATTCAATATTCTTACTTCTATAATCCATATTCACGTTTAATTTATTCTTATCCATACGCGAAGAAAAGAGGAATGAAGAGAATAGACGTTTGCATAAAATCCAAAATGTCAAAAAAAGATGTAAATAAGAAATAAATAACAGTAAATAAACTTAAATACTGTAAATAAACTTTAAATCAATAAAAAGCTATGCTTAATAGTAATAAATTATAATTAACAGAAATAAATCCAAATTTCTGAAAAGAATAGCTGAAAGGAAATAGACTGAAAATAATCTTAAAAACTGTAAATAAACTACTAAAAAGGCTATTCCAAAAATCGTAGTAAAACTACAACTATTGGAAACCCTATTATTTTAAATTACTTAAAGAAATCTTAAAATAATTACACTCACTCACCTCCGATCCTAAGCTCTTTCTTTGGTCTTCCCGGATCCACTTGGAGTTGTAAAATATTTTAATTTATAACGATTTTCTTCTTTGGAAAAATTATTCCATTTAGGGTCCTTCCTAGGAAAGTGAACCCAATTGGAGAAAATCTAGAATGAGAAAAAGTGTTAGGTCTAGGGGTCTATTTATAGATGTAGAAGTGGATCTCGGACCGTTGGATTTAGAGATTGAATAGGATGCAACCACGTCATAGGCTGAATAAGGGCCATCGGATGCAGAAACGGAGGGACCAGATCAGTTAAAACGATGCAAAATACATCACCAATAGGCTTTGGAACGTTCGAATGAACGAACGAACGTTCGTTCGCCTGCCAAAAAGCAAGGCGGGTTGACCGGGCGGTCGACCGCTCCTTTGCCCTGGTCGACCGGCCGGTCGACCTGTATATATGTGTGTGTGTGTATATATATATATTCCTTCTATTCCTACTTATTTTTTTAAATTTTGTAACTTGGTCATATTAGCTCGGTTTCTGACGTTCTATATATGGAAATTGACTAGAAAATTACCACGGACACAATGGTGCAACTTCCGTGGCTTAGTTCTGATAATTTCACAAATTTATTTTATTATCTAATTAATTAACAAATTAATTATTACGGGTTAAATTTTGGGTTGTTACACCCATTATCTAGCATATGTATTTAGCCCAAATAGGCTCAAACGAACAATTTCCATTTTTGCATTTTTAACTGAAATTATATATTTTTTATTATCAACTTGGCCTTAGGCCGGGGTTCACAATCTGTAGTTTTCATTATGAATGGTTGGCCACTGGACCTTGATGGTCAACCACTATCGTTCGACCGCTGATGGCCTAGGGTCGACCGTTCATGAAAAAAAATTATTGTTTCTACGATTTTAATTGTCGATTTTTATTCATCGTTTAATCAATGTCATTAGCAGTTATTGGTGAACCCTAATTACTAAATGAACAGTTTAATTATCAATTTGCAATTCAATTTTGGGTTTTCTGGTCTAGGGTTTGTAAATTCAAGTGTAAAAGGAGGTGCATATATCAATATCTAATTAATGGTTTATAGTAATTCTTATTCCAAAATTACAGATTTCAAGTTAGGGTTTTACATATTCAATTTGGGTTTCTATCATCCTAAATCAATTAAAATAGTCTTATTCTAACTGTAATAATCATCTTATCAAAGTTGTACCCACCCACCTCAAAGCTAAGCTCTTCCTATTGCTCTTACCTGAGAATCGTCCCCCTATTCATTAGCTCCACTTGCTCCGCCTTGTTTCCAACGCTTTTTTTAGATTATTTTTATTTGACTTTTAAGAAATTTTAGAGCAAGGGAAGAGAGAAAATTTTAGCAAGACTTTCGTTACTATGTTTTGTTAAGTGAGTTTTAGGGTTATATTAGGCTGGTATTTATAAGGGTTGGGTTTAGTTTAGGCCATTAGATCTTGATTAGAGAATCTCCAATCTAATCATGTATGCACATTAGTTCCTTCATAGCCAAGCATTAATCCTCGCTGTTTAAACATGTCACAGTGCCTCAAAAATCTCCTGTTTTTACATAGGTATGGTCGACCGCTACTGGTCATCCTTCGACCACTTTGGGTCTACCATTCACTTTGTCAATTTATGAAAATTTTATTTGAATTTCTTATTCTATTTTTAATCCCTTAATGACCGTAACTTCTCTATAGTAATTCCGATTAGAAGTGTTATATGTGAAAATCTTTTAAAAAATTGCTAAGAACGCAATGGGGCAAGTTTCATATCTAAATTCAAACATTGGCGAAAATTTTCTTTTTAGTCCTAGTTTTATTTTAATTTAATTTTCTTAGTAATTTTTCTCGTTAAATTTTCAAGGTGTTACATTCTCTTCCCTTAAGAGGACTTCGTCCCTGAAATCTTAAAGAATGGAAAAATGTAACTTATACATAGAGTAACCAATAGCTACAACTATATACTCATCCATCATCCACGAACAATCATTATTATTAGAAAATTTTCTAATGCAATATATATATATATATATATATATATATTCAACGTGAACCTATTCTAATGCAAAATGTAAGCAGTCTACTGATTCAATCGACCTCCTGTCATATAAATGCTTATGCCATGAATCCAAATTTATGCAACATCCTAAGTAAATATAATTGCAATTCTATATGTATGCTTAACCATACAACTCATATGCAACATCTATATGCATAACATCCACTAGTACAACAAAAATCAAGAAATGACATGTTATCAAGTGTAAAGGTGTATGTATACCTAAGGATATACTATCCTAACGTGCAAAAGAGAACAACTAAAATAATACATTTGAATATATCCACTAGCATCTATCATCCTTAACATGTCCTACCGACACGATTGTAATCATTCCTACCATCCAAAGGTCTATACCTTAAGGGTATACCACCTAAATCCTACAAGAAGCCTATACTTATAAAAATTAAATTGGAAATGTACCAGCAAAGAGTTGCAGAAGGGTAGCATGGATCTTCTCCTCTGCCTCTTATGTACTTTCCGTTGGGTCGTTTACCAATTAGACAATAAGTCTGATCTCCCTATTGCGGAATCGCTTTGTCCTATGCTATAATATACGAATGGATGCACAGTGAACAAGTGGCTCTCGCTCAAACCCTACCTCCTCCAACTGACTCAACTTAACCACGATAGCTGTATCATGCAAGCACTACTGAGAAGGGTCTTATAAATTTCAGCACTAACTTCCCTGTAACACTCTGTAAAAATTAATAAGAAACAAATAAAATAGATAATTAATTAAATAAGATAATGCTAAAAATGGAAAATTTTGCAAAAGTTAGAATTTGGCCATGGAAATTATGTTGTTGCATTCGTGGAGAAATTCCGATTAATTTCCATATATAATATTCTGAAAATGAAGTTCAAACGAAAAAGTTATGGATGTTTGAAGTTTTCAAATTTAAATAGAATTCAAATTCAAATAACTAAATAATCCTTAAATTTGAAATTTTAAAGTTAATAGTAATTTGACATAGGGGTTAAGTAAACATTAAAATTAATGTTAACGTTAAGAAATAATTAATGAATATGATAAATAAAAGCAATGGAAGAAGAAAATACTTCCCAAAATAAACGTAACGGTTGACCGGCAAGGTAGAGGTGATTAACCAGTGGAAGCTAGAGGGGACTACGGTTTAACAATCTGAATATACGGTTTTTATTATTTTAAACCGAGTTAAATCCGACGGTTCTGGTGCATTCTAACCACTATAAATAAGAGACTATCCACCTCACTTTCATTCACAAATTATTTTTGAAAGCCTAGCGAAGCTCTGTTAGTCTCTCTCTTCAAATTTAGAAAAAGATTCTTTAGAGTTTTAGGTAACAAATTCTAGATATTTGTTACTTTATTTCTAGTTCTATTCTCCTTCGATGTAACGCCCCACTCTGAGACCCACTGTAACAAAGAGTATTACGGGAGTAATACTGTCTGTTAAAACGGAGAATAGAGTATAGTGGAAGCGACCATTTGTAATCAAGCTATAACTATCTACTGAATACGTCGAAAGGATGGTATCTATATTTATTTTTCTCAAGTGGTTCGACATATTCAATAAATATTTATAACGAAATTACAATGGCTAAAGACCTACCAGAACAAGCATATTAATAAATGATAAAACATCACAGAACAGAATCACATAACAGATATAGAATCCCAGAACAATACATCGTCAATACAGATCCAAATACTATAAGTGGGTACAAAGCCACTGCCCACACATGTGAGTCAAAAATATGTACATATCAAAGTCTGAATAATAACAGAGTAGCGGGATAGTGGACAAATAAAAGTGCTATCTATCAGCATAGCAGATAATGTCCAAGCGGAAGCACAGAAGCTAAGTCCAGAGACCTAACCTGAAACAACTCGGTCTGACCCGAGCGAAAACACTCGGGTCAGGCTAGCTAAACAATCAGTAATAACTGAGATATATAATAATGCGGTACATAAATAAAATAATACTTTCCTAAGAGAAGAGTATTTTGGACCATATGAATATAATGACGGTCCCTAATCATCAATCAACAGTAAAAATCTCCAAAGAGAATATCAGCACCAAAGTGTTGAATAAATAAAATCGCCTCATATCATCGGTGTAGCCAAAGCTATATAAAGTTGCCCATAGGCAATAATCCCAAGAGTGACCAGAGTCTGTAATCAATGCCCAAGCAAAGATCGATGCTCCAAAGAGCAATGGGGATATACTGAAAAGTCAATGAAATCAAACACTGAAAAGCAGTGTCCAGAGACACTGTGAATCCATAAGGTAATCGCACTTACATCGTATGGTTCCATAGAACCAACACCGAATGGCGGTACTCGAATGGATATAAAAATCATCAGATAATACAAGTATAGCACGTGCACCGACCGGAGTCGTTATTGCCAAGTACTGTAGAGTTGTGATCGATCACTCGCACAGATGCGGAACGCGCGAGACGGCAAGATCCTTCCCAGAAGGATAAAGGCCCAGAGGCACATGCCGAAAAAAAGAAACTGCTCCATAGAACAGGTGTCCAGAGACGGTTGCCCAGAGGCGTGGTGACCCAGAGGTCCAGTACTGGCCGCCTAGAGGCTAATGTGTCACAAACTTCTTGGAGAGGAACCCGTAAAGTGTTAATAATGAGTCCCATACCCCACGTTCGCACTAAACAGTTTCCTAACCAATAGCAAGCTCACAATCCAAACATTAAAAAGTCCACCTCGTATCATCGGTAAACTAGACCCTAAGGTCAAAACGATCAATCGAATAGGTCGGGGATTAACCGGAAAGAAAATACACACGGTTCCATAGGCCGGAGATTTCCTAACCGTTTAAGCACCTTTCCACTTCGCTCGATGTGCTAAAAAGTAGGTGTGAGATTTTTATTATAGAAAATAATGGTGCGAAACGGATTTATAATTGATTTTGAAATCACTTTAAAACGGCTTTTGAAAACTCTCCTATTATGGAGTAATTAATTTAATAATTAAAAATAATATTATATAATAATTCGAAAGCCATTTAGGAGTGAAAAATCCTTTGAAAATAATTCATAAAACCCGTGTACGAAATCTAGAGACAAATCTCAAAGAAATCAATAAAACCAGAAAATCACTGAAAATATTCTTAAGTGTTGGAAAATAGTCCAAAAATGACGCAAACCCAAGTTCGGAAAATTATTCGGACCAGCAAACTAAATCCGAATGGCATGAAAATTGATAGGCAGATAGTCCAACATCCATGCTCCAAACTGCAAAAAGAATCGGGAAATTCCGACATGAAACGAAGAAACGGCGTCGTCTCAAAGTCGGACAAAAATCATAAAACTTTACTGTGTCAAAACAGTGTAAAGGTCCCACTTCGACGACATGGTCGAAGGGTCACATGAACTCAGATCTTGATGAAAATTTGCAGGAGCGTAGTAAAGTACTCCTACTTTGATATGCAACATGAATCGTTCGGTGTTGACTTGAAACGAAGAAACGACAATGTTTCAAAGTTGGTCCGACGATAACTGAAAATGATCACTATGGTAAAACAGTTTCTGGGTGCTACTTTGGCAATAGAAACGAAGTATCTAATGCACCCAGATCTAAACCAAACATTTCATGGTTAAAGATCTTGATCTCATCTTTTTAACGAGACCAAAAACGATGAAATCCGACAAAGGACGAGCCCGGGATGGCGTCGCAAAGTCTGGGTTCTTCGCTGAAAACAACGGGAGAAAAGAGACTAAGGCCTATAGCTATGCACTAACTGGCCAGAGATGAAAACCCATAATTTTGGCATAGTAAACTTCAAATTCTGGCAAAATGAATAAAATGAAAGTTGTAGCTTAGTTTCTAAGCTTTCCGAAATGACCAAGATCGTCAAATTCCGACCAGAGATGAAAATTCTATGACTAAAACAATTCTTAGATCTAAATTTTATATCACTGTTGTTGTGCTCTCGGGATAGTGGTAAGAATGCACAGTTTTGACCAAATTAACTTCGAAATTTCATGAAACTCAAAACATGAAAGTTTTAGCTATAAATCTAAGCTTTCCAAAACATCCAAAATTATTAGATTTGGATAAGAAACGAGTAACTTATGGCCAAATCAATTTCAGGTTTTTATTTTATCAACCCTGTAGTTTGTTGTCAGGTCAGCGACAAACAAGCATGATTTCGACCATTCAAACCTCAAAATTAGGCAAAGCACAAAACATAAAAGTTATAGGGTACAGAATATGCTTTCTAGAACTTCAAGGAAATCTTAATTCCGATTTAAGATGAATGAGATATGCCTAATTTACTAATAGCAATAAACTAATTATAATTTCAGCTAGCATATATTACAAGTACCTTATGTGCACACCCCAAAATGAAAGCAAAGATGATCAAAGAGCTATGATTCACATATTACATAATAAAACATGTGTTACTAACTGATTAGCAAAATCAAAAGATGATTAAACCCATATTAGAAGAGGTTTTTAGCAATATACCTCTCTAGAAAGCAACAAAGACTACTATAGCATCAACCCAAGTTAGCAAAAGATGATTAGGAGGCTATAAGATCAAAAAAACATATAAAACATGTGTTACCAAATCAATTTCAGAAATAAGAAAGATATAAAAATGGATTTGAGGTGGGTATTTGCATTACCTTTGCATAGAATGACTTGCATAAGCTAAAACTAGAAGGAGATGAAGATAGAGGCCATTTTTGTTATGAAAGCTTTAGGAAATGATTAGGGTTTTGATTAGGGTTGAATGAATGAGGTTATGAGAGTATGAGATAATTTATAGAGGAGGTTTAGGGTGGGTTATTGGGTTAGGTTTTGTAACCCAATAAGAAGAGAGTTATTTACATTTTCCAAAAATTAGTCTAAGTGTTCATATATGTTTATAAAACTCAATTTTTTCTTATCCAAACCCATTTTAAAATCTCTCCTCAAATATTTAACTTTCCAAAAATAACATTTTATCCTCATTTTAAAATCCCATATTTCCCATTTAATTAAAATAGTCTTTTCAAATAATAAATTTTATTATTCCAAATCCTTTTATGCTTTATTAAAATAAATAAAAAAACCTAACTTTTATTTATTAATTGGTAATGCAAATCCCGGGTTGTTACATTCGATCCCTAAATTTCTTAATCTAATCTATATATACACAAATCACTTGTTGTATATATCAAAAAGAAGAGATCTAAAAGATAATATTAGAGTCATGTCAAATCCAAAGAAAGTAAAGCTAAGGATATAATGTGTGTGTGGATATCTTAGTCTTTCTATTTTAGTAGTTGTTTAGTGTAGTTTCAATTTGAATATGCTTGGGGAGTTTTGGTTTGCAAAAACATCATATTATAAACCCCTAAACTCCTTCAATGCAAAATGTCAATTCTATGTTGGAATCTCAATTGTTTATGTCAAATAATGAAAATTGTGTAGTTGCAGTTTTGGTAATTTTACCTTATATTCCAGTTTTTATTTTTTTCCTTTGCATTTGGTTAAAAGGATTTTTATTAAGGAATAGTATGTAAGGTATGCATTTTATTCGTAATTTGCACTGCTTATTTCCATGAATTAGATAGAAATTCCTTTGTTTATTTTTATGCGAAAAAGGAGTCGAATAAAACATAAAATTAGAATTGTAAGTCTCTATTATCAATATATTCCATTATTTTGATAATAAGTTGGGTTTAAAAATTTTTCATATACAATTCTATTAATTGGAATTTTTGGATATGAATGTTGGAATTTTGGTATTGTTGAATTTGTGATGATATTTGTATAAATGTTGAAAGAGTTGACATTTAAACGCTAGTTTATGGCGTATATTCCATGCTTAGAAATTACTAGCTGTGTACGCGCATGTGCGCGCACACACACACACATATAATAGCGTAATTAACATATAATTATATTATATAGTTGCTTAGTTAAATAGATTATTAATTTTATTAAAATCCCCCTTAGGAAAGACTTCTTATAAGGCCTTAATTATGGAAACAGTGAGATGTCTATAATATATGTAGAGTGTGATATTTATTATGATTAAGTTATAGGGATGCGAGGTCAGTCAAAAACACATGGAAATCTGTCTGGCTAATCTGGTATTAGCAGTTTGACTTTTGGGCTGATGTGAGACATCACCTTTAATAAGTAACTATGATGATGCGAGGTTAGTCCCATATTCTGTTGGGTAAATCCGCCCAGTTAATTTGGCTACCAGTACCTACGAAAAGTCGGGCTAATGTGAGACGTCACAATGGGGTACATGTCATAATACGAAGGACTTGCTTCAGAGATTGAAGGTAATAAGTGGTTTTGTGAGGGCCTGCCTCTTCTCTATGTAGGAAGTAGTAAATGGTTAGGATTAAGGATAAGGTGCGGTAGAGGATATCTCGAGAAAGGGCCCACTTCAATTGGAAGTATTAAGTAGCTGAAGTGATTCCGTGCAATGTCAACTAGATAGTTACCAATGAGGAGTCCGCCTTGGGTTATAGGTAGTAAATGACGTGGACCTGCCTCAAATAAGGTATTAAATGATCGGAGTCTGCATTTAAAAGGTATTAAGTGACTTGAGTACTATCTCTTACATTGATAGGACATTATGGATGATAGATATGGATTATTGGGTTGATAGCAAATTGGCTAAGGCTTATATTTAGAAGCCTTTTATTTAAGTTTGAGAAAACCCTCGGGCTTATATTTGGAAAGACTTACGATGTAGGTAGAAAACGTAAGAGATATTCCTATTTAAATTATACAAATACTAATATAATAAGGCTCAAGATTTTTATTCACCAAACATATGTTGTTCTGTCTCCCTCCTTATTACAACATAGGTTTGGAAGGGCGATGCTGAAGGCGGAGACATTGATGTGACTTGTGGCAGTAGTCTATTTATTTACTTGTTATTTTCTATAGGTTTTGATGTACCTATGAAATAAAAATGATGTTGTAATTTTGGAATATTGTACCATGGATATGTAACGGTGATTATGGATATTTTGTTATGGTTTTCAATGATATTTTAAAGTTTGAATGAAATGGGTACTATTGTTATTATTATATTTATCCTTCCATTGTGAGATTCTGAATGCATAGATAAATAACTATGTATTATTCTTTTTTACCAACCAACAGCCAGCTTTGAGACAAGTCTAAGTTTTGATGGGCCTTTTCTGGATGAAAAATTAGGTCCATTTCAGGGCCGGTTGTTACATTCCCTGACCTACCAAACCTCATAACGTTCCTAAGGGGTGAAAAATTTACAAACACCATGTCTCCTATTGCGAGCTCTAACTTCATACATCTTCTACCAGCATAAGATTTCTGCCTATCTTGAGCGGTCTTCATTCTCCTACAGATCATATCCACCTTTTTTGACGTCTCCTTTACCATGTCTAGCCCAAGAATAATCTTTTCCGTCCTATCTCACCAACACGACGGTGATTTACATGGTCTACAGTAACATCCCGCCTTTTTGTACGTTTTAAGCAGACACACATGTTGGCTCAAACTATACAGAAGGGCGGATTGTTATTGGGGTGAATAAGAAAAAGCAGAGAAAGAAAAAAAAACAGAATGTCGCAGCGGAATGACAAAATATAATAATCAAATAATAGTTCATGAAGTTGTATACAAAACATTTGATTATACTTATACAATAAAAAATCAAAGTCACACTTATCAGAGGTAAAAAAATAATGCAGTGGAACAGTATGAATGCAGTGGAATAAATATAGTAAATAATAGTAGTACAAATCTTTGTCCTCCAGAAATAAGGTCTCCAAATCCTAAATGCTCAGGCTGACCCGAGCGAATTGAAAAGACAAAACACTCGAGTCAAAACTAAAAGATCTTATGTAAGTCAAATCAACGGTAAATAAATATGAGTTTCAACGGCGTCGGAGATGTTTACGGGGTTTGACATCTCCTATCCAGTGTCTAACGTGAGTGCAGTAACTTAAGAGATGTTCGGGATTCACATCTCCTAAGGATCCGTTAAAATATCTACTATGTAGTACAATACGCAATTATAATATGTCTACAGTAAAGTAAAAGTATTTAAATAGCGTTAAGGCATTACTCATATCCCCCTTAACACATTTTATAATGCCAATAGTCTATATAGTACCGTAACTCCTCGTAAACTAGGGCCGCCAGAGGATACCTCATAGGTACGACATAAAACAAACTCGTAGAAGGCGCACTAGGGTAGGTGACATTGCACAACTAGGCAATTCTAGGGTAGATATACCAGTTACACTTCCGGACTGGTGGTAACGCATAGCAGCTACTACCGCCCACCTCGGAACACACTCTCGAATCAAAAAATCGAAGGTGGCCACCAAATAAATCGCAAAGTCAGAATATAGTATCGATGGAATGTGCTCGATTGGAGGAATGGCCTCACTTAGCCCGTCAATTGCTCCTGTTTTAGCCACCTTATGCTAAATCACGGGAGTCAGGTCCATGTATGTATACCTTTAGGATCGTCGCCACCATCCTACTTCATTCTGGAATCTCCACCGTGTACACAGTTGTCAAAGAGGTTTTCGGTATTGGCAGAGAGTATGACAATATCTGATCCCGGTGTCTTTAACAACCAATCGCTTATTACACAACGGATGATTCTTTTACATTTCCAAAACCATTTCATAATTGATATCAAAATATCATATTCAATTCAAATTATATCATTTTCGAAATCATTACTTACTTTCGAAATCATATTCACCTTTGAAATCATATCACATTTGAAATAATAGTTCGAAATTACATTTCCTTTCAAAAGTAATATTTCCGAAATAGTTTAAAATCTCATTTCAAAATTATCATATTAAACCAAATTTGTTATTTAAATCCCAACTTAGGTTATAATGTCGCTTAACCACATTCACTTTAAAAATCGAGAATTTGAATATAAACCCATCCATTTTACTTAGTTTGGAATTTAGAAGAAAATAGTTTTAAATATTTATAAATAGTTAATACAGATTTTAAAATAGATTAAATATAATTAAAATAGATTAAATAGCTTTAAAATAGATTAATCAGATTTAAAATAAGTTAAAACAGGTTAATTAGTTTAAATAAATTATATGGTTTAAAATAGGTTAAAATGATTTAATATAATTGATACAGGTTAAAATAGTTTAATACTTTGAAATCTTAATAATTAGGAATTTTGAAATAATATATTTTTAAAACAGTTTATATTAAAACATGAATTTGGAATTTATATCAAATTAAACTATTCATTTCATTTCAACGCATTTGGACCATTTTCAATTTCCAAGTCAACAAACCAAATTCCAAACCTTTAAATTTAACATTTCAATAAACTATTGAATTTCATATCGTTTCAATTCATGTTCGAAATATTACTTTAAATTACTCCAATTTTAATATATTTCAAAGTTATATTCCAAACCATTTTATTAAGTCATTTTTCGATAACTTCACTTATATTTTTTTTGAGAAAAATGTGTGATCCTCTATAAATAAAGAGAGCACACATGCAACTATGTATATCACAAAATAAGGCGCTGCCAACATGCGTTGCAGGTAACAAAACTAGTTACAAGTATCATAAAACTCAAGTACCCCTAAGATGAGTTCCGGCAAGGCCACCACCCATTACACCCCAATAAAGAGCTCTGGCATGGCCACCGCCCGATATTAAGGTGTTAGAAGTACCTATAAAACTAAAGAAAAGCCAATAATACTGGATGTCGTCACAAACTAAGAAGGAAGCTCCATGCTTCTAGTTCGAAAGGAATGGAAACACAACTACTCTGAAGTGGTACTGAAAATGATATTGAATGGAAGAAGTGCCAAGCAGAAGAGTAGATCCTTCTGAAAATAGAACGCCACAATGAAGATGAAGGTCTCCTGTATCTGAGGTGGAACTGCTAGTGGTCCTGAGAGGAAAACTCTGCTTTGATGACCTCTCTGCAATCCGAAATCCTGCAATCTGAAGTCATGAGTACCCGCAAAGTGAACCTAACAGCCCATCACCCATACCTGTGTCTGAAGAATGACTAAGAAAATAGTTAGAATGATACATATATATGCGTATATATAATTTATATACAGATATATGTATGAATGAGGTAGGATATAAAATACCTAAATAAGACTAGTTGGACAAATACTAAAAAATTAAAAGATTTATAAACTAATACCAACAATGACTAATACAATAATTGAAACAAATCTTAAAATATTCTTATGGACCTTTGATCATAAGTAAGTTATGATTAACAGTGAGATCGTCGTATAAGTTTGAAAAAATATTAATACTACAATTGTTAATGTTAAAAATATTATTATTGTGTTTAAATACATTAATATTATAACTAACCTTATTAAGATACCCTTTAAATAGGTTATTTTTAGCTAATTTATATTTGGGATTAGAAATCCAATTAAAACGAAATGAAGAAATTGTAAAAATCAATTTATTAAAGTGACTATTATTATTATTAAATATTCTTTGATTTCTTTCAAACCAAATATACCAACAAATAATAATGAATAAAGTTTCCAGTAAGAATCTAATATTCTTTTTGAATCTAAATCTAAAATTATTCCAGTAGAAGTTGCAGTCAGAAATTTTAGTTATTATATTAAAGTTAAAAAGTTTAAGAGTATTATTTAGAATGTAATAAGAATCCATGCAATCATAGTATATATGTTTAATATCCTTAAAATGAAGATTACAAAAATAACATTTATTATCATTTTGGATGTTTTTTCTCTTTAAAAATTCTATAGTGTTAAGTTTTCCATGCAGTATTAACCACATGTGAATTTTAGATTTAGGAGGAGCATTAGATTTCCAAATAAATTTAAAAGAGTTGTTTATTATACCCGAAAAATTAATAAATCTGTAAAAAGAATTAGAAGTATTTTTCTTACTCTTATCCCATTCCCAACTAATAATATCATTATCATTATCAATATTATAAAGATTTAATCTAGCATAAAGTAAAGAAAGTTGCCTAAGAGTTGAACCTACTAAAATTCTGTTAAAACTAAAATTCCAAGGAGGATCGTTTTCAGGAGAAAAAACTTCAATAATTAAAGCATACTTAAAATTGCAGATTTCATAAAGCTCTTTAAATTCTATCTTAAGAGGTAAAACGGAAATCCAACGGTCATGCTAGAAAGAAGTTCAATTACCAGAATGAACTATCGTATTAGTATAACTTCACTTATATTTTAAATTCAAATTTAAAATTTCAATTTTTTTATTCCTTTAAAGAATTCCTTAAACCAATTCCAATTCCAACTTAAACTTGATTTCCAAAATAATTCAATTTATATAATCATATTCTTATTTCAAAATATCATTTAACTCAACTCAAAAATTTAAGATTTTAAAATCATTTTATTTAACCAATCCGGTGTTCGTATATAATTCTCTACCCTAGGGTCAAGTGATACAGATATTTATCATTTCAATCCGCAATTTAAAATTTTACGGTTATATACCATTTCAAACCACAATCCCGAATTAATAATAAAATCCATAAAATCGCTCGAGTCTATCATTTCAACCCATAACCATTTTTCCTTAATCTATTGATCATTCGGGTATGTATCATTTCAACCCATAGTGAACTTGCAGTTTATAACGATATAAAATAAAACATCCATTCATCGAAAATCAACAATCAACATCCATTACAAACATCATCCAAATCAATCAATAAATATCAGCATAGAACTGATAATCAATAACAGGTATTTAACTGGCAATTTATATTCAATAATAAATTAAATAACGATTTAATTCAAATAAATTCAAATTAACTGAGATGATGATTTAAATATATCAAACAGCCATAAATAAATTTCCAATCACATCACAAATTTAATTTAACAAACATACGAAATTTTAGAAGTTGTGAGTGGGTTAAAACACTCACCTTTGAATTTAAATCGTATTTAAATTCAATTTAAGCCCAAAAATTGAATGGTCTCATAATTTGTCCAAACCAGTGTCAAAATGTCCGAAATTTAGATACGATCCCAGCGGATCAAACCGCGTGTGAATTGGAGCATGTATGAAAAAGTTATTCGAATTAGAAATTTCAAATTTGAATTTAAACAAAAATAAGAGGGCAATTAAGGTTTTGACACATCACCATCTCTCTCAACCAAGACCGTGCCTATGCTGAAGCGCACCCATGAACACGCCCTCTGCTCTGCGTTGACCACCGTTTACCTCACCCAGACGCTGTCGAAAATCATGTAACGACTCCTACGACCGCCCCCTACCGTTGCCCATCGACCATCTCCGGTCCGGTCGCGAAAAGTTCCTCCGGCCATCACGTGAAAACCGCGATTTCCAAACCCTAAAACATCAATTCAAGCCACCACAGGTCGTGCTAGGCCACGAGACCACTACCCATCGACTCCCCCTGATGAGTTCTTCAATACCCATCACTCAATTTCCCCGATTGAAGCCTAAATCGAAAAGCCCAAATTTAGCCTAGGGTTTCGAAATTTTTGGGCTTTAACCACTATTTCTGGATGCCTCGAGCATTATTTCAGACAACGGACAAAAGATGCAAATTCGTATTGATGACATCTTCGATATATTTTTTCGAATTTTTTTTGAGGAGTTTGATTTTCCGATTTGAATTTGATTTGAATAGAATTGGAAATTTGTTTGTCTGCCATTGGAATGAGGAGTTGAGAAGGAAATGTACGTAAAGACAAATGAGAGTGAGGAGTGGCTAGGGTTTATAACGAGATATTTATAGGTAGATCAGAAAATAAAACGAATGAACACGATTGATTTGGGTTTGAACGATAAACGACCCGTAAAGCCCCTTTCGTTCCCGAAAAGAAAATGGGTCATCCCATATATCAAAATAGATGTTATTGATAATTTTAAACTCAATGGAATAGGTTTCAAGTCCTAATTCCGTTGTATGAAGAAGTTATGTTAAAATCAGCTTATTTCAAATTGATTTCAATAGATTTTAATTAAATTGATTTTTAGGCGTTCCGAGCCCGTACGATCAAACGACAAGTCCGATCGTTACGAAACTTAAAATCCTATAATAATTCACTATTACGGATCCGATGAAACTGGTTTCGTCGAAATCCGAGTCAGTGGCCAAAATGGCTATTTTCACGTTAATTAAATTAATAATTAATTAATCAAATCACTTTTTCCGTTTAAATTTTAATAATTTACAACTTCTATCATTTTTGATTTCTTAATCACTTATAATAATTTAAACAAATTTAGATGTCAATTTAAAGTTGATTAACCCATCAATTCCAGTGTTTAATTTCAATTTCCTTAAATTCAGAAATTATAAATTAAATTTTCAATAATTCCATTTAATTGACCTTTCATCCTATTATTCAATCCATTATTATCAAATTGATGAAATTAACATTGGTTCATGATTAATTACCCTAATATTCTCAAATTTCATCTTAATTTCCCATTAACGTAATATTTAAATATTTAATTTCATTTATTTGCAATTAATCCAATTATTATAATTTGAATTCCAATAAATTAATAAATCTTGATTTCCATTCTTTTTATTCAACCAATTGTCATATTATGAATAAAATTAACATTATTTCCAAATATTAATTTAATTTACATTAACATAATATTTAATTACATTTATTGGAATTTATTTTCAATTTAAATTAACAGGCAAAATAAATAAGTAATATACAATAATTGTTACCATTAACTTTTAATTACACTTATAAGTTATTATTAACAAACAAATGTTACAATTGCTTACATAACACTGTTTTTATCTTATTATCATTAATTATATACTGATTCATAAATTAGTTCAATATCTACACTTGTTTCCTTATATTCAATTCATAGCCAAGTATAACATTTAAATTATTTTAATTAATTGGAATTTCATTCAATTTATTAATAATTAGCTTTAATTAACATTGTTACGTTTCATCTTAGTTATTATTTCATTTTTAATTTACAATTTTTTTATTTCTTTCAATATTAAATCACAAATCTTATTTAATTAACCATTTTAATTATCGAAAATTTACGGTTCGTTACATCTACCGTACAATGCCTCGAATGGTGCCATCCTAATGCTCACCTGATAATTGTTGTTGTAGGTAAACTCCACTAATGGAAAGTGATCCTCTCAAGAACCTCAAAAGTCTATAATACACATCTATAGAAAATCTTAAAACCTGATTTACTCTCTCCATCTATCCATCGGTCTATGGATTATATGTGATACTTAAACTCTATTCAGTCCCCAATGCCTCCTGTAGACTCCTCCAGCGCTGGTGAAAAGCGGATCTCGGTTGCTAACCGTACTAGTAGGAACTTCATGTAACCTAACAAACTGTCTCATATATAGAGCAGCCAATGATGCTTCCATCTTAGTACTCCTCACTGGTATGAAATAAGCGCACTTTGTCAACCGATCGACTATGACCCAAATGCTCTCATTCCCTCCCCTACTCCTTGGTAAACCGTTTTCAAAATCCATGGAAATTCTCTTCCACTTTCACTGAGGAATATCCAAGGGCTGCAATAGTCCTTTAGGCTTCTTCTGCTCCGCCTTTACCCTTTGGAAATTCATACATCTAGCTACATACTCCGCCGCTTGCTTCTTTTATATAAGCCCAATAGAAAACTCTCTTCATATCGCGATCCATCTTGTCACCACCAGGATGAATGGTCATCCTCGAACGGTGAGACTCGGCTAGTACCTTACCTATAAAATCCATACTATGTGAAACACAAATCCTATTATCCCTCCGTAACCATCTTCTTGAGTCAATTGCATATGCCTCAAATGACTCCATGGCTCTCCTTTACCAATCTTCTAAAAATATATCTGTTGTTTCCTTATCCTCATTCCCAGATCCAATACGCTCTATCAGTGTGGGCTGAACATCTAAAGCTACTAGTAATCCTGGGTAAAATTTGATGATGGTTGGAAATCAAAGGTAGAAATATACTCCAAATGCCTCTACTCCAAGAACAAGGGACTCAACACTGCATGCTATCGACTCAAAGCATCTGCCACTACGTTACCCTTGCCCGAGGTATAAAGATATCGAAGGCAAATGATGCCAAGAACTCCATCCACTTTTGCTGCCTCTAATTCAAGTCTTTTTCGGAGAACAAATAATTTAAGGACCTGTGATCCGCATATAGCTCAAACTGCTTTCCTAAAAGGTAAAGCCTCGATGACTTGGTTGCAAAGACAATGGCTGCCAACTCAAGATCATAGGTAGGGTAGTTTCTCTCGTGGGTCTTTAGCTGTGGACTTGCATAACTCACCGCTCTTCCTCTTTGCATCAAGACCGCGCCTAACCCTGTACCACAGGCATCAGTATAAACTTTAAATGGCTTCGTCTCATCCGGTAGTACCAAAACTAGTGCACTAGTCAATGCCTCCTTCAACTTGATAAAAGCATCTTCACCTTTAGCATTCCATGGGAAAACTAAATTCTACCTGGTAAGACAGGTCAGTGGGGGCATAGATCTTCATGAACTCCTTAATGAACTTCCAATAATAGCCTGCCAAACCAAGGAAACTTCTCACTTCCATAGCATTCTTCGGCACATGCTAATCCTGAATTGCTGCCACCTTACTAGGATCAACTGCTAAGCCACTTTCCGAGACAATGTGTCTCAAAAAGCATACCTACTTTCTCCAAAAGTGGCACTTTGAAAACTTTCCCTTAATTTTATGCGCACAAATTGTACTAAACACCTCCTCCAAACGCAATGCATGCTCCTCCTCGCTCCTCGAATACACTAGGATATCATCCATAAATACCATAACGAACTTGTTAAGCAACCCTTTAAAACCTTGGCTCATAAAATCAAAAAAGTAGGCGGGTGAATTGGTCAGTTTGAAGGGTATGACTGACCACTCATACAACCCGTCAGGTGTTTGAAATGCCATCTTTTGGATATTGTCCTCGTTTACACACAATTGATGGAATATGATAGCCAAATCCAATTGAGAGAATACTCTAGCTCCACCAACTTGATCAAAGAAATCGTCGACGTGGGGCAACGAATAACAATTTTTCTTCATCATTTTATTTAGCTCCCTAAAATCGATGCAGATCTAAGAGAACCATCTCCTTTGGTGGCAAATATGGCTGGTGCTCCCCACTCGAAAATGCTCCTTCTAATAAAACCTTCTCCAACAACTTATTAACCTGATTATTCAACTCGCATCTTTCTTTTGGAGCCATATGGCTTAATGATAAGGTGGTTGGTCAGGCATTCTCAATAAGATATATTCTAAACTCTATCTCTCTCTAGGGTGGGACACCAGTAACCTCAGAAAATACATCTAGGAAATCTTTAAGTACATGCATTGCACTAAGTTGTCATGTGATAGATCCAATTACTACAAGTAGTTCAGCATAACCGATCCTCGGGGTTCGCAATAAACCTCCAAGCTACGTCCACTACACGTGCTCAATCTAACGACCTTCCTATCAAAGTCTAAAATAGCCCTATACATAGTCATCCTATCCATGCCTAATATCAATCCATGCCCAGAAAATCCTAATACAGAAGCATCACAATCAAACTCAATCCCTAAAATAAGCAACTTCAGACCCTTACATACCATAAACAAATAGGCCGATCCTCCTACGGGGTTTGACACAACTATAGGATCCATGACTATACTGGTGTGTAAGTGTAAGCCATCAACAAGTCTATTAGACATGAAAGAATGTGAAGCCTCGGTGTCAAATAAAGTGCGAATTAATAAACCAGAAAGAGTCAAAACACCTTCGATTACCATTTTCTTACCCTTGCCCACCACTGGCTATGCACTTGAGCTAGGGACTGCCTCTAGTGCGTAAGTCGAAACCACCTGAGTAGAAACTGAGTAGGAGCTCTCAGTGGTATTGTGCAAGCTCGCTTCACATGCCTAAACTAATCGCAGTTATAACACTTCACCTTTGAGAAATCCATCCTGCATTCCTTAGCAAAGTGTCCCGATTTGCCACACTTATTACACCATAAGTTCTTCTTCTGAATCTTCCCCTTGAACCCAAATTCTCCCTTCTTCTTATTCTTCCATTGTACTTTCTCTCCGGTCTTCTGAGCCTCCTTTTTCACTTCCCTCAGGGAGATGGTAGTGGGTAAAGTCATCTCCACCCACCCCTTATAGGTAGCACCAATCGGAATGTAACTCACAACTAAATCTTGGAGAGGTTGGTTCAGTCCCTTAGCGAATTTAAGAGCCTTCTTTTGTGGTGTGTTAATTAACTCTATACCAAATCTAGCTAGCTCATTCAATTGATTTACGTATTCCTTAACTATCATGTCCCCCTGCTTAAGATGGATAAACTTCTTTAGTTGAATGCCTTCCTTTTCCCTAGAAAGGACTTCATCTCAAATCTCCTACGGAACTCATCCCAAGAAATATCACCTCCATCAGCCTTAGACTCAATAACCTCCCATCAGTTCAATGCCTCTCCTTGCAACTACCAAGTAGCTAACTACCTCCTTACAACATCAGTCAAACCCATTGGACAAAATATCCTCTCGCAAGCGCGGATCCACGACCTCGAATTCATGTAAGACTCCATCCCCATGTATGACTTATACCCCCAAGACTAGAAAAATCTTTGCACAGCTTGACAAAATTGGGAGCAGTAGGTGGGCGGGAGGAACCTCATATGTCGCTCTCTCCATGGGCTCTCTAGCGGGATTGAGCTCAGCATGTCCCCTAACCTGAAGATACTTCAGAACCATATAGAGATGTTTATGCCAGGGATCTTAGCTGCATTATCGGTGCCTGAACCTATAGGATCGGTCATCTTCTATCTATGAATGTTAATAATTTCATTAGTAACTTCTACAGATAGCATAAATATGATTAAGAGATAACATAGGCACATATGAGAATTAACATAAGCACGAATAAGTGAGATTTTAACATACAAAGAATTTTGAAAAGCTTCTGGAAAATAATCCTTTATTTATACTTATATATATAATTTTTTTATAAGTCCATTTTTGAAAAAAATTTGGAGACTATTTTGAAAATCATTTTCAAAAATTTTCAAGTACGTTCCCTCAATACGGTCCTAATTCCCAAGGAACTTTGAACCTATGCTCTGGTACCAGTTGTGTCAACCCGCACCTTCCAACATGCACCGATCCAATGCTCAGTGTGGCTTTTGGCCTCCTATCATGCCGAGAAATGCGGGTCATCGGGGTTAACTTTTTACATTTCAGAGACTAAGATAAGCAGATATAATCTACGATATAATGAACTTTCAGACCTCACAGTGGAAGGAATAAAACATATATAACATAGGAAAATGTCCATCTTATAAATTATCCAAATCACAGTCTCAGAAAAATCAATATGTGGTCCAATATAGAGTACATAACAAAATATCCCTCAAAGTCTTATACAAGGAAATAAAATGTACTGATACGATAGAATAATACATAGAGAGTAAATATGATAAAAGTAGTCTCCAAAGATAAGAATAACTCTCCAAGTATCAAGCATGGGCCAATCACCCGCTCCCTTATCCACCTGTGGTGGTGAAAAGATAGAAAAAGAATGGGTCAGACAAAAAGTCTAGTAAACGAGTACAAGTTTAATATGTGATGATCATGCAGATAGATATAGTACTATTTTAAACGACATAGGGTGTGCTACAAGTGTTTGTAAATCCCTAAGGTCCAATACCTAAGGGTTCTTATCTAACATAAAAGGTCGAACTACAAATCGAACCTCACACTAATGATTAACCAACATTACTAGGGTCATCCAATAAGAAAATACCACCCGTAGGCGGCTGTGGGAACTGATCTCCCATAAATACCTATACCATCACTATGCTTGGAGAGGGAGAACCAAAATGCAAACTCACTGTATGACTCATTGTATGCACCCATGTCCATCTCTCGATCATAGTGCTAAATGCATCTTATTATACTATGCGGACGTCCACATGTACCACATCATGTCAGATCTGTGCATACAAGAACTCCCATTAGTACCGGGCTCCTTTCTATTCTATAGCCTCTTATCATGCTGCGCCGAGCCTGACTGTCCATATAGAATCCCCTGTTAGCACCGATCTCACTCAACCGGCGTACCATGGAACTCCCCTTGAGTATCTGCATAATACATTGCCCTAGTCGACTTCCAACTCTCAATTTGAAAAATACATCACCCAGTCGACTCTCAATTCTTAATCGAATATTTAACTGTTACCAATATCGCGATGACCTACTATCCTCTGATAGGGAACTGACTTCCTTACTATCTCTAGCACATATACCTAGCCTAAAATAGGCTCAAACAAATAGTTTCCATTAATATAATTTTTAACTGAAATTATATAATTTTTATTATCAACTTGGGCCTTAGGCCGAAATTCACAATCCGTAGTTTTCATTACAAACGGTCGACTGTTGGACTTCGTCGGTCGACCATTCACGAAAAAAATTAAGGTTTCTTATTTGTTGTTTAATCAATGTCATTAGCAATTACTAGTGAACCATAATTACTAAATGAACAGTCTAATTAACAATGTTAGTTTAGGGTTTGCAAATTTAAGGATAAAAAGAAGTGCATATATCATTTTTTTTTTTTGAGATCATGGGGAACCTTAAGATCATGGTATTCATTGATACTCACTTAAGTAAACCCCACGCCGTGTGTCTACCCCGCTTTTACTTATTCGTCGCACACGGATGCGTAACGTTGAAACTCCCACTGATGGTTTGGCGCTGGGATTCGAACCTGCCCGAACACAGTCCTTTTGGTCCCCATCTCCCATCTCCCAAACCAACCGAGCTACGAACGGCGGGTGCATATATCATTATTTAATTAACAGTTTACTGTAATTCTTATTTCAAGATTATAGATTTCAAGTTAGGGTCTTACATATTCAGTTTGGGTTTCTATCATCCTAAATCAATTAAAATAGTCTAAATATAACTGTAATAATCATCTTATCAAAGTTGTTTCCACTCACCTGAAGCCTAAGCTCTTCTTATTGCTCTTGTCCGAGAATCAACCCTCTATTCGTTAGCTTCACTTGCTCCACCTTAATTCCAATGCTTGTTTTTTTCTAGGTTATTTTTATTTTATTTTTAAGAAACTTTTAGAGTGAGGGGAAGATAGAAAATTTTTGCAGATTTTTTGCCGTTTTCCGTTAACAGAGTTTTAGGGTTATATTATGTTGGTATTTGTAGGGTTTGGGTTTAGTTTAGGTCGTTATATCTAGGTTAGAGAGTCTCTAGTCTAATCACGTACGCACATCATTTCCTTCACAGCCAAGCATCAATCCTTGCCCTTCAAACATGTCACAACGCATCAGTATTCGCCCGTTTTTACATAGGCATAGTCGACTGTTTATTACCCTAGGTTGACCGATATCGGTCGACCTTCGACCCCTCTGGGTCGACCGTTCAATTTGTTAATTTGTGAAAATTATATTTTAATTTCTTATTCTATTTTCAATCCTTCCAGCGGCCATAACTTCTCCTATTAATTTTGATTACGAAGTGTTATGTATGAAAATCTTCTGAGAAATCGCTACGAATGCAATAGTGCAAGTTTCATAGCCAAATTCAAATGTCTGTGAACATTTTCTTTTTAGTCCTTGTTTTATTTTAATGAAAATTTCCTATTTAAATTTCCTGTTAAATTTTTAGAGATGCCTCAAGAACTATAACATAAATATGCCGTGAGCACAGACACTCGACATTTAGCATATAAGCATACTTACTAACAACTCACATATCTAACTGACTAGCATAACACAAATTCAAAACACTATGACCCAACAATTACCATTTGCACTTAGGCAACTATAACCATGCAAACAATTAACCCAAGTATTCTAACATCAAGAGCAACAAAGCTATCACCATGATGCACCAAAATAAAGAACCGTACAGAAGAAGCCGGGACTTAGACCTAACAAGCAAAATCTAGAATTCTAAACAACAAGAAATCCATCAAATTCAAAGTGCAAAGAAACGACATGCACAATCCTAATAAAAACACCAACTAAAAGCATAGTAAGGACCATAAATAAGCAATAAAAAGAAACCCGCATCCACTGGGAACAGTCACCATAAGGAAAGATGTTGAAAAGGGCGTGAAGTTGCAAGGCTGATGAAAAGGCAGGCTCACACAACAGGACAGGCGCTTCAAACGATGAATAAATCTAACATACTTAGAAAAAAAACCACCAAAAAGAGCTTCGGCAGCTAGTGTTCCCAAAGCAAGAAAGCACACAACTTGGTATGAGAAGGCAGTTCATAGAGCAAACCAAAACATGTGACATAAGTCATCCTATTCAGGCATTAACAACATCTAATAGGAGTCGGGCAAAAGCCCCAATCTAGAATAAAGGAAGTTGTTGATAAGCTTGAAACTATAGGGTTGAGGAGAGGCTCGTAGAGATGACAACTCGGGCTTCAAAGCAAGGATGGGGCGAAAGCATGTGGGTTGTTGCTGATCAAAGAATCAAAAAAAAATGATAACAAAATAAAAGGGATAAAATCACTGGGGGAATGAAGAGAAAAGAATGGCGGGAGATGAAATTGGTAAAGGAGAAGAGCATGAAATAGACGAGAGGAAATAAATCCGAAAGGAAGAAAGGAGGCGGCTGCGACCTAATCTTCATTATTTTACATTTTAAATTATTACTTATTTTATATATCATAATATAAAAAAGTGTATAATTGAAATTAAACACCTTTATTATGAACAAGATTGGTTATATAGTTATACATATGTAACAAATTACATAATTGCCTTTGGGAATATCCTTAACTCTCTCAATCTTCCATTTGCACTTGGGGTCAATTATGGAATCTCAATCCTACCCCTTTAATCGGTTTTCTCAAAATGATCGAGCTATTCCCTTAGTGAATGGTTACGCTATATTGTCTTAGTAGTCTATTCTATCAATCAACTCTTTTCGATACTGATAAATCACCTTTATCATGTGGAACCTTTTGGAGTGTGTTTCTCAACTTATAGTAAGCTTGAGGTTCTTTTAATCCTTATCGTGACTTGGTTTGCACAAAAAAAAGTCATGGGATTCTCAACATTGGAATCACCCCTAGATTAGTTATAAATTTGTGCATTATATATATTTATATGATTGTGTATATGTATTTGTGTGTGTAGCTGTGCCATGACATTCAAGAAGATGTACTTAGCCTTTTGTTTGAATCGGGCATAATCTTTTGTTTGGAAAAATTCCAACTTAAAGCTCCTTAGCTAAGGTTGAACATGAATTTAAGATTGACATATTATACTCGGCATCACTCATGAAGTTCGATTCCAAAAAATCCTTCATATGGAGTTCTTTATTTCCATAAACAATTCTCTAATGTTTTGTAAATACTTAAGAATACTCTTAGCTATGGTTTAGTGATGTTAATATGGATTTGATATTCGCTCAATGTAACAAGTACATGAGCGAAATGTGATACAGTAGACTACATAACATATGCGAGGATCCATTTGGTAGTGCATAAGGAATCCAACTCACATGCTCTATATTAAACATTTTAATATGGTGTCTACATATATCATATAGGGCAATCCCAATATCCTTTTATATTAATTATGAAGATGTTATTTTCAAATCCAATGTCGAGGTTTAAACAACCAAACTGAAATGATTTTAGCACGAGTACATCATTACCAATCATAAGTTTGTTATTTACTTATGGTTTAAGAAATATTGCGGTACCTTTAATGTTCTTTCTTATGATGCACTCTTCCTCTGCACTTTGATTGAGAACCCAACTATTTAATTCTTTGTCAAAATACTTGTTCAACTCCAATGTTTATCACATGCCATCATTGTATCTGCCTTTGGATCACGTTCAAAACACACAAATCATGTTATCGCTCCTACCGACTTCAAGACATTTTGGTCATTTTTTGCAAATAGTCTCTTGTAAATCATTATTCAGGAGTTCTGTTCAACATCAAAGAGCCAAAACTCAAAATCAAATTGTACGATAATTGCATGTAGAATTTGTATGTCTTGAGCATATTGACTAGCGAAATTACGTCACTAATTTCAACATCTGAAATCGATGAAGTGATTTCCTATTAACACCATTTTGTATAATTTCAACTACAATGATCTTCTTAAAGATACACTTACAATCATTGCAAAGGAACAACTATCAAATTGTATTTTGAAACTGTACTTAGAAATTTTAGATTTAAAGCATCGTGCCATATGGCAGATTTAAAGCATAGCTGTCTTTCATGTACGAAAATTATTATTAGACGTTCTAATGGTTTGTGTCCATTTTGGCTTTCTTAATTTTATTCCAAATTACAAGTTTTACCTTTAGATCATATCCGAATCCATTTTAGCACCAATAATTTAAAAAAAAAATCTTCATTTGTGAAGTTAGCATGAAACAACAATTGTTTCTCGGTGCAAGAGAATAAGTAAACATAAACATTTTATGAACTACCGTTAAGTATGTATAAAACTGACTTAATTTTTAGTTTACGATACTTATGTTCATAACATAAATTAATCAACCAACGTTCGTTGTTCCCAAACTCCTTCAGGGTAGCTCACACAAAATCCCGCATGAGAAAATATTACATGTAGCCTCTCGACTCACATAACTGGTCAACAACTTGACCTAGGATATATAGGATTTCTTATAAATTTTTATCTTATATGATCTTGTAAACTATGCTTTAGATGAAATTAAGTTTAGCCTATATAATTACTCTTAAGTACACACCCTAATAAAAAAAGGTTAACTCAACTTCACTCGTCCTTAACCATCCTTTGTCTAGTAAAGTCCAATTACTTCTTATCGGTAGGTTATTATGTATCATAGGGAGGAGTGACTTTTGAGGTAGAATCCTATTTGGTTTAGGTATATTTGGAACTCTTTTCCAATATACTCATCTATTCGATCAAATCGAATTGTTTTATTTCCTTTTTGCTTGTCATGTTACTTACTTTCGTTTTATATTCTATGAACTTATCATAGACATACTACATGTATCAAATATGCATGTTCATGTTTGTGATAATTCATTGGTGAATTTAACAAGATATGCAGGACCATTTTGGTCTCATCGGACTTACAATTGCATACGTCTATATGTATCATTTTGAAGAGTGCCTTAACTACTTTGTTTCACCCACTGAATGAGTGCCTTGGCCTTAATTGTTTGAGATATAACTCACTAGTAACATATGATTCATAATCTTATGATTAAAGAATTTTTTCCAAAGATATGGCTTTGCCCACAATTCCAAAATAATTGTAAAAATTTAGACACGTCACTACTTACTACTGCAACACTTTTGTTATGAAAACAAATATCATTATTATAGCTTTATCTTATAATGAATATCCAGAATATTCATATCGAAATAAAGCTATATCTATTTTCAGTCAATACTGAAAATAGTTATTATTTCATAAATAATGTTTGGTGTATTTATGATAATAATTTTCCATAACTTGATGCATCCATAAAGAAGTGTTATATAGTATGCTCACACTATTTCCACCATTACCGTAGTAGCGTACGAAATAAGAAGCTCCATTCAACCACCTAATATGGGTTATTTATCTCATTTATTATAACTAGTTTAAAATCAAGAGTTTCAGGTCAAATATCTTAACCTCAAAGAAATAAATCTCATAGAAAATAATTTTCTATACTGGAAATACATTTTGGAATAAAAATCATATTTCTCATTCCATGTTAAGCATACACTATTATTTTACACAATTCTTGTTCCCGATATCTCTTCGTGAAGCAAAAGTGAGATTCACTCTCTTCATCCTAGCTATGCCTTAACTTACATCCACTTTCATACATATGCTTTCCTTTCTAAATGATCAAACCATTCAAAATGAAAACCTTACTAAATGACCACAATGAACTCTTTTTAAAAGTGCATTTGGGCATCCTTAATATTTAAGGATATCAAATAAGTCGGAATTTATGTAAACTGATCAAACTAACATTTCAATGATCAAATTCCAAGATCCATCTCATAACATTTTTTCTAGTGCTACATCTAACTCAATAAGAAACTTTTTGCAATAAGTTGTTTTAAATGCAAGATCTCACATCATGTTTTACTTGACCATTTCTATTGAACTAATTTCATCGATGTTTTGTACATTACAAATCACGGCCGTTCACAATATAACATTTATACGTAGTTGAACATGGATCATATTTCCATATTCTTGTATTGCTTAAGAGTTTAGAACTCATAGAAGACAATGCATAGTCTCAGCTGAATAAAACCTTTATTTACTAAGGTACGAATGTATTTCGCAGTTGTACAATTTGGTCCTTGCATGAGTCTTGAATTGACAATATGCCAAAAGATTTATTGGTAAGTATATTTTATATTTCTATACCAATCCTTAATTTAGTTCATTTGTATATCTTAACTGATAAACATTTTGCTAATTTTATTAGCTGCACAAATTTATCGATGCAGATTATTTTAGCTTTATACGGCAAATGTTCCTACAGTATTAGAAATGTTCGTTTATTTCAATGAGAGAATTAAAACCTTTTTTGTTCTCTCTTTAAAACTTTCAATTTTAATTCTCATTTAATTTTCAATAAAATATCATCTATATCTCTTCCTCTCTCTAGCACGGAAGACCACATGATTCCATCACATGGATAATTATTTCCAAAAGCTTGTTAAGCAATTAACTGCATTTAAAACTCGTTTAAATATATACCGATGTCATATATCGATACATGCATATATAACTTTTATATATACATTCAAATAATTACTACAACCACTAAATCATCAAATGAATTTAATAATAATCTATATTCTCAAGTAATAATTAATTTATACCTTTTATAAATTAATTAAATCATGTGTTGCTTGCACAAAAATTGTACAAACACCCAATTGAGTAATAAAAATGTAAAATATCAAAGAAAAGAAAGAAAAAGCAAGAAAAGAACACGAGATTTTTATATTGGTTTGACTTATACTCCGACTTACGTCCACTTAGTCGATTTTTATTGATTATCCTTTGTTTTGCCAAAGCTGGACTTATAACTCGGTAGTCACAACTTGATGGGAATCCAACAGAGTATTTTTTAGAGTTATAATTTTACGACCCGTCGCCACTACAAGTTCAGAATCAAGAAGATGAGAAAAGTTCTTTACCAAGCACTCTTCACCTTTATTATAATTGGAAACCTCCATATTTGGCTCCAAAAAACATCACACATGTTCTCCATGTCATGCACATTCTTCCATAAAAATAGCTTGACCTACCCTGACCCATGCATCATGGTTCGATGACGAACTATGAAGCATAAGTCGATGCTGATATGGCTTGGGGTTCAACTTTGGGTTTCCTTAGCTATTGCTTCGGGTTCGCCTCACTTCACTTTGTTGCTATGTTTCCCATCTCTTACCTTCACTTACTTCGAGTTTAACCTAAGTTTTTAGCCAACCTTCTTATGTTTCCACCAACCCATGGCTCAGATCCGACTTGGCATGGTCGAGTTGTGAACTTGAGTTAACTTTTTCCTCTCATTTCTAGTTATTTCATTTATCTTGCCTTTATGTGATATTTCCCAAGTCCTTTGATCCATAATTTCGCATTCCTTAGTCAAATTCAATCATTCAAGTCTATTCTAAGACTATGTAAATTTATTGATAATACTTTACCCCTCAAAGCATGCCTTATGAAGAGAAGGCGTGCTTTTCTCAAGAACAAACATCGAAGTAGGTAACTCATTAGTAGTTGAGTTCTTTGGTGATCGACTAATAAAACCATAGTGAATCATCTGATTCATTCGGATTCACCTTCAAAGGAAATTCCTGACCATTATAGATAAGAACTCGAGTCCTTAAGTGTTAATCATAAATCATGATCATTCCATGTTCTCCTAGAATTATCATATTGTGTATCGTATATTGTAAATCAAAATCATCTCGTATTTGTTTGGGAGTTAACTGTCATGTATCAAAATCAATGCATCCCATGTTCGTTCAGAAGTTAAGTCCTCATGTGTAGATTAATGTGTTTGGTAATCAAAAGTCAATAATTGTGTAAGTTCATTGCCACTAATTGGAATGTCATTTATAAATCGTCTAGTATTGCATAGTATCACAATATAAGAATTCCCCATTGAATCAAAGGAATGACTTGCATCAATCATTCAGTTATCATAAGGTATCAATCAAGTAGTGCATTAAAACCAATTAAAGCATCGTTTATAAATCAACTAAAATCACCTAGCATCCCATTATAAATGTGTACGACCAAGTCGAGCCAGTGGCATAATTTAGAAACCATCATCAAATCATTTCAAACTGATTTGACTTTCCAATTCAAAGTTTAGTTTTCGATCTTTTTAGATCGCACAATTAATGTCTAGTCTGGGTTTAGATCTCTCCAAATCATTAATCCATATTGAGCCTAATCTGCTCGCACTTCGGTGAGGGGACCCAATGATCGAGCAAGTCCATCCGCTCAGTCTGTGGTGAGGGGACTCACTATCCTATACAAGTTGAATCCACTCGCTCTCCGACAAGGGACTGACACCTTACGGTTCATCACCTTGTCTCTTTGGTCACGAGAACCGCATTCAATCAGTTTATAATCAATATCAAGCAACAACCAATCTTCATTGGCATTTCGAGATCGATATCAGTTATCATACTCAAATAATTTTCAAATTCAAGCATTCAAAAAAAAATCCAGACTAAAACAACGAATAAGCATTTAAAACATCCATCCTATCAAGTATTACTCCAAGACATCCAACTCCGAGCATGCCCAGAGATCGGTTAAGGTGTTGTACATGAGTAAGCAACCTAACAACAATATCATATTATTTTATTTACAAACAATGCAAAGTGTGGGAATCGAACCCGACTCCCTTCTATCCCAACCATGTGATAACCATTCTCAGCCTAGATCCAAGGCCACTTCCCAATGTATTCACTTCCCGATGTATTATTGTAATCGGTTGTTCCTAACCAGCTCCTCTATTAAATCATGAAGGTGTATGTAGTCATTCGTCTTATGCCTATCCTGCTCATAGAATAAGCAAAATTTTCCAAACTTCTTCTCCTGATCTGTGGGCTCTCTGCTCATTAGCTTTCGGTAGGGTATCTTCCCTCGGTATCCAAATAAATCCTCTTTGGGTTTTCAGTTAGATCGATATTGGAAGAGAATTTCAGTTCCTTGCTCTATCGCTTCGGTGCTCCAAAGCTATAATCAGCCTTTGGCTTTTCTTTATTCTTCCTAAATCTAGTTTCGGACGGTCCTTTATCATTTACAAAATTAACTTCAACATTTTCAACTTCAACGTTGCAACAACCTAGTGTTGAGAAGCAATTAATTAAAGTCAATAATAATAATAATTAATTAACTAAATAAATTTTTAAAGATTAAATAGGAATACTTTAGAATTATTTGTAAATATCAGAATTTTGATAATAAAATATTAATTGCTGAAACCTAAATTATTTTGGGAAGAATTATTAAAGAGCTTTTAGAGTTAAGTATTTTGAAAGTTAATTAATTTGAAGATTATGAATTATAAATAAAATGTGGAATTTAATTATTTAATTGATAGTGATAACACTTTTGAATTTAAAAGGGTTTTAAATGTGTTAAAATTAATCGAATAATTTTATAAAGTCTAATACTAATAGTAAATAAGGTTAGAAATATATTTTAAAGGAAAAAAGAATATTTATTTATTTTGATAAGGAGTATTGGTAATTATTTAATAACTAAGCTTAAATACAATAGTTTGAATTAAATACTTAACATGGAAGAAATTATGGAAAATAAATTCTATAAAATTTTATAATTATGAGTAAATACTTGAATAATGTAAATATAATTTTTATTTGAAATTTTAAAGTGATTAGAGTTGTTTGGAAAATAATAATTATTTTATGAAATGAAATAAATGAAGAAGAAAATAAATGTTTAATTAGCTTAAGCCTACATCTCCATATCTAGACTTTTCATAAGTCTAGAAAACTCCTCTTACATCAGAAATTCATTTTCACAAAAGCATCCTCACTCATTATCTGCATTTTCTACTTTCTGAAATAAAAATATAGAAACCCGCCTTCATTTAAAAATATAAATAAAATCAAATAAATTATTATAAATTCCTAAATTTAAATATGTGTATCTCAACACCTTGCTCGCCTCTAGCTATGAAGAAGATTGCATTTTGATCAAGTTTTGTTTATGGAGGAAATGTATAGTAAAAGGAAAAGTAGAAGGAGCAATAGCAGGATTTTAGGTGAGTAGTTTTGCTCACGAATCTATGTCTAGTTCATGTAATTCTCCATATATGTTTGATTGGATTGTTGTATGGATGAATATATGTGTAGTGACTGGAACTTCGAACGCTTTCATTTTAATATCAGATTTATTTAAATATTTAGATCTTGGATTTAATGTTGAAAAAATGATTTTTAAAGCTCATTAAATTCTCACTATCTCAGATTTTGACGAAACCCGTGTCATTAGATCTAGAATAATGTGTTGCAATAAGCCGACGAGTTACATGACGATCAGACGTGCTATGTGGTCGTGTGAGCTCAAATCGCCTAACGATTAATTTTAGGAATTAAAATATATTATTTGTTTTCTATAAATACCCCAACACTTATCTTTACGTTACTCTCTCCCTCTCTCTCTTTTATTTTCTTTTTGCCTGTAACCAAAATAAACCATCACCGCCTTCTTCCCTGGATTGTTTCGGGAGCTAGGAGTGACGAAAATGAGCGATTTTGGATTTTTGGCTTCGTGTGAGTGAGACTTAAACCAATATGTGTTGATTTGTGTATGGCTATGCTTGGGGTTGCTTGACCAGCTGACATCAAAGCTAGGGTTGTGGATTTTGGTCGATTTAGGTGGCGTTTGGTCGAGTGAATGGTGGTGTTGTGCTTGTTGGGTAAAGGCGAGTGGGTTGGTGCTAGTTTGAGGGTAGCGGGACAGTGCTAGGTGATGTGTGACATTAGGTTTATCGTATGTGAAGGCTTAGGTCACGACGAGAGAGGAGGTCGGAGGTGGAATTAAAGCTGGGGTCGGACTTGGGGTGAAAAGAGAAGTGGAATGGCGTTGGTTGGAGGAGCTCCAATGCTCCGAGGTGATATTCGAATTTTCACAAAGAAATGGTGTGCTACAGGTGTTTTGTCTTAGGCAATATCAAGTTCGACATGGTAGTGAGGGCCAGAGAGTGTTCGAGAAGAGGAGAACAATGGCGAAGTCCGCTCGTCGAATGATTGACCAGAGAGAGAAATCGATGGGAGAAGTGGGCGGCTATGGGTATGTATGCTTGTACAGGTGAACGACATATACAGGGGAGAAGGGGAATTTGGGAGAAGAAGGTTTAGTAAGATAATTGAGATAATTAATTAAAAGTTAATTATAATTAATTAAGTTTTTAATCCAATTTCTTAAAAAATCATAACTTTTACATACGAGGTTCAATCGAGACGCCGTATTCGCCATTGCGCTCGTAGCGAGATCTTCTATGTCTTAGATTGGTTTGGGCTTGAATGATTTTACTCACCCGTTCTTTGTATATTTTTTTTGATATAATGTTTGTTGTGCAAAATATAAATTAAAATAAATAACAGTGCAAGTTATTATTTTTGGACCCCTTCTCACTTTTGAAAGCAAGTGACAACATTATATGTAGTATAATCTTTCTTATAATTCTCCATAACATGTATCATAGCTTGGATTTGTTTACATGTTTAATATTATTATTTGACAGAGTTGGAATGTGTGTGAATAGTTGAAGCGAAATGGTCGCTGTAACGCACTTTGAAATCCCCTGTATTTAGCACTTGTTAAATTGGTTTAAATGTGAATATATTAGGAAATATACATTGGGTTTTTCTCTACACATGTTTTGAATGTATTTGACCTAAAGGAATTAGTTTGGAAAAATATTGAAATTGTGAAAAAAGTGGTATTGAAATCTTGGTTTTAGTAAAGTATAAAGGGCTTTACTGTAGATATTTTTCCCAAATCCTTTTAAAATGAATTTGTGAAAAGTTATTGAAGTGTTTAAATAAGGAGTTTAAAGTTTAAATATGTTTTACAATTATTTTTGAATTTCAATGGGAAATGTTTTATATTATAAAACATGCTTTTCTGGTTTTTAAATAAGTATAAATCGAAGTATTTTGAAGCAATATTTTATGCAATATTTTAAACCATATTTTTAATTATTTTAAATACATTTAAGTATATATAGTGTTTAGAAAATTAGTAATTATTTTGTTATATTAATTTGTAGATTATGTAAAATAAATATCATTTTAAATAGGATTTTAGTAAATACATAATGGGAAAAAGTAAATTAAGCTTTTTATAAATTAATAAAGGAAAATTGGGATTTTAGCACTTTTATTAAAATAAGCGGTTTTGTGAAGTTAAGTGAAAGTACATTAATTTGTTAATTTAATATAGAGATAAGTAATTATAATTAGGATTGTAATTGTGAATTTAAACGGGAATGCTTTAAAGTAATAATAAGAGATATGATTTTGGGATTGTTGTGACATTATTTAGAGAACAATTGTCAAACTCATATAAATGTAATTTAATCTTTAAAGAAAGTTTTAAAGATAATGGTTAACTGAAATGATTTTCGGCTTGTTGTAAACAATGTTTAGTAACATTTAGTTTAAACACTTGAATAATATTTTAAAGTGGTAAAATATTGTTAAATGATTTTGGGAAATACTTAGATCTTAAATAATGGAATTTTAAAGATAATAAAAAGTATAGAATCTTTGGAAAAAAGATGGGAGAGTATAAGTTTTAAAGTATAAAAGAGAGAATGAGTTTATAATAATAATGTTTGAGTAACATTTGTTTTAAATTGTTTGACTGTGTTTAAAGTAATTAAAACTTGTTATTAATTTGTGAATATATTTATACCGTTGAGATAAGTATATGGATACTTTTGAGAATATTGAAACGTGTAGAAATGGACAGTGAAGTTTTAACAAAAAGTGAAGTTTAATTAAAAAGTGAAGGTTACTAATAAAAGAGATTTTCAATTAATAAAGGATTAATTGAATAAAAAGGGGATTAGAAGTCATTATGTGTGTTGATCATGGTTGGTGTGTTACTTGCTTATGGATAGTATACAAGACTTAGTTTTCCTTATGTGATCATTCTCATTTTTGTTGAAATTGACTGAATATAACTCTAGAAATATCTAGAAGAAACATGGGAAATATGTGGTACAATTATCTTCAGTGATGATATACTATACGTATAAACTAATGTTTTTCTAGGACAAATGATAAGAAAATCTGTCTGCTTAAACTGTTAGGACATGATCTCTGCTCTTATGTGTTGTCTGTTTATTTCCAAAAGAACCAAAGTTGAATTTACTAGAAATTCGTGGATTGGTTTTTGGAGCGCCCGATAAATAGGGGAGTGTAATTATATGAGATGACTTGAAACCGTAACCACTCCAAAACTGTATACATATTCTATGCTTTGGAAGAGGTTGGTGATTGTTTCGAGATGTTGGAATCTATATGGAGATTCGAGATCTGTTTGAGATGCTCGAACATATGTACTCTTTCATGATCCATTCAAGACGTGGAAATCCATGTGTGATTCCGAGATCTGTTGAGATATGAGAATCTATGCGTGGTTCCAAGATCTATTCGAGTTGGGGAATCATGTGTCGAGATCCGTTCGAGCTGTGACTCATGTGCTGGAATGCCGAACATAGCCTCACTAGCGATAATGACTAAAACTGGAGATCAAAGACATAGCCAATAGGGCTGACAAACTCATAGGGTGCATGCGACTCAATTCTAGAGATACTTATATGGTTATGTATACGGAAGCGATGCACTCGGTCTTAGCAAGACTAGCTTTTTTATATGGTACATTAACTAGAGATGTACACTGCTTCGGGAGGATATTTCCGATCCTTGTGCAGGGGGACCTTCCTCGAAGTACCGAGGGCACCTCCATGGAATCCTATTATTGTTGTGGTGTACAGTCACATGCATCATAACAACTTGATTATTTATATTTCACACCCTAAAAATTATTATAATATAACTGGATTTTAATAGAAATAGTTTGGTTGTCGTAAGGTAAAAACCTATGTGTGTTTATTTGTTGCATGGTCTTACGAGATACCTATATTTTTGAAAGGTTTTATATATGTAAAGGTCAATATGATTTGAGTTTCTCAAGTTGGTTTACTAGATTGATATGGGTGTTATTTCATATAATGCTCGGATCAACCTCGAGGATATTTCCAAATTTAAAGGGACGCTTTAGAGCTCTTCTAAAGAAGTTGGATGATTTCCTATTCACGTATTTATTTTCCATTGCATTAATTGTTTTGTATCTATTAGCATTTATAAGGACAGATTATTATAACTGTCCAAGTTGATATTAGGTTAGTTAGCTCTGATTATTGTACATATGTTACAGTTTTATTTTTGTTAAAGATCTTTTAAGATATTATATGTTATTGTTTCACGTGTGAGATTCTGATATTGCGTTCTTCTTTCTTGTTCTGTTTCATTTTCATTTATTTTACCTTAATGTTCTGTCTTTCCAACACTTGGGTGCTCGGCACGTGAATAACGTGGATGTATTAGTGTCGATATTTGGGTGTCGAAATGGATGTTCATTACGTTTGGTATTAGAGCTGAACGTTAAGCGAGAACCTTGGCTTTGATTGGGTATAATTCATTAAGAGATAGGGTAATGGAATGCCATATCATGAGTTGAGTGTATTATAAATATGAGAGTGCATATTTTTTATTATTATAAAAAAATTATATTGTGTTGATTGGTCAATTGAGTGGTTTATGGATTCTGGTCAATAGGAGTTACCAACGTTATTGATAGAGATCTCTAAACACTTGAACAAGACAAAACGACATAATATTATTTTTGAAATTAGTAAATGAATAATTTTAACCAGGATTATAATTGATATATAAAAGGATAATTTTCAAAAATTGATATAGTTATTTATGTTGTGTTTGTTTGTTAGGAAATGATAATATTCAATTATTACCATTTATTGTTTGATTAGTTGTGCTCGACCAGTTTATGAGCAGTTTTACCTTTTCACCGCATGAGTTGGGTAGACAGTTACTTGGGGGGCATTAAAATGAACACCTTGTGAATTAAGTTTCATAGTTTAAATATAAGGTATTTGGCAATAATGTTGGGTAAAAATTTAATTTTAATAAAATTTATTTATCATAATCTAAACAAAAAGAAATATTTATGAAAAGATTTAGGTAAGGAAGTGACTTTACATAAGTATGGTTTATAAAGTATAGTTTATAAATAAAAAGGATTTAAAATCAGAATTTAAAAACTTAAATTCTAGTGATTTTTGGAAATTATTTTTCAAAGTTTGTGAAGAGAAAATAATACTAGTATTATTTGAAAGTATTTATGAGTAGAAGTGTTTTTGAAAGGATTTTGAAAGAGATAGAAAGTACGGAACTCACTTTTATTACTGAAAAATAATTCTGGTGATGGTTGCCGCATCTTCAACATTGGGGATGCTACCATAGTAGTTTTGCTTCATAGTTGTTTTGGTAAAACATATTTTTATTTAAATCCCAAAAGTATGATTTTCTATTCAAATTTTATATTATTTCAAATTATTTGAAGTAAAACCGGTGTTTAATTCTTAAGTTTTCTGTTAAGTTATTTTATGGATGCATGTATCCTATACATTAGGGTGATTTAGTTGTGCATCTTATTTGATTTGTTGATTAGTATTCTCAATTTTTGGAATAAAATAGAATTTTCAATGATTTTAGACAGTTAGAAACTTCAGAATTGATATAGAAATTGAAGCTAAGTAATTTTGTAAAAATATAAAAATAGAGTTTTGTAACTCTTAAATTGGAAGATAGTAGAATTTAAACAAGTTTTAAATTGATTGAATATCCATGTTAAGTAAGATGAATTAGATGTCTTGTATATACTCTTAGGATGCAATGGAGTATTATGCGAGTATGAATTTGAGTTATATAATGTTTAATAACTTAAAGTAAAGTTTTATGAAATGATTCAAAAATGATTTTAGTATTAAATAAGGATTACTATATGGAAAATATTTGTGAATTAAAATGAAAGTAATTGGTGTAATTAAGAAACTAATTGAATAGAGTATGTAAGTTGTATGTAGATTATTTTATTCGTATGACAGTTCTTGATTCGGGATTTGAGTACATGATTTTGAGGTGATTTTTATCGGTCCGAGTTAGGATTTTTCACTCGATTCTCGATAGCGAACATTGGATATGGATTCCTAATATGATCCTAAAGTTTTCTATCATAATATATAACTATGTAAGGAGAACTGAGGGTTCTAGTTAAGGAACTAGATTAGAGTCTACACTAAAGTAGTTCAAGTGAGATATACTAGTTTGGAAGTGAAATTTATGTAATCAAGCGAGTGATCGGATTTGATATTGCATATGGATGATATATGTATATCGTACATGCATTATTTTATTTGTATGCTATGTCTGTTGGCTAATGGAGAGTTGGAGGATAACTCTTCAATTTGTTTGAGGTAGCATAGTAACTGAATAAGTAATAACCTGAGGCTACTAAGCATAAGGTAATGCATGGTGGATTGTTTGTCATCCTTATGCAATGAGAAGGTTCTTAAACCTGCTTGAAGCATAAGCTATGATTGCAAGATTGCATAATATTGTTGTATGATTGTTCTTTGGTTGCTATTGATTGCAATACCGTTAAGTATTCATGTGTGATTGTTGCTTTTGTTGCTCGTGTCGGTATTTTGAGGACGAAATATTCTAAGGAGGGAGAATGTAACGATCCATAATTTCGAATGCTTTTTTTAAATATTTAGATCTTGGATTTAATGTTGCAAAAATAATTTTTAAAGCTAACTAAATTCTTTTAAATAATAAATGAAGATGGTAAACTTTTAGTTTATAATTAAAAAGAGTTAAACTAGTTTTAATAATAATCCTTTTAATTAACAGTGAAATTATCTTCCGTAGCACTTTTCTTTGATTTTGACGAAACCAGTGTCATTGGATCTGGAATAATGAGTTGTTATATGCAGATGAGTTCGTGGCAATCGGCCGTGCTGTATGGTCGTGCGAGCTCGAAATATCTAGTAATTAATTTTAGGAATTAAAATGTATTATTTATTTTCTATAAATACCCCAACACTTAATCCTTATCTTCACCTTACTCTCTCCCCCCTCTCTCCCTCTTTTATTTCTTTTCCTGTAAACAATATAGACCACAGCCGCCTTCTTCCCCAAATTGTTTCGAGAGTAGGAGCGATGAAAACGAGCGATTTTGGATTCGTTGGCTTTGTGGGGGTGAGAGCTTCAAATCGGTATGTATTGATTTGTGTACAGTTGTGCTTGAGTTTGCTTGACTAGTTTACAATGAAGCTAGGGTTGTGGAATTTGGTTGATTTAGTTAGTGTTTGGTCAATTCGACGGTGGAATTGTGCTTGTTAGGCGAAGGCAAGTGGGTTGGTGTTGGATTAGGGCGGTGCGGCGGTGCTAGGTGATATGTGACATTGGGTTTGTCATTTGTGTAGGCTTATGACACAATGAGACAAAGGAGATCGGAGGAATTGAAGGCGACGTTAGACTTGGGGTGCAAAGAGAAGTGAAATGACATTGGTCGGAAGAGATCCGATGCTCCGAGGCTATGTGCGAATTTTCGCACAGCAATGGTAGGCTACAAAGCTGTTTCTCCTAAGCAATGTTGAGCTCAACATGGTGGTGAGGGCTGGAGAGTGTTTGAGAAGAGGAGAACAATGGTGTAGTCTATTCGTCAAATAGTGGACTGGAGAGAGAGAAATCGATGGGAGAAGTGGGCGGCTATGGATGTGTGTTATCCGGCATTTTAAGCTGGCTATATTGAACTGATTGCACAAGTCAGATTCGACTACCATCAAGGTTCGTAACTCTAAAGTGGTGATTGTGGGTCCCAAAAGTCAAGTACATATGGTAATACGGAGTCAAGATTGAATGGAATTGATATTTGTGCAATGTAGAATGTTCAAAGTATGAAATATGGTTCAATGCAAAGGAGGGATAGACATAGATTGGCTCCAACAAGAGGGATCGACATACTTCAAAGTACAAGAGCATTCTTGTGGAAAACAATCATTATATCAAGATCTACAAGTCCAATCCCTATGAAATTTGAGGAGCAAGAGATAAGGACCCGAGGAAACCTACCCTAGGGACCACACATCAAAAGGACAAGTACGGAGGGATCGGTATACATCCCTTGGAAGGGATCGGCAGAGAGCAACATGTAAGCAATGTTTAATCAAAGGTAAAACAATAACTCGAGCTCCAATGATCCAAATGATATAAAATTTGGAGGCTATACATTTTTTTTCATAAGGAAGCCACCACAGGGATCGCTCCCCAAAATTCGACCAAAAAAGGGATCGGTACCAATCCCTTCTCTTTGGGAATTTGGCCTAGCAATCCCTCTAGTGGGCCTATGTGGTTTAGAAGGTCCTTCGGTCGAGATTTCAGAGAGATATTTGGTCGTCTTCGTCTATAAATACTAGCATGATGGGTCATTCTGAGGATCTTTACGTTGCTTGTTACTTTAGACTCCATTGTAATAAAGTGCAAACTTATCTCTACTGTTGTAATCAGATTCAATGTGATTAATAAAGAATAATCTTCAAAGTGGACATAGACATACAACTTCGAACAACTATATATCTCTATGTCTTTGAATATTTCTTATTCTCTGTTGCTTACTTATTCATCTACTCAGTTTGATATTTCTTTTCTTCACTTACTTCTCTACAAAAAAACTATTCTTGGGTGCTTATGGCCATTTTAGGCGCAAACAGTGTGTATGCTTATATAGGTGCATGACATGTACATGGAGAAGTGGAATTTGGGGAAGAAGGTTTAGTAAGATAATTGAGGTAATTAATTAAAAGTTAATTATAATTAATTAAGTTTTTAATCCAATTTCTTAAAAAAGTCATAACTTTTACATACAAGATCCAATTGAGACGCCATCTTCGTCGTTGCGCTCGTAGCGAGATCCTTTACATCTTGGATTGGTTTAAGCTTGGGTGAGTTTACTCACTAGTTGATTTGTATATTTTTGTGATATAATGTTTGTTATGAAAAATATAAATTAAAATAAATAACTATGCAGGTTATTATTTTTGAACCCCTCCTTATTTTTGAAAGCAAGTGACAACATTATATGTAGTATAGTCTCTCTTTTAATTCTCTATAACATGTATCGTGGCTCGGACTTATTTACATGTTTGATAGAGTTGGAAAGTGCGTGTGAATAGTTGAAGCAAAATGGTCACTGTAACGCACTTTGAAATTATGACTACCCACCTCCTCGACCTTTAGAAATCGACACTAATACATCCTCTGTATTCGTGTGCCACAGATCCTAGTGTCGAAGAGGCAGATTATTATGGGGTAAAAGAAAATAAAGGTAGAAGACAAACAAAATAGAATCTCATATTGTATTATACATTTAATTATACATATGAGTAGTACATGCAATTACTTCAAACTGCTCCATCAAAGTTCTAGGAAGTACTAATCCAACCAGGATAGTTATAACTGCCTATCCTCAAAAGTGCTATTGGATACATAACACATAATAGAGTGGAATTAATAGATAACTATCTACATAGGACCCTCTAGCTTCATGCTCCATGCTGAAAGTGACTGCTATGCTATATGATCAAAATGGCCAACAGTTGTAAACAATGTAAATGTAGTGGTAGTGCGATATAAACTAAGTTATCTACTGATGCAGAATATGAGTATAAAAATAAATAGTAAAGTAAATGACACCAGGGATTTTTATACTGGTTCGAACTACCGTTCTACGTCCAGTCCTAGACTCATTCTGGAATTAAAACTAGCAGCCCTCACTTAACCCAGAGGAACAGGTATTACACCGCCTGAGCAACCGAACAGGACTTGACCGCCTGAGCAACAGAACAGGACTTGACCGCCTGAGCAACAGAACAAGACTTGACTGCCTGAGCAATCGAACATGACTTTCTTACAAACTAGATTAACTTGACTTTGTGTGTTCTGGATAACACGGATTTGTCACTTGTAGTACACCCTTCCTATATTCTTATCCACAAGTATGATGTGTATGATTGTGTGTATATGAAGAATAGGAAGTTTCAAATTGCCTGAAAGATATGAAATTGAGATCGTAAGCAATAAATATATGAAAGCAAGAAAGCAATAGATTCGGAGAATATAATTCAAGTTAGAGCAAGAGAGAAAAGTAATTGAAGTGATTTGATCATTAGAACACAAGCATATATATAGTAGATAAGGAGTTGCAACTGTTAGTGAAGAGTTCTCAACGAATAACAATGGCTACAACTCTTCACGAGAAAGAAGGCTATTAAAAATTAAGTGCTTTTCAAAAAAAATGACAGTTACATACAGTTTAGTCAACTGGTATAGAAGCTTTAGTCGACTGAATTCAAAAACGTGCATGTGCATTCAAAAGTGCACAGATTCAGTCGACTGACTGAATGTATTTAGTCGACAGGATTTTGTTGTTAACCAAAAACTACCATAGCTTATTTGGTTAGAGCACTTGCCTTCTAAACCAGTGACCCGGTTCTAGCCATGCTCCATGCATTTTTTGAAAACTTGATTTTGATTAAAATATGTATGCAAGTTTATTTGAATGTGAATGATGATTCTTGAGGAAGGATTTTAACAAAGCACTAAACTAGACACTATATGCATATTTTATGACTCTTGTTAAAATATATAACTATACAAACCATACTTCGAGTCGTTGAGTCCGGATGTTGTCATAGTCGTAGATTCATGAATTGTTGTTTCATGTCAGCAATCAAAACCTATGATACAACATTCTCCCCCTTTTTGATGATGACAACTCCATTTGCTACGGATGAATCTTCGACAAGCTTTGATGACTTGTCTCTTCCCCTGAATATATTTCTGTAATTGTGCTATAGATTTCTCCCCCTAAATCTATGCTATATGTTCCTATAAATAATTAATCTTTTCTCCCTCTTAATATGTGTTTCATCGTTTATTCCTGCAAATAGTGTTAGAGAAATATCTTTCTCCCCCTTTGTCATCGACAAAAAGGAGAGTTTATACGATGACATAAATTATATTCCACATAAGTGTTAACATAGAACAATATAGAACAAAATAAGTACTACTTATAATGTAAGGTATCAAAAAAATAACATTTAAAGCATGCGATACCCAAGGTTCTTATAATATCCTAATTTTTAGGAAACCATACCCATTTGGGTGTGGTTGAACCTTTATAGATATAGTTTTCATTACAAATCACATTCTTATAATAGTTGCTAATATAAAGTTGTTTATCATGATCAATCATATTAGCTGGAATCCATATCTTAATACTAGTAGTCGTTAGCTTAGTACTTGAAAAATAATTTCTACCATTTCTAAACAAAGTATTATTATGATTGTAAGTGGTTTTAGAACTATCTTTGTTACTAGTACTATCATTAAAAAATTTATACAAGAATGCATATCTAGTACTATTTTTACTTTTAGGTTGTTTATAGCATAAACCGCTTTTATCATTGTGAGCTTTAGAATTTGTAACTAAGGAAGATAAGTTATCTTTACCTTTGTTAAAATTTATGATTTTTGTATTTAATCTTTCAAAATTTTCCTTAGAATCACAAACTTCTTTTTGCAAAATATTATTATTAACTTTTAAAATCTCACATTCTTTAGATAATTCTAAATTCTTTTTAATTAAAGCTTCATTCTCTTTTTCAAGAGACAAAATTAAAGAACTAGAATTGTTTAAAGAATTTTCCAAAAATGTAATTTTATTTTTCAAAACATTGATTTCCTCCAAAAGATTAGTGTTTTTCTCTTCTAACTGCTCATTTTCTTTTTGTAGGAAATCTTTTTGTAAAACAAGCTCTTCTACGGTATTTTCAAAACATTAAGTTTGTTTTATTAAAAAATTATTTTCCTCTTTTAAATTAGAAATTTCTTGCTCATAATCTTTTAACTTAGCTAAAGCAATTCCATTAACTTTATTCAAAGTTTTACAATCTTTTAATAGTTCATCATGTGCTAACAAAAGAGCTTTATATAAAGAATCTAAGCATACCGATTGTGATCTGAGTTTACGGATGAAGCATTTGCTAGTTTGCTCCTTTGATTCTTCTTTATTGCTCTTCCTCTTCCTATTGCCTTGACTAGGTCTCTTTATAGCCATTTATTCTAGGATGTTGTTACGATCTCTAGAATCCCGAGCTCCGATACCAAATGAAAGTGACTGCTATGCTATAGGATCAAAATGACAAACAGTTGTAAACAATGTAAATGTAGTGGCAGTGCGATATAAACTAAGTTATCTATTGATGCGGAATATGAGTATAAAAATAAATAGTAATGTAAATGACACCAGAGATTTTTAAACTCGTTCGAACTCCCGTTCTACGTCCAGTCCAAGACTCCTTCTGGAATTAAAACTAGCAGCCCTCACTTAATCCGGAGGAACAAGTATTACACCACTTGAGCAACCGAACAGGACTTGACCGCCTGAGCAACAAAACAAGACTTGACCGCCTGAGCAACCGAACAGGTCTTGACCGCCTGAGCAACCGAACAGGACTTTCTTACAAACTAGATTAACTTGTCTTTGTGTGTTCTAGATAACACGGATTTTTCACTTGTAGTACACCCTTCCTATAATCTTATCCTCAAGTGTGATGTGTATGATTGTATGTATATGAAGAATAGGAAGTTTCAAATTGCTTAAAAGATACGAAATTGAGATCATAAGCAATAAATATATGAAAACAAGAAAGCAATAGATTCGAGAATATAATTCAAGTTAGAGCAAGAGAGAAAAGTAATTGAAGTAATTTGATCATTAGAACACAAGCATATATATAGTAGATAAGGAGTTGCAACGGTTGGTGAAGAGTTCTCAACGAATAGCAATGGCTGCAACTCTTCGCGAGGAAGAAGGCTATTCAAAAAGGAAGTGTCTTTAAAAAAAATAACAGTTACATATAGTTCGATCGACTGGTATAGAAGCTTCAGTCGACTGAATTCAAAAACGTGCATGTGCATTCAAAAGTGCACAGATTCAGTCGACTGACTGAATGTATTCAATCGATCGAATTCTGCTATTAAACAAAAACTACCATAGCTTATTTGGTTAGAGCACTTGCCTTCTAAACTAGTGACCCGAGTTCGTGCCCTACTCCATGCATTTTTTGAAAACTTGATTTTGATTAAAATATGCATGCAAGTTTATTTGAATGTGAATGATGATTCTTGAGAAAGGATTTGAACAAAGCACTAAACTAGACTCTATATACATATTTGATGACACTTGTTAAAATATATAACTATACGAACCATACTTTGAGTCGCTGAGTCTGGATGTTGTCGTAGTCATAGATCCGTGAATTGTTGTTTCATGTCAGCAATCAAAACCTATGATCCAACACATGCTCCTTCCAAAATGCTTCATGTTACCTAACTACTTGGCTGCCCGAAAAAATAGGGCACCCATAGTATAAGGTAAAAGGAAAATAAACTCCAAGTCAGTCATGGGACTGGTGTGAGAAACTAAAAATACGGATATTTGAAAACAAAGGGTATCTCATAAGACCACGTCGCACATAAACACGGAATAGATTTTTACCTTATGATAACCAAAATCTTTACTATGCAGAATTTGGTAACATTGTTTTTAATGACATTCTTTTGAAAACAACTTTCAGGCAAATATACATAGTCTTAGCTGAAATTGTTACATTATTAAATCCAACATATCAGGCTCTATAATCAAGTCCAAAGGCACTTATTAGAGAACGGATTCCATACAATGGCAAGGTACGTGACCACCTTTCATACAGTACATCTCTAGAAGGATGTACCGAGGATCAACACCTTTGAAACCACTACACCAAAGACCGACCTACCCGCAGACCCATCTGGTGGCGGACAGAACCGAGACCCTAGTTGTAACCGACCTATTTGGGATCCTATAGCATACACGACATACTCGACATATAGAGAGCAATCTAGAAAGGTGATGACCATACCCTAATGGTTGCAAACCACGTAGCCTTACAACATGCCTTATTTAAGCCATTTCCCTGTGATGAGGCCCGAAGTAACGATTACCTTTCACATAGCACATTCTAATTTAAATGCCACATTGCCAATTCCATCACACGCTATTGATTTCTATAAATGTACAACCTCTGAGCAAGTATGTCTCAAAGAAGGGTGTTAAGTGTAAGAGAGTGACTTTCTACATCACCAAACTGATGTACATTTATAAAAAGCAATGTACGTGTACGTTAGGAATGCAATGTTAGACATTCGTCCATACAAGTTATCCAGGAACATGACAAACCAAAGGAACTCTCCTATTACATCCTGTCGGGAATCACCCCTAGGATTTGTAGCGAGCAATCCTTGTATTGAAGATCAAATGAAGATACTACTACCACATATATATGATATGGGAAATTTCTCCCAAGGGTCAGTGACAAACAACCGTACATTCCATTTAATATCATTCCATGTCTTCACCTTCGAATGCGTAAATTGGTTTGAAGTGGTTATCGGATAGTAATCACCCAAATTCAATCCCAGTTCCTTCAAACCAATCATCGATAAAAGATGTTAAGTTTGAGGGTAATTATCATTTCATTTATTGATATCTTTTATTAAATAAAATATCTCTTTTAGATATTTAAAACTTTAAATTATTTTCTAGTATATACGGAATCATTAAACCTCTCTTTAACTTTGGGAATACCAAATCAAAATCATCTCTCATAGATCACATTGCAAAACCTTATTGAATAAAAAAGGTCGATAGAAATTATACAAATTCTACTAAATATCAATTTCTGTATTTAACTTTTACTATCCGTCGAATAACGGTGAAATCACCTTTTAAATTCACATGGAGAGTATGTATTTACTCTTTGGAATTTAATACCAAATATAAGAAGATTATTTCTACACAATCAAAGTTGTATTAAATTTGTAAATTTGAATCTTTTATACTTGCCTTGTTTCCAACATTTCGACCTTATCTATTCCTCGTCCAGGAAAGAGGCCAGGTGAGCCAGGGAACTATTTGCTCCTGAACATCTTCTTAGTTTAAGCACCTCACATCCAAATCTCATGAATAGAAAAAACCAGTATACTCATCGGCTTTTGGAGCTAAGATTAAATCACTAAATTATAACAGCTTTTCTTTAAATCATTTATTTAATCTTTTTAAATGAAATTATAAAACCTCCACATTATCTATAAAATACTTAATTTTTTATTTGAAAACATTTATAAAATATTTGGAAAAGAATACTTAAGTCTAAAGCCATATTTCAAAAGTTATTAAAAATACTGCAAAAAGTGCTACGAATAGTGTTTTAAAAGCTTATTTTATCAAAATGAATTTTCGATCATTTAGAAGTCCATTTTTATAACCCAAATCCCTTTTAATTTTTTTAATATGTTTATAGAATGTATTCCATATTTTTAAAGAATTAAAAATATCTATTTTAAAGAATTTATCGCTTTGGTTTTCGAACTGCCAAAGCGTGATTATTTTGAAAATTTGATTTGGTCATATTTCAAAATCTACTAAATGAAATCTCGATCCTTTTCTTTTGTTTGAAAACTATGATTATAAGAGTTTCAAAAACTTTTGCTCCAAAAAATTCTGACTCACATTCCATTGTATAAATGGATTTAAACTATTATGGTGCGAAATCGCGAACTGCCGTTACGCGAAGCGCCTATTTTAACTCAGTTTTCATATCCTTTCAAACTATGTTGGAATACTTTTAAATTTTTATCAAACATTTCTAAATCATTTAAAACCATTTTTAAGAGGTTTAACAATTTCATATACACCATTTCATTTATTAAAGGAAAGTGATTTCCTTTGTGATATTCGTTGTGTATTCAACGTGAATTGTTTGCACATCCAAACAAATATATTATCATATCCAAACATGTTCAGAACCATCACAACCAAGCATAGCCCAACCTATATATCATCTAATATATCATAATATAAATAGAGTTTCTCACCTTGAATTCATTCCTAACTTTACAAAAATTTGTTATAACTCCGCTACGATCGCATTGGAGCGTAGGCTTTGAGCCTTGGACCTTTAGGAAGGCTTGGTCTATGCTTACAAATGGAGGTAGGCTCGGACAAGGGTGGTAGGTGGTGTGGCCGTGGGTTTCAAAGGGGAGAAAGAGGAGCTTAACTTTGGTTTGGAGGTGTTAGTATAATATATATGTATACATACTATATAATTTTAATTACTTTTTGCCATAATTTTCTTCATTAATTTCCTAAGGTAGGAAGCTATTAAAGTGGAGTATAAAGAAGCGAAGAAGCTTAGGAAAATGAAGAGGAAAATGTGAATGAAAGTGAAGATGGATGGTGGGTATTTATAGGCAAAAATGTGAACTAAAATATCATGATATTTATGTGCACACAAATCACCATTTCCTCACCACTACTCCCTTCTCCTAGCTCATCATTCATGGTTGAGTACCCCTATGTGTGTACCCATGTGCTTGTACTTTGGGTGTAAGCGGTTGACTTTGGATTGCTTAAGGATGAAGTTTAGGAAAATATCTTAGATATTTTAGAATATATATATATATATAAATGTTTATATATTTCTATATGTACGTATATGTGTGCATGTGACATGTACATGCATGTATATGTATGTGCACAAGAGACAACGTTGCAACGACTTTGAACAACTTCCGTTCGTTAAACCATTGCAAATCGGAAAGCCGATTCCCTATCACATTTTTACTTATTAATTAAATTACATATAAATGTAAACAAAATTTGAAAACAAATTTCTCATTATTATTAATAAATTAAAATGGTCACATTTGAATTATAAAATCATATAGATCAATATCAAACAATTGTTTACAGAAAGTGCTATTATATCGATAAAGCGATATCAATTTTCCTTATAATTTCAAATCAAATATATATCTATATAAAACTATTATAAATAATTTATTATCACTTCATAACTAATTAAAATTATTTATTATCATTTAAAAACAATTATTTGATTAATTATAGTAATTATTAAATCATTAAATCTTAATTTAAATTCATAAATCAACTATTAAATATGATGCCATTATTGATGATGTCATATATAAATTTTATTTTCAAAAATATAATAAATAATATTATTACATATTATTACTTATATATATATAAATAAATGAGTGTGTGTATTCAGCTCCATGCATGACTTTGGATGGCCAAAGAGCTGCTTATTGATGAAACGGTTTTCGGTTATTTTATAGATATATCTCCCAAAGCATATATTTTTGTAAATATTTATTCAAAATAAGATTACTATTATTATTTATTGTTCAAAACATCATAATCTATGTTTTAAAAATATATTATATTTGAATATTTGAAAATAAATATAATTTATCAAATTGATAAATTTGCGGGTCGTTACAGAAATCCTCTGCATTTAAAACTTATTAAATTGGTTTAAATGTGAATATATTAGGAAATATATATAGGGTTTCTCTCTACACATGTTTTGGATGTGTTTTACTAAACAAATTGGTTTGGAAAGTTATTGAAATTGTGAAACAAAGTAGTGTTGAAATCCTGGTTTTAGTAAACTATAAAGAGATTTACTTTAGATATTTTTCCTAAATCATTTTAAAAGGAGTTTTTGAAAAGTTATTAAAGTATTTAAATAAGAAGTTTAAAGTTTAAAAATGTTTTATAATTATTTCTGAATTTCAAAGGGAAGGGTTTTAAATTATAAATCATGCTTTTATGGTTTTTGAATAAGTATAACTTAAAGCATTTTGAAGAAATATTTTAAGCAATATTGTAAACCATATTTTAAGTATTTTAAAGTACATTTAAGTATATATAGTATTTAGAAAATTAGTAATTATTTTATTAAATTAATTTAAAGTTTATGTAAAATAAATATCATTTTAAATAGGTTTTTAGTAAATACATAAGTGGGAAAAAGTAAATTAAGCTTTTTATAAAATAATAAAGGAAAATTGGGATTTTAACACTTTTATTAGAAATAAGTGGTTTTTTGAAGTTAAGTGAAAGTACATTAATTTATTAAATTAATATATAGGTAAGTAATTATAATTAGGATTGTAATTGTGACTTTAATGAGGAATGCTTTAAAGTAATAATAAGAGATGGTTTTGGGTTTGTTGTGACATTGTTTGAAGAACGATTGCCTTAAACCCGTATAAATGTAATTTAATCTTTAAAGAGAGTTTTAAAGATAATGATTAAGTGAAATGGTTTTGGGTTTGTTGTAAACAATGTTTTTAGTAACATTTATTTTTAAACCCTTGAATAATATTTTGAAGTGGTAAAATATTGTTAAATGATTTTGGGAAATACTTAAATCTTAAGTAATGGAATTTTATGGATAATAACAGGTATTAAATCTTTGAAAAAAAAGATAGGAAAGTATTAGTTTTAAAGTATAAAAGAGAGAAGAGATTTATAGTGACAATGTTGGTGTAACATTTTTTTAAACTCTTTAACCGTATTTAAAGTAAGTAAAACTTGTTATTGATTTGGGAATATACTTCTACCATTGAGATAAGTATATGAATACTATTGAGAAAATTGAAATGTGTTGTAACAACCCGCATATTTGCCAATTTTATATTTAAATATTTTATTTAAATATTTCATCGTTAGTCGGATTTTAGTCCGAAAAGCTACTTTTTGCAAACAGTCGAATTGGGACTCGAGACCACTTCCATTGAGTTCAAAATGCCGTTTGCGACCTTTTTGAGTATAAACTTTGTTATGTTTGGAGCTAGTCAAAAATTTGACCATTTGCACTTTGGGTTTGGATTTGGGTTCAGCCCCTTTGCCAACTTAACCCCCAAATCTGAACCACTCCTCCCCATTCTCCCTCACTTCCTCCTCATTTCAGTTCTTGAGCAACAATGGTGAGTGGAATGGGAAATTAGAATTCCCAAGCCCTAGTTTCCATTTGCAAATCAAGTTCTAGCTCCAAATTCAAAGAGAACCCATTGGTAAGCTTCATCTCCTTCTCCTCCAACACATTCTCTCTTTGATTTCAGAAAATTCCTAAACCTAATTTGGGAAATGTTTCTCTTTTAGCTTAGATTCATGCTTCTTGTGTTGAGATTGAAGTGTGGTTGATCTTCCCTTGTCTTCAAGCTTCTTCTTCATTTGTTTGGGTTCAAAGGTGAGATTTTTATCTCACATCTATGACTATAACTATCTTTGATTGTTAGGTATGAATTCCTAACACTATTTCATGTTCAATTGCTTTTGGTTTGAATTGCTTTGGCGAACCTTTCAATTTTTGATGTTTTGAAGTCAAAACTTTGCATCTCCTTGCTTTGTATTGTGAACATGTTTTTGGTTGTGAATCGGAGAGCCTATAGGGCCGTATTACCGATTGACAAAAACCCCGAACTCCATTGCTCGACCGGGTGCAAGTGTGGGAGAGAGTTTGCTCTCCCACTAGGCTGAAAAACGATTTTAGCACGTCACCAGACGTCTGCAGGTAGGCTCAGACGTCTGGAGACTGTTTCAGGCAGTTCCTGAAACTTGCTGCAAACGTCTGAGCATATACCCCAGATGTCTGGAGCCTGTGACCTGCTCTATTTCGCATGTTTTTGCCTATTTAGCTCGGGATTTCAATTTCAATCGGATCAAGGTTATCCGATTCGTCGTTATCATTTATTTTCTTCATTGATGACTTCTTCTCGGGATTTTTGAGAATGTCGCTCGCCTCTCTTCGTAGGGGATCTTATCCGAAAAACATTCAACAGAACTTCTTACTTTGATGGTTTTGGAAATTGATTTCTTTGGATTTTTCTCACGTCTTCGAATGTGAATTTTATGTGATTTGATTTGTTTCAACAATCGTTTTGTGACTTGTCACTCTAAAGATTTGAAGGTTTTAATACTAGTAGTAAATATCAAAACCCTTTCATCAAAATGTTTTCAACTCTATTTTTAATACCAAACTCGTTTAACAAACCGTTTTCTAATCTACTAAGTATATACAAGCCTTTACTTCACTCGGATGAGAAATCGACTTAAACGGCTTAGCAAAACAAGTGGTATGAAACGCTTGCGTTTACTTCGTCGGTTAGCTCTTGGACTTGTTCGATTGAACCCTTTTTGTGACAATTTCCTAGTGAAGATCTACAGTTTGTTCGTAAATATTTATGTTAAGCTAGTGGTTATGGGACATGAAGCTAAACTCATATATTTACTGGCTTAGTGTAATTGACACTTTCTTGATGATCATGATGATCATTTTATGGTTTAGACTAGCAATGTGCGATGTCTCTTTGTCCATGTGAAGGACTGTACTTCATTTTATTGAGCTTCGTCTCACTTCTTTATGGGCTAGCAACCCATGTACTTTTAATGTGCTTCGATTCATCTGATGTACCGTTTGTACTACATCGATGTCTCGGCTTTCCAGTTCGTTGGACGTACCGTTTGCACTACGTCAATGTTCAATTCATTGGACGTACCATTTGCACTGCCTCAATATTCGATTCATCTGATGTACCGTTTGTACTACATCGATGTCTCGGCTTTCCAGTTCATTGGACGTACTGTTTGCACTACGTCAATGTTCAATTCATTGGACGTACCGTTTGCACTGCGTCAATATTCGATTCATCTGATGTACCATTTGTACTACATCGATGTCTCGGCTTTCCAGTTCATTGGACGTACCGTTTGCACTACGTCAATGTTCAATTCATTGGACGTACCGTTTGCACTGCGTCAATATTCGATTCATCTGATGTACCGTTTGTACTACATCGATGTCTCGGCTTTCCGGTTCATTGGACGTACCGTTTGCACTGCATCAATGTTCCGGCTTTCATGCTCCTGTTTGGGATTGGCCATCCTCTTTCTTGTGTTTTCTGGATTTCTTGTTGATGATTTCTAGAATTTGTGTGTCATTGACTTGTTATGAATACAAGTTTAGGGTATGATACCCTATTTTATCTTTGAGAAGATTCTTGTGATATTGATTAATCTCTTGTTGATTATCATTTACATACTTTTAGTAGTATGCCATTATAGTTATTACATGTTTATGCCATGTCTTTTACTTTATACCATATCATCTGATATTTATAGCTAGACTGATCCGTTTATTATTTTCTTCTTAAATAATACTCGGGTCAGACCGAGATGTTTCAGGTGCTTCTTCTTGACTTCGCACCAGGGGATCTATTACTCTGACTTTTGGCTAACTACTCGTGCTTAGTAGTTTTTGTTATATACATTTGAGATTAGACTCCTTAATGTATACATATTCTATTGTCTTGTACTTGTATCTATTCTTTTGTGTTAATGTGGATCTTATTTGACCACTACTCTGATGTACACTTTCATGTGTTATATTCATATCTATTTCCACCTTTGTGATATGAATTGTCTGTGACTGATTTGTGTTATGTTTACTTCTATATTTGTTTCCGAAGATTATATATAGCCACTGTGTGATAGCTTTGAGTTTGTATCGGAATGTCGGATTCCCTCCTTAAATAATATGCATTCTATACTATCTGACATATCGGTGCTCGCACAAAGAAGTTACACAGATAGTCGCTCCTCAACAGCCTTATTCTCCGTGCTAGTTGACGACATTACCTCGTAGTGTCCTTGGCTAGCGTGGGTATAGAGGTGGGGCGTCACATGTGTAGAAATGAACAGTGAAGTTTTAATTAAAAAGTGAAGTTTAATTAAATAGTGAAGTTTTAATTAATAAAAGAAGTTCGATTAGATAAAAAGGAGTTTCACTAATAAAAGAGATTTTTAATTAATAAAGGATTAATTAAATAAAAAGGGAATTAGAAGTTGTTTATATGACTCGATCGTGCTTGTGTGTGTTGATCGTGATTAGTGTGTTACTTGCTTCAGGATAGTATATAGGACTTAGTTATCCTTATGTGATCATTCTCATTTTTGTTGAAATTGATCAAATATAACTCTGGAAATATCTAGAAGAAACGCAAGGATTATATGGTACAGTTATCATTGGTGATGCTATACTGTATGTATAAACTCATCATGTTCTTCTAGGACAAATGATAAGGAAATTCGTCCGCTTAAACGGTTAAGAGGTGATCTCCACTCTTATGTATTGTTTGTTTATTTCTAAAAGAAATAGAGTTGAGTTTACCTAAAATCCATCGATTGGTTTTTGGAGTGCCTGATAAGCGGGAGAGTGTACTTATATGAGATGGCTCGAAATCATATCCAAACCAAAATCATATATATGTTCTATGCTTTGGAAGAGGTTCGTGATTGGCTCGAGATGCTGGGATCTATATAGAGATTTGAGATCTGTTTAAGGTGCTCAATACATGTACTTGATTACGATCTATTCAAGATATGGGAATCCATGTGTGATTATGAGATCTATTGAGATATCCAAGTGTGGTTTCGAGATCTGTTCGAGTAAGGGACTCTTTCGTTGAGATCTGTTCGAGTTGTGACTCATGTGCTAAAATGTTGGACGTAGCCTTACCAGTGGTAATGACTAAAACCAAAGATAGGAAAACGGCTAGTAGGGTTAGCAAACCCGTAGAGTAAATGAGACTCCATTCTAGGGATACTTATAGGGATATTCATGTCGGAGCGATGGACTCGATCTTTGCAAGACCATCTATGTATTTTCCATGGTACATTTGGGTGGATCTCTTTGATCTTTGTGCAAGGGGACCGTCCTCGACGTATCGAGGTACCTCTGTGGAATCCTATATAATTAGGGAACATGCCTTAGCGGTTTTGATTTAATACCTATTATTGTTGTGGTGTACACTCACATGCATCACAACTACTTGATTATTTATATTTCACACCCTAGACATTATTATAATATCACTGGGTTTTTAATAGAAGTGGTTTGGTTGTCGTAAGGTAAAAACATGTTCGTGTTTATTTACAGTGTGGTCTTAGGAGATACATTTATTTTCGAAAGCTTTTATGAATGTAAAAATCAATATGATTTGAGTTTCTTACGTTGGTTTACCAAACTGATACGAATGTTATTTCTTATAATCTTTAAGTCAGCCCTGAGTACATTTCCAGATTTAGTCGGACGCTTTGGAGCTCTTGGAGAGAAGCTAGATGATTTCCCATTCACGTGTTTACTTTTCGCTGCATTACTTATTTTGTATCCATTAACATTTGTAAAGATAGGGTGTTATAACTGTGCATGCTGATGATAGGTTAGTTAGCTTTGATTGTTGTATGTATATTAAAATTTTATTTTTGTTAAAGATCTTTTGAGATATTACATGTTATCTTTTCGCATGTGAGATTCTGATATTGTGTTCTTCTTTCTTATTCTGTTTTCTTTTCTTTACCCTAATGTTATGTCTTTTCGGCACTTGGGTGCTCAGCACATGAATACCGTAGATGTATTAGTGTCGACATTCGAGGGTCGCAAAAGGCTGTCCATTACAATATGTGTGCGCATCAAATTGAAGTTGAAAATTGTTTCCTGGGGATTTGACCAGGCAACTAGTACTCGGCAATAAGTGCTCGGCATCAGAGAGTGTCCGGCATCAAGGAGTGTTCGGCGAGGTACTTGCCATCCAGGAGTGTTCGGCGAAGCAACTGACATCCATGAGTACTCGGCGTAGTACTCGGCATCCATAGTGTCCGGCGTCCAGGAGTGTTCGGCAAAGTACACGGCATCCATAGTGTCCGGCGTCCAGTAATGTTCGGCGAAGTACTCAGCAGTGTTCGGCGTCAACTGGCACTCAACGTCAACCAATGCTCGGCATCAAGGCTGCTCGGCATACAAGACTGCTCGGCATCAAGACTGCGCGGCATACGAGACTGCTCGGCACACGAAAGCAATCGACATCAAGGGGAACTCGGCAGTATCTGTGGTTCGGCGTACAGGAGTACTCGGCATGACACCCGGTAACATCAGAAGTACTCGGCACAAAAGCACTCGGCGTCTAGAGGAGCGTTCGGCTTCGACTGACTAACATCCTGCACTCCCCAAACATCAACCACATCGTTCGGCATAGAAGGGACTGTTCGGCATCATAGCGCTCGGCACATCTGGTTCGGCATACAGTCATCACTGTACTCGGGCTGGAGCGTTTGGCCATCAGCCCACTTGGGAAGTTTAGCCCATCTTTGTCTATAAATAGAGGGGCAGGGTCACAGTGAAGAGGGGCCTTTTTTGGAGAGAAAACACTGGGGAGACTCTGCCATTTTCAAGATTCATCTTCTCTACCTAACAACTCCTTTCAAGCATTTGATTCATGAATTGTATTTGTAATCAACTATAAAGGAAATCAATAAAGTTGAACAAAGTGGACGTAGGCAATTACGCTGAACCACTATAAATTTGGTGTTCTTACTTTCTGCATTTAAATTAGCATTGTCTTCTCTGTTTAATTTACTTTCATCACTTATATCTCTTCACAATCTTCTTCTACGAGGTTAGTGACCAATTTTGGTGCTAACACTTTGGTGCTTTCATTGAGAATTCTCAGACCTCAAGGATCTGCTTTGAAGCTACTGGATTGAACAAATCCCCCAAAGAAGATCCGACTCACTGATATGACATCCGTTGATTCTACTCAGAGTTCATACCAATAACTCTACAATGGCAAGACCACGTACCAGGTCAGCCTCTCATAATGCGGATGCCCGCGAGACTGCTAGCGTGCAACAAGCAGGACCTAGCAATCAACCAGCGATCCCGAGTGCAGGGATTGCCGCTCAAGAACAGACTCCAGTTGTCACCAGAGTAGAGTTCAATGACTTGATGAGAGAACTTAGGGAAAGCAGGAGATAACTAGGAGAACAGATGCAAGCTAATGCCAACCTGATGGCACAACTCACTCAACAGCAGCAACAGAATGCTGGGGGCAATCCCGCTGCTTACTCCTCATCTGACAGCTCAACTTCCTCTGATGAACTTCCCAGGCGCAGACGCCGTAAGACTGATGCTGCGCGAGCAGATTCTGCTGTTCGAACAGCTGGAGACCGCGACCAAGCAAGAGCTGGAAGCTTCAGGACCGGGATACAGATGGAAGATAGAGGCCCAGATCATCAAAATGCTAACGATGTCGAACCTCAAGATGCACGATTGGCAGATCGCCAAGAGAGGAGGCATCAGCATGGACAGGCGCGTAGAACAGACTCCAACCTTCCGCCTTCCATACAGACACCCGATCTGACAGCCATGATCAGGCAATTGATGAAAGAGAATCAGGGCTTATCAAATGATGACTAGGGAGTGTCAAGAAGTCATACTCCGTTCATGGATGTTGTGTTGCAAGCGGCGTACCCCAGGAAGTTTAGTATGCCTACTATTCCTGCGTATGAAGGAAAGACTGACCCTAGACAACATGTCATGAGGTACGAATGGATGATGGATTCAGCCAGAGCGAATGATGCCACCAAGTGTAGGTGTTTTCCGATTACTCTATCTGGGATCGCTACTATGTGGTTCACCCGACTTCCTCCGCGATCCGTATCAAATTTCGAGGAGTTGGCAAAGAAGTTTGTTGAGCAGTTCAGGATACACACTACGCGCCCAAAGGACGTGATGTCTCTGTCAAGTGTAATCCAAAATCCTGGGGAGTCGTTGAAGGAATATTTGCAAAGATTCCACGTAGCAGCAACTGAAGTCAGTAACCCCAATGACCATGCAATTCTGATGGCTGTAATGAGAGGTGTGGATCCGGACTCTGAGTTTGGAGACTGGCTGGCAGGAAAACCTCCAGCTACGCTAGAGCGTTTCTACTCTAAGGCACACCAGTTCATAAGAAGAGAGGAAGCTAGGTGGGTACGACGAGATAAGGCGCCAGGACCTGTCCAAGAGTCAATAAAGAGCAACATTGCTGTGAAGCAATCCGGAGACAGCTCGGGAAAGGTCCAAGTCAATGTCCAGAACAAGCCTGGGCAACCCAAGGAGTCCGGAGGAAGAAGCCAAGGGAAAAGGAAAGAAGCAGGAAAGTGGAAGTCGAGAATTCCAAGCTAAAGCGAGTACACTCCGCTAAACGCCCCACTTGAAAACATTTACCTATCCACCTGCAATACTTTTCAGTACAGAAAACCACGTCCAAAAGAATCAACTGAAGAACAGAAGCGGACCGGGAAATATTGTCGCTTCCATGAGACTTATGGACACAATACAGAAGAATGTAGACACTTGCACGACGCTATCGAGAAGTTGATCAGGCAGAAGAAATTGCAGGAATTTGTGAAGGATCCACAAGAAGGAGGACAGGGAACGTCCAACCCAGGTCGTGCACCAGCTCCACGTCATCCCGAGGAGCCTGCCCGGACCGTTGGTAGACTGGTCATAAATACAATTATCGGCGGGCCTCACTCTGCGGATAAGAATTGGCAGGAGATGGAGCGATATGCAAGTTCCTTGAAGCATGCAGATTTTGAGTGTTGTTCGAACATGGAGGACGGAGCCCCTGCTAAGCAGCAGCGCGTAATGACAGACGATATTGTGTTCAGAAGCAGAGACGCTGATCAGGTAGAGGCTCCGACCATCGACCCCATGGTCATATCTGCAACGATCGGACCAGCATACGTAAAAAGAATTCTGATTGATTCTGGGAGTTCAGTCAACATCATCTTCAAGAAGGCCTACGATCAAATGAAGCTAGAAACAAAAGACTTGAAACCATCCAAAGCTCGTATCCACGGCTTTAACGGCGCTTCAACTGATGCAGTGGGATATGTCGAGTTACCATTTGAACTGGGACAAGGCGAGTGTCGGAGAGTGCGAATTCTACCCTTTGTAGTTTTGGATGTGGACTCTTTGTATAACGTTTTCTTGGGCCGGCCGGCCCTGGCGGAGTTTAGGGCAGCGCTAGCCCCGTGGTGTTTAACTTTAAAGTTCCCGACTGACAAAGGAGTAGGCATTGTTCACGGCGACCAAGCAGCTGGTCGTTCCTGTTATGTGGCCGAGCTCCGACAGGCCCACCGGAGGGAGAAAGGAAAGGTTGCGGACAATCCCGTCCTCATCCTCAATGCAGATAATTGACAAGTAGTGCCCGAGCCCTGGCTCGAGCATGGTTCTCGGATCTACGGAGATATAGATCCGAGAGACGACGATGAGAAACCCAGGGAAGAGAAGGCGGCACCGGCTGAATTAACAATTGACATTTCGGTTAGCCGCGACGACCCTTCGCGAATACTGAAGATCGGATCACAGCTAGGCCCCGCAATGACTGAAGACCTTAGCGACTTCCTCCGGGCGAACCTTGATGTTTTCGCCTGGATGCATACTGATATGTGTGGGATTTCTCCCGCCATCATGAGTCATATGTTGAACATAGACCCGAAATACGTCCCAGTCAAGCAAAAAAGGAGAGGAATGGATCCGGAGAGATCCGCCGCTCTTGGAGAGGAGGTGGACAAACTCAAAGCAAATGGGTTCGTCCGCGATGCCCTCTACCCGGAATGGGTCTCCAACCCCGTGCTAGTAAAGAAGGCGAATGGGAAATGGAGGACTTGCGTAGATTATTCCGAATTGAACAAAGCATGCCCTAAGGACAGTTTCCCGTTGCCTAGGATCGATCAGTTGGTCGATTCCACCGCAGGACACGAGTTACTGTCATTCATGGATGCGTACTCAGGGTACAATCAAATCCCAATGCATATTCCGGACCAAGAACACACCAGCTTCGTTACGAATGTCAGGATGTATTGCTATGTAGTGATGCCCTTTGGATTGAAGAATGCTGGAGCAACTTACCAACGTCTGGTGAATCGAATGTTCAAGGACCAGCTGGGTAAAACCATGGAAGTCTATGTGGATGACATGCTCGTGAAGTCACGACGGTCAAACGACCACATTCAAGACTTGGATGAAATGTTCGACATACTCAGGTTTTATGGCATGAAGATCAACCCGTTGAAGTGTTCTTTCGGCGTTGCATCAGGGAAGTTTTTGGGATTTATCGTCAACGCTAGGGGAATCGAAGCCAACCCAGAAAAGATCCAAGCCATTCGAGATGTACAAGCGCCCAGGACTATAAAGCAGGTACAGAGCTTGAACGGAAAAGTAGCTGCGCTGAGTTGATTTATATCCAAGGCAACTGACAAGTGCATCCCGTTCTTTGACATAATAAAGAAAGGAAAGAGAAATTTTGAATGGACGTCTAGCTCTGAGGAAGCGTTCCGGAATCTGGTAAGGCATCTGGAAAGCCCACCAATGCTATCAAAACCAGTTGACCATGAGATGTTGTACGTCTACTTGGCTATATCCCCTCATGCGATAAGCGCAGCTTTGGTTCGTGAGGAGGATCGAGTCCAGAAGCCGGTGTATTATGTTAGCAAGCGTTTAACGAGGGCAGAGAAGAATTACCCTAAAATCGAGAAATTGGCTTATTGCTTGGTGATTGCATCACGCAAGCTGCGCCCATACTTTCAAGCGCATTCAATCGGTGTTTATACCGATCAACCCCTGAGGCAGGTAGTCCAACGACCGGAACCTTCTGGAAGATTGCTAAAATGGAACATTGAGTTGAGCCAATTCGATATCGCGTACTTACCATGGAGAGCCATCCGAGGGCAAGCGTTAGCAGACTTCATCGCTGAATTTACCATACCCATCAAACCGGACGATCACGACATCATTCCCCCCGTTCGATGGAAATTATACACTGACGGTGCATCAAACGACCATTGCTCCGGCGAGGGCGTAGTTCTTGTAACTCCGGAAAACCGATCGATCTGTTATGCCCTGAAGCTCGATTTCCCGGCTACAAATAACGAAGCTGAATATGAAGCACTAATCGCTGGCTTGAAGCTCATCAGGGAACTCGGGATCGAATCAGTCGAAATCTTTTGTGACTCGCAGTTGGTGGTTTACCAAGTACGGGGAGACTACCAAGCAAAGGGACAAAAGCTAGCTCCGTACCTCATTCAGGTCCAAGAACTACTATCAAATCTTGAGCGTTATGACATCTCACATATCCCGCGCGAACAGAACAAAGAAGCCGATTTATTGGCTAAGTTCGCAAGTACCGACGATGCGCAACAAATGGGATTGTATCCCGTCGAAGTCTTGCATGCCCCAAGCATAGACGAAATGAAAGTCTATCGCGTGTTGGGAATAGAAATCGAGAAGGAGTCGTGGATAACCCCATTCAAACTGTACCTGACGACCGAGGCTTTACCAGAAAAAAGAAGCGAAAGACGGTAGGTCCTTCGAAAGGCTGCGCGATACGTAATGCAGGGTGGATCAATGTTTCGAAAAGGATTCTCAGTCCCATTATTACGGTGCATCGCTCATGATGAAACAAAGCGAGTCTTGAGGGAAGTTCACGAAGGGGAATGCGGCGACCATACTGGGGGGCAAACGCTAGCAAAGAAGATCCTCCGCTATGGATATTACTGGCCCACCGTAAACCGGGATGCCGCGGACTACGCAAGAAAATGCGACAAGTGTCAAAGATATGCAAAAATCCCGAGGGCTCCATCAACGGAACTCACACAAATGATCAGTCCCTGGCCATTTGCGATCTGGGGAATCGACATAATCGGCTCTTTGCCTTTATCTAAAGGTGGTGCGAAATATGCAATAGTTGTAGTCGACTATTTCACGAAATGGGCTGAGGCAGAACCTTTGTCCACTATCACCTCTAAGAAGGTCATTAACTTCGTTGTACGAAACATTATATGCCGCTTTGGCCTTCCACGCACCATCATTACAGACAACGGAACGCAATTCGAAAGTAGAGAGTTCAAAGAGTTCTGTTTAAAGTACGGCATCGATAAAAAGTTCGCCGCCGTTGCACACCCAAAAGCTAACGGACAAGTCGAGGCCGTTAACAAAATAATCAAGTCCATACTAAAGAAGCGTCTGGAGAAGATTGGAGGCAAGTGGGTAGATGAACTCCCGACAGCATTATGGGCGTATAGAACTACCCACAAGTCCGCGACCGGCCACACTCCGTTCGCCTTGGCATACGGCTCTGAAGCCGTTATACCCGTGGAACTTGAAGTTCCATCGCACCGAGTGACATACTATGATCCCAAGACGAACCAAAACCTCTTGCTGGAATCACTGGACTACATCGACGAAAAGCGTGAAGAAGCTGAATTAAGGGCGGTGGCGCACAGACATCGAGTCAAGCGTTACTATGATGGCAGAGTCCGCCTAAGAATCTTTGATGTGGGTGATCTCGTCCTGAAACGAGTCTTCCCGGTACCATCACGCATGAATCCCAGCTGGGAAGGTCCATACGCCATTGAACGGAAGCTTGGAGAAGGAACATTCAAGCTAGCGACCGTTGATGGCGCGACACTCCCCCGAGCATGGAACAGTGAACATTTGCGGCACTATTACATTTAGCATGTTTTCCTTTCTTGTTGTAGGCACTGTTATTTCCTGCATGTTTCCATTCAATAATGACTTAGTTTCCTTGTGAAAGTTGTAATCAAGCAATTTAGTTGATTTTCATTAAAAAAGGCTTGAAGCCATATTTTCTATGAAGTTTCTATATCTCTTAATTGGATGATAAATTACATTATCCTGCACGACATACAGACTCGTACGAACGATTTCAAATCTCCGAATCCCCAGAGCACGGATCGGAGTACTCTAAGTCCCCAGAGCGCGGACTAGAGTATAAACAATTCCAAATCTCCGAATCCCCAGAGCGCGGATCGGAGTACTCTAAGTCCCCAGAAAGCGGACTAGAGTATAAACGACTCCAAATCTCCGAATCCCCAGAGCGTGGATCAGAGTACTCTAAGTCCCCAGAGCGCGGACTAGAGTATAAACGACTCCAAATCTCCAAATCCCCAGAGCGTGGATCGGAGTACTCTAAGTCCCCAGAGCGCGGACTAGAGTATAAACGACTCCAAATCTCCGAATTCCCAGAGCGCGGATCGGAGTACTCTAAGTCCCCAGAGTGCGGACTAGAGTATAAACGACTCCAAATCTCCGAATCCCCAGAGCGTGGATCGGAGTACTCTAAGTCCCCAGAGCGCGGACTAGAGCATAAACGATTCCAAATCTCTGAATCCCCCGAGCGCGGATCGGAGTACTCTAGGTCCCCAGAGCACGGACTAGAGTATAAACGATTCCAAGTCTCCGAATCCCCAGAGTGCAGAACGGAGTACTCTAAGTCCCCAGAGCGCGGACTAGAGTTTAAACGACTTCAAATCTCCGAATCCCCAGAGCGTGGATCGGAGTACTCTAAGTCCCCCGAGCGCGGACTAGAGTATAAACGATTCCAAATCTCCGAATCCCCCGAGCGCGGATCGGAGTACTCTAAGTCCCCAGAGCGCGGACTAGAGTATAAATGATTCCAAGTCTCCGAATCTCCAGAGTGCGGAACGGAGTACTCTAAGTCCCCAGAGCGCGGACTAGAGTATAAACGACTTCAAATCTCCGAATCCCCAGAGCGTGGATCGGAGTACTCTAAGTCCCCAGAGCACGGACTAGAGTATAAACGACTTCAAATCTTCGAATCCCCATAGCGTGGATCGGAGTACTCTAAGTCCCCAGAGCGCGGACTAGAGTATAAACGATTCCAAATCTCCGAATCCCCAGAGTGCGGAACGGAGTACTCTAAGTCCCCAGAGCGTGGACTAGAGTATAATCGATCTCAAATCTCCGAGTTCCCGGAGCACAGAGTCGGAGAGAGTCCAAGTACTCGAGAACGGACCGGGAGATAATGCAACTCTTGAGAACTTGAGTTATGGCTACAATTAGTCAACAAACCAAAGAAAGACAAGAGAATCATTCAAGCAATAAAGAAACTAAAATTTTATTCGATAAGTCCAAAATGGGGATACATGATCACTCCTACAAAATTCAGACTTCTCTATACAAACTGCAAGTTGTGAAAGATAAAAGCAATTACAAGACTTAAGCAAAAAACTCGTTGAACGAGTGTATCGATTATTTCTTCGACTTCTTCTTTTTGTCTTCCTTTGATGTTTCCGACAACTCCTCTCCCTCACGCTTTTTCTTAGACTTTTTGCTTGCTAGAGAAACGGAGTCAGGAGTAGGAGACGGAACATCTAGTTGTTTGGACCTGCCCGGGAGAATGATTTTCAAAGGTATGTTCCGTGGGTCAGTGAGTTCCAGTATTTCAGACTTGACTTTGACTTTGACTTTTCTCTTCTCCTCGTCGGCAAGACGGTCCTTTATGCTCATCTCTGAAGTATGCTCAGAGGCGCCAGTGATTTTAATTTCATCGCTTCCTTCGACAGGAGACGAAGTATCAAGTTTGTCATCATCAAGCGCCCCGATCACTTGGGCGTCGGGACCGGGAGTTACTCCTGCGTGAGCAACGTTGCTTGTTTTCTCTGCTTCCTCCTTGGCATCATCGCTCCTCGGAGTTGGCTCAGCGTCAGAACGACCTACATGAAAATATAAGAAATGGGCATTAGAACGAATAACCATTGCTGAAAAATGACGGGATCTCTTCGACTTCTAGAGAAAGAAGAATTTCCTACCAGGATCCGGTTTGATATCGGTGGCGCGCGGGGTTTCACCCTCCAGGATAGGTGACAGCACATGAACGCCAAGCACGGGATCTTCGGGATCATAACTGGCATGCTGCTCGAATGGATCAAGCGTCGACCGACCGGCCGATTGAGCAGCATAAGGAGCGGCGATGTGAGGAGTAGTAGTGTCGGCCTCTGATGAGCCGGCTTCGTCGTTCTTCTCTTTCGAAGGGGAAGAGCCTTTGCCATAAAGAGCCAATGCTGCGGATAAATCCGATGGCTCATTCCCCCTCAGGAACTCCTTCACCAATGCATCCTCGTCGACCCCTTCAGAGCCTGACTCAACTTTCCTGATCTTTATCAGAGTTTCCCATGCCTCAGCCAGGGATTCGAGGTAGCCGTCGCCCAAGAATGTTAAGTCACGGTGCATAAGGACGCGGGCTCCGTACTCGGCAATCAACGGGTCAAACATACTTTTGACCTCTTCCCTACCGGCCTCTGCGGCCGCCTCAAGGCGAGAATCAAGCTCCTCCACAGCCATTCTTTTGCCCTCCTCACGGGCCTCATCCTTCATTTTCTCGACCCCGGCAAGTTCATCGTCGAGCTTTGTCTTCAGGAGTCGGGTAGCAACAATCTCATCACAATATCGCTGTGATTCTTCCTGAGCAACTATTTTGTCTTCTTTCTCCTTGGAGAGTAGTTCTTTCAGCTCTTTGACTTGAGTAGCGAGCGCGTCCCTTTCTTTTTGGACAGAGTCTTTTTCTAGGGAAAGGGCGCCGCTGCGCTGGACTGCTTCGTCAAGCTCCTTTTTGTGAGCCACCTCTAAGCGAGTAACTGCCTTAGCAGTATCTTTTGCACCTTGTTCAGCGGCTTCTAGCTTTGACTTGTACGAAGCGAGCTCTTCGTCTTGGAGTTTGATGATTTTCTTATCGCTGTCAGCCTCCAGATTCAGACGGTCAATCTCGTGTTGACGCTCGACAGATACTTCTGAGATCTTCTCCACCAAGTGCACGAATGCGTCATGTTGAACATAGACGTCATTGTTGCAGGCAATGGCACTTTGCTTCACGTGCCCAGGAATGTGATGGATGGCTGGGAGGAATTTCAAGCTGTCAAAACAGATTTTCAGAAACTTGGCCTTAAGGTCGACCATCTTTTCTGCAACAGTTGGGTCCACGGCAGGAGTAGGAGGAGGAGGCCTTGAGAATTCCGTTCTTTTACGTTGCTCTCGAACTTGCCTCGTACTCGATGAACTGGAATGTTGTTCTCGAGCAGCATCAGACTGATAACCCTTCTGCAAAGACTTCTCTTTATCCGGCTCAGTTGGAGGAGGAAGATCGCGAGACTGGGAAGGTTGAGAGTGTGCTTTCTTGCGGTGAGACGACTGACGAGGACGATTGTCCCTATCTTCATAATCACCTCGATCCCTACGTCTACCTGAACCGGAATCCCGTCCGGAGTGATGGAATATAGAAGACCCCTGAAGGCGATCAAGTCCGTGAGAGCGGCCCATATCACCTGCAAAGAATGGAGATAACAACGAATTAAGGAGAATTCACGGGCTAAAAAGACTTGAAGTATATTATGGAATGCGCATGTGCGTGTGTGTCCTAGTGTTCCCCCCGACGGACCCGTTCGTTTATCTTTGCTAATCGGAGTGTTGTCTCCTTGAGCCGGGAGTTGAACTCCTACATTGCCTCTAGCGGGCGAAGAGAATTTGAGAGCTTCAGGATCATCGAATCCGTAATTAAGTAAATCATCGGGGATGGACAAGTTGGACAGACCCCTCAGAGAACTTTCCAGATGCTGCGAAGAAGCCTCTTTCTCAGGAGGGATAGGCGTAGATTTTGAGGTGCCACCAACTTTCTCCTTTTGAACCGTATATTTCAGCTTCTTTTTTCCCTTCGAAGGGGAGGATGATGTCTCAATATCCTAAACTTCGATTGCCGGATTCCAAGCGAGACCCACGTTCTCGCCCTGAGTCTCGGGAGCATCATCCTCTCTACGCTCGCTTTCTCCGTGCGTATCGGGAGCGCGGCGCGCCGACGATCCGGCAAGTTTTTTCCCTTTGCTGGACGGAGGTTTGGGAATGGTAACACCTTCTGGAAGGCTGATCCGACGACCAGGGGCTAGCAAGCCACACCCCGACAGCGATTCATTTGAGATGATAGTCCGGATGTCTCGATCCTCAGCAGGAAGAGCTCTAATGGCTTCAACAGCCTCAGAATATCCTCGGCCTTCCGGACGCGGGTTGGTACCTGAAAAGATGAAATGAAGAGTTAGGAAAAGCATGACTCCAATTAAATACGAATAACGATTCAGCAGAGAGACTTACTGCCTTCAACCCATCTCCTAGCGAAACCAGAAGGGCAGCGCACATAGAACCATTCCTGTTTGTACAGGGCGAATTTGCTACAGGCCCCTGTCAAGATCTGGCACTTGTGGTATGGATCGAGGAACATAAAGGAAGGCCTATCTTTCCGTCTCTTGAACATATAAATGTATCGGATATCACCGGGGGTTGGAGGTCTGGAGAAGACGGCCATGAAAAGTAAATAAGTCCCATATAGAAACGCATGACAGTTCGGGTGCAGTTGTGATGGAGCCATGTCTATGTACTGTAGAACGTCTCGGAGAAATAAGTTGAAGGGAGGCACGCTGCCCATCCAACACATGAACTTGTTGCAGGTAGTGTACCCGACTGGGGGCAGATGAGGGCGATCGTGTCTCGAAGGGACTAACACGTCGGCGAAAGGAATCCCGTGAATAGAGCATATTCGCCTCAGAGCAGCTTCGTTGATCTTTGAAGCCTGAGAATCGATCGGATTGTCTAGTAAGATGGTTGCCTCCAGAGCGTCAGGCGCCAAGTTATGAGCGGGAGAAATTGACGGGTTAGAAGAATCAGCGGCTCCTTGCCTTGCTGACGGCCCAGGCCTGTCAGATATGGTGGCAGAACTAGATTTTCTCGACATCCCGAATAAATAATGAACCTGGCTAAATTCTTGAGAAAGCTATACTTAAAAAAACGTTGAACGTTAGAATTAGCAACACGATTTTTTCCCCACGTGTGGTGTGTGAACTAGTGCAAGCAATTGTGTACATGCAATAAGAATCTAAAGGTTTTAAAGATATAATAATTAGCTTCGAATCATCGCCTTCGAAGACCGTCATCGCTGACCGTCTCAAAAAGCTCGCCTTGAGGTGATTACAGTTCCAGATTCAGAAAGCATATGATTTATAAAGTGTTCGGCCTAGGTGTAGTTTGACGTTTATGTTGTTCGACATGTATGTGTTTGTTCGGCATTTGAATGTTGTTCGGCATTGACATTGTTCAACCTAAGTTCTGTTCGGCATATATGTGTTTGTTCGGCATTAAGACTGTTCGACCTAAGTTCCATTCGACATGTATGTGTTTGTTCGGCATTTGAATGTTGTTCGGCATTGGAATTGTTCGGTCTAGGTTCTGTTCGGCAATAGTATTGTTCGGCCTCAATACTGTTCGGCATCTAAGAATGTTCGGCTTGGGTTTTGGTTAGCTAAGTTTTTGTTCGGCTGAGTTATCGTTCGGCATTTTTATTTAAGTGTTCGTCTTTAGTTCATTCGGCTAAGTTGTTGTTCGGCTGAGTTATCGTTCGGCTAAGCGGTTGTTCGGCTGAGTTATCGTTTGGCATTTTTGTAAGTGTTCGTCTTTAGTCCCTTCGGCTAAGTTGTTGTTCGGCGCTCTAACGAGTATTCAGCCTCATTAAGACGAGATACTATTCGCTATCGTTCGGCGCACGACAACGTACGCCGAACCATAACTATGCCATCCAACACCCTTACCACCTCCAACGTTTCCCTTGTTCCTTCATTTTTGACTGTGGTTCGACGCGATGGAGCTAAATACAATAGCCACATATTTGCAAACACCTCAAATCCTTCCTCCTCGCCTCACATTATCGTTCGGCAAGGGGGACAACCTACTCAAAAGCCTTCTACAGAACACACTTGACTCATTTGAAACGTATTCAAGTTATACGAGGAGTGGTACCTAGATTGCAGTTAGGAGTCTAAGAAGGAGTGTTCAAGTTGCAAATCTGTTCGACTGGAGAAGGTTAGAAATCTTGGAAGAATGACGGAAACGAAAAAGTAAAGGAAAAGGGACGGGAAGGACCCGGTTATATAGAGGGAGGTAGAAGTCGAAGAGGCTATACCCGGTAGAGCCGGTCAATACCGGAGTGTTTGGCATCGTGGCGGAGAGACGTTCGGCACGCTAGGTACGTTCGACTTCGAACCTATCGTTCGGCATCCCAACCTCGTTCGTCTCGCACCACCTTCGCTAGCATTCTCGAGAAGGTACCTCCGAGGTAGATTGTACCAGATTCAAAGCGCATCACGTTCGGCCATGCAATACACTTTGGGGGGCAAGTGTTTCCTTGGGATTTGACCAGGCAACTAGTACTTGGCAATAAGTGCTCGGCATCAGAGAGTGTCCGGCATCAAGGAGTGTTCGGCGAGGTACTTGCCATCCAGGAGTGTTCGGCGAAGCAACTGACATCCATGAGTACTCGGCGTAGTACTCGGCATCCATAGTGTCCGGCGTCCAGGAGTGTTCGGCAAAGTACACGGCATCCATAGTGTCCGGCATCCAGTAATGTTCGGCGAAGTACTCAGCAGTGTTCGGCGTCAACTGGCACTCAACGTCAACCAATGCTCGGCATCAAGGCTGCTCGGCATACAAGACTGCTCGGCATCAAGACTGCGCGGCATACGAGACTGCTCGGCACACGAAAGCAATCGACATCAAGGGGAACTCGGCAGTATCTGTGGTTCGACGTACAGGAGTACTCGGCATGACACCCGGTAACATCAGAAGTACTCGGCACAAAAGCACTCGGCGTCTAGAGGAGCGTTCGGCTTCGACTGACTAACATCCTGCACTCCCCAAACATCAACCACATCGTTCGGCATAGAAGGGACTGTTCGGCATCATAGCGCTCGGCACATCTGGTTCGGCATACAGTGATCACTGTACTCGGGCTGGAGCGTTCGGCCATCAGCCCACTTGGGAAGTTCAGCCCATCTTTGTCTATAAATAGAGGGGCAGGGTCACAGTGAAGAGGGGCCTTTTATGGAGAGAAAACACCGGGGAGACTCTGCCATTTTCAAGATTCATCTTCTCTACTTAACAACTCCACTCAAGCATTTGATTCACGAATTGTATTTGTAATCAACTATAAAGGAAATCAATAAAGTTGAACAAAGTGGACGTAGGCAATTACGCTGAACCACTATAAATTTGGTGTTCTTACTTTCTGCATTTAAATTAGCATTGTCTTCTCTGTTTAATTTACTTTCATCACTTATATCTCTTCACAATCTTCTTCTACGAGGTTAGTGACCAATTTTGGTGCTAACAAAAATAGTAGGGTGATGAGGAAAAAGAGGTCTGAAATCAATCGACATGATCGAACCAGGCATCTAGGAAAGCGTCAATTTGACAACGATCGGTCAACCACTGACTGGTCAACCACCGACTGGACAACAATTAGCAATCGACCAATGGTGCCATCCGTCGCACAAACCTATGTGTTTTAAATATCTATATCTATATATATATAATATGTTCTGTGGGTTAAATTATTGAATATTTTGAAACTATTTTATGGTTTGTGTGGCAAAAATATTAAATATAAAATGGTGGATTTGGATTATATTTTATGATATGGAATAAAAGTAGAATTATTTTGGAAGTTATAAATTATTTCAAAATAGAATTTTATTATAGAAAATTATGGATGAATTTCTATTAATTATTTTATGGTTCAAGGACAAGATGACTAGTTTGTGGATGTTGTGTATAAATAGAGGATAGAGTATTATTGTATATCATTGTGTGGTTGGTTTCCTTATGTATATTGATAATCTTGAGATATATGTTTTGGATTTGTACATTGTATATTTTTGAAATAGCAAGAGTTTAACTTATATTACATCCCACACAGCTTTGAACATATTTCTATTATATATTATTGTTGCATTAATGACTCTGTGTTCTTTGTTATTTATTATTATATATTATGTATTGTTCTATCATGGAAACACATATGTTTATTGCTTTTGTGTCGATACTGTGTAAGTATAGGTGAGTTGCCTATGATTTGAGATATGTAACAATGTTAGCCCGAGGGAATATTCACGTGTGCAATCCCAATATCTCCTTAATCTTCGTATTATCAAATGGTATTACTCTGTAATACTCTTTGGTAGTATGCGTATAATGGTTGGGTGTTACAGTTGGTGTCAGAGTTGGTTATTGTATGTAGCATGATAGGGGGTTCTTGCACTGTGATTAGTGGCGAAGCTTTGACTCTTATGCCTACACGTCCTATTTAGGGTTGGTTGTGACAGTCGAGAGGATGGCCGTAAAACCAGTGTGTCTGTGGTACTCACGATAGCCACAGTGAGACAGATATTGCAGTTAGTGTCAAAGCAGGTTTATAACAATACGGTATATAAAAGACACGAGTCTTGGCCTTAGTTTAGACTTGGAGTTCCTATCCCGTTGGGTGTGTTGGATTGTTACCCTATAGTAACAAATAATCGAAGTGTGTGTATGTGTGTGTGTATGTATATGTATAACTTATATACGGTGATCATTGCAGTAATCATCGAGGGACGTATTTGTATTTTCTTATTATAATTTTTTTGTCTCTTTTATCTTCTAGGAGTCAGACTCTGTATGAGATGTATGGTAGTTGAGAATAGTAATAAAGATAGAAGTAGCTATCCAACTAGTAAGGTTGACCTCACTTGATAAATATTAGACCTCGGTATGGCTTTAAATAGAGTAATCTAATTCCTTGAGGATTAGAGTGCGCGATGAAATATAATGGAACACTTTCCACTGGGCATCTTCGTTACTTGGTTGTATTGATTGTTTAGATTGATTTTATGATTTCTTTGTGTGATTGCACTGATTGATGGATATTTTATTTGGAGATCTTTCTTGAGTGTAGTATTCGGTAGGCGCTATCACTCAAGACGAGTGTCCGCTTAAGTTTTGATATTTTGAATCTTGCAATGTCTTCAGTCGTGAAGTTACCATAAGGGATAATGAAAATTATTTTCACATCAAAATAAAATGACACACTTTTGAGAAAAATTAAAATGTAAATAAAAACATGCCTATGTATTTGTATGGATGGATTTTTTTATGATTTTTCAATTTTGTAAGTAAAGTATTTTGATTTTTTCGTTATAAATTATTTATAAGTGTTTTTAATCAAGCAAGCATATGTTGCACCTGGAGCCTTTTTGATTAAAAGAATATATACAAATTTTTATACGATATTAGAAATTGAATTAATTTTGAAAATAGTGGTTTTTGTATGGAATGTATTTAAAGTATATACATGTATTTCTTAAAGAATATAAATGTATTCCTCGAAGAAATTTTTGAAATTGATTTTGTATGAAATTTTCCATTGAATGCTTTAAGAATTGTAGTCGATGCGGGTGCACACGTGCGACGATCGTATTTTGGAAGGTTTAAATCGACAATAATCCACACATGTCCGACTTAAACAATTCGGAACATAGATAATCAATGGGGTTAATTAAGAAAAATAAGAAAAGAAGAAGAAAACAAACACAGAATCTCGCAGCGGAACAATAAAATATAATAATCAAATAAACAGTTCATGAAGCTGTTTACTATACATTTGATTATAATTCATACAACATTTATCAGAGTTATACATATACAACGGAACAAATATAATAATGCAGTGGAACAAACAATGATGGGATAATACTAGTAATAATATACCAAATCTTCATCTTCATCCTCCAAAGACTAATCTTCGATAAGCTAAAAAACTCAGGAGTGACCTGAGCGTAATGAAAAGACAAAACACTCGAGTCATGACTAAAATATCCTTATGTAAGTCAAATCGATGTCACATATAACATGAGTGTAACGGAGTCAGAGATGTTAATGGGATTTCACATCTCCTATCCAATGTATAACGTGCGTGCCATAACTCAAGAGGTGTTACGGGATTTTCCAACTCTTAAGGATCCGTCAAAATATTTATATATAGTAGAATACGCTACATATATAATGTCTAATCAGTAAAATAAATATTTTTCTTAGCGTTAAGGCTTTATATTTATCCCCCTTAACGCATTTTTAAGCATTGTCGTACAGTTTGCATTTGACACCACCAGTATAACGTCGATAGTCAGGGATGCGCCGTGATACGACAACACTAAACCAAAATCGTATGGGACTCGTATAAGGATAAATATGACAACCCGGAATTTTGGATATTTGAAATTGGAATATTTAATTGATTTTAAATATTCAAATGTAAATTTTTAACTTGAATTTCAAATATCACTCTTTATTGAGTAATTTAATTATTAAAGTAAATAATTTGAAGTTGGGTATACTTTTGAATTTGGATTTTCAAGCTTGTTAAAAATAATTTTAAGGCTTAGAAAATTTACATTGATAATACTGAAGGTAATAAAAGCTTTTAAATTGAATTCGGAAGTGTTTTGTTCAGTTTTAAAAATATATCGTTTAAATTGATATGTAAAAATAGCCTTCCGGGGCACAGTCTCGGAATTTGACGAAACCAGTTCCATTGGATCCGTAATATTGTACTTATTATCGAATTTCAATTTTCGTAGTGATTGGAGTTGCTGTGTGAGCATGCGATATATAAACGCGCTGAAATTTCTATTGAAAATTTAATATAATAACTGAGTCCAAAAAGCTATCTTCTCCATACAATCGAATTAGGACTCGAAACCTTTTCCAGTGCGTTCGAAATAAGGGTATAACATTATAAACGCCTAGCGGCACGCCTCGATAGGAGGTCGGGATTTTTAGTTGTGATTTCGAAACGATTTAAATTTAAATTTAAGTATAATATATATATTATTTCACTAGTCAAATTCCTTCCCATCAGCCACCATTCTTTCATCTCAGCCATCCTATATTCCTGAACATAGCCGACCTAACTTTTCCTTTCGTTCAAGTCGATGTCCCTCCTTTCTTTCTGTTCAGATCAAAAATCACGTCGTTTCCTTTTTATTTTCCATGGCCAAGCAATTCAAAGAAATAAAAATGGCCCCTTCTTCTTTTCAGTTCAAATCTCATTCCATTCCATTCCTTGTCTCATATTCTATGCCGAGTTCTCCTTCTTGAAATAAAGTTGTTCGTTCCTCTAAGAAAAAGTGGCATGGCGATCAAAATTTGAATCGCCGTTCACCAAATCGGCTCGTGTGATGACCGCCCATAACCCCTGCACTGAACCTAGAGAAAGTGCGCTGTAAAGTGTGCCAGGCAGCCATGGACGAGTGTCAGGGTAAATTAAAACAACAGAATCTATCGTAATACTCACAGCGCATGGACAAAATACAATAGAACATACATATAGTGAAGCTTCACAGAATAGCATCTCATCAATAAAACTTCATAATAGTTGAATACAAACATCTGAATAGTCAATACAACAAGCCTCACTACATAACACTCAGAGAAAATACAAACAGCGGAACACCCAGTACATATAATAAGAAGATAATATGCAACCCTCCAGCTCGTCTTCGATATCAACACCGTGGAAAGCAAGAACAGCACCTGTCACCTGCTACCTAGTCTGCCCGTCCCAAAATGGACGAATAGCCCAAGGCAATAAGAGTTAAAACATAAAGCCTTGAGTCAGACAACAGTCTTAGTGAGCAGTAAATTAACTAACAACATACCAAAAGAGCATAAAGGAAAAGGAATAGGAATACAACCCTCCCACTCCACCTCTTTCTACAGTGATAGGCCCCAGACACACTAAGTAGAAGCAAACATAGCAAAGCACACAATTTAAGGTAAAGCAATTATCACTCGAGTCAAGGGCGATGTTTTCTAAGTACAAACCTCCAAGGCCTAAACCAAGATCAGATAAGCACCCAGAAAATACCGCTCTTGAGACCGAATGACGATACAACCAAACATCCATGACTCTGGCTATCACTGTTATCATTGCCTTGATATCATCGTTAATTGAATGACCCGCACATTCTTTCAGCCGTCCGTCAAGGGCTAATGGAAACCCCGGTTCTAGACATAACTCTGCACGTCATCGTGACCCGTGCCTAGGACTATCGAATCTGCCCAGAGTACTTGACTATCAATCATTAGCCTTCAGGGACTATCGAATCTGCCCAACGTACTCTTGCTTTGAGCATTCTAGAACCTTCAACAACGATGAGATCTTAGCCTTCTAGTCATCCTCCTCGACGACTATTTTCATACTAGCTCAAGCGCCTCTCGAGCCAACCATTATCCTCAACTCGAACCATATCACCGAGTTATCAACATGCTTGGAATGATCCCGTCTGGATTAGACCAAGACTATCTCATATCATGCCTCGCTTCATCACATCCTCGCAAAGCTTCATCTCAACATCATCATCATCAAATCTATGCATAAGAGCTTCATCATCCGCTACATATGCCACGAGCAGCTTCTCCAATTCAAGAGCCTTCCCTTTAGCTTTGAATCATCATCGGTCTAAATCAAATCATCAATCATCTAATTCATAGCAATCAATCAAGTCAAACATTAATCCAAGTAATCAAGCATTCAAATATGGTCTAAATAGACAATTATAACAATAATGGAAATTTCGTAATTAAAGAGTCGAAAGTCTAACAAGCATGAAAACATGGGCAATGTCTCTATAATCTTGATGAATGAACTTGCATAGGTTAACATGTAGTAAGATGGATGTCAAATCATCATGAGCAATGGAACTATATGGATCTACACATATGATTAGGAAAATACATGGAAATCTCTACTTTAACACCAAATCAAGCCAACAATCCGATATACTCCTTTGGATCCGTGTGAGAGATAATCACCACTCACCAAATCACCTAAACACCTCAAAAGAAACCCACTTCAGATCTGGACAGCGAAGGATCTAACTTGATCTATCACCAATCCGCTTCAAACGATGAAATCTCACTTCAATGGATGTAGATCTTCAATCTAAGCTCTTGAATCTTCAATTTGATCTTCAACTTGCATGGATGGAATCACTAGATTAGAGTGGAGAAAAGAAGTGAAGAAGTGTAGAAGTCGAGCTCTCAAAATGGCAGCACTTCGTCGCTTCGAAATCCGGATCCCAAAAATGAAGAGAAACCCTCCTATTTATAGGCTGATTTCCCCCTTAGGTCGCTCGGAGTTAGGTCGTCCACAACTTACGACCTAAAACCCCCACGACCTAAAAAGCCCACGACTCAACAATACCAGCCTACGACCTAACACTTAAGCGCTTTAGCGACCTAACGACTTAACACCTAAGCGCTTCTACGACCTACGACTTAACCAACCTTCCGACCTAACACAATGCGCGACTTAACTGTGCGCGACTTACGACTTAACACATAAGCGCATCCATACGCGACCTACCAGACCCACCTGTCTACGACTTACGACTTAGCATCTTAACTCCTAAGTCGCTTGCGACTTAACAACTCCTAGGTCGCTCACGACCTAACACTCAGGCAAAACCCAGCGACCTAACGCAGATACTTCCTCGCGACCTAACAACTCAACAGAGTTACGACCTACGACTTAACTGAGACGCGACCTAACTAACTTAGCCAGGATACGACCTAATTCCTTAAGTCGTCTAACTCTTAGGTCACTAACTCGCTAACCCTCTTAGGTCGCTAACATCCTATAGGTCGCTCCAAACTAACACACGACCTAAACCACTATACGACCTAACTGCTAGGTCGTTAATTCTCTTAAGTCGCTGCCTTTCCTATAGGTCGCTCCACTACTTAGGTCGTTCACTCGACCTATCCTACCTCACGACCTAAGCTTATCACACAACCTATCTCCTATACGACCTATCCCAAACTCCTTAAGTCGCCAACCTCAACTTCCTTAGGTCGCCTATCCTTCTTAAGTCGCTCTCGATCTAATTCTACTCGACCTAAGCTTCGAATGACTTAAACCCTAGACGACTTAACAACATTACGACCTAATGACAACAGTTTTACAATGTTTCGATCCGTAAAAATATGGGTCGTTACATTCTCTCCCCCTTAGGAATTTCGTCCCCGAAATTCCAAACAAACAAGAGCAATCAAAGACTATTCTGCACGCCTACCATCCATAGCAATCAACAAACCATGCATCCAATTCTAGCTTAGCAATGCAGAATTCTAAAACTAGAACAAGTTACAATATCGTGAGATGACACGACACCTTAGGGCCATACCTTGAAGAGTTCAGGATGAGCTGCTTTCATCCTCTCTTCCACCTCCCACGTACAGTCGTTATCATCATCACTCCATTGTACCTTGAGCAACTTAACTACCTTCCTCCTAAGCTGTTTTGTGTCGGTTTCCACAACACGAAGCGGCTTACGAAGTCCCTTATCGACTGGATCAACTTCGAAATCTTCACAGCTATCAGCAGAAACCACTATATTCGAGTCGTGCACATACTTCCGTAGATACGATACGTGAAAAACATTGTGCACACCCGACATCTTCTCTGGTAACTCCAATCTATAGGCGAGCTTTCCAATTCGCTCGATGATCGGGAATGGTCCAACAAATCTCGGAGTCAATTTCCCTTTCTTCCCGAATCGAATAACATTCTTCAGTGGAGAAATCTTCACAAAAACCATATCACCAACGTCGAATTCCAAATCCTTACGACGCTTATCGGCATAACTCTTTTGACGGTCTTGGGCTACCTTCATTCGTTGCCGAATGATCTCTATACAATCCAAAGTCTGTCGAATCATCTCTGGCCCAAGTATCAGCTTTTCTCCGGTCTCTAACCAACATGTCGGAGAGTTACACGGTCTTCCATACAACGCTTCATACGGTGCCATACCAATGCTTGACTGGTAACTGTTGTTATACGAAAATTCCACCAAATGAAGATGATCTTCCCATGATCCTCCGAAATCCAAAACACAAGCTCTGAGGAGATCTTCCAAAACTCGGTTGACTCTCTCGGTCTGACCATCAGTTTGGGGATGATAAGCGGTACTCAAACACAACTCGGTTCCCAAAACTTCCTGGAAGCTCTTCAAAAATCCACTAGTGAACAATGGGTCTCGATCGCTCACTATACTCTTCGGAATACCATGGAATCGGACTATCCACTTAACATACAACTCGGCCAGCTTTGATGCAGTCCTAATCGATCGAATAGGAATGAATCTTGCACTCTTAGTCAGACGATCTACGATGACCCAAATCCCTTCATTCTCCGTTCTTGTTCTAGGTAACCCATCAATAAAATCCATCGATATCTGCTCCCACTTCCATGTAGGAACTTCTAATGGCTGAAGCAATTCACTTGGCTTCTTCTGTTCGGCTTTTACCAACTGGCAGTTCATGCACTTGGAAATAAAATTTCCAACATCCTTCTTCATACCTTCCCAGTAGTAGGTTCTCTTCATATCCCGATACATCTTATTTCCACCTGGATGAATTGTCAGCTTCGAGTGATGACTTTCCTTCAGAACTTCACTCCTCAATTCATCTATATCGGGAACAACTAGTCGTCCTTGCTTCCGAAGCCAACCCTCTCGATCGACCTCGAATCCTTTATCCTTTTCTGGGTCCAATCCAGATTCCAAATCACGGATAATCTTGACAAGCTTATTGTCTCGCTTTTGGCTCTCGCCAATCCTTTCCACAAGAGCCGGTCTTATCGATAGGTTTGCCAACATCTCAGGTTCCAATTCACATTTGGGCCTGAAGTCAAATCCAGCTAAATACTCGAGATTCTTCCATTCTGAAAACATGGCTCCCAACCCTGCATGTCTTCGACTTAACGCATCTGCCACTGCGTTACCTTTTCCCGGAGTATAAGCTATACCAAAATCATATGATGCCAAAAACTCTAGCCAACGTTGCTGCCGAAGATTCAAATCCTTTTGGGAGAAAAGATACTTCAACGACTTATGATCTGTAAACAACTCGAATCGAACTCCCAATAGATAATGTCTCCACATCTTCAGAACAAAAACAATCGCCGCCAACTCCAAATCATGAGTCGGGTAATTCCTTTCATGCGGCTTCAGTTGTCGACTTGCATACACAATAACTTTATCCCTCTGCATTAGCACCGCTCCAAGTCCAGTACCACATGCATCGGTGTAAACCACCATCTCATCATTCCCACTAGGAATAGTCAAAACAGGAGCACTCGTCAATATTTCTTTCAGGATTCTGAAAGCTTGCTTACACTTATCTTCCCACTTGAACACTTGGTTCTTTTTCGTCAATCCTGTTAACGGTGCAGCCACCTTGGAGAAGTCTTTGATAAACCGTCGATAATATCCTGCCAATCCAAGAAAACTTCTCACATCAGATGCATTCTTAGGTCTAACCCAATCCTGGATTGCTGCCACCTTAGCGGGATCAACCGCTATTCCATTTCCAGAGATAACATGGCCTAAGAACCTCACTTCACTCTTCCAGAAGTGACACTTCGAAAACTTAGCCTTCAGCTGATGTTTCCGCAAGATTTCCAAAACAATACGCAAGTGCGTCTTGTGCTCTTCTTCAGTTCTGGAATAAATCAGAATATCATCCACGAACACTAGCACGAACTTACTCAACTGATCTCTGAACACTCTATTCATAAGATCCACAAAATATGCTGGCGCATTAGTCAATCCAAACGGCATTACCAGCCACTCAAAGAAACCGGATGGTGTCCTAAAAGCAGTCTTCGGCACACTATCCTTAGCCACTCTTAACTGGTGAAATCCCGTTGCCAAATCCATTTGAGAAAACACCTTAGCTTCGTGAAGCTGATCAAACAAGTCATCTATTCTCGGCAACAGATACTTGTTCTTCTTAGTCACCTTATTCAGCTCACGATAATCCACACACAACCTCAACGATCCATCCGCTTTGGTTGCGAACACAACTGGTGCACCCCATTTGGATACACTACGCCGAATGAATCCTTTCTGCAAAAGGTCATCAACTTGCACCTTCAACTCTTGTTGTTCCCTAGGCGCCATCTGCCTAAGAGGCATCACAACAGGTCTGGCTCCTTCAACTAGATCTATACGAAACTCGATCTCTCTATGCGGCGGTAACCCTTTGACCTCGTCAAAGACATCCTCAAATCCATTAGCGATTGGCACAGATGACAGTCCATCCCGTGGAACAACCAGCGAATACATGAAGCTCATGAAGACGCCTTCTTCATGCTTACATCGTATCACAATCTTTCGCCCCTCCACATTCTCGACTGTCACCTCCAACCTCTCACAATCAACCTTTGCCGCATACTTCCTAAGCCAGTCCATACCCAAAATAATTCCGAACCCCGCAAAGTTCAGAACAAAACAATCACAAACAAAAGAGCAATCATGGCTCGATACAATCAGACCACGGCATAACATACACAAACAAGACGAACCCCCGACTGGATTAGTCACAACTAATGGTCTATCAATAATATCCGGTTCTAAACCTAACCGGCCCACAAGTTCATTACAAACAAACGAATGCGACGCCCCGGTATCAAACAACACTCTAACTGGAACACCACATAGGAAAAGAGTACCTTGAACCACCACACTCTTTCCTTTCTCTTCAGTGGTAGGAGCTTTCGAAGATAATGGAACAGCTCCCAAAGCATAAGCTTGCACAATCTGCTTGTCCTTTCGCGGTTCTGGACAATTCTTCCTGATATGCCCCGGCTTGTCACAGTTGTGACACTTCATCGGCACCTTTGGATTCTTACAATCCTTAGAGAAATGGCCCTTCTACTGACAATTGTAGCAAGTCACTTCGCCCTTCGGCTTCTTCTGGCCATCCTTACCCTTCTGCTGCTGCTGCTTCCTCTTCTTGTTTCAACCCTGGTGTGGTTTAGACTCTCCCCTGGTCACAGCAACAACAGATCCTTCCTTAGGAAACAGACTCTCATGCCTAAGAGCTTTCTCCACAAGCTTCTCAAATGAATCGTCCAAATGATCCACCAACTGCCTCCCAAGATAACTGTCCAAGCCTGTCACAAACTTCTCATTCTTCTGATATGCAGATTCAATATATGATCGGGCATACTTGGACAAAGCTTCAAACTCAGAAACATACTCAAGAACTGGTCTTCCTCCTTGCTTGAGCTCCACAAACTTCTTGAACAGAACAGACTTCTGAGCTGTAGAAATGAACTTAGCTTCAAATCTGGCTTGGAATTGTTCCCATGTAATTTCTTCCTCCGGAGTATCAATAGTGATAGAATTCCACCAATCAGAAGCTCTTCCTTGAAGCTGTCTGATGCTAACTTCCTCTTAGTTGCATCCTCAATTCCCAAGTCACCAAAGATCCTTCTACAAGCATATATCCACCTCTGAACTTCAATAGTTGATTCTGTTCCCAAGAAAACCTTTCCTCCAAGAGCAGTGTAGTCCTTACACAGCTTAGCAAAATCCACCGGTTTTGGAGTTTGAACTTGAACTCCAACATCCATCGATGGGCCCGGAGCTGGCATCCTTCTCATGATCGAAGTCATCATTGCTTCGAACATAGCAGCGTAATCAGCAGCCCCCTCAGTAGCACGGCCTTCCCTAGCAGCTGGTCTCCCTCTTCGACTCATCCTTAATATCTATAAAAAGGAATGATTAGCACACCTAGAAAAACAACTGCATAAAGGACTCAAACTCTACTAAGCTACTATATTATATATAGTAATCATCCTTCAAAATACAATTACGTCTCTCATACGTAGTTATGTCAACGAGCGTTGGGTAAAATCGATTAACCAAAGCTCTGATACCAAATGTGATGACCGCCCATAACCCCTGCACTGAACCTAGAGAAAGTGCGCTGTAAAGTGTGCCAGGCAGCCATGGACGAGTGTCAGGGTAAATTAAAACAACAGAATCTATCGTAATACTCACAGCGCATGGACAAAATACAATAGAACATACATATAGTGAAGCTTCACAAAATAGCGTCTCATCAATAAAACTTCATAATAGTTGAATACAAACATCTGAATAGTCAATACAACAAGCCTCACTACATAACACTCAGAGAAAATACAAACAGCGGAACACCCAGTACATATAATAAGAAGATAATATGCAACCCTCCAGCTCGTCTTCGATATCAACACCGTGGAAAGCAAGAACAGCACCTGTCACCTGCTACCTAGTCTGCCCGTCCCAAAATGGACGAATAGCCCAAGGCAATAAGAGTTAAAACATAAAGCCTTGAGTCAGACAACAGTCTTAGTGAGCAGTAAATTAACTAACAACATACCAAAAGAGCATAAAGGAAAAGGAATAGGAATACAACCCTCCCACTCCACCTTTTTCTACAGTGATAGCCCCCAGACACACTAAGTAGAAGCAAACATAGCAAAGCACACAATTTAAGGTAAAGCAATTATCACTCGAGTCAAGGGCGATGTTTTCTAAGTACAAACCCCCAAGGCCTAAACCAAGATCAGATAAGCACCCAGAAAATACCGCTCTTGAGACCGAATGACGATACAACCAAACATCCATGACTCTGGCTATCACTGTTATCATTGCCTTGATATCATCGTTAATTGAATGACCGGCACATTCTTTCAGCTGTCCGTCAAGGGCTAATGGAAACCCCGGTTCTAGTCATAACTCTGCACGTCATCGTGACCCATGCCTAGGACTATCGAATCTGCCCAGAGTACTTGACTATCAATCATTAGCCTTCAGGGACTATCGAATCTGCCCAACGTACTCTTGCTTTGAGCATTCTAGAACCTTCAACAACGATGAGATCTCAGCCTTCTAGTCATCCTCCTCGACGACTATTTTCATACTAGCTCAAGCGCCTCTCGAGCCAACCATTATCCTCAACTCGAACCATATCACCGAGTTATCAACATGCTTGGAATGATCCCGTCTGGATTAGACCAAGACTATCTCATATCATGCCTCGCTTCATCACATCCTCGCAAAGCTTCATCTCAACATCATCATCATCAAATCTATGCATAAGAGCTTCATCATCCGCTACATATGCCACGAGCAGCTTCTCCAATTCAAGAGCCTTTCCCTTAGCTTTGAATCATCTTCGGTCTAAATCAAATCATCAATCATCTAATTCATAGCAATCAATCAAGTCAAACATTAATCCAAGTAATCAAGCATTTAAATATGGTCTAAATAGACAATTATAACAATAATGGAAATTTCGTAATTAAAGAGTCAAAAGTCTCACAAGCATGAAAACATGGGCAATGTCTCTATAATCTTGATGAATGAACTTGCATAGGTTAACATGTAGTAAGATGGATGTCAAATCATCATGGGCAATGGATCTATATGGATCTACACATATGATTAGGAAAATGCATGGAAATCTCTACTTTAACACCAAATCAAGCCAACAATCCGATATACTCCTTTGGATCCGTGTGAGAGATAATCACCACTCACCAAATCACCTAAACACCTCCAAAGAAACCCACTTCAGATCTGGACAGCGAAGGATCTAACTTGATCTATCACCAATCCGCTTCAAACGATGAAATCTCACTTCAATGGATGTAGATCTTCAATCTAAGCTCTTGAATCTTCAATTTGATCTTCAACTTGCATGGATGGAATCACTAGATTAGAGTGGAGAAAAGAAGTGAAGAAGTGTAGAAGTCGAGTTCTCAAAATGGCAGCACTTCGTCGCTTCGAAATCCGGATCCCAAAAATGAAGAGAAACCCTCCAATTTATAGGCTGATTTCCCCCTTAGGTCGCTCGGAGTTAGGTCGTCCACGACTTACGACCTAAAACCACCACGACCTAAAAAGCCCACGACTCAACAATACCAGCCTACGACCTAACACTTAAGCGCTTTAGCGACCTAACGACTTAACACCTAAGCGCTTCTACGACCTACGACTTAACCAACCTTCCGACCTAACACAATGCGCGACTTAACTGTGCGCGACTTACGACTTAACACATAAGCGCATCCATATGCGACCTACCAGACCCACCTTTCTACGACTTAGCAGCTTAACTCCTAAGTCGCTCACGACTTAACAACTCCTAGGTCGCTCACGACCTAACACTCAGGCAAAACCCAGCGACCTAACGCAGATACTTCCTCGCGACCTAACAACTCAACAGAGTTACGACCTACGACTTAACTGAGACGCGACCTAACTAACTTAGCCAGGATACGACCTAACTCCTTAAGTCGTCTAACTCTTAGGTCGCTAACTCGCTAACCCTCTTAGGTCGCTAACATCCTATAGGTCGCTCCAAACTAACACACGACCTAAACCACTATACGACCTAACTGTTAGGTCGTTAATTCTCTTAAGTCGCTGCCTTTCCTATAGGTCGCTCCAATACTTAGGTCGTTCACTCGACCTATCCTACCTCACGACCTAAGCTTATCACACAACCTATCTCCTATACGACCTATCCCAAACTCCTTAAGTCGCCAACCTCAACTTCCTTAGGTCGCCTATCCTTCTTAAGTCGCTCTCGATCTAATTCTACTCGACCTAAGCTTCGAACGACTTAAACCCTAGACGACTTAACAACATTACGACCTAATGACAACAGTTTTATGATGTTTCGATCCGTAAAAATATGGGTCGTTACAGCTCGTGTTCGAGTCGCAAGAGGCATCGTGGGGCGTGGAACAGCGGCGAGGTGAAGCGACGAACTCATTGGGGTATTAGGGCACGCGAGGCTGGGAGGAGGGCAGAGGCGAGGAGCCTTCGGTGGTGATGTCTGGAAAGGGGTTAGTCAACGAGGCCAATGTCGCGACTCGCGTTTGATGATGGGGTAGGGTAGCACGACACTGGCATGGCATCGATCGTACGCGCGTGCATACGTGTGATTTGGGAAGGAGGTATTTGATATTCGTCTTTCTCATTTTAACTTGCTAGTATATTTTTATTCAGATTTATATTATATATAGCTTAAACGAAAAATAATATATTCATAGATAAGATTTGGAAAATAGAAATTTTAAGGGTTGAAACAGAAAATATAGTTATGCAGTGAGGTATATATATATATATGAAGTTTTTCCACATGTATATATATTCGAAAGGCATAAAAATAATCACAGTAAAGTATAAAAATAGCTCTGTTTTTAATTTAAAATAAATATATATATTCACATACATATTTAAAACAGTAGATATATATATAGAGATAAGACTTTTGAAATTGGAGATTTTAAAATGTTTGAGTTTATATAAAATTTGATTTTTTTAATCTATATAGATTATTTTATAAAAATATATGTGGTTTCAAAAGGAAAGATAAATAAATAAAGATGCATGTTCAAACTTACTAATTTAAAATATATATATCAGTAATTAATTTGTTTAATAAATTGACTTAATTTATTTATGTTAAAAAAAGGGTTTTAAAGGGGAAATTATCAGTTTGAATAAAATTACTAGTTAATTAAATAATCTAATGATAAGTGATTATTCGATTAGTTAGAATATTAATAAATCATTTAATGTTTATTCAAAGGTCTTAATCATGGAATCAAGTCAGTTGGAGTGGACTGCAAATAAAATAAAGGTGAGTTAATCTCACTCATCTGGGTTTATTTAAATTTAAATAGTTAAATTTAAATATTGGTTGTATGATTGATTTGATTGGATGTGATATATTATATAGTGGTATATATATATATTATAGTTGTTGATATTCCCGCATTATATAGCGGATGAGACCCTATGTGCCGCATAATAGTGGATGATATTTTATTAATCCCATATACCGTGATATTCCACCTCGAAGTGGAATTGGTATTGTGCTAACTTCTGTGGATGCATGGAAACAGGTTGGAGGGATCCAACTGGATTCCTCAAATTTATTTAGATTATTTAATATTCTATGTTATGAATATTTTATATCCTGTGATGATTTTATTGATAATTGAAATATTGGAGGAGATGGTTGGATTGAATATTTCGGTATACTGAGTTATAAAAATCTATAGAATTGGATTTTGGAAAGAAATAAAAGAGTAATTTTTTTTAAGTAAAGTAACTATGGAGAATTTGAATAAAAATGAATTGGAAAAGAATAAAAGCGATTTCAAAATTCTAACAAATATGGGAAAGGGGATTTTGAATTAACATGGGAATAATAAATTTTAAAACTTAAGTGATATTGTTTTAAAGAATAAAGAATTTATTTTAATTCAAGGTTTAAATTTAATTAAAAGGAAAAGAAAAGGAATTTGGGAAATCTGAAATTGGTATCCCCAGTTTAATGGGATTTTTAAATCATAATAAAGAAATGAAATTTAAAGTTAATGGATTTTGAAATAAATGAAGTAAGTAAGGAAATTTATTTCAAAGTAAAGTAAATTGAAAATCAATTGGAAATTGATTTAGGTGTTTAAAATTGGAATTTTAAAAGAGAAGTGATATTTTGGAATTTATAAACTGGGTTTATAAAGTGAAATATAATATCGGTGGATATTTGGAAATATAAATTCAAGGTGGGAATTTATAAAGGAATGTAAATTTGTTTAAAAATAAATAGTGATTTATTTTTAAAGGAGGTGAAAGAGAAGTGTATTTCCCTGGATAGTCGAGTACGTTTCCAAAGCAAATTCTTAAGTATAAGTTAAAGTTTCAAAGTTGTTTCAAAAGTATGTTTTGGAAAATCTATTATTTTTAAATGTTTAAATGTTAAAGTAAGTATTTTTCAAATTTATTTTAGTAGTAATTATTTAAAGATGACTTGGTATTATGTTTTGAAAAGATGAAAATTTAGTTTTATAAAGTAGCTTTATTTAAATATGCTTAAAGTATAAATTTTTGAATAAGGTATTAAAGTAGTTTTAATTTAAAATATATTTATAATAAAGTGTTTCTAAATTATTTTTAAAATCTAAAGTGTTTGTACTTGGTGATTTCAGTGGAAATAGAAATTATTTGGGAAATTTATTCCATGAGAGAAAGACGGTTTAAAACTGTTTTCAAAGGGTTGAAAAGTGGAAATATATCTTGCGAAGATATTTTGAAATAAATAAATAATTTGAAAAATTATTTATTGTTGATGGATGTTGTGAATGTTAATTGATAGTTAAATAACCGACTATCAATATTGGCTAATGCGCTGATCGTTTCGAAGAGACCGGGATCGGGATTAATTTCTCGAAAATCACTTCGATCCGATTTGTACGTTTTCGTAGGGGAAACGAGTTTGGAATCGAAGATGGAGCAGTGAATTGCAAGGGCTAGTCGCTACTAATCCTGAGGATATTTCCAAAATGGATGTAGTAAGAGTAGTATTTTCGGTTCCGTTCGAACCCGGGACGGACTTGTATGGACGAATGCTTTCGGAACATCGTCAGGTGGACGATGGGCATTCTAAGGGATACATTCTATAAAGGTAACGCTTAGCCTCAAGCCTCATCAACCGGAAGTGACTGAAAATCAGGGGATATGCATCAAGGCTTCGTGGGTATCCCCCACTTGAGAGTAAGGTCATCCATGTCTAGATGTCCCTTTTTATTTCGGCTTAGTGGTGCGGTTGCTGATCACAACCGTGGGGTGATCTTACTCGGAATTATCCAGTAAGGGGTAGTTCCGGTCTTGTGTTGTAGGGGATCGGGCGTGGTCCTCGGTACGCTGATCTAGACCAGGTACTGTGATAGGTGGTACCCCCGTGCCTAGTCATTGATGGAAATCCATTCTCCCTACGTGCCTGTACGGTTTTGATTGTACCCAACTATTGCTGAAACGTGAGATGCAAGCATTTCAGCTAGATTCTATTTTATTTTCTATAGACACTATTATAATATCAGACGGATTTGATAAAAAGTGTTTTGGCTATCATAAGGTAAAAACCCGACATGTTTATTTATGGCGTGGTCTTACGAGATGCTCTTGATTTCAAAGGATTTTGAAACTTTAATAATTAAATTGAGTGTGATTTTCTCACGCTGGTATTCCAGACTGACTCGGGTGTTATTTTATTATAATGCTCGGGTCAGACCAAGTATTATAGGATACAGGTTATGATGCTGTAGAGCTCAGGAGACGAGCTGGATGGCGAGACGTATCACGCGTATATGATGTATATTCCGCTGTGTTGTGTATGTTGTGTATTTTGTATGTGGGACAAGTTATTATAACTGTCCCAAATTGTGATGTTGATTATATTGTACTCTGATGTTGTATTCTGATGATGTATGTATAAACAGATATAGTTTCTTTTCTGTAAAGATCAGTTATTATCTATTATATATTGTTCCACTGCGATTGTGAGATTCTGATGTTGATTTTTCTATTTTCTTCTTCTACCTCTTCTTCTTCAACCCAAATGGTTCGTATTTCTGTTCTTCTTGAGTTCATTAATGGAGACTAATGTCAACTTAAGGTGTACGGATTGGCGGGCTATTACAGTGGTATCAGAGCTGAAAGGTTAAGCGAGAACCTTGGCTTTGGTGGAAATTACTCATTAAAATAGAGTCCATAGTACTCTAAGAATGAGTTGAGAGTATTAATAGATAAGAGCGCGTATTTGTTAGTGAATATAAAATTATTTTATATTGTGTTCATTGGTTTATTGAGTAGTTTATGGATTCTGGTCAATACGAGTAATTAACGTTATTGATAGGGATCTCTAAACACTTGAATAGAACAATTCGACACATTATTGTTTTAAAATGGGGGTAAATGAAATAATTTTACCCAAATTATTTTTGTATATAAAAGAAATAATTTTCAGAAGTTTTATAGATATATATGGTTGTTTGGATGGTAGGAAGTGATAATATTAAATTATCATCCCTATTGTGAGGAAAATTGAATAAGAAATTGAAATCATAACAAACAGCTAAGAAATAAATTCATATACACATGAGATATGTAAATGTAAACTATAAATGAGATTTATAATTGGAATTGAGATGGAAATTCCAGAGTAACAGTTGTATGTGAATTGAAAGGATTTGGAATTTGAAATATTGAGAAAAATTAATTCCTTTGAGTTTGAAAACGGTTTTCAAATGCTTTAGAAAATAATGATGATAGTATTTGAGAAATATTTTGAATTGGATTTGAAATATGGTGAGATTTAGAATTTAAAAATACTTGAAAATTGTTTCAAAGAGTTAAAAGCATTGAACTCTTTCGGTCGCTGGAAAATAATTCCGATGATGATCGCAACATCATCGGTGTTCATTTTCGAGTTTCCAAGAGAGGAATTGCTACCTGGATGTTTTGGATTGGTGTTTGTTTGCAAAAACTGGGTTTTGGGTTTGAAATTTAAAAATATTTGGGAAAAATATTTTGAAGGGACATAATTTATTTCAAAGTTAGTTTTGAAATGTGAGTAATTGTTAAAAAAGACTCTGGAATTTCTTTAAAATGTTATGGAATGTAAATAAGTTTGAAAACTTATAAAAATATTTGAAATTTGATTCGAATAAGATTCAAATTGAAAAGGAATGAATTTGTGAATGAACAAATGAGGTTACATTTGTAAATAAATGAATTGGAAATTGAATAATGAAATGAGATTTGATTTGAATCAAGTTGAAGAAAAATCCAAACTTGGAAAAAATAAAATAAAATGGATTGAATTCAAGTAAACTAACTTGATAATTTATTAATTCATGGAATAATGAATTGGAAGTTGAATTAGTTAAAATAAAGTTGAGTAGTGAGCTAAATTTAAAAATGGTTTAAATTTGCATATAAATTCAAGTATGTAGGATTTTTTTTTTGAAATTTCATTGTTAAAGATAAAATAAATTTAGAATGAAATTTGTTTGGTTAATGAAATAAAATGAATGTGAATATGAATGCAAATTGAATTGAACGGAATCAATTGGAAATAAAATAGAATAAAGTGTAAATTGAGTTGGTATCAATTTAAATTAGTTATAAACTAGAATGGATATTCTATTAAGTGAATATCGTTGAAATCTGCATAGAAATGGTTGTCGTTTAACGTAAACGAGATTGTATAAAGTTCTACGAGTTAATAAAGGAAAATAAAATTGATTTTTGAATCAATTGAAATGGATATGAATTCGTTTCGCTTAAAAATGAATAGAATGTAAGAAAGTGAGTTGCAAATCACTTGAATTGAATAGAAATGATGTGTGAGGTAGTGTAGCAATTTAATTTGTATCGAGACCATATAAATTGCTAATGGAAATTTTTTGAATGTTTTGCTTATGAAAACTATGTGTTTACTGTTGAGAATAAGTGAAATGTAAATGAATTTCCTATATATGTCACTTACATATTTAAATGGAGTTAGTACAGGTATAGGGAAGCCGTTCGGCTGGATTTTGGTCGCGCTAAATGCTAAATAAATAAGCCACTTGCTTAAAATGCTAAATAGAGGTACACCTACGAAATAAAAATAGGAAATATGAGCTGTTTTTGTTTTTCCGACCGTGTTGGTCGGTGTATATATATATTTATATCTCTTGTCAAGTTGCAAAAGCTCCCCCGTACAAAGGAGACTCTGCCAAAATTTTCTGAAAATTTTGGGAGTTAGAAATTTTTTGAAATTTTCACTAACGACAAATGAAAAAAAATGGAATTTGAGATAAAGGTAAATAAAAATTCAATATTCAGAGGTTGGAGATGAATTGAATTCAAGTAAGATTGAAAAAAAATCTGAATGGAAATTGGGAAAAAAGTATTTAGATTTGAAATAATTTGTAAATTGAAGCAAATTGAATTCAAATGGAATTGTGAAGGCAAAGTGAGTAGAAATGGATATAAACTTCAATAGTGAAGTAAAAATAAATTTAAGTAGTATATAAAATATTTATATTGAACTTAAGAAAAGAAGGATGAAATTCTTAAGTAAATTGGTATTGGGAATCTACTAAGTAATTTTGGAATGGAGAAATATTCTAAGTTAATATTTGAATGAAGGTTAAGTGAAGTGTGAAATGGGATAATTGAGAATAAGTGTATGGAAATCAAAATAAATGTGAATAAAAGAATTGATATAGCTAATAATCAATTGGAGATAAATATGTAGGATGTACGTATATTATTTTATTCGCATAGCTGTTCGATCCAGAATTCGAGCACAGAATTTCGAGGTAGTTATACCGATCCGAGTTAGGATTTTTCACTCGATTTTCGACGGCGAACCCTGGATATGGATTTTGATTGATTCTGGAATTTCTCTATCATAGTTTGTGGCTATGCAAGGAGAATGACGGTTTCTGATCAAGAAACCAGATCTGAGTCCGCACTAGGAAGTCGGGTGGACGATACTAGTTCGGAAGTGAAATTGTGTGATCGAGTAAACGATCGAATTTGGTATTGCGTACGAATGATATTTGTGCATTGTACGATTGTGAATGGAATAGATATGAAGACATTTTTAAAGAAATGTGTAAAGCGATTTTGAATGTTGTAATTGGATATTATTGCTGAGTAGGACACAGGTGTTTAAAAAGCAAAAGGAATTGGTATTTTTGATTGCAGAAAATAAATTTAAATGGCCCAGCAAAAGGTAAGTATTTAAATTTCTGTATGAAATTTGATTGGGTTTTGATCTAGCCACTTGGCCTTTTGCTTTTCTTTTGAAATCTGAGGGCTTGTTGAGGCATTTTGTAGTTGTACTAAGCTAGCCGCGCAAAGGAGATGTTGGCAAAAAATTTCAAAATTTAGGGAGTTAGAAAAATTTTGATAATTTAAATTTGAATTTGAATTATAAATTGTATGGTTGAATAAGTAATGTTGTTTGGGAACTATGGAAGAGTTTGGAAAGTTAGTAGAATTGATAGTGTGTCTTTAATAAAGGATGGTTTTGGGAAGTGTTAAAGACTGTTTGGGAAAAATAGTAACGGGTAACGGATCATTCTTCCTACCTTGTAATTTTGGGGACGAAGTTATTTTAAAGGGGGAGGAATGTGACGACCCGGAATTTTGGATATTTGAAATTGGAATATTTAATTGGTTTTAAATATTCAAATGTAAATTTTTAACTTGAATTTCAAATATCACTCTTTATTGAGTAATTTTTTTTAAACTCACTGATGAAATCGAAGGGAGCCCCTCCTGCATAGTCCGACCACATACATGAAGGAGGTTAGCCAACCCAGCCCAGAGATCTGATGTCCCCAACCCGTTTGTAAGTTTCGGGGACCCATCTCCACGCCTTGAATGGGAGTAGGGCAGACGGGGATCGAACCTGCGACCCTGTTACCGGGAAGCAAGTATATTAAATTATTTTTAACAAGCTTGAAACTCCAGATTCAAAATTATACCCAACTTCATATTATTTAAATTAATAATTAAATTACTCAATAAAGATACTTGCTTCCCGGTAACCAGTTCCATTGGATCCGTAATATTGTAGTATTATCGGAATTCAATTTTCGTAGTGATTGGAGTTGTTGTGTAAGCATGCGATATATAAACACGCTGAAATTTCTATTGAAAATTTAATATAATAACTAAGTCCAAAAAGCTATCTTCTCCATACGATCGAATTAGGACTCGAAACCTTTTCCAGTGCGTTCGAAATAAGGGTATAACATTATAAACGCCTAGCGGCACGCCTCGATAGGAGCTCGGGATTTTTAGTTGTGATTTCGAAACGATTTAAATTTAAATTTAAGTATAATATATATATATTATTTCACCAGTCAAATTCCTTTCTATCAGCCACCATTCTTTCATCTCAGCCATCCTATATTCCTGAACATAGCCGACCTAACTTTTCCTTTCATTCAAATCGATGTCCCTTCTTTCTTTCTATTCAGATCAAAAATCACTTCGTTTCCTTTTATTTTCCATGGACGAGCAATTCAAAGAAATAAAAATGGCCCCTTCTTCTTTTCAGTTCAAATCTCATTCCTTTCCATTCCTTGTCTCATATTCTATGCCGAGTTCTCCTTCTCAAAATAAAGTTGTTCGTTCCTCTAAGAAAAAGTGGCATGGCGATCAAAATTTGAATCGCCGTTCACCAAATCGGTTCGTGTTTGAGTCGCAAGAGGCATCGTGGGGCGTTGAACAGCGGCGAGGTGAAGCGACGAGCTCGTTGGGGTTTTAGGGCATGCGAGGCTGTGAGGAGGGCAGAGGCGAGTAGCCTTCGGCGGTGATGTCTGGAAAGGGGTTAGTCGACGAGGCCAATGTCGCGACTCGCGTTTGATGATGGGGTAGGGTAGCACGGCACTGGCATGGCATCGATCGTACGAGCGTGCATACGTGTGATTTGGGAAGGAGGTATTCGATATTCGTCTTTCTCGTTTTAACTTGCTAGTATATTTTTATTCAGAGATTTGGAAAATAGAAATTTTAAGGGTTGAAACAGAAAATATAGTTATGCAGTGAGGTATATATATATATATATGCAGTTTTTCCACATGTATATATATATTCGGAAGGCAGAAAAATAATCACAGTAAAGTATAAAAATAACTCTGTTTTTAATTTAAAATAAATATATATATTCACATACATATTTAAAACAGTAGATATATGTATAGAGATAAGACTTTTGAAATTGGAGATTTTAAAATGTTTGAGTTTATATAAAATTTGATTTTTTTATTCTATATAGATTATTTTATAAAAATATATGTGGTTTCAAAAGGAAAGATAAATAAATAAAGATGCATGTTCAAACTTACTAATTTAAAATATATATATCAGTAATTAATTTTTTTAATAAATTGATTTAATTTATTTATGTTAAAAAAAGGGTTTTAAAGGGGAAATTATCAGTTTGGATAAAATTACTAGTTAATTAAATAATCTAATGATAAGTGATTATTCGATTAGTTAGAATATTAATAAATCATTTAATGTTTATTCAAGGGTCTTAAACCATGGAATCAAGTCAGTTGGAGTGGACTGCAAATAAAATAAAGGTGAGTTAATCTCACTTATCTGGGTTTATTTAAATTTAAACAGTTAAATTTAAATATTGGTTGTATGATTGATTTGAATGGATGTGATATATTATTTAGTGGTGTTTATATATATATTGGAGTTGTTGATATTCCCGCATTATATAGCGGATGAGACCCTATGCGCCGCATAATAGCGGATGATATTTTATTAATCCCATATACCGCGATATTCCACCTCGAAGTGGAATTGGTATTGTGCTAACATCTGTGGATGCAGGGAAACAGGTTGGAGGGATCTAACTGGATTCCTCAAATTTATTTAGATTATTTAATATTCTGTGATATGAATATTTTATATCCTGTGATGATTTTATTGATAATTGAAATATTGGAGGAGATGGTTGGATTGAATATTTCGGTATACTGAGTTATAAAAATCTATAGAATTGGATTTTGGAAAGAAATAAAAGCGTAATTTTTTTTAAGTAAAGTAACTATGGAGAATTTGAATAAAAATGAATTGGAAAAGAATAAAAGCGGTTTCAAAATTCTAACAAATATGGGAAAGGGGATTTTGAATTAACGGGGGAATAATAAATTTTAAAACTTAAGTGATTGTAACGACCTAGTGTTTTGGACCATTCAAATCGACAATAATCCACACATGTCGGACTTGAATAATTCAAAATAATAGATTGTTAATTTAAATTTGGCAAAACTTAACATATACAATAAATAAATAATCACAGATCACAAACACAGAGTAATATAACCATAATGCAGCGGAAACAAGAGAATAGTAGTTCATGAAGCTACTATATATATATATAACAGAGTTAAACAAGATACAACAGAAGTCTCGAATACAATAGATATCTCAATACAATAGTCAAATACAAGATCTGAATACATCATTGGAATCAACTGAATAACTGAAAGCTGGATAGATAGCTGGATCTCCAAGCGAAGCTCCACCTCCAAAGGTGAGTCTCAAATACTGTATCACTCAGTCTGACCCGAGCGTAAAGAAAACACAAAACACTCGAGTCAGGATTAATATTCTTATATCAATAAATCTAACTCAAGTGAAATAACGACTGAAATACGAGTAACTCAAAGGATGTTTGGGATAACCATCCTCTAAGGATCCGTTAAACTATCTACTATGTAGTAGTGTACGCTAAGTAGATAATGTCTAATCAGTAAAGTACGATATCAAAATAGCGTTAAGTCATGGCCCATTCCACCCTTAACACATTTTTATTCCCAAGAGCATATACAAGACCGTAGTTTCCCCAAAACCGGAAGTCACCAAAGGGCAATCCATATACTAAAGGTACAAACCAAAATCGTAGTGGTCGCGAATAGGATAATCAGTATGACAAGGTACATGAGGCAATACCAACTAGGATACTAGTAGTTGCGTGATCCGGACTGATGTTGGGCATAGCAGCTACTACCCCAACACCGTGAAACAACACTCCCAAATCAAGGGGTGCACCCAAATCGAATCACAAAAGTAATAGATATGGTATCGAAGAAGTGTGTCCGCTAGAGATGGCGATCCTCAATGGCCCGGCGCGGCTCCTGTTTTAGTCATGTAAGGGGTCATCCAAAATCGTTCTCTTTCTTCAGTCAACGCGTTCACCAAACCATCCACTTCGTTCTGGATCAACACTCCGCGTATATTAGTTATTAAAGTGATTTCGGTATCGACAGAGAGTATGTCCATATCCGATCCCGATCTCTTTAATAACTACGTATTATTACACCGATGGTCATTTAATAAATTTTCAAAATAGTAATATTTCAAAACCGACATATCATTGCCATTTCAAAACCATATCAATACGATATCACTTTTCCTTTAAATAAATCCATTTCCAAAATCATATCACTTTCCAGAGTTACATCGCTTTCGAAATCGTAAGTCTTTTAAAATCATAACACTTTGGAAATCAAAATTTGAAATTCATAACACTTTGAAATCCTAACACTTTCCTCTTAAACAGTTTAGATATTAAAATTTGTATATATAGAAAAATAGTTTATAAAATAAAATAGTTTATATAAAATAGTTATAAGTTAAAATAAAATAATTTATATTGAAAATGATTTATATTAAAATAATTTATATTGAAATTTATAAAGTAAAATATAAATAGTTTTAGATATAGTTTAAATACTTTATGTAAAATAGCTTCCTCAAATTTCACAAATCAATTCACATAAACTCGAATTCCAAAATTAAAATTTAATTAAATCTCAAATCATCAATTTCAATTCAATTTAGTTTCTCAATAAACTCTTTCAAATTATCGATTACAAATGCCTATTTGAACCATAAATAAACCGTTTCAATTTCAATATATTTCAAAGTTTAAATATTCGATTTAAATTTATATAAGTTTGATATATTCATTTAAGCCACTTCTTAATTAATTCAAGTTATAAACATATCTTAAAATTTCAAATTTAATAGATTTCAAATCAACTTATTTAAGTATAATTCTTAAATAATTAAGAATTCCAAATCAATTCAAATTTATCTTTCAACCTGAATATTATAAATTCTATATTTAAAAATATAAATTTTACATAAATACTTAAACATATTTCATATTGATTCAAATCAACTTTATTAAATCAACTTTAATAAATCTTTAAAATCATTATTTATTAAAACCATATATTTCTTTCAAAACCGTAGAAATGTTTTTCAAAAATATTTATATATAGACCAACGGTGTCTGTATATAATTTTCTATCCTATGGTCAAGTGATACGGATATTTATCATTTCAATTCGCAATTTAAAATATATCCGGGTATATATCTTTTCAACCCGAAATCCCAAATTCAACTTAATTTGAAAATCGCTTGGGTTTATCATTTCAACCCATAACGATTTTCTCCTATTCTAAAGTCCGTTCGGGTATGTATCATTTCAACCCATAGTGATTCTATACTAACAGGGAACTTGCAGAGTGATAACAGATATGATAATAATATAACAACAGTAACAGACATATACCATCAGTATAAATAACAGATAAGGGTGTCAGATGTCACAGGTGAACAGATACAGATGATGGCATATATATATATATATATATCAATATAAATAACAGATAATGATGTCAGGTGTCATAGGTGAACAGATACAGATGATGACATAGATATAGCAATATTAATAACTAACAGCAGCATATTTCAATTGTCGTTTCAATTGAAATCAAATTTAATAAATATAAGAACGTTAATCGTGAGTGATTGCTCACCTTTCGAGGCTAGAGATGCACGAGAAGATGACCCGGATACGCACACTGATACGGACATAGAGATTGAGTTACGAATCCAAGCAAAACAAATCGGCACGAATTCAACGATCAAAGCTGATAACAGAAATTGATGAAATCAAATCAAAACATTCAACATAGCAACAAATAAAAACATGTCCTGTATCAAAGTTTAACAATAAAATTCTATGTGCTACCGAGATCGAAATGGTCCGAAATTTGGTATGAATAAAGATCAAAACTTGTATTTCAAACTGCAAAAGATTCATTTGTTTTGGACAAGAGACGAGAAAAGTTACGATGTCACGAACATAGACTCAGGCCATGTTTGCAGCAGTGTAAAATAATTTCTAAGTACAAAAGAACAGCTGCCTGGGTCTAACTTCCAGATCCTCGACCACTAATAAAACGATGTCGGATTTTACTGAAATTTGACAGGCATAAACTAGGTAACTTCGACTCTTTTTTAAAAATAGAATCAACCCATTCCGACGTAAGACAGAAGAGATACGATGCGTCAAACATGAACTCAGGTCGTGTTTGCAGCAGTGTAAAATAATTTCAAGTACAAAAGAATAGCTGCTTGGGTCTAACTTCAAGATCCTCGACCACTAATCAAACGATGTCGGATTTTGCTCAAATTTGACAGGCATAAACTAGGTTACTTCGACTTCTTTTTAAAAATAAAATCAACCCATTCCGATAAAACATTAGTGAGATATGATATCGTGAATATGAAGTCTAACTGCTGTTCAAAAAAAAAACATGCAAACAAGTGCAAAATCAGTTTGGTTGCAACTTTCTATGATAAGATTGGAAATCTGAGTTATGCAAATATATATTGACAATATATAATAGATATCATATATTTATACATTTCAAACCATCAACTTTAAACTAACAGATGTAGATCATATGTGAACTGAACCAACACCTACAAGCAAAATATATGCAGACCTTACTCTATTTGATGTATATACCCAAAATAACTTACCACCTAAATTTATAGAACTTACGTATAGCAAATATACATATAACTAACACAGAATGTATATATATTATTGTTAAACAAAACAACTACTAAGGTATATACAACAGCTTGTATTATATGTATAACATGGGATTCTTTATAAAATAATATGCTACAACAGACGTGTATATATACTTTTTATAAAATTACCCTTTCTTCTTTGCAAACAAAGTAGTTTACTTTGTACAAAATTTTTCATTATTATATATATGATAACTTTCATATAACAGATTATAAAAGTATAAACTAACTCTAACTTTAAAATATATATACTTAACAGATGTATATAAATGAACTATCTGACCATACTTAAAATAAAAGATATATATAACATACCAAAACTGATATGAGGACACGCACCGATGGAAGATGAACACGGCAGAGGAAGTGTGGTACAAGCGGTGAGGAGGGTTTGGGTAGTTTGCACGTGGGATAGACTCGTGCTCGGTGGCAGCATGGCGGTGATGCGTTTCCGAACTGTTGGGTGGCGACCATGGCCGCACGCGGAGGAGGTGAAGAAGAGAGGCGGCTGCTGATATGGCGGGCTGTCATGGGTGATAGGCGGTTGCCGGTGCTTGGGTGGAAGTTTAGGCGGACGGGTCGGGGAAGATGGAGAGGAAGAGTTGAGCCGAAGGGTGGGCTTGTCGGCAAAATGTTGATAGCTTTGGGAGAAACGGGGATGAGGGAGATCGGCCATGCATAAAGTAAAGTAAAATGAACATGCTTGGAGGAAATAAAATAGACCAGGGAAGAAGACACCTGTAGCCTGTATAATAATATGTGTGTTGTTGCTTTTCTCTTTTCAAGCCAAATGAAGGAAAGAAACAAATGAAGACAGGAAGGACAAGGAGAAAATGAAAGGACAGTACAGAGTCAGAAATGCAGAACGAAAGAATAGGCTCAGAGATAAAAATTTGAAAAGACTGAACATACATATCCAACACATAATAAATGAGATCTAGGGAATAGCGATGGACAGAAAGCTGAATTCAGTAATAATGAAAGGCTATTGGTTTCACGTTGGAAAGCGGATGGTCATGAGAAATTCAAAAGACTTGGTTGTGGAACCGATACGCTGAGTGTTATCACAGATTTGCACTGTACCGCGGACCCCGAAATACAAAAGTGAATACACTGCAGAGATCAGCACGATGAGACGATTAAAATGGTATATAGATATCAGTGGTATGATTTAATTTATAAAATTCGAATTTTTCTACTGGCGGAAAATGCAAGAAAAACGTAGAAAAATAAGATCGACGGAGCCAAAGAAGTCCGAATTTGGAAAAACGACAAACTGACATCTTGCTCAGAAGATGGTTTAGAATTTTTCTATGTAAAAATATTTATGTTCCGAAAACATTTTATTTTAATCATTTTTTAACTGATTAAATTGAAGTAAATTTATGCGCGAAATAAACTTTCATATTTTCGGACGAAAATTTACCATTTGCTATGTTTAACTAGACGCATTCCAAATATCATATCTTTTATTTCAAAATTTTATCGTTTAAAATTTCACAAAATTTCAACTAATTACGTTATTAAAACAGTTAAAATTTACGGGTCGTTACAGTGATATTGTTTTAAAGAATAAAGAATTTATTTTAATTCAAGGTTTAAATTTAATTAAAAGGAAAAGAAAAGGAATTTGGGAAATCTGAAATTGGTATTCCCTGTTTAATGGGATTTTTAAGTCATAATAAAGAAATGAAATTTAAAGTTAATGGATTTTGAAATAAATGAAGTAAGTAAGGAAATTTATTTCAAAGTGAAGTAAATTGAAAATCAATTAGAAATTGATTTAGGTGTTTAAAATTGGAATTTTAAAAGGGAAGTGAGATTTTGGAATTTATAAACTGGGTTTATAAAGTGAAATATAAATTCAAGGTGGGAATTTATAAAGGAATGTAAATTTGTTTAAAAATAAATAGTGATTTATTTTTAAAGGAGGTGAAAGAGAAGTGTATTTCCCTGGATAGTCGAGTATGTTTCCAAAGCAAATTCTTAAGTATAAGTTAAAGTTTCAAAGTTGTTTTAAAAGTATGTTTTGGAAAATCTATTATTTTTAAATGTTTAAATGTTAAAGTAAGTATTTTTCAAATTTATTTTAGTAGTAATTATTTAAAGATGACTTGGTATTATGTTTTGAAAAGATGAAAATTTAGTTTTATAAAGTAGCTTTATTTAAATATGCTTAAAGTATAAATTTTTGAATAAGGTATTAAAGTAGTTTTAATTTAAAATATATTTATAATAAAATGTTTCTAAATTATTTTTAAAATCTAAAGTGTTTGTACTTGGTGATTTCAGTGGAAATAGAAATTATTTGGGAAATTTATTCCATGAGGGAAAGACGGTTTAAACCGTTTTCAAAGGGTTGAAAAGTGGAAATATATCTTGTGAAGATATTTTGAGATAAATAAATAATTTGAAAAATTATTTATTGTTGATGGATGTTGTGAATGTTAATTGATAGTTAAATAACTGACTATCAATATTAGCCAATGCGCTGATCGTTTCGAAGAGACCGAGATCGGGATTAATTTCTCGAAAACCACTTCGATCTGATTTGTACGTTTTCGTGGGGGAAACGAGTTTCGAATCGAAGATGGAGCAGTGAAGTGCAAGGGTTAGTCGCTACTAATCCTGAGGAAATTTCCAAAATGGATATAGTAGGAGTAGAGCTTTCGGTTCCGTTCGAACCTGGGACGGACTTGTATGGACGAATGCTTTTGGAACATCGTTAGGTGGACGATGGGCATTCTAAGGGATACGTTCTATAAAGGTAACGCTTAGCCTCAAGCCTCATCAACCGGGAATGACTGAAAATCATGGGATATGCAGCAAGGCTTCGTGGGTAGCCCCTACTTGAGAGTAAGGTCATCCCTATCTAGATGTCCCTTTTTATTTCGGCTTAGTGGTGCGGTTGCTGATCACAACCGTGGGGTGATCTTACTCGGAATTATCCAGTAAGGGGTAGTTCCGGTCTTGTGTTGCAGGGGATCGGGCGTGGTCCTCGGTACGCTGATCTAGACCAGGTACTGTGATAGGTGGTACCCCAGTGCCTAGTCATTGATGGAAATCCATTCTCCCTACGTGCCTGTACGGTTTTGATTGTGCCCAACTATTGCTGAAACGTGAGATGCAAGCATTTCAGCTAGATTCTATTTTATTTTCTATAGACACTATTATAATATCAGACGGATTTGATAAAAAGTGTTTTGGTTATCGTAAGGTAAAAACCCGACATGTTTATTTGTGGCGTGGTCTTACGAGATGTTCTTGACTTCAAAGGATTTTGAAATTTTAATAATTAAATTGAGTGTGATTTTCTCACGCTGGTATTCCAGACTGACTCGGGTGTTATTTTATTATAATGCTCGGGTCAGACCGAGTATTATAGGATACAGGTTATGATGCTATGGAGCTCAAGAGACGAGCTGGATGGTGAGACGTATCACACGTATATGATGTATATTCCGCTGTGTTGTGTATGTTGTGTATTTTGTATGTGGGACAAGTTATTATAACTATCCCAAATTGTGATGTTGATTATATTGTACTACGATGTTGTATTCTGATGATGTATGTATAAACAGATATAGTTTCTTTTCTGTAAAGATCAGTTATTATCTATTATATATTGTTCCTCTGCGATTGTGAGATTCTGATGTTGATTTTTCTATTTTCTTCTTCTACCTCTTCTTCTTCAACCCAAATGGTTCGTATTTCTGTTCTTCTTGAGTTCATTAATGGAGAATAATGTCAACTTAAGGTGTACGGATTGGCGGGCTATTACAATAAAAGTATGACAAGGCACGTAAGGCAATGCTCAAGGTAGGATACTACCAGTTTACCCTTCCGGGCTGGTGGTAACGTATCATAGCCATGATCGTCCACCGCATCCAACACTCCCATAAAATCGGAGGGTGCACACCAATCAATCACAATGCAAATGATGGTAATACGAAGAAGAGCGTCCGCTCAGGGTAGCTAACCCACTTGGCCAGTACGGCTTATGTTTTAGGCATTTCAAATTGGCATAAGTGCCAGGCTAATCCATCATCCTTCTCTTTCTTAAAATCCAGCAAATGACGCCAAATTCAACCACTTCATTCTGGTTCATCACTCCACGTACACAGTTGTTAAAGTGGTTCCGGTATCGACAAAGAGTATGCCCATATCCGGCCCCGGTCTCTTTAACAAGCAAACGTCGTTTTACACACCGGTTGGTACTTTTACATTTTGAAAACAGTTCATACTTGATATTAAAATATCATATTCGCTTCAAAATCAAATCCATTTTGAAATCATCATATTTACTAAAAATATACCATTTCACTTCAAAAATCATTTTCGCCTCAATATCACGATTTCGTTTCCAAAATCGTTTTGAATCTCAATTTAGGTTATAACTTCATTTTAACCCAATTCGTATTTAAATCCAAGATTTAAATATATACATTCCACCCTTGACCGGTTTGAATTTTTGAAAAATAGTTGAATAGTTTTAAAATAGTTTAAATAATTAAAGTAGTTAAAAATAGTTTAAGTGGTTAAAATGGTTTTTATAGAAAAATAGTTTGGAAAATCCAAAATGATTTGAATAATTAAAAAGATAAATTTAAATAGTTTATATCAAAATAATTTATTTTAAAATAGTTTCAAACTGATTCAATTTCCAATTTATCTCAAATTCGAATCACTTTTAGATTTCAATTTCAATTTAATCGATTCAATTCCGATTTCAACTCGAATTTACTTCGAATCTAAATTAATTTCGATGTCAATTTCAAATTAATTTCAATTTCAATTTCAAATTAATTTGAATTACAATTCCAAAATAATTTCAATTTCAAATTTTGAACCATTTCGATTTTTATCAATTTCGAGTTTGATTTTCAAAACATCGATTCAAAACACTTAAATCAATTTACTTTCAATACCCAATTTGAAATCCAAATCCTCAAATTTAATTCAATTCTGAGCTCAATTTCGAAATAGTTCGATTTTCATAAATTCGATTTTCATTTTCTTAAAATCAAATCATTTAAATAAATTATAAATCAAAAAAAAATTAAAATCATTTAATTTAACCAATCCGGTGTTCGTATATAATTTTTTATTCTATGCCCAAGTGATCAGTTATTTTAATTTAATTTTAGGGATGAATATATATCATTTCAACCCAAGTCACACTGTCATAGGTATATATCATTTCAACCTATTTCTTAATTTATTCGAAATAATTCAATTTACAATTTTATATAGTGTAAATAATATACATGATGATAACATGATATATCAAAATAAATAAACATCCAAATCATCCAATCATCAATCAATAGCATCCATCACAACCAATCATCCAAACAGTCAGTAAATCACAATAATTAATATTGGGTATTTTACTGGCAATTAAATTCCAATTTCAAAGTTGACTGTAAATTTTAATTTTTAACAGTTAATCCAAATGACAATTCAATTTAACAAACAACGACCAATAAATTTATATCACTTCATAATTTTAAATTTAACTACCATAAAAATATTCTAGTACATTGTGAGCGTTATAAAACACTCACCTTGAGTTTTCAATTTTAAATCAAATCGAACGACGTTCGATTTAACCTAAAATTTTAACTATCTCCAAAGGACTCCAAATCAGTTCCAGAAAGTAGTATTTGTCGCCATGATTCCTACACCACATGTTTCGTCCAATCCCGACCTCGTTTGACAAAAATATACATTTTTAAAGTTTTGAATATAATTTATATAAGTAAATTATTTATTTATTTATTTTTATTTACCCTCAATTCCTTGACCGCATGATCTATCTTTAGAAAATCAAAGCCGCTCCCTGTTCTACCTTCATCCTCGTTCTAGTTACCGTGCACGTGAGAACCCATATACGCACGTTCGAATTCCGATGCCGCTCCTCCTCCATTCGTCGATACGTCGACCCAACATCGCTAGGTCGAAGCCCCATCCAAGCCTCACCTGCAGTCGTCACCTTGCTAAGCTCGACCTCCCCATTTGCCTCGAATTCTACCCCAAATGCATGAAGGACGCGGCTCTTCCTCTCTCTCTACGCTGCGCTAAAACCCATCACGACCGTTCATATTGTAGAGCTTAACCAGCTCTACGATTTTGCAGTTGCCGGTTTTACGAATTAATGAATGGATTGAGAGAATTTGAGTGAGGAAATCAACTATTTTTGGCATTGAAAAAGAGAGTGGCGACTGTTGAATAAGGAGTTAGGGTTTTGGCTTGAATGCGTATATATATATATATACGTGAATATATAATATTTTAATATTATCTCGATTATTCATGTGCTTTTCCGGACGAACTCCAAACGAAGCGTGCTGCCTAGCATTTATAATGTTTTACCCATATTCTGAACTCAATGGAACAGGTCTCGGGGCCTAATTCGATCGTATGTGGAAGATAGCCTTTTGAATCAAATTAAAATATTAAATTTTCGATATTAAATTCAACGCGTTTCTAGCTCGCACAGCCAAACAACAAGTCCGATCGATACGAAACTTGAAATCCTATAATGGTTCATAGTTACAGATCCGATGAAACTAGTTTCGTCGAAATTCGAAACAGTGGCCAAAATGGCTATTTTAACGTCTTGATTATAATATAAAATTTCCAATTTCTAATTATTTACCTTTAAATCCAATTTTAAAAGCAAACGATCTTCATTCGTATTTAAATAAAACTTAAACAAATTTCTAATATCATTTTCATTCACATTAATTCAAGATTCAATTGTTTAAACAATTTCCAATATTAAATTTAACAATTTAATTATCCCATAAATCAATATAAATAAATCATCAAGTTCCGAATAAATTTTAGTTGTCAACATCATTTTATTTCTATCTAAATAATTCACAATTATTACTCAACTTTAGTTATTGATTATAAACCCAGTTAATATATAGAATTTCATTTCGATACTCGTTACCACCAAATCTTCGAGATTAGTTTATTTCAAAATTTTATTCAAGTTCATATTCAATAACCCCACTAATAATTCATTCAAATTTTATTTTTAACCATTTTTATTTAATAATTACATTAAATTTAATAATTAAAAATAGGTAAAAATACAGGTCGTTACAATCTCTCCCACCCAAAACTTTTCGTCCTCGAAAAGGAACTAAGTAGAGAATTTTACATTTGATATATTTTATTCAAAATAGTCAACTTATGAAACATTTAAAAATCTCATTTTTGAAACTTTTACTACGCTCTCGCTACGACACTTCGATATTGGTTATACATAAATCACAACTTATATATAAAGCAAGTTATAAAAATGTTAAAACTTCAAAAATTTTCTAACTCGTAGCTTTACGGAAAATTTCGGCAGAGTCACCTTTGCGCGGCTCGACCGAAAAAATGTTACAATTCAATATATAACTCAAATATACCAAATAGATATCAAATATACATCTCATCTCAATGATGAGGCATCCCGTTGGGAAAAATGTAAAAGCGCGGCATGTAATCCGAGATGTGTACCTTATTGTTATTAATATGAGTGAGTTTGCTCGTATTAAGCAAGCAAAAGCATATAAAAACCCATGTATACATCCAAACGGTCTTCGTATGTACTTATCTCAGCTCAATTTAAAATATTATTCATTTATATGAGATATAGAAAGCATATATGTGTTTTATAGAAGCATATAACATGAATTTTAAACCCAAACCACAACATAAGCATTAATATACGACAAACAACAATCATATACAATAAAACAGTTATAACGACGATTTAAAGTGAAAGAAACCATTCAATTATTAGTATTCATCCATTTAATTCATAACGATATGAATTTACATTATCCAATGTCAATATTTCAATCTATACACTTCATTTTATTAACCTTTATTTTTTTATCATTTATTTGGTTTACTCCATATTTATTCACATCTATTTCATTTACCTTCAACTTATTCAATTTAATTGTTAACTTTCAATTGTTTCATTTTACGTTTAGCAACATCTCATATCAATTCATTTATTCACATTCATTTTCATAATTTCATTTAATAACAAATTTATTTGTGAAACATTTTATTAATCATCACTTTAGTTTATAATCATTCTATAACAGTCCAATTTCTTATATATGACTTTATCTAAGTTTATAATTATCTCAAAAGTTACAAATTCAATTTCAAAATTTCTTTGAAAATTTATATTCAATTCTATAACCAATTTACAAACATATTATTTATTTCATTTCCCTACTTTCTTAAGTTCCACTTACTTATTCCATTTAGTCATTAATCATTTCATAATACACTAATTAAGTATATAACATTTATCACACAACTTAAATTTCCATTTCTATATATTTTAATTACTTTTCAAGTTTTGTTTACTTGTATAATATCCCATTACATATCCAAATTATCATTTTAAATTTTAACATTTGGTAAGTCTTATTATATGTTATTAGAATGCAATTTGGTATTATAAAAATTAATATGATTCATTTTACTTAATCAGAATGTAAACTATTTTAACTTGTTTAAATTTTCTTTACTTTCAATTTTAGATTTGTAAACTTCAACTCTAAAGTTCATCAAAACATTTAGCTTAGATTTCTTAATTCTCTTGTTTTATAAGTTCAGGTTTCAAATATTTCATTTCATTTAAATTATTTTAAAATTATTAATTAACAGAACTTAAAATTTTTAAATACCGGGTTCATTTCAAATCATTTGAAATAAGTATATATACTTATCTCTTTTGTATATCAAATCATACTTTTGGAGCTTAAACCAAAATCCGTTTATCAAAATAATTTCATAGCAAAGCTTCTCAGAAGTCTCCCCCACTTTGAGACTCGAAAATGAACGTCGATGATACTGCGCAGTCATCACCGAAATTATTTTCCAACGACAGAAGAGGGAAGTACTGAATTTATTCCTTTTAAAAATCCTTTTCAAAAATATTTTCATAAATATTCTTCAACTAATATTACTATATTTTTTCAAAACTTTGAAAACCATTTTCAAAATTTCCTGGTCTTAGATTCAAAACTTCTCAATTTAAATCCATTTTAATTTATAAGTCACATTTATAAATTATACTTACAAAATTTCACTTTCGTAAAACATTTCACAAATGTTCTACCATTGCTTATTCTATAAAAAACATCTTTTATTAAGGCAAATCAACTAACTAATGATAATAATCAATATTATCATTCCTAACAACCAAACACACTATACATACCATAATAATTTCTGAAAATTATTCCTTTATATATAAAATATAATCAGGGTAAAATTATTTCATTTACCCAATTTCAAAACAATACTATGTCAAATTGTTCTGTTCAATAGTTTATAGATCCTTATCAATAACGTTAATTACTTGTATTGACCAGAATCCATAAGCCACTCAACAAATCAACCAACACAATAGAAAATAATTTTTATATTCACTAACAAATACGTGCTCATATATATGTACACTCAAACTCATTCTGGGGTACTACTGACCCTATCTCTAATAAGTTACCCTACAAAGCTAAGGTTATCGCTAAACCAAAGCTCTGATACCAAATGTGACGACCGGTATTTCAGAAGGTTTAAATCGACAATAATCCACACATGTCCGACTTAAACAATCCAAAGCATAGATAATCAATGGGTTTAATTAAGAAAAATAAGAAATGAAGAAGAAAACAAACACAGAATCTCGCTGCGGAACGATAAAATATAATAATCAAATAAACAGTTCATGAAGCTGTTTACTATACATTTGATTATAATTTATACAACATTTATCAGAGTTATACATATACAACAGAACAAATATAATAATGCAGTAGAACAAACAATGATGGGATAATACTAGTAATAATATACCAAATCTTCGCCTTCGTCCTCCAGAGACTAATCTTCGATAAGCTGAAAAACTCGGGACTGACCCGAGCGTAATGAAAAGACAAAACACTCGAGTCAGGACTAAAATATCCTTATGTAAGTCAAATCGATGTCGCATATAACATGAGTGTAACAACGCCAGAGATGTTTACGGGATTTCATATCTCCTATCCAGTGTATAACGTGCGTGCCATAACTCAAAAGGTGTTACGAGATTTTCCATCTCTTAAGGATCCATCAAATATTTATATATAGTAGAATACGCTACATATATAATGTCGAACCAGTAAAATAAATATTTTTCTTAGCGTTAAGGCTTTACATTGATCCCTCTTAACGCGTTTTTAAGCATTGTCGTAAAGTTTGCATTTGACACCACCAGTAGAACGTCGGTAGTCAGGGATGCGCCGTGATACAACAACACAAAACCAAAATCGTATGGGTCTCGTATAGGGATAAAAGTATGACAAGGAACGTGAGGCAATGCTCAAGGTAGGATACTACCAGTTTACCCTTCTCGGCTGGTGGTAACCCTTCATAGCCATGATCGCCCACCGCGTCCAACACTCACATAAAATTGGAGGGTGCACACTAATTAATCACAATGTAAATGATGGTAATACGAAGAAGTGCGTCCGCTCGGGGTAGCTAACCCACTTGGCCGGTACGGCTCCTGTTTTAGTCATTTCAAATTGGCACAAGTGCCAGGTTAATCCATCATCGTTCTCTTTCTTCAAATCCAGAAAGCGACGCCAAATCCAACCACTTCATTCTGGATCATTACTCCACATACACAGTTGTTAAAGTGGTTCCGGTATCGATAGAGAGTATGCCCATATCCAGCCCCAGTCTCTTTAACAACCAAACGTCGTTCTACACACCGGTTTGTACTTTTACATTTCGAAAATAGTTCATACTTAATATCAAAATATCATATTCGCTTCAAAATTAAATCCATTTCGAAATCATCATATTTACTCAAAATATATCATTTCACTTCAAAAATCATTTTCGCCTCAATATCACAATTTCGTTTCCAAAATCGTTCGAATCTCAATTTAGGTTATAACTTCATTTTAACCCAATTCGTATTTAAATCCGAGATTTAAATATAAACATTCCACCCTTGACCAGTTTGAATTTTTGAAAAGTAGTTGAATAGTTTTAAAATATTTTAAATAATTAAAGTAGTTTAAGTGGTTAAAGTAGTTAAAAATAGTTTAAGTGGTTAAAATAGTTAAAACTAGTTTAAATGGTTAAAATATTTAAAAATAGTTTAAATGGCTAAAATAGTTTAAATGGTTAAAATAGTTTAATATAAAATAGTTTAAGTGTTAAAATGGTTTTTATAGCAAAATAGTTTGGAAAATCCAAAATGATTTGAATATCTAAAAAGATAAATTTAATTATTTTATCTCAAAATAATTTTTTGAAAATAGTATCAAAGTCAAACCGATTTAATTTCCAATTTTTTTCTAATTCGAATCACTTTTAGATTTCCATTTCAATTTAATCGATTCAATTGCGATTTCAAGTCGAATTTACTTCGAATCCAAATTAATTTCGATGTCAATTTCAAATTAATTTCAATTCCGATTTCAAATTAATTTCAATTACAATTCCAAAATAATTTCAATTTCAAATTTTGAACCATTTAGATTTTTATCAATTCTGAGTTTGATTTTCAAAACATCGATTCAAAACACTTAAATCAATTTACTTTCAATACCCAATTTGAAATCCAAATCCCCAAATATAATTCAATTTCAAGCTCAATTTTGAAATAGTTTGATTTTCATAAATTCGATTTTCATTTTCTTAAAATCAAATCATTTAAATCAATTTCAAATCAATTTTTTTTAAAATCATTTAATTTAACCAATCCGATGTTCATATATAATTTTCTATCCTATGGCCAAGTGATCAGTTATTTCAATTCAATTTCAAGGAATGATATATATTATTTTCAACCCAAATCATAGTGTCATAGGTAGATATCATTTCAACCTATTTCTTAGTTTATTCGAAATAATTCAAATTACAATTTTATATACTGTAAATAATATATAGGATGATAACAGGATATATCAAAATAAATAAACATCCAAATCATCCAATCATAAATCAATAGCATCTATCACAACCAATCATCCAAACAGTCAGTAAATCACAACAATTAATATCGGGTACTGGCAATTAAATTCCAATTTCAAATTTGACTTTCAATTTTAATTTTTAACAGTTAATCCAAATGACAATTAAATTTATCGATCAACGACCAATAAATTTATATCACTTCATAATTTCAAATTTAACTACCATAAAAATATTCTAGTACATTGTGAGCGTTATAAAACACTCACCTTGAGTTTTCAATTTCAAATCAAATCGAACGACGTTCAATTTAACCTAAAATTTTAACTATCTCTAAAGGACTCTAAATCAGTTCTAGAAAGTAGTATTCATCGCCACGATTCCAACACCACATGTTTCGTCCAATTCCGACCTCGTATGACAAAAATATACATTTTTAAAGTTCTGAATATAATTTATATAAGTAAATTCTTTATTTATTTATTTATTTATTTTTATTTACCCTCAATTCCTTGACCACATGATCTATCTTCAGAAAATCAAAGTCGCTCCCTGTTCTACCTTCATCCTCGTTCCAGTTACCGTGCACGTGAGAACCCATATATGCACATTCGTATTCCGATGCCGCTCCTCCTCCCTTCGTCGATAAGTCGATCCAACATCGCCAGATCGAAGCCCCATGCGAGCCTCACCTGCAGCCGCCACCTTGCTAAGCTCGACCTCCCCATTCGCCTCGAATTCCACCCCAAATGCATGAAGAACGCGGATCTCCCTCTCTCTACGCTGCGCTAAAACCCATCACGACCGTTCATATTGTAGAGCTTGACGAGCTCAACGATTTTGCAGTTGGGGTTTTTTCGAATTAATGAATGGATTGAGAGAATTTGAGTGAGGAAATCAACTATTTTTAGCCATTGAAAAGTGGGTGGCGGCTGTTGAATAGGGAGTTAGGGTTTTGGCTTTAACGCGTATATATATACGTGAATATATAATATTTTAATATTATCTCGATTATTCATGTGCTTTTCCGGACGAACTCCAAACAAAGCGTGCTGCCTGGCGTTTATAATGTTTTACCCCTATTTCGAACTCAATGGAACAAGTATTGGGGGCCTAATTCGATCGTATGTAGAAGATATATTTTTGAATCGAATTAAAATATTAAATTTTTGATACTAAATTCAACACGTTTCTACCTCCCACGGCTAAACAACAAGTCCGATCAATACGAAACTTGAAATCCTATAATAGTTCACTGTTACGGATTCGATGAAATTGGTTTTGTCGAAATCCGAGACAGTGGCCAAAAATGCTATTTTAACGTCTTCATTATAATATAAAATTTCCAATTTCTAATTATTCACCTTTAAATCCAATTTTAAAAATAAATGATCTTCATTCGTATTTGAATAAAACTTTAACAAATTTCTGATATCTTTTTCATTCACATTAATTCAAGATTCAATTTTTTAAACAATTTCCAATATTAAATTTAACAATTTAATTATCCCATAAATCAATATATATATATAAATCATTAAGTTCCGAATAAATTTTAGTTGTCAACATCATTTTATTTCTATCTAAATAATTCACAACTATTATTCAACTTCAGTTATTGATTATAAACCCAGTTAATATATAGAATTTCATTTCAATACTCGTTATCGCCAAATCTTTGAGATTAGTTTATTTCAAAATTTTATTCAAGTTCATATTCAATAACTCCAATAATAATTCATTTAATTTTTATTTTTAACCATTTTTATTTAATAATTACATTAAATTTAATATTTTAAAATAGCTAAAAATACGGGTCGTTACAACATGTATTCGATAGGAATTCCTAAACACTAGAACAAGATTTTTGGACATGAATTTTTAAAAAAATTACAGAGTTTTAAAGATTGCGAAGATTTGAAGAGTGATGTAACATTTTGGAAAGTAGACAATTTGTAGAAAGGTATAAGTGATATTTTGAGAAATGTGTTTGGATGCAAAAACCATATTTTGGCTATATTTTGGAGAGATATTTTTGGCTATGTTTTGAAAAAGATACAGATGAAGATTTAAGAAGTGATATGTATAGTATTTTAAAGTTACAAAAATTGTTTTGGAAATAATAGGGCTATTTTCATATGTTGTATTTTTTTCTATGATGATTGCAACCATCGAGAAATAGTAGATAACTGAAGTCGATGGCAAGGCAATGTCGATCACATGGTTAACACTGTAGCCAATCGGCGAAGAAAGCCATTAGAAATTCATGGCGAGGCATCATTGTTATATTTATAGATATATTATAATTTGAATTGTTTGATATGTGATGTAGTGATTATATGCATCCCATGTTGAGTGATTGTTTGTGACGTGGATGAATTTTGTGAATATATCAGTGTTATGATACATTGTGATATGAAAGTTTTTATATATAGGTTTTTAAATTGATCATTTTAAGAAAATTATGTTGTGAATAAATAAGTATTTTGAAAAATGGTTTCAAAGGAAAGTGAAGGACATTTGAAGTAATTTTCATAAAGTTAGAAGAAGTAATTTTAAAATAGGAAATACTTTATGAATATGTAGAATAAAGTTTGAATTTTGGGAGTTTTCTGGTAAAAATGAAAGATTTAGAAAAAGCAAAGTAATAAATATCTTATGGAAAATGAATTTTGAGTCCTAAAAGAATTATTCAAAGAAAACTCCTAGGTATAACATTTTTTTAATATTAGTGGAAATTTTTTATTACAGTATTGAAGAAATTTAGTTTATGAAAAGTGAATAACACTACCATAGTTTTAGTATGTCCTCTCATGGTGTCCTTCCCCCATCCCCTCATGTACCTTTATCTTCCTCTACCATACCTCATGTTCCTGCCATCCCCATCCCTGTCTGTCCTTCAGTTGACCTTCCTCCTCCATTACCTCCTCCTCCTGGTGACCCTCCTCCTCTAAACTCTGCCTTGCCTAATCCATCTGCCTCCTCTCTCTCTCAAATGAACACTTCCCATCCCTTGGAGCCACCTCTTCTTCTTCTCCTTCTGCTTCATGGTCTTCTCTTTTCAATTCGAAACCTAGGAATGCTGGTACTTATGTCCCTACTCATTTTGATATAGCTTACTCTGGTTCCCCCATTGATCCTCCTCAGGAAGTGTTGAATGAAGGTATTAAAGCCTGGTCAGACTGCTTGGTGGGATCCTTTTTAGCTGGTAATGTGAACTATATGGCTGTTAAATCCCATCTTCAAAAAGTGTGGAAGCTTAAAGGATCGTATGAAATCTTCTTTGATAATCAAAACTATTTTTTTAAATTTGCTTCTGAGGAAGACAAAAACAATATTTTACGAAGAGATCCCATGTTCATTAAGGGTCAAATGTTTATCATTTCTAAATGGAACCCGACCCTCTCTTCAGCTCAGGCGACAGTAAGGTCGGTGCCTATTTGGATTCATTTCTACAGAATTCCGATAATGTTATGGTCTTTGCTAGGCATTAATTGGATAGCTTGTCACCTTGGAAGGCTTGTTTGCTATGATGAGAACACTAAAAGGATGAAAAGATTTGAATATGCTAAATGCTTAATTAAAGCGTCTCCTGACAAAGAATTGCCTGATTTCTTAGCAGTTGGTGATGAGTCTTGCCCTAATATTCTGATAGAATACTCATGGAAACCTCTTATTTGTGTTAACTGTAAAGTTTTTGGTCATGCCACTGACCAGTGTGAGAGGAATAAGGGTTTTCATGATGGAAAAAAACTTGAGAACTCGAATAATAAAAATGAAATAGCTGCTGAGATATCCAAGGATGATGAAGATATTCAAGATGATAAAGAAAAATGGGGATTTTATGTTAGAAGTAAAAAGAGAATTAAAACTGGGCAAAAGGTTTGGAGAAAAGTTAATAGGGAGATAAGTAACAATAATGAGATGAAAGTAACTCAGGAAGAAAGACCATCTGAAGAGAGTCAATTAAGCATAAGAAATGAAGATGATTCTATCCCACTAGTTTTGGAACAAAATGAAATAATAACTGAGACTGTGCTTGAAACTAATAGGAGTGGAAATAAAGATACTGATAATGCCTCTTCGAGTCAGCAATTGGTGATCCATGAGGCTGTCTTACTGCAAACAGTCAATGTCTCTGAGTTTGATAAGTGAATACCATAAATAAAACTGGTGAAGTTCAGAAGGAAATAATGTGTCTTGATAATTTTGAAGTAATGCTTGATAATGTTTCTGAAATGCAAACTGAATGTGAGGTGGTGTCTACTCACAATGCTTTCTCAGTGCTACAGGATATAAATGAGGATGATGAGGCCATGCAACATAATATTAATCACAATTCATACATGCACAACGATACCCTTTGCTCTGACATGCACAATTTATCACCAGATATAATCCCTCCTTCTCATAACTCTCCTCCTAATATTCAACTCATTTCTGCATCTCCATACTCCTCCCTTTCACTTCCAAATCAAATATTCAATGACTTACTCAACTCTCCTTCAGCAAATCCTAATCTACTCCAACCTTCTCAAGCTTTCATTCCAGACTCCTCAGCTAAAAAGAAGAAAGGTCGTCCAAAGAAATCCACAAATATCTCCACAATTGACTTGGACAATGGGATCAATTATTCCATAGATCAAATTGGTTTGGCTGTTTTGTCTCATAATAAAATGGCAAATCATTCTTCTGGTGTTCAAACAAGAGCTTCCTTTACATCATTTTCAAAATGAATGGAAATATAGGTTTTTGGAATGTTAGGGGTGCTAACTCCATTGACAAGCAATTAGAAATTTCACACCTTATTTCTTCTCACAAAATCGGTCTTATGGCTATTGCAGAAACTAAACTTAATCATTCTACTACAATCAAAGCTGCCTCCAATATTCGTCATGGCTGGAGCTTTATCCACAATCTTTACCAAGCTCCTTTTGGTAGGCTGTTAGCTTTATGGAATCCCTTGATCTTCTCCCTCTCCCCAATCACTGTCCATAGGCAGTTCATTCACTCTGAGATCTTACACATCCCCTCATCTACTTCCTTCTACCTTTCCACTGTTTATGCAGACAATAATGCTGCACAAAGGCAAATTTTTCTTGACATTCTTCCCACTCTTCAGCAGTCCAATCTGCCATGGCTTTGTCTTGGTGATTGGAACTGCATGCAATTATCTACTGATAAAAGTGGTGGGTCTCCCCTCACTTACAATCAGACGCGATCCCTCAACAAATCTATTTATGATGCTAACCTTATTCCTACCTCTGTTAAAGGTGCTTTCTTTACTTGGAATAAATCCAGTAAATCTGGAAAGAGAACCTATTGTAAACTTGATAGAGCTTATTTTAATTACTCCTCCATTCTCAAATGGCCTAATCTCTCCACCTTTATCCCTCCTCCAACATTATCTGATCATTCCCCTCTTATTATTGACTGTGGCAAGGACTCTGTGAGAAGACGCTACTCCTTTTCATTTTTTAATAATTGGTCTAACCACCCTCATTTCCTTAAAATTGTAAAAGATAACTGGAATTTTCATACTTTTGGCAACCCTATGTTTATTTTGCAGGCAAAACTCAAGCATCTGAAGATTCATCTAAAGGATTGGGCTCAGCAAACTTTTGGTAATGGGAATAGTATGTTTTCTGCAATTTGTGAAAAATTATTTCAAGTCCAACTGGATATTCAAAGATGTCATGATCAGACTCAGCTGTCTTCTATTGAAGCTTCTCTATTAAAGGACCTCTCCAAAGCTCTTGTTGAAGAAAATATAATGGCTAAGCAAAAATCTAAACATGAATGGCAACTGAATGGTGATAAAAATTCATCCACCTTCCACAAAACTTTAAAGATTCAACAGTCTTCTGAAAATATATCTACCATTCTTGATATGCATGGATTGCCTTGTGATTCTCAAGATCCATTCAAGAAGCCTTTTTGGAGTACTTTCATATTAATCTTGGGAATTCTCAAATACCATCAATCACTCTGGATCAATTCTCTCATCTCCAATTTCCTTCAATTTATGATGACATGGGGTCTGTCTTAATCAAGGAGATTTCGGAAGATGAAATTAAACAGGCTATCTTTGGAATGAACTCTAACAACTCTCCTGGACCTGATGGTTTTAATGCTCACTTCTTCAAATTTACATGGGATATAATTGGTGGTGATGTGATCAAGGCTATTAAGAATTTTTTCAAGCATAGTAAATTAATCTCTGGCATTAATGCTACTAAACTTGCTTTGATTCCTAAATCAATCCATCCTATATCTGTTAATCAGTTTAGACCCATTGCTTGTTGCAATGTAATATACAAATGCATATCTAGGATTTTGGCTGCTAGAATGAAAATTTCCTTGGATGGTTTGATCTCTTCTAATCAAAGTGCTTTTCTCCCTGGTAGAGACATCTCTGATAACATCCTCCTTGCTTCTGAACTTATGAAGGGTTACAACAGGAAGCTCATTTCTCCTCGATGTGTCCTTAAACTTGATATTCAGAAGGCATATGATTATGTTCAGTGGAAATCAGTCATTTACATTCTTTATAAGATGAACTATCCTGTCCCCTTTCTATGTTGGATATATACTTGTATATCCACTGTCAATTACTCCCTTAGTATTAATGGTTACAACTTTGGATATTTTGGTGCTACTCAGGGTATTAGACAGGGTGACCCTGTCTTTCCTTACCTCATCATCTGTGTTATGGAACTTCTCACTTCTCTAATTTCTGCTGCTATGATTAATAAGCTATTTGATTATCATCCCTTATGTAGGAAGAACAGAATTTCCACTCTCCTATTTGTTGATGACCTTCTTCTTTTTACTAGGCCTAACTATAAATCTATTAGTGGTGTCTTAAAAGTTCTTGTTACCTTTCAGGAATTGACTGATCTATCCATTAACAAAAGTAAGTCTAGAATGTGTATTGCTGGCCTCCCTGATGTTGGAAAAGAGATGATGTATACTCTGTCAGGCCTTTCCCCTTTCAGTGACAATGAATCCTATCTTGGGGTTCCCCTTTGTTCTTCTAGAATAAGGACTTTCCAATGCTTATAGTTGTTTGAAAAAATTACTGCTAAGTTATCTAGTTGGAATTATTCTAAATTTTCTATGGCTGGTAGGCTTGTTATTGTTAAATTTATTGCAGTTTCCATGTGTGTTTATTATGCCAGAATATTCATCCTACCAGCCAAGCTTATTAGCATGATCAACTCAGCATTGAATCACTTTCTGTGGCATGCTAACCCTTTCTCTAAGAAAATGATTCCTATTGCTTTTAGCCATATTTGTTGCCCTCAAGAAAAAGGTGGTCTTGGAATTATAAATATTAAGCGATGGAATTTTGCTATGCTATCATCTAGAATTGACAAGTTATTGAGGCATGACAATAATTTGTGGGCTTCATGATGTAGACATTATCTTATTCGAGATAGTAACTTCTGGTGTATTACTCCTCCATCTGACTGCAGCTGGTCCTGGAGGAATATCTTGAGAGGTAGATATATTTTTCTACCTCTGGTTCAGTAGAGAATGAAAGACATTGCCAAGATTTCGTTTTGGTATGATCCATGGCCAGCTAAAGGAGTTATTTTAGAAAATATTATTGATTATGACACTAGAAGCATCTCTGGTATTAGTTGTAATGCATCTGTTCAAAGATATTAGGCTGATGGTAGGTTTTTCCTTCCATATTGCAGCTCTGCAGTGGTTAGAGCTGAGTGGACTGCTATTCATAATAAGTTATATAGCCTTAGCAATATTCATCTTACTTGGAATGACAAGGTGCATTCGATAAAATCTGTTTATGATGCTCTTGATCCCTCCAATGACTATCCTACTTTTCTTTGGTTTACTAGAATTTGGGATCCTCTTTCTATCCCTAAGGAAAATCTATTCATGTGGAAGGTTTTGAAGAATGGTATTCTTACGCTTTGTAAACTTAAAAACTTTGGTATTATTCAATGTGATACATGTTCCTTGTGTGGTTCTGATGTGGAGACTGTGGCGCATTTGTTCTTCGAATGTGATTTTACATTCGAAGTTTGGAATATGATTTTGCATCACTATGGTTATCATAGGCCTACGCATAATTCTCTTATGGAATGGTACAATATTTTCAAGGCTACTAGGTGGAAGAATGAAAGAGGTAGATTGCTGCTAAGAATCTTAAAGAAGGTTTTGTATTTCATTTGGATGGAGAGGAACAGTAGGGTGTTTAAAGGGCAATCTTCCTCTAAACATGTACTGGTCCTTCCTATTACTAGATCAATGTAATTTCTCTAATTTCTCTTATGTGATGACCTATTATCTTTGGTGGTCTGCTTGTTGTAATCTTTTGTAATTTTTTGTTCTTAATAATAATGGTAGGGGTCCATTCAACCCCACTGGCTTTGCCAAAAAAATATTGAAGCATTTTTATAGTTGTTGGTTTTTATCGAAGTTGATTTCTATTCAAAAAGATATAAATATTTGAACTGTGAATACTTAAGTTTTGAGTAAAGAAACATTGGTATTTTGAGAAATTTGGATTTTTGCTGTTTATGAATTATATTGAAAAATGCTTTGTGTCTGAAGTAAATTAAATACTATTTTGGTGAAATGAGATTTTAAAAGTATTAACGATTTGAAAAATATATGAAAGAAAATAGGATTAAATTTGGAAACTTATTTGAAATGGGAGTGAAATTGAATTTAAAAAGAATTAATTTTTTGATGGAATTTTGAAGTTTGAGTCTTCAATACTTGTATAATTATAACTTTTGATCCTGTGTTTGATTTTTGGTAATCTTACTTTGGTATGAAAGAAAACTTTAGAAATATATTTAAATTAAGGTTTGTTGTAGTAGAATATTTTTAAGGTAAAGAAAATTTCTTTCGTTAGGTATATTACTAATTACTGGAAAATGACGTTTGTTTGATTTTAATTTCAATTTGAATGGGATTTAATCATTTATCTTTTGGATGGAAATGAAGCTTTATAAAATAAAATTTTTGTGATAAAATATTTTGAAGATTGTAAAGTTTATGTTATTGATGGAAATATTTATTTGAGAATTGTTTAAGTAAGAGATATAGTTTTAGTTTTGAAGTCCTAAATTTGATAAATATGTTTAAAAAGCCCTTTATAGCATGTATATATATCGAAAGAGTTTTGATAAGAGGTTAAATATTTGGATATTTTGAAATTTTAATATTTTGATTGAAAAAGGACATTTGTTTTATAAGCATATGTAAAGAAATTTTACATATTAGTTTATAAAATGATAAATATGAATCATTTGGAGAAAGATAAACTTTATGAATTGATATGAGTAAGTTTGAAGGAGTATTTTTAAAGTATTATATCAAATTGTGAAGCAAAATTTTTAACAAAAATTCATTTGAGAAAGGTTTTAGTTTTATTGTAGAATATTTTATAATATGTTGTATATTAACTAAGTTTACTTAGAAAACAAAGAACATATAAGATTTTGTAAAGGAATTCTTAGAAAGGAATATTTTGAGAAATATTTATATCGTTCGTAAAATGACAATTTTAGAGAAAAAGCATTTGAGAAGAATTTTATTTTAGACAAAGCATCTTGAAATTTGTGTTTGAAGAAAGTGAATTTGAAATTGAATATTTTTGGATTACTAAGTGCGATATTGATTTGAAGAAATCTATTTCGGAAAGAAAGAGATTTATAAATCCTTATTTAACAACCCCTTTGAAAGTAATTCATGAACCAAGTAATCTGATATTTCGAAAATAATGGAGATGTTCTTTTGTTATGAATAGAAAAGAATTTGTTTGATATTTTGAAGATGGTGTGATATTCTTCATTTTTAAATAATAAAGGGATTTTTTAAGAATTAATGTGAAAATTTTATATTGTTTTGAGTGTTGTGAACTATAGGACATCTTCATGCCATAGAGATTACTCCGAAGTATCCCAGAAATTCCAACATATGAGATGTATACATATTTGTATTGTATGCAAATATTGATATCACTACGCCATAGATGACCTTCTGCAACATTTTTGCAAGGTGTTGCCAGCTAAAATGTTGCGATAGATATAAAATTTTGGTCCTATTGCAACGTTGTATTTATGGTGTTACCTTAGCCATACAAATGTGTTGCTCTAGCTAAAAAAGTGTAACACGATGCAACATTTTTATATAGTGTTGCTATAGATGTATTCAGATTAAAAAATTAATAAAATTAGCAATCCGCGTGAATACGATCCAACGGTCTACATTTAATTCGATTGTTAAACTGGATCACCGCTACAATTTGCTCCAAATTTTCGTTTTCCCGCTTTACTTTTCATATCATTTTCGTTCTCACCCCCAATTTCCAAATCCCTAATTTCCAAATCATATTTTCGTTTCTTTTTTTTTCTTCCAAAAACAAAATTCTATGTTCGACTGGGTTACGGCAGTGGGTGATTGCGAAATTCTATGTTGTTACTAGCATTCTAAACAACTAATGGATAAATGCATCTTATTTTATTTTTAATCATGTCTGTTTTGAGCAAATCATTTTCCGAAGATCAGAGGAAGCAGCAGAGGCATCAAAAGTTACAGATTCCTTGAAAGTGCAAGCAATTATTTTTGAAGTAGAAGATAGAGAGTATATTGGTGGCTCAGCCTATGGTGGTCAAAAAGCTATATGTTGCACCCCAGATCTTGCCAAATTAGGCGTTTGTACTGAAGGGAACATCATTTATCGACCGTCCGTTCAAAATTCTGAGTGGCCACAATTTCTTGTTTCTTCATTTGAAGGAAAGGATCTCATTGCTACCCTACCTTCCAAAAATATACCAATTACCAAAACTGGGATGTTTAATTTGTATTTTATGTATTGTGATCCAAAGCTCAAAGAGGTGGTTATTGAAGGAAAGTCTATCTGGAAAAGCCCTAGTGGATATTTACCTGGTAGAATGGCTCCACTCATGAATTTTTATGGATTCATGTCCCTCATGTATGTGATACTCGCGTTATTCTGGTTTTCTCAATATGCTAAGTTTTGGAGAGATGTCCTTCCACTACAAAATTGTATCACCCTCGTTATTGCTTTAGGCATGTTTGAGATGACTTTGTGGTATTTTGAGTATGTTGAGTTTAATACGACTGGTGTTAGACCAAAAGGTATTACTTTCTGGGCAGATGTATTTGGAACTATTAAAAGAACTGTTGCACGTGTTGTTATGTTAATGGTTTCTATGGGGTTTGGTGTGGTGTGGCCAACATTAGGAGGTCTTACTTCTAAAGTTTTACTGCTTGGGTGCACGTTTTTTGTAGCATCTGGAATTCTTGAGTTAGTGGAGAATGTTGGTGCTGTTAGTGATTTGGCAGGAAAAGGGAGATTAGTTTTGGTTCTTCCGGTTGGGGTGTTGGATGTATTTTTCATTCTTTGGATTTTTCACTTCCCTCTCCAGAACTTTGGATAAACTCCAGGTACAAATTGAACAATGTTAGTTAAGCTTCCAAAAATCTTAATATATTTATACAATCATTATGATTCTTTACTTTCTACCGAAGTGCTGGATTTGATTGTGCACCATGACAGGCAAGGAGATTGATGGCAAAGCTAGACGTCTACAGGAAATTCACCAATGCATTGGGCGTGGCTGTTGTAGTTTTAGTTGGGTGGATTGGTTATGAGGTAACTTTTTATCCATACCATCTTGCAGTTAAGAAACAAAATCGTATGTTTTTGTGCTTGAAATTGTCTTATACTAAAAAAACAAGATGGTTTGAAATTGGTAAAGAAAACAAGTCCCGTAAGTGTTCTAGATTGTGTATGCATGCTACTTCTGAGCTATATACCTATAGAGATGTGATATCATAAAAGAAAACTTTGTTTTTATAGTGAGGTTATACAATTTCTTATTCATAGCAAAATGGTCAAATTGTTGGGAAAGGAAACCAAGTAAAATTTCGACTATTCTTAATGCACGCTCATTATGTTTAGATCTTATTTGGTTCCGTATGAGGTACTTCAAACATATCTCTGCTATTTCAGTGATGCTGAAATGCTAAATGACCGGGCTGTAACTGTAACCAACCATCAGAGGGCAGATATTTGGATCCTACATAGAAACTCACTCCTGTTAATTAAATCAAATTGTTCGATATGAATCTCTGATTCATTTTATATGATTTTGTGATCTTGATATGATTAGTCATTTGTTTAATTGTGCAATGGTCCTATTCACATATACTTGGCTCTTGGACTCTTTGCTAGGTCATCGAGGAGGTGTTCAAATTCGCAGAAGATGTTCATTTGTGCATCATTTTGCGTCGTTTCAAAGAAGACTCGATCTTCCGAAATCGGATGAATCGGGCGGTGCGGTTACATCATTTTACATCATTTTACGGCGGTGCGGTTACTCGATATGCCGGGCATAAAATCATTTTACATCATTTTACGGCGGTTAGGTCGATCCCCACTGGGACTGCGGTGCCCCGGACCCCCGCCGGCGCTGCGCCCGGACCCGCTTCTCGGCTCGCCTTCGGCTCGGCACTCGGCTCGCCTTCGGCTCGTCATATATTTGTTAGTGTCGGTGTCTGTATAAATTGAAACTGCATATGTAATGAGTGAACTGAGTGATGTAGTGAGGAATATCTGTATATGTGAATATCAGTGTTATATATCATTGAATTGTAAAATAGTGCAGTCAGGAATTTGTACTATTTCAAATGTTGAAATAAAATATTTATTTAAATAAATTACCGTTTAAATATCAAATTCTATGCAATAGCATTTTATTAAATAAAAATTTATTTTTATTAAAAAATCAAATATGCTCTACATTGTGGGCCCCACAAATTCAGAAAGTTAATATCTATAGCAACATTTTGGAATGTTGCTACAAATACCTATGGGTGTTGCCATAGACCCAAATAGGATTCTATTGCAACAATATTACTTATGTTGCCTTAGATAGTCAAAATGTTGCCTTTGAGGTCTAAGGCAACGGCAAAAATTGCATCACCCTAAAAGTGTTGCCATAGACCTATGGCAACATTTTTCGGGCCTGAGCCAACATTTTTTTTGTGTTGCAGTAGGCCATTTATGGCGTAGTGTATCTTCCATATGAGTTCAATTGAAATTAAAGCCCATGGTGTTAGCGATGGACGAGGAAGATAAATTTAAGTCTTGTGTTAAGCTACCGATGAAAGGTCTAATTGTTGCTTTTGTGTTACTTTGTATGCTTTGATGGTTGTTTGTTTTGTATTCAAATATAAAGTATAGTTAAGCCAGGAGTTATCAACTTAGTTACAGGTTTTCCCTAAGGAGAGATTGTGAGGATGCAATTTTCTTAGAAGGGAGTCTGTAACAACCCGATATCGAGAAGCAATTAATTCAAGTTAACAGTAGTGATTTAATTAGTTAAAATTGATTTCTAATGATTAAATAGGAATGATTTGGAATTATTTTTAAATATTGGAATTTGGATAGTAAAATATTAATTGTTGAAATCTAAATTGTTTTAGAAAAAATTATTAAAGAGTTTTTAGGGTGAAATATTTTGGAAATTAATTAATTTGAAGATTATGAATTATTAATAAAATATGGAATTTAATTATTTAATTGATTGTGGTAAAAATTTTGAATTTAAAAGGGTTTTAAATGTGTTAATAGTAATTGAATAATTTTATAAAGTCTAATATCAATAGTAAACGAGATTAGAAATATACTTTAAAGGAAAAGGAAGTTTTATTTTATTTTAATAAGGAGTTTTAGTAATTATTTAATAATTGAGCTTAAATACAATAGTTGAATTAAATACTTAATATTAAAGAAATTATGGAAAATAAATTCTATAAAATTTTATAATGTTGATAAATACTTGAATAACGTAAATATATTTTTTTGAAATTCAAAAGTGATTAGAGTTGTTTGAAAAATAATTAAATGAAATATAATAAATGAAAAAGAGAATAAATGTTTAGTTAGCCCAAGCCCACATCTCCATATCTAGACTTTCCTTAAGTCTAGACTTTTCTTACATCAGAAATTCATTTTCTACAAGCTTCCTCACTCACTATGTTTATTTTCTGCTTTCTAAAACAAAAATATAGAAACCCTCCTTCATTCAAAAATCTAAATAAAATCAAATAAGTTATTATAAATTCCCAAATTTGAGTATATGCATCTCCACACCTTCTATACCTATAGCAATGAAGAAGGTTGCATTTTGATCAAGTTTTGTTCATAGAGGAAACTTATAGTAAAAGGAAAAGAAGAAGGAGCAGTAACATGCTTTCAAGTGAGTAGTTTTACAAATGAATCTATGTTTAGTTCATGTAATTCTTCATATATGTTTGATTGTATTATTGTATGGATGAATATATGTGTGTGCATCAAACTGGAATTGAAATCAGTAAGGTGGCGTGGAGGTCTAAAATCGATCAAAATGGTCGAATTAGCCATCTAGGAATGTGTCATCTGTAGGGCGATCGGTTGAACATCAACCGGTCAACTGCTAACAGTCGACAGATGGTCCCACCGATCGCACAAACCTATGTGTTTTTTAATATGTATAAAATAAAAATAAAATAAATAATTTATATTTTATGGGTTTAATTATTGAATATTTTGAAACTATTTTTTAGTTTGAGTGACAAATATTTTGAATATAAAATGATGGATTTGTTATATTTTATGATATGAAATAAAAGAAGAATTATTTTAGAAGTTATAAGTTATTTCATAATAGAATTTGATTATAGAAAATTATGGAGGTAATTCTATAAATTATATTTGATTTGTAAGTGATCTTGAATATTTTCAAATATATATATATATATATAAAGATATGGAATTGAATTTTTGTATTTAGATCTATATTTTGATATTATATAAATAATAACTAAAGTATTATTCAACATATAATATATCTTAAAGGTTTTTTTATTGTTTTTAGAATACAAAAATTCGTTTATGAAATATTGTTACATACATACATATTCACATATATGATATCATTATGTAAGTTGAGAGTTGTCGGTCTCCTGTTTGGTTATTATTGATATAGACACATACTTATTTACATATATGAGATCATTATGTTACGGTTGAAAGCCGATCAAATCGTTTATTGAGACCGATGGCATAATATTAGGTATGATGATGAGAACACATAGGACTGAGAGTTTAGATGACTACCTATAATACTAGGCGTCGTGTTGATTATTAAAGGTCTGAAAATGCTATCGAGGATAGCAAGAATATGCTGAGGGCATGGAGTTTGGACCTTGTATATATCTTTTATATGGTTATTTAAGAGATGACCTTGGCTACCAAGGGTATGCCTTATTTGTATTTTCAGTTATGCTTGATTTGGATGTTTGTACATTCATTATCGTATGTGCTGAGTATAATGTACATTGGGTTTGTCTACTTTACGATTATTTGAGAGATAATCTTGGGCATTAGTGAGAGCATGTCCTATGTAGTTAGTTATCTTATACTTAAAATGATATTGGAATGCATGAATTGTTTTACCCATTTGACATTATACTCTTAGTATGTAGTTTGACTTTTCTTTCTATATGGGTGTGTTATTTATACATAGTTTTGTGATGTGTTGCTACATTGAAGTATCCTTATACTATTTTATGATACCATTGAGATACTATTCTATTATCATGATATATTGGCACATACATTTTAGACATAGTTTGATCCATGTGTTATCTATATAATACTTGGGTCAGTCTGAGACATTACAGTTTCCGGAACAGGAGAACCAGTTTGTGGATATTAGGCATAGATGGAGGATAGGGTATTACTGTATATTATTATGTATATTATTATGAGATGGGTTTCCTCATATATATTGATGATGTTGAGATGTATGTACTAGATTTTTACATTATATTTTTTGGGATAGTAGGAGTATGACTTATGTTATATCCCACATAGCCTTATATGTATTTCTATTATATATTATCGTTGTGTTAATGACTCTATGTTCTTTGTTATTTATTATTATATATTGTGTATTATTCTATCCTGGAAACATATTTGTTTATTTCTTTGTGCCGATACTATGTACGTATATGTGAGTAGTCCATGATTTTGAAATATGTACCAATGTTAGCCCAAGAGAATATGCATATGTGTAAGCCCAATATCAACTCATTCTCCATAATATCAGATAGTATTACTCTATAATACTCTTTTGTAGTATGGATAAGAGGTGGGGTGTTGCAGGCATCCTCTTGATGCAAGTATCTTTCTGCTTTATGGTAAAACTCCGCAAGATCCATTAGTGGATCTCTTTCCAAAGCAACTTCAAAATCTGTTTTATTTGCAACTCCAAATACTATTTCCATCAAAACAATGGACATATCTGGCTTGTGAACTGCAGCGATTGCTATGTTAAATCTAACAAGATAACTCCTAAGGGTCTCTCTGGCACTCTATTTCATGCTTGAAAGCATCATCACATTCTTTAGTTGTGAAATGTGATCTCTAAACTGTCTCATGAATTTATCCACTAATTCGGTGCATGTGCCGATGGACCAAATTTCTAGCTATCTAAACACATCGCTGCTAACTCTGTCAAGTACAATGGGAAGCACCACCCCATTACTTCCGTAGAAGCACCCAATAACTTCATATGTCAAATGTATCTCATCAAATGAATAGTTGGATCAATCCTCCCCTTGTACATTTCCAATGTCGGTAGCTTGAAATTGGATATATTTCTCACATTCTGGATATTAGAGGTGAATGGATTTCTATTCATGTCTTCCAAACTCCGATCTAGTGGTCCACCTCTCAGAGCCTGTTTAAACATTTTAGCAATCCTATCATTGTCAAATAACGAAATGTTGGTTCTATGACTTCGTTCTACCCATCGTTCCTATGGTAAGCTTCTATCTCTAATCCCTGTTACTATACGTTTTCATTTTGATCTCTGATCCACATCTCAATATCATTCCTAAGATGTGTTCCATGCCGTCTCAAGTCAACTTCAGCCATGGCCCATTGCCTGGTCAACTCGACATCGACATGTAAGGATGGTTCGACATCAGGTTGTGAGGCCTCCATTGGGTTGGCTCCACTATGTCCTACTCTATTTCTAGGCATGCTCATTCTGCCTTCTAGTCTCTGGTTTTGGTTTTTAGTGACTCCAACAGTCCTTTGTTATCCTATCCTTCTGAAGAACCCCTTCATCATTTCTTCCTGGTGGGTTATCATTTTCTCCTGTATTTCTATCGTCATCTTCTCCATCTCATCTCTGGTTACGTAAATGGATGAGGGTTAGATCCTGAGGACATCTTCTAGCTGCTCCCTTGTCCTTATTGACTTCCTCCAACCATGGATCTAGTGTTAGGCCTCTTCATCTTCCTTAAATTCAAGTTTCAAGTTGTTAAACCGAGCACTCAGTGAAAGCACCAAGATTTTCGCACCAAAAATGGCACAAATACTCAATTGAGTAATAAAAATGTAAAATATCAAAGAAAAGAATAAATAGTAAGAAAAATACACGAGATTTTTTTAATGGTTTATCCGAATACTCTGGCTTACGTCCACTTGGTCGATTTTGATTGATAACCCTCTATTTTTACAAAGCTCTTCTTATAACTCGGTAGTCACAACTCGGTGGGAATCCACTAGAGCATTTTTCATAGTTATAATTTTACAACCCCTCAAAGTTAGAAATTCAGAGTCGAGAAGAAGATAAATGTCCTTTCCCATGCACTCTCTACGTCTAGTTATAGGCAAAGACCTCCACATTTGGCTTCAAAAACCGCTACACACGTTCTCTACGTTATGCACATTCTTCCATGAAAATGGCTTGGCCAACCCCAACCCAATCACCATGGATCAACGATGAACCATGAGGCATAAGTCGGTGACGATATGACATGGGGTTCAACTTCGAGTTTCCTTGGTCATTGCTTTAGGTTTGCCTCACTTCACTTTGTTGCTACCTTTTCCATCTCTTGCCTTCACGTGCTTGGGGTTAAACCCAAGTTTTTCGCCAACCTTCCGAGGTCTCCACTGACCCATGGCATGGGTCTAACTTGGCATAGCCGAGTTGTAAACTTGAGACCACCTTTTCCTCTTTTTTATAGTTAATTCATTTATCTTGCCTTTGTGTGTGTTTGCACAAAAAATGGACAAACACCTCAAAGTCATATGATTTAATTGATTTTATGTTGTTCTAAGTGATTTGGGTGATTTATGCAAATATATGAAAAGTATGGACTAAACCGTAAAAGACACACAGATTTATAGTGGTTCAGCCAGAATGTGCCTACGTCCACTTTTTATATTATTTCTCTTTTCTTGTTTAGATTACAAGTACAAAGCTTTGATACAAGTATCTGAAAGTTGTTTGAAAGTTCTCTCCGTGCTTGAGCTCTCAAACTTCTCTCCATTGCTGTACCCCTACCCCTCTATTTATAGAGTGAGGCTGGGGGTAGGGGTCCTGGATGTATGTAGCTGCTGGTGGGCCTAGGCTGATGCGATCTGGCCTGGCAACGTTGGCTCAGCAACGCCTTGGTTCGGTAGTGCTCCGGTCCGGTAGTAGATGGGAGATGGTCCGGTGGGATTTTGGTCCGGTGGTGGCTTTGGTCCGGTGGTGGCTTCCCCTGCCTCTGGTTCGGCAGTGGATGGAGGTAGTCGGTCCGGTGGTAGATGGTTGGATAGTAGTGGAGTAAGTTGGTTCGGTGGTATGGGAAGTAGGTTGGTTCGGCAAGCATGGGAAGTAGAGTTGATTCGGCAAGCATGGAAGAGGTTTTGATGTTTGATTCGGCGAAGGCTGCTTTGGAGTTGGTTCGGTGATTCTGTGGTTGTGAGTCTGGTTCGGCAGTGGTAGGGATGCCGAATGAAGCTTAGGCAAGCCTGGGCGAACCTGGTGCTTCTTGGTCTTGAGATCGCCTGGGTGAGAATACGCCCAACATTTGCCCCCCAAAGTAGGGCATATGCCGGTATATGCCGTGCTTTGTTTTGAAATTAATGACGTTAGCTTGGATGCTCCTATTCGGCCCAAACGCCGAACCAACCGGTCCGGTCGTCTGTGTTTGCCTATAAGTATGGGCTTCAAGCTCCTGTTATCCACACCTATTAGAAAGAGCCGGACCAAGCCTACGCCTGCCGAATGAGGTGAGCCCTCCTTCTGCCGAATGGGTTTTTAGGGAGTGGGATGGCCGAATGAACCTTGGGGCCCAGATTACCGAACGGTATATGGGGAGCTCGAATGTCGAATGAGCTTATGCCTTGAACTGCCGGATGACTTTTTATGACTCGTGATACCGAACGAGACTCGGAGTTTGAATGCCCAATCGAACCTTGAACCTTTTTGAACTACAAAATGAAATTCTATATTGTACGCACTTGCTTGTTTATATCTCTACATCCTTTTTAACGATGTATTCTTTTGTGTTGCAGATAATGTCTTATAGAGTTGAAACCCGATCAGAAAAGAAGAAATCCCAGGATAGAGAAGATCCTTCCGCCGTGCCCCCAGCTCAGTCAGAACCGGGACGTCATGGGCCCACCCCGAGGTCACTAGTAGATGGGTACGGCCCTCGGGATGGATGTGGTTACTTCCCAGTTTACCAAGGAGGAGAAGGTGGCGGTGAAGGAGGGCATGCGGTTGCTTGCAGCTGAGGAGGCAGGCGTGCAACTAGAGGATGATGATCAAGATGATCAAGGAGCAGATGTTGGTAAGTCTTCCTTTCTAGTCTTTCCGTTAATTTGGTTGCTGATCACTAATGAATTCTTTCTCTGACCGGATAGGTGGGCAACAGGACAAGGAGAAAACTCCGACGCAGCCGGCTCCTTGATTGGACCTGGATATCTTTTTGTGGACTTGACATTGTTGTATATGTTAGTCTCAAAACAGTAACGTAACTCTTAGGTTGTAATTATGCTACTTGTAATAAACAACACTATTCTTGACGTGTAATTCTTTAACTTAAGCTGATTCTGTTGTCTTTTGAATGTTTTTGCTATCTTGACATTTTGTATGAGAAATATAGCTATGCATATTCATGTAATTAAATTGTGTTTGACGTCAAGTTCTTGTTTAAAACATAATTTCATGACTTGCAACGTTAGCGTGAGGTGTGAATAAATTATATTCATGTGTTTACACATGAAAGAAGGAAATACCGCCCTTTATATTTTGCTTGTAGATGGCAGCTTTGAATGTCTTGTGTGACCGAGTATGGAATGCGGTTCAGTATCTTGCTGTGAGTATCCGCTTCCATTAGCGAATGTCTCTTGTTCTGTGTCCTGTACTTTAGGGATTGTTACAGAGGATAGGAGAAAAGTTTCTTAAATAAAATTGAAATATGTGAAATAGTAAAACTTCCAATCACGGAAGACCTTCGATGTGCTTAAGTTCGTGGCAAACGGGCTTTGTAGTCACTTTCCCTAGCTATGGGTCTTGGAGACATTTGTCACCCATCTTACGCCTCTGCGGGGAGTTAATTCTTTTTTACCACAGCCGCACTTTAGACACATCGGAGCCAAGATCGCGCACAGTAACTACCCGGGCCATTATGGCCCGTAATCGTGGGTATTATTCGATTTACTGTGGCCGGCTAGTGTGGGTGCCGATCGTCAACCGTGAACTGCCCCTGGCTGGCCACACCTTATGTTGGGGCTTATAGTCGGTTCACAGTTGCCGGCGAGCCGAACGCCGTAATGAGCTGCCTCGGCTATAGTCGGCCTTCTCGGTGGCTTATAATCGGCTCATTACAGTTGGCTTTGAGGGTCGTCGCGAGCAATGAGTTAACCCGCAGCAGAGGGATGTTAGAGCAAAAGTGTCTCATTGGCGAGGGCATAGATTCGTATATTACCTGTTAGGTCTTGTCCAGGAGAAGTCGCGCTGTGGAGCGCCTTGAATGGAAATGCTATTTGCACAGGATTTTGTTCAACAGAAAAGGATAAAGTTAACAAGCAGCCAAGATATAAAGGAACAAGTTAAAAAAGAGACAAGGTTTTTTTTTAAAGTGGTTCGGCACGAAAATGCCTACGTCCACTGATTCTCTTTGTTAATTCACTTCATATGGGCAGTGCAAGTTAAGTAAAGTATCGACGAAGGTGTTGGATGTTCCATGCCCTCGGGAACACCTCCCTGTCCACTGTTGACAAAATATAAGCTCCATTGTGGAGATCTTTATGAATTATATATGGTCCATCCCAAATTGGATCTAGTGCTCCGGGGCGAGGGAAGATTCGCTTGAGGACAAGATCCCCTTCTTGTAAGGTACGATGCTTGACTTTGGAGTTGTATTGTGCTGCCACTTTTTGCTTGTGGGCTGCTGCTTTGAGGACTGCATCATTTCTTCTCTCCTCAATTAGATCCAAAGACACATGAAGGAGTTCTTCGTTCTCTTCTGGGTTATAGTGGATCCTACGGTGGGAAGGCACGATGGTTTCAACTGGGAGCATAGCCTTCGATCCGTATGCCAAAGAGAAAGGAGTATGCCCTGTTGATGTTCTGAAAGATGTGCGATAAGCCCACAGTGCCATAAGGAGTTCATCCACCCAAGCGCCCTTTGACTTTTCGAGTTTCTTTTTTATTAGAGTTTTCAGAATTTTGTTGACGGCTTCGACTTGTCCGTTTGCCTGGGGATACGCTACGGATGAGAAGCTTTCGTGAATTCCGTGCTCTTGGCACCAGTTGGCGAATTCCTCGCTGTCAAATTGAAGTCCATTGTCTGATATGATTTTGAATGGGACTCCGTACCTGCACAGAACATTTTTGATCAAGAAATTAATAACTTTTGCAGAAGATAATTTATTCAGGGGTTCTTCTTCCACCCATTTGGTGAAATAGTCGACTGCCACTATAGCATATTTGGCCCCGCCTCGGCCCATTGGTAGTTTGCCGATTAAGTCAATTCCCCATACTGCAAAGGGCCATGGGCTGGCCATTTGAGTAACCTCAGTTGTTGGTAGCTGCGGAATCTTAGCAAACTTCTGGCATCTGTCACACTTTTTGACGAAATCCAAGGCGTCCTTGCTTAAGGTGGGCCAGAAATATCCATATCGGAGTATCTTTTTTGCCAATGTTTTCCCTCCGGTGTGATCTCCGCAGCTTCCTTGATGTTGGATAAGATTTCCTTGGCTTCCCTTCCAGCGACACACCTTAATAGGGGGTTAGAGAATCCACGTCGATAGAGGGTGTCCTCTTGTATTGTGTAGCGGGAAGCTTTCCTCAAGATTTTCTTGACTTCATTACGCCCGTTGGGTAGTGTGCAACTTTGTAAGTAGTCTCGGATGGGAGTCATCCAAGTTGCTTCTTCGGTTGCAGCTATTAGATTCACTTGCTTAAAACTTGGGGTCAGTTGCTTCAAGATGGCTACTGCTCCGGAAACATCGCCGTCTCTCACGCTTGCTTGCTTCGCCAATTCGTCGGCCTCTCGGTTCTCTTCCTGAGGGATGTGTTTGACTAAGTAGTGGTCCAATCGACTGAGAAGTAACTTGGTCTTCTTTAAATATGCTATGAGTCATCCTTCTCGAGCCTGGAATTCTCCTAGTATTTGATTAACAATAAGTTGAGAATCACTATGAAGACACAAAGAATTGGCTCCGATTTCCAAGGCAAGTTCTAATCCAGCTATCACTGCTTCATACTCTGCATCGTTGTTGGTGGCAGTGAACTCCAACCTTATAGCATAGTGCAGCTTATTTCCCCTAGGAGTGATTAGTACCACACCTGCCCCCCGAGCCTTGTTCGTTTGACGCACCATCCACGAAGAGATTCCACTTGATGTCTTCTTCTATTTCTGATTGCTCCTTACTTTCGTTGGTAGTGAATTCTGCAATGAAATCGGCCATGGCGTGTCCCTTGATAGCGGTGCGAGGGTGATAGGTGATATCATACTGACTTAGTTAAATGCACCATTTAAGTAGTCGCCCAGAAGTGTCGGGACGATGGAGTACCTGCCTCAGTGGTTGGTCGGTCAGAACTTTGATGGAATGGGACTGGAAGTAGTGACGCAGTTTCCGTGATGTGATTAGTAAACAGTATGCTAGCTTCTCAAGTTTAGTATGTGGCATGCTATGTCAGGGGAGATTCCGGTCATGTCAGCATGTGACCATGCAAATACATCCAAGTTGTGGCGGAGAAAGTCAATGAGTTGTTCCTTCAACTCTGTTTTTAGTTGGGACCCGATTTTCAATAGTCTACTCGAGTCATGTTTGTCTATAGATACAAATTCCATAGCCTCTGCAGGCTTGGCGGTGGCCTCCTCCTCCTTGTCCCTGGGACCTAATTCATTGAAGGGATCGCTGGTATATCGAAGAGGAGGGGCTTTCTTTAGTTGCTATGCTTCCAAACTTTTTGTGCAGAGGGCAACCTCTACACTCTTCCCTTTATCCTTCCTGTGGTTGTTGCGAAGTTCAGTTACATAGCAGTCTCGAGCAACGTCCTGGTCTCCCTCTACTTCCCCTACTCCATTGTCCGTTGGAAATTTCATCTATAGGCACTATGGGGCCAGGACAATTTGGAAGTCAGACAGGGTTGGCCTTCCCAAGAAAGCGTTGTAGTTTCTTCCTTCTGATGTGTTCTTCAATCAAGTCTCGGAGATGATGGCATTCATTGGTATCATGCCCATGATATTCGTGGAAGCGGCAGAACTTTCCAGACTTCTTTGCGTTATCTGATTCCTTCTTGTACGGTGGGCGTTCGTATCTAACTTCGCCTTGGGTGGCAATGAAGAAGTTTTTCGACGGTTTCATTCAAAGGAGTGTAAGTGTCGAATCTCGGTCCTTGCCGATATAGGCGCTTTTCTCCCTTCTTGCCCCCAACATTGTCTCTAGAATCATTTCTTCGAACGTCCTTTGCTACAACGGGCGCGTTACTGTGAGTTGCCTTATTTGGTTGCCCTGACTGCCCCTCAGTGGCAGCGTCTTCAAGCCTCATATATTTCCCGGCTTCATGGAAGAAATCGGGTAAAGTAGCTGGTTTTTCTTTTGTTAGTCTTCTAGCGAATTTAGTATCCAGATGCACACCACTACAGAGGGCCATTAAGACAAGCTTCTCATCGGCATCTTGGACTACGGCCGCTGCGGCATTGAGTCGGGTTAAATATTGCTGCAGCTTCTCTCCAGGTTTCTGTTTGATATTGGATAAGGAATAAGCGTCCTTGGGTTGTTCCACATGAATGCGGAACTGGCTGATAAACTTTTCTTTCAACATCTCCCACGAGCTGATGGATCCTTGGGGTAGATGGCAGAACCAAGAGGTAGCTAGATCTGCTAAGAATAGTGGAAAGCATTTGCATAGTACTCCCTCTGTTTCTCCACTCATGAGCATATGCTGTGTGTATCTCTGTAAGTGTACAACGGGGTCGGAGGTTCCTTTGTAAGGTTCCATTGTTGGCATCTTCCATTCTCGGGGGGTGATAGCAATTTCGATATTACGGGCGAAAGGGATGGTTACCCTAGCGCCTATCCGTCGATCTCTTTGATCCCGTTGGACGCACTCTCTGAACAAGCATGCCATCCTTTCATCAGAATTTGGAGCAGATAGAAACGAGTTCGGTTCTGTTCTATGGGATTGATTCCGTCCAGATGACCTGTAGGGATGGTACCGTCTATCATTCCTAATATTTTCCAGTGGCTGTCTTTGGTCTTCTAGGAGCATGCTAGGGTCAGCTACAGTTGACCCTTGCCTTGATCTTCCCTTGCTGGGTTCTGATCTAAGCACTTCCTCGGGTCCAACTTCGGGCTGGACTCTAGCAGCGCCCACGGCGGGGTGCGGGGCAGCGCCCCGTCACGGTACGACCTAGTGAAGGCAAGCGGTCCAGCGACCTAAGGAAAAATAGGTCATACGACCTAAGGAAATCGCGAACTCAAAAGACCAAGTGTAAGGTCGGCGACGACCTACGACTTACAGAGTCCTGCGACCTAAGTGGGATGCGACTTAGTGGGGCATAGGTCGGAGACGACCTACGACTTAAGGTCAAGCGACCTAGTGAAATAGCAGGGGAAATATTAGGTCGGAGACGACCTACGACTTAAGGTTTAACTCGCGAACGACTTAACATCTTGCCTGGGAATTATAGGTCGGCAACGACCTAAGACTTAAGGTTTAACTCGCGAACGACTTAACTTTGCCTGAGGATTATAGGTCGGCAACGACCTAAGACTTCGCCTGGAGATTATAGGTCGGCAACGACCTAAGACATAAGGTTTAACTCGCGAACGACTTAACTTTGCCTGGGGATTATAGGTCGGCAACGACCTAAGACTTCGCCTGGAGATTATAGGTCGGCAACGACCTAAGACATCGCCTGGAGATTATAGGTCGGCAACGACCTAAGGTTTAAAGTTTAACTCGCGAACGACTTAGCATTTTGCCTGGGGATTATAGGTCGGCAACGACCTAAGAAGTTGGAGACTTTTCAACACGCGAGCTAGCAGCCTGGACGACCTAAGGAGTTAACTCGTGGACGACCTAGGGATGGCCAGAAACGACTTAAGGCCAGAAAAATCACCAAAACGCTGAAAATTGAAGTTTTTCGCCAATCCAATCCAAACCAAATGCAAATGTTGATGCAAATGCAATAGGGGATCATTCCCAACAGTCCAAGATAGATATAGGCAAGATGTGAGATCAAAAATCTCAACTTTTCCACGAAATTGATGTTGGAGAGCTTAAGAGCAAAGCAAGAATCAACCCCTAGCTTGAATCTATGTTCTTCACCTTGAATTCGGAGTTTGATGCTGAATTTACTAAGGATCTCGAGCTTGGAATTTTAATTTCTCTTTCCCTCCACCATTTTTGAAGAAGCTTGAAGTATTTGATGAAGTGATGAAGAGAAGAGGGGGTTGGGCTGAGTTAAGAAGGTGCAGTCCCAACCAAAGTCACAAGTGGGAAAAGTGACGAAAATTTCACTATCTCCAAACATATCGAAGTTTACACTCAAAAAGATCGCAAACGTCATTTTGAACTCAATGGGGGTGGTCTCGAGTCCTAATTTGACCGTATGCAAAAAGTAGCTTTTCGGACTAACATCCGACTAACGATAAAATATTTAAATATAAAATCGATAGATATGCGGGTTGTTACAATAAATCTTGAACCTATCCTCATAATCTACCATTTTGAACTTGACGATTTTCATCTGAATCCTTCCATGGACTTCTCAAGTTTAGAATTGATTTCCGTTTGATCTAGATTGTTGTTAGGTATTGGATATACATACGTACACACATTCACATGCATGTTCTTGGGTTGGAAGGAGTATCCATACATGGTCCATTGCATTCTTGTACACAGATGCAGATATACATATAAGTATATATACATGTCCTTTTCTCTTCTTTCTTTTTTTAAAAAACCTAGGACTTGGTACCGACCCATAGTTCTGGGGTTGGCACCGACTTGAAACTTGGGAGATTTCCCAAGTCTTATGCCTTTGAGTGCAGGTCCATGATGTTATAAAGTCCATTCTCTTCATTTTGAGCCTCAATTTATCTCTTGCCGATACAAACCTCTCAAGCTCTTTCCATTAAAAATCTTGAACTTTGAATCAATCCTGCCCCGCACTTTGAATAGCCTACAACATCACCTCTGACCCCAATCATTCTAGCTCCACCACCCTAGAAATTGGTGCCTTGCCTCGATTAGAGGCTCACCAACCCAAACCCTAACTTCAATCTTGCAAATAGACCCGATTATAGGTAGGTGATGGACTTGGTCATGGATTTGGCCATGGATAAACGAACGTGGGTGACTGTGAATGTAGATGGCCGTGACTTTGGAGTCGGCTAAGATGGGAGAAGGAGGAATGGAAAATTTTTCATGTGATGAAGTTGTTCAACCCTAATACTTAGACTAATTTTTGAATTTTTTTTCGTTCTCATAATAATCCTTCTTTGTGAACTAACGACCTCTTCTTGGTCTTGAACCCTTCCCAAAGCATGGCCAATGATGTGAAACTTAAACTGCACAACACTATGTGACACCGCATTAGAATCCACTTTAGCAAGGGGGTATAGCTTATAATTACTCTAATGCTGATTACCTATCGAGTTTTTTTGTAGAAATGGATCAGATACATTCCAAACGTCTTGCGACTCAAGCCACAGGTACAACAACTTCAAGATACGTCGAATCAGATAGCGAGTCAAGTTCAGTAACAACTACACATGTATAGAAAAATCTGGTAGAGCATGTACGACAACAAGAAACCCATTAGCAGAACAAAAAATTCTAGAAAATTTGGTTGAGCCGGCCGATGGGCCAAAAGTAGATCCTACACCCGACACCCTTGAGGATGCCATAATTTTAAACGATCTTGTCGATTCTATTGCCTCCAAAATCAACTAAGGATCTCTTCGAAGGATATGTGGTAAGCATGGCATCCTGTTTGAATACGTTTTAGCTCCTTCCCATCATCAAAGACCACACAACCCTCTAGAAAGGTAAATTGCCTGCAATAGATACATGTGCTTGGCAGGATGCATCCCATCGTTTAATTAGTTTATGCAACATGTTCTCAACTTCATGCGTTTGGCTCCAATGCAGCTGCATCCGAATAGCTACGCCTTCCTCTTAGCATATACATGGTTTTCTCTGAGCATTTGAATCGAATACCCAACGGTGAGGATATTTGGTACGTTTATAGCCTCAAGAGCTGAAAAGAGAGTCTATCTTTGATTTATTTGAACCAATCAGGGGTTTTAGAGTGGATACTGGGTCATGGAACAAGTTAAGCTACATTAAGAGCGAGTTGTTCTATGTCTGCTACCCGCCTGGATTCGCATAGAGATGGATATCTGGACATAAGTTCTATTTCAAATGCCTTACATGAATTTAGTCTTATAGTATGCAGACTTAACTCATATCCTTGTTTTACTATCCAGATGTTCAGGAGAGACCCAGTAGCTCGATGCTTTCAGACACTGTGAACACTCTTATAGTAGTTCCGGTAGGAGATAGAGGTATTAGAACTCTCTCGTTAGATGAAAATCTTCTGCCTATGGCTTGTTAGAAGAGGGTCGCAGCACTGCATTATCCAAATAGCTTAAATTGACGACGATGATAACAATCCACTTGGAGGAGGTGAGGTTGATCCAAATTTGCCCCCAAAGTCCAGGTCTTGAGGCTTGAGTTGAAGAAAATATTGAACTAGCACTGAAGGACACCAAGGAAGGTGAAATTATAGGTGAAAGTGGTGAAGTTGGCTATGGTAATATCGATGCAGGTCATGAGTCTCAACTAGAAAAATCCAGGGACGATCAACCGCCTGCTCTGAAGAAGAGGTTAACTGTAAAGTTCTCCAAGGTGCAAATTTTTACATAGCCCCCACCAGTTACAAATGCAGAGAAAACTCCATCTCTTCCTTTGACAGACACATTTACTAATTTATGGCCAATTCCTGCCAAGTTTGGCTCTTTTGATGTCGGTAATATTATTATTGAGGGCATCGATTTCCCTATCTGCATTGATAAGGATTACACCCATACCAGTATGGGAGAGGTTGCTCCCATGAATAAAGCTCTAGCTCACAGTCTGGTGGGGAGACACTAGGACACTCACGTGCACATGCACTGCATAACGCTCGCACTTAACATGTGTCCTTGCTTGTTAGATCTAACTTGTTCTTGATTCCCTTGCAGGATCTATGGGGAAAAGGAAATACAGTTATTGATCTTTAGAGGAGAAAGCATCCTAAGCACAAAAGCCTTAGTAGAGCTCGTACCACCAGGGAACCGACCACGATTATGAGTCAGGCTATCATTCTAACCGAGACAGAGATGACCAAGATAGATGCAGTTACGATAGAGATTGCTCATCACATGACTCTGCTTCCAAACGTTGGCCTAGGTCTAGATCACCTCCTCCTAAAGATCCAAACAGGCAACCCAATCGTCACAATGACATCCCACCTAGTGCCGCTTCTTATGCTCCACCTTCAGCTTCCATCCCTGTGCAACCTCCAGTTCCATCTCACTCCGGTAGTTCCTCCGACCATAGGCATCACAAAAGTGGCTTTGAAACTTCCCAGCATATGCCTGGCAAAGAAACTACTATAGTCCCACCTATCTTGTGGAGGAATAGCTCATGGCCAATGCTCCAATGGCAAACTAAAAGAAGAATTTCCAAAACATTTGTTTTGATGGTCTTATGTTTGTGCCTAATCTAAAAGGAGTCCCACCTGAAATACAAAATACGACCATCGATTATGTGATCGACATTCACAATCAGTATAATGAATGGTCGAAGTTAGTTGAGAAAATTTCCAAAGTCTCTAGGGATGGGCAACTAGAGATCAACAATCAGAAACTTATTAAAGCTTACAGTAAGAGAATCATCACTAATCTCAATGCCGAGGTCAAGAAATTGAGAACATCCCAAGCCTAAGTCGAGAAGAAGGCCGAGGAGGCCATCAAGGCACTCGAAGAGGAGTGGATTAAGCATCAAGATGAAATAGAGAAGGCTTTCCATGAAGCCATGCTCTGGTAATGGAAAGGGATACCTAAAATAGAAATATGGCTGAGCTGAAAACCAAGCTAGAGCGTGAAACAAAAGAAACGGATAAAGCGCTCCAACAAGCTTAGACTTATTGTGATGAGTTGCTCCAAGTCAGAGAGGAAAGAGACAAAGTGCTCGAGTATGTTAAAGATATTGATACACTCGTCAAAAGAGAAGTTGAGGCCACAAAGCAGCAGTTAGAAGAGCGTGTGATAGAGATGTTTGAACTGCTACTGAACCAATACAATGCCATGTGCTCAAATTTCAAATCTAGAGTGGTTCAAAGATGATTATTCCAGAATCCTCGCCCTCGCCTGGGAGTGGATTGTTGAAGAAGAGAAAGCTTTCCTCGAAGGTGGTGAGGTGGACTTGGAGCAGTTGGAGAAAGAAGTCCTGGTAGGAGATGATCCTAAGATTTTAAAGGAAAACCAGCTTATTCTTCATCTGGAGCTTGCCTCAACGGTGCATAAAGGCTTGGCGAAGGCTCTAGATCAACACCATATGATATTACTACCAGCTAAAAGCTTAGGTTCTAAGCTGCTCTTCCGACACTTGGGTATAATCCTAAGAGGCTTGAGATCCCCAGACCTACCATTCTCTTTCCAATTCTTAAGGGGAACTCCAGCGGCACTATGGCTAGCACAGAACTTCGAAGTGAAGAAGGTATCTCATTGACTTCTCCTAAATTCCAGTACAATTTTAAATACTATTTTTGAGGAAAGGCTTCGCAAAATGATTAATAAAGAATTGATACAGTTGGATTGAGCAATCGATTACTCAATTAAGTATTTGTAGTGTCCACAGCACTAGAGTCCACTCCTTCCCCATACTACAAGTGAAAGAGAAAATGTAAAGACTCTCTACCTAACTGAGCTATAGCCCTTGTCATAGACATCTAAACATATAGAAAATTTCTTATCAAGATCGGATCCCACATGAGAGTTCTTTAATCCGCTTACTGTTAACGGATTGGTATTGCGTAGAAAAAATATTCCACCCATAATCCCCGAGGCGATGGGTTGCTTTCAGCAGTTATCCGCTCCACACTTGGCTACCCAGTGTTTACCGTGGGCATGATAACTGCTACACCAGAGGTGCGTCCTTTCTGGTCCTCTCGTACTAGGGAAAGGTCCTCTCAATGTTCTAATGCTTGCACTAGATATGGACTGAACTCTCACGACGTTCTGAACCCAGCTCACATACCGCTTTAACGGGCGAACAGAACATATTGTAGATCTCCATGAATAATTTGATGTTTCTTTCTCTTGTTTAAAATCAGTTATGAATGGAGAATATCGTTATCTTATTATATTCTTTATATGTAAATAAGTTGGGAAGAAGTTGTCAATAATAGATTACCCAGAGAAATAGGTAAAAGGAATTTCCATCCAAAATTTAAAAGTTGATCCATTCTCAGTCTAGGTAAAGTCCATCTTGCTGTGATAGGAATGAACAAAAACAAATAAGCTTTAGATTGTATGTCCCATAATAGGTCCTATTCTTCTACCCTTTCCTGGGAGTCGATGACTATTCGTAGCTATTACCTTGACACCAAAGAAGTGTTTGGCCCTATGCTTTATTTCTGTTCTAGTTGATCCTGATTCGACATTAGAAGTATATTGATTGTTCCCTAATAACCGAATACTTTTTTCTGTAAAGGCTACATATTTGATTCCATTCATAACTCCATTTTCTTCAGAGGGAATTTCGGTGGAGCGGTGAAATGCGTAGAGATCGGGACGAACAACAACGGCGAAAGCACTCTGCTGGGCCGACACTGACACTGAGAGACGAAAGCGAGGCGAGCAAATGGGATTAGATACCCTAGTAGTCCTAGCCGTAAATGATGGATACTAGGCGCATGAACAATGACACAATTATTAGGGGCGCGCTAGAAAGTTAGCATGTCACCGATCAACGTCACCAATTTGTCTTTCTATATCTCTCAAGTATTAGGTCGGCCGCACGTTGTCGCGCTTCCCGATAATACAAGCGCCTGTAACAGAGTTAGATACTGTTACCACTTCAGCAATGATTCTAACCATCCCGATTGAAGGTACCGCTGGCCTTGATTAGCATGATGCGTTGTTGGATGGAGGATCTGGTGGGACTTAGGAATCTGAGATTGATAAAGATGTTGTTATTACTGGGTTCTCCAAGCCCCTGTTGGGTCCCACCATACACGTTCTTGAGCAGGAATTTAGGGAGGACATCCTCCTTGCCTTAGAGATCAAGTAGGAGAAGATGGAAGTCATCCCTCCTCCTCCTCTATCCATCGCCTTCCCGGGTAGACTACCTGGGCCCCGGTCCATATTCCTTCACCTGGTAACGCTCAAAGCACGCTTATAGGATCTTCACAAAGCATTCTGGCCTCCCTTCCTCCACCCGGGAGTGCTCAAAGTGTGCCTGCTGGATCATCTCAGAGCACTCCATCTAAAGGTAAAGGAAGTAGAGAAAGAGGAGGGAAGAGACAAGGTAAAAGCTCGAGCGATGGTTCTCTCGACTCTAAGAAGAAATCAAAGGAGAATGAAACTGAAGAAGTGAGTGCCAGTTTTTTTGGTGTAGATATACTTGCTTCTTAATAATAGTTGTAGTCTATTTTGGTTTCTTGGCAGGCTTTATGTGGGTTCGGCCCCACTTTTGCTTTTTGTTCTTAGGCATAAATAATAATTGTATTAGCTTTCTAAGTCTCATTTTGAATGTTAATAACAATGATTTCTTATTTGATCAAATCTTTGTATGAATTTGTTTAAGTGGTTCTAGAAATGCACTTTCTATTCAATGTACTTATGATCTGTTCCTTTTAGTGATTATCGTCGGACTAAATCCTTAGTCCATCTTATAATTTTTCGGTCTTTCGTTGCTCTAGCAAATGTAAGGTAATTATTGAAGTGCCAAGCTCTAGGCATTAGTTCGAGTTAACCACTTTGTATAGTAGTTCGGGTATCATTTTCTAGGATCACGATATCTGATTATGCCGAACTCCGAGCATTAATCTGAATTAACTTATCGTAGATCACACATCTTCATTCAGGATGTACACTTCCAATTACGCCTAACTCCAGGAGTCATTTTCAAAGTTCATAGGCAAGATCCCGCCCTACGCCAGGCATAGACCTTTAGTTTCGCCTACTCTGGGAAGAGTGTCAAGAATTGGACGGTCTTGTCACGTTCACATTAGTTTATACTCATGTCCCCAATCCGAGGACAAGAGTTAAGCGAGTGAACAGTCGTATCATGTTTGCTTCGATTTATACTCTTGCCCCCACATTAAGGGCGAGATTTTATGCATGGATGGTCATGTCACATCTGGTTTGAGTTTATACTCCTACCCCCGATCCGAGGACAATAGTTGGCCGATGGATGGTCAGGTCACGTCCATTTAGTTTATACTCCCGCACCCAGTCCGAGGACAAGAGTTAGTTAATGGATGGTCAGGTCACGTCCATTTGATTTATACTCCTACCATTAATGCGAGGACAAGAGTTAGTTGGTATCTACCTTTGGACACCGAGAAGAACTTTGAGGGTTCGATCATGAACCATAGAAGTTTTAGTTGGTACCTAACTCTAGGTACCAGCATACCTGCATTATTCACATGCAAATTCATTCGAGTCGGCCAAGTCACAACTCTTAAGTAATGGAAAGATAGAGTCTTGGACTCGTAACGCCGTTTTATTCCATAAAGACGGGAAATGATAGAATCTGTCTTATTATATGCTCTACCCAATTATTTATGAATTTATTTCTAAGTGAAATAGCATCAAAAGTGCTCGTTGTTCCATGCCCTTGGAAGCGGAATCCCGTCTGTCATCGCAAGTCAGAAAGTTCCATCTCCAAGCTGTTACACTATTGCATGCGTACCTTCCCAGGTCGGGCCCAAGTCTCTAGGGCTAGGGAAGATTCATTTGAGAACCAGGTCGCCAACTTTGAAGGTCCGATTCCTGACCTTAGTGTTGTAATATCGTGCGACTTGGTGTCGATGTGCTGCTGCCCTCAACTCAGCTGCATCGCGCTTCTCATTGATCATATCAAGAGAATCTAGCAGGAGTTGTTCATTAGTTCATGGATTGTAGTGAATCACTGGATGAGAAGGTGCTTCCAATTCAATCAGAATCCTAGCCTTTGACCCGTAGGCTAAGGTAAACAGAGAGTGGCCAATCGTTGACTTGTGAGTTGTTCGATAAGCCCATAGTACTAAAGGAAGTTCATCAACCCACTTGCCCTTGGACTTTTCCAACCGCTTCTTAAGAATGGACTTGATAATCTTATTCACAGCTTCAACCTTTCCATTCATCCGAGGATGTGCCACCACTGCATATCTCTTCTCTATGCGATATCGACAGTAGAAATATTTGAACTCGGTACTGTCGAATTGGGTCCTGTTAGCGATTGCTTATGGAATTCCAAAACAACAGATGATATTCCAAACAAAAAAATTGATTACTTTCTTTATGGTGATTGTAGCCAACAGCTCCGCCTCAGCCCATTTGGTGAAGTAGTCAACTATGGCGATGTCGTACTTCGCGCCACTTTAGATATCGATAGCACGCTAATGATATCAATCCCTTGAATTGCAAATAGCCAAGGACTTTGAGTAATCTCCGTCGGTCGGGATCTTGGTATTTTAGCAAATCATTGGTATTTGTCACATATGTGGGTGTAATCAGCTACGTCTTGGTTGACAGTTAGCCAGAAGTATTCATAGTGGAGAATCTTCTTCGCTAGGGTTTGCTCCCTGATGTGGCCGCCATAGGCCCCTTCGTGTATCTCTCTTAGAGCTCGCTTAGCCTCAGAGCAAGAGACATACCGAAGCATGGGGATAGGAAAACCGTATCCATATAGTAATCCTTCCTGCATAATATTTGAAGCTTGTCGAAGGGGCTTTCGTCGTTCATTCCTTCTCTTCGGAAGGATTCCTCTTTGCAAATAATTCCAAATCAAAATTATGCATGACTCCATTTCAGGTCCAGTCTCAGAGATCCAATCGACATCCATCTGGTCGATGCTCGGTGATGAAAGTACTTCCACTAGAATTAAGACCATGAGTCGCGCATCTTCGGAACTGGTCAGCTCAGCCATTGAATTGGCCTTCTCATTCTCCTCTCGAATATGAGTGATTGTGTAACATTCAATGTTGGCGAGTAGCTTAAGGACTCGGTTTAGATAAGGAGCTAGTTTAGTTTCTTTTGCTTGAAAATCTTTCCGAACTTGGCAAACCACCAGCTGGGAGTCGTAGAAAATATGTAAAGTCTTTAATCCAAGCTCTTTTGTAATCTTGAGTCCTACAATTAGGGCCTCGTATTTAGCTTCATTGTAAGTTATCGAAAAGTCGAGCTTCAAGGTGTAGCAGATTGGGCATTCTTCAGGAGTAACAAGTACAACTCCAACACCGGAACATCGTTCGTTAGATGCACCATCCATGTATATTTTCCATCTAGTTACTTTCTCACCACTCTCTCTAGAGGATCATGTTGTGCAATGAATTCAACTATGAAATCCACCAAAGCTTGACCCTAGATTGCCCTTTGAGGGTGATAAGTTATGTCGTATTAGCTTAATTCAATATTCCATTTCAATAGTCTTCCAGAATACTCAGATCGTTGCAAAACTTGTAGCAAAGGCTGGTCGGTAAGAACTTTGATCGGATGAGCGTAGAAATAAGAGCAAAGCTTTCTTGCAGCAATCAAAAGATAGTATGCGAGCTTTTCTAGCTTCGGGTAGTTTCGTTCTTCTCCCATTAACCGCTTCTAACATAATAGACCAATCGTTGGATGCGAGATTCCTCACGTACAAGTGCAGTGCCCAAAGCATGCACCAACACTGCTAAGTATATAAACAAGTCCTCGTCATCCATTAGCTTCAAAACACAACACCAGAAAGGCAATTTCCTCACGGTTATAAGCGTGACAAAACTAATTTGTCACGGTTATAACCGTGAAAATAGGTACCATGGGCAAATTCAGTCACACTTTTGCTCACGGTTATAACCGTTACAAAATAGTAATTTCTCACGCTTATAACCGTGACAGAATAGCATTTACTCACGGTTATAACCGTGACAAAATAGTAATTTTTCACGCTTATAACCGTGATAGAATAGTATTTACTCACGGTTATAACCGTGGTAAAATAGTAATTTCTCACGCTTATAACCGTGACAGAATAGCATTTACTCACTGTTATAACCGCGACGAAAGGTTATTTTCTAACACTTATAACCGTGATAACTAAAACAGTATCAAACAAACTATATAGCACCAATATTTTATTACAGCTACAAACAATCTATACAAAAAATTTAAAGTATTAACATTAAGAAAACATACGATCAATAATTAGAACACCACCAAACATTTATGTTTCATTCAAACACCACAAAGGATACTTCATACCAACACCACAAATTATAGCATACAAGTATAGTATATATAACAAACTTTAAAACACAGTTTCAGAATATAACTACATAGTGTTCATTAACTTACTAATTGGTAAATTTATCTTTGTAATTGTTGATTTGCATTCTCTTTGTAATTGGTAATGGCTTTTGAAGCTTGAGAGAGTCTTACTTGCTTTACAGTAGACGTAGAGCTAATAGCTCGACAATAGCTTCGCTTTTTATCATCCCGAAAAGCTTCGGCAACGGGATCTTTTTCAAAATCTTCTAAACTTCTTATTCCATCTTCTTCGTTAACACTAGCTTCGGATTTTTGTCTTTCTTCGGCTGCTTCTATCAATGCCTACACAATTCATAAATTGACAGTGTCATATTTTATTTTCAATTATTCGTTCAAAAATGCATTGAAGATCCATATATTGAACTTTGAACATATATAAAGTTTTCAGGTTTCACATGAACACGATATGACAAACTGGACATAAATAATGATATTGTTCATGCTTTTTACATCTATGCTGCATGGACTAGACTACATGTTTGGAACTCGTAACAGATGAACATAAATTTCAATGACAGACTATTTGACAAATACTCATAAGCCACTTAAAGAATATAATTTAGCAGCACTAAGTCAGCACTTAAAGAATATAAATTAGCTAACGAAGCAAAACGACAGGAAAAAAACATGAATAAACAAACTAAAAAAATTATATAGCTCATCCTGATAGAAGTACACGTGAAGTGATACTACTTTCATACATTCAACAGCAACTGCATTTCATTTACCACTGCTGCAGTTACCATCACTGCTAATACTTCACATTACTGCCCTTCTCAGGTCACCACCCCCTGGGCCCCTACATATCATAACCCATTATCAACCTTCAATTCACTACCCTTCTCAGGTCCACCCCACCTGAACACTTCAAACACCCAAACCATTTAAACTCAACCTGAGCAAGTAGACTATTAGACCTAACCTTATCTAACAAAAAGAACTGGAAAAAAAGAACAAAAAGACTGTATGATAATAATAAAATGAACAAATGGCTGGCTTAGAACTAAGAGCCACATGACAGAAAAAGATGGGATAGTTCTGGCATGTGCAAATAAGCGCACATGAATTAATCTAATGTATTTTATCATGTGAAACAAAGAAAAAAAGAACAGTAGTCATAACAATCGGAATATTTGATGAGTAATGACATGATGAATCGTAATGCAAGTAATTTTGAACTAAGATAGATGTTGAATGCTACTTATCAAACAAATGTTCACTTTGTTATCCCCTACTTAAAACTAGACGTTAGCAGTTAGTAGGTAAAGCGGTACACAGTCCATTCTGAACAAAGTTAATAGCTGTACACACACAGCTTCATGCGCTATCATTCTTTTTATTCTTAGCTACTGTAAACTACGGGGTGCTGGGCAAGAGGTATGGTAAACCTGAACCCTGTGAACATATAACGAAAACAGTTTACAGTCAACGCAGAGGATTGTCAAAGGAAAAGAACACTTTGTAGTTTATATGACAATGTTGTGTACTAGAAGCAGATGAAAACTTTCACAGAAGTGCTTTACAGCGAAGGCTTAACACATTACTAGCAAAGCTATATTAGTTATTATTATACGCGATGACTCATATTTGAGAGATGGCCAATGTAAATATGCACTACAAAAATCAAAAGGACTATAAGCTGCTGCATCAAAACTCCCACTTCCATTCAACCACCATCCATTTGCTTCAAACACCCCTGTACACACATTTTTTATCTAGGCTATAAGCTGCTGCATGTAGCAGCAGCCATGCTGTTGCTACGCCACAACATTTTTTTTGTTGGTTAAACTAAATTAACTCTATTTCCCTGTAGGCTGTAAGCGTAGTTATTGCCAAATTTCAAAAATCCCTGTAATTCAGTGTAACTGGTAAAGTATATTGGGTCTTAGTTGATAGGTAAGCGAATTTACCCCATTGATTTCATGTAATTTCACAGAACCGGCTAATTGCATTCTAGCAGCAAGCATAATTTTTTTTTAAACATGCCCAGTTCTCAGGATTTCAAAAGAAGCTTAGTTCCATATAAAAAACACAACTAAATGATCTTGGGGACCCTTGTATGGTTTTGAATGTTTAATTTATGATTCCATTATCTTTTAGAGCACAAATGAGTTTTCTTTTCAAAACCCAGGTAAACCAAATATTTACCATGAACTAGTAAGAAACCATATACCAACTTCACAACATATATAATATTAAAAGAACTCAAAGTACTTACATAGTTGTTAAAAAATTTCTTAAACTTGTCACTTTCTTATCTTGATCTAAGAAAACATTCAATATTTTTTTACAGGGAAAAGTTCAAGGATTCATTGTTGGGTTCAGGCTGTTCCAATCCAAATTTGCTTCTATTAATAACAGTATCTCCCTAATGAATCAGCAGCAGATTACTTACTGATCATGTTTCATATATATTTAATTATTATTTTTAAAAATATCACTCTACTACTTCATCACAAGTATCAGCAAACCGATTCATGTTCATTTTTTCCCCACTGTCGAGAATTATGTAGTTACAAACCTTGATATTACTATTACAGATTCTTAATCTATTCAACGTCGCCTTACAAATTTCTTAACAAAATTACATAAATCTTTTGAAATGTATGTTTAACATGAACAGAAACTAAAAATATTTTCACCAACTTTATTATTTGTTCCTACAATTCTAGGTCCAACAGTGTTGCTGCTACACAACCCAAACAAACTACAAGGTAAACACCAAAATTCAATTCACCCAGTCAAGTAAACTGAACCCTTATCATCATCACTCAACAGGCTGCTAAACAAAATTTGTAATCCCTTTTGTTACTTGCTTAATAACTGAACCTAAAACTATTTCAAAGCTAACAAATCAAACTCCAAAACATATATAACAACGAATTATTGCTCCTTAATTTCAAAAATCAACTGGAGATGGTAAAGTTCACTCACCTAAAGAGAACGCAGAAAACCCCAATAAACTAAGAGGAGCTGCTGTTATAAGAAAATTCAACCAAATACAGATGTATTGTAAGAGATTAAACATTATAGACGAAGAGAAAGTGCTCACCTCACTACAGCTTTGCTTTGGATAGCTTTCTGGTTTTCACCTTTTGCCTACAGTAAGAGAATCGTAATATCACTAAAGAATGATACACGATGATAGGGCGAATCGCAATGGAGGAAGGCTGCGACGGCTTTACCCTAATTAGATTTTAGGAAGAAAGATACAAGCCAGAACCGTGACAAAATTTGAAGCAAGGATGGGAACGTAAATGACAACTCTGCCCAATGTCTTCTAATTATTTACGAAAAGCCCAAATTTTGTCACGGAAATAACCGTGACAAAACAATATAACAGTAATAACCGTTACAAATTTCCAACAGTAATAACCGTGACAAAATGAAACGAAAAAAGTGCGACAAAATGGCCTGTTTGGTGTAGTGAAAGAATGGGGGGTCTCTCCAAGTGATTCACTAGAGCTTGGAATGCATCTTTACACTCACGATTCCATTCGAAATTCCTTTTTCCTTCTTAATCACCTCAAAGAAAGGGATGCATTTATTTGTTGCTATGGAAATAAACCGACTCAAGGCAGCGACTTCCCATTCAAGCTTTGAACCTCCTTAATCGTCTTCGGGGCTTCGATCTTTTTCAATGCCTCAATTTTCTCCGGATTAGCTTCAATCCTATGAGAGTTCACAATGAAGCCCAGGAATTTCCCTAACATTGCATCAAAAGAGCATTTCAAGGGATTGAGCTTCATTATGTACTTTTAGAGGACATCAAACATCTCTGCCAAATCATCAACGTGGTTCCCTGAATGCCATGACTTCATAAGCATGTCATTTACGTAGACTTCCATCGAGCGCCCAATTTGGTCTTTGAACATCTGGTTAACAAGCCTCTGGTAAGTTGCTCCAGCATTCTTCAATCCAAATGGCATGACCAGGTAGTAATTCAATCCGAGGTCGATTATGAAGCTGGTGTGTTCTTAGTCCAGGACATGCTTTGGGATTTGGTTGTATCCCGAGTATGCATCCATGGATGAAAGTAGCTCATGTCCAACTGTCGAATCCACCAACTGATCGATCCTCGGGAGCGGAAAGCTGTCTTTCAGGTACCCTTATTCAAATTAGAATAGTTGATGCATATCTTCAATTCCCATTCAGTTTCCTCACCAAGACAGGGTTAGATACCCACTTCAGTACAAGGAGTTGTGGTATGAAGCTGTTGCCCTTCGGCTTATCCACCTCTCCTTTGAGTGCAACGGATCTCTCGGATCCAGGCAGTGGCGTTTCTGTTTCATAGGAACACATTTGGGATTTACATTTAATGCATAGCTCACTATCTCTGGTGAGATCCCACACATATTCGAGTGTGTCCAGGAAAATGCATCCAGGTTTAGCAGGAGAAAACCAATCAACTTCTTCATCACTCTTGCGCCGAGCTACGATCCAATCTTTAGGACCCGATTTAGATCACCTTAGCTGACCGAAACAACGATCATCAACTTGGTGGGAGCTTCCCCTCCACATTCTAGCTCCTTACATAGGTCCATGTCATTGTGGAATCGACTGAACTGCCTGAGCCGGAGCTCAATCTGTAATTGCTATGCGTCGAAAGCCTTAATTCAGAGGGTCCCCTGCACATTTTTTCCTTTCTCCCTTCACCCGACCTTCTTTAGCTCAGAGACGTGGCATTCGTGGCTAGCCACCCAATCCTTTGCACGATTCCCACTCCATTCTCTATTCATAACTTCATAGTTAAGCACCAGAGAGCGATTACTGCTCTAAACTTAGCCAAGGTTGGTCAGCCTAGAAAATCATTATAGGTCGAGTAAATGCCCAACATCAAAAAAGGCACGACCCACACTCGCCTATGGTCTCCCTCACCAAGTGCCACTGGTAATTCAATAAATCCTATGGCCTCAGTAGCCATCACATTGAACCTCTATAATTAAGACTTATAAGGTTTCAAATCCTTCTCTTCCAACATAATTTGATCATAAGCTCTCTTAAACAAGATATTGACTGAAATCCCATAGTTAACCATCACCTTTTGAACGATAGCATGACCAATTATGGCTATGATCACAAGTGGGTTAATTGTTGGAGCTTCGACTCCATTAGCATCTCTATTTTGGAATACAATATCATCAGTCATCGTTCTGCATTGTTTTGCCGGAATCCCATTTTCAACAGCGAAGCAACTTTCACTCTCCGCATGTTTAATAGCACCAACATATATGTCCATCTCCTCTAGAATTTTATCAGTGGGGTGTGGCCCACCAATGATAGTATTAATCACCAATCATTTTTCTAGCCGCCTGAATGCATCAGCATTAGGCTCAACTTGCCCCTGTTAGGAAGATGGCCTAGAGGCGTTATATTTTCCTTGCCCACCATCATGCGGAGCCTTCACATACTATTGTGACTTTTTCTTGTGAATCAACTCCTCAATTATATCCCCCAGGTGTCTGCACCCATTGGTATTGTAACCATGAGTTTCAAGGAATCCGTAGAACTTGCTTGACTTTCTTTCCTTCTTAGTCGACTCCCTTAGAGCCGGCTTTCTGCACTACTTGATGTTTTGAGTTGCCAGATAAATATTCTCTATTGAGTTGTCCAGTTCAGTATAATTATCGTATTTAGGAGTCCTAATATGATTCCCATTATCTGGCTTCTTTTTCTTCTTAGCTCCATCATCGTTTCGTTTACAATTATTATTTGATTACCAACATTCACATCCACGTTCCCAAAGCTTCCTCCAGATTTCTTACAACAAGATTGCTTTGTATTACCCCATCTGAATTCCTAGTACCAGTCCTCCATGGACACTTACACGCTTCCTCCAAGCATAAGTACTCATTAACTTTTCTATAGAAAGCATCCATTGTCGATGGGGGCTTCCTTTCCAACCATTTCTCAAACTCTATATTGGGATGAATTCCCCTAATCAACGCCATCATCATTATGTCGACCTTGGGATTCATAACTTATATCACGGTTGTATGGAATCAATTCAAGAAATCCTTCAACGACTCTCCCTCAGTTTGGAAGGGGTTTGACAAAGACATCACATGCTTTGGACATGTAGTATGTAAATGGAATTATTCTACAAACTTCTTTGATAACTCAGCAAAAAATGATATGGACCTCGAAGAAAGTCGAGTGAACTATATCATAGCTACTCCTTCTAAGAAAATTTGAAAACAATGGCATTTCACGGCATCAGAAGCTTTGGCAGAATTCATATACCACTCATATCTCATCAAGTGCTGCCTAAGGTCCGTCGTTCCTCCAATATAATGGCATTGTGAATCTCTAGGGGTATCTCCCATATAGAATGTTCTCTGTAAATAGATTCTGACTAGGAGTGGTACCTCATTCATCGTTAATCCTGAAACAATTTTCACTAATAAGTCTCCTACCCATATCCTCCAGGTAGTCCAGGTCAACAGTTTCGACTAAATGGTAGTAATCAATCTCCGCTCTAAGTGTTCGGCTCGATGAACGCTCTCCGTTTGGCTCTTGTTACCTAGGTTCTTTAGCCTCCGAGAGATCCATTCATCTAGCAGTCCCTCTACTTCATTTGCGTGAGAAATATCACCAACAATGGCATGATTCTCCAGATTCTGACCAGCGACAGTTCATTCTAAAGCCAAGTCCACGCCACCTTCCAAAGGATGGGCTCTAAGCCCACCATTGGAGGGCTCGGTACCAACCCTTTGCCTTGGGTTGGTACCAATCCCTAAATTTAAGCCTGGGCTTGTTCTCTTTCTTGGTACGATGTTTCAGTAGCATTTTGAGTCCGCTTCTGCTTCCTATCCCTCCGTCTCTGCTTAGATGATGATGAACTTTTAGATGAAGAACTAGAGTCCCTTCTACTCCTTCTACGGCTGTTTTGAGTTAGCTCATTCAACAGTCTCAAGCTCTGTTGCATCATTTAATTCATCTCATTCCGACTAGCCTAGAATATATCTTCCATCTACTTCATCATCCTATCCATCTCCACTCTAGTCACGATGTCAGTTGGAGTCTGGATCTCCGTTTGAGTAGTTTGGACAACTCTATCTCCTTGCCGAGGATTTTGATTCTCAGCTTCAGTAGTAGCTTTGGAGTTGGTTGAACGGTCTCTTCTTGATGGAGCCATGGTAGAAAGATTCTAGTAGATCTTCGCAAATCTGAGTTGTAGAATTAAAAGATTAAGAAATTGGATCTATCTCTTGGATATAATAAATCCAATAGTAGATATGGATCCAAGTAGCCTGAGTTCAACTCTCAATGAAAGCACTAAAGTGTTTGAACCAAAAATGGCACAAACACCCAGAAGTTTATATAAAGAATAAAATACGAAAATGTAACTGATAATGAGGAATAAACAAGAAACATTCATTAATAGTGGTTCAACATAACAAGGTTTATGTCCACTTCAAGATTTTATTGCTTATCTTTGACTTTGAGGTAGAAGTTCTTAGGGTTCGGTACAAATTCGACGCTTAAATTTTCAGAATTACAAGAATATAATGTAGGGAAGAACTAAATCCAAAAAGATCCTGAAAAATGAACCATACCCTCCTATTTATAGAGGTAAGGAGCATAATATCTCACATAAAATATCTCCAAGCCGTTGCACACAATTTAGACCAAATCTCCTATGAAAGTAGGTAACAAATCATCAAGAAGTAGGGGTCGGTACCGATCCATAGGTAGGGGTCCGTATCGATCCCTAAGATAGCCAAAATGGATTTCTTCAACTCTTTATCTTGGCTCATCTTATGGTTAGCTTCAAGATTCCAAAGTTATTTGCATCAATATTAGCTTGTTTCGAAGTCCAAATGATGGAGTTGTGGAAGAACAGAGTTGTAGTTTCAAGTGTTTGTGGAGATCGATGGAGAATTGCATTGAATGAACTAATTGACATTGGAAATAGGCTTTTGGCATTGAGCAAGGCATGTAGGCAGAAGATGGGGTCCACCTGAGATGGAGGTAGGACTCGGTACCAACCCATAGGCTGAGGTTCGTACCGACCCCTAACTCAAGTGAATTAGTCATCATCTTAGTTTGGGTTGCTTTGGCCTTGGCCTTATGATTCTATCTATGCCCTATTTTTGGACACCTGGGTTATCTTTCTGGGTTTCTTGCCTTGATAACTTCAAGTTTAATTCGCCCAGTCTATCCAAACATTGTCTGGTCAAAAGGCTAGATGGCATTTATATTGCCTTAAGTGGTACCATTTAGCAATGAATATTTACATAGGTTCTCTACGTCACCACTATATCACTTTAGGATTTATGGAACGTAGTTTTGGTTAAAATTCAAATATCATCCTTACTCAACTTAGTTAGTTCACAAACAAATTTCTTGGTTCAATAATAACATTTATTATTAATAGTACTACACTGGTAAGAGATTTTGACATTGAGTTGACTACAGTTAACTGTGATATTAACCTCATATAACATAGGAGAATAATTCTTCATTGAATAGCATTTCACTTCCAATGCTTCAACCAAAACCCAACTATAGTTACTCTATAGATATCCATGCCATGAGTTAACTATAATTAAAGTGGAGTATTCACATTGAAGCTTTACGGTGTTTTCAAGTCAAGGGAACAATGTAACATCGTCCATAATTATCCAATAACCATCTGTACATAACCCCTTCATGCCCTAGGTAGCCATGAGTAATACACTATCAAACATTTGGAGAGCATTATACACTCTAGTTTTAATGGATGTACCGATATCCTTTCTCAAAACGTCTTGACTAGAAATATTTAAAATAATAGGTTATTTTATATCGTGATACTTTTCTCATTATTAACTCCTTGTAAATATTATTACATAATATATCATTTAAGGATTTTTGATTTAATGCACTTTAAGTTAATTATTTAATTAATCATATCATAATATAACAAAGTGCATAATAGAAATTAAACACCTTTATTATGCACAAGATTGGTTATAGAGTTAGATATATGTAATAAATTACATAATTGTCCCCAGGGCATACCCCTAAAACTCTCAGTGGTAATTTATTTCTTCTAACCAAAAAATTTAATTTTCAAGGCTAATTTAGTGCAAAAGAGTGTCAATCAAAAGGTAAAGCTCCTAATCACTTCCTAACACTGTATCAACCATTTTTTGCATTAAGAAGGGTGAATTTATCTTGTTTCATTCCAACTAATTGGGCAAGTTAGGACTTTGGTGAGCAAAAGAGCAAGGATTTGTGAAACTAAGCTCAATTACATGCTAAAGTTGAGTGTAACAACTATCTCATGCCTTGCTTGCTTGGTTAATGGCTAAATAATAATGTTGCGTGTGATTGAAACTCTGTCTATTTGTTAAATGTGGTGATTTAATTTTGGATATTGATTGTTATTGTTGTAAATGTTGCTACTTTTAGATTAACATATAACCTGAATATCCATAAATGCAAAAGAATGATGTTTACCTCTTATTTAATGGCTTGGATAATTACATATTGATTGCATGCTACTATTTTATATATTACATTGACATCAGTTGTGTATATATTATCTTTTTGAATGCTTCTAATGGTGGGATTCACTTATATATGTGTACTATTTATGCATTACTTTATGCCGGGAACTCCAAGTATGTAGTGCTTTGAGTTGAGACGAGATACGTTTCTTTGAGTTGATATATCACGTATCCATGTTGACTTAAAGTAGTGTATACGATAGAGCGCTCCTTTCATGTTCTTTACTTTGTACTTTCAGACGGTAAACTCCATTTGATAGCATGGGTACTGAACTAGGACGTCACAGTTTGGTATTAGAGCTCAGGTTAGAATAATTCAAAAATAAAGACATATTTTGGCCTTGGAGAAGTTAGGCCTAGGATGTGTTACCCCTATTTTTGTGTGATTCACATATGTGATACGCGAGTTAGTGGTAACCTAGTGGATGGTCGTCAAAATATTATATGTACGTAAATGTGGAAATATTCATACTTGTTAGTGACTATTATGTATGTATATATACACATCTATCTCTTTCTAATGAAGTGGTGCATTCTGTATGTGGTAGTGAGTATAAGAGGGTCTGTAAGGCTTAGAGCTGGTGCTATGACCGGAATAAAAGACAATCAAACCAATGACATTGGAAGTCAAGAAGTTCTTATGTCCATGGAGCTATGGATGGAAGTCATGCAAAATATGCAGGATATTAGTGTAGCTGGTGCATATAATGTTGGAACTGAGCCAGCCCGCAGTGGAAGAAATGAGTGAATTTCAATATTTTTACCGTATTGGATCTTTATTGGGCCTATGAAGTCTAATTTATTTAGAGCATTTCTAAATTACTTTTAAATAAAATAGTTATTTTATTTAAATTTAAGATATAATTTTATGTAATTAATATTATATTATATATATCCGTGTATCATATATACATATATATGTTTGTGCATGTGTAACATAGAAATCCGTGAAAGTTTTAACATGCCTCTATAAAAGTGCTGGGGTTTACACCGCAACGGATATATTAGCTCATCTAGTATATACATATATCATCCAATTGTATGTATATATGCTTTAACTTATGTATATAAAATATTACAAATATATATATATATATATATCATTTTGAATAATTATGATTATATAAATATATATGTGGAATTTATAAATATATATAAAATTATGTATATGAAAACATTCAAAATATATTGTAAAATTAAATTACTTATTTAATATGAAAACAAATTTGAATTATTATTATTTATTTATTCGTATAATATATATATATATATATTCTTATAAATAGTTTGATAATAAATAAACATATATGCATAAATATATGTGTGAAATATGTATAATATAATAATATATATAAATATATATATACTTGCATAATAACACTCACGGCAAAATTAATTTTTCTTTTTAAATTTATTTAATCTAAATTTCCCATAAGAAATAAGTAATGGTATCATATATATATAGAAATATGTTTTAGAAATTATAAGTTTATGTTTTAATATTTTATAAAAAAATCTAAATGATATTTTAGCATTTGAATATTTCAATATATATTTCGTAATCAATTTTAAATTTTAAATTTAATTTCGGCATTTATATTAATATTTGATTAATATATATAATTTTTTTGCAAGTGAAAGATTATCAGGTATGAAAATAATTTTACAAAATTGAAATTATATTTTATGATATATTTATTTATTTTACAGATTTATTTAAGTGTTTTGAATTAAATAATATTTAAATATATATTTAAACTATATTTTTACGCTAAAAACTATTTTAGGTACAAAACTATTTATATGTAATTTTCAAAACATATTTTGTAATTTAAATTATTAATTTTAGGTTATTTAAATAATGTATATTAAATTAATTTAAATATAAAATATCATTTTTTATAATCTTAAGTCATGAGCATCAAGGCATGTATATGTTAAAAAAATTATTTTTATTTTTATTATATAGGCATATAAACAATCAACCATTCTGATGTGATGATGGACTAATATACTATAATTGTCACCTAATTAACAAAACAGTATATGGTATATAAATTATCAAAACATTAATATATAGTTGTAGATCAGACAATTACCTTATCTCCAAAGTCCTCAGTATATGTTGAAACGAAGAGACTGACTCCTTGAACAAGATTCCAATTCAGTAAGGCTATAGCTTCTGAACTAATGACCCCCGACTATCGAATAACAATTGTTTTTATTTGATTTGTGCTTGGAAATGGAGGGAAATATGGGGATTATTTTTGGCCAGAAATAAGGTAGATGGAGGCTCCAAAACTCATAAACGAGTGCACGTTGAGATGCTTATATAGAGGAGAGATTAGAGAGATAAGTTGGGATCAAGATCTGTATTTCTCTCTACCCATTCTATCCTCTAATCAAATAAAAACCCTAGCCTCTCTTACCATCATATGGCCACCCCTACCAGGTCCATTCACGGTAGAAATACACATACCCCTATATGGGCTTCAAACACATTTAAAGCTCGAACAAATTATACTGCATTTAAATTCAATTTAAACACGTACTGATATTGAATGATGCCGATTTATATATTTATAACTATTATAATTTTATATATTAATATTGTTCATCAAGTCAAAATAATAATAAAATAGTTAGTATTTCATAAATATTAATGTAGTTAATTAATTTATAACAATTACAGTTAATTAAATCGTTTGGTCAAAAGAGTATTCGACATTTCAATTGTGTGACTCTTTAGGTGTAAATTTAGTCATATCAGGTGGTGTGACATTTTGGCCAAATTTATTGCTTACTTGGTTTTGGTTAGATCCAATTTTCTTTTGTTAAGCGTTACCCAATTGTGACTATTATTTACACTAATTGTCTTCATCGATACTATATCACTTGGGATCTATGGAATTTAGTAATGGTCAAAATTCCAATATCATACATATTCAACTCTATAGTACAAACACAAAGTCCTTAGTTCAATAATAATAATTATTATTGACTGAAATGCTCTAGCCAGAGACTTTGACTTGACTTCAGTTCACCATGACACTACCTCGTATAATCGATGAGACGATCCTCTCTTAAATAGTGGTTCACTTCCAATGATTCCACTCGACCCAACTATAGTTGTTCGATGGATGTCATACCATGATTTAACTATAATTAAAGCAGAGCTTCCACATTGAAGATCAACAGTATTCTCAAGTTAAGAGAACTTTATAATTTTGTCACATCGATATTTTCTGTTTGACCTTAATTATATTAACCAATAGAAAACTATCGACTGAATCATTCCATAATTATCCAATAACTATCAGTACATAACTCCTTAGTGCCCCCAGTAGTCATGATTAATACACCGCCCAATATTTGGAGAGCATTACATACTCTAGTCTCAACCGATGCATCCGGTCTCGTTACATTTTGACTAGGAATATTTAAAACGATAGTTTATTTTATTGTGATAAATTACTCATGGTTACAACGCATTATTACTACTATCACAAAACATACCATTTAAGATTTTCTATAAATATACTTTTAATTAAATTAGTTAATTGATATAACATATTATATCAAGTATATAATAGAAAGAAAACACCTTTTATTTCAAACAAGATTGGTTATTATTCTCCTACATTTTGACCAGGCTGTATACTAACAAACTCGACGAGTCAAACTTCAAAATTATCAAGACAAGACACCCGAAGAGATGACTATGAAGCCCATCCACTAATGCACAACCAAGATCACAAGGCAGATACAAGTCCACCATAGAGATTTCAAAAACTAAAAGCCACAAGTGTTAGGTCGGTACTGACCCCTAAATACTACACCATGATCACCCATCTTCTGCCTACATGTCCTATATGATGCCAAAAGCTTATTTCTAGTGTTGTCCTGTTAATCCAATGCAATTCCCTATCGATCTCTGTGAAATCTTTAATCAGCAACTTCATTCTTTTACAACTCCATCATTTGGACTCTATAAAAGGCTATTATTGATGCAAATGACTATGGAATCGTGAAGCTAACCATAAGAAAATCCACATGAAAAGTTGACGTTAGCCAATTTGGCAATCTTATGGGTCGGTACCAACCTCTACCTTTGGAGTTTTCTCGACCCATACAAGTTGATGAGTTGGCAACCTATTTCCTTGGAGAATCGGTCTATAGCAAGGAAAACGGTCCAGAGATCTTTTGTGCGAGATTTTAGGCTCCCTACCTCTATAAATAGAGGAGTAGGGAACATTTTTCAGGATTTTTTGGCTATTGCTCTCTTTTCTTTAATTTTTTGTAATCTCTATTAGAGTTATACCAACCCCTAACGATGTCGTATCGACCCATAAGAACTCCTGGCTGTAAACAACAAAACAAAGGGAAACTTGAAGTGGACATAGGCCAGAGTACACCGAAGCACTATAAATCTCTATGTACTTTCTAACTCATTTCTCATTTATTTTCTTCGCATTTTATTCTCTAATTACTTTACTTGAGTTTATGTGCCATTTTTGGTTCAAACATTTTGGTGCTTTCACTTAAAGACACTTAAACTCGTTGATTTAAAACTTGGGAAGATTTGGGATGACTAGACAATCAACTAGGAAGGCCGAAACTGGAGGAAATCAGCAAAAGGGGTAGCCAAGAGGCGCCCCTAGGAGCTAACCCCCCATCAATCTATATAACCAAGGATAAGATTGAAACCATGTTTAATAGATGACAAGATAGGATGATTCTTGCCAGGAAGAGATGATAGATAATTTCTTTAGGAGAATGGTATGGATGAGAACAGTCGAAGTTGTTGCAAATCAGAATCAAAGACCAAAAGCCAGGGCGTAGATAACTGGAATCAGAGTAGGACGACCCAGGACGAACCCTAAGCCAAACATACAGGTCGGTACGGACCCACAGGCACGGGTCAGTACCGACCTACAAGGGCTTGGGGGAATGGGTCATCCTAACCTAGGAAGGAATGATGTGCGTCCTGGGGATGATGCAGAGCATATGAATGCAAATCAGAATGAAGAAGCACGACCGCATGAGTATGTGCCAGAATCTCCTCGTGGAGTTGAGGGGCAGGCTAAGAATGCTAACTTGAGAATTCCTTTGAATGACGAAGATAGACTTGCTGAGATGGTGAGACGAGCTATGAGGGGTGGATTTACTAACTAGAGCTTGGAAGATGTAAGCTGGAGTCCATTCACTCCGAATATTCGGTATGTTAGGAATCTGCCTAATTTCAAGTTACCTACATTGGAAACATATGAAGAGAAAACAGATCCAACGGTTCATTTAATGAAGTGCATTCGGCACATGGAGGTGTTAGGTGCATATGAAGAGGTTATGGGACGGTATTTCCCTTTATATTTAATAGGTTTGGTGGCGTTATGGATTATATAGCTAGAGAATAGTTCCGTCAACACATGGGCCGAGTTGGTGAATAGATTCGTGAAGCAATTCCGGGTCTATATTTGATGACTCAAAAATGTAATAACGTTAACAAGCATGAAGTAGAAGGCTGGAGAGACCCTCGGGAGTTTTCTAACAAGATTAAATGTGGCAACAGATGTGGTTGATAAGCCAGACCCTTCGATGGTTTTGATGGTGGTAGTTTCGAGGATAGCCATGAAGATGGATTTTAAAGTGGCTTTGAAACGGGATCCTCCCAAGGATCTTGTAGAATTTTATCATGAGGCTGAGAGATATTTGCGTCAGGAGGATGCCGAGGCTAATCAGGAAGAAATCAATATTATGGATGGCGGAGGACTACCCGGATAAGGATCCAACAAAAATAAAGGAAAGTGAAAGACGGATGACAACTTTGACGGATCAAAGCGGTAGAAGGGGGAATTGAAATTTTCTTCTTACATGGACATAAATGAAACCTCAGAGCGGATTTTCTAGATATTGGGGGGTAGATCCCCTATCATAAGCCAGGGAGAAGAGAGCCTATAAAGCGTGAAAGAGAATTTGGCAAAATACTGCCTATTCCATGAGCTAGATAGGCATAACACAAATGATTGCATGCATTTGTTGGATTTGATTGAAGAATAGGTTAGAGATAACCGATTACAGCAATATGTGAGAAGTTAAGCTACAATGGTGGAACAAGAACAACCATCAACCGTAGCGAATGGAAATGGTCTTGGATCATTGTCAAGGATAGTCATCTCTTGATCAGGATAGCAAGTAATTAGGTTTGGTACTCGCACTCTATTTCCCCTTTCCAGTAAACCATGCAATAATACAGTCTAGCCATTTACTCATGTATAGGATCTCGAGCTGTCCCTAGACATGCTTTGAGCAGGAAGCTAGCTGTAATGCCTAAAGAGGTGGGTATCGTAATGTTTGATTTTATGTTACTTAGTGTTTGACTTCGATTCCATTAGATAAATCCTTGATTATTGAAACCCACTCACACTTGATGACTGTTATAAATCGCTTTAAGTCCCGTCTAAAAAGATGGGACCAGAGTGCAAGAAGCAAGTCTCCTCACCGAAGCGTGAGTGAATGGGCTTGCTTGTCATTGAGTCCCCTCACCAAAGAGTAGGCGGAATGGACTCAACAAGGGCCTAGATAGACCATGGACTTGAATCACTTTAAGTCCCATCTGGAAAGACGGGGTTGGTGTGCAAGAAGTATGTCATCTCACCGGAGCATGAGCGGACATGCTTGCTTGCCATTGAGTCCCCTCGCTGGAGAGCGAGTGGATTGGGCACAACAAGGGTCCAGAGAGACCATGGATTTAATTATCGGCCCCGAACGACCATGGATTTAATTATCGCTCCCAAACAACCACAAATTTGATTATCGGCCCCAAACGGCCACAGTTTTGATTATTGGGTCCAAACGGCCATGGATTTGATTATTGGGTCCAAACGGCCATGGATTTGATTATCGGCCCCGAACGCCCGTGGATTTGATTATTTGCCCTGAATGGCCGCAGATTTGATTACCAGCCTCAAACGGCTATAACGTCAATTAACGATACAGAGGGATCGTGGATTTATATATTGGACCTGAACGGTCACAGATTTGATTACGATCCGAAGAGATCGCGCATTAAACTAATATGAAACGATCCAGAGAGATCAAACCTTAAAACATATACTGATTTTGATAAAAGGATTTAAACACCTTATAATTGGAATAGAATTAACAAATCCCGAGTGAACACGGGACGATTTTAATATGATGACTTTGAATGAATTCAGAATGATAATGATGTAAATCCCGGATGAACACGGGACGATTTAGATATGTGATGTAACATTTTGAACGAAATCAGAATGATGATGATGTATAAATAACACTTAGGCAACGTCTAGAGTTTTAGCTATTACAGGTTTGGAATGACTATTGATTCGCAAGAAAATCCAGAGGAGCTGGATGATTCACCAAGATTGAAGTAGTCGAAGAGCTCACCTACTAAAGATTAATATCTAGGATTTGTTCTTAAGCAAAGTAAACCTTCCATTCACAAGGCGTGCTTTGGTGGGCAAGTGTTATCCTGCCTTTTAACCAAGCAGTATACTAACAAACTCGATGAGTCAACTTCGAAGTTATCAAGGCAAGACGGCTGGTGAGACAACTCCAAAGCCCATCCACTTACGCACAACCAAGATCATAAGGCAAATACAAGTCTACCATAGAGATTCCAAAAATCTAACCACAAGTGTTACATCGGTACCGACCCTACCCTATGGATCGGTACCGACCCCTAAATAGTCCACCGTGATCACCCATCTTCTGCCAACATGTCCTACATGATGCCAACAGCCTATTTCCATTGTTATCTTGTTGATCCAATGCAATTCCCTATCGATCTCCACAAACTCTTGAATCAACAACTTCATTCTTTTACAACTCCGTCATTTGGACTCCGAAACAAGCTATTATTGATGCAAACAACTATGAAATCACGATGCTAATAATAAGATGATCCAACATAAAGAGTTAAAGGCAGCCAATTTAGCATCTTATGGGTCGGTACTGCCCCTACTCTTGGAGTTGTACCAACCCGTACAAGTTTATGAGTTGGCGATCTATTTTCTTAGAGAACTGATCTATAACAAGGAAAATAGTCCAGAGATCTTTTGTGCGAGATTTTAGGCTCCCTATCTCTATAAATATAGGGGTAGGGCTCATTTTTAGGATCATTTTAGATCTTACTCTCCTTTATTTAATTTTTTGTAATTTTTGTCGGAGTTATAGCGACCAGTGAACTCTTGCATGTAAACAACAATATAATAAGGGGAAACTTGAAGTGGACATAGAACAGAGTACGCCGGAGCACTCTAAATCTCTATTTGCACTTTCTTACTTGTTTTTCATTTATTTTCTTAACTTTTTATTCTCTACTTACTTTCCCTGGGTGTTTGAGCCATTTTTGGTTTAAACAGCTATCGAGTTAGATAGATGTAATGTAACAAATTACGTAACTACCCCTAAGGATACCCCTAACTTTATCAGTATCCCAGTTGCACTTGAGGTCACTTATACAATCTTTATCCCATTCATTCGGTCGATTTAATGAGAACAGATTGATTCTGACCTTTCATGAATGGAACTGCTATGTTGGTTCAATTATTTACTCTATCAATTAACTCTCTCCGATGCTGATAAACTACTTTTATCATGTGGAACTATTCAGAGTGTGTATCTTGACTTCTAATGAGCTCATTATTATCATATAACAATGATTAGTATTCTTAAAACTTGGAATCACCCCTAGCCCACTTATAAATTTGTGTATTTACAAATATATATATCGCTTTTATTGTGGTGCTATTCAAGGCAACGTACTTAGCCTTTTTCATTGAATCAGCCAGAACATTTCATTTAGAACATTTTCAACTTAAATATCTTTATTAAGGTTTGAACATGAATTTAATATAGACATATCGTACTCAATAGCAATTCTAAAGTTTGAGTCCGAACACTTTTTCATGAAGAGTTTGTTGTTTCTGTAAACAATTCTCTAGTATTTTGTAAATACTCAAGAACATTATAAACTACCATTTAGTAATCTTAATTCAGATTTGATATTTGCTTCATCATCAAATACATAAACAACTTACGATATTGTAGACAACCCAACATGTATGATAATTCCTATTGTCAATACATAAGAAACCCATATAACATGTTCCACATTTAACACTTTAATATGGTGTCTTTGCATGTCGTTTGGGACATTCCCAACGTCTTTTGTGCTTATTATAAAAGATATAATTTGCAAATCCAATATTGAGTATTAAACAACCAAACTATTACTGATTTTAACATAAGTACATAGTTAATAATTAACACTTGTTTCCTTATAGTCTAGAAATATCTATGTACTTTTGGTGGTTCTTTCTTATAGACAAAAGCTTCCTCTGCATTTTGATTGAAAATCAAACCATTTAATATTTCGATAAAAATACTTATTCAATTCTGAAGCTTATAATATGATACTTTCATATTATTTCTTGGATCGTATCCAAAAACCCATAGACTCAATATTGCTCCCACTGACTTCGAGACACTTTCGTTGTTATGTGCAAATTGTCCATTATTTAGCATTTTCCATTTCAACACATATGTACCAAACACAAACTTACCTAGCAGTAATTTTGTGGTTAAATCTGAATTAACTTGAGCAAGCTAAATGACGATTCCATTACATCGATTTCAACATTTGAAATTTATGATGTTATTCTTATAAATATTACTCATTAAATTCCAATTGCATTATTCTTGCTCTTAAAAACAAAATCAAAGCCGATGGATCACATCCCTATGGCTACAACTACCAAAATAATAAATTTGATAACGTACTTGGAATCCTTTCAGATTTGCGCATCATACCATATCATAGAGTTAATACTCTTAGTCGTTTAATTGACAACCGAGGATTATATATATTCTTGATATTGATAAGAAACTCATAGTCTCTCTTTAATGTGCGAGAATATTTATTGGACATTCTAATGCATTGTATTCATTTTTTTGGTTCATTTCATTTCATCTCTCGTAATTAGTTTCATCTTTGGATCTTATCCAAATTCATTTTGCTACCTTCTTATAGAAATTCCCTTGCTACGAAATTGGTATTTTGAAACAACGGTTGTTTTGGGTGCCACCTCTAGACTTTCCTTCCCATCTCTTCTTCCCATAATGATTCAACTTCCTTTTATTCGAGTTGTCATTGTTAGGTGTTGCCGTCGGCTTCCTTTCCATAAGAACTTCGTACCTCAAATCCATATCTATTGAATCCACAAAAGATCCTTTTAGGTGAGTAGTCATTTTCTCTTGAAACTCCTCCCTCATTCCCATCACAACTTATCATTCTTCTTGAGGGGTGTGCTAATGAGTTCTGGTCCAAAACGTGACAACTCATTAAACTTGATATGATAATCCGATATAGACCCATCTCCTTGCTTAAGATCTAAGAAATTCCTATATAAATGGGTCTTTCCCGCTGAAGGTATGAACTAGTCTTCAAACACTTTCTTAAATCTAGCCCAAGAAAAATCTTCTTTCGGAACATTTGCTGTAATGGAGTTCCACCATGCTACCGCTCCATCTTATAACTACCAAGAAGCTAAAAAGCACTTCTGCTTATCTAAAATATCCAATCCTTTGAAAATCTTCTCATAAGAACGATGCCATGCCTGGACTTCTACAATGAATCCTGTACCCTAAAATGGCTTTCCTCCCAGATTAGAAAAATCTTTGCACAAGGATGCAAAGTCGACATGAGGCTGTACAGGTGCTACTTCTTTCAATGATCCTATCCTTTTAGTGGTTCGGGTTCGACACTTGGTGATCGAAGTACTATTATTCCCCTTCCTTGCCTTCTTTTGATGCTCATATCTCATCACTTGATCATAATAAAATATCTACCAAATACACTTCCAAGCAAGACTTATATTTTGAGAAAGGTATCATCTAAAATTGATATTAAATAAACATCTTCATTCCTCCAACCAACACCTATACCCAAATAACTATATAAATTTTGGAAATTTCCTTTATATAAGATATATAACCCTAGGTAAAATTATCTTATTTACCCATTTTAAAATTATACTGTGTTTGTCTGTCTTGTTTAAGTGTTTAGGAACCCCTATCGACAACGTTGATCAGGCGCATCGACCAAAATTCATAAGCCACTCAATAGAAAAACCTACATAATATAAAACATTTTATAGCACTAACAAATATGCGTTCATATATATAATACACTCAACTCATTCTAAGGCAGTACTGACCCATTCTATAATGAGTTTACCCCCAACAAGGTGTAACAACCCACCTTTTCGTACATCTCAAGTGGACAATCAACCACACATAACCCACTCAAATTGAACGAAAAGGTGGATAGTTAGAGAAAAGAAAGAAGACAAGAAGAAACTAAACAAGGTAAAATCTCATAACAAAGCGAATAATCTATAATATACCACAAATCTTTATACAAAGAAAAATGTAATATACATACACTAACTAGAGTATCCTAATCTATTTCAGCCCGGGAAGTTGTAACAGCCCGTCCTTATAATTGCTGATAAATACAAACAACAGACAACATAGCGGAACACAAAGAGCTACGTAGTTACTTCTTGGACCTCTAACTAGTCTCCTGAGCTCCAATGCATCCAAAGCAATCTGTAAATATGCTCGGTCTGACCTGAGCATTATAATAAAATAACACACGAGTCAGTTTGGTAAACCAGCGAGAGAAAACACACTCGGTTGAATTTTAATATTTAAAAAATCCTTTGAAAATAAAGGTACCTCGTAAGACCACACCGTGCATAAACACGGACAGGTTTTTACCTTACGATAACCAAAACATTTTCAGTGAAATTCTCTAATATTATAATAGTGTCTAAGATACAAATACTTATTAATCATAGTCGAAATTGTTACATTAATTAAATTCCAACATAATAGGTATACAACTAAAACCTTAAAGGCTTGTATTGGAGAATGGATTCCATGTTATGACAAGGTAAGGAACCACCTTTGGATGGTACATCTCTAGATAAAATGCACCGGGGTCTGACAAGAATATTGTACAACCTGGAATTTCACTACTTTGACTAGTGAATATTTAATTAATTTTAAAATCCAATATATAGGTTTTATAATGAAAAAAACTCATTTTAATAAATTAATAATGATGATAAAATCATTTTTAAAATTTGTTTACCAAATTAAATAGTTCGTAGAAAAGTAGAAAATGTGACCGAAGAACGTTTTATGAAATTTCGACCATTCAACACCGGAAAATTATCGAGAACATCGTTCATCTTTATGCACTATATGTACATATATATAAGAGTTAATAAACTAAATAATAATACACTTAGAAATAAATTATCTTGTGTTAGTTTGGATTAATAAGTGATGTGACAAGACATAGTTTTAAAAATAATAAACATTTATATAAATATATATATTAAGTATTGTCACATCTTAGATTTGTAATCATTAACCATAATTATCTCTTATCACATCTTAGTTAATTAATAATTAAACTTATATATATATATAGGAAGTGGTGTGACTAAACATAATAATTATATATATATAAAAGGAAGTGATGTGACTAAACATAATAATTAAACATATATGAAAGAAAGTGATGTGACTAAACAATATAATTATATATATAATGGTGATATGATTAAACATAATTATATATATATATATATATATTATAAAAGATTTGTGATGTGACTAGATATAATGATGACATAGGAAATTTGCTTATAAATTGCTCCTACCTCCTCTCATTTTACCACTTCTTCCTTCTACTATAACTTCTTCATTCCTACCTCAAATGGTGATCTTCTTTTTTTCAAATTACTTAAAATTCCAGTGGCTACAACATTCTAGGTGATCACTTTTTCCAATTTCGAAAATAGCTATGTAAAAATACCCAATCTTTGCAAAGCAATTTTTCACTATGAATTTCACGTTCGAAAATTACCCTTCTTCTTTTGATCATAACTTCTTCAAAACAAATCTAAAATGAGTGATTATTTTACTGAAACGATAAAGGAAATATATTCCTACAGCTTTCCTTTTGACTACTTTTCCAAATTCCATGAGTTGGTGGCCTCAAAGCCTGTTGGAAAATGATTTAATTTTGGGTTCATTTTCGACAAATTGATGATAACACGAAGCTCCTCTACCTTCAAGCTACTACCCCGCATCCACCCCCACACCTCTGGCCAAGCCTACATACACCTAGGCTAAGCCCATTTTGAGGGTTTCTAGCACCTAAAGCCTTCATCCTTCAAAGCTAGGGAGTCGTTGGCAAGTTTAGCTTAAGTTCGAGTAGCTTTTGCAGAAGTTTGGTGAGTAAACTAACTCACTTTTTAGTATAAAGGTTAGCTTAAATGTTGACATTATATGAGTGTATAATATTAAGATTGGTTGGTTATGATGTTGATAATCATTGATTTGAATAGTGTTAGTCACTGGATTTGGTTATGCGATTTGGTTGTGATATTATGTAGTTAGTAAGCATGAATCTTTGTGAGTATATATGTGGTATATGGTAAGGATGATGTACGTTATGTGATGTATGATTGTGTATGTGAACTAAGGCCATGATCTTTAGAAACAGAGTTAGCGACTTTGTATGTAATTGTGATGGATCCGAGACCCGAATGGAATCGTATTTTGTTTTTTTTAAAAGAGTTAAAAGTACTAAATTGTTTTTTTAAAAGTTTGTATATCTAAGTTTAAAGTTTGTAAAACTTTCTAAAAGGTTTATAAACATGTAATGGTAAAGTTTGTGAGGTGTTTACGCTTTAAAAATATGTTAAAGTGAACTGCACTAATAACGATAGTCGCTATGTATGTAGTTCGACTAAAGTTTTGAATTTCTATTTCATTTTTTTAATTTGAAAATCTTTTGTAAAAAGTTTTCAAACATAATTAGTAAGATTAGAAAGTAATTAAGTTGTAATATAATTAATTAATTAGTTAATTAAAAGGTAATTAAGAAGGTGATTAGAGGTTAATCATCACATAAATTAATTTAATGACTGTTATTAATTAATAAAGTTTTAGTTAGTGATTAATGGGGTTAAGAAGTAATTAAGTGATTAATAATTTTTTTATTAAGATTAATGGTTAACTAATTATTTATTTAATTAATGGGTTATTTAATTAATTTTTAATTAATTAGGGTTTAACTCTTAAACAATTTGGTTTAACCTTAACCAAGTTGCATTAGGAAGTTAACTAGTACTTAATCAAGTTCATTAACCCTAATTAGAGTTTAATTATGATTTGATCTTTATTTAAATTGGAATAATTAAGATTTAGTTAGGGTTTAAGCTAATTAAATATACTTTTAACTTTTCAAAGGTAATTTTAAAGTAAATGGAATGTGTTTTTAATCAATTTTCTTTTTCAAAGTAAATCGATTCCATATCAAATGATCTCTGGTCCAAACCCTTATGTAACCCATATGATTAGGAGAATTAAATGACATCCGTTAGCAGAACAAAACACCATTCTGCTATAGTGTAAGTGATTTGATTGTGTGGACACGTGTTAAGCAGAATAAATCCCCGTTCTGCTATAAATTGATTGAATTGTTTGGACATCTATTTAGCATGATAATTCACCATCTTGTTGTTATGTTATTTGGACTTGTATATAACAACTGGTTATATTGACGTGTTATTCCCTGACTGGATATGAACTGTATTCACATATATGGTAGATTATGAAAATAATTGTTAAGTGACTTGGGAATCGAATTAAAATTGAATGGTAACTTAAACTAATTGCTAAGCCTCCTTTTGAATTTGTAAAGACTGTTTTGAATTAACTTAAATTCTTTAATCAATTTAGAGTTTAAAGTTTATAAATGATTTTCGAGTTATGCTATTATGTTGTAAGGTTATTTATAAGTAATAACTTGTTTATAAAATGGGGTTTTATGGAAGGGTTACTTTAAGTGTCTTACAAATGATGTTTTGTAAATGATAAAGGAGTATAGAATGGTTTATATAAAGATTTTTAAAAATAGGAAAACGGTTTATAAATCATTTCAGAGATTTGGAAAGAGGTTTATAAGTTAACTTAAAGGTTTAGAAAAGTGGGTTATAACTTTATTTTGAAAGTTATAAGTTAATTGAAATATGAGATGAGCTTTTAAAAAGGGAATTTTTGATAAAGGATAAGTGGAATGTTTTATTTGGAAGAAATATTTGGTTATTTAATATGGGATTTGGAAAGAAGAAAACTTTAAAAAGTTTGTAAATATACTTATACTGATAAGATAAGTATATGATTTGTTTCAAGGCATGAAAAGTAAAATGTTTTGGTAATATACTTATACCGTTGAGATAAGTATATAAATATTTCCAAGTATAAAGGAATTGTAAGGGGTTTGGGAATAGTGTTTTGAAAAGATCTTATGATTAGATTTATAAAGTGGTTTTATTAATTAAAGAGAATTAATAAAGGCTTAGTGGATCCCATGTGGAAATTAAACCATGATTGGATGTTTGTTTATCCGATAGTTAAATAACCAACAATCAAATCTGGACAAAACGTAACTTTGGAAATTTCTAGGAGAAACACGAGTATTATATGGTACAGTTACCGTTGAAGGTGCTATATTGTACGTATAAAAACGTTTCATTCTTCTAGAACGAATGATAAGGAAATCCGTCTGATAGTTAGGAGGTGAACTCTGCTCTTGTCATATGTCTGTTTATTTCCTAAAGACCCGGGGTTGAGTTTACTAGAAATTATCAAAAGTTGTTTCAAAGAGACCAAGTTCGGATATGTTATCCGAAAACCACTTCGATCCAACTCAAGCGTTGCGAACTAAAGACATCATGAAGAGCATAGAATTGAAGATAGAGATGTGAAGTGCAAGGGCTAATCGCTACTAATCCTGAGGTTGATTCCAAAATGGATGTAGTAGGAATAGTGTCTTCGGTTTCGTGCAGACCTAGAACGGACCTGTATGGATGAATGCTATCAGTACATTGTCATTGGAAGGCAATGAGAATTATAAGTGTAAATGTTCTTGAAAGGTGATCGTAGCCTCAAGCCTCATTAATCGAGAATGACTAAAACAGGGAAGATGCAATAAGGCTAGGTGGGTCGATCCCAAGGAGGGTATGATCATCCCTATTTAGAATCGCTGGTATCTCTCAAATTGTATGCTTAGGGGACGAGTAATGGAGGGGTGATCATATTCGGTACTATCCAGCAAGGGGTAGGCTGGTCATGTGTTGGCAGGGGATTGAGGCGAGGTCCTTGGTGTTATTTTATCTGGGGATGCACCATGATTGGCGATACCCCATTAACGCAATCATTGTTGGTATCCAATCTCCAATACGTGCCTTACGTTTTCGATTGTAGAACCTAGTATGTTGGAATGTCGGATGGAAGCATTTCAGCTATTTTATCTATTTACTTTAAACTTAGAAACTATGATAATATCACTAGATTTTGATATAAAATGTTTTGGTTATCGTAAGGTAAAAATCCGTCAGTTTTTATGTGCGGTGTGGTCTTACGAGATACCCTTTGTTTGAAAAGTTTTCAAATGTAGAAATTGGTTTGGTTGTTACTAGTTATCGAGTTTTACTCATGCTAGTTTACCAGACTGACTCGGGCTTTATTCCATGTAATTCTCGTGTCAGACCGAGCATGTTTTTCCCAGGTTTAGCTGGATACTTTAGAGTTGGAGAGGAACTGGATGGTCAAGACGTATTCACGTATATTTTCTTCCGCTGTATTATAAAGTTAGTATGTTTGTCAATGTAAGGACAGGTTTCTATAACTGTCCAAATTTAGAATAAGTCTAGTGTACTCTAATATTATATGAATAAGATGTTTCCTTTTTGTAAAGATCATTGTTGTATTATATATTATTCGTTGTTTTGTGAGATTCTTTGTTTTTTAGTTTTCTTCTATCTTCTACCTTCTTCTTTCACCCTAACAAATCGGTATTTCTGGCACTTGAATATTCAGCATGTGATACAGTGGATGTATTAGTGTCGATGTTTTAGGGTCAAAAACACGGTTCGTTACAAACATTTTATACCCCTGCCATACAGGACTGGCCTATCACTTGACTAGTAGTACCGAATATGATCACCTCTTTTATTAATGGGCCCCTAAGCATACATGAGTATATAGTAATTTATCTTGATTTGGAATGACCATACCTTAATGGGAGCGATCCACACGGCCCGACTACATGCTTGATTTTTGTTATTTCTCCGTTAATGAGGCTTGAGGCTACGTTTTACCTTTATATAGCACTCTTCACTTTGAATGCTACATTGCTTTCCAATCGGCGACACAATGTAAACATTCATCCATACAAGTCATTCAGTAGATGAATGAACCAAAGGCACTATTTCTACTACATCCATTTTGGAATCACTCTTAGGATTAGTAGCAAGCATCCCATGCACTTAAAAGATCTCCGTCTTCAAATTCCATCATCTTAAGATGTCTTTACTTCGAAATGCTTTAGTTAGATCAAAGTGGTTTTCGAATAACATATATGATCCCGGTCTCTTCGAAACAAGAGTCAATAATTTTTGAAAAACTCAACCCCGGTTCTTTAGGAAATAAACAGTCAAAGATAAGAGTGGAGATCACCTCCTAACTATTAGTGGACGTATTTCCTTATCATTTGTCCTAGGAGGAAGAAACGAGATTTATACGCATAGTATAGCATCATTGGAGATGACCGTGCCATATAACTTACGCGTTTCTCCTAGATATTTCCAAGTTACGTTTTGGTTCATATTTGATAGTCGGTTATTTAACTATCAAACAAACACACATTCAAATCAAGGATTTAATTAGATAGGAAAAACAACATTGGTTAAGCACATAAGCAACCACTAACCTCTTTTAATTAATCTTTTTATTAATTAAATCATATTGTAAATACTTGAAAAAATATCCATATACTTATCTCAATGGTATAAGTATATTCACAAAAATGGAGGAAGATTTCCTTTTTTTCACAATTCTAGAAAAAATTATAAACTCCTTTATAAATTTCTGAAAGCCATTTGTAACCCATTTCATTAATCCCTAAAATCATTTGTAAAACTCCTTTTTATACATTCCTAAAATCAATTATAAACCCTTTATGAATCTACAAAACCCTTTATAAAACTACTTTTATAAATCTATAAACCCATTTCTAAAATTCTTTTATAAATATCTAGAACCATTTATAAAACTCTTTTTACCCTTTAACTAATCCTCCTTTAATTTTTCCAAACCATGTTATAAGATTCCTTTTATAAAACCCACATCTATTTGTAAACCTCTATAAATCTCGAAAACATTTATAAATAAATTCCAATCATTTACTTTAAAACACCATTTATAATAATAAATATTATACATAAATAATAATTAATTCCTAAAATAGTATTAATAAATAACTTTTAAAATAATATTAAATATAACAAAATAACTTTTAAAACAATATTAAATATAAATAAATAACTTTTAAAACAATATTAAATATAAATAAATAACTTAGAAAAGACGAATATAAGGTTGGAGCAAATAGAAGATAAATCCTTTTAAACAAAATATTTTTCGGAACCAAATTTCAGATTTAAAATCATTTCCTATTTCAAAATCTAACTTCAACTCAAATGACAATTTATAGCATTTTTAAAATACAAATTTGAGACCAATAGCTACCCAATGTTTAGCCAATATCAATATTGATTTTCTATCACTACAGGGTTTAAGTTTTGAACATATAACAATGTCATAATCAATAGAACCAACAATCAGGTTTAATATCCAATAATTTATATGATGGGACTATTATCAACAATGGCGAGGAATCCTTTTGGATCCTCTAACCTGTCCCCTGTATCACAGCTCATACATATAGGCATATATATATATATATATATATATCTGTATGTATGTAAATAAAATCAATAGTGGCGAGGAATCCTGTTGGATCCCTCCAACCTATCCCCCTACATCACAAATGGTATATAATTACATAATATGGGTCATCCGCTACTAGACAGGTATATATAAAAGGTCATCCTCTTTAGGGGCGGGAATAAATCCAAACCAACAGATAAAGCAGTAAATCATCCAAAAACCTAATCAACAATTTTTATCAACTATAAAACATACTAATTACCCAAAAATGTGAGTTTAACTCACCATTATTCCAATCGTCGTCGAAACATTATGGTTCGGAACTAAAATTGAACGACATCTGATTTTAGTCCAAATTTCAACGGTCTCCAAATTCATCCAAACTAGTTCTATCGTGAAGCTTCCTTCGTTACAAATGTAACATAAAAATTCGCATCTCGATTGGACCTCGTACGGAAGAGTTATGCATTTTATAAGTTATTGAATAAATTAAGTAAACAATAATCTCTAAATAGTTTATATTTAACTAATTACCCATATTAGTTTAATCCTTCTTCCCATTTCAAAAATCATTCCCACTCATCTGCAGTAGCTCCAACTCATGGTCGCCGTTTAATCCTCCTTTATCTCTTTTTTGGCACACTAAAACTCGATCCGACTTCACCAAACCATTCACCTACGCGAGCTCCATCCATCCCTTGCCACAAACACGAGCATGTAGCCGTTATTTTCAACGTGACTCGACCAACTCCTTCTGACCGTACGACCAGCCGCACCACCCTCCGGACCCTCGCAACCCACATAGACTTTGGCTGTAGCTGCCATTTCCCACCCTAAACATAAATACGACCTCTAATTCGCAAATCGATGTCCATATTTCAAAATTTTGCAAACCTTAGTCTAAGAGCTTCGCGTTTTACTCACTGGACTAAGCTGCACTCTCTATTAGATGAAGAACTAACTGATCGCAACTTAAAGATCTAAGTTTTGAGATTTATAATCAAGTATTTCTTTTTATCTTGATTTTTGAATTCGATTCTTTTTTTTCAATGGAGATGACTTATATAGAAGGGGATAGAGGAGAAGAATGAAATGATAGGTATGCTTTGAGTATGGTGCCTATACGTGGAGTGTATGGGTAAGGGTATGGACTATTTTTTTTTATAATATTTTTTTTCAAAAATATCCAATTTAGGTATTTAAATTTCGAACTCCAATTGAAGCATACCGAGTAGCTTTCTATACTAAATACCCATATTCTGAACACAATGAAAATGTATCGAGGCCTAAATCCCACCAATACAAAGTTAGCCTTTCAAACCCAGTTATATTATATTAATTTCTGTAATTAGTTTTCTAAGCGTTTTGAGTTCGCACGACCAAATGATACGTCCAATCGCCATGAAATTTGATGGCATACAATAAGTCATTTTGACGGATCTAGTGAAACTGGTTTCATCGAAATCCAAGACAGTGCCCTGGAAGGCTATTTTCACTTGTTAATTAAGATGAGTTATTACTAAAATAGTTTCAATCACTTTTAAATTAAATTTGAAAGTTAACTATAACCATTTTTATCTAATCAGAAATTAAATCAACTTTCGAAATCATTTTTATTCAAATTAAATTCAAGATTCAATTATTCAAACAATTCCAAATATTAAGTTATATAATTTAATTATCAAATGAATAGCTAAACTTATAAAATTACTTTTCAATATTTAAAAAAAATCAACTAAATATTCCAAATTCAAATGACTGACATTCTGAGTCGTTACACAAGGCCTAGATGTTCGCTCAACCTAAGCTCTGATACCAAATAATGATATGCCTTTTCGACCCTCAGAAGTCGACACTTATACATCCATAATATTCACATTTCGAACAATCAAGTGTGGGAAAGATAGGTGGTTAAGAAAGATGACAAGAAGAAACTAAACAACACAAAATCTTACATCGCTACAAATAATCTATAATTTGACAATGATTTTTACAGAAGAAAACTTTTATATACATACATCCATCAGAGTAATAGCATATCATCTACCAAGATAGTTATAACACACGTCCTTACAATTTTTGGTAAATATAACAAAACCATGCAGCGGAACATAAAGAAATACGTAGATACATCTTGGCTTCCGGCTCATCTCTTGAGTTCCCATGCATCCAAAGCTAATCTAGAAAATATGCTCAGTCTGACCCAAGCATTACAAGAAAACAACGCCCGGGTTACTCTGGTAAAACCAGCATGAGAAACTCAAATCACAAGAAATTCTATTATAACTTGTAAAATCCTTTAAAATCAAAGGTATCTCATAAGACCTCGTAGCACAAACACAGACGGGTTTTCACCATGCGATAACCAAAAGATCTTTTATTGTAAAATCTAGTGATATTATAATAATGTCTAATGGTTTAAAGTAAATAAATCAAGTAGCTGTGATGTGTGTACATGAAAGCAATAATAGGTAAACAATCAAAATCGAAGGCGCTTATTGGAGAATGGATTTCCAACAAATGGCAAGGTAAGGGACTATCTTTCGAAAATATGTACACCTCTAGATAAAATGTATAGTAAGAGCCTCGTCGGGACCCTCTACCAGCAAGACTGGCCTATCCCTAACTGGACAGTACCGAAAATAATCACCCCTTAGTTGTGATCAACAACCATAAATGGGCCCCAAAGCATACATATGAATATTGATTCTAGATAAGGTGATGATAATATCCTAATGGGAGCGACCTACATAGCCTTTCAGCATACCCTGTTTTAACCATTATCAAGATATGAGGCTTGTGAGGCCATGATTACCTTTTTTCTCATAGCAGACCCTCTTGGAATGCTAACATTACCGTCCAAGCTGAAATGTAGTGCTATCATTCATCGATACAAGTTGTTCCGGGATCGAACAAACATCACCCTTAGGAAGAATAGTATAGCTCTATAGCATACTTTATCATGATCCATCACAGACAATATTAGTTTGGAGTGGTTCGGATAAATCATACTTATCCAAAACCAGTGTCTCTAAAACTAAGTGGTAATTTTCGGCTAACTCAATTTCGGTTCTTTGGAAGTATGCAATAAGTATTCGAGCCCTCACTAAGGAACTCAAATATGCACAACATACATCATGAGTTAAAAACAAGTCAAGATTTGATAGTCGATTATTTACTATCAAATACACATTCAAACAATAATCCGGAGATTTAATTTTCCGATAGCAACCACTAAGCCTCAAAATTAGTTTTCATTTATTTAAATCTCTTTTTGGAATATTTATCAAAATATTCATATACTTATCATACTGGAACAGTTATATTAAGAAAACATTTGTGAAAGATTTCTCATTTCAAAATCCTATTAAAAGGATCAAACAAATGTTATTTAAATTAGGGATAAGGATAATACCAAACACTATTCCTTCGGTGTTAAGCATGAAACAATTATCCACACCACCATAATTAAGAAGGTCAATTAAGGAAAATTCCATCTCCAATTCTTTTTAAATTTCTTCAATAAATCCTTTAATAAATCATTTCCATTTATGAAATCTCCTCTGTTAAATTCCAAGTCCATTTATAAAACTCTTTTACAAACATCCAAAAATCATTTATAAAACTCTTTTATAAATATCCAAAGTCATTTATAAACTCTTTTATAAATCTTTATTTAAAATTCCCTTTTTAAAATATCATTTACCAATAAACTTGTAAATCTCCTTTAAATAAATCCTTTATAAAATATTATTTATAAAATAACATTTGTAAATACCTTTATCAAAATAATTAGACAACTTACAAATTATTTAAAAAATTTAGAATTAAAGCCAATTTAAAAACCATAACTTTTACAAATTTAAAAGAAGGCTTAGTGAACCACAATGGTACTAAATCAAGTTAGCATTTATTTAAATTTGTCTTTTAAGTCATATAACAATTATTTACATAAGCCAACATATATGTGAATAAAATCCATAACCAAATCAGGGAATAACATATCCACATAAACCAACTAGTAGATGCATGTCCAAATAACATAATAGCAGAAAGGTGATTTGTCCTGCAAAATGGATGTCCAAACAATCGATTTAGTTTAATTATAGTAGAACAAAGTTTTATTCTACTAAAAGATGTCCAAATAATCAATTCAATTAAAGCTATAGAAGAACGGTATTTTATTCTACTAATAAGTTTCCAAGTTTAGTATTACTTATTCATAGTTGTTGTCTACTTAATGGCACAACAAGAGATCCTTTGGTTTAAATCAGTTTACTTATAAAAAGAACAAACTTAGAAGAAATTGATAAAGTTTAAAATTAAACGTTTATTAAATAATAAATAAATCTTTATTTAATTACTAATTAAATCATTATTTAATTCCTAATTAAATCTTAATTAACTTTAATTGAAACTTAATTAAACATAATTAATCCTTAATTAAATCTTTATTAAACCTGTGTGATAACCCGGATTTTTGAGACATTTGATAATTGGATAATTAACTGTTTTAATCAATTGAACAGATAAAACTTTGATAATTAGAATATATTTGGATATGTATATAGATGAATTTGAATTATAATAAATGCTGAATTATAAATATGTGAATAAATATCTATTTGATAATCTCCTGGTATAATTATTTAAATTGGTAAAATTCATCTTTTCAAAAATAATATAAAATATGTATTTGATTTTGTGTTATTATAAGATGATTGTAAATAGAACTCGGGTTTGAAACTCAAAGTACTGTCTTAAATTTATCTTTAAAGATATAATTATAAGTGAAGAGGAAATGTGTTAATGAAAATATATAAACATAAAACACTAAAAATAAATATTTATTAGGTTAAAATATAATAGCCTAAGTTTAAATAGAATTTAATAAAAGGTTTAAAATATTCTTTCTTTGAAGATATTTCATAACAAATTTGTATAAACATAACATAACATATTAGTATAAAAATGGATATAAACATTTGTAAACATTTAAATGAAGTTCATGACATTTGTATAATGATAATAACACATATGACATTTGTAAGCTTTGAATAATTAAAACTAACAAGTGTCATTTTAAAAAAAAAAGATACATACATCTCTACTCCTTTCTCATTTTCTCTTTTTTTTTCATTATCAAAGAACAAGAAATCAAAAGCCAGTAAAACTGAAACCAGGCAAGAAAAAGAAACTGAAATCAAATTTTCAAATCTGGAAACAATTCGAAGATCAACAAAAAGATAGTGAAAATTCAAATGCATCTCAAACATTAGTAAGCTATGATTCAGGAATCATCTCAAATCAAAAGCTTCAATTTATAACCATCAATCTAGTTGCAGATCAGAGCAGAGACCAAGTGAAATACATCAAGCAAACTGTGATCTCTGTTCAAAGTGAGTAAACTACCTTTAACATATTAAATCTGTCTGAATTTTGATCTGCATGTGATGATCATTGATGAATGGATGAAAATTATGATTGCATGTGAATATATGTATGTAGATATGACTGTGCATGTCTGAGAACAAGCAATTTGCCTCTGTTCCAGGTTTACAAGCTTCAACATGTTTCAAAATAAAAAAAAATCTCCTCTCTAAAATTTTTTTTACGATCTCTGAATGAAAAGTAATGGTAAGGTAGTAACATCATTTTTAAAAATAAATTCAAGTATTTAAATTAATTATTTATTTCAAAAATGATATATAACAGTGATGATTTAAAATAAGCCCAAAAGTCAAATGTCTGGAATTCGAGTTTCAATCATAGGATCAGATTCTTCTTGAAAAATGATGATTTTAGATAATCATTTCAAGATTTTTAAGTTGTTTTATGTTGAGGAATTGCGAGTTGAACAGAAATCGCATTTTGGGGAAACTCAGATGATCGGCGACATGGTTTGTCTCGTGATCGAAGTTGAAGCTTCCTGGTAGGTTTGGGGGTTTGAGAAAAATGCCTGGTGAAATTCTAATGCGCCATGGCGTTGGCGTGGCAACGTTTTAGGGTTTAACCCAATTTTTAGTTAAGGTCGGAAAACGTGACGATGTGACTTCGTCAGTGAATCGGACTCTACCGGACATGGAGGAAATGAAGCGTGGGACTTCGGCGAGGCTATGGTCGAGATGGCGACAATTCTGGTGGCCGGAGGTGGTTCCACAAGGCAGGTTTTGGTGACCAGGTTGGGTTCCAGGAAGTGGTCGTAGAGCTCGATTTTGATTTCGAGTTCGATTCCAAGATAGGGTGGTCGGAATCGAAGCGGGAGGTCGAAGTCGACTTGTCGGCAATGGCAGTGGTGGCCGGAACAACGGCGATGGATTGTGCAGGTGCACAGCGTGGATCTTGGTTGTCAGAAAGATAAGTTCACAGTCGACTCGAAGGATCACTCGGGTAGGGAAGGAAATTGCTCGGGAATGAATGCGTGTACGTGAGAGTACTATGGTATAACAGTTTTTAAGTTTTTAACCAAGTTTTAAATAAAAGAAGAAAGGGAACTCGGGAAAAGTTTGAAGAGTCTCGGTACATGTTCGAGTAAAACGAGGATTTCCTCGGGTAAATGTTTTAAATTCTCAAAGTTTAAGTTTAACAGGTTAAGTTAAATTTAATTATCTTTAAAACTATTTTAAGTAATAATTGATTAATTAATGTTTGATAATTAAGTTGAGGAATTTATTTTAAAAGTTAATCCTTATTTGTTTTTAAACTTAATTAAACAATGTAATTAAGGTTAAATAAATCAATGTAATTAATTAAAGTTAGTTAATTCAGTGGAATTAATCTATGTAATTTAAGTTAATTGACTAATTAAGATAAGAAAATTAGTAAGTATAACTAATTAATTATTAAGTAATTAAGGATTAAATAAGAATTTAATTAAGGCTTAATTAAGAATTTAATTAAGGATTAGTTGATTAATTAAGAATGGTTAATTAATTTAATGACAAATGGTTTGCAATTAACCAATGATAATTAGTTAAGTTGAATAATTAATTCATAATAAAGTAATTAAGGAAGGATTACTTAGTGTAATTAAATAAAGGATCAATTTAAGTAAGTAATTAAAGGATAGTTAATCCTGAATGTGATTAATTAAAAAGGTAATTAATGAAAGTAATTAGAGGATCATTAATTAACTACTGAAAGTGAATGGTTAAAGAATAATTAATTTATGTAATTAATTTAGGGCTAATTACTCAATGTAATTAAAGAATGATTAATCAAGGCTGATTAATTGAGGAAAATAATTTGAGATGGTTAATTAATTGATTTATGAAATTAATATTAAAAAAGTATGATTAAATTAATTAGAGATGGTATGGTAGATTTATCTTGCTATAAATGATTAAATGATATTGTATGCCTTGGATTAGTTGATATCTCTGGTATGTGATGTGGAATGCTATGAGATATAATATGTTTGGGTTAAAACAGGACATCCTGTATTTAAAAGTTTGAGTTGTATTTCACTTGAGTAACTTGAGTTAAGATGACATTGGATTCGAAGAGACCGGAGTCGGGTATCAGTAAATACCCGAAACCACTTCGATTTGAATTATCTAAATTCTTTATAGATTGATATGTGAAACCAATAGGCTGGTTTGGGATAAAATGGACCATTTAAACTAAGTTGGATACTTAGATATTGTTTTGTGAAAATAAGTGTTGACTATATAAGTTGTTTACTTGTAATAATGTACAAGTTACCCCGGGTTTTAAATAAGTTCTATGGATTGGAATTTCTTGTTAGATGAGTTTACTCACGCTGGTTTCCAGCCTGACCCGGGTGTTACTTTGATGTAATGCTCGGGTCAGACCGAGTATTACAGATTTCAGGTAAGGACGTTTTGGAGCTCAGGAGGCGAGCTGGATGGCAGGAACGTATGGAGTATATTCCGCTGTGATATATTATAGTTGTCTGAGACATGTTAATTCTAACTGTCTAGTACATTTGTGAATGTTGTAACTCTGATGTATTAAAATGTAATTAACAAATACAGTTTTCCTTGTATAACTGATATTATTATTTGTTATTATATTTAATCCGCTGCGAATGTGAGATGTTGTGTTCTCTGTTCTTCTTTCTTCTTTCTGTTTCTTCCTTCTATCTCTTTCTTTTTCTTCTAACTATCTGGAATTTTCGGGTTCGAAAATTCCGGGTCGTTACAACCTAATTAGATCAATTTATTAAACCCTGCCTAATTAATAATTAATTATTAATTAATCAAATTAAGTAAACTAATTAATTATACTTAATTATTAAAAAACTATTTTTTAATTAATTTTTAACTTAATTAATTATTAATTAAAAGTTTCTAAATTAATTAATTAAATCCACAATCATACACTAATTACTTAATTACAATTAATTAATAATATACTTCATTAAATAACTAATTATTAAACTATATTTCATTACCAAAAAAACTAACTTTTATACTTAATTAATATTTTGAAAAATATTTTTAAAACCATTTCAAAAAGAATCATTATCAAGATCTAAACACTAACTTTTCCGAACTGCACTCATAGCGACAATCGCTATGAATGCAACTCGTTAAAGTTAGATTTAGTTTAGATCTTACTCCATACTCCACTTCTAACTTTTGCTTTACTTCTTTTGAAAACATATGGAAAAGTTTTTATTTTGAAAACTAACACAAAGTTTAAATCTTTGAAAACTTTTAGTAACTTGAAAACTAGAAAACAAGTTTTCATTCCTATCCAAGTGATCTCAACTCTCAAGAGCATATAAAGATGCTAACTTCCATATCACATATCCAACATACATGCTCACAAATACAAATTTATGCAATCATCACATACATGAGAAAAGTTAACAACTTTATCGCAAATCTAAACTTTTAAATTACATTTTCTAAATCCGACTACCACATCAAAAACATATCAAACCAACACATGAAAATCCAACATTTTCAAGCAACATATCATACACAAATTTTCTAACATAAACAGTTTAAAACTTTTCCTAAAAATAAATAGTTAACTCGCCAAAATCTTTTCAAATTGCAAAAAGGTTGGAACTTTGAAATTGCTTTGGAAAAAAGTTTGCTTTTATGGACTCAACCCTTGCAATGGGCTCGACCTAGGCTTAAAATGGCTCAGTCATGGAGCTAGATGGGCATGGCCTTGATTGTGAGGTAGAGGTAGGCTAAAAACTAAAAAAAGGAAGAGAAGTAGGAAAGAAAACAAGTGTTTTAACAAGATTTTAAAAGGATTCAAAGTAGAAAGTTTTGACTTTTAAACTTGAGAATTTCTAGAAGAAGTCATTAAAGTTTTTAAACAAAACCTTGGTATTTTTAAAAGTAAAGTGAATGGATAAAATGGAATGAAAATTTGGAAATTTGTATATCTAAAAATGGATGAAATAAAATTACTAAAATAATCCAAAGTACCATTACCCTCCATTTCATTTTTGCCACATCATCACTGTAACGACCCAGAATTTCTGTCAATTAAAATTCATATATTTAATTGATTTTAAATATTAACAAGTGGAATTAATAAGTCGAATAATTTATTTTTTGAATAATTGGATTTAATTTAGATAATTAAATCGATAATTGAATGTTTGAAATTCCAGAAATAATTGAAATCTGAATTAAATGTGATTAAAAATGATTTATGAAGTTATATTAAATCATATTGGAGTTATAGTGATGTTATAGAACTTTTAAAATTGAATTTAGAGTTAATCTGTGAAAATTGAATATTTTAATATTTAATCGACTAGTGAAATTAGCCATTTTTGGACAATCTCAGAATTGGACGAAACTAGTTCCATTGTATCCGTAATAGTTTGTTATTATCGGATTTCAATTTTCGTAGCAATCGGAGTTGTCGTTTGATCGTGGCAACTCGAAACGCATCGAAATTGTTTTAATATTAAATTGGCGAGTTAAAATAGTCATTTTTCGAACAGTCTCAGATTTCAACGAAACCAGTTTCACCGGATCCGTAATGTGATATTATTATATTGTTTCAAATTTTGTGTCAATCTGATGTACCATTTGTCCGGGGCAAGCCAAAACGCATTGAAATCGGTTTGAATCGGTTTAATTTAAAATCGATCGTTAAATTCCGTAACTCGCACAGATGATCGAATTAGCTCCCAAAACACATTCCATTGTGTTCGGAACGCGGGGTAAACCTTATGAATGCCAGGCGGCACGTATGATTTGGAGATCGTTTGGAAAAGTTGTTTTAAAATGAATTTAATATTATTATATACGTATATATATATACGTATAAGGGCCGAGAAACCCTAGTTTCTTCGTTAGCCGCCACCCTTTCTATCAATGGCCGGAAACGTGTCTTCATCTTCCCCATTTTACTTCAAATCCACACGTTAATTCAACAAACTCTCAACTACAAAAGGATAGAGCGCAACGAGATCTACCATCTCAACGGTGATGATCGAGTATTATGCGGTGGATCATCGGCAATCTGCTCGTAAAGGTCACGTATTCAATCACATTTTTCGAGCTCCATAGTCGACCGAGCTTGATGATGCTTTGGCCGTGGGTGATGCTCTGGTAGGCGCATGGAATGGAGGTCCCTGATCGTAGTAGAAGTGGTCGGAGGGATCGCGTGCATTAGGGTTTGAAGGGCGGTGGTGGGTTGTTGGTTGCATACGTAAGGGAAGAAGAACCTAGGCGGCCAAATCTGTAGTGGAAGAAATCTAGGGTCCAGATTTGCTGAAGGTTAAAATAAATAGAAATTGTGTAATTAAATTATATTTAAATTTGTATTAACTTCAAAATATTGTAACTTGTTCATATGAGGTCGGAATTGCACATAACGAATTGCGTTAGCTTCGTTTTGTCGAGCTCTACCCAATGGAGTAGGATTGGAGTCGTTTGGAATCAGTGAAATTTTTGGGTAAAATTAAACGTCTGTTTAATTTATTCGAAATAAAACGCTGAAACTGATATCGAAAATTCAAGGTGAGAACTCCTCACTCAATCGAATGTTGTGTTTCAATTTAAATTTTAAATAGTTGAGATTTAAAATTGTTTATAGTGTTAATTGTGATGATTGAATGATGATTGCTATTTATTGTGATAAATAGACATTATACGCCGTATATTAAGCGGAGGTTATTTATTAAAAACATATACCGCGATAAACATTGATATTGGAAATTGAAATTGAATATTTGAAATCGATTTGAAAATCGTATATCAGTGGATATTGGAAATTTAAATTCACTATGGAATTTATAAAGGAAAGGGAAATTTGTTTAAAAATAAACATTGATTTATTTTTGAAGTGTGGAAATTTTTATATCTTGTAAAGATATTTTTGGAAGATAAATTATTTGGAAAATTATTTGGAATCTGATGATGTTGTGCAGACCTATTGATAGTTAAATAACTGACTATCAATAATTACCTTGAATGGGTATTTGTTGTGATTTGCTTGAATTTGAATGCCACACTTATTTTTGAATAAGCGCTCACTATTCGGGTTAGCCGAGAAAGGACCTTTGGGTCGTATAACCCATTCTGAATTAGTGATACGACGATATGGATCGTATTGAAGACCGGTGGTGAAGACCGGGTGTTTGTGAAAACGATAGGATGACCTATCGATTGTATCTGCACCGTTAGCTACGATATAGAGATTTCCTTTGTGATGGGAAGTTTTATCGGGATTGTGAATACCCGGATTGCAAGGGCTTCTTTTGAAGTGCCTTCGGTTCTGTTCGAACCCGGAACAGACTTGTATGGTTACATGTCTGACATTACATTTTGAGATGTAAAGCTGATTTCTTTCAAATACATTTCTGTTGGTGGCGGAGAATTTATTCTCTTAGCTTAACACCCTTCTCTGAGACGTACGAGCTCAGAATTTATGTAGTTGAAATTTATCAGCGATATATTCCCAATTTGGTAATGTGGCATGCTGAGTGTTGCTGTGATGATGATCATTCATTGATCATTTGTGATCAAAGCGTGGCTTTGTGAAAAAGCGTAGCTTTGTGGACGAGACTTCGTCAGGGCCTCACAACCCGGAAATGGTCGAAACAGGAATGTTGCGGCAAGGTTATGAGGGTCGCGCCCTTTAGGGTATGTCATTTCCTTCTGGAAAGGGGTGGTATCATGGTATGGAGCCCAGATACTTACTCATGTGGACACACCTTATTTATTATGTGTGATGTTGCTACCGAGCGCTCGGATAAAGGTCCCAAAGGACCGGGTGATGACATATTCGTGAGTTACCTTATTATAAATCGTGTTTGTTACAATCACTTTATCTAACCCCCTGGTCCACACGCCAAAGCCCATGGCCAACCTCCTTTTACCCAACATGTAATACTCTTTACATGTACTATGATGTGGGTGATAAGATGACACATCATTCTTTTTTATTTTTATTTTAATTTTTAAAACTTGAGAATTGTCGCTTCTTTCTTACATATGTACACTTATGTCATCAAACTTTATTTTATTTACTAATCCATGTTTAAGTTATTTAAAATGTGTAAATATGTTAACTAAAGTGTTCTCAACTTCTTAACAACTTTTTAATGGTGAAAAATAGAAAATTTCCAAAAAGCTTTTCGATCACATTTTTTCTTTTGAAATAAATATTTTTACAAACAAAATTTAAAAATCTTTTCATTATCACTAGTTATTATTTAAAAGGGGTATTCTTGAGTTATAAACTCCATTGATTAATTATTTAATAATATATTTAAATATCTATATTAAAGCGATTAAATTTCGGGTCGTTACATTATCCCCCTTAAAAGAATTTCGTCCCCGAAATTAGCACACAAGAAGCTAATTCAAACTAACACAAATGCATGTATTCATATCATAAACTTATACAAAAGCATACACTAAGCATTGATAGAAATAGTACATACACCTTACAATACACACAATCTACTAATCTATCAATGATTCGAGGCAGGCCCTTCTTATATTATCCTCTGACACTATATGTCCGAGGAATCTTACTTTGGATTGCCAGAAATGGAACTTAGGAATTTAGCCTTCAAGTCATGCCTCCTTAATGTTTCCAATATGGAATCTAAGTGGTGCTTGCGATCCTCCTCTATTTTAGAATAAATAAGGATACCATTCGTTAAGACCAACACAAATTTATTGAGTATATCTCAACACGATCCATGACGACTACAAAATGAGCAAGTGTGTTGGTTAGCCATAAGGCACAACTAAACACTCAAAGAAACCCTCTGGTCCTTTAAAAGCTGTCACGGGTGTATCATATTCAGATAATCTTAGTTTGTGAAATCCTGTGTCCAAATCCATATACGAGAATACCCTAGCACCTTGTAGTTGTTTGAACATGTCATCTATGCTAGGTAAAGGATACACATTCTTATACATCTGTTTATTCAATTCACTATGTTCTATACAAAACCTTGGCGAACCATCTGACTTAGCAACGAAACCTACAGCTGCTCCCTAGTTCGAGTGGCTTGGCATAATCAGACCCTTATTTAACAATTCCTCTATCTGATTCATTAACTCCTTTTTTCCCTCGGAGACATCTTATGTAAAGCTACATAAAATGTTTCCATCCAGGGATCAAGTTTACACTGAGCTCAATCTTGCAAAGTGGGGGTAGAATATTTACTTCTTCAAAGACGTCTAGGAAATTTCTAACAATCAATGTTGACTCTAAATCTTCCTGAGACGATTCGAGGACATATAAGAAACTACCTATTAACTCCTTATGCTCTTCACAAGATACTTCAATATACACCCCTCTTGTATTTATCAACCTTATTGACTTCCTAACACATTCAAGGATTTACATGTGCTTCGCTAGCCAATTCATTCCGAGCAAAACATTAAACCCTTAAACTCCAGGATAAACATGTTGCATGGAAAGCAGTGAGTATGGTATGTAAGTCGTACATCTTCACACATCAAGCATAGATTAGTCGTACAACCTACGAGGTTGGTCACACAAATAGGGGTTTCCATAAACTTTGGGGTAAGTCCTAATCTATCAACCAATTCTTTAGAAATAAAGCTATTAGAGGCTCCGGTATCAACAAAACTCAAACCACGATACCATTCAGAAATAAAGTACCTTCCTGAACTCCCTTCCCTTTAACATCTTTAGAAGTTGAGGATCTATCCTCGATGGCATAAACTTTGACTTGTTGACCCTTCTTCATAAATAGGCCTTTACCATATGCCCTAGCTGGCGGCAATTATAGTAGAGTGATTTCTGAACCATAGGGAAATTAGTATCCGTCTACTGCTTCAGAGCTTCAAAATCCTTGCAATATTTTACAACGTGGTCTTTCTGCTTACAAATAAAAAAACCTACATCCTTGAGACAGTTTTCTTGGGTGCCTCCTCTAGACTTTCCTTCCCATTTCTTCTTCCCGTAATGATTAAATTTCCTTTTATTCGGGTTGTTGTTGTTAGGTGTTGTTGTCAGCTTCCTTTCCATAAGAACTTCATACCTCAAAGTCATATCTACTAAATCCACAAAAGATCCTTTTAGGTGAGTCATTTTCTCTTGAAACTTCTCCCTCATTCCCATCACAAACTTCTCATTCTTCTTAAGGGATGTAATAATGAGTTTTGGTCCAAAGCGTGACAACTCATTGAACCTGATCTCATATTCCGATATAGATCCACCTCCTTGCTTAAGATCTAATAAATTCCTATATAAACGGGTCTTTCCTGCTAAAGGTATGAACTGGTCTTCAAACACTTTCTTAAATCTAGTCCAAGAAGAATCTTCTTTGGAACATTGCTATAACAAAGTCCCACCATGCTACCGCTCCATCTTGTAATTGCCAAGACGCTTAAAAGCGCTTCTGCTCAACTGAGATATCCAATCCTTTGAAAATCTTCTCACAAGAATGAAGCCATGCCTGGACTTCTACAATGGATTTTGTGCTCTTAAACAGCTTTCCTCCCAGATTAGAAAAATCTTTCCATAAGGATGCAAAGTCGACACAGAGCTTTACATGTGCTACTTCTTCTAATGATCCTATCCTTCTAGCAGTTGGGGTTCGACCCTTAGTGATCGAAGTACTACCATTCCCCTTTCCACTATCTTTTAGTGCTTATATCTTACCACCTGATCAAAATAAAATATCCTCAAAATACACTTCTAGGCAGGACTTATATTTTGACAAAGGTATCATCTAAAATTGATATTAAATAAACATCTTCATTCCTCCAACCAATACCCACACCCAAATAACTATATAAATTTTGGAAATTTTCTTTCTATAAGAAATATAACCCTAGTTAAAATTATTTTATTTACCCATTTTAAAACTATACTATGTCAGTTTATCTTGTTTAAATGTTAGAAATCCCTATCGACAACGCTGATCAGGCGCGTTGACCAGAATTCATAAGCCACTCAACAGAAAAACCCATAGAATATAAAACATTTTATAGCAATAACAAATACACGCTCATATATATATAATACACTTAACTCATCCTAGGCACTACTGACCCTATCTACCGAACAATTAAGTGCTGAAAAGACAGATGGTTAGGGGAAAGAAGAGGAAAGAAGACAAGAAGTAGCTAAACAACACATAATCTCACATCGCAATAAATAATCTATAATATAACAACGATCTTTACAGAAGAAAACTTTTATATACATACATCCATCAGAGTACTAGCTTATCATATACTTGGACAGTTATAACACCTTCCTTTAAATTTCTGATAAATACAACAAAACCATGCAGTGGAACATAAAGAAATACGTAGATACATCTTGGCTTCCAGCTCATCTCTTGAGCTCCCATGCGTCCAAAGTTAATCTAGAAAATATGCTCAGCCCGACCCGAGCATTAAAAGAAAACAACACCCGGGATAGTCTGGTAAAACCACCATGAGAAACTCAAATCATAAGAAAATTTATTATAACCTATAAAATCCTTTAAATCAAAGGTATATCGTAAGACCTCACTGCATATAAACAAAGACGGGTTTTAATTTACGATAACCAAAACATTTTTATTGTAAATACAATGATATTCTAATAATGTCTAAGGGTTTAAAGTAAATATATCAAGTAGCTATGATGTGTGTACATGACAGCAATAATAGGTATACAATCAAAATCGAAGGCACTTATTAGAGAATGAATTTCAACAAATGTCAATGTAAGGGACTACCTATCAAAAATTTGTACACCTCTAGATAAAATGAACAGTAGGAGCCTCGTTGGGACCCTCTGCTAGTAAGACCTGCCTATCCCAGACTGGATAGTACCGAATATGATCACTCCTTGGTTGTGATCAACAACCATATATATGTCCAAAAGCATACATATAGATATCAACTCTTGATAAGGTGATGATCATACCCTAATAGGAACGACCCATATAGCCTTGCGGCATACCCTATTTTAACAATTACCGGGATGTGAGGCTTGAGAGGCCATGATTACCTTTTCCCTCATAATAGGTGTAACGACCCGTAAATTTCAACTGTTTTAATAACGTAATTAGTTGAAATTTTGTGAAATTTTAAACGATAAAATTTTGAAATATAAATTTGATATTTGGAATACGTCTAGTTAAACATAGCAACTGGTAAATTTTCGTCCGAAAATGTGAAAGTTTATTTCGCGCGTAAATTCACTTCAATTTAATCAGTTAAAAAGCAATGAAATAAAATGTTTTCGAAACCTAAATATTTTTACATAGAAAAATTCTAAACCATCTTCTGAGCAAGATGTCAGTTTGTCATTTTTCCAAATTCGGACATCTTTGGCTCCGTCGATCTTATTTTTCAGCATTTTCTTACATTTTCCGCCAGTAGAAAAATTCGAATTTTTACAATTCAATCGTACCACTGATATCTATATACCGTTTTGATCGTCTCGTCGTGCTGATCTCCACAGTATATTTATTTCTGTGTTTTGAGGTCCGGTACGCGACGGAAATAATAAAACTGTGCGTCGTACCGGTACCAAAATCGTGACTCTCAACTTTCCAATCCTTTTCAAACTTTGAACCGTGACCATGCAACAAATAAATTGATATAATTATTTTTCGGAATCACCTTTTAGCCGTTTCGAAAACCGAGGGTAAAGTTGTATACGTTGTATTTATTAGCTTAAACGGTTCACACTATTTCCTTAATAACTTCATTTGCAAAGTTGGATACTTGCTGTAACCTCACATTCCTCTTTTGCCTGTTCATTCCCTGCCTCCTCCATTTTCTTTTCTCCCTTCTTTTCAAATTACCTGTAGCCTCTCCACGTCTCCCGCCATCTCCACTCGACCGAGCAGCCAGTGCTCCACCCAAACTCGACACGCTGCGACCACCACCTATGCTTCCACCATCTCATCACCGAGCCTTTCTCCTCCCCTATCCCTCTCACGTCAGCTCCTTCGAGCATCCCCTCATCGCCAGAAGCCACCTCCGCATTCCATCCTCACCTCCTCCATGCTCTGGCCCGATCCCACCAAAGCAGCATCCAAAAATCAAGTTGAAGATCACACATTAACCTGGCCACCTCTTCCTACTGATTCAAACAAAAAACACCCCCTGGACGCTCCAGCCTACCACCGGCCTGCACCTTTCCCCGCAGCTGCCTCTGCCCACCACCTCCACTTCGCAACTCCTCTTCAATCACCTAGCTTCCCATCCTATCCGAGACTCGCTCGAGCCACCCCTACCTCAGCCGTATTCCTACAGAGCAGCCACACCATCGACAATCTCCTCACCGCTCGGCTTAGCAACACCCCTCCGATCTCTACCATGGCCGAAGTCAAGTACGTTTTTACTTATAGTGTGCTTGTATTTTGAGTATGTGATAGGCTTGTATATATAATTCACGTGTTATATATATATAAAAAAAAGTTATATAATCATATATTTAGCTATATATACGTTTACAGTATATATATAAAGAGTTACAAATACTATTAGTTTATAATAGTTTATAATAGACAGTATACTATTAGTGATAGGATGAGTTTATATAAAGAGTGTTGTCTTTTGTTTATATAATATAGTAATTGGAAAAAAAAGAAACTGTTATATTTACATTATATTAATATTTGGGTAGCGATATATATATGCAGAATTATAAAGTCGTTATATATAAGTTAATGCCAAAAGCTATATATTTCGTTGTTGTAAATCATATCTTACATTCATTGATGTTTCGATTTATATATATATATATTCTACCTTATATAATATATGGTCTTCATATGTTGCCTAAGTCAAGTCTACCTTTTTAGCCGCATTCATATATTAGTTTATCTATAGGCTTGTAGATGTATATAGGTTTTGAGTGTAATGTGTGTGAGTTTATAATTTGTGTATATATGCTGCTGTTTATATATATACATGTGATGCGGTTGTTTATCTATATTAGTATTTATTTCAAATTATATTATTATAAAAATGTATATATGTTCGTAGATTTAAAGCTAAGTCTACATATCTGTCTATACATATTAAGTTGTTCACATATATCTTGCCTGCATACGTGATGTAGTGTCTGCATTGATACCTATTGTTAACATATATATGGTCTTTATATGGATATGGTGTAGTAGATATATATGCATATAGTTGATAGGATTTGGGTAACTAGTATATTGGTTTTAAGTTTTGTTTAAAGGAGAATATACATAGATTTTAAATAAGTGTTTAAAATTTAATATTGATTAACATATATATAACAATAATAATAATACATATATTTTCTGTACATATCAAACTGATGCTGATTCAGTTCATCAATTCTTGTTTATCAGCCTTGTTCGTCCAATTCACGTTCAATCTTGCCTTGCTTTGAGATTCGTGCCTGGATTCGTAGCCCATTTCTTTATCAAATCTCTCTAGCCTCGAAAGGTTAGCACTCACTCGTGATTAACGTTCTTTTATTTATTAAATTTGATTTCAATTGAAACGACAATTGAAATATGCTGTTGTTAGTTATTTACACTGTTATTACCTGTATCAGTTCACCTGTGACATCTGACAACATTATCTGTTATATATGCAATGATAATCCAGCTTGGTTGTTAAATGATTGATTGTTAATTTGATGTTTATATCGGACGCTAAATTGTTAATGATGTAAGTGATAAATAATTTGAAATTGAAATTGATGAAGGATAGTTAGATTTGATATATGTGTTAAATTTGATTAAATGACATTTTTATAATATGACCCCTTTAACTGTTAAATTTATTGACACGTAGGATTTGTTTAATTACACTTTGAACCGCTGAATGTATGTTGTTAAATTGATGATGTATGAAATTGTAAATTGAATGACAAGCCAACCGAAATGTAATAATCTTTAATCTACATGAAATGATAGTGTAGATTCTAGAAATAATTATATTAATTCGTACAAATAACAATGCGAATTAATACAGTTATTTCGGGATTATTTGAATTGATTATTTGATTGATATTGATTGTTGTTATTGTTTGTTTATTTACTTTGACACCATCCCAGTTATCACACTGCAAGTTCCCTTTGCTATGTTTTGATTTTAAATTGAATTGGAATCGGGTTGTGTGACGACCACGACTTTCTTACCATAGAAAGTCGTATCGCTAATAAGAAAGAAAGGGGTGAGAAGTAGAAAAGAAAAGAAGAGAAAGGAAACAAACACAAATACTCACAGCGGAAACGAACAAAATATATTATATCACATAAATATTACATAGTATCATATACAACACTTATCAGAGTTACATAGATTACATATCATATACTAGACAGTTATAAACATCTGTCTAGTTATTACATCTCAATACAATACAGAGATCAATACAAAATCAACACAGCGGAAACTACTATCTATCTACAACGCCGAAGCCTCCTGCTCCATTGCTCCTCCACAATTCGTCAAGGCTAACCTGAATCCCTTGGCTACTCGTAAAAATTTGAGTACCCAAGAGTTTATAAAACAGAAATAAACAACTTGGGTCAGACATGGGTCTGGTGTGAGTAACAGGTTAAACTTGCTTAACTTCAAAACCTTTTGAAAGAAAAGGTATCACGTAAGACTTCCCACACATAAACATGGGTAAGTTTTTACCTTACGCTAACTAAAACATTTGATAGGAAATTCGATTGTATTATAATAGGGTCTAGGGTTTTCAAGTAAAATACAGAAATAGCTGAAATGCTTACATCTCACATTCCAACATAGTTGGGCACAACTAATACGTACGGCACTTATTGGAGTTTGGATTCCATACAATGGCAGGGCTACCGGGGTACCGCCCGTCACAGTACGTGGCCTAGATCACCGTACCGAGGATCACTCCCAATCCCCTACAACACAAGGTCGGAACATCCCTTACTGGATAATTCCCGCACAAGATACCTCACGGTTGGGATCAGCAACCGCACACACTAAGCCGAAATAAGAAGGGACTTCTAGACAGAGGTAATCTTGTCCTACTTGGGTGCTACCCACTAACCTTGCTGCACCTCCCCTGTTTTAGCCATTCCCGGTTTGTGAGGCTTGAGGTCACGATTACCTTAGAAAAGAACACATCACTTAGAATGCTCATCGTCCACCTGACGATGTTCTGAAAGCATTCAATCCATATAAGTTCGTTCCGGGTTCGAACGAAACCGAAGGCATTATCTTGTTACACTCGTTTTGGAATCACCCTCAGAGTTAACGACAATAACCCTTGCACTCTGAATCTTCATCTTCACTTGATTCACGACCTATCGTTAATTTGGATCGATGTGGTATTCGGGTCTCCAGACCTGGAAATCCGGTATACGGAAACCCGATCCCGGTCTCATCGAAATCCAAAGCGTATCTTTTAAGGCCAAGTTGGTTTAAGGGTAAAACAATTCAATTCATTATCTTTATTCACAAAGGAAGATAATTCACACAGATAATCAACATTATCATATAATCCATTCAATTCAACTAATATCCATATCATACAGCATATATCTCATCAGAGATATCAATCAATGTCAAGTATCCAATACTAACACCCATTCATAAGTAATGATTTATATCATCTTAATTTAATTTAAATTGAATTAAATTAATTACTTCATTTTATAAATCCATCTTACTTAACCATTCATTAACTACAATCAATTAATTTATTATCCTCTAATAATTCATTTCAATTAATCATCTTGATTAATTATCTTTGATTACATTCAAGTAATTTATTCTCAATTAATTACTTAAATTAATTATCCTTATCCACTTATAGTAATTAACCTTTAATTACTTCATTAATTAATTTACTAAAATTAATTAACTTAATCAACTATAATTAATTACATTAATCCTTAATTAATTACATTGATTAATTACTTCATTTATTAATTATTACTTAATTAACCAATCTTAATTACATCATTAATTATATTAATTAATGATCCTTAATTACAACTTAATTATTAATTACTTAATTAAATTAATTACATTAAGTAATTAACCTTTAATTAAACAACATTTATTAATCACCCTTGATTAATCTCATCTAGTAATTAACTCCCCTTAATTACTTCCATTAACTAAATTAATTACTCCTTAATTAATTCCTTAATTAATCTCTTGATTAATTATTCAAAGTAATTAACTCAAATTACTTCTATAAAATCATTATTCAACTAATTACTTCCAGTAATTATCTTACTATTTACTTCCCTAAATAATCATACCTTAATAATTACTTTAAGTAATTATTATCAAATCATCTCTTGATTATTCTAAATTAATTAAACTTAATTAATTAACTTAAACTAAATCAAATTAACTTCAATTAATTACAATAAGTAATTAATCCTTAATTAAACCAAAGTAATTATCTTAATTAATTAATTACCTATCTTCAATTAATTAAGTAATTATACTTTAATTACTTAATAGTACCTTAATTAAACACTCTAATTAAATATCCTTTAATTAATTTACTTAATTTCATCATTTAAATCTCATTTAATTTAAAAGCTTGAAATAAATTTATAAACATTTGAAAACTTATTGATTGATTAAAGTTAAATACACTTCCTAATTTCATCATCAAATTTCATTTTAAAATATTTAGAAATTAATTATATAATAATCCAATATATAATTACTTTTAAACAAACAATTTAAAACATTTTAAATCTTGAAAACATATTATTTAAATATACTTTTAAATTTGGCTAAACATTCTTTTTGAAACCTTGATTAATTTAACTTACCTTTACTTTTTAAAACGAGAACTTAGATTTTCTCCTAAAAATTAAAACCTGGCAACTAAAATTTCTCAATTAAAACCAGGTTAACACTACAATTAAAACCGAGCAAACCCCAAAATCACACGAGCCTGCCCCGAGTCCCTCGCGATCAGCACTTACTTCGAGTCGCACTCTCGTTTCCCCGAGACCATCCCCGAGCATCTTCTTTCTTTCCCAAACCAACCAATCCCAGATATCACAAACGTGCACGTGCACGTACACCGACGACTTGGTCACCTCCGGCCATTTCGACAACCTCCAATACATTGACGAACACCTCCTCATCAATCACGAACGCCTAGATCATCCAATTCAACAGTAAATTGAAATCGAGCGTCACGACTTCTACCTGGAACCAAACGGTACCTAAAAGCTTCCACGCTTCGCCACCTCCGTCGATCAGAAGCTCCGCCATCGCATCCAGACCCTCGCTGGAGTTCCCTACACCGATTTCCCCAGGTGCGGTAGCACCCGATCCACCCATGTCAGCGTTTGAATCCGAGAACCAATGCCAACCAGACTGGTACTAAAACCCTATTTCATCATCGTGCCGCCATCTCGATGATCGGAAAATTTTCCGATCATTTTTGCCGAGATCCCCCATTCTCAAATATGCTTCAGTAAAAATTTCGAGGCCCATTACTTCGCCAATCACCATAAATTGAGTAAAACCCAAATTCTGATCATCCCGAGTTTCCTCGACAAACTCATGCCTAAAAATCCAGACATTTATACCAAAATTCAAGATTTCCTACCCTAAACCTATTTATGCAATCCAATCATGAAATTGTATTCATAAAATTTTGACCAATTTCTGATTTCCACAGTATTTTCTTATTTCTGAAATTATTATTAAACTAAAATCCTTGAAACCATTTTTAGATTTCATATCATGTTGTTATAATCATATTTCATTCAAAGATCCAAGTTTAAGATTTGCTTATATTTGGAGATATGGATTTTTAGAAGTAATTCAAGAAACTGTGAAAACAACAGAGACCAAAATTATATATACAGACATATCCACACTATACATATCAATTCAAGTTTATATTCATGCTAAAACATCCATGCAATCCAACATTATCCCACACATTCACATGCATCCAAATTATATCTCAGATTTGAACTGTTTTTAAAATAAAATAGGTTTACTCACTTTTTTTTTTAAAAACAGAGAACAGGATAGACATATACATTCATATTCATATGCACAGATATTCATATATATGCATTCATTCACATCATAACATATTCAACCATATTCACAGCAATTCATCACATGCATTTATATAACAACATATTTTTAAAAACTGTTTTTAAGTTGAGATGTTTACTCACCAGATAATTGATGAACAGAGAAGTGATAGACTATAAGCTTTGAAAAACTGAATTTGTTTTGAATTCATCTGCTTGTTTTGAAAACTGAAAACACTTGCTTTTGAAACTGAAAAGCTCTTGAAAACTTGTTGTTGCCTCAGGTTATATTGCATGCATCCTTGGAAATGACTACGGACTTGAATTTTGAAACAGGAAAATGGTTACAGGTTTGCAAGAACAAATGGTTTCAAATCTTTGGTGGTTTTCAGGCATTTGAACTTTTGAAGATTACAGATTGTTTTTGAGGAGTGTTTGCAGGCTAAAAATAAAAAGAATTTACAAGCTTTTAATCTTGTATTTGAGAAAGTTATAGATTTGCATCTGATCTGAAATTTGAAGAATGTGACAGGGTTTTCTTTTGAATTGGAAATGATTTTCAGGTTGATTATTTGAGAATTTAACTTTTGAAGATGAATTTCAGTTTTGATTTGAAGATGATTTCGGTTTGGTATATTTTCTGATTCTGGTTTTGTCTTTGTTTTTGCAAATGAAAAGATAAGAAAAGAAAAAGAAATTGGAGAGGTATGCTTATATAACTTAATTTATGGTTTATTTAAAAATCAAAGAAAAAAAATGAAATACAAAATGACATTTGTCATCTTCCTATATTAGCATGTTGACACATGTGCTTAGATGGTTTTACTAATTTACACATATAATTTTACATGCAAAAATGAATTTTATAAATGGATAAAGCTTTAATTAACAATTTCTAATAACTATATACTTATTCAAATTTAAATCAAAGAAAATCAATCAACTTATATATATACATATATAACTACACATTAAATTTTTGAAAATAACAAATTCTATTTCCTTTAAAATCTATTTATTTTTATATATAAAACAATACATTATTAATATTGTTTGAAAATAACACATTTACCAATTTTAAATAATTTATAAAAGAAATTATCTCTTTATTAAGAAATATTTAAAAAGAAATAAAACAAACCAATTTTGTAAATCTTATTTATTTAAACTTAAGTTAAAAATATCTTAAACCAATTAAAATATTTTCTTAAAGTATTTTAAATCTATAAAATTACTTATTTAAATATCTTTGAAAAGTCCAGATTAAATTAAATATAAATTCCCAATTTATCAAAGCTTCTATTTACAATATATATAAATAAATATATATATTCAAATAGAAATATCTTATTAACTTTTAAAAGATAAAATCATCAATTAATACTAATTTAATCAGATTATTAAATTAAATTCAAATCTTATTATCAAAGATTATCCATATCAATTTGATTATTAAACAGATTATTAAATTGATATTGTCAAAATTTCCGGGATATTACAGGTTGAAATGATAAATACCCAAATTGAACTTTGACCTTGGATATAGAGAATTAAATAAAACCCGATTGGTCAAATAATTTGATTTAAAAATAAACGAAGATTTTATTTAAATAAATAATATGGTTTTGAAATGAAGTTGAAATTTTAATTTTAATGAAAGGAAATGTTAATATTGAATAATCTGAAACAAAATATTAACAATGTAATTGATGAAAGAATGTTGTTTAATTTGAGAAATGATTGAATTAAGTTTGAAATGATTTAATAATTAAGTTTTGAAATTAAAATTAAGTTTGAAATTATTAAACTTTGAAATTATTTAATAATTAAGTTTGAATTATTTAATAATTAAATAAGATTGAATGATTTAATGATCAAATTGAATTGAATCCTTTAATAAGAGAAATTGAACTTTTGAATAAGTGAATTTTACTTCGTAAATAATTGAAATTGAGTTTCTTTATTAATTAAGTTTTGGAAAATTATTTAAGGAAGTAAATAAGTGAAATTGAATTTCTTTAACAAGAAATGAAAATGTGATATTTTTAAAATTAATGTAAGACTTGTAATTGAAAGAATTGATTTGACGAATTCAATTTAATTCAAAATTGTAAGTTTTGATTTAATGAAGTTGAACTTAAGAAATCGATTTAATGAATTGGAAATTCAATAGAAATTGTTTTGAATGTTAATGTAACTTAACGAATATTGAATGGAATCGATAAATGAGTTTAAATTGATTTGAATATTAAATAAAATTTATTTAAATGATTTCGGAATGAAACTTATATACGAACTTGAATCAATATTTGAAGTGTTTTAAATAAAAAATGAAATTGTATTGTAAGATCTTGAAATGGTAATTTGGAAGTTTTAAATCGTAAATATTGGAAATTGATTTAGAAAGACAAATGAAATGTTGGTTTACGAATTGAAATTGAAATTGAAATTGATTTGGTTTTTGAAATATATAAACGACCAATCGGTGAAATAATTACGAAAGTTATTAAAGAGACCGGAATCGGTTATGGACATACTCTCTGTCTAAACCGAAACCACTTTAATGACTATACGCGGAGTGATGATCCAAAATGAAGTGGTTGGAATGATGTACGTGATGACTGAAGAAAGAGAACGATAATGGATAGCCTTGACACTTGTGTCAAATTGGAAATGACTAAAACAGGAGCCGTGCCGGGCCAATGGAGGATTAGCTACCTCAAGTGAACACACCTCTTCGAACTATTCATTACTTGTTGTCGATTGGTGCACCCTTGATTTTGGGAGTGTTGTTTCACGGTGTTGCGGGCGCTGCGGCGTTGCGTTCTCACCAGTCCGGATCAGGCAAACGGTAGTATCACTACCTTGGGTATTGCCTCATGTGCCTTGTCATACTTGTATCCCTTTATTCGCGACCACTACGATTTTGGTTTGTACCTTTAGTATATGGATTGCCCTCTAGTGACTTCCAGTTTTGGGGAAACTACGGTCTTGTATATGCTTTTGGGAATAAAAATGTGTTAAGGGTGGAATGGGCCATGACTTAACACTATTTTGATATCTTTACATATTACTGATAGACATTATCTACTTAGCGTACATTACTACCTAGTAGATAGTTTAACGGATCCTTAAAGGATGGTTATTCAAACATCCTTTGAGTTACTTGTATTTCAATTTCTATTTCACTTGAGTTGGATTTATTGATATAAGAATGTTAATCCTGACTCGAGTGTCTTGTGTTTTTGCTTTACGCTCGGGTCAGACTGAGTGTACCAGTATTCGAGACTCGCCTTTGGAGTTGGAGCTTTGCTTGAAGATCCAGCCATCTATTCTGCTTTCAGTATTCGATGATTCCAGTGATGTATTCTGACTTGTATCTGATGTATCGTGTTACTCTTCCATTGTATCTGGTTTAACTCTGATGTACTGTATTACTCTTCTGTTGTAAACTCTGATGTATTTTATATATTCATATAGTAGCTTCATGAACTACTATCTCTTTTATTTCCGCTACAATTATTACTCTGTGTCTGTGTTCTGTGATTATTTATTTACTATATATATTCAGTTTTGCCAAATTTAAATTAACAACGCGGTATTTTGAGCAATTCAATTCCGGCATGAGTGTCTACCTATACACTTATAATGGATGCGACTGGTCCAAAATTCCGGGTCGTTACAGTTGGTATCAGAGCTTTGGTAGCTCTTGGCAAAACTTAACATATAGGGTAAATGTATTTACAGAATCACTCTCATTCGAGTTTCAATCTCTTCCTTTGACTCAATTCCTTTGAATTTTGGAACGTTCCTCTCGGTTCCGAAATTCATTCGTGCCCTTCACTATCTGTCTTCCTTCAATTCTGGAGCACCCCATAACTCCATTTTGAATGATATCTATAATGAATCGGCGGTCTCGCCAAACTTCGAATGATTTGTAAAGGGGTGAAACTCCTTTATAATAGGCATCGATTTACCGGAGATTTCTGTATCCTCGGTTTACGATGCTATCTATCTCCTGCTATACCTGAATTCTATTTCTTGAGATCGAATGTCGATTTACCTCGGAATTCTACACCGATCTTATTTTTGAAGTCACGGTCGACCCGGTTAAGGTTGCCCGCGATTTATATAAACTTATCCATCGCCTTATTTTGTTATTTAATTATCTCGTCTTTGTTCAAACCTATCTTCGAATCGAAATTCTCTTTGATTTGAGTCTATCAAAAATTTGAATCCCTATCCTTGCTTTGAAATCCATTATTGTATCTTTAAGTGAGGAAGTGTATTGAAAATTAATTTTAAAATGTTTTTATATTGTGTTGTTTGAGTTGTTGATGTTGATTTGGGTTTCCGATCGATTCGTCTGATCAACGCTATCGATAGGATTTCCAAAACACTTGAGCAGAGCAAACTGACACAATATTATTTTCAAATTTGGTAAATGGAATAAATTTGTATGAATATATTATAAATATATATAAGTAAAATTTTCTGAAATTTAATAAGTTATTTAAATTGGTTGTTGAAATGATAATAATTGATTATCACTTATTGTTCTATAAATGAATTTTTAAACATGGGTTATAAACTGATTTGAAATTTAAATGAATTTAAAATTTAGAATTTGAGAATTTAATTTCCAGTAAATTTCAAGCTTTGGTTTTTAAATTTTAAAATATATATTATTGAAGGTATTTTCAAATAGAAACCGATTTCAAAGAATTTTAAAATGTCGAAATTAGTGCTCTTCTCTTTTGTCGCTGGAAAATAATTTCGGTGATGGCGGCCGCATCATCGATATTCATTTTCAAGTTTCGAAGTGGAGAAACTATTCTGTAGCTTTGCTACGTTTTTGTTTGGGAAATGTTTTAAATTTGAATTTCTTAAGTATGACTTGATTTATATATATGTATATATGGGAATATTATTTTAAATTTGATTTAATATATATAGTATATACATAATTATCTCTAAAGGGTTTGAAATTAAACGGAAATTTAATTCTTAAAATTATGTTAAAGGATGTTTTCAATTGTAAATAAAGCTAAATTTGGGATAAATATTTAAGCTTGAAATAATTAGATTTTAAAATATTATTTGTATAGTACTAAATTGCATTTTAATATAACTTACCTAAATTATTCAGAAGTTAAAAATGTAATTGGATAATATACAATATAAAATTTGAGTGTTTATAATAAATGTTTTACACTTAGATAAAAAAAATAAAATATATGCTAATAAGTGGATAGAATAATAAGTTAACTGAATGAGACGAATATGATAAATTTGTTTTGAAAGAATTAATAAATTGAAATTTGACCAACTTATGAAAATAACTTGAATTTAAAAGCAATTAGTAAATATAAATTAATTTAAATCGAAACTTTTATGGTTTAAATTAATTTATATGGGTTAAATATATGTGATTAGATATATTAAGTAGAATAAATTTAACAATAATTTGGAATAAAGAAGAATTTAAATTGTTGAAAATAAAATATGATTATAATAAAAGACTATTCAAATTTATGTTTTTAGAAATTGTAAATTGAGGATAATTGGATAATAAGATAATGAATTTAGAAATAGTTGAGATTGATTTTAGTGAAATCAAAATGGATTAAATCAATTAGTGATTATCAATTAATTTAAATTTGAATTTATATGGTTTAAATTAATTGTTATTTTGTATTTCAAATCTGTTTTTCTTTCTGGTTGTTTCTATTCTCCAACCTCGTTCCTTTTCGGGGACGAAAAGTTTTAAGTGGGGGAGAGTGTAACGACCCGTAAATTTCAACTGTTTTAATAACGTAATTAGTTGAAATTTTGTGAAATTTTAAACGATAAAATTTTGAAATATAAATTTGATATTTGGAATACGTCTAGTTAAACATAGCAACTGGTAAATTTTCGTCCGAAAATGTGAAAGTTTATTTCGCGCGTAAATTCACTTCAATTTAATCAGTTAAAAAGCAATGAAAATAAAATATTTTCGAAACCTAAATATTTTTACATAGAAAAATTCTAAACCATCTTCTGAGCAAGATGTTAGTTTGTCATTTTTCCAAATTCGGACATCTTTGGCTCCGTCGACCTTATTTTTCAGCATTTTCTTGCATTTTCCGCCAGTAGATAAATTCGAATTTTTACAATTCAATCGTACCACTGATATCTATATACCGTTTTGATCGTCTCGTCGTGCTGATCTCTACGGTATATTTATTTCTGTGTTTTGAGGTTCGGTACGCGACGGAAATAATAAAACTGTGCGTCGTACCGGTACCAAAATCGTGACTCTCAACTTTCCAATCCTTTTCAAACTTTGAACCGTGACCATGCAACAAATAAATTGATATAATTATTTTTCGGAATCACCTTTTAGTCGTTTCGAAAACCAAGGGTAAAGTTGTATACGTTGTATTTATTAGCTTAAACGGTTCACACTTTTTCCTTAATAACTTCATTTGCAAAGTTGGATACTTGCTGTAACCTAACATTCCTCTTTTGCCTGTTCATTCCCTGCCTCTTCCATTTTCTTTTCTCCCTTCTTTTCAAATTACCTGTAGCCTCTCCACGTCTCCCGCCATCTCCACTCGACCGAGCAGCCAGTGCTCCACCCAAACTCGACACGCTGCGACCACCACCTGTGCTTCCACCATCTCATCACCGAGCCTTTCTCCTCCCCTATCCCTCTCACGTCAGCTCCTTCGAGCATCCCCTCATCGCCAGAAGCCACCTCCGCAATCCATCCTCGCCTCCTCCATGCTCTGTCCCGATCCCACCAAAGCCGCATCCAAAAATCTAGTTGAAGATCACACATCAACCTGGCCACCTCTTCCTACTTATTCAAACAAAAAACACCCCCTGGACGCTCCAGCCTACCACCGGCCTGCACCTTTCCCCGCAGCTGCCTCTGCCCACCACCTCCACTTCGCAACTCCTCTTCAATCACCTAGCTTCCCATCCTATCCGAGACTCACTCGAGCCACCCCTACCTCAGCCGTATTCCTACAGAGCAGCCACACCATCGACAATCTCCTCACCGCTCGGCTTAGCAACACCCCTCCGATCTCTACCATGGCCGAAGTCAAGTACGTTTTTACTTATAGTGTGCTTGTATTTTGAGTATGTGATAGGCTTGTATATATAATTCACGTGTTATATATATATAAGTTATATAATCATATATTTAGCTATATATACGTTTACAGTATATATATAAAGAGTTACAAATACTATTAGTTTATAATAGTTTATAATAGACAGTATACTATTAGTGATAGGATGAGTTTATATAAAGAGTGTTGTCTTTTGTTTATATAATATAGTAATTGGAAAAAAAAAAGAAACTGTTATATTTACATTATATTAATATTTGGGTAGCGATATATATATGCAGAATTATAAAGTCGTTATATATAAGTTAATGCCAAAAGCTATATATTTCGTTGTTGTAAATCATATCTTACATTCATTGATGTTTCGATTTATATATATATATATTCTACCTTATATAATATATGGTCTTCATATGTTGCCTAAGTCAAGTCTACCTTTTTAGCCGCATTCATATATTAGTTTATCTATAGGCTTGTAGATGTATATAGGTTTTGAGTGTAATGTGTGTGAGTTTATAATTTGTGTATATATGCTGCTGTTTATATATATACATGTGATGCGGTTGTATATCTATATTAGTATTTATTTCAAATTATATTATTATAAAAATGTATATATGTTCGTAGATTTAAAGCTAAGTCTACATATCTGTCTATACATATTAAGTTGTTCACATATATCTTGCCTGCATACGTGATGTAGTGTCTGCATTGATACCTATTGTTAACATATATATGGTCTTTATATGGATATGGTGTAGTAGATATATATGCCTATAGTTGATAGGATTTGGGTAACTAGTATATTGGTTTTAAGTTTTGTTTAAAGGAGAATATACATAGATTTTAAATAAGTGTTTAAAATTTAATATTGATTAACATATATATAACAATAATAATAATACATATATTTTCTGTACATATCAAACTGATGCTGATTCAGTTCATCAATTTTTGTTTATCAGCCTTGTTCGTCCAATTCACGTTCAATCTTGCCTTGCTTTGAGATTCGTGCCTGGATTCGTAGCCCATTTCTTTATCAAATCTCTCTAGCCTCGAAAGGTGAGCACTCACTCGCGATTAACGTTCTTTTATTTATTAAATTTGATTTCAATTGAAACGACAATTGAAATATGCTGTTGTTAGTTATTTACACTGTTATTACCTGTATCAGTTCACCTGTGACATCTGACACCATTATCTGTTATATAAGCAATGATAATCCAGCTTGGTTGTTAAATGATTGATTGTTAATTTGATGTTTATATCGAACGCTAAATTGTTAATGATGTAAGTGATAAATAATTTGAAATTGAAATTGATGAAGGATAGTTAGATTTGATATATGTGTTAAATTTGATTAAATGACATTTGTATAATATGACCCCTTTAACTGTTAAATTTATTGACACGTAGGATTTGTTTAATTACACTTTGAACCGCTGAATGTATGTTGTTAAATTGATGATGTATGAAATTGTAAATTGAATGACAAGCCAACCGAAATGTAATAATCTTTAATCTACATGAAATGATAGTGTAGATTCTAGAAATAATTATATTAATTCGTACAAATAACAATGCGAATTAATACGGTTATTTCGGGATTATTTGAATTGATTATTTGATTGATATTGATTGTTGTTATTGTTTGTTTATTTACTTTGACACCATCCCAGTTATCACACTGCAAGTTCCCTTTGCTATGTTTTGATTTTAAATTGAATTGGAATCGGGTTGAAATGATAAATACCCAAATTGAACTTTGACCTTGGATATAGAGAATTAAATAAAACCCGATTGGTCAAATAATTTGATTTAAAAATAAACAAAGATTTTATTTGAATAAATAATATGGTTTTGAAATGAAGTTGAAATTTTAATTTTAATGAAAGGAAATGTTAATATTGAATAATCTGAAACAAAATATTAACAATGTAATTGATGAAAGAATGTTGTTTAATTTGAGAAATGATTGAATTAAGTTTGAAATGATTTAATAATTAAGTTTTGAAATTAAAATTAAGTTTGAAATTATTAAACTTTGAAATTATTTAATAATTAAGTTTGAATTATTTAATAATTAAATAAGATTGAATGGTTTAATGATCAAATTGAATTGAATCCTTTAATAAGAGAAATTGAACTTTTGAATAAGTGAATTTTACTTCGTAAATAATTGAAATTGAGTTTCTTTATTAATTAAGTTTTGGAAAATTATTTAAGGAAGTAAATAAGTGAAATTGAATTTCTTTAACAAGAAATTAAAATGTGATATTTTTGAAATTAATGTAAGACTTGTAATTGAAAGAATTGATTTGACGAATTCAATTTAATTCAAAATTGTAAGTTTTGATTTAATGAAGTTGAACTTAAGAAATTGATTTAATGAATTGGAAATTCAATAGAAATTGTTTTGAATGTTAATGTAACTTAACGAATATTGAATGGAATCGATAAATGAGTTTAAATTGATTTGAATGTTAAATAAAATTTATTTAAATGATTTCGGAATGAAACTTATATACGAACTTGAATCAATATTTGAAGTGTTTTAAATAAAAATTGAAATTGTAGTGTAAGATCTTGAAATGGTAATTTGGAAGTTTTGAATCGTAAATATTGGAAATTGATTTAGAAAGACAAATGAAATGTTGGTTTACGAATTGAAATTGAAATTGAATTTGATTTGGTTTTTGAAATATATAAACGACCAATCGGTGAAATAATTACGAAAGTTATTAAAGAGACCGGAATCGGTTATGGACATACTCTCTGTCTAAACCGAAACCACTTTAATGACTATACGCAGAGTGATGATCCAAAATGAAGTGGTTGGAATGATGTACGTGATGACTGAAGAAAGAGAACGATAATGGATAGCCTTGACACTTGTGTCAAATTGGAAATGACTAAAACAGGAGCCGTGCCGGGCCAATGGAGGATTAGCTACCTCAAGTGAACACACTTCTTCGAACTATTCATTACTTGTTGTCGATTGGTGCACCCTTGATTTTGGGAGTGTTGTTTCACGGTGTTGCGGGCGCTGCGGCGTTGCGTTCTCACCAGTCCGGATCAGGCAAACGGTAGTATCACTACCTTGGGTATTGCCTCATGTGCCTTGTCATACTTGTATCCCTTTATTCGCGACCACTACGATTTTGGTTTGTACCTTTAGTATATGGATTGCCCTCTGGTGACTTCCGGTTTTGGGGAAACTACGGTCTTGTATATGCTTTTGGGAATAAAAATGTGTTAAGGGTGGAATGGGCCATGACTTAACACTATTTTGATATCTTTACATATTACTGATAGACATTATCTACTTAGCGTACATTACTACCTAGTAGATAGTTTAACGGATCCTTAAAGGATGGTTATTCCAAACATCCTTTGAGTTACTTGTATTTCAATTGCTATTTCACTTGAGTTGGATTTATTGATATAAGAATGTTAATCCTGACTCGAGTGTCTTGTGTTTTTGCTTTACGCTCGGGTCAGACTGAGTGTACCAGTATTCGAGACTCACCTTTGGAGTTGGAGATTTGCTTGAAGATCCAGCCATCTATTCTGCTTTCAGTATTCGATGATTCCAGTGATGTATTCTGACTTGTATTTGATGTATCATGTTACTCTTCCGTTGTATCTGGTTTAACTCTGATGTACCGTATTACTCTTCTGTTGTAAACTCTGATGTATTTTATATATTCATATAGTAGCTTCATGAACTACTATCTCTTTTATTTCCGCTGCAATTATTACTCTGTGTCTGTGTTCTGTGATTATTTATTTACTATTTATATTCAGTTTTGCCAAATTTAAATTAACAACGCGGTATTTTGAGCAATTCAATTCCGGCATGAGTGTCTACCTATACACTTATAATGGATGCAAATGGTCCAAAATTCCGGGTCATTACAATAGGCCCTCTTGGAATGCTAACACTACCATCTAGGCAGAAATGCAATGCCAGCATTCATCCATACAAGTTGTTTCGGGATCGAACAAACATTCAACATTTACTATCTTCCATTTTGGAATCACCCTTAGGAAGAATGTTATAGCTCCATAGCATACTTCATCGCGATCCATCATGAACGTTATTAGTTTGGAGTGGTTCGGAAAAATCATACTTATCAGAAATCGGTATCTCTAAAACTAATCGATAATTTTCGGCTAACTCAATTTCGGTTCTCTGAAAATATGCAACAAGCATTCGAGTCCTAATCGAGGAACTCGAATATACACAACATACTTCCTGAGTTAAAAACAGGTGAAGATTTGATAGTCGGTTATTTAACTATCAAATACACATTCAAACAATAATCTAGATATTTAATTTTCCCATAGCAACCACTAAGCCTCAAAATATGTTTTCATCTGTTTAAGTCTCTTTTCCGAATATTTATCAAAATATTCATAAACTTATCACATTGGAATAAGTATATTCATAAAACACTTGTGAAAGAATTCTCACATTAAAATCATATTAAGACTTTCAAACAACTGTTATTTAAATTAGAGATAAGGATAATTTCAAACACTATTCCTTCGATGTTAAGCATGAAACAATTGTCAACACCACGATAATTAAGAAGGTCAGTTAAGGGAAATCCCATCTCTAATTCTTTTATAAATTTCTTCAATAAATCCCTTTAATAAATCATTTCCATTTATGAAATCTCCTCTGCTTAAATTCCAAATCAATTAATAAAACTCTTTTACAAATATCCAAAAATCATTTATAAAACTCTTTTATAAATATCCAAAGTCATTTGTAAACTCTTTTATAAATCTTCATTTAAAATTCTCTTTTTAAAATATCATTTACTAATACACTTGTTAATCTCCTTTAACTAAATCCTTAATAAAATATTATTTACAAAATATCATTTGTAAACACCTTTATCAAAATAATTGAAAAACTTAAAAATCATTTAAAACACTTAGAATTAAAGCCAATTTAAAAATAATAAATTTTACAAATTTAAAAGGAGGCTTAGTGACCACAATGGTACTAAATCAAGTTACCGTTTATTTAAGTTTGTCTCCCAAGTCACATAACAATTATTTACATAAGACAACATATATGTAAATAAAATACACAACCAAATTAGGGAATAACATGTCCACATAAACCAACTGGTAGATACATGTCCAAATAACATAATAGCAGGATAGTGATTTGTCCTACTAAATAGATGTCCAAATAATCGATTAAGTTTAATTATAACAGAATGGGGTTTTATTCTGCTAATTATAACAGAACTTAAGTTAATTAATCCTTAAATAAATCTTTATTAAACCTGATTAGATTAATTTATTAAACACTACCTAATTAGTAACTAATTATTAATTAACCCTAATTAAATAATTAATTAAATAACTAAACTTAATTATTTAAAACTATTTCTAAATTAACTTTTAACTTAATTAATCATTAATTAAGACTTTCTTAATTAATTTAATCCATAATTAAACACTACTTACTTAATTACAATTAATTAATAATATTTTAATTAATTAACTACTAAAAATTAAGTTTTATACTTAACTAATCTCTACTATGAATAATGAGAATTCCATGAATAGAATTCAACCGTGTCCTTTTGAATTTCCCAAAATACCCTTTACATCTCCATAATGAAATATTGATGATATTTGGTTGTTGGTTAGGGTCTCTCAATTTTCATCCCATCTGTTCGTAGGCCATATTGTTAAACTTCATAGCAACATCTCATCTCAATTATATGATATTGGAATTACTTTCTTCTTCATCCCTTAGCTTATATACAACAACAATTAATATATTTTGGACGATGTGGGACTAATTAAAACAATTTGAATGTGTTTAATGTTGCTGCAGCTCTCATTGTCCATTTAAAGTACAATCTAGTCTAGATAATAAAATCCCTTGGTTGGCAGACAAAAGACAAAGAACGACTAAGATATAATGAAAGAAAAGACATCAGATGGCTGGGAGTTGAACAGATAAGCAGTAATGGTAATGTCATTAATTTCTTAAACCACACACTTCTCCCCATAATAACATCAGTTTACCGCAAAAATTTCAAATTATCTTCACCCTCATGTTTTAATCAGTTACCCATTATGTATATATCAACCATCTTATTCTCACATTTGCAGGCACCCATTATCCTATTTTTTCCATTGCGCAAATTTATGCATTTCAGTTAAAAAAATTTGCCTACTACATACATAGAATTTGATGTTGATAATTGTGATAATGTGTTCACCTTCTGCTGCAAATTTCACTATTTATGGTAAATAGATATTCCACTTTGATGATGGTTGATAATTATTACTTTTTCCCTATGTATTTGTTACTCACGTGAAAAGTATTAGTGTGTGCTCCAATTTATGTTTAATCTTTCGCTTTTAATGCACATCATCTGTTTTTAGAAATGAAACATCGAATATTTACGTTTTCTTTTCCTTCTTATTCCAGTATTGAATTTAATCAGGAGATGTAACAGTAGCAACAACTTTTGTTTATGCAGTAGTAATATTGCTCTACATGGTAATTTTTTATTCTAGACCGTGCATGATATTTATTTATTTCATTTAAATCCAAATAATAATAATCTATACATTCTATTTATTATGCATAATCAGTGAGGCGTTAGCTAGTTGTATACATGCAAAACGTATTAGTTTCCTATTTACCTAGCTCAAACCTTCTATCCACCTTTTGCCTATTCTATATGATCTTGGCCATTCATTTTAGTACAAGTTCATCTCCATGCCTTTCGACATACTTTAAGTTTTACTGTTTGTGCAGATGGAAACAATTGGTTAGATATTTCACAAAATAAACTTAGTGAAATATGTTGTGTTTCTTCTTATTCACTTTCATTCAGATTACTCTTACCTTTTGTAATCTGAACTAGTGTGAACCCGTGCTTCGCACACGGATGCGGTGGACATATTATAGTTACACAGGAAGTATACAAATAGAAAAATGATTATAAAAATATATAAAGCTTGATTATTAGACATGTAGATTGCATTCTTTGTACCTTTTTTCAGTTCCCTTATTTTTAGTGCATTTGTTATATAACTCAAAAGGTAAGTCAACCTTTAATCCTAATTATAATTAGCTGATATCGAAAACATGTCTATTTTAGCGTAGCAATACTTGTAGATCAAAGATTTAGAACCTGACATCACCATTGTAGCCTAATAAATTCATCTTCAGCTGTTAGGCCATCATATATGTATATTAATGTTTAAAGTTACAAAACTAACCCAAAAAAGCAGGCGGGCATTGAACTATCAAGACATAACAAACATATAATTGGAAAAGATAACTTGAACTAAAATCTATATAAGTTACTATACCATTGAAGAATGTTCTATTTCTAGTGAAAAAAATCATTCGTACAGAAAAATGTAAAGTCCTATTAAAAAAGAGAAAATGAATCACAGTAAGGTTATCTTAGATTATGTCTGATGTTAACATGGAAACAAAGGCAAAAAAACTAATACCAACCAAATTTTGAAGTTAATTAATATTGCATCCATAGATAATGTTAAATACTACAACTGTTGACCCTTAAACAATATATTATATAAAAGTGTGTAAAAACGCAGGCCATGAGAAGTTAGAGAACGAATGTACCACTATAGTAAAGTAAGTGGAAAAATAGTTTTACAATTTATTTTGAATGTTGATGGATGGTAAAAGGCTAAAATTTTAAAATAATAACTACTTTGCATCTTGAAAATATGAGTTGAATGGCAATTACAGACTTTTATTTCTCCGGTAGTTGGAAAGCTTAGCCAAAAGATCAAAAGCAACCTATATAAATGAATACTTAGAGTCAATAGTTATTACAAACTTTTTTGGAATATACAAATTATTATAAATGTAAGAGTTATTCAAGTCATTAAAGAACTTGGTGAATATACAAATTAATAGGAAGTAGATTCATACGTATTAAGCAAACATCACAGGGGTATTAAAATAACTATATTGTGCTAGTAACCAACAATGAAGAAAATGTAGCTGAAATTCTATTATTTAATTCATAATCAAAATGTAGGAAACTATACCGGTCAACTGCAATGGATCCACATACTTTTAGTATCGGAATGCATTTTGTTTATGAACTTCTCAGTAATAAATTATAGTCTAGACTTTTGTATAAGTTTAATAAAAATGAGACGTACATTAATGAATTAATTACTAATGTCCATGGGAACCTAATGTAAAAAATTACAACATGACCATTATCCAATCTTATGCATTATGAATGCAACAAAGTTCATCTCTCAAAGCTGACAACACTGTGATTCTAAAAGACATCCCATTCATATCCGACTACAAGCACGATGTTCAAATCCCACTTTTGCGCTTACTTAGCACCATAACATCCACCCCTAAGTGCAGCTTATAATTTTCCACATCTTTCCACCAAATTAATGTGCAAGTGTAATACAATGTGTTAAAGAAAAGGGGTCCGTAACGTGATAGCTGAGAAAGGAGCCTAAGCACACTGCATATCCAAAGATGCGGAGATGACCAAGTATCCTAATTTTGAATAAAGCTTTTTTGAAACCACTATGTTGACAACATCATTTACTGCGAATAAGATACTGAGATGTTTTAATATTGAGACGCCATGGTAGCCTCATATTTGATTACCATCATTTCTCTAACAATCAACCATTTCAACAGCTTTCTATTGCACATATATTTGGAAAGCCATTTTATTATTCCTTGTAATACAAAAAGTAGTAAGACATTGAATACTAAGATTCTCATTTGATATATTCATCATTTGATATGCACAGTTTCATGTGAAACTAATGCATTTTGATGTTGCTCATTTAGTGCATATCTTTTGTTAAACATTAGAGGCTTACTCACGAAGAAAAATTTAAAGTGTGTTTCAAAATCATATTCTAAATACATTTTACGTGGTACTGTGCAAGGAGAGACAACATGAGAATGAAATTCAAACACAATACATCAGCATATCCAATAATGCTCAAATAAAATCTGCAATAATGATAAACTTAATTCGTGCTGGTTAAAAATTTAAATCAAAAGTTAATTTGTATGATTTAATTAATTAGTTAGAAGTCACATATTTAAAGGAAATTTTATTAAGGTTACCTAGCACTCGTAGATTGACCTAGCTCAAAACCAACATAAGTTCAACATGAAACTTCCTAGAATCTCAAAACAAAATAAAGTTATACTGGCTAATTCTGAAATTGTTGTTTTCTAAGTTAGCTACAAATAGCAAAACTCATTTACCTCATTTACCAAATGAATTGGTTTAAAAATGTATAAGCATTAGTAAGGGTGGTAAGATATCTAAATGTGAAATCTATGATAATTTAGGCCTTCTAGTACAATTACTTTCTTTTCTTCTTGGCTTACATATTGGATTTAGACAGTGCGTGAACAGATATGCAAAATATGATATACTCATATCGACCAAATTTTGACAATCTAAAATGATGTAAAAACAATTAATATTACCCATGTAGATGCTTTGCTCCAAGATATATACATAAATGTAATCATCTAGTTGTAGTAATAGTTAAGCATTTTTAGATATAAGCTCCAAATTGGAATTTGTAACCCAAAAAAATTATGTATGCAAGGAAATCATGTATGCATGCATATAGTATAATTAATAAATAAAGAACAATTAAGCATCCACGTTCAAACTATTGAGAAATAATTTCCCAAAAAATATTTTAGGTCTTATTCACATACAAAAAGTTGGTGTACATGCGATTAAAAGAGAAAAAAACAAATTAGGAAGTATTATGTATACTCATCTTCCCTAATTTACGGTTGTACTATTCCATGACATTAATAATCTATTGGGTTTTGGAACCAATCATAATAAGATATATTGAAAATACTTGTGACGACTGCACATGACCCCCGCACTGAACCTAGAGATAGTGCGCTGTAAAGTGTGCCAGGCAGCCATGGACGATTGTCAGGGTAAATTAAAACAGCAGAATCTATCGTATTACTCACAGCGCATAGATAAAATACAATAGAGAATATATATAGTGAAGCTTCACAGAATAGAATCTCATCAATAAAACTTCATAATAGTTGAGTACAAACATCTGAATAGTCAATACATCAAGCCTCTCTATATATCACTCAGAGAATTATACAAAGCAGCGGAACATCCAGTACATATAGTAAGAAAAATAATATGCAAGCCTCCAGCTCGTCTTCGTCATCAGCATCGTCGGAAACAAAGAACAGCACCTGTCACCTGCTACCTAGTCAGCCCATCCCAAAATGGACGAACAGCCCAAGGCAATAAGAGTTAAAAACATAAAGCCTTGAGTCAGACAACAGTCTTAGTGAGCGGTAAACTAACTAACAACATACCAAAAGAGCATAAAGGAAAAAGGAATAGGAATCCAACCCTCCCACTCCACCTCTTTCTATAGTGATAGCCCCCAGACACACACTAAGCAGAAGTAAACATAGCAAAGCAGACAATTTAAAGTAAAGCAATTATCACTCGAGTCAAGGACGATGTTTTCCAAGTACAAACCCCCAAGGCCTAAACCAAGATCAGATAAGCACCAAGAAAATACCGCTCTTGAGACCGAATGACGATACAACCAAACATCCATGACTCTGGCTATCACTGTTATCATTGCTTCGACACCACCGTTAATTGAATGACCGGCACATTCTTTCAGCCGTCCGTCAAGGGCTAATGGAAACCCCGGTTCTAGACATAACTCCGCACGTCGTCGCAACCCGTGCCTAGGACTATCGAATCTGCCCAGAGTACTCGACCACCAATCAGTAGTCTTTAGGGACTATCGAATCTGCCCAGCGTACTCTTGCTTTGAGCATGCTAGAACCTTCAACAACAATGAAATCTCAGCCTTCTAGTCATCCTCCTCGACGACTATTTCCATACTAGCTCAAGCGCCTCTCGAGCAAACCATTATCCTCAAACCCGAACCATTTCACCGAGTCATCAACATGCTTGGAAAAATCCCGTCTGGATTAAACCAAGGCTTTCTCATACCATGCTTCGCTTCCTCTCATCATAGCAAAGCCTCATCTCAACATCATCATCATCAAGCCTATCCATATGAGCTTCATCATCCGCCACATATGCCACGAGCAGTTTTCCCAATTCAAGAGCCTTTCCCTTAGCTTTTGAATTATCTTCGACCATCTTGTCTAAATCAAATCATCAATCAACTAATTCATAACAATCAATCAAGTCAATCATTAATCCAAGTAATCAAGCATTTAAACATGATCTAATAAACAATTATAACAATAATGGTAATTCTGTAAATAAAGAGTCTAAATCTAACAAACATGAATCATGAGTAATATCTCTACAACTTGATGAATGAACTTGCATATGTTAATCATGTAGTAAAATGGATGTCAAATCATCATGAACAATAGATCTATACTTAAGTTTACAAAAATGCATGGAAATCACTACTTTAACACAAAATCAAGCCAACGATCCGATATACTCCTTTGGATCCGTGTGAGAGATAACTACCACTCACCGAATCACCTAAACACCTCAAAAGCAACACACTTTAGATCTGGACAGCGAAGAATCTAACTTGATCTATCAAAATTCCGCTTCAAATGATGAAATCTCTCTTCGATGGATGTAGATCTTCAATCTAAGCTCTTGGTTCTTCGAATTGATCTTCAATTTGGATGGAAGGAATCACAAGATTAAAGTGGAGAAAAGAAGTGAAGAAGTGTAGAACTCGAGCTCTCAAAATGGCAGCACTTCGTCGCTTCGAAATCCGGATCCCAAAAATGAAGAAGAACCCGCCTATTTATAGGCAGAAATCCCCTTAGGTCATCCGCTCCCTTAGGTCGTCCACGACCTAACAAATCCTCCGACCTAACATATGCGCACGACCTAACACATATACGACCTAACACATGCGCGCGACCTAACACATGCGCGCGACCTAACACATATACGACCTAACACATTGCGCGACCTAACGAGATACTACTAAACGACTTAACAAAATACGACTTAGCGACTTAACGCCTCATGACCTAACCCCTTAAGCATCTACGCGACCTAACATAAGTCGCGACCTAACTGGGATACGACCTAACTATACCTAGTTTTATCATAGGTCGTCTACAACCTACTACTCATAACTGCTAAACTTAGGTCGCTCACGACTTAACTAAGCACAACACCCCATAGGTCGCTCACAACCTAACTACAACAACTACTAAGTCGCTCGAACAACTCAAACTCCCTAGGTCGTTAACCCACTTAGTTTCTTAGGTCATTAACTCGCTAACACCAGCTTCCTTAGGTCGTTGCCGACCTATCCTCCTTAGGTCGCTAACTCGCCCAGTTTCCTATACCGCTAACTCTTAGGTCGTTCACTACCTTAAGTTGTTCACTTCCTTAGGTCGTCTACTCTTTAGGTCGCCAATTCCTGTAGGTTGCTCCAACCTCTTAAGTCACTCATCCGACCTAACCTACCCCACGACCTAAGCCATCACACGACTCATCTCCCAAGCGACCTAAGCTACACACGACTTAACTTCTATATGACTCAAGCCACTACTCGACTCAAGCTTTAGTCGACCTAAACTCTGGACGACTTAACAATACTAGCAGTCTAATAACAACTGTTTTACGATGTTTCGATCCGTAAAAATATGGGTCGTTACATTCTCTCCCCCTTAGGAATTTCGCCCCCGAAATTCCAAACAAACAAAGCAGTCAAAGACTATCCTGCATGCCTACCATCCATAGCAATCAACAAACCATGCATCCAATTCTAGCTTAGCATGCAGAATTCTAAACTAGAACAAGTTACAATGTCGTTAGATGACACGACACCTTAGGGCCATACCTTGAAGAATTCGGGATGAGCTGCCTTCATCCTCTCTTCCACCTCCCATGTACAATCGTTATCATCATCACTCTATTGTACCTTGAGCAACCTAACTACCTTCCTCCTAAGCTGTTTCGTGTCGGTTTCCACAACACGAAGCGGCTTACGAGGTCTCTTATCGACTGGATCCACCTCAAGATCTTCACAGCTATTTGCAGAAACAACCGTATTCGAGTCGTGCACATACTTCCGTAGATACGATACATGAAAAACATTATACACACTCGACATCTTCTCTGGTAACTCCAATCTGTAGGCGAGCTTTCCAATTCGCTCGATGATCGGGAATGGTCCAACAAATCTCGGAGTAAATTTTCCTTTCTTCCCGAATCGGATAACATTCTTCAGTGGAGAAATCTTCACAAAAACCATATCACCTACGTCGAATTCCAAATCCTTACGACGCTTATCGGCATAACTTTTCTGACGGCCTTGGGCTGCCTTCATTCGTTGCCGAATGATCTCTATGAAATCCGAAGTCTGTCGAATCATCTCTGGTCCAAGTATCAGCTTTTCTTATGTTTCTAACCAACATGTCGGAGAGTTACACGGTCTTCCATACAATGCTTCATACGGTGCCATACCAATGCTTGACTGGTAACTGTTATTATACGAAAATTCCACCAAATGAAGGTGATCTTCCCATGATCCTCCGAAATCTAAAACACAAGCTCTGAGGAGATCTTCCAAAACTCGGTTGACTCTCTCGGTCTGACCATCTGTTTGAGGGTGATAAGCTGTACTCAAACATAACTCGGTTCCCAAAACTTTCTGGAAGCTCTTCCAAAATCTACTAGTGAACAATGGGTCTCAATCGCTCACTATACTTTTCGGAATACCATGGAATCGAACTATCCACTTAACATACAGCTCAGCCAACTTTGATGCAGTCCTAGTCGATCGAACAGGAATGAATCTTGCGCTCTTAGTCAAACGATTTACGATGACCCAAATCCCTTCATTTCCCATTCTTGTTCTAGGTAGTCCATCAATAAAATCCATCGATATTTGCTCCCACTTCCATGTAGGAACTTCTAATGGCTGAAGCAATCCACTGGGCTTCTTCTGCTCTGCTTTTACCAACTGGCAGTTCATGCACTTGGAAATAAAATTTCCAACATCCTTCTTCATACCTTTCCAGTAATAGGTTCTCTTCATATCCCGATACATCTTATTTCCACCTGGATGAATTGTCGGTTTAGTGATGACTTTCCTTCAGAACTTCATTTCTCAATTCATCTATATCGGGAATAACTAGTCATCCTTGTTTCCGAAGCCAACCCTATCGATCGACGTCGAATCCTTTATCCTTTTCTGGATCCAATCCAGATTCCAAATCACGGATAATCTTGACAAGCTTATCGTCTCGCTTTTGGCTCTCGTCAATTCTTTCCACAAGAGTCGGTCTTATTGATAAGTTTGCCAACATCTCAGGTTCCAATTCACATCTGGGCCTGAAGTCAAATACAGCTAAATACTTAAGATTCTTCCATTCCGAAAACATGGCTCCCAATCCTGTATGTCTTTGACTTAACGCATCTACCACTGCGTTACCCTTTCCCGGAGTATAGGCTATACCAAAATCATATGATGCTAAAAACTCTAGCCATCGTTGCTGCCAAAGATTCAAATCCTTTTGGGAGAAAAGATACTTCAATGACTTATGATCCGTAAACAACTCGAATCGAACTCCCAATAAGGAATGTCTCCACATCTTCAGAGCAAAAACAATCGCCGCTAGCTCCAAATCATGAGTCGGATAATTCCTTTCATGCGGCTTCAGTTGTCGACTTGCAAACGCAACAACTTTATCCTTCTGCATCAGCACTGCTCCAAGTCCAGTACCACATGCGTCGGTGTAAACCACCATCTCATCATTTCCACTTGGAATAGTCAAAACAGGAGCACTTGTCAATCGCTCCTTCAGGATTCCGAAAGCTTGCTCACACTTAGCATCCCATCTGAATACTTGGTTCTTTTTCGTCAATCTTGTCAATGGTGCAGCCACCTTGGAGAAGTCTTTGATAAATCGATGATAATATCCTGCTAATCCAAGAAAACTTCTCACATCCGATGCATTCTTAGGTCTAACCCAATCCTGGATTGTTGCCACCTTAGCGGAATCAACCGCTATTCCATTTCCAGAGATAATATGGCCTAAGAACCTCACTTCACTCTTCCAGAAGTGACACTTCGAAAACTTAGCCTTCGGCTGATGTTTCCGTAAGATTTCCAAAACAATACGCAAGTGCGTCTTGTGTTCTTCTTCAGTTCTGGAATAAATCAGAATATCATCCACGAACACTGGTACGAACTTGTTCAACTGATCTCTGAACACTCTATTCATAAGATCCACAAAATATGATGGCGCATTAGTCAATCCAAACGGCATTACCAGCCACTCAAAGAAACCGGATGGTGTCCTAAAAGCAGTCTTCGGCACACTATCCTTAGCCACTCTTAACTGGTGAAATCCCGTTGCCAAATCCATCTGAGAAAACACCTTAGCTTCGTGAAGCTGATCAAACAAGTCGTCTATTCTCGGCAATGGATACTTGTTCTTCTTAGTCACTTTATTCAGCTCACGATAATCCACACACAACCTCAACGACCCATCTGCTTTGGTTGCGAACACAACTGGTGCACCCCATTCGGACACACTACGCCGAATGAATCCTTTCTGTAAAAGATCATCAACCTGCACCTTCAACTCCTGCTGTTCCCTAGGCACCATCCGCCTAAGAGGCATCACAACAAGTCTGGCTCCTTCAACTAGATCTATACGAAACTCGATCTCTCTATGCGGCGGTAACCCTTTGACCTCGTCAAAGACATCCTCAAATCCATTAGCGATTGGCAACGATGACAGTCCATCCCATGGAACAACCAGCGAATACATGAAGCTCATGAAGACGCCTTCTTTATGCTTACATCGTATCACAACCTTTCGCCCCTCCACATTCTCGACTGTCACCTCCAACCTTTCACAATCAACCTTTGCCGCATACTTCCTAAGCCAGTCCATACCCAAAATAATTCCGAACCCCGCAAAGTTCAGAACAAAACAATCACAAACAAAAGAGCAATCATGACTCGATACAATCAGACCACGGCATAGCATACACAAACAAGACGAACCCCCAACAGGATTAGTCACAACCAATGGCCTATCAACAATATCCGGTTCTAAACCCAACCGGCCTACAAGTTCATTACAAACAAAAGAATGCGACGCCCCAGTATCAAACAACACTCTAACTGGAACACCACAAATGGAATGAGTACCCTGAACCACTACACTTTTTCCTTTCTCTTCAGCGATAGAGGCTTTCGAAGATGATGGAACAGCCCCCAAAGCATAAGCTTGCACATCTGCTTGTCCTTCCGCGGTTCTGGACAATTCCTCTTGACATGCCCCGGCTTGTCACAGTTGTGGCACTTCACCGGCACCTTCGGATTCTTGCAATCCCTGGAGAAATGGCCCTTCTGCTGACAATTATAGCAGGTCACTTCGCCCTTCGGCTTCTTCTGGCCATCCTTACCCTTTTGTTGCTGCTGCTTCCTCTTCTTGTTTCCACCCTGCTGTGGTTTAGATTCTTCCTTGGTCACAGCAACAACAGACCTTTCCTTAGGAAACAGATTCTCATGCCTGAGAGCCTTCTCTACAAGCTTCTCAAATGGATCGTCCAAATGATCCACCAACTGCCTCCCAAGATAACTGTCCAAGCCTGTCACAAACTTCTCGTTCTTCTGATAAGGAGATTCAATATACGATCGGGCATACTTAGACAAAGCTTCAAACTCAGAAACATACTCAAGAACTGGTCTTCCATTTTGCTTGAGCTCTACAAACTTCTTGAACAGAACAGACTTCTGAGCTGTAGATATGAACTTAGCTTCAAATCTGTCTTGGAATCGCATCCAAGTAATTTCTTCCTCCGGAGTATCAATGGTGATAGAGTTCCACCAATCAGAAGCTCTTCCTTGAAGTTGTCTTGATGCTAGCTTCCTCTTAGTCGCATCCTCGATTCCCAAATCACTAAAGATCCTTCTACAAGCATCTATCCACCTCTGGACTTCAATGGTTGACTCTGTTCCCAAGAAAACCTTTCCTCCAAGAGCAGTATAATCTTTACACAGCTTAGCAAAATCCACCGGTTTTGGAGTTTGGACTTGAACTCCAACATCTACTGCTGACCCTGGAACCGGCATTCTTCTCATGATCGAAGTCATCATAGCTTCGAACATAGCTGCATAATCAGCAGCCCCCTCAGCAGCACGGCCTTCCCTAGCAGCTGGTCTCCCTCTTCGACTCATTCTTAATATCTATAAAAGAAATGATCAGCACACCTTGAGAAACAACTGCATAAAGGACTCAAATCTTTCTAAGCTACTATATTATATATAGTAATCATCCATCAAAATACAATTACGTCTCTTATACGTAGTTACGTCAGCGAGCGTTGGGTAAAATCGATTAACCAAAGCTCTGATACCAAATGTGACGACCGCCCATGACCCCCGCACTGAACCTAGAGATAGTGCATTGTAAAGTGTGCCAGGCAGCCATGGATGATTGTCAGGGTAATTTAAACAGCAGAATCTATCGTATTACTCACAGCGCATGGATAAAATACAATAGAGAATATATATAGTGAAGCTTCACAGAATAGAATCTCATCAATAAAACTTCATAATAGTTGAGTACAAACATCTGAATAGTCAATACATCAAGCCTCACTACATATCACTCAGAGAATTATACAAAGCAGCGGAACATCCAGTACATATAGTAAGAAAAATAATATGCAAGCCTCCAGCTCGTCTTCGTCATCAGCATCGTCGGAAACTAAGAACAGCACCTGTCACCTGCTACCTAGTCTGCCCGTCCCAAAATGGACGAACAGCCCAAGGCAATAAGAGTTAAAAACATAAAGCCTTGAGTCAGACAACAGTCTTAGTGAGCGGTAAACTAACTAACAACATACCAAAAGAGCATAAAGGAAAAAGGAATAGGAATCCAACCCTCCCACTCCACCTCTTTCTACAGTGATAGCCCCCAGACACACACTAAGCAAAAGTTAACATAGCAAAGCAGACAATTTAAAGTAAAGCAATTATCACTCGAGTCAAGGACGATGTTTTCCAAGTACAAACCCCCAAGGCCTAAACCAAGATCAGATAAGCACCCAGAAAATACCGCTCTTGAGACCGAATGACGATACAACCAAACATCCATGACTCTGGCTATCACTGTTATCATTGCTTCGACATAACTCCGCACGTCATCGCAGCCCGTGCCTAGGACTATCGAATCTTCCCAGAGTACTCGACCACCAATCAGTAGTCTTTAGGGACTATCGAATCTGCCCAGCGTACTCTTGCTTTGAGCATGCTAGAACCTTCAAAAACGATGAAATCTCAGCCTTCTAGTCATCCTCCTCGACGACTATTTCCATACTAGCTCAAGCGCCTCTCGAGCAAACCATTATCCTCAAACCCGAACCATTTCACCGAGTCATCAACATGCTTGGAATGATCCCGTCTGGATTAAACCAAGGCTTTCTCATACCATGCTTCGCTTCCTCTCATCAGAGAAAAGCCTCATCTCAACATCATCATCATCAAACCTATCCATATGAGCTTCATCATCCGCCACATATGCCACGAGCAGCTTTCCCAATTCAAGATCCTTTCCCTTAACTTTTGAATTATCTTCGACCATCTTGTCTAAATCAAATCATCAATCAACTGATTCATAACAATCAATCAAGTCAATCATTAATCCAAGTAATCAAGCATTTAAACATGATCTAATAAACAATTATAACAATAATGGCAATTCTGTAAATAAAGAATCTAAATCTAACAAACATGAATCATGAGTAATATCTCTACAACTTGATGAATGAACTTGCATAGGTTAATCATGTAGTAAAATGGATGTCAAATCATCATGAACAATAGATCTATACTTAAGTTTACAAAAATGCATGGAAATCACTACTTTAACACAAAATCAAGCCAACGATCCAATATACTCCTTTGGATCCATGTGAGAGATAAGTACCACTCACCGAATCACCTAAACACCTCAAAAGCAACACACTTTAGATCTGGACAGCAAAGAATCTAACTTGATCTATCAAAATTCCGCTTCAAATGATGAAATCTCTCTTCGATGGATGTAGATCTTCAATCTAAGCTCTTGGATCTTCGATTTGATCTTCAATTTGGATGGAGGGAATCACAAGATTAAAGTGGAGAAAAGAAGTGAAGAAGTGTAGAACTCGAGCTCTCAAAATGGCAGCACTTCGTCGCTTCGAAATCCGGATCCCAAAAATGAAGAAGAACCCGCCTATTTATAGGCAGAAATCCCCTTAGGTCGTCCGCTCCCTTAGGTCGTCCACGACCTAACAAATCCTCCGACCTAACATATGCGCGCGACCTAACACATATACGACCTAACACATGCGCGCGACCTAACACATGCGCGCGACCTAACACATTGCGCGACCTAACGAGATACTACTAAACGACTTAACAAAATACGACTTAGCGACTTAACGCCTCACGACCTAACCCCTTAAGCATCTACGCGACCTAACATAAGTCGCGACCTAATTGGGATACGACCTAACTATACCTAGTATTATCATAGGTCGTCTATGACCTACTACTCATAACTGCTAAACTTAGGTCGCTCACGACTTAACTAAGCACAACACCCCATAGGTCGCTCACGACCTAACTACAACAACTACTAAGTCGCTCGAACAACTCAAACTCCCTAGGTCGTTAACCCGCTTAGTTTCTTAGGTCGTTAACTCGCTAACACCAGCTTCCTTAGGTCGTTGCCGACCTATCCTCCTTAGGTCGCTAACTCGCCCAGTTTCCTATACCGCTAACTCTTAGGTCGTTCACTACCTTAAGTTGTTCACTTCCTTAGGTCGTCTACTCTTTAGGTCGCCAATTCCTGTAGGTTGCTCCAACCTCTTAAGTCGCTAATCCGAACTGACCTACCCCACGACCAAAGCCATCACACGACTCATCTCCCAAGCGACCTAAGCTACACACGACTTAACTTCTATACGACCCAAGCCACTACTCGACTCAAGCTTTAGTCGACCTAAACTCTGGACGACTTAACAATACTAGCAGTCTAATAACAACTGTTTTACGATGTTTCGATCCGTAAAAATATGGGTCGTTACATTCTCTCCCCCTTAGGAATTTCGCCCCCGAAATTCCAAACAAACAGAGCAGTCAAAGACTATCCTGCATGCCTACCATCCATAGCAATCAACAAACCATGCATTTAATTCTAGCTTAGCATGCAGAATTCTAAAACTAGAACAAGTTACAATGTCGTTAGATGACACGACACCTTAGGGCCATACCTTGAAGAGTTCGGGATGAGCTGCCTTCATCCTCTCTTCCACCTCCCATGTACAATCGTTATCATCATCACTCTATTGTACCTTGAGCAACCTAACTACCTTCCTCCTAAGCTGTTTCGTGTCGGTTTCCACAACACGAAGCGGCTTACGAGGTCTCTTATCGACTGGATCCACCTCAAGATCTTCACAGCTATTTGCAGAAACCACCGTATTCGAGTCGTGCACATACTTCCGTAGATACGATACATGAAAAACATTATACACACTCGACATCTTCTCTGGTAACTCCAATCTGTAGGCGAGCTTTCCAATTCACTCGATGATCGGGAATGGTCCAACAAATCTCGGAGTAAATTTTCCTTTCTTCCCGAATCAGATAACATTCTTCAGTGGAGAAATCTTCACAAAAACCATATCACCTACGTCGAATTCCAAATCCTTACGACGCTTATCGGCATAACTTTTCTGACGGTCTTGGGCTGCCTTCATTCGTTGCCGAATGATCTCTATGAAATCCGAAGTCTGTAGAATCATCTCTGGTCCAAGTATCAGCTTTTCTTATGTTTCTAACCAACATGTCGGAGAGTTACACGGTCTTCCATACAATGCTTCATACGGTGCCATACCAATGCTTGACTGGTAACTGTTATTATACGAAAATTCCACCAAATGAAGGTGATCTTCCCATGATCCTCCGAAATCTAAAACACAAGCTCTGAGGAGATCTTCCAAAACTCGGTTGACTCTCTCGGTCTGACCATCTGTTTGAGGGTGATAAGCTGTACTCAAACATAACTCGGTTCCCAAAACTTCCTGGAAGCTCTTCCAAAATCTACTAGTGAACAATGGGTCTCAATCGCTCACTATACTTTTCGGAATACCATGGAATCGAACTATCCACTTAACATACAGCTCAGCCAACTTTGATGCAGTCCTAGTCGATCAAACAGGAATGAATCTTGCGCTCTTAGTCAAACGATTTACGATGACCCAAATCCCTTCATTTCCCATTCTTGTTCTAGGTAGTCCATCAATAAAATCCATCGATATTTGCTCCCACTTCCATGTAGGAACTTCTAATGGCTGAAGCAATCCACTGGGCTTCTTCTGCTCTGCTTTTACCAACTGGCAGTTCATGCACTTGGAAATAAAATTTCCAACATCCTTCTTCATACCTTCCCAGTAATAGGTTCTCTTCATATCCCGATACATCTTATTTCCACCTGGATGAATTGTCAGTTTCGAGTGATGACTTTCCTTCAGAACTTCATTTCTCAATTCATCTATATCGGGAACAACTAGTCTCCTTGTTTTCGAAGCCAACCCTCTCGATCGACCTCGAATCCTTTATCCTTTTCTGGATCCAATCCAGATTCCAAATCACGGATAATCTTGACATGCTTATCGTCTTGCTTTTGGCTCTCGCCAATTCTTTCCACAAGAGTCGGTCTTATTGATAAGTTTGCCAACATCTCAGGTTCCAATTCACATCTGGGCCTGAAGTCAAATCCAGCTAAATACTCAAGATTCTTCCATTCCGAAAACATGGCTCTCAATCCTGCATGTCTTCGACTTAATGCATCTACCACTGCGTTACCCTTTCCCGGAGTATAGGCTATACCAAAATCATATGATGCTAAGCCGAAGATTCAAATCCTTTTGGGAGAAAAGATACTTCAATGACTTATGATCCGTAAACAACTCGAATCGAACTCCCAATAAGTAATGTCTCCACATCTTCAGAGCAAAAACAATCGCCGCTAGCTCCAAATCATGAGTCGGATAATTCCTTTCATGCGGCTTCAGTTGTCGACTTGCAAACGCAACAACTTTATCCTTCTGCATCAGCACTGCTCCAAGTCCAGTACCACATGCGTCGGTGTAAACCACCATCTCATCATTTCCACTTGGAATAGTCAAAACAGGAGCACTTGTCAATCGCTCCTTCATGATTCCGAAAGCTTGCTCACACTTAGCATCCCATCTGAATACTTGGTTCTTTTTCGTCAATCTTGTCAATGGTGCAGCCACCTTGGAGAAGTCTTTGATAAATCGACGATAATATCCTGCTAATCCAAGAAAACTTCTCACATCCGATGCATTCTTAGGTCTAACCCAATCCTGGATTGTTGCCACCTTAGCGGAATCAACCGCTATTCCATTTCCAGAGATAATATGGCCTAAGAACCTCACTTCACTCTTCCAGAAGTGACACTTCGAAAACTTAGCCTTCGGCTGATGTTTCCGTAAGATTTCCAAAACAATACGCAAGTGCGTCTTGTGTTCTACTTCAGTTCTGGAATAAATCAGAATATCATCCACGAACACTAGTACGAACTTGTTCAACTGATCTCTGAACACTCTATTCATAAGATCCACAAAATATGATGGCGCATTAGTCAATCCAAACGGCATTACCAGCCACTCAAAGAAACCGGATGGTGTCCTAAAAGCAGTCTTCGGCACACTATCCTTAGCCACTCTTAACTGGTGAAATCCCGTTGCCAAATCCATCTGAGAAAACACCTTAGCTTCGTGAAGCTGATCAAACAAGTCATCTATTCTCGGCAATGGATACTTGTTCTTCTTAGTCACTTTATTCAGCTCACGATAATCCACACACAACCTCAACGACCCATCTGCTTTGGTTGCGAACACAACTGGTGCACCCCATTCGGACACACTACGCCGAATGAATCCTTTCTGTAAAAGATCATCAACCTGCACCTTCAACTCCTGCTGTTCCCTATGCGCCATCCGCCTAAGAGGCATCACAACAGGTCTGGCTCCTTCAACTAGATCTATACGAAACTCGATCTCTCTATGCGGCGGTAACCCTTTGACCTCGTCAAAGACATCCTCAAATCCATTAGCGATTGGCAACGATGACAGTCCATCCCGTGGAACAACCAGCGAATACATGAAGCTCATGAAGACGCCTTCTTCATGCTTACATCGTATCACAACCTTTCGCCCCTCCACATTCTCGACTGTCACCTCCAACCTTTCACAATCAACCTTTGCCGCATACTTCCTAAGCCAGTCCATACCCAAAATAATTCCGAACCCCGCAAAGTTCAGAACAAAACAATCACAAACAAAATAGCAATCATGACTCGATACAATCAGACCACGGCATAGCATACACAAACAAGACGAACCCCCAACAGGATTAGTCACAACCAATGGCCTATCAACAATATCCGGTTCTAAACCCAACCGGCCTACAAGTTCATTACAAACAAAAGAATGCGATGCCCCAGTATCAAACAACACTCTAACTGGAACACCACAAATGGAATGAGTACCCTGAACCACTACACTTTTTCCTTTCTCTTCAGCGATAGAGGCTTTCGAAGATGATGGAACAGCCCCCAAAGCATAAGCTTGCACAATCTGCTTGTCCTTCCGCGGTTCTGGACAATTCCTCTTGACATGCCCCGGCTTGTCACAGTTGTGGCACTTCACTGGCACCTTCGGATTCTTGCAATCCCTGGAGAAATGGCCCTTCTGCTGACAATTATAGCAGGTCACTTCGCCCTTCGGCTTCTTCTGGCCATCCTTACCCTTTTGTTGCTGCTGCTTCCTCTTCTTGTTTCCACCCTGCTGTGGTTTAGATTCTTCCTTGGTCACAGCAACAACAGACCTTTCCTTAGGAAACAGATTCTCATGCCTGAGAGCCTTCTCTACAAGCTTCTCAAATGGATCGTCCAAATGATCCACCAACTGCCTCCCAAGATAACTGTCCAAGCCTGTCAAAAACTTCTCGTTCTTCTGATAAGGAGATTCAATATATGACCGGGCATACTTGGACAAAGCTTCAAACTCAGAAACATACTCAAGAACTGGTCTTACATTTTGCTTGAGCTCTACAAACTTCTTGAACAGAACAGACTTCTGAGCTGTAGATATGAACTTAGCTTCAAATCTGTCTTGGAATCGCATCCAAGTAATTTCTTCCTCCGGAGTATCAATGGTGATAGAGTTCCACCAATCAGAAGCTCTTCCTTGAAGCTGTCTTGATGCTAGCTTCCTCTTAGTCGCATCCTCGATTCCCAAATCACTAAAGATCCTTCTACAAGCATCTATCCACCTCTGGACTTCAATGGTTGACTCTGTTCCCAAGAAAACCTTTCCTCCAAGAGTAGTATAATATTTACACAGCTTAGCAAAATCCACCGGTTTTGGAGTTTGGACTTGAACTCCAACATCTACTGCTGACCCTGGAACCGGCATTCTTCTCATGATCGAAGTCATCATAGCTTCGAACATAGCTGCATAATCAGCAACCCCCTTAGCAGCATGGCCTTCCCTAGCAGCTGGTCTCCCACTTCGACTCATTCTTAATATCTATAAAAGAAATGATCAGCACACCTTGAGAAACAACTGCATAAAGGACTCAAATCTTTCTAAGCTACTATATTATATATAGTAATCATCCATCAAAATACAATTACGTCTCTTATACGTAGTTACGTCAGCGAGCGTTGGGTAAAATCGATTAACCAAAGCTCTGATACCAAATGTGACGACCGCCCATGACCCCCGCACTGAACCTAGAGATAGTGCGTTGTAAAGTGTGCCAGGCAGCCATGGACGATTGTCAGGGTAAATTAAAACAGCAGAATCTATCGTATTACTCACAGCGCATGGATAAAATACAATAGAGAATATATATAGTGAAGCTTCACAGAATAGAATCTCATCAATAAAACTTCATAATAGTTGAGTACAAACATCTGAATAGTCAATACATCAAGCCTCACTACATATCACTCAGATAATTATACAAAGCAGCGGAACATCCAGTACATATAGTAAGAAAAATAATATGCAAGCCTCCAGCTCGTCTTCATCATCAGCATCGTCGGAAACTAAGAACAGCACCTGTCACCTGCTACCTAGTCTGCCCGTCCCAAAATGGACGAACAGCCCAAGGCAATAAGAGTTAAAAACATAAAGCCTTGAGTCAGACAACAGTCTTAGTGAGCGGTAAACTAACTAACAACATACCAAAAGAGCATAAAGGAAAAAGGAATAGGAATCCAACCCTCCACTCCACCTCTTTCTACAGTGATAGCCCCCAGACACACACTAAGCAAAAGTAAACATAGCAAAGCAGACAATTTAAAGTAAAGCAATTATCACTCGAGTCAAGGACGATGTTTTCCAAGTACAAACCCCCAAGGCCTAAACCAAGATCAGATAAGCACCCAGAAAATACCGCTCTTGAGACCGAATTACGATACAACCAAACATCCATGACTCTGGCTATCACTGTTATCATTGCTTCGACACCACCGTTAATTGAATGACCGGCACATTCTTTCAGCCGTCCGTCAAGGGCTAATAGAAACCCCGGTTCTAGACATAACTCCGCACGTCGTCGCAGCCCGTGCCTAGGACTATCGAATCTTCCCAGAGTACTCGACTACCAATCAGTAGTCTTTAGGGACTATCGAATCTGCCCAGCGTACTCTTGCTTTGAGCATGCTAGAACCTTCAACAACGATGAAATCTCAGCCTTCTAGTCATCCTCCTCGACGACTATTTCCATACTAGCTCAAGCGCCTCTCGAGCAAACCATTATCCTCAACCCCGAACCGTTTCACCGAGTCATCAACATGCTTGGAATGATCCCGTCTGGATTAAACTAAGGCTTTCTCATACCATTCTTCGCTTCCTCTCATCATAGAAAAGCCTCATCTCAACATCATCATCATCAAACCTATCCATATGAGCTACATCATCCGCCACATATGCCACGAGCAGCTTTCCCAATTCAAGAGCCTTTCCCTTAGCTTTTGAATTATCTTCGACCATCTTGTCTAAATCAAATCATCAATCAACTAATTCATAACAATCAATCAAGTCAATCATTAATCCAAGTAATCAAGCATTTAAACATGATCTAATAAACAATTATAACAATAATGGCAATTCTGTAAATAAAGAATCTAAATCTAACAAACATGAATCATGAGTAATATCTCTACAACTTGATGAATGAACTTGCATAGGTTAATCATGTAGTAAAATGGATGTCAAATCATCATGAACAATAGATCTATACTTAAGTTTACAAAAATGCATGGAAATCACTACTTTAACACAAAATCAAGCCAACGATCCGATATACTCCTTTGGATCCATGTGAGAGATAAGTACCACTCACCGAATCACCTAAACACCTCAAAAGCAACACACTTTAGATCTGGACAGCGAAGAATCTAACTTGATCTATCAAAATTCCGCTTCAAATGATGAAATCTCTCTTCGATGGATGTAGATCTTCAATCTAAGCTCTTGGATCTTCGATTTGATCTTCAATTTGGATGGAGGGAATCACAAGATTAAAGTGGAGAAAAGAAGTGAAGAAGTGTAGAACTCGAGCTCTCAAAATGGCAGCACTTCGTCGCTTCGAAATCCGGATCCCAAAAATGAAGAAGAACCCGCCTATTTATAGGCAGAAATCCCCTTAGGTCGTCCGCTCCCTTAGGTCGTCCACGACCTAACAAATCCTCCGACCTAACATATGCGCGCGACCTAACACATATACGACCTAACACATGCGCGCGACCTAACACATGCGCGCGACCTAACACATATACGACCTAACACATTGCGCGACCTAACGAGATACTACTAAACGACTTAACAAAATACGACTTAGCAACTTAACGCCTCACGAACTAACCCCTTAAGCATCTACGCGACCTAACATAAGTCGCGACCTAATTGGGATACGACCTAACTATACCTAGTATTATCATAGGTCGTCTACGACCTACTACTCATAACTGCTAAACTTAGGTCGCTCACGACTTAACTAAGCACAACACCCCATAGGTCGCTCACGACCTAACTACAACAACTACTAAGTCGCTCGAACAACTCAACTCCCTAGGTCGTTAACCCGCTTAGTTTCTTAGGTCGTTAACTCGCTAACACCAGCTTCCTTAGGTCGTTGCCGACCTATCCTCCTTAGGTCGCTAACTCGCCCAGTTTCCTATACCGCTAACTCTTAGGTCGTGCACTACCTTAAGTTGTTCACTTCCTTAGGTCGTCTACTCTTTAGGTCGCCAATTCATGTAGGTTGCTCCAACCTCTTAAGTCGCTCATCCGACCTAACCTACCCCACGACCTAAGCCATCACACGACTCATCTCCCAAGCAACCTAAGCTACACAAGACTTAACTACTATACGACCCAAGCCACTACTCGACTCAAGCTTTAGTCGACCTAAACTCTGGACGACTTAACAATACTACCAGTCTAATAACAACTGTTTTACGATGTTTCGATCCGTAAAAATACGGGTCGTTACAATACTTTCCTCAGTAGACTTCTATAGAAGAATCTAAAATATTGTAAAATATTGCTAACAATATGACTAAGTTTACCTTTAACTCTCACCAAATATGATATCACTCAAAATTTAGTAGCCATTTGTTATAGTTAATTGTCATGTATAATTGTGCACGTTCTTAAATTTCACTAACATGAGCCATGCCTCTTCACTGTACCAGCCAATAATTTTTATGGTTTCCACTGCAAAAAAAGCATCTGTAGGAGCTGGAGACATACATGAATATGGGTAATATATGTACAAAGTATGTATACAAACTATAGATGCTTGGTTAATTATTATGTGTTGCCTAAAGTGAAGGTTCATAAAACATATAAGCAAAGAATAGAAGGATCTTAGTACAATCTATTTATTAACGAAAGAGAACTATTTGTTAGTTTATGCAGTTCGCAAAGTGAAATATTCATGCCTCACTTGTATATATTAATTTGAAGATATGACATAGTACTATTTCGAACTGTACATATTATTCTAACCAACCTACAAAATAAAATTAGAAAAAATATTGCACAGTTAATGAATAAATTCTCAAAGTAGTTTAAATAAAAAAATGGCAGTACAGCTCTCTATGGATTAAAAATGGTTCAGACCTTTTTGTTAAGTAATGAAATGGAAACACTATTGGTTGCCATATATAAGACAAAATTTTATACCTTTTTGTACATGCTTGGATTACAGTTGGCTGAAAAAGACAGTACATAATATATGAACAGGTAAAAGAGAATGAAGAAAAAGAAATAAATGGACTGAAAAGAAATCTAATGTGAAAACAGTGAAGGAAAAAGCTTTCAGTTCCATGTCATAGGAAAAAAACTAGGATAACAAAACTTAATCTTTATTTAAAGCAACAGACAGTAGTATGGTATTCGTAAAATGAAGGATATTAAAGGCACCAAAAATTACTTACAGTCAGGCGAAGACCCAGCTAACAAAATGGACAGCTCCACTACAGCTTTAAATTATGTTGCACCAAGCGTCTGTAAGATCCGCTGCGCTAAAAGAAGTCAATGTCATACAACAGATATAAAGGCATTGTTATATTCCTGGCAATGTTATATTCACAGACGGGTCAGTTGTCAAAAATGTTAGAGCAGTATTAGAAATTTATCACTCAAAAACAGAGCATATAAATGTTCCAATTGTCATGCGATTGAGAATAATAACCTGAATTCATTTGTTAAACATGCAAAAGAGTGACTCTTATTTTCAATTACGGAACATATGAATTTTATGTGGAAATCACATATACTGGTTTGAACACAGCAAACGCCGAAGGAAAATGAGATAAGACTAATGTAGCAACTATTTTCAATCCCAATACACAAAAAAGAGTAAGAGAAAATTTAACAGACAAAGAGGCAGTGCGAAATGCGCAACACGTCACATGTTTGACAATTTGTATGAAATAAAGCAGCAAGGAATCAAAGAATAACAAAGTTATTTGAATGTTGGGGCATAAATTTTTGATTTGTTCATTATCATGACTGGTTAATACAAAATTTGGGAACAAATGTGGATGCTGAATGAACTAATATTCATGCTAGAAAGCGAGCCAATTAGTAGAGGGGAGAAACGCCGCAATTAGCATTTAGTACGAACTGCCCATTTAGTTCACCGACTATTTGTTTCTACAAATCATAGGAGCCAAAGATGTTAACAACTGATGAAGAAAATGATGTTGTGGTAAAAATATCGGAAGATGGCCAAAATATGTAATGTTTACGTTCAAACTAAACAAAATAGAATAATAAACAGAGCATGCCAATTGTAATTGTCTGTTGAATGAAATGCGCGTGAATTGAATGAGCATAACATTTTTAATACAATACCACCTCAGACTGCAGCTAATCAAAGAAGTTATCAATGTAGGTGTGAAGTCAGTAAGTGCTAACGCAGCAAATACTGAGCTTAGATGTGAAACGTTGGTAAAATAGGAATAAAAATTGTAAAATCACTACAGTTTAACTAAAGTCGCACCTCTATTAGTAGATTGCGAAACAACAGAGATATCATGGAATATGATAATACAAAGAAGACACATTTCCAACAGAGATTTTAGCGGGCCAATTTGTTATATGTTGTCAGTAATAAGATAACATGTGCATGAGTTCAATCATATGTCTAGTCAGCAAGAAAAAAATACTTAATCGGAACAAAGCACGTCTTATCGCCCCTAATATGGTTGACAGTTAAAAACATCGAGTTGAAATATAAATTTAGTTAGACATACAATGGAAAATGAGTTCATGTTTCACACAAATGCACTTTTCGTAAGAATGCATTTATTCCAATGGTAGAGGTAATAAGAACACACCATTGGTTTATTGCTATTTAAGATATCCTTTATGGTGTCCTGGAAATGAAGTGTTCCTAAGAGCAAATAAAAAAGTTTATGATTAAAAAATATATTCATTGCAATTGATATTTCTAGCTTGCGCATACATTGGCTGATCTCATATGAGAAGGGACTTAAGTTACGAATGTTCTTATGGTTGTTATTTAGGGCAGTGATTTGTTTAAAGTCTCCAAGATCTGACCGAGGTACATCATAAATACAAATTGTAATATTCAAACAGGATTAAAATAAGATGTTTTTTTGCAAAGATATATAGCCACGTTGTTTAGGCTTGTGTATAAGATGAACAATCATTTTAGTATGCATGAGATATGTATCCAAACAACTAATGAAATATTGAATGTTATAATAAGTTCAGACATGTCTTAAATAATTGGAATTATAGATTAGAGTTGCATGTGGATATTATATTTATCCATTACAAATATTAAATTTGTTTACTTCTACTGTAAAATGATTGGCTAAATGTATTGAGAATTAAATAAAAGAAAGTAAACGTAATCATTCGCAATGAAAATACAGTAAAGACTACATAAATATAATAGGATAATACAAAAACCATGGTTAAAGTATAACTTTATCGAATATTACATTGCTCTGTGTATGCTAACAATACATCAGTATCGGTAGAAAGAGAAAAAGAAATTAGAATGATCATTTCGTCCATAATAAAGAATTTTTAATTGAGAATCATTGAAGCATTGATGGCATATAGCATAAAGAAAGCAAATTTGTGTTATAATGAACAATATTTTTCAGATGCTAGTAATTATAGATTTTCACATGCATTAACGAATAGAAAATAAAAATGGAATTATAGAGTAACTAAAGAAAAAGATAAACAGTCTTGAGTAACTTCAACCTGGTTGGAAATTTGTGTTACACGGTGGAGAAACAATTTGCTTGTATAGATACAAATATTTACCTTACTTCACGCTGAAGCAGAGAATGATTTGTTTTATGACAGGAAACAGTGAATGACCAGCCCTTATAATACAATAATCAAGCTATTGATATTTTTCTTGAATTTAAAACTATGAAATTTTCCGCAAAAACTAACTATACACATACAATGCACATTATTTTAACTGAAACCTAGAGAAAATCCTATTTTATGAATAACATGTAAATTGTAATCTATACTACGGTAGCCAAAATCACTAATGCCAACATGAACAATGTTAAAAATACATCAACATCGAGTGCGTGTGGGAGTGATAAGTAAATTCATTTAGATAGACGTTCTATATCGAAGTTCTTAGTTTTAAACAGGATACGAACAGTTGGTCCAATAATGTATCAAACAGAAAAGGGTAGAAGGAAGCCGATATTAAATTTCAATATAGTTTTCAAGGGCAACTGATATATCGAGTTTGAAAACAAACAAAAAAGTTCGAAGTAGGAAAAATTCATACCAGAACTGGATCTATTTGTTGGTATTTTAGAGGAACTGAAAAACATCCTCAAACGATAGCGGTTTGGCAGATCTGGACCTGATTAATGCTGATTTGAATGGCGTCATAATCCCTTTCCTTCTTGCTGTAATTCAACGCCGCCATAAGAGCTACGAAGTCGCCGAAGTTTTGGGATCCGTGTTTGTCTTGGGATATGATTTGTGGATTTGAATTGAGTTAAGTATGAATCACGGTGGATTTGATCCGTGTTTGTCTTGAGATTAGAGTACGGAGTGGGGAAGGGAAAACCGAAAGGGAGGGCGGTGCTAGAATTGCATCAGAAATGGGAGAGAGAAAGGAGTAAGTATGTATGGCGACTGTTTTTTAGAATTGGACGGAGCAAGGGCAGGGCAGACAGAAGCAGAAAGGGGTAAAAAATAAAAGGGACTGTTCATTTCCAAAAACTGGGGGAGGCTTGTGTGAGCTTGAAACTGAACTCACTATTAATATAATAGTATAGATATATATATATATATTCTTTTCAAATATATATATATATATATATATATGCACTAGTACAAAACTGGTCATTTGTGTCGGTTGTGTAACCCCTGTTGTGTCGGTTTTACAACCGACTCAAATGAAGACGACACAAAAGACATTTTTCTGTTGTGTCGGTTGTACAACCGATACAAATATCAATTATTTGTGTCGGTTGGTAATAGAGAACCGACACAAAACTATGAACAGTTGTGTCGGTCTTTCTAATAGGACCGACACAAATCAGCTTGTATAGTGAAGCAAACCGCCGTTTATTGTGTCGGTCATTTAAGAAAAACCGACACAACTGTTGCTTGTTTTGTGTCGGTTCCTTATTGACGACCGACACAAATGATTGATAGTTGTGTCGGTTATGTTTGTTTTTTCAACCGACACAATTGATATGCAGTTGTATCTGTTCCCTTTGAAGTAACAACCAACACAAGTTATATCTGAAGCAAAAAAATATATTATTACCGTTTAAGATTATAAAAACAGTATGAAATTGAATTTTAATTTTTTATAAACGAACGTTACTATGAACTGATTGAACAAAAAATATAATTATATTATCCATCAACATAATTCTTGTTTACAGAACAAAATAGAATATAATCTATCACAAACATAACGTACATAACAAAATACCAACGTACGTTATAAAAGATCAGCGTACACAACAAAAAACAACTACATCCAATTATACATGATATAACTAGCTAAATTCTCTCGAACCTCATCTATCTCTTGTTGGTTATAAGAACCGTCTCGTACAAAGTCCTGCAATTAAGAGAATTGTTATACAAAAGACAGTAATTAAGTCAGGAATGCTCTGCATAAAAGAATCTGAGAGTGTAATTCAAACACAGGTTGAACCATAAGCTGAATATATTATGTATTATCCCCAATCCATATCATACAATCCATTTAATAATTGATTTTCGTTTCCAATTTGTCAAGTTCAATATTTTACTCGATTATAAACAAATATCTTTACTATTTATTTCCAATTAGAAAATATAATCTAATTCCTAATTTTTCAAAAATGGTAGATGGACCACTAACAAATGTGTGGACCACTAACAACTGTGCCTGCTTATTGTTTCTGAGCATTGTAATTTCCAACTCAAACAAACTAACGTAGAAATTTTTATGGACTAACGGTTATACATAAACAGTGTAGTGGTTGTATAATAAAGAGTTTTGTTTATCCTTTAAAAATAGTTATATAATGACAGAACTGTCTAATCCATTTTTTGATGTTTTTATAAGAGAAAACAAACTTAATGTGCGCAGAAGACTTAGGATATGAGAAGTTAATCACCCAATAATTCATATTCAAGTTGAAATAACATGGTATACGTTGGTTCTGCAACTCTCTAATCCAGTTTCAAGCGAGTCTTATGCTTCAAATGCTCTGTTATTATTGAACATTAGATATTGGAGGGTTCACGGGATATGATATTAGAAGTTTTTGATCATATGACAGTTGCACAAAAGTTCGTATATGTACCTTAGGCACAAGAACATCCATTGCTGCAACTGTCTTTTTGTCATCATTAAGTCTCATATAAAATGCTTTTATTTCTTTGGGATAGTTGTACACGATGACAGGCTTTTTGAAAATCATCTCGGTCAAGTACCTTCAATCAACAAAATAAAGACTATGAGCAAAATGAATATACGAGCAAACTCACAAAGGATTAAGAACAAATATTCACTAACCTTTCATGCTCAGAAGCCAAATCTATGCCCCACTCAACTTTATTCTCAAACTCTTTGTCTGTGACATTCTGTAAGAGTTGCACTGCCTTTGTATATGATATGCGCTCAAATGGGGTAGAGGAAACAAGCTTTAGGCGTTCTATAGCTGTTTTGTCATAATTTTTCACCATGAATTCCATGTCTGGAAGACAATGTTCAAGCAACCACTTGCAGAGAAATCGTACATAGTTTTCAGCACAGTTCATATCATCCTGCATCATATTAAATGGATTTCAATTTGTCTATGAAGGACCTTGATAATTTAATTGCTAAAACATTCAGAAAATATAGCACATGACAGATATCACATCAGTGAATATAGAAATGTCCATGTCTCATATATCATTCAAGATGGCTAGTGGAATACATCTAACAGAGACAAGAGAAAGCAACATATTAATCCAACAAGCACAGATCAAAGCATTAAACAATAATGACTACCGGGAATGGTGTAGGCAACAATAATTCTCTTTCTCAAAAACGTGGCAAACATGCAGACAGATTTATGAATAGCACAACCGGTGCCCTATCATTTGGAACAATACTGACAACAAAAAATGTCAAGTTGTTCCAATACAGTAGTTCTAAGTAGACTAAACATAAAAAATAAAATACGGCAATGGGGGTAGAATGTGAAGAGCAATGTGTAACAATCAATCATCTATTCTTTAACTATAGCCACAGCTGATGTATGTGGACTCTTATGAAGTTAAATGTAATTACTAATGAAGACATTTCCTTGAAAATTGATGACGAGATATAAATAATTAGATCTAACTTTCACTGCAATGATTAGATTGTTTTGTAACCTACCATTTGATTACAATATTTAGGAAAACCACCGAATTGATGACTTGCAAATCAGAAAGAAAAAAAATGGACTTAAGAATATTTTTTATTTGCAATCAATTTTTCTGAGTTGATGTAAGCATATGAGTAATAATTTGTATCAATTCTAGGCATCACATAACTCATGAAAATAAAAAAAGCATACTAAATTAGACATTGTTATTTCAGTAAAACAAACAAATGTCAAAATAATCATCATAAATTAACTAAAATCTAGTAATATCAATGACCAAATCAGTATAAAAAGTATATATACACAAGGATTTACCAATATACAATCAAACTTCTAACGTGATGAGCCAAATTTAAGAAATAATAGGTGCACTAATTTACATACACTAATTTCATGTATAAATTTTTAATTTTACATACACCTATTAACATAATTGTAAATAAATCAAAATTTTGCAGATGCAAATTCTTTACTGCTTGGAGTATTGTCTTAGAGAAAAATATTCCAAAATCTTTCAACTGAGCTGGCAAAGGAGTAGAACTAGAACAATTAACAGAGCTAGACGCACAAAATAAGTAGGAATATTGCAAATGATTATATATATATATATGAATACACCCTCCAGAAAAAACATAATAAACAATTCAGGATGAATCAAGTACTCAACCAAAAGCATAAATAAAAACAAATGAATCAAATATGGCCAAGAATTTATATTCTGGTGTAAGCATATGTCCAAATAACAAATATAAACGGCCTTGTAAAGTAATTAAAGACACTTCAGTATAATATCTAACCTTTGAGGCAAAGGTTCCCTGTGGCCATTTAAGAATTCCAGCGACCATTTGACCTGTTTGGTTGCAGTCATCATCAATAGCCTGAGCATATAGGACAACTTAATAAGCAAATGAACCACCAAACAAATGTGAAACTTTTTATCATTGACGAAGCAGACTGCATCACAACAATAATTACATATGCTTGTTTGTAACTGGTATGTTCGAATAGGATCATGAAGTTAAATTTGAAGTTTTGAACCACCCTTTCAATTGTGTTCCACACAAAGTAATATTACCAAGCTAACCTTTATATCTATTCAAATCAACTTAGTCAGTCATAAGAATTATTCTATTTGCACTGTCAAAAGCGTGTAGAGAAGCATGAACTGTGTTATTGTATCATCTCCCTAAGCATATTACCAACAGTTGGGAAAATGAACGTTGAAACTAAAATGCCACAAGATTGCAGTATAAATTCATAAGGGGCACATCAGCACAAATACGTATAGCCCACACAATTATGTCATTACCTGGCTCTTTGCTACCTCCCTCCTGAAGAAGATATGTGATCCCGCTGGTTAGCAAATTAATCCAAATCATTTAGAAATAGTGCATAAACAACATAAAAGAGCAAAACCTAAAAACCTATTCAAACAAATAATAAAAATGACTATAAAATTATAGGACAATTTTAAAAACTTACTGTAGTAACCTGTCAAAGTTGAGTTATCTTCTTCTGATTTGAATGTTGGATGGATATAGGCATTTCAAAGGTTGGCTTTCATGTTGAAAGTTGGTTCTCTTGCTTTTTTGAAAGTTTCTCTCATCATCGCTTCCTATAAGTGAATAAAATAAAGTCATAACATATGCATGAGTTCATATATAATATTGTACATTAACATGTTCTTTTATAAGGTTGCAATTAAAACCGCGGAAAAGTTAGCCCATTAGATAATATTCGAATATGATACGTAAAAGAAGAATTAAAGGCAAAAAACACATCATAAAACATTATAAAACCACATGACATGAAAATAGTAAAGTATAACATAATGTTCAGAAATACGTATTCATATGTAAATAAAAGAATTTATATGTAAAAAAATGTTGGAAGGTAAAAAGGTCATCACAAAACATAAGAAACCCATATGCGTAACAGCAAAATTCAAGCATCACATCATATTAAAAATGAATATTGAAGTGATTAATTGAATATTGAAAATTAGCGTAAACTTTGAATTATCTGATTTAGAACCTGTAACCATAGTTTAATGTGCAATAAGAGCATTTATTAGGCTGTGCATATTAGTCTAAGCATATTAAAAGGCGTTTTATCATTAAATGCATCTCTCTTCAGACGAATACCTTTTTATACACTATGGCTTCCTCTGCCCCCCAGTTGACAGTATATCAGCAATCCACCTAGCAGTATATCAAAAATATCTAGTTCACATATGAATGGATTAAAAATGAATACTATTCATGAATATATATTTGGCACTCGCAATAATGAACCCGATGTATTGATGTGACAATTGTGCAGCGGCAACCAAGGAATCATTTGTGTATCAAAGTTTCTGATGAATCTCATATCGCCCACAGTAGTAAAGCATATGCATGAGAACTTACTAACTGATTCATCCAGGTAATAAAAAGGATAATGGTGCTACTGCTAACAATTATGTCATGTTTGTTAATCACGCTCAAAATTTTAGAAGCATTTTTTTAGCGAGCAGTCGAAATTAACAAGAAAAAGCTTTCTATAGGTATATATTCTGCAACCATGTATATTTTACATGCATTCTATAAGCTCATGATTTAACTACTTAAGCTACACATAAATGCACATATCTGAGAAAGCTGCTGCATATAAAATACTAATGCAAGAATTTATATTTCCTCTATTTATGTGGTATTCCTTTTGTTTGCAAAATTTGACCGATAGTAACAACTATACAGCTTCATTTCATTTTCATCTCTATATGGTCCATAGATAACATATATAGAATCAAATCCATAAGATTTAATATTACCTAAAAAGAAGAAGAAATCGGTTTAATAATCACATCAAACTCTGTAAAAAAAAATATATCTAATCCCATTTTGGATATAAAGTGGTCAAGATTGTATTAAATATCAAATAAATACCATAAATATTCCACAAAATTTAAGTAACATTAAATGACCCTAAATCCATGGATAAACTCTTATTAGCTTTACAAAATAGTCAATGAAATCAACATAAAACAGATTATATTTTTCCCATAAAAACAAAAAATTGACTGCTTCTGTTTGCAAAATTTGGCAGACAGTGGCAACTATACAGCTTCATTTCATTTTCAATTTTTTGGTCCATATATGACAAATATAGAATCAAATCCATAAGATTTAATATTACATAAGAAGAAGAAGAAAACGGTTTAATAATCACACCAAATTCTGTAAAAAAATATACATCTAATCCTATTTTGGATATACAAGCTTGCTTGATTTGCATTTTACTTGTGGATCAAAACCTATAAAGATCCTTTTTCCCTTTGGTTATACTTAAGAAAAGTTTGATTAGTGAAATAATTAAAAGATTCCACGCTTTAATTGCCTCCTTTATGCTGGATTATTGTAGATATAGATAAAGGGGTTGCCATGTATACACAAGTATGATCCAAAAGCAAGATATTACAGGATAGTAATAAGTTCTGATTAAAATTCTTAGATGACTAGTTGTCACTCTTATCATCTCTTGTTATATTATGTCAAAATTTCAATAATATTTATCAAAACACGTGTATTTTATATGAAAAGAAAGAAGAAGAAGAACAAGACAAATGAAATTTACCTGAGACACCAACATCGTAGCCAAACATCAAACCTCCAGTGGCGGCCATGATACATGATATTATCACAAGCGGTGTAATTTTTGCTTCAAAAACAGTGTTCGTTCCGATGTTGCCTAATTCTCTATAAACACAGATCCAATTACTTTGATAGCCATCGATCGCTTCGAAGGTCACTCCATCTTCGAGAATTAATGAACCGCCTCGAAGTTCACTTCGTTTTCAAGATTAATTTCGTGAATAACCGAATAACTTCGAAAATCACTACTGTCTTTAGTAATTATTGAACTTCCTTGCGGATCGCTTTGCGAATCACTTTAATCTCTTTTTTTTTCTTTTTTTTTGTTTTACGAAGAAGAAAAGAAGAGACGTGATGGCTAAATTTTCCCTCTAAAATTTAGGGTTCGCGGGAAAAGATGGGCCGGCTGAAATGGATTTGGGGGAAAAGTTGTGTGCCTATGGTGTCGGTTTTTGGACAACCGATGCTATTGTATTTAATTGTGTTGGTTGTTCAAACAACCGACACGAGTAAATCTATTGTTTCCCTTCAATTGTGTCGGTTTCTTAAGAACACCAGATGCAAATTACATTTTTAACATTTTCTTCTTATCCCATAAGTCAATAGTTTCGGTTGTTAATAAACAACCGACACAAATTACACTATTTGTGTCGGTTTTATGGACAACCGACACAAATGAGGCGAAGCAACTGATCTGTTTTGTACTAGTGATGTATGTATACTTACATACATATATCATATATTGAATTGTTTGCTTGGAATGAGAGATGAAACTTCATGAAATTGAATATAACCTTCCTATGTTGGATCTGGAGAGTTTGACAGAATAGTAAAATCTACTGCTGTAACTTGCAATTCTTACAAACTAAAAGTCAAAGTGTATCTCGGTTTTAAAGTTACACTAATTTTCATAAACAAATTGACGGTAAAGCTTAATTGTGTTATATGTTCAGCCATTATTGAACTATAAAATCGAAATAATGCTTTCTATATTTGATTTTATATTTAGTTTTGTAATTCTTGATTGTAGTTTTTATATAACTTATACAAGGCGTTCAAATTCATTAATTACTAATTACTATTGGGATTTGAATAGTCTGCATATCAAAAAGAAACTGCACCACAATATATTAAATACTATTATTTTATCAAAACATGGACATAACTATTGAACTTTGTATTTGTTTAGGTATTTTATGCATAATATTTTTTCTTGTATTTATAGTCGTTGACAATGTTGTGTCTGGCTTCCTATTGCTGCAGTAGCTTCAGCTCTTCATTTAGATCCATGTGGAAATGGTTAGATTAGCTTTAGAAAAAGAAATACGGCCCTACAAAATGGAAAATAGGAAAAATAAAAGGAAGTATTAGGAGCAATGCAAAAATTATGAATGTTTGGTTCGAGCTACAAAGTTGTTGCAGCTGCGAAGTATGCAATAATTAAATGCCAGCAGACAGTGAATTTTGGGATACAAAATGTACAAAAAATGTTGGAAGGCCTTATGCAAAGTAGAAAAATGCATATGAGTTGGGAAAAGAAGTAGATAGAAGAAATATGGAGCGAGGACTGTTGTTTTGCAATGGTTTTTTAAGCAATCTTGATTGCATGAATTTCAAAAGTAATTGCACCCTTGATCCAGTCACATAAGAAAACTTAAGTAATTTGGTTAATTATCTGTATCGAATACCCCCATAACTTTGTACATATTTCACATTTGGTTATTAGGTTTTTTTCGTACTTTAGAATTATGGCACAAAATAACCTTTTCTTTAGAATATTATAAAAGTGGAAAACTAGGAGGAGGACAAACATAAAGAATTTTTTTGACGCAAGGACAACACGTTTTATATTTAGTACGAAGGCCAAACTTCCTGTAAAAATACATCGCAACACCAAACTTAAAACGTGACTAAAATAGTGGTGGCTTGACAGACGATGCCATGGAGGATGAGGCTTAGGAGGTGATGAGGTGGCAGGGGCTTGGGATGGTGACGGTGGATGGTCGAGGAGATGAGGTGGTAGCAGCCCAAGAGGCGACGAGGTGGATTGGGAGGCAATGGAAGAGAAGATTGTTGGTGGTGTAGCGGCGAAACATGGCGTCGATAATGGTGCAGCAACAAAGCATGACGTCGACGATGGAAGAGAAAACGGCCGAAGCTAGTGCGGATCGATTTTTTTGAACAGTTAACATTCGAAAATGCTAAATATAACTAGCATTATCTTTAAGTGAAAATGAATATAGCATTATATGTGTATAATGCTAATTTAGTTTAACATTTTTAAACTATAAAAAGGAATGATAATGCTAGTTTATTTTATCATTTTTTAAACTGACATTTTAGCTATGAAGTACAATAGCATGTTTAAAACATGAAAAATGATAGTTTAATGTAGCATTTTAGATACAAAGTTTAGTAGCATATTAATGATATTTGAAATGATAGATTGATGTAGCATTTTAACTATGAAGTACACTAGCATGTTTAACGTATGCAAAATGATAGCAAAATTTAGCATTTTTTGAATATAGCATTACAATGATTTAATGCTAATTTAATTTTTCATTTTATAATGTTATTGATTTTTTTAAAAATTCAGATCGACGATGATTTGATCCGCTTCATAGCTAAAATAACGCCGGCAAAGACAGAGAAGGGCATAGTGCAGGTCAAGTCGAGGCAATGACGCCGGCGATGAGGAGAGTGGCAATGACGATGGAAAGAGTGGCAATGAAAAACCAACAACAGATCGACGAAGATGATGGGGAGAGCAGCAATGACGCCGGCAAGGCGGAGCAGGGCTCGGTGCAGGTCGAGGCTGCGTGGGTTGAGGTCGAGCCGTTGAAGGTGATGGTGATGAGAAGAGGAGGGGCTACGAGGTTGTGGTGTTGGTGGAAGAATAGGAGCAGCGGCAGTTGAAAGGTAGCGGATTTGGGATTCACGTGGAGAAGAGAGAAAACGTGGTATTGTCTTTGAGTCTAAATTTGAAAACTTTCGGGCTGCATCTAAATTTTTTATTAATGTTTGTCATTTTGGCTAATTACCTCATTATAAAATTGGTTCCTACTTAATATGATATTTTCTAAGTCCAAAACTTTGAGTGGATTGTCTTAGGAAACTACAAGCTTTTTGGCATTTCTGATTTTTTCCAATTCTTTTCTATATATATATCTATTATTTAAACACAATTCAATATATTATTCAGTAATAAAACCTCATAAAATGTTATTTATTTATTTATTATTATATCTCATTCTATCATTGTAAAAATAGATTACACCGGACCATTATCATTTAAAAATAATTTATATTTAATACAAATACTGTTAAGAAAAAACATATAAACCAATTTCCTTTATCAATATTAATTATAGAGTAAGAATTTGTAAGTTAATTAGAAATAAATTATTTCATTACCAAGTTAAGTCCTTCGATTTTCTCCATCTAAAATTGTCACCGTTACGTATTTAATAATTATATTTTTAATGCATTTACATCATTTTCCAAAAGATGTACAGAATTTGTTACTCATTTCAATAGAAATACATTGAACTAACCATTACTGTTTTTATATATATGGTTGATGATATATCCATAATGAATTATATCACTTTATTATACAATTGAATTTATGTATTTTACCAATATTTAAACTATTCACAAATTTAACATAGATCAAACATGCACCCGTGCATCGCATGGGATACCTATTATCTTCTATATAAAAAAATAGCTCAAATGATGCTGATTAGGACAAACTAAAGTCAAAGAGAGGTGAGGATTAGTCTTTGCAATAGACATTGGATGGTCTGATTTATCACACTTACTTGCAACTGACTAACTCAGACCTTCAGCATTCTGAAGCAACGGTCTTATTTTCTTACACTCGTTAATGGCTACCTAAATTCTTTTCTCTACTCCGCTTACTCCCCCTGTTTCTCATCCTACTTGCGTTTCGACATTTCTGCTTCTCGTATTGCTTCTCCGCGAGAGGCTATGGGTTATTATATGGATTTGGGGTTTTTCGCTTTTACGGGCGATTTTGTAAGGCGATGTCCTCCTTTCGCTGTCGTCGCTGACGCCTTGCATGCGATTGTCCCTTCTCCGGTGTCGGTTTGTTTCTCGAGCGATAGATCGGTCGCCATTGAAGTTTATTCCACCGGGGCCTTCTCTGCTCTGGCTCGTCACAAGTTCTTGTTGGTGGATGGTCAGTTCATGGTTTTGACGCCTTGCTTTGTGAAGTCATCCCAGCTTTCGTTTAGATCTGATGATCTGGCTTTTAGAGATCGTCAGATCCAGTTTGCCCCCAAATTGATTTATGGGGAGGCGTTGGGTTTGTCGCATCCTTTGTCGACTGCTATTTCTTTTGGCTCCGTTGATGTTGGTCTCGACTGTGGTCAGTTGGGTTTGAACCTAGAGGATGAGTTAGAGTATAGGAAGAAGGGAGAGTTCACCGCTCCTTTCTCTCCTCGCTTATCAATTCTGGGTTGTGCGGTTACTAGCCCTTCCTCTGTCGATTTCAGCTTTGGTGAGGTTAATGGTGGCTTGGCAGATGAAGATTTGATCACTTTGTCTCCATCCCCGTGCCTTCCGATGGTGCCTGCTTCGGTTGTGTGTGGTTTTTCTCCAGGTCTCGAGAGTGGTTCTGATGAGTGGTCTATGGTTGGTGGTGGGAACTTGTCTGCAGTTTCGTTTTTGGGCGATTCAGCAGATAAGGGCTCGGCTGCCCCTTGTCTTGCCGTAGTTGAGGAGCTTTGTTGGAAGGTATGTCTTTCTTGCTCGCTTTCTTTGGTGGTAGTTACTGCTGGGTTACCTTGTGACTGTTGGGGGTTTTCCTTTGTTGTCGATTTAGTATTCTTGAGCCATGACACACTTAGGTGTGTGCTCCCTGACACTTCCGCCTATGCCGGGCCTGGTAGTGTGTCAGGTCACTGTGGTGAATTATTCGCCTTATCGTCTTTTTGTTTGATTGGTAGCTTTCTGTCGAGCGTTAGGCTCTCGTCGGTGTTGTTGGCTTTCAGCAGTGTGGTTGTCCTTTTCTCGTCCCTAGTCTGGAACTTTTCGTCCGGTACTTTCTGTTGGGTCTTGGTTTTGAGTCACTACGACTGCATTTTGGTGTTGCGAGTGACTTGTTTGATTTTTCGTTCGGCGGTGTTTACTGTACTCTATCGGGGCCATCGATCTGCTCAGTGGGCCGGGAGCGACTGGCGTGGGCGGTATCCTACTTTCTTCTCTGTGCGTATAGTGATCGTCGGTGATCACTATACGGACAGCAGGGTATACTGTCAGCCATCGGCGCTCCGTTATCATCGTTCCGCAGATTGGTGCGCCGCGCGAATCTCACCTTCGATACGGGGCTGTACTTTTAGTGACAGTCTCGTTATGGTAAGATTCCCACAGCAAGATGGGACGCATCTGGATAGCTCCCTTACATATGTTGGGTTTTATTTCTGTCTTCCCCGTATCGCTCTTCCGGTACGCCTTTACCGTGTTCTATCCCAGCAGTTAGCTGAGTCGGGGGTATCAGATCCTGTTATCCCGGCCTCATCATTCTTTCGCTCTTTAGCAGCACCTATCTGCCCCGTTTCAGATCAGAGCCGGTGGCAGTGCACTGTTCGCCTTATTCGCCTTCCCTTTTGCTTACGTTTTACTTCTGCTGTTTCTGCCCCTCCTATCCCTTCGCGTTCATCTCCAGCGTTCTGCTCAGCAGAGTGCTCCTTTCCCTCCTCTTCATGCTCTCTGTCCATTACCATCCCGATGATGAGTAAGGCAGAAATTGCGCTTCTGAATGAGCGCCTTGATTGTCTGTCTAGGAACTCTTGTTCGGAGTTTGCTGGGGCTTATCGGTCATCATCGACCGATTGTGAGGAGTCATCTATGGCTTCTGTTGAGCCCGCGGTTTCTTTTGCTCGTCCTCTCCGTCGCAGAGCGCGCAGAGTCCATTCTACTCCTCGCACCATCCGTACACGCTCTATAGCGGCGTCCGAGCAGGTCGATAGATCTTCTCGACACTCACTATATCTTGTCTGAGTTCGCTAGGTTTTTTTGCTTGTTGTAGTCTGCTTTATCTTTCTTCTTTTTGTTTCGTCATGTCAAATTTTCTCTTCTGGAATGTTCGCGGTATTGGGAACCATGATTCCTTGGCTAGGCTTAAACGCATTGTTCGGAAACATTCGGTCGGTGTGCTAGCAATCCTGGAACCTCTTCTAGACCCGGTGGGAATAACCAGTACCGTCTTATCCTTAGGTTTTGGCGGAGGGTCTGCCAATGTAACGGGTAAGATTTGGATTTTATGGTCCAAATCCTATTCGGTCCACCCTATTTTCGACTCCTCTCAACTCTTATCGGTAGCCTGCACTTCTTCTTTCTTTGGTTCTCCTTTTCTGTTTTCGACAGTGTATGCCAAATGTGTTCGGTCAGAGAGGCTAACTCTTTGGTATGATATTTTAGGTCTCGGTTCTTTGGGTTTTTCTTCCTCGGTGATTGGCGGCGATTTCAATATCGTCGCATGCCAGGCAGAGAAACGGGGTGGAGCTGCCATCAACCGTCTTGCAATGGCGGATTTTAACTCTTTCATTGTCGGATCTGGTCTCTCTGAGCTCCCGTTCGTGGGATCGGCGTTCACCTGGTCTAATAACCAGGCTGGCCCTAGTCGTATCCTATCCAGGCTAGACCGGGTCTTTGGTTCGGAGGATTGGTTTCGGTTACCTTTCTCTTTCTCGGTTGTCCATCTTCATCGGACCTTCTCTGACCATTCCCCGCTAATAGTTCGTTGCTCTCCTTTCTCGCTGTCTGGGCCCTCGTCTTTTCGCTTCCAAAGTATGTGGAGATCTCACCATACTTTTCATCAAGTGGTAGCTGATTCTTGGTCAGTTCCCATCATCGGTCCTCCCTGTTCTGTTTTCTGTCGCAAGCTGAAACGCCTCAAGGGCTGTCTTAAAGTGTGGAACACGAACGTATTCAAGAACATATTCGATCGTGTTCGAACTGCCGAAGAAGCTCTAATTGTTGCGGAATCTTTGGTTGATGAGTCTCCGTCATTATCCAACAAGGAGGCGTGGGCTTCTGCTCAATCCTTTTTTTGCCTCGGAACTTCGTCTTGAGAATGACTTCCTTCGCCAAAAGGCGAGAGTCAAGTGGGTAGTCGACGGCGACGCGAACTCCAAATTCTTCCACTCTTTCATTCGGAAGAAAAACAACCTTCTTACCATTCGTGAGATCATGCGCCCTGATCTATCTTTAGCATCGTCGCATGTGGAAGTCATAGATACAATTGTGACTCACTTCCAATCCTTCCTAGGCTCGCCTTCGGTTTCCGAAACCGATCCTTCTCTATTAGCTTTCATTCCCAGGTTGGTCCTCTTGCCAGAAAGTGATATCCTCTCAGATTTCCCATCGCCGGAGGAAATCCGTGCTAGTGCTTTCGCTCTAAGTAAGGATAGTGCTAGCGGCCCAGACGGTTTCAACGGTACCTTCTACCATTGCTGCTGGCCTATTATTCAGGATGACTTCTGTCGTGCTGTTCAGTCCTTTTTCGTTGGTAGTTTCCTCCCCTCTAGCTGGACATCCACCAACCTTTTTCTCATCCCGAAGTGCGACCTGCCGCGCTCCTGTGGCGACTTTCGGCCCATCAGCCTTTGTAACTTTTCTAACAAGCTTATCTCCAAGATTTTAGCTACCCGGTTGGCCCCTTTCCTTGAGCGTATTATCTCTTCATCCCAAGCGGGCTTTGTTAAAGGGCGCTTAATTTCTGACAATGTGTTGTTGGCTCAGGAACTTATTTCCCAGTTAGACAGGAAAGTGCGGGGCTCTAATGTTGTTTTCAAACTCGACATGGCTAAGGCTTACGATCGTATGTCGTGGTTTTTCGTCATTAAGGTCTTGAGAACTTTCGGTTTCCCGGAAACTTTCATTGACCTTGTTTGGAGGCTTATCTCCAACTGCTGGTTCTCTGTGCTCATTAACGGTTCGGCTAATGGGTATTTCAGGGCTGGGAGAGGTCTTCGCCAAGGAGACCCGCTATCGCCTTCTCTTTTTGTGATCGCGGCTGAGGCTTTCATTCGCGGTCTACATTGCTTGACGATATACGGTCAGATCCAGCGTTTCGGGATTCCGAGGGGCTGTCCTCTCATATCGTCTCTGTCTTTTGCAGATGACATTGTTATCTTCTCGAACGGTAGTCGCTCATCTATTCGGAAGCTCCTTAGTTTCGTTCATCTTTACGAGAGATCATCCGGTCAGCTCGTTAACTCTTCGAAAAGTTGTTTCGTCCGGGCGAAGGATTGCTCTCCTTCTAGAGCTTCCTGGATTGAGACAATTTCTGGTTTCATCGAGACCACGCTTCCTCTTCCCTACCTGGGTATAGTTCTGTACCGCGGTAGGAAGCTTAATGCTTTTTTTGATCCTTTAGCTGACAAGGTACGGGGTAAGGTCATTCGTTGGAATGCGGCTCTTCTCTCTCAGGCTGGCAGACTGGTTCTCATAAAGTCTGTGTTAGATTCAATGGGAACTCATGTCTTTGCGACTATGACCCCTACCGCCTCCTTCTTTAGGTCGTATCGCTCTTTGGCCTCTTCCTTTTTCTAGGGCAACAAGGAAGGCGATCGCCGCCATCATTGGATCTCGTGGGACTCGGTTTGTCGCCCCAAGAACGAGGGCGGATTGGGGTTGCGCAACCCCAAGGATATTTGCTCCGCCTTCGCTTGCAAACTGTGGTACAGAATCGGTGCTAACAATTCTTTATGGTCCTCTTTCCTTCACGCTAAGTACCGAAGGCTTGTGGGCACTAATTATACGGGTTCTCCGTCCTATGCTAGCGAGACGTGGAAGCACATACAGTCAGTGAAATCCTTATCTGACTCCCATGGCGGTCTTTTAGGATGGGACGGCGCTCCGTTTTCCATCCTCAGAGCTTGGACTTCGATTCGTATTCCTTCCCCCATTCGCCCTTTGTTTTCTTTCATATGGGATTCTCGATCTCCACCAAAAGTTTCGACCCTCATGTGGCGTATCCTCCATGATGGCCTTCCTTTAGACGAGAACATTCAGCGGATAGGCATCCCATTAGTTTCCCGTTGCAGTTGCTGCGACAACAGGGATTCAGAATCCTTGAACCATTTATTCTTCACTGGCTCTACAGCCAGATCTTGCTGGAACTTCTTCGAAAATTTGGTAGGTGTCCGTGGAATTACCGGATCTGTTAACGATCTTCCTTCAACATGGTGGTCTGGGAACTCCAGGAAATCTCTTCTTGCGATCATTCATCGATTAATTCCTTGTCTTCTTTGCTGGCACATTTGGTGTGCTAGGAACAAGGCTATCTTCGATAGTACTCCTATGGAGCCCGTGACCATTATTAGGCGAGTCAGGAATGATGTATTCCTTGCTTTTCGAGGTCGGCCGTTCAGGGGACGATTTAGTCCCGGTATCCATCCTCTTGTGGGTCTTTTTTCTATTACTTGTGCGATGAGGTCCGCTAGAACGGGAATCGGTTGAGTGTTCCTGTTAGGGCGTTGGTCTACATCCAACGTTCCTGACTCTCCCTCCCCCCCCCCCTTATTGTTTGATTTGATGTGGTCGCTAGTTTTTCAGGTCCAGGTTTTGTTGGGAGTTTTATATTTTCCTAGGATTGATTCCATTGGTTGCACTTCAGCTTTCTGTTATTCTAGTCGGATGTTGGTACCCAGAGCTCATCTGGTATTGCTGTTTCGCTGGTTGGGTTTGTTTGAGGCCAGCTTTTATGGTTCTCTATGGTTAGCGAGTGTTGGCTTGCGGTTCTATGTGGTTCTTGCACTCTATGTCGGTGGGTGGTTTTCTTTGAGGTGGACTGGCCTACACCTTTGGGTGTAGCGGGATTGTTGGTTGAGCGGCTGCTTATTTAGTCCTTTTAGCTTTGTATTATGTTGCTACTGTAAGCTTAGCTTTTTCTTCTTTTTTCTGATACTTTGTTTATCGGGTATGTGGGTCGCATACTTTGTAAGTCTTGCTGTATTTTGTGAGCCGTTGAAGAAAGGCTTGTTTCTCCATTCTATTATAATATTATGGTTTTTGAAAAAAAAAAAAAAAAGACTAACTCAGACCTTCGAGCACATGTTTTATTTCTTTATTTCCCATGATCTTTTCTTTTGATTCTTCCCAATTTCACTGTTAAATCTATAAAATTCTCCATGATCTCTAGCCAATCAAAATAGAGGTAAATTGTCTTTCTGACTTTGTTTTCTTCCTAGAAAAATTCTTACCAAACTCGCCATTTCAATCAAATTGAAAACCATACTATTTTCTCACTAGATCAGTATTTGACTTGCCGAACTGAATCCAGGTATTTCGTCTCATTCATTTACTTAAAAGTAAATTCATTTACTTACAATTGGTATTTGCTTTATTTTATTTTTTCTACAATTCATATGGTTTGTTATTTCAATGTTTTCTACTTTAGTTGTGGTAATTCATAATTTGATTCGGTTGTGGTTATTGGATTATGGTAGATCTTAAGGTTAAATATTATAATTTTTTTTCACTTAGCAGTACATTTGATCTTATTCTGAGTAATCTGAACTTGTTATATTTTACCACTTTGCAACATTCATTTTTCAGTATATTTTGTTAATATTTATATTAAACATTTTGTATGTTTTGGAGAATATTATTGGATCATGCTTTGAAAACCGCATATTTCAAGTTATAAGGAAAATATTAAAGGTTAACTGTTGTTTCTGTAATGATTTATTTTCTCTCAATAACGTGTAAGAATAATATGTTGGCTTAAACATCAAATGCGTAATTATCATATTTCTTGGAAATAGGCTTTCTAGTTCAATATTTTTTTTCTTCTGTAACTCAATGGTTTTTGTTTGATTAGAAATCATCATATTATCAATTTTTGGATTCAGGATAATTTTTTCATGTTGCTTACTAAAAGATACCGGTGCACTTTTTTCATCCTTACCTTACGTACTGAAGATTTTCTCTTTTTTAAGCTTTATTGTTATATTGGCAGTTCAGGTTCAAAACCAAACTGTTGATTACACAATCAAATGTCGAGCATTATTTTCTAATTTATAAACCAGCTTAGTCTAATTTGAAAATATTTCGAGCACTACCATAAACCTTTAATCGTGTACCAAATATAACGACTTCTAGATTATATACTAAAAATGTCTTTGTGAAGAATAAGATTTTATAATATACTAAAAATGTCTTTGTGGAGAATATTAGTGGATCATGCTTTGAAGACCGCATATTTCAAGTTATAAGGAAAATATTAAAGGAACTGTTGTTTCTGTAATGATTTATTTTCTCTCAATGATGTATAAGAATAATATGTTGCCTACAGCATCAAATGCGTAATTATCATATTTTCTTGGAAATAGGCTTTCCAGTTCAATATTTTTTTGTTTTTCTATAATTTAATGGTTTTTGTCTGATTAGAAATCATTAAGTTATCAATTTTTCGGATTCATGATAATTTTTTTCATGTTGCTTACTAAAAGATACCAGTGCACTTTTTCATCCTTACCTTACGTACTGAAGATTTTCTCTTTTTTAAATTTTATTGTTATATTGGCAGTTCAAGTTCAAAACCAAACTGTTGATTACACAATCAAATGTCGAGCATTATTTTCTAATTTATAAACCAACTTAGTCTAATTAGAAAATATTTCGAGCACTACCATAAACCTTTAATCGTGTACCAAATATAACAACTTCTAGATTATCTACTAAATATGTCTTTGTGAAGAATAAGATTTTTATAATATTTTGTTAATGGTTGAGATGGATGTTTAAGCCATCATAAATATCTTCAGTTTTCAAAATTAATTTTGTTTTATAACAATTTCAGAACATATTTCATAATGACCTTTTAAAGCCTACTATCACAAATCCAATTTATTGTGTGAGTTTTTAATTTTTTCAACTAGGGCCATGGCTCTTGCTCGCCAAAACATAGCTCCAACCCTGAAGCTTCCTACACAATTATTAGACCGCTGCGTTTAACATCATCTATCAGACAAGGGAAGCTCGCATTACATATCATAGAGCTTAGCATGGTTTCTTGCCACTAATGAAAGTGGGAACATGTCTGATACTGTGCAGCAAATAAGCTATGGTGATCAAGGACCTAGCAGTAGCAGCAATTTAAGCAACAATACAATTGGCATGGGAATCGATTGGTCCGTAGCAATGTTTTCGTCCTTCATGATGTCTGAAAATGAAAACTGGGAGATGGACTTGCTAGAGATGACTGGTTTCAATAACAGCTTTATCTTTTGAACTGTGTTCTTGAGTTAAAAGTAATGCATCAATTATTATGTGTCTTTTAATTTTGTCATTGTTGTTTGTTTCATCAAACCTAATGTTGTTTTCCGAACTGTTTCACTCTCCCTGTTTCTATAGTTGGGAATTTTTGGGAGCCTCTTGTTACTCTGCGCTTCTTCAACAGTGGGTTGCTTTGGTAGCTCCTGTTCGATTTCTAGGGTTGGACGATGGTTTTGGGGGTTTTCGCCTTCCGCGGCGAGTTCGTGAGTTTTTGCCCTTCGTTCGCTCATATTGCTAGAGCTTTACTGGAGGTAATGCCGCCGCCTATGTCGGTTGGCTTCTCTGGTAGTTGTTCGGTTTAGATCTGTGTTTATTCCAGTCAAGCCTTCTCGGATCTTGCTCGTTTCAAATTTTTTGATGTTGATGGGCATTTTATGGAGTTGTCTCCTGACCCCAGTGCCTGTTCATCGTTGCTCGGGCACCATTCGCTTTTGGGACTGTTGGATGCTTCGGCAACATCGACAGCCTATGCGGCTTCTTGGCCGAGTTTGGTTAAGTCGATCGGTTATCGGGATTTCACCACCCGATTTGAACCTATGCTTAAGTTTGGGCCAGCGGTGGGCGAATTGGGCTCGTGCCACTTTGATGTCCGCTTTGGCTCTTTTGCGGTTGACTCTGATTGTGCTTGTTCTGGTGCATCGGTTGGTAGTGATTCTCTTTCGTGTGACAAACGAGACTTCACCACTCGTTTTGCTCCACGCCTTTCGGTTTTTGGAGAAGTCATTAACGGCAGCCCGTCTGGGGCGTCTCTAGTATTTGGGTCGTTTGGCACTGCAGCCGACACCTGCGTTTCTGCGAAGGAGGACTTGATCACCTTGCTTCCTGAACCAGGTGGGCTGCTTGAGGTTGTGCCTGCTATTGGTTTCGGGTTCTGTGGCATTCCTTTCCGGGCTTCGGTCGACTGGTCCGACATCGCTATGTTAGAAGGCGATGGCTTGCCTTCTGATTTGGTCCCCGGCGACTCAGTGGGGCCTGCTCCTTTCTGTTATTTGCCAGCGTTGGCTTCTTCACCTTTCCAGCAAGTTTGTATTGCCCCCTGTAGGCAGGTGAGCTTTTCTCCCTTCTGTTTCTTTTTCACTGCTGATTTTGGTTGCACTGTGATTGTCGGGTCATTGGATTATGCGGTTGTTTTTGTTTCCTTGAGCCATGACACACGTCCGTGTGTGCTCCCTGACATTGTCGTTTCTTCGTCGAACTGTGTGGTGTCAGGTCCTGTTTTCTGTGGCGGTGTCGTTAGTTCTGCCCTGCTCACTTTGGCCGCCATTTGTTTTGAGCAATTTTGGCAATTGCTTTTAGTGCCTTTTGCCCATAGTCACGTGGATTAGGTCCAAACTAGTCTTCTGGTTTGGATCGATCAGAGGGATTTTTCCTTGTGGGTGCTTGTTTTGTGTCATTGCGAGACTACTTCCGTATCGTCGGTGACTATATTTCTTTGTTGGTTCTCTCTTCTGTCTGTTCCCCGATGGTTTCGTCGGAGGTTACATCAGTTTTGGAGCGATTGGCTCAGGCGATATCCCAGTTCTGGTCGTATAGTGGTCGTCTCTGACCACTATACGGACAGACTTGGTTGTTGCCAGCTTTCATTGGTCCGCTCTGCTGTATCCTCGGTCGGTCCCGATATGCGACTCTTACCCAGAGTGCGGGTCTGTTTTATTAGTGATAGTCCGGCGGTGGTAAGACTCCCACAGCAATCAGGGATGCAATTAGTTTGCTCCCTAACACACTTTTGTTTCCCGTCTGCCTTCCCTTCTGTCGCTCTCCCCGCGCTGTCGTCGAGCTCTTTTATCCATTCGGCGGCTTCTACAGTGATATCTGCATCGGATTGCTCCTGCCCGTATTTTTCTTCCTTTCTTTCGGTCCCACCCGCTCCTGTTTGGCCTGCTTGGAGGTGTGCCATGCGCTTGGCCCGCCTCCCTTCTTGCCTTCGTTTCCCTTTTGAGATTTCGGAGCCATTGGTTCCCTCTTCTTCCTTGTGTTCATCGGCTTGCTCCCTTCCTTCTTCTTCTTGCTCGCTATCCATTTCCATACCTCTTATGAGTAAGGCAGAAATTGCGCTCCTCAATGAGCGTCTCGACTGCTTATCTAGGAACTCATCCCCCTCGTCTTCTTCGTCTGGTGACTCACTGTCTCCTTTGAAGGGGATTGATGATTTGGTGTCTTTTGAGTTTTACCCCCAGCCTCCCGCCCCTCCCCAGCGAGCGCGTCGTCGTGGATCTCGTAGAGAGCCGTCTACTCCTCGCACCATCCGCACACGCTCTATGGCAGCGTCCGAGCAGATCGATCGGTCTACTCGGTTTTCGCTATATCTTGTCTGACTTGCTCTGTTTCCCCTCGTCTTGTTTTTGTTATCTCGTCTTGCCTCTTCGCTATCTGTGATTTCTTCATGGCTAATTTCCTCTTTTGGAATATCCGTGGTATTGGCAACGAGGCGTCTTTGGCTAGGCTAAAACGCATTATTCGGAAGCATTCTGTTGGTTTGGTTGCTATCTTGGAACCTTTTATTGACCCGGTAGGTATTCCCAATGTTGTATTATCCTTAGGTTTTGGCGGTGGCTTCTCCAACTGTTCGGGTAAGATTTGGATCTTATGGTCCAAATCACTGACGGCTCGTCTCGTTTTTGATTCCTCTCAGCTTCTTTCTTTGGCTTGTTCATCTCCATCTCTATCCTCTCCTTTTTTATTTTCGGCGGTTTATGCAAAATGTGATCGATCGGAGAGATTTGTTCTTTGGTCCGACATCCTTGCCCTTATTTCTTTGGGGCTGGGGTCATCTGTGGTTGGCGGCGATTTTAACATTGTCGCCTGCCAAGCGGAGAAACGGGGTGGTGCCATCGTCAACCGTGCATCGATGGAGGATTTCAACTCTTTCATTGTTAGCTCTGGCCTTTCTGAGCTTCCTTTTACTGGTTCTGCTTATACTTGGTCGAACAACCAAGAGGGACCGAACCGAATCCTATCCAGACTTGATCGTGTTTTCGGGTCGGAGGATTGGTTTCGCCTCCCCTTTTCTTTTTCGATCTCTCATCTTCACCGGACCTTCTCTGACCATGCTCCTATGGTTGTTCGTTGCTCCCCCTTTTCCCTGTCGGGTCCTTCTTCCTTTCGATTTCAGAGCATGTGGAGATCTCATCATTCCTTTCTTCAAGAGGTTTCTGACTCTTGGAGCGTCCCTACGGTTGGCTCTCCCTGTGCTGCTTTCGGTCGTAAGCTTAGGCGACTCAAAGAATGCCTTAAGGTATGGAATCGTCTAGTTTTCAAGAACATTTTCGATCGCGTTCGGTTGGCTGAAGAGACTCTTATCTCAGTCGAATCCTTGCTTGACGAGTATCCGTCTTCGGCAAACAAGGAGGCTTGGGTCCTCGCTCAGACCATATTCTCATCGGAGCTGCGTATCGAGAATGATTTCCACCGTCAAAAGGCCAGGATCAAATGGGTGGTCGACGGTGACTCTAATTCCAAATTCTTCCATTCTTCTATTCGCAAGAAGAATAACCTTTTATCGATTCGCGAGATTTTGCGACCTGATCTTTCTATGGCTTCCTCGCCTGAGGAAGTAAAAGATACCATTCTTAACCACTTTCAATCTTTTCTTGGTTCTCAGTCGGTTTCGGTTTCTGATCCGGCTCTATTATCCTTCATTCCTCGAATGGTTCCTTCTCCAGAGAGCATCCATCTTGCGGACCTCCCATCCGTTGAGGAGATCCGATCCAGTGTCTTTGCTTTAAGCAAGGATAGCGCCAGCGGTCCGGACGAATTCAACGGTGTTTTCTATAGGTCCACCTGGCATATTATTCAAGCTGATTTTTGTCTTGCTGTCCAATCCTTTTTTTCCGGAGCTTATCTCCCTTCGGGTTGGACGTCCACCAACCTTATTCTCCTACCTAAGTGCGAGAACCCAAGGTCGTGTGCGGATTTCCGACCGATCAGCCTGTGCAACTTTTCGAACAAAGTTATCTCTAAGATATTAGCCAATCGCCTTGCTCCCTATCTGGAACGTATTATTTCAGCCTCTCAAGCGGGTTTTGTTAAAGGCCGCTTGATTACTGATAACGTCCTCCTCGCCCAAGAACTGATTTCCCAGATTGATCGAAAAGTTAGGGGGTCTAATGTTGTCTTCAAATTGGACATGGCTAAGGCCTATGATCGCATGTCCTGGTTTTTCGTCATCAAGGTTTTACGGGCCTTCGGGTTCCCGGAAACATTAATTGACTTGGTTTGGAGGCTCATCTCCAACTGTTGGTTCTCTGTGCTCATTAATGGATCGGCTAACGGTTATTTCAGGGCGGGGCGGGGCCTTCGTCAAGGAGACCCTCTATCGCCATCTCTTTTTGTGATTGCGACGGAGGCTCTCATTCGCGGTATCCATACTTTGACTATTTTCGGCCAGGTCCAACGCTTCGGGATTCCGAGGGGGTGTCCCCTTATCTCCTCCCTATCCTTTGCTGATGACATTGTCATCTTCTCTAATGGGAGTCGCTCCTCTGTCCGGAGGCTTCTAAGCTTCCTCCATCAATACGAGAGGTCATCGGGCCAACTCGTTAATCCTTCCAAAAGTAGCTTCGTCCATGCGAAGGACTTGTCTGCCACTCGTGCGTCCTGGATAGAAAGTGTCTCGGGGTTCAAAGAAGCAACTCTCCCTCTGCCTTATCTGGGTATTGTTCTTTACAGAGGTAGAAAGCTCAATGCTTTTTTTGACTCTTTGGCAGACAAAGTTAGGGGCAAGATTTTACGCTGGAATGCAGCTCTGCTTTCCCAAGCTGGTAGACTGGTTCTTATCAAGTCTGTTTTAGACTCGATGGGAACTCATGTTTTCGCGGCAATGACCCCTACTTCTTCATTCTTTCGTTCGTATCGGGCCTTGGCTTCTTCTTTTTTCTGGGGCTGTAAGGACAACACCCGTCGACACCACTGGGTGTCGTGGGAAGCGATCTGTCGTCCCAAAAATGAAGGTGGGTTGGGTCTTCGTAATCCCAAGGACCTTTGTGCTGCTTTTGCCTGTAAGCTGTGGTACCGGTTTGGTGCTAACGACTCTCTTTGGGCATCCTTCCTTCATGCTAAGTACCGCAGGCTTGCGAGTTCCAATTTCTCAGGTTCGCCATCCTATGCTAGCGAAACCTGGAAGCACATGCAGTCGGTGAAGTCATTTTCTGACTCTCACGGCGGGTCTCTTGGTTGGGACGGCGCTCCATTTTCCATTCTGAGAGCTTGGACGTCGATTAGATCCTCCAGTCCAATTCGCATGATTTTTTCCTTCATTTGGAATTTCCGTATTCCTCCCAAGGTTTCTATTTTGATGTGGCGACTACTTCACGATGGGTTGCCGCTGGATGATAATATTCAAAAGATCGGCATCCCCTTTTTTTCCCGTTGCCGATGTTGTGGCAACGGGGAAGTGGAATCCTTGAACCACGTGTTTTTTGATGGTTTCTCGGCCAGAGCGTGTTGGAATTACTTCGGCAACCTTGTCGGTGTCCGTCGCATTGCCATATCTCCTTTTGATCTACTGTCATCTTGGTGGGCTAGAAAATCTGGAAAATCTCTTCGTTCTATCGTGTTCCGGTTGATTCCCTGTCTTATCTGCTGGCACCTGTGGTGCGCGCGGAATAAGGCAATATTCGATAACATTCCTATGGATCCTCCATCCATTATTCGGCGAGTGAGGAATGACGTTTTCTTAGCATTACGTGGTAGACCTTTCAGGAGAACCACAAGCCCACGATCTAGTCGGCTAGTGGGTCTTTTATCTATTTCTTGTTCTCTGTCTACTGCCAGACAGGGAGTTGGCTGAAATCCTTCATTCGAGCGTTGGCCTTCACCCTTCGCTCCCTTCCCCCTTCCCCCCCTTTTTTGTATTAATGCGGTCGCTAGTTTTCTTTTCCAGGTTTCTCTGTTTTCCCCTTCACGGGAGTGCGCTTTGGTTGGCTGCATCTGATATATGCTTCTGTGGCATCGTCGTAGGTTCCTGTTTACACCTCCTAGGTGTGATCTGGCTTGGTTTCTTGGTTTCTTTGGTAGATTGTTGGCTCCAGTCTCCTTCGTCCTTCACTGCTCAAGGTTCGTCGGTTATCTTCTTCTTGAGTTGGATTAGCTCAGTTGGTGGAGTCTGCTTTCTTCTGTTTCGTTGCATCTGCTTCAGTTTGGATTGTTCTATTCTTGGTGAGATTGGAGGTTTGGCCTTTACCTTCGGGTAAGGCGGGTTGGTGGTTAGCGGTGGTATCCTTCTTCTTCATTTTTTCCCGGTCTTGCAGTCGTATCGCCTGTTGCGATGGCTTTGGATGTGGTCTGTTTGCTTTTATTCTTTTTTATTCTGTATGGGTGGTATATGTCATTCAAATGCCACGCCTTTTGTGTGAGCCACCGGAGAAAGGCGTTTTTTCTCCTTTTTGTTTATATACTTTCTTTTTTGAAAATAATAATAATAATAATGTTGTTTTCCGAGTTTACTTGCTTTTTAGTTTTAATGCAAATTAGTGTATGATTGGGCATCAAATTATGTAGGATAAATGTTGAGTGTTTATGCTAGTTTTTGTTTAAATTGACTATTGATATATATTACAATAATACATGTATCGGTGTGTGTGCACGCACACAACCTGATAAATTTATCATTCTGCTACATGAATTTGAATGGTTAGCAAATTAATGGTTATGCACCCTTTACTCATCTACTTGCTGCTATAGTGCTATCAATCATCTATCATATAAGTGCAAGACAACGAACCCAAAACCTAAAGGAAAAAAATGAAAGATGTGATTCCACTAATGATTAATAACTTAGAACAAAATAAAAGCAGTACCATTAATTTGCAGGGTTAAAGAGGGTGTCAATGAGTATCCGAAAAATCAAAATCCGTTTGTATCCTTATACGAAATATGAAAAATTATCTGATATCCTAAAAATAGATACAGGCCCTATCCGCATTCGATAATTATCCTTCGGTGTTTATCAACATTATAGTAATTTTTTTGTGTATTTTAATACATAAAATGATCGTCATTTATCATTTTATCTAGGTAAAAAAAATTAATATGTATATAAAAATCAATATTGGCTGCTTAAAATTATATTTCTCAGTATGTTTATTATTTTTTGCATTTTTAGTATAGAAACGGATTTATTATGAATCAAATTTTCTATTTATTTGTTTAGATTTATAAGTTAAGAATTAGTCGAAGAAATTCACGAATACAGATATCCAATAACCGAAAATGGTTTAGGATATATAGATGTGACGCTATCTAAATCTGTATCCGACTGTTTACAGACATAAAAATACATTGATAAATACTGATGGAAACAATGATAGATTAAGTCAAGGACTGTTTCAATGCTTCAGAAGTTACTACTTGGATCTTTCATAGACATTTGCAGTCATAAAAACTGCCAACGACTCCGTTGAGATTTTTAAGTGATGCATCCTAAATTGGGCATAATAATAATTTATTGGAAGCTACCTTTCAAATTTAAAAATATAAATATGGTCCTATACCAGGATCACTTTTCAACTTTAAAATTTCAAAAAGACATGCTATAAATCCTATTCGTTGAATTCTTGCTATTAATTAAAGAGATGAAGCCATGTCGTGAAGTGATGATTTTTTCTCACAGACCAAATTAGCTAAAAGAGCATATGCATGTATAAGTACAAGTATTATGTTCATTTTCAGTAGTATAAAATAAACTAAAACAAAAGGAAACGAATGATAAAACTTTAGTATTATTAAAAAATTGATTCTATGACTATTCTTCAATTGTTTCGGTTTTCTCGGACGCCGCTTTAGGTTCAGTTTATGCTGTCAATGGTACTGTCAAATCTACTTCAAGGGGTGCAACTATAAATGCATGCAGATTGTGATTAAATGCAGACCCACCTGGGCATGCATATATACTCGTATTTTGAAAAAGATTTTCAAAACCTTTTCAAAAAGAATCGTTTTTAAGATCTAAACACTAACTTTTCCAAACTGCATTCATAGCGACTATTGCTATAAATGCAACTCGTTAAAGTTAGATCTGGTTTAGATCTTATTCCAAACTCCACTTCTAACTTCACCTTTAGCTTTACTTCTTTTAAAAACATATGGAAAAGTTTTTATTTGGAAAACTAACACAAAGTTTAAATCTTTGAAAACTTTTAGTAACTTGAAAATTAAAAAAATAAGTTTCGATTCCTTTCCAAGTGATCTAAAGTCTCAGTAGCATATAAAGATGGTAACTTCCATATTACATATCCAACATACATGCTCATAAATACAAATTTATGCAATCATCACATACATGAGCAAAGTTAACAACTTTATCACAAATTTAAACTACATTTTCCAAATCTAACTACCACATCACAAATAACAAACATATATATAAAACCAATACATGAAAATCCAACATTTTCAACCAACATATCATACACAAATTTTGTAACATAAAAATTTTAAAACTTCTCCCAAAAATAAAGAGTTTACTCACCAAAATCTTTTTAAATTGCAAAAAGGTTAGAACTTTGAAATCGCTTTGGAAAAAAGTTTGCTTTTTTGGACTCAACCCTTGAAATGGGCTCGGCCATGGAGCTAGATGGACACAGCCTTGATGGTGAGATAGAGATAGGGCTAAAAACTTGAAAAATGGAGAGAAGTGGGAAGGAAAACAAGTGTTTTAAAAAGATTTTAAAAGGATTTAAAGTAGAAATAATTGATTTTTAAACTTAAGAATTTCAAGAGGAAGCCATTAAGGTTTTTAAACAAGAACTTAAGGTTTCTAAAAGTAAAGTGAATGGATAAAATGGAATGAAAATTTGGAAATATGTATATATAAAAATGGTTGAAATAAAATTACTAAAATGATCCTAAGTACCATTACCCTCCATTACATTTTTTCCACCTCATCACCTTATCTACCACCTTGATCCACATTAAATTCAAAGAAATAAATCTCATAAAAAATAATTTTCTATTTGTAAATACATTGTGGAGTAGAAGTCATATTTCTTATTCCAACGTTAAGTATCAACTATTATTTTATAATTCTCGTTTTCGATGTTTATTTATGAAGTAGAAGGAACAGTTCACTTTCTTCATCTCTAAGCGTGCCTTAAGTTACAATCACTCTTGTATGTTCACTTTTCTTACTAAATGATCAAACCATTCAAAGGAAACTCTTACTACAATATCATAAAGAACTTTTCAAAAATGTGTATTTGATCATCCTTAACATTTAAGGCAACAAATAAATTGCTCTTTATGAAAACTGATTAAACTGATATTTCAATAATTAAATTCTTATATCTATCTTATAGCCTTTGGACCAAATTTACATTTAACAAAACAAGAACATTTAGTAATCAATCATATATATTGAATACACGATCTCACACTATTGTTTATTTGCTTATTTCAATGAACTAATTTCATCTGGGTTACGTACATTATTAATTATGACCGTGCACCATATAACATTTATATGTAATCGTACATGGATCGAATATCCATATTCTTGTACTTCTTTAGAGTTCAAAACTCATTAAAGACCATACACAGTCTTAGGAAAGTAAACTTATAAGTGGCCAAGTTACAAACATACTTACTGGTTGTATAATTAGGCGCTTGCATGGGTCAACATGCAAAAATTTATTAGCAAGTGTACTTTATATTTCTATTTGTCAATATTAATTCTATTCATTTGTATACTTTAATTGATAATTTTTTTTATCAATTATATTAATTGCACAAATTTATCAATATAGGTTATTCTAATTTTATATAGAAGATGTTCTTACAATATTGGAAAGGTTAAATGTTTTCATTTCATTTTTCTAATAAGGCTCCCGTTAGTCTCTTTATGTTTCTCCAAACCCTAAGACAAAACATAGAATTCTTTCGACTTCACTAGTGGATGTTAGGACTCACATGTCTTGGGATTCTGACCTTGAGTTGCTCAACAAGTCATAGCTCCACAAATGATGGATAACTCCTTATCTGTTGTATCATATACAACTCCCAACCCTTAGTTTCTTGTCCTTATCTTATTTCAATCTTGAGTTTGCTAAACAAATCTTATTTGCTCATACATACTATTTCGCGATGGCCTAAGTGTAGTATATGTACCTTGAGTTTGCTCAACAAATACACAAGTTATCTTACCTCGTTTTGTCAATATATTAATAATACTACACCCAACGTCTCTAGCTTGAGTTTCCTCAACAACTAGAGAGTATGCAAGTAATTTATTAGTATATAAATGGTAGAGGACAACACTTATATTAAAGATTCATAATCTTTAATATATTTAATAGAGTGATATCGAATTATGGAATAATGTATTTCTTATTAAATATGCTCGTAATTTAAGTGTCGAACAGATCAAAAATCATGATATATATACTTTTATGTATGTATTTATTCCTTAAGTCTAATTAGGTTTCTTATTATTCCACCTTAAGTTTATACATTTATACTGTATAAGTTTTATTATTATATAACTTTTACATTTTATTTACTTATATAATATTTTATGTATAATATTATATTAATTAAATCTTATTTAATTAATTTAATTTATTAACACTTTAATTAATTATTATATTATTCAATTATAACAAATTATATTGAATATATATATTATAACCTTTATATTAATACACATATATCTTATATATGTGTACTTTAATTTATTAATTAACATTTAATTAATTTATATAATTAAAAATTTTAGTTAAATTTTATTAATTTCAAAATTTCTTTTATACACACATGTGTTAGCACCAAAATTGGTCACTAACCTCGTTGAGAAAGATTGTGTAGTGATATAAGTGATGAAGATAAACTTAAACAAGGAAGAATATGGTAATTTGAATGCAGAAAGTAAGAACACCGGATTTATAGTGGTTCAGCGTAATTGCCTACGTCCACTTTGAGGTTAAACTTTATTGCTTTACTTGATGATTGATTACAGATACAATCCGTAGATCAAACACTTGAATACAATTGCTAAATAAAGAGGATGAGTCTTGAAAGCGGCAGAGTCTCCCCAGTGTTTCCAAAGAAAAGTCCCTTTCATTGTGCTACTGCCCTCCTATTTATAGACGAGATGGGTTGGATTTCCCTCATGGGCTTAGGAACAAGGTGCCTCTGCCCATAGTAGGTGAATCTGCGCACTAGGCCAAGTAGGCCGAATGCTCTTGCTTTGTTGTGGGCCTGACAACTTGCTACCACCTCCAGTCTCTTCTTGATCAGAATCTTGTCTAGTGCTAATGATAATTTCTTCAACTGTCGTTTTGTAACTGGGCCAAGATGCCGGTTAACAAAATGTATGCTTATATTGTCTTAAACAATTCAAGAAAACATAACATATATCATTATATATATGTAATATACATGTGTGTGTGTGTGTGTGTATATATATATATATATATATATTTATATAATTAACTTATTTAGTTCATTCATTTATTTTATTAATCTTATTAATAAAAAACTTTTTTGAAATTAATCTTATAACACTTTCAAACGTTTCGAAAAAGTTATATTATAACTTTTATAATTGTGTTTTATTTTAAATTTAACTTTTAAATTTAAAACTTTTATTCTAATTTTCAAAAAGATTTGAAAATCTATATTATAACATTTATAATATTATTCTTATTTTAAATTTAACTTTTAAATTTAAAACTTTTATTTTTAACTTCACAAAAAATTGAAATCAACCCAAGGCCCAATTTATATTAGGTCGTTTCTATTAGGGGCAACCTTTGGCCTCACATAACTGTTCTAGCCAGGTCGGTAGCCAGGTAGGATAGGTTACTTAATTACCCAATAAACCAACCTAGATACTACTTTTCTTAAACACCATAATTTGGTTGTAAGCTTAACTAGTTCACCAGAATATGACTTATTTAGACTGCATAAACTATTGGGCCCTGATACTATTGTTGGAACTGCGCCAGCCCACAGCGAAAGAAATAGTTGAATTTAAATTTTTTTACCACATTAGATCTTTATTAAGTTTATGAAGTCTAATCTATCTAGAATATTTCTTAATTACTTCTAAATAAAATCATTATTTTATTTAAATTTATAATATACTTTTATGTCATTAATATTATATTATATATATATACGTGTATCCTATACACATATATGTGTATATGCATATGTAACATAGCAATCTGTGTAAGGTTTAACATGCCTAAGTATAAGTGCTAGATTTACACTGCAACGGATATGTTAGCTCATCTAGTATACACATATATCATCCAAATATATGATTATATGCTTTAATTTATGCATACAAAATATTATAAATATATATATATATACATTTTATTTTGTATAACTATATATTTGTGTATGTGGAATATATAATATATACGTATAAGAAAAATATTCAAAATATATTATAAAATTTAATAATTTACTTTGTTGTAAAACCAAAAACTAAATTAAATTATTATTATTTATTTTTTCGTATAATATATACATATATATATATATGTATGTATTCTTATAAATATTTTGATAATAAATAAAAATATATGTATAAATATATATGAATGAAATATATAATACATATACATACATACATATATATACTTGCCTAATAATACTCCCGGCAAAATTAATTTTATTTAATTTATCTAATTTAAATTTCCGGTCGAAAATAAAAAATAATGAATTAGGAAAAAGGACAAACTTTGACAAAAAAATAGTCTAAAGGACACCAAGTTTTATTTTTTGGCTGAAGGACAAACTTTGGAAAAAATTAGGTTGAAGGACAATGCTAGTTCTAACTAGCATTATATTCAGTTTTTACACTATACAAAATGCTAGTTAGACTAGCATTATATTCAGTTTTTACACTATACAAAATGCTAGTTCTAACTAGCATTGTCCTTCAGCCTAATTTTTGTTCAAAGTTTGTCCTTCAGCCCAAAGATGAAATTTGATGTCCTTCAGCCTTAATTTTTTTCAAAGTATGTCCTTATGCCTATTTTCAACTATTATATATATAAAAATAGCCTTTTGAAATTATAATTTTTGATTTAATATTTAAAAAAATGTAGATGATATTTTAGCATTTGAATATTTTAATATATATTTTGTAATTAATTTTAAATTTTAATTTTAATTTCATCATTTATATTAATATTTAATTAATATATATATTTTTGTAGCCGAAAGTTTATCAAGTGTGAAAATGATTTTATAAAATTTAAATTATATTTTATGATATATTTATTTATTTTATTGATTTATTTGATTTAAATTTAATAATATATATATATATTAAAAATATATTTCTTTTGACACAAAATATTTTAGGTATGAAACTATTTATGTAAAATATTTAAAGCATATTTTATATAGTATAATGATTAGTATTTAAATTATAAATTTTAGGTTATTTAAATATTGTATATTAAACTAGCTTAAATAAATAAATTGAGTTTTTATAATCTTAAGCCGTGAGTATCAAGGCATGTGTATGTTAAATTTTTTATTTTATTTTAATTATATAAGCGTATGAACAAATATTTATTCTGAATGTGACGAAATAGTGATATGCTAGAATCGTCACCTAACTAACAAAAATATATGATATATGATATATATATATATATATACTATCTAAACATTAATATATAGTTGTAGATTAGAAAATTACCCCATCTCCAAAGCCTATTAGTAAATGTTGAAAAGAAGAGGCTGACTCCTTGAACAACATTCCAATTCAGTAAGGTGTTAGCTTCTAAATTGATGACCATCGGCTATCAAATAACAATTGTTTTCATTTGATTTGAGCTAAGAAATGGAGGGGAGGATGAGAATTACTTTTGGGCAGCAATAAGGTTGATAGATGCTCCAAAAGTCATAAATGAGTGCGGGTTGAGATGCTATATAGAGGAGAGATTAGAGAGATAAGTTAGAATCAAGATCCACATTTCTCTCTTACCTATTTTTACTTTAATCAAATAAAAAACCTAGCCCCTATTGCCATCATATGGCCTCCTCTACATGGTCCATTCGTGGCCAATATACACATGCCCCTATATGGGCTTCAGACCCATTTGAACCCCGAAAAAATTATATTGCATTTAAATCGAATTTAAATATGTATCGATATCGTATATCGATTTATATATTTATAACTGTTATAAGCATATTTATTAATATTGCTCATCAAATCAAAATAAAACCTTTATAATTAATATTTCATAAATATTAACTTTTTAATTAATTTATAATAATTAAAAATTAAGTAAATCGTTTAGTCAAAGGAGCATTCGACGTTTCGGTTGTGTGACTCTTTAGGTGTAAAGTTGGTCAGTGACTAATACCAAACTATTTGATCATTAAAATTCATATGTCACTTCGCAGATGGTATGACATTTTGGCCAAATCTATCGCTTACTTGGTTTAGATAAATATCCAATTTTACTTTGTTAAGCATTACCCGACTATGACTATTATTTACGCCAATTCTATTAGTCAAAACTATATCACTTTGGACTTATGGAATTTGGTAGTGGACAAAATTCCAATATCATCCATATTCAACTCTATAGCCCATACACAAAGTCCTTGGTTCAATAATAACAACTATTATTAATCGAAATACTCCGGCCAAGGACTTTGACTTTGAGTTGACTTCACTTGACCATGATACTAACCTCATATAACCAAGGAGATGAATCCTCTCCTAAAAATGTTTCACTTCCATTGCTTCCACTCGACCCAACTATAGTCGTTCGATGGATGTCGTTCCAGATTTAACTATAATCAAAGCAGAGCTTCCATATTGAAAATCAATAGTATTCTTAAGTCAAGAGAACTATGTAATTTTGTCACATCAATATTTTCTATTTAACCTTAGTTATATTAACCAACAGGAAACTATCGAGTGAGTCATTCCATAGTTATCCAATAACTATCAGTTTGTAACCCCTTGGTACCCCCAGTAGCCATGAGTAATACACTGCCTAATATTTGGAGAGCGTTATGTACTCTAGTCTCAACGTATGCATCAATATTCAGTCTTGATACATCTTGACTAGGAATATTTAAACTAATATATTTATTTTATTATGATAAATCACTCATGGTTTAAACGCATTGTAACCACTATCACAAAACATAAATTTTATAGATTTTCTATTAAATGTACTTTTAACCAAATTAATTAATTAATATAACATATTATATTAAGCATATAATAGAAATAAAACACCTTTTATTTCAAACAAGATTGGTTATCGAGTTAGATATGTGTAACAAATTGCATAATTTCCCCTAGGGTATACCCATAGCTTTATTATAGAATCCTACTCCACGCTTGGATTTTACTAAGTTGTGTAATGATTATACCAGCCCAGGTGGCGAGCCGTATCTTAAGAATGAAGGTGTTATGGGTGTGCATTCATGGCATCGGACGTTTGGCCGTACGTTTGAGGATTTGGGGCTTTCTGATTAGGAAAAGAGAGCGCTCACCTCACGATAATCATGATCTAGTTCTCTTGACCGATATCGTAATGCCCAATAGCAAAGACACCATGTAACAATTCGTATTTCCAACGCCTAATTATTTAAATGATTTATTTAAATATTAAAAAACTAATTTAATTAATGACTCAAAATGTTAAATTTTAGGGATAATGGAACCAGGATCAGAGACTACTTCCATTATTTCCGGAATGTCGGTTCCGAGCCTTTTAAGTATAAGTTTCGATATATTTGGAGTCATGCTTTTTGGGTCAAGAGTGAGAACTCAATTCTTAAATGATTGAAAAAGCTAACTTTTGTATATGATAGAATTAGAGTTTGTGGACACTACCATTATGTCCGGAATGAAGTTTTTGATTCTTTTGACTGTAAACATCGAGGTGTTTAAAGTTACGGATTTTGAATTATGAAGGAGTTGAATTTGTAAATATTAAAAGAGGATGGTGTGGGACCCAAAGCCCATTAGACTTGCATATAAACAATTGCATACCCCTTCTCTCCTCATCTCTTTACTTTTCATGTTACTTTCCTTTACCTTTTCCACAAACCTAAAGCTTCAAACCATAGATCAATTAAAATCCATGAAATAAATTCCTCAAAATCAAACTAAAATTACCTAAATTCTTCTCTTGCCTTCCTCTACAATCTCTATTAGTAACTGAGCATTTAAAGGTGATTTGATTTTCGATTATGAAGAGAAGAGGCCTAGAGAATAGGTTATTGTTGCTTTAGGGTTGCTAATGGTTGCTAGGTGAGACGATATGAACTTTCTATCCTGTAGTTATATAAAGATTCATGCATTGTTATGATATGTGAAATAAATGTTAAAGATTAGTTTACATTAAAATAGAGCTTTATTTGGCCTATTTTGGGGTTTCGAAACAAGAGGGAATGATCGCATGCTATAAAGGTAGTAAAATGTGGTTTTTTATAAGAGTTAGTAAGCTATTAGGGGTTTATAACTTAATGACTAAGGGGATGATACAGGTTAGCATTACTAAGGACATAGGTTGTAACGACCCGGTATTTTGGACCATTCGCATCCGCACATGTCGGACTTGAATAATTCAAGATACCGCGTTGTTAATTTAAATTTGGCAAAACTGAACTTATACAGTAAATAATCACAGATCACAGACATAGAGTAATAAATGCAGCGGAAATAAAAGAGATAGTAGTTCATGAAGCTACTATATAAATGTATAAGTTACATCAGAGTTAAACCAGATACAACGGAAGAGTAATACGATACATCAGATACAAATCAGAATACATTACTGGAATCGTCGAATACTGAAAGCAGAATAGATGGCTGGATCTTCAAGCAAAGCTCCAACTTCAAAGGTGAGTCTTGAATACTGGTACACTCAGTCTGACCCGAGCGTAAAGCAAAACACAAAACACTAGAGTCAGGATTAACATTCTTATATCAATAAATCCAACTCAAGTGAAATAGCAATTGAAATACAAGTAACTCAAAGGATGTTTGGAATAACCATCCTTTAAGGATCCGTTAAACTATCTACTATGTAGTAGTGTACGATAAGTAGATAATGCCTGTAACAACCCGCATATCTATCGATTTTATATTTAAATATTTTATCGTTAGTCGGATGTTAGACCGAAAAGCTACTTTTTGCATACGGTCAAATTAGGACTCGAGACCACCCCCATTGAGTTCAAAATGACGTTTGCGATCTTTTTGAGTGTAAACTTCGATATGTTTGGAGATAGTGAAATTTTCATCACTTTTTTGTGTTGAGCTTTTGGTTTGGGCTGCACCTCTTCTACCTCAGCCCAACCCCTTCCTTCTCTTCATCACTTCATCAACTTTGAAGCTTTAGCAACAATGGTGGAGGGAGTAGGAAATTAAAATTCCAAGCTCAAATTCTTTAGCAAATTCAACATCTAACTCCAAATTCAAAGTGAAGACATTGATTCAAGCTTGTGGTTGATCTTTGCTTTGCCCCAAGCTTCATCTTCATCAAATTCCGTGAAAAGGTGAGATTTTTGATCTCACATCTTGCCTATATCTATCTTGGACTGTTGGGAATGATCCCCTATTGTATTTGCATCAACATTTGCATTTGGTTTGGATTGGATTGGCGAAAAACTTCGATTTTCAGCGTTTTGGTGATTTTTCTGGCCTTAAGTCGTTTCTGCCTTCGCTGAGTCGTCCACGAGTTAAGCCTAAGTCGTGAGTCGTTCACGAGTTAAGGGCTTAGGTCGCGCGCGTGTATTTCTGTTCGTCTGGCCTGAGTCGTTCACGAGTTAAAGGCTGAGTCGTTCGCGAGTTAAAGGCTGAGTCGTTCGCGAGTTACTGGCTTGAGTCGTTCAGGAGCTAAAGGCATAAGTCGTTCAGGAGCTAATGGCATAAGTCGTTCAGGAGTTAAAGGCCTTAAGTCGTAGGTCGTTTTGCAGTTAGCTCGCTCGCCCTGGCTTAAGTCGTTAAGTCGTTAAAGGCTTAAGTCGTTAAGTCGTTCAAGACTTAGGTCGTATGACCTTATCCCTTAAGTCGTAAGTCGCTTACCTCCCTTAAGTCGTAAGTCTCTTGCCTCCCTTAAGTCCTAGGTCGTATGACTCTTAAGTCCTAGGTCGTTGGCTTTAAATCGTTAAGTCGTAGGTCGCTGCTTCTCTTAAGTCGCTCGGCCATGCCAACTCCGCTAGCTCGCAACTGTTAGGTCGTATGACCTTAAGTCGTAGGTCGTCTCAGACCTAACATTCCCGCTGCTTCTCTTAGGTCGCTTGACCCTAAGTCGTAGGTCGCTTGACTTCGTTAAGTCGTAAGTCGTTCGCGAGTTAGTACTTGGTCGTTTGACCTGTTCTTCTGCTAGCTCGCTTGGCATTCTCCACTTAGGTCGTATGACCTTATCCCTTAAGTCGTAAGTCGTTCGCGAGTTAGTACTTAGTCATTTTACCTGTTCTTCAGCTAGGTTGCACGGCAGTCTTCCCTTAGGTCGTATGACCTACTTCTCCTTAGGTCGTTGGACCAGCTTGCCTTCACTAAGTCGTACCGTGACGGGGCGCTGCCCCGCACCCCGCCGTGGGCGCTGCCCCCTGGACCCCCGCGACCTGACCGGGCAGGTCGAACCCCGTATTACTCTGCGTAGGCAATCTCGTCTGAAAAACATTGATCAGAATTTCTACTTTGATGGTTTTGGAATTGACTTCTTTGGACTTTACTCACGTCTTCGAACGTGAATTGATTTGTTCTACCATCGTTTTATGACTTGTCACTTTAAAGATATATGAAGGTTTCAATACTAATAGTAAATATCAAAACTCTTTCATCAAAGCGATTTCAACACTATTTTAAGTATCAAAAGTTCGTTTTCTCAAACCGATTTTCAATCTACTAGTATATACAAGCCTTTACTTCACTCGAATGAGAAATCGACTTAAACGACTTAGTAAAACGAGTGGTATGAAACGCTTGCGTTCACTTCGTCGGTTAGCTCTTGGACTTGTTCGATTGAACCCTTTTTGTGACAATTTCCTAGTGAAGATTTACAGCTTGTTCGTAAATATTTAAGTTAAGCAAGTGGTTATGGGACATGAAGCTAAACTCATATATTTACTGGCTTGGTGTGATTGACACTTCCTTATGATCATGACGATCATTTTTGTGATTTAGACTAGCGATTGAGCGATGTCTCTTTGTCTACGTGGGAGACTATACCCCGATCATGTGATGTTTCGCCATCACATTTCCTATGGTCTTCGGGCCATTCATGTGTGAAAATTTAATGGATAGCTTCCATGAGATAACTTCTCGTCATGTGTTTACGCGTAGGTGAGTTTTCATGCTCCCATTCATGTGTTAGGCCTCCCCCCTTTATGTGTTTTCTGGATTTCTGATGATGATTTCTGGAATTTTGTGCTTCACCAATTTTCATGATTTTCATTGATATGATATCAGCTTTTGTGCATTGGTGAATTTATGTGTTATTGACTTGTTATGAATACAAGTTTAGGGTATGATGCCCTATTTTATCTTTGAGAAGATTCTTGTGATATTGATTAATCTTTTGTTGATTATCATTTACATACTTATAGTAGTATGTCGCTATGGTTATTACATGTTCATGTCATGCCTTTTACTGTATACCATATCATCTGATATTTATAGTTAGACTGATCCGTTTATTATTTTCTTATAAATAATACTCGGGTCAGACCGAGATGTTACAGGTGCTTCTGCTTGACTTCTCTTCAGGATTATTCTGACTTTTGGCTAACTACTTAGATTAGTAGTTTTTGGATGTACACCTTTGAGATATAGACTCTATGTTGTGTACTTATTCTTTTGTATAGCACGTGATGCTATTCTTTTGTATTATCGTGGATCTTTCCGACCACTACTCTGATGTACACTTTCATGTGTTATATATTTATTCATATCTTCTTCCGCCTTTGTGATATGGATGTCTGTGACTGATTTACGTTATGATTATTTCTATGTTTGTTTTCCGAAGATTATATATAGCCACCGTGTGATAGCTTTGTGTTTGTACCGGTATGTCGGATTTCCTCCTTAAAAGATATGCATTCTATTCTATCTGACGTATCGGTGCTCGCACAAAGAAGTTACATGGATGGTCGCTCCTCCACAGCCTTATTCTCCGCGCTAATTGACAGCACTACATCGTAGTGTTCTTGGTTAGCTTGGGTATAGAGGTGGGGCGTCACAATGCCTATCAGTAATATAAGATATCAAAATAGTGTTAAGGCGTTACCATTATCCCCTTAACACATTTTATATAAGCGTTATAGTCTATACAGCACTGTAAACTCCACCGTAAACTAGTGGGCTATCAGGGAATACTCCATAGGTATAACACAAAACAAATCGTAGTGGTCGCGTATAAAGGGATACAAGTATGACAAGGCACATGAGGCAATACCCAAGGTAGTGAAACTACCGTTTGCCTGATCTGGACTGGTGAGAACGCATCGCCGCAGCGATCGCAACACCGCGAAACAACACTCCCAAAATCAAGGGTGCACCAATCGACAACAAGTAATGAGTAATTCTAAGAAGTGTGTTCGCTCGAGGCAGCTAACCTACATTTGGCCCGGCACGGCTCCTGATTTTAGTCATTTCCAATTTGACACAAGTGTCAAGGCTATCCATTATCGTTCTCTTTCTTCAGTCATCACGTACATCATTCCAACCACTTCATTCTGGATCACACTCCGCGTATAGTTATTAAAGTGGTTTTTGGTTTAGACAGTGAGTATGTCCCTAACCGATTCCGGTCTCTTTAATAACTTTCGTAATTATTACACCGATATCGTTTATATATTCCAAAACCAAATCAATTACAATTCCAATTAGAATTTGCAAACCAACATTTCATTTATCTTCTAAATCAATTTCCATAATTTCCGTTTCAAAACTTCCAAATTACCATTTCAAAATCTTATAATTCAATTTCAACTTTCATTTGAAACAATTCGAATATTGATTCAAGTTCATATATAAGTTTCATGCCAAAATCATTTAAATTAGTTTAATTTAACATTCAAATCAATTTAAACTCATTCATCGATTTCATTCAAAATTCATTAAGTAAATTTGCCATTTAAAACAATTTCTATTAAATTTCCAATTCATAAAATCCATTATTTAAATTCAACTTCATTATATCAAAACTTACAAATTTAATTAAATTAAATTCATCAAACCAAATTCTTTAAATTTCAAGTCTTACATTAATTTCAATAAATCACATTTTATTTCTTGTTAAAAAAATTCAATTTCACTTATTTACTTACTTAAATAATTTACCAAAACTTAATTAATAAAGAAACTCAATTTCAACTATTTACGAAGTAAAATTCACTTATCCAAAAGTTCAATTTTACTTATTAAAGAATTCAATTCAATTTAATCATTAAATAATTCAATCTTATTTAATTATTAAATAATTCAAAACTTAATTATTAAATAATTTCAAAGTTTAATAATTTCAACTTAATTATAATTTCAAACTTAATTATTAAATCATTTCAAAGTTTAATAATTTCAAACTTAATTATAATTTCAAACTTAATTATTAAATCATTTCAAACTTAATTCAATCATTTCTCAAATTAAACAACATTCTTTCATCAATTACATTGTTAATATTTTGTTTCAGATTATTAAATATTAACATTTTCCTTTCATTAAAAATTCAAATTTCAACTTCATTTCAAAACCTTATTGTTTATTTGAATAAAATCTTTATTTTATTTTAAATCAAATTATTTGACCAATCGGTTTTTATTTAATTCTCTATCCTAAGTCAAAGTTTAATTTTGGGTATTTATCATTTCAACCCGATTCCAATTCAATTCAAAATCAAAGCCTAGCAAAGGGAACTTGCAGTGTGATAACTGGGATGTTGTCAAAGTAAATAAACAAGCAATACAACAATCAATATCAATCCAATAATCAATTCAAATAATCCTGAAATAATCGTATTAATTCACATTATTGTTTGTGCAAATTAATATAATTATTTCTAGAATCTACACTATCATTTCATGTAGATTAAAGATTATTACACTAATATTAATACGGTTCTTCATTTTATATCGATTATTCAATTTCAAACTACATTGATTTAAACAACATACATGTAAATGGTTCAAGGTGTAATTAACCATATTACTACGGGTCAAGTAACTAAACATTCAAGGGGTCATATTATACAATTTTAACAAATCAAATTCAACACATATGTCGATTCAAATTTTTAACTATCCCTCGTCAAATTCAATTTCATACTATTTATTCACTTTATACATTACAATTTTAACGTCCAATTGTAAACATCAAACAATCAATCATTTAACAACCAAATTGGATTATCGTTGCATATATAACAGATAATGGTGTAAGATGTCACAGGTGAACTGGTACAGGTAATAACAGTGTAAATATCTAACAGCAGCATATTTCAATTGTCGTTTCAATTGAAATCAAATTTAATAAATAAAAGAATATTAATCGTGAGTGATTGCTCACCTTTCGAGGCTAGAAAGAATATACACTGAAATTGAGTTACGAATCCAAGAACGAAATTCGATGATCAAAGCTGATAACAAGGAATAGACGAAATCAAATCAGAATTGGGTCGATGAAGATAATCGATATAAGTAGACTTATATATATAACTATATATATCTATTTTATGAAATCATATTCATATGCAAACACATTTTATATTTTAAATATATATATATATATATATATATATATGCATTCCAAAAATTATTGTTTTAAATTTTCACATATATAAGATTCAACATATGTTTATATATTCAAATCAAAAATCTATATATATATATTAAAATCACAAATACATATTATATGCATATTTTATATCAATTACAAAACCAATAGAAATCTCACAGAACCCAATAAAATGACAATGCCATTAGCAAATTTTCAAATAGTAATAACAGTCATATATAAACTATATATATAAATACTGTACGAATTATAATACTGTAGATTTATAGAGAGTAAAATAAACATATATATATCACCCTTTTATAATACAACAAACTACACAAATACATAATATAAACCTATATATACTGAAACTTGTTTAAAATCTTAAGTATACAACAGATCATAAAACTTTAAATCTAAAGCAAAGAATATATAAACTATCTCTGAACATACAATCCAAAACGAATATAGACTTATATTTTTATAGCACAGGTACTTATATATATAAAAAAACATACTACATAACTTTTATATAAAACCACTTATACATAGAAACTTTATATATATACAATTGACGTGGACCAAATATATCTACAACTAACACACATATATTTAAAATACTATCATACCAGTATATGTAAACATAGGTATAGACTTAAGTAAACGTTTATATACAGTATACATCATAAAAAGAATCTAATATATATAATATAAAACATCAGCCATTCACTACATATATTTATATAAACTTATATATATACAGATAGAAATCGTATATGACACATATAACTTAAAATTTCTCAATATTAAAATAAGTAAATATATTACCAGACATACATATCGTAATATTTATATACTTTATACATAAATCTATATAAACTGCAACCAATAATATAACTTGGAAAACTATATATATGCAGATTATATATAAACGTATCATATATGTATATAATATATTTGTAAATCAATGTTCATTATAAATCAATATAAACTTGCCTTATTACAAAACACATAACTGACATTTGATATTGAGAAACAGACAAATACACTTATGTTAGCAAGCTATAGATTTTATACAGTAGTATATAAAGCAAACTATTATAAATTTTCTTCATTGAAACTAAGCAGAGTACTATACACGACTTATATATATATGATAACTTAATATACTATATATATATTGTTAAAGTTTGAATTGAAGAATGAAAAAAAAGATAATTTTTGTATTTCAATCTGTATTCTCTTATTACAAGAAACTGTATTACTTTCATACATACAGATACAATACAGATACAAGTATTTATAACAATAAAGCAGTTTGGGCCAAAAAGCCCAAGTACAGGCTGGCGATCCGAACCAAAGAGGAGAAGGAAAAGCAGCCATAGGATAGCCTTCAGATGAAAGGCTGAGATGCAGAGCACAGAAAGAATAAGATCTGTGTTTGTTTGGAACCGTCTCACATACGAAAGCTAATACTCCCCCTCAATTCAAACTAGGGTTAGGTTTAGAGCCATGGCGACGAGGCGATTCAGCGACAAGGTGAAATCTTTTGTTCCGATCAGGGGATTTGCTTGATTTGAACTCAGCTAAGACTTCTGCATCTTTTACTGGTTTGATTTCTCTGACCTTTAAATCTTCTCTTAGCCTATGAAAGCTTGACTTCGATAAGGCTTTGGTGAGTATGTCTGCTTTTTGATAGTATGTAGGAACATGGCATACTTGTAGCTTTCCTTTAGTTACCTGTTCTCGAACAAAATGTAGATCGATTTCTATGTGTTTAGTTCTGGAATGCTGAATTGGATTGACAGACATATAGATTGTACTTTGATTATCACACCATAAAGTTGCTTTCTCATTATTGCTGACTTTAAGTTCTGATAAGAGTGATTGTAGCCACATAATTTCAGCTGTAGCACTAGCTACACTTCTGTATTCTGCTTCACTGCTGGATTTAGAAATGGTAGATTGTTTCTTTGAACTCCATGAGATTAAGTTGCCACCAAGATATATGCAGTAACCAGTAGTGGATTTTCTGTCATCTAAGTCTCCAGCCCAGTCTGCATCACTATAACCCACTAGGTTTAGATCTCTGCCTTTTTTAAAATGAAGCCCAAAATTGATAGTGCCTTTAAGATATCTGAGCACTCTTTTGATCCCTTTCCAGTGATTATCCAATGGATTCTGCATAAACTGAGATAATTTATTAACACTAAAGGTGATATCAGGCCTAGTTATAGTGACATATTGCAGTGCACCAATGATACTCCTGTACTGTTTGATATTTGATATAGACTCACCTTGATTTTTGGAGTATCTTTGGTTACTGATCATAGGTGTAGATTGAGGTTTAGCACCATCCATTTTGGTTTTGTTTAAGATATCTAAGATGTATTTCTTTTGATTAAGAAATATATCTGTAGAGGATGATTTTAAGACCTCTATACCTAAGAAGTAATTCAGTTCACCTAAATCTTTTATGGAAAATTGCTTGTGAAGATACTTGATTAACTCATTTATTTCATCAATGTTATCACCTGTTATAATCAAGTCATCTACATATATTAGTATATATATAGATGATTCATTTGTGATTTTGATAAAAAGTGAGTTGTCAGATTTGGTGAATTGAAAACCCTTATTGGTTAGAGTGGTTTTCAGTTTGTCAAACCATACTCTAGGTGCTTGCTTGAGGCCATATATAGCCTTGTTGAGTTTGCATACAAGACTATTGTCTTGTATGTAGCCTTGTGGCTGTCTCATATAAATGTCCTCTTGCAAGACACCATTTAAGAAGGCATTATTCACATCTAGTTGCCTTAAGCACCAGTTTCTATGTAAGGCAATAGTAAGTACAAGTCTAATGGTAGAGGGTTTTACCACAGGTGAAAAGGTTTCACAAAAATCAAAACCATACTCTTGTGTATACCCCTTTGCAACAAGTCTAGCCTTGTGCTTGTTTATAGTGCCATCAGGATTTTTCTTTAACCTGTAGGTCCACTTGCAATTAATAATGTTTTTATTACCTGGGGGTATGACCAAATTCCAGGTTTTATTTTTGATAAGGGCATTGAATTCTTCATCCATGGCTGCTTTCCAATTTTCATTACTAGCAGCTTGAATGAAGTTTTCAGGCTCTTTGTCAAGGGAAGATGTTATAGTGTAGACCTTTGGTTTGAAAATGCCACTTTTGGCTCTTGTAATCATAGGATGACCTGCAGTTGGTTGACTTATCATGAGTGGTGACTCTGCTTGATTAGTTTGCTGTATGTTGTCATCATAACTGCTAATTTCTTCAGCTAAGTTTTGATCCTCACTTTGACTGTTGTTGCTTTCTGTTGTGACAGATCTGTGCTGACTTGAAGGGCCTTGCAGTTCACAACCTGACTTAGATGGTACGGTGTGTTGTGGATTTGAAGCACCTTTGTTGGCATCATCATCATTGACATCCTCTTGGATGTCAGTATATAAAGGTAAATGTGGGATAGACTTACTTGGATTGTAAACCTTTGCAGTAGTCTTTATATCTGTCTTACTAAAAGGAAACACAAATTCATTAAATACTACATGTCTGCTTATGATAATTTTTCCATTTTCATCCAGGCACTTGTACCCTTTTTGGTTTGTACAGTATCCAAGAAAGGTACAAGACTTTGATCTGAAGTTTAGCTTGTGCTTATTGTAGGGTCTAAGACATGGAAAACACAAACAACCAAAGGTTTTTAACATTTTATAGTCTGGTTTTGTTTTGAGTAATTTCTCTATAGGACACATGTAATTCAACACTTTAGTTGGGAGCCTGTTAATTAGATAAACAGCTGTACTAAAGGCTTCAGGCCAAAACTTAAGAGGTATTGAAGCATGTGCAAGAAGTGATAAGCCAGACTCTACAATGTGTCTGTGTTTTCTTTCTGCTAACCCATTTTGCTCAGAAGTGTAAGGACAAGTAGTTCTATGAATTATACCTTTTCTTTTAAAGAAATCATCAAGTGGTTTGTATTCACTACCACCATCAGTTTGAAAAGTTTTTAGCTGACAGTTTGTTTGTTTTTCAGCCATAGTTATGAATTGAACAACAGCAGTATAAGTGTCAGACTTAGCTTTAAGAAAGTAAATCCAAGTGTATCTAGAGTAGGAGTCAACAAAAGAAATGTAGTAATTGTATCCTTAGTCAGAACTATAGGGTGCTGGACCCCATAGATCTGAAGCAATCAGATCAAGAGGTTGCTTATACTCAGTTTCTGAGTTTGCAAATGGCAGTTTATGACTCTTGCCAAGTTGACAATGAGTGCATACATAAGGTGATGCATACTCATTAAAGGAAATTTTATTTTCTAAGAGTATTCTCTTAACTATTTTCTCATTAGGGTGTCCTAATTTGTAGTGCCATAGCTCAAATGTGTTAACACTACTTTTAGATATCATAGAGTTATTGCAAACATTATTTTCAGAAGTTAATATATTTTGACATGGTTTTACATCAATATGACCATCAGTTTTGCTCAACATTGAGACATTACAAGAATTTTCATCTATAGACTTTTTACAGTTTATAGAATTAAACTTGTATAATCCTCTATCAGCTTCACCCTGCAATATAATTTCCCTAGTTAGCATATCTTTGATTAAGCAATGTTTGGGATAAAATTCAAAGAACACATTATTATCTCTAGCAAATTGGGACACACTAATGAGATTCTTTTTTATTTTGGGTACTCTTAGGAGATTATTCAAATACATCATTCTTTTTCCTTTAATGTGTGCATCCCCTATGTGTGTGATATTTATACAGTCACCATTACCTAAAGAGATTAATTGAGTACCTCTATATTCCCTGTTGCCTGCATTAAGATTATCCAGGCTGTTGGTTATGTGATTGGTAGCACCAGTATCTGGGTACCATGCATCATCCTGGGTCTGATCAGTTTTAGTGCCTTCACTTAGCTGACAGCTTTTGACATCATTTGAATCAGAGTTACCTTGAGCTTGGACTAGATTAGCACTACCATTGTTGTTGTTCCTTTGATTGTTTGAATTCTGTCCAGGTATGTAGTTCTGATTAAATCTGAAATAGCATTTTGCAGCAGTATGACCCATTTTCTCACAAATTTGACACTTGGGTCTGGTGTTGTTGTTCCATCTCCCCCTGCCTCTAGATCTGTTAGTAAGGCCTCCTCTCTGATTGTGTTGATCACCTTTATTTTGATTGAAGTTCTTACTTTTGGTAGTGTAGTTTATTGATATTTCAGAATCTGTAGTCCTTTTGTGATCAATTCTTGCTTCGTGTGCAAGAAGGGTAGACTCAACAAACTGCATGTCAGGAATAGTTCTTTGAGTAGTAAGAACTGCTATAACAGATTCATAGTCTGTACTTAATCCATTTAAAACAGTCAAGACTTGTTCATCTTCAGGAACTTTTCGTCCTGCAGCTTCAAGAAGATCATATAGCCTTTTGATCTTGGCTATATATTCTCTCATGGGTTCATCTTGTTTTCTAATGCTTTGGAGTTCTCTTTTATAATGCATTAGCTTTGCACCTGATTGTGTGTTGAACACCCTTTCAGTAGTGAGCCAAATTTCATTTGCAGTTTTGCAACTTATTATTTGAGGTAGTAGCTTGGGGGTGATGGATGCCATGAGCCATGAACTTATCAATCTATCTTGCCTATGATACTTTGTGTATTCATTATTACTGACTACTTTATTTTCGACAGTGATGAATTTGGGAGGAATGGTTAGAGTGCCAAGAATGTGCCCTTCCAGGCCATAGCCTTCTATGGCTGTTTCAACTTGTACTCGCCAGAGAAGATAATTGTCTTCATCTAGCTGAACAGTAATCAATTGGCTTTGAGGGCTGATGATGGTCTTGATCAGATTACTTGCTTCAGTGGTCAGATCTGGAAGAACAGTGTTACCAACATTACCAACTTCTGAATTGCTGTCATCAGACATGATGATTGATGAGAAGGTTGGAAAGTGAGACAGTGAAGAGAGATAGTACAGGCAGGTATGAATCTTTATCTAATCAAGAAATGTGATGAATCAACAATTTCAAGACCAGATGCAACCAATTTTGAAGATAATTTCTTTAAGATTCAGGTATGGCACTGGCTGATTTCTGATTTCTTGATTAGAGAAGTGAATACTTGTTATGTATAATTTCCTCAATATAGTTTCTTTCAAGAAGTCTTAGATGCAACCAAGAACTTTATTCTTTTAGGATGGCACTCGATTTCTTGATGTAAACTATATGAAACCCCAAATGATGAGACTGAATCTGATGGGAAAAGAACACCAAATGACACTGTGACAGTGGATGGTGATTCTTGAAAACGGTTGGAGTGAAATGAGAAATGATTTGAATAGCTGTTAAGCTTTAGAACTGCTCTGATACCATGTTAAAGTTTGAATTGAAGAATGAAAAAAAAGATAATTTTTGTATTTCAATCTGTATTCTCTTATTACAAGAAACTGTATTACTTTCATACATACAGATACAATACAGATACAAGTATTTATAACAATAAAGCAGTTTGGGCCAAAAAGCCCAAGTACAGGCTGGCGATCCGAACCAAAGAGGAGAAGGAAAAGCAGCCATAGGATAGCCTTCAGATGAAAGGCTGAGATGCAGAGCACAGAAAGAATAAGATCTGTGTTTGTTTGGAACCGTCTCACATACGAAAGCTAATATATATAACTAACAAATAAAAGAAATCGATGCAGAACTAATATAAACTTATATTCACAAGCAGATTACCTAAAAATCAGGAACATAACAGTACAACTTATATCAAAATGTATAACTCTTATAAAATATATAGTATATACATATATAACTTACACAATTTGATCAACTTTATATAACTTGAAATCAGAACACATATTAACCTATTAAGCAAACCCTTACAGCCTATATATATACATAGTATTTAAATATTAAATAAAATAATATATACATTACCCATTAAAATAAGGGAGCGAAGGCCTAGCAAGGAAAGGAAGAGAAGACGTGTGCTGAGCTCGGCCACGAGGTGTTTGGGGAGGAGGCTTGATTCTCGGAGAGGCTGGAGGAAGTAGAAGGCGATGATGCGGAGACGATGTGAAGAGCCATAGGTGCGGAGGAATTTGATGGGGACAGTCGCGGAAGGAGAGAGGCGGAGGCCAAGGGGAGAAGATGAGTAGCTCAGTGGGGATAATAATGGTGGTGAAAGCGGTGAGGGTTTTTGGTGGAGAGACGATGTGGGCGAAGTGGGTTTCCACGAAGAAGAGAAGCAGCAGTTTTTTTTTCTATAGATCTTACTTTATACTAGTATATTTTATATTTTCTTTCAAAGCAAGTCAGAGCAGAAGGAAGAAAGAATGGAGAACAAAATTTGATGAACTGGAGAAGCCAAACGAACAATTAATTTGGAAAGGTTGGAAGAGGTAAAGCCAAAACGTTGAATTGAATGAAAATTAAAAGCTGGTGACTATTTAAAATCAACCGGTAGGCAGATGAAAGGCCACGAGAAGTTTAAAATAAAAATAAAAAAATGGTTACCGATACGGTAATCGTTTTACTGATATCGTGGTGTACCGGAGTTCGAAAAACAGAAATGAATATACCGCGGAGATCAGCACGACGAGACGATCAAAATGTTATACAAATATCAGTGGTACGACCATCCGATCAAAAATCGATATCGGTACCAAAATGCTGCTATTTCGTCGAAAATAAGACCGACAGAGCAATAGATGTCCGAATTTGGAAAAACGGAAAACGACGTCTCACTCAGAAGATGATTTACAATTTTCTATATAAAAATATTTAGGTTTCAAAAACATTTTTTCCATCGCTTTTTAACTGATTAAATTAAAGTAAATTTACGCGCGAAATAAACTTTCATATTTTCGGACGAAAATTTAACAGTTGCTATGTTTAACTAAACGCATTCCAAATATCAAATTTATATTTCAAAATTTTATCGTTTAAAATTTCACAAAATTTCAACTAATTACGTTATTAAAACAGTTGAAATTTACGGGTCGTTACATAGGTGAAGTTAAAATGAATTAATATTGATAAAAGATGGATATTGGAAAGAGTTAGTAAGCCATAGGATGATTATTCACTTAATGCTTGACTTATAGTTACTTATATGTGATTATCGATAATGAGAAGTGAAGTATATATGTGTCTTATTAATTGATAGGTATATGTAATGTATCCCTTAATGACTTGACCATAAATTAATGTCACTAGCCAAAGAAGAAATCAAAGAAGTGGTTTTTACTTATAATCGAACTAGAAGGAAAGTGATTAGTGATATGGATTAGGGACTTTATGTTAAACAATAGACCAAAGGAGAATGCTAATAAAAATGAAAATAACCCCTTGATCTAACTTTAAACTTGTTAAGAAAGGAAAGGGAAAGTTTAGGCTAGGTAAAGCTCTAGGGGAAAGCGATAAGATGAGAGCACTCTAATGCTTCCACTATTATGTTCACACAGCAGTGCACGAGTGCTCCCATGTAAACATAGTAGTGCGGCTACTATGCATGTGCATAATAGATGGTTGCTGCACCTGGCACAGCAACACGGGCTGTTGTGCCCTGGCATGACAACTAAGGGTTGTTATGCCTAGCACAACAGTGGGGGAGGCTGTTGTGCAAGCACACCAGCGTAAGATGAACCTTGCTCCAGCCGCGACTGAAGCATGATGATGTCCTAAACTCGAAATGGGACGAATTAAGACAGTGGTTTTGGGCTTGATGGAGTCCAGAGAATTTAACGGGGTTCGAGGCAATGCAAAGAAATGTCTGATGTTTCACACGGGAGCGATGTGAACCTTCTATTATGTATTTATATAGAAATATATTTATACAGTTTTGACGGTTATACATGCATCCAAGTTGTTCGACCATAGACTACCATAAATATAGAGCGTTGGTTAAATGAATCACATGTACAATGAGTGATAGCATGACCGCTGACGTTGTTCCGAGGCAGAGGTGGAGAGAGATTGAGACACTATTCTAAAATAGGTTGTATAGTATCCATAGCATAATTAGGTATTGCGATAGGACCTATAAGTCAACATCCCTGGGCGTTGACTTGGAGTCACAAACTATTTGTGGCTCTAGATATGTCTCTCTTGGTGGTTAATGGCAATTCAACACTCGGATATCGGCTATGAATATTCAAATAACACTAATGTAGGTTATTACTCATATTCGATTTTTATGTGGGGTTTTGGGTATTGAGATGTTATGGCATATTACAATAGTATATGGTTGTATTTGCTTTATATTTTAGGTTCAACCAGGAGTGGGAGAACTATGACACTTTTTACCAAGGATATCAGTTATAGATATTCAGGAAGCACTGGCCTAGGATATTACTTGTATAGGATTTATATGGAGGGTTTGTGGTCTGGAGATGCTTGAATTTATAGCATTATCATATAGTTGTATTTGCTTTATATTTTGGGTTCGACCAGGATTGGGAGATCCATGACATCTTAAACCATGGAGTAAAGAAATACCCCTGCACTCGTCTATTTATGTGTTGATACCTTATATAGCTAAATCATGTGCACTTTTAATTTATGATATTTCCATGTAGACCAATTATATGCTAGGATATATATGTGTGTGTGTGTTTAACTACAACATTACAAGGATGATTTCCCTCCCCAGACTTTCCTCCAATCCTTGTTTTCTCTCTTTTATTTCCTATTTGGAATTTGTGACTACTCTTATCAAAATAGTCTGAGTGACATGTTGCTTATATTTATATGCATATGTTATTTTATTCATGTATGAGACTATGTATTATATTGATGTATATATTCAGTGCTCCGTATGTATTGAGTTTATGTAGACTGATTTATTCATGTTATGACTTTATCAGTTTGATATACATATCAATATATATATATATATATATATATATATATATATATATATATATATATATATATATCTCATATCTATCAAGCTTTTGAGCAATTTACTATCATGCCTTTGTGTATTGATTGCGTGTTTGTGCACTACTATATATTTTTCATATTATATATTGTTCTTTACGCTGTGAGTTGTGTAGAGGTCATCCTCAAATTTTGAGATTAGTTTTATTTAAATTTAAACACCGGTATGCCTACTATGGTATTTTGAATATCTGTTTTGATAAACATATATTCAAAGGATTATAAAAGGCGGGTCGTCTCACTTGATATTAGAACATAGGTTACCCAATTAGAGAATAAGTGGACCATGTTATATTATTGTAAGTTCTAGGAATTCTTAAGTGGACTAGTTGAGCCATGGGTAGAAATGTTTCTTCGAGTAGGGCTATATGGACACTCATAGAAATAGAGTACAAATAAATGGTGTGGTCACTTAAAAAAGAGATACTCAGTTATCGATAGAAAATTGGGAGTGAGTATTTATATTTTGATAACTAATATTTTTAATATAAGTATACATATGGTGCAGTCCCAATTTACTCTTTGGATATGCTACCGGTCTACCTTGTGATAAGAAGATGAAAGGACATAATCCAAAGTGTTATTACAAGGAACATGGAAGATAGGATATGATGGTAATAACTCTGTCTTTAAGAGAAGAGCAATTGGCATTTGAGCGTTACTCAACCCACTTTTGAGGGAGTAATGCTACCACTATATATGTTCCAAGAGACACAAGGATGGATGGGTGGTTTGTTGAGGTCTCGTGTCAGGAGCTAATTTTACACAACCATGTGAAGACTATCCAAATCTCATAGAAAGCTTTATAACGGAATAAAGTCTTTTACATTTACTCTATGTTACCTGGTAATGTTAGACCGTGCCATTTAATATATGGGTTTATAAAAGATTTAGAAAGGAGGCCTCATTGAGATGACTTTGGGAGAGCTTGAATGGTTGGGACTATTATTTTTTAGAGGGATCCTTAGTAGCATCAAGTCCCATGTGGGATCTGCCATCTTATTCTGATATGCTCTTAAGTAAAGTCAATGGGTATTGACTTTAGTTGGAAGGATATCCAAATGTGTTTCCACAGTTTTTGATTTACCTTCTTATAGCCAGATTGAGATTTATATTAGTCTCATGTAGGGTTGTAAGCTCCTAATCGGTCTTTTGAAGTGAGAAACATTAAGGGGACAACGATAGGACTAAATGTGAGCTATGGAGTTATAGAAGGAAAGTTCCATCATGGATGAGTACTTCAAAGCGAGACACGTCTGCAGTAATTACTACAAAGTCCAATTAGTTATAAAGCTTCACTTTCATTACCGTGGTAGGCTTAAAGTAGTAAACATCCTTGATTTTGTATACGTGGTTTGTATGGTCAGAGTGGTGTTGTAGAGTTCTTTGTAGTGTAAATGTGATTAGTAGTTTGTATCAACTTAGAGTTACTTAGTACAATGTTTCAGTAGGACACCAGTCGAGTTTTATGCATATATGATTATGCCATTTGGGCTAACCATACATCATAATAATTTTCAAGGCGGTCTTTCGAGCCAGGAGTTCAAGGTTCACTCGATGAGTTGATGTAGGTATTTGAAATTTTGTCTAAACACTAGTTGATGTTAGTGGTATATCTGTAGATTTATGTGGTGCAAAGCTTGGAGCCGTACGGGCGTAAGTAGGAGTTGATGCTCACCCATGGAAGCAACTCAAGGCACATGAATGGAGAGGCCCAATTCACGAGGGTTGGAAACTTGTATGTTCATATTGAAGAGGTAGGTGGCACCATCCCTTGGCAAAATAACTTGAGTTGCACACCATTTATCATTCAAATTCTTTCTTCTAATGACTATGGTTTTTCCATCTTGCTTAGGGAAGTTGGAATGAAAGCACATCCAATTCTGAAAGGCTATGGTAGACATTGTGTTTGCTGCACAATCTAAGTTTGGAGTATTTTCTAAGTAGTCTCCATCTCGGTGAGGACTTAACCCAAGGTGTTAGAATCCTCAAAGTGAGTTGGTCGCCTATTAGGTGGCTATTTCATTTTTCATGGCCTTAGTCTGAGTGGACCTTTAGATACTACCATTCAGGTTTTGTGCATAAGCACTTGAGTTTGAGTGGCGTCAGTCCATTTGGTGTAACTCGTAATTAAATTCATTGAAGGGAATGTTAGTTGCCTGATGGAGGGTGACAAGCAAGCATGTGACTCTTGATTTTTTTTATATGGTTGGTCTAGTTAAGGAGTTTAGCCTTGAGTTAACGAACCTTAGGCAAATGGACTATTCAAGTTGAATTTTGGATGTCACTATACTGTACCAGGTAGGACTCTAACTTGGTATCTTACATATCACTGTAGTTAATCCATAGTTAGTGGTTTACCTGTGCGGTACTAAGGTAAGATAGGGGATCTGATTCTAACTTCGGTGTTGCATGGTCTATGGGGATCGATGCACAAGGGTTAAGTGTCTATCTTCACAATGCTGAAAGTCAAACAAGAGCACTCGAAAGTAATTCTCATCAAGGATGATGTGTTAAAAGTTATATATTTGTTTAGCTTGAGGATAGATAGAGGAGGACTTGTCGATGAGTTCTATGGGGACATGGATAATCTTCTAAGTGTCAATTACCATTATGTCTAAAATGACACTTCTGATTCTTTTGACCATAAACATTGAGGTGTTTAAAATTATGAATTTTGAGTTACGGAGATAAGTTGTTGGTATTAAAAGAGGATTGTGTTTGACCCAAGATGCATTGGATTTGCATATAAATAGCCACACACCCCCTCTCTACTTGTACCGACCCGTATTTTAACGATTTGGATATTTAAATATTAAATCGTTAATTAATTGATGGTCCTAAAAATATGATTTTTCGCATACGACTGAATTAGGACTTGTGACCTCTTTCGTTGAGTTCGTGTCGACGTTGCAAATTAAAATGAGTATAAGGGTCACTATACTGAAGACCGGACGATCCTATGGCTGGAAGGGTCTTGAATAATGCGAAATTATCAACCCAGAGTGTAGTTTCAAATAGCGGCAAAATTTATACCTTCGGGATCGAAAAAATGAAGTAATGCATGTAGACGAGTTTCACGGCGATCGAACGCACCATTTGATCATGCGAACTCGAAACACGCAACCGTTTATTTGAGAAATCAAATAAAAGATAATATAAAATTATTACTTAAATTACCTAAACCCTCCATCTTATTGGCCATGCACTACTTTATTCATTTTCTTCCTGGATATGGCCGCCGCTTCTTATTCATTTTCAAAAATCAAAGCGCATGATTCGCCCCATGAAAAATTCTCAAACCACCTCCGTTCAACTCGTATCTACGAGATCTTCGATCCTATCTCAATTTTTGTGGCATGCGATCACACTTGGTCAAGCTCTGTTTTAGCCTACATCGACTAGGGTTTGGGTTCGTCGGCAAAGGAGGAAGAGTTAGGCAAAACGGAGGGCGCATACGAATTTTTCTTGGCGAGACACACCATTTTACATTGACGATCGGAGCTTCGACCTAGGAAGGTGATTCGAGACCTGATGAGGAGCGAGGAGGTGTGAGGGAAGGCTATTGTGTTACGATCTGAAGGGTAAGGTCGGAGGTGGAATCAAGGACGTAATCGGGTTCGTCTTCACACAACGAAGTGAATGGAAGTTGTCGCGATTGATTTAATTAACCGTAACTCCATATCATGGTATAAAGGTGCATGGTTAGGAGATGTTGTGCACATACAGGAAGCATTTGGAATTGGGGAAGAAAGGTTAGCATAGGTAATTAATTAAATTATTATTTTATTAAGTTAATTAATTTCTTATTTAATCCGTTATCTTATATTATGCGCATCTTTTGCTTACGAGGTCCCTTTTGAATATCATTTTTTGCATTGCGCTCGTGATGTAGAGCTCTACGACTTGGCGATGGTTTGGATGGATTTGGTTGAGGTAAGTGATATTGTCTCTCACCATACTATGATTGGTAGTATAGTATTAAAATGACGTTTTGAAATGTTTTCTAACTTTAAAACGTGATTTCTAAAATAGTTAAACCTATATTTTATTTTATAAAAAGAATTAAAAGTGTTTTAAATCAAATATCACATTTTCCCCAATTGACGCACTATTTTGACGATATTGATAGATTTAGGCTATTTTGATATTAATCCCACATTGGTCGCTTTGGATGCATTGTATTATGTTATTATAGATATATGTAGGCTATTATAGACATTTTTATACTTCTTGGTTGCATGTCTGCTTGTTTGTTAGTTGATTGAAAACGCCGTTCGAAGGCGAAATAAGAAAATCCCATTAGATTGAGTTTGGGGTATATCATTCGAATGCATAAACGATAGGGACTCAAATGATGTGTTAGAGTTTCGTGCATATCGATTGAGCACACAAATGATGATAAACTCGAATGGATAGGATATATATATATATGGAAGAGTTTTGGTGCATGTTGATTGATCTAAAGATGAAGGACGATGGACTTGGATATATGCTTCGAACTTTAGGGAAGATATCATACATTTTCATTTGGTTTGTATTTAACCATTTTTGGTTAAGTACATGACTAAATTAGTCATTATCGACTACTCTGGAGTGGTCGATATCTGCCACTTTTGATGATGGCCGATTTGGCGCTACTACTCTTCGACGATTGGTTTTAGCGACTAAGCAAAGATGTGATGCTTCGATGCGATGCTCCATGATTCGACAATGATGAATCTATGATGGGAAGTGTTTACGCCAAAAATGGACACAATACCTTGTTATAAGTGAAAACATCAATATCCAATGTTTAGATCCAACAGAGGAGTATAGATTCATAGATACAAAATAGATTTGCAGAAAAGTAAATGAACACACAAATTTTATAATAGTTCAGCAAACTCCGGCCTACGTCCACTCAAAATAATCTTTTATTTATACCAGAAGATTATAAGCATAGTTGTTTTAGCCTTAGAAAATTTATGGACAAAGAGATAAGAATTGATGAAGGAGAGCCAAATGAAGATACAATTGGAAGAAGAAGAAGAAGGTCCCTTATAATGAGCCAAGTCTGTTGTATATATAGGTGAAGACGTGCATGGATCATGCTGAAATTGCGCCAGAAGAACCCTTAGAGCCTTACAACTCGATTCACCAATTTTTAGTCGATCGCACACCATTTAAATGATCGGTGTTGATCGTTCATATTAGCTCGAATAGGGTGCGATCATTTTTGTGGGTCCTTTATGATGCTAGCTACTTGCTTACCAAATTTCGTGTAATTCCGACTTACTGTTTGTGAGACATCGCATTTTCCATGGAGTTGAGTTGAAAAATGGAAATATGGAAGATCGTTCCATATTTGCTCCATTTGGATGCGATCATTCTGGTGGATCCAACATGATGTTTGCTACTTGCTCTCCAAATTTCGTGTCATTCTAACTTATTGTTTGTGAGATAATGCATTTTTCATGGAGCTGGGATCGTTCTGGTTGAAATGATACGATCGTTCAAGAACGATGTAGGCCGATTATTCAATTTTCTCCAAATTATGTGTGATAGATATGAATGGTTCCTTTACATAATATTTGACTATTCCCAACGTTACGTGTCATTTCGACTTTGCATTTGTGAGATATTAATCGATCATCATTGATTTGATTTGTTTTACGGATCGAATCATATAGATCACGACCGATCGATCTAACTTCATCATGGGGTCCAGCAATATATGATGTGGGTCCTTTATCGTGCAGTGTAGTTGTCCTCTAAATTTCATATCGATTGCCTTTGTAGATTTTGAGTTATAGATCGATCATCGTTGAAAATCGCCAAAACGGTTGTCGGAAAATCCATTTCAGGGTTGACTCGAAGCGAGACGCAAGTGATCGCCTTTCTGACTCGAAGCAGATGCTGAAGATTCTAGCCCAAAGTTAGACTCGGGTAAAATCGAAATTTTTCCAAGCACGAAAAACCGATCGTTTTCCTCCAAAATTATCGATGCCGATTGTTTTTCTCCATGCAATCTCCAAAGAAACGTGCATCCGACTCCAAGCACGATGCAACACTTCAAATTTCTGCGACTCCAAACGAACCATGCGCCGATTCCAAGCAAGTGGAAAATTTTCCCGAGTCCGACACCAAGCAAATTATCACTGATCAAATTGGTACTGATCCATCTTCTTTTGTCCATAACTCGAGTATACGAACTCTAATCGACTTGAAATTTGGAATATAGCCTTATGTGGTTTTCCTTGTCACTTCACACTAATCGCACCTTATTAGGTTATAAATTGGGGATCTGATCCATTGCCTTTGTGAAGGGCCAATTTCATGCTTAGCTATTTTTTGAGTGTTGTCCATCCGAATCCATTCAACTATCGTCCATAATTTCAACTGTAATAATCCATCCATTTTAGCCAAATCCGTGGTATCTCGGCCTGACCAAAAGGCGGGATAACATTTTCCCCCAAAACATGCCTTGTGATAGGAAGGCGTGTTTTGAATTGCTATAAATCCCAAATATGAAATCCATAATCCATCGATAGCCATATTATCAAGTGCAGAATCCAATCCGTTACCAATCCAATTCCTTGATCTCTCTAGGTCATTATTGAAATCCATGACTGTTTTGAGTCGATATCCAATTCTGAATCTATTCCAAATTCATTATCCAATTCCACGATCTTTCCGGATTGTTTTATCCAAATCTGTATCCATCAAAGCCAAATTCATTGCTGTTCGAAGCTGATATCTGAATCCATGACCTCCATGGGTCGTTAGCCAAATCCTGGACTGCTCCGAGTCCATATCTAAATCCACGACCTCTCTGTATCAATCATAGATTCTCCAAGCTCTAGCTATACTCCACTCGCTCTTTGGCAAGGAGGGCACAATGATAAGTAGGCCGATCCTGTCGCTCTCCGGTGAAGCAGCCTACTTCTTGCTTTTTCCGGTCACGTCTCTCCAGTCAGGGCATAGCGTGATATTTGAGGTATCCTTCTTCGGCCTCGATCCCCAGTCGAGGACATGGGGTATCCTTCTCTGACCTCGATCCCCAGTCGTGGACTTAATCCATGGGGTATCCTTCTCCGACCTCGATCCTCAATCAAGGACTTAACCCATGTATGATTCCATCACGTTGCTCTCATACGAAGGGACTTGCACCTTGTGGTTATTGCCCCATCTCTTCGGTCGAGGCCATAACCACAATCTGTGTTATTTATTATGTTAATAAATATTTAAGCATTCCAAATTCCATTTTCCAAAATATAAAATAAGAGTCCGTACAACCAAGAAACTAATAAACCAAAATACAGAAAAACTAAAGTTCTAAGTAAGCAAGAAAAAACAAAATTTCACAAACCCGAGCACTATGGTTCATCATCATCTCAGAGCATGCCTAGGGACCGTCCTCGATTACGTACATGTGTAAGTGACTTAGCCATACTATTACGGAGTTTATTTCTTATCCCATGCCATCCCAATCAATTGATGACGAGTTGATGATGATGCCTTGACCCAGTGCCATTTTCATTTGAGGTGGACGATGGCAGCTCCTATTCCACCATCGCAGCCCATTCATCATGTATTGTTGCAGCCGACCACTCCTCACATGTTCCTCAACTATATCCTTTAAATGCTTGCAGTTGTTTGTATTGTGCCCATCAAGCTCATGGAATAGGCAATGCTTTCTTGATGCCCGCTTGTGTTCAGAGGGTTCCCTCCTTGCTAGCCTTTGGTACTGAAGGCATCCTCGAGTATCCAGATAAATCCTTTCTAGAGATTCAGTCAGCCCGAATAAGCAGAGAATTTTGGTTCTCTCCATTGCCTCTTCGACACATTAATGCAATCATATATTTTTTGTTTGCCTTTATTATTATTGTTTACATCTCTTGATGATCCCCCACTTTGCACAACATCCACCTTCGGTTTGTTGGCTTGTGCGCCTTCCTACCGCAGGAACCTTTCCGCTTTATGACAAAACTCCCTGAGATCTGTCGGTGGATCCCGCACCAGTGAATCCTTAAAATCTGTGCTATCGGCAATTATAGATACAGCTGCCATCAAAACCATGGATGGATCTGGACGATCCACTGATACCTCCGCGACATTAAACCGTGTTAGAAAACTCCTTAAGGACTCTTTAGTCCTCTATTTCAATGTTGCTAAACTCATCACATTTTTGGGTCTCGAGATGTGAACCCTAAACTACCTCATAAACCTTTCGACCAATTCCATCCATGTGCCAATAGAATTGCTTTCCAACTCCCTAAACCACAGTGCAGCTATATCCGTTAAATATAGGGGGAAGCACCATGCCATGACTTCCTTCGATGCCCCCGATACTTCCATATGCCTTATATACCTCATCATATGCATAGCTGGATCTGACTTTCCATCATAAACTTCTAGTGTTGGCAGTTTGAATTCTGCTGGATTCTTAGCATTCCTAATATTAAGAGCAAAGTGACTTCTATTTACATCTTCCAGATCTATGTTCACCAATCCACCTCTCATAGCCCGTCTGATCATCTCCGCAAACCTTCTATTGTCATCCAGTGGTGACCTTCGATCATTATTTCCAACCTGCCCCCCGAGTCCAAAAGGGAATCCTGGAGCCTGCTCCTTTGAACATACCTCTGCATTCTAATCAACAATATACTGCTCAGCATTATCCAACACCCCACCCTAGATCGATCCAGCATGACCCGGGGGCATGCCCTCGATTCTAGATTGATCGGTGCCGATCATTAAAGGACGATCGGTACCGATCGTTGTGTGTTGGTCAGGGACTGCCCCCGGCTGCTCCACTCCATCTTGCTCCCTGTTAGCTTCATTTCCTTACACTCCATTCTGATTTCTAGCAGCTTCATCTGCTCTGGTTTCTTGATCCAAGTTCCTTGCAAATTCTGTTTCCCCAACTCCGTGGTTTTGCGTTTCGACTTGTCCAATCTGTCGTAGTCGATTCTGCATCATTTCCTCCTATCTTTTGAGTATTTTTTCTTGCATCTTGTTCATCATCATCTCCATCTCATCTCTAGTGATGAAGGCTAAGGTTTGATTTGCTCCAAAAGATGCCTCTTGACTTCCTTCATAATGGCTTCTATCACTGTCTCCTTGTTGATGGCTTTACCATTGCTCTAAATCCAAGCTCTCTAGTTGATTCCAAATCTAAACTTCAAATCCATAGAGGCTAGCTTTCTCAATGAAAGCACCAAAATTTTTGCACCAAAAATGGACACAAACACCTTGTTATAAGTGAAAGCACCAATATCTAATATTTAAATTCAAACAAAGATGTATAGATTTGCATATCACAGAATAGATTGCAGAAAAGTAAATGAATACGCAATTTTTATAGTGGTTCAGCAAACTTTGACTGACATCCACTCCAATAATCTTTTATTTATACTGTAAGATTACAAGTATAGTTGTTTATGCCTTAGAAAATTAATGGAGGAAGAGATAAGAAGTGATGAAGGAGAGCTAAAAGAAGATCCAATTGGAAGAAGAAGAAGCTCCCTCGTAATGAGCTAAGTCTGTTGTATTTATAGATGAAGACGTGCATGGATCGGGCTGAAATTTCACCAGAAGAACCTCCAGAGCCGTACGACCTAGTCCACCAATTTTCAGATCAATCGCACACCACTGAAATGATTAGTGCCGATTGTTCATATTAGCTCCAATGGGGGTGCAGTTTTTATAGGTCCTCCATGATGTTAGCTACTTGCTTTCCAAATTTTATGCAATTCCGACTTACCGTTTGTGGGATATATTGTTTTCCATGGAGTTGGCATATGGACATATGGAAGATTATTCCATATTTTCTCCTTTTAGGGTTCGATCGTTCTGGTGGGTCCACAATGATGTTAGCGACTCACTTTTCAAATTTTGTGCCATTCCGACTTACTCTTTGTGAGATATCGCATTTTCCATGGAGTTAGGATCATTCTGGCTGAAATGATACGATCGTTCAAGAACGATGTAAGCCGGTCATTCAAGTTTCTCTAAATGATGTGCGATCGATATTGTAGGTTCCTTTACATAATATTTTACTATTCCCAAAGTTCCATGTCATTTCGACTTTGCTGAGATATTGATTGATCATCATTGATTTGAATTGTTTTATGGATCGAACCAGATGGATCATGACCGATCGATCCAACTTCATCGTGAGGCCCAGTGATCGATGATGTGGGTCTCTCATGGTGTATTGTAGTTGTCCTCCAAATTTTATATCATTCGCTTTGTAGATTTTGAGCTATAGATCGGTTATTGTCGAAAATCGCTAAAACGTTCGTCAAAAAACCCATTTAGGGTTGACTCGAAGCGAGACCCAAGTAATCATCTTTCTGACTCAAAGCAGATGCTGGAAATTCTAGCCAAAGTTAGGCTTAGGTAAAATCAAAATTTTCTCCAACCAAGCATGATTCTGACTCCAAGCACGAAAAACGATCGGTGCCGGTCGTTTTTCTCCAAGCAAACATGCATCCGACTCCAAGCACGATCCAAAATTTTAAATTTCTATGACTCCAAGTAAACTCTGCGCTGACCCTAAGCATGCAGAAAATTTTCCTGGGTCCGATTCCAAGCAAATTACCAATGATCTGATCAATACCGATCCATCTCCTTTTGTCCATAACTCGAGCATACAAACTCTAATCGACTTGAAACTTAGAATGTAGCCTTATGTGGCCTTCCTTGTCACTTCATACTTATTGCACTTTTATTAGGTTAGAAATTTGGGATCTGATATGATCTGTTGCCTAGGTGAAGTGCCAATTCCATACTTAGCCATTTTTGAGTGTTATTCATCCGAATCCATTCAACCTTCATCCATAGTTTCAACTATAATCAATTTCCAATCCATCCATTTTAGCCGAATCCGTGCTCTCCCAACATAACCAGAAGTCGGGATAATAGGAAGTGATGACCTCGACGATGGATAGATGTACTTTGAGATGCAGAGAGGACGACAACAAATCGGACTGAAGGGACTGTCATATGGATAGTTGTACTTATGATTATTGTCTAGAGTAGTTCTCAATCATGGCGACTTCAGATGGGAGTAGTGTGGACAGTTCTGAGATGAGCTTTGCCGTAGATGACGTATGCAAAGGGGTCATTAATATTCGTAGGTTCTGAAGTGTACTCATAAAGCAGGGGTATGTGAGGAGGCTCACGTGGAATTATGATGGATTCCTTGGATAAAATGATGTTCTGATCCATTTATCTTGGCCTATCTATAATGGGTGCAGTCTAGTTTCTGACCTACTGAGTGGCATGGATTCGAGTACCGAGAAACTGGAATGTTGAGTAGTCCTTGACTATACAATGGAGGTCATATGAGTTTCATATATCCAATGCACAGAGTGAGTGAATGTGAGGATGAATGATGGATGCCATATCTGTTTGACTTTTTTAATCACCTTAGGGATGTCACATAATGTAGATATTACCGATGTCGGTATGTAGACATCCTTAGAACTTTGATGTATAATACACCCATGACGACTATCATAGAGTAGCATATATTTGATGTTATGTGCTAACTTTGGGGATGCAGAGACAGGTCAGGTATGATTCTCCATACCCTCTGTTCCATATACTATACCGACTTTTATAGTGTTTTTAAATTATTAATCGCTCACACCATGCAGTTGTCTGACTCGAGGTTTTATGCTTTGCTTCTTATTATCTCGGGTACTCTTAAATGAGTGGACTAGATAGTAGGTGTAAATAACACTTGGAGCTATGTAGATAAACTAGCAGATGGTGGCGCTTTCTCATATTTATATTTTGAGTTATAATTGCTCATTCCACTGTTTGACACTATGGAGTTTTGACGGTGTTGACTTATTATTAAGTTTATCAGTTAAGTTTATCTTTTAATTGTATAAACTCTATTATTGTTTTGTATAACTGCATGAACCTATGTACTCTGATTATATGGTCTATATAGTTATTACTGTCTTGCCTGTATTATATCTGTGATGACTATTATATTTTATCTAATGTATTGTGAGATATACGACCAGTTATGTGATTGTGTGATGTTTTATTTCTTTCTCTTTTCTTCTATTCTCTTCCTTCTTTCCTATTCCTCATCTTTAATTCTTTTTCTTTCTCTTGACAATTGTCCTACATCAACCGGATACTCCAGCAGCGCACTATTCGTTTATTTGAGCATCGAAGGTGTAGGGTGGTTATTGACTCAATTTTTGGAGTGGATGAGTGGGCTGGATTGGTGACCACTAACGTCGATTTACAGAATATGTTCGCTAAGATGGTGTGAATCATTTTTTGGAATGCCCAAGTTGCTCCAAATGATTATGGTGCTCAAGTGAAAATGCCTTTGGTCAACTTTGTCGAGCTATATAAAGACTACGTGAGTCTAGAAGGTAGACTGCTCCTTGAAATGTAGTGGACTGTTGAGGTGCAAGGCGGGATGAATATGAGAGAAATGCGGATTACGGATCTTAAGGCTAGAATTAACACTAGAGGGGGGTGAATAGTGTTTTAAGGAATTACTAATTCTTTTTGAGTTTATATTAATTTGAACACAAATGTATGCAATATTCATACATAGATATGATCACAGAATCAAACATAGATGCAAATATAAAGTAAAAGCAATAAAGGAAAGAACACACCGGATTTTATACTGGTTCGGAGTTACCCTACATCTAGTCCCGCAACACAAGTACGGATTTCCTTTCAAAATCAATTCTTACAATTACACCCTCGATTTCAAGGCCACGGGGTACACCACTCCAGATTCACAATCCTCTGGGTAGTGATACTTGATTTTACGGGCAACATGTTCACCCAATTGATTTCCTAGGCTACAGTCACACCTTCTCTCACTTGATTGATTTTCCAGGCTACAATCACACCTTTTCTCGCTCGATTGATTACAAAGAAGCCTATAACTCTGAATAGCACTGGGATCTTGTTGAGATAGTGATAGAGAATCAAACTAGAGATGATCTAGTTAGATTCAATGGAGATTTCGGCAGAGTAATAGTAAAAATGTGTATAAAGAAATGTGGAAGAAGAAGAGAAGTGAAATCAGAAAATTATGAATATAAATTCGTTTAAAACATCCCCTATTTACAGTAGAACAACAGCCATGTCCATTCGGGAAAGGATATGACGAATAGACACTTCTTTTGAAATTCAAACTTTTGAAATAAACTGTCATCATGTCGACATGGGTACCTAGAGGTTGTCGACATGCCTAAGGTATTTTTGATAATTTGTTTTTCTTTTGAAAATAACTTCTATCTTATATTAAAAATATTTTAAACTTTATAAATATACTATAGTTAAATACATAAATAAGTATAGAGAATAATATTTTGGTATATATAAAATTTTACTATAATTTCATATTTAAATCTTAAATATAAATATTAAAAGTTAAGTACATTATAATTAAAGATAGTTTAAAACCAAGGATAATTTTGATATTGAAAATAAAGATTATTTTGAGGCTAAAAGTATTTAAACCCAGGATAGATGTTTTTGATTTAAAAAGGAAGATTTTGAAATCATTTTGAAAACAATATATAATTTTGTAAAACATTTGAATAAAAGTTAGTGGATGCAAAACGATGTTCCACTAGATTTTTCGTAGGTTCCATCCTACTTAGGGTTCCATCCCTTTAATAGGCTCGAAGTGGATTCCATTCCACGAATAAAATGGATTTTAAGATGTCAGTGCTTTTCTAGGAGTTTTAACATAATTCTAGACTTGATACTTGTCTTGTACTATTGAAATCTTGAACTCTTGATATCTTGATACTCATGAGTCTTGAATCTTGATGTCTTCAATCTTGAGTCTCTATACTGTACAGTCTTCATTCTCATTACCTACATGTTTATATCCTGCATATACATATATATCTAAACTATAATGTTAGTATTTATATTTTATAACAAGTCCTAAGGTTGTTGTCATCAAAACCATTCTTTTTAAGGACTAACAATATCCCCCTTTTTGATGATGACAACCTTTGTTTATAAAATATTACTTCTATCCTAATAACTCTCTAATAACTCCCCCTAAAACTAATAACTCCTCATTAATCTATGCCTAACTATCCTATTTTATACTTCTCCCCCTTTGGCATCAACAAAAACAAACTAACTCCAAACTATATAACTCCCCCTTAATCTAATATTGTATTATATGTTATTATAATGATAGTGTTATCATAAATAATCAATACTTAATTCTGAATCTAAAACTTAGCCCTTAATAACTAGCTCTCCTAACTAAGAATCCATATATGATAATGTGATAATCACAAATCATTTATTAATTATATAATGTTATATTTACATTTGTGTAGAAAACATAAGTAAGATTACATACAAATAAGAAAGAACGAAAAGAAACTAATGTGTATTCTTGACAATGAGAGATCTATAAATCGAGTAATTTGGGCAATGAAAACAGAAATTTCCATTTTGTTCGACTAGATTTCCATCCTTATCAAAGCACACTTCGCCAACGCAAACAACTTTGTCGTCATCTTCAGCGTGCTCTTCATCCATGGGGGCTTCTTCTTCTTCCTCGCTATCCTCTTGCACTTGAACACCTGAAGATTCTTTATCGATCAAGATGGGATTGGTGTGATTGTCCATTAGAAACTTTTGCAAGTTTCTAAGGATTTTGCCTTGACGTTCTTGTTCTTTGGCCATTCTGATTTGCACCACTTGAATTTTAGTCATAAGTTGCAGTGCATCCTTCAAGGAATCTTCCATTTTCATCACCCGTGCAAGCGTAGTACGTTGAAATGGTCCGGTTGAAGGAGAATGGAATGAAAAGATTGAATTTTTGTTTGATTTGGAGGAGGAAGCCATTGTTTTAATTTTTCAGAAGTTAGAATCAGAGAAAGAACAGAAGGAATGAACAAAATTTCGAAATAGGAAGAATATATAACCATTCATTTTGAATTTTGGTGGGAAAAAAACTTAAATTAAAAAACGTTGTATGTCGACAGGGGTGTAGGGGGGATGTCGACAGGGTATTTGTAGTTTTGCTTATTTGATTTATTTTAATTTAATTTTAATTATTGTTGTTATATATTTATATTTTATATTTCAGTTATTGAACAAATACCTAATTCTCTTCTTAATTTAGTAAATATAGATTCATTTAAGGGTTTTGTTAAGATATCAACAATTTGATTCTCGGAATTAATATAATCAAGAGAAATTACTTCTTTACTTATATTATCTCTGAGAAAATGATGTCTGATATCAATATGTTTAGTTCGAGCATGATGAGTAGGATTTTAGGATAAATTTATTGCACTAGTATTATCACAATAAATTGGTGATTTTGAGATATTTAAACCAAAATCTTTTAAAGTTTGTTGCGTATATATTACTTGAGAACAAGCCAAAGCAGCAGAAATATACTCTGCTTCAGTTGTTGATAAAGAAACTGTGTTTTGCTTTTTACTAAACCAGGAAACCAGAGAATGCCCTAAAAAGTGACAAGTTCCACTTGTACTCTTTCGGTCTGATTTACAACCAGCATAGTTAGCATCACAGTAAGATATTAATTCAAAAGAATCATTCTTAGGATAAAATAAGCCATAATCATTGGTGTGTTTAATGTATCTTATGATACGTTTTACAGCTTTTAAGTGAGTCTCTTTAGGTTGAGATTGATATCTTGCATAGAGACAAACACTATGCATGATATCAGGTCTACTAGCAGTGATATAGAGTAGTGATCCAATCATTCCTCTATATAATTTTTGATCTACATCTTTCGAGAGATCTTCTTTACCTAGGTACTCATTAGTTGCCATGGGAGTGGGTTTTTCACTTGCAGTAGTCAAATCAAATTTACTAACTAGGTCTTTAGCATATTTTTCTTGACTAATAAAGATACCATTTTCTAATTGTTTTATTTACAACCCTAGAGAGAAGTTTAATTCACCTATATAACTCATCTCAAACTCTTTTGTCATTATTCAGAAAATTCTTTATTCATTTCAAAATTAGTTGATCCGAAAATGATATCATCTACGTAAACTTGTACTAGTTGAATATCATTCTTATTTCTTTTAATAAAAAGAGTATTATCTACTTTACCAATTTCAAAGTTTGATTGTAATAAGTAAGATCTTAGTCTATCATACCAGGCTCTATGAGCTAGTTTTAGACCATATAAGGCTTTCTTAAGTTTGTAAACATGATTTGGTAATTTTTCATCTTCAAAAAGTGGTGGTTGTTCAACATATACTTCTTCTTTTACAAATCCATTTAAAAAGGAACTTTTAACATCCATTTGAAATAATTTGAAATTATTATGATTTGCGAAAGCAAGTAGAATCCTAATTGCTTCTAATCTTGCTACAGGAGCAAAGGTTTCATCACAATCTATTCCTTCTTCTTGACAATAACCTTGAGCGACTAACCAGGCTTTATTTCTAACGACCTCACCTTGTTCATTCATTTTATTTTTATAAACCCATTTTGTTCCAATTATAGTTTTATTTTTAGGTCTAGGAACAAGTTCCCAAACATCATTCTAGTGAATTGATTTAGTTCTTCTTGCATAGCCAAAATCCATGAATCATCAATTGATGCTTCTTTTGGACTTTTGGGTTCAATAGTTGATATAAAGGCTATATTGCTCATTTTACTTAGTTGATTTCTAGTTGTAACAACAGATTGCATATCTCTTAGTATATTTTCTATAGGATGATCTTTTAAAAGTTTAATCCTTTTATTAGGATGATTAATTTCATTATTAGTTTCAGTTGACTCCTGATTTTGTGTAATTAAATCCTCTTCATCATTTGTATCTTCAAAATTTTTGAGATTTTCATCGAATGAAACATGCATTGTTTCTTCGATGGTGTTAGTTCTTAAATTAAACACTCTGTATGCTTTACTTCTATTAGAATATCCGATAAAGATACCTTTGTCGGATTTTGGATCAAATTTATCTAAGTTATCATTTGTATTTAAAATAAAACATTTACTTCCAAAAATTCTAAAATAAAGATACCTTAGGTTTCTTTCTATGAAGGAGTTCATAAGATGTCTTATCAGTTAAAGGTCTAATTAAAATCCTATTTAAAATATAACAGGCGGTAGCAACTGCTTCTGCCCAAAAATATTTTGGTAATTTACTATCTGAAAGCATAGTTCTCGCACACTCTTGAATCATCCTATTTTTACGTTCTACTACTCCGTTTTGTTGTGGAGTTCTTGGACATGAAAAATTGTGAGTTATTCCCTTTTTATTGCAGAATTCCTCAAACTTTTCATTTTCAAATTCACCACCGTGATCACTACGGATGGTTATAATTTTTACAGAAATTTGATTTTGAATCCTTTTTGTAAAGTTCTTAAAACTTTCAAAAGTATCACTTTTATGTTTCAAAAATATTGTCTATGTAAATCTAGAATAATCATCTACAATTACAAAAACATATTTACTGTGATTTATTGACTGAATTTGAGATGGACCAAATAAATCAAGATGAAGTAATTCAAGAGGTTTTGAAGTTGAAATCACATCTTTTGATTTAAAGGAACTTTTTTTAAGTTTTCCTAATTGACATGCATCACATAAACTATCTACTTTAAAATTCATTTTAGGGAGACCTCTTACTAGATCATATTTTGACAGTCTAGATAAGAGTTTGAAATTCAAATACCTAAATCTCTTATGCCAAATCCAAGGGTCACTTGTATTTGCCAAAAGACACAAGTTATCATTTGTAACTTTCATACTAAGAATATAAATATTCTTTTTCCTAATTCCCACAAATATTATGGTTGATTTATTATCTTCAATGTGACACTTATCTTTTTCAAATTTAATTTTATATCCTTTATCGCAAAGTTGAATAATACTTTGCAGATTATGTTTCAGATTCTTAACTAGTAGAACATTAGTAATAATAGGAGTTTCAGAGTTACCGACATTGCTGAAGCCAATCACATATCCTTTTGAGTTGTCTCCAAAGTTAACCAGTCCTCCGTCTTTGTATATTATATCATTCAGCATATCCGGATTACCAGTCATGTGTCTAGAGCATCCACTATCGAGTATCCATTTATTCTTTTTGATCTGCACAATTTGTCCATTGTGGATTGATTCCTTAGCACCCATAAAATATGTTTCCTGCACATCATAAAGATTTTGTAGACAACTTGAATTTGTATATAGATTATATGCAGCCTCATGATGCAATGATGATTTGAATATTTTTAAACTAGTATTAACAAGTTTTTCAAACATAGCCATTTTAAAGAAGTTTTCAAAATTCATATTATGAAACTTTGAAAAACTTGCTCTGATACCAAATGTGAGAAATGCGGATTACGGATCTTAAGGCTAGAATTAACACTAGAGGGAGGGTGAATAGTGTTTTAAGGAATTACTAATTCTTTTTGAGTTTATATTAATTTGAACACAAATGTATGCAATATTCAGACACAGATATGATCACAGAATCAAACATAGATGCAAATGTAAAGTAAAAGCAATAAAGGAAAGAACACACCGAATTTTATACTGGTTCAGAGTTACCCTACATTCAGTCCCGCAACACAAGTACGGATTTCCTTTCAAAATCAATTCTTACAATTACACCCTCGCTTTCAAGGCCACGAGGTACACCACTCCAGATTCACAATCCTCTGGGTAGAGATACTTGATTTTACGGGCAACAAGTTCACCCAATTGATTTCCTAGGCTACAATCACACCTTCTCTCACTTGATTGATTTTCCAGGTTATAATCACACCTTTTCTCGCTCGATTGATTACAAAGAAGCCTATAACTCTGAATAGCACTGGGATCTTATTGAGATAGTGATAGAGAATCAAACCAGAGATGATCTAGTTAGATTTAATGGAGATTTCGGCAGAGTAATAGTAAAAATGTATATAAAGAAATGTGGAAGAAGAAGAGAAGTGAAATCAGAAAATTATGAATATAAATTCGTTTAAAACATCCCCTATTTATAGTAGAACAACAGCAATGTCCATTCGGGAAAGGATATGACGAATAGACACTTCTTTTGAAATTCAAACTTTTGAAATAAACTATCATCATGTCGACATGGGTACCTAGGGGTTGTTGACATGCCTAAGGTATTTTTTATAATTTGTTTTTCTTTTGATAATAACTTCTATCTTATATTAAAACTATTTTAAACTTTATAAATATACTATAGTTAAAATACATAAATAAGTATAGAGAATAATATTTTGGTATATATAAAATTTTACTATAATTTCATATTTAAATCTTAAATATAAATATTAAAAGTTAAGTACATTATAATTAATGATAGTTTAAAACCAAGGATAATTTTGATATTGAAAATAAAGATTATTTTGAGGCTAAAAGTATTTAAAACCAGGATAGATGTTTTTGATTTAAAAAGGAAGATTTTGAAATCATTTTGAAAACAAGATATAATTTTGTAAAACATTTGAAAAAAAGTTAGTGCATACAAAATGATGTTCTACTAGATTTTTCGTAGGTTCCATCCTACTTAGGGTTCCATCCCTTTAACAGGCTCGAAGTGGATTCCATTCCACGAATAAAATGGATTTTAAGATGTCAGTGCTTTTCTAGGAGTTTTAACATAATTCTAGACTTGATACTTGTTTTGTACTATTGAAAGCTTGAACTCTTGATATCTTGATACTCATGAGTCTTGAATCTTGATGTTTCAATCTTGAGTCTCTATACTATACAGTCTTCATTCTCAGTACCTGCATGTTTATATCCTGCATATACATATATATCTAAACTATAATGTTAGTATTTATATTTTATAACAAGTCCTAAGGTTTTTGTCATCAAAACCATTCTTTTCAAGGACTAACAGAATATTAGCGAAAGGATCTTCAATGACTTGGAATAAGATGATACAATGAGCTAGAAGTTGATCTCTAGATGACTCCAAGGACGAACAATGAACTGGTGGAGTGCCTTTATAGCTTCAATTCACGAGAATCACTCTACTTGGGATTAGTTCATAGTTCGCTTCGAAGAAATTTGTCTTGACTTTTCAAAAGTCAGTGTTGTTTAGGAAATTCGCCAGACTAAAGTAAGGTGATATGCCTGTGTTAGAGTGTGCGACTGAATTCAATGTTCTATCGAAGTACGGTTCCTCTCCCAATGATACTCCGCACATAAAGAATAGAAAATTGATCATTGGTTTAAGCGGTCATCTTGGGACGCGATTGATTGGTCGTATCAACGAGAGATTGATGAAGTTGATCGAAAAGGCTTTATGATGTGAGAGCCTAGACCCAGTGCGAAGGATTGTCCCGAACCAGTTAAGTAGGGGCAAATAATGGAAGCATATACATTGAATGCTGTTTAGACTTCGTCGATTGCTCCATCGATGAAAGAGAAGGAAAAGGGCATCACCACCCAGGGTATGCTTTCCATTTATAGTGTTTCCATACGTGTTTTATTTGACAACGAGGTTTCACTTTCCTTTATATCTAGTGCATTGTAGATAGATTGGAATTTAGACCTGAAATTGTTGACCGATCTTTAAATTATGACAAACCTTATTGGGGGCTCAACCAGACTATACATGTGTGACACCCCATATTTTGTCACTGGAAATTAATACTATATATGATTACATCATCCATAGCACTTAGTTTTAGACCTCAAAATGGAGGAGTGTTGCAACATGTTTGTCTACACTTAGTCTATCCATGGTTTGTCGAAACTTTGTCTTATCGAGTCATAAATGTTTGTTTTCTGTTATTGATTGTTTTTAGGTTTTAATTAGGTTTATATTAGAGTCTAGGAATTGACTAGTTGAAGAGGTATGAAATAGTAGTGGATTGCGAGAGGTTGTTGGTAACAATAAGGACTGAGGACGAGTGGAAGGTAGTGTTTGTGTAATGCCCCAGAAATTCATGGAATCTTATTTTAGTTGAATTTTGAAAATATATGAATTTATTTGTGTAGGAATATATGGAATTAATTGTGTACAAGTGTGTGTGCATGTGTGCACGTGCACACTGATATGGCACAAGGAAGAACTCCAAATCTCCTGAAATCTAAACAAGAATTAAAAAGCATTACAAACATAATTTTGTGATATGGATATTTATGCAAATGTACATTTCTGTATGCAAATTAAGGAGGAGTTAAATAAGCCTAGATAGGATATGTATGCAAATGTACATTTCTGTAAGTACTGAAAATATTAAAAAGAAATAAGCAAGTGAAATTGTAACACTAAAATAGCAAAAGACAAATTGCAAGCAAAATAATTGCTTTAGGCAGAAAATAGAAAGGAGGATTTTTAGAAAATAAACAAGTGACAATGTTACACAATTATCATGACTTGGTAAGAATATGATATATTTTGGAAAAGTAAAAGGGGGAGGTAAGCATCACATATGGTCGGGGTATTAAGGGAGGAAAATAGGCAAATCTGAAATGCAGAATGCATGAGTCTTGGCCAGGGTAGGAATGGGATTTTACAATGATAAAACCCTAGAAAAACCTCTCTTATAAATCCAAGTATAAACCAGAAAAAAAATCATTTGCTACCCAAGACATTTAAGAAAACAAAGAAGAAAATATTTGCAAGCAGAAAATCAAGTTTTGAAAGGTTTCTTTTCTAGATTAGGCAAAAGAAGCATTTTTCTGTGAGTAATCTCACTAAACCCATGGCATTAAGTCATGTTATGAGGCAGCCAAGCTTATGTTATTTTTCTACATATTTTTTATTTTATTACTATGGTTTTAATGGATGCTTTAATGGGTGTTTCTGAATGTTTTTTATTGTTTTGATAGTCGAGTATTTTGCTCTGTTTGGTTATACCCAGAAATGTTAAAGCATGAAATTATGAAAGTAAATAGAGAATACTTATAACTGGTTCAGATATGGCATGAAAAATATAGAAATCAAAATGTATATGAGTTGCATTACACTTGTGTAAGTGCTGAGGCTCAAATGAAAGACTCAAGGTTGCAATGGAAATATCCAAAAGTGCTGAACCCTTGATCAAATAGAAACCCATGAGCCAGAAACCTTGTTTAAGCTAGATCTTGAATTTAGTTCAAACATGGTTGCTTATGAAACAATAATAACCCACATGCCTAGTCTTCAATTCCAGTTGTAAATATTCTTGTATTTTCTTTGAGCTAGAATATTTGAAAATATGATTTCCTTAGACATGAATGTTAGCTTGTTCTTGAATTATGCTTGTAAGCTTTATGTAATGTTTCATGTATACTGGGATTTAGTCACCTAGCTATCTCATGATAGGATCAAACATGAACACTTAGTAAATAAACTAAGGATTGTGAGCCAAGAGGACTGCTGGAATGCTTGTTGTATTTAAAGTATGCAAGTTGGCACATGGTTTGTTTAAGCCCTGAGATCTTTGTGCAATATTGTGAATTATTTTATTGCAATGTGTCCCTGTGATTCCTTATGGCCGATGAGGCTAGGAAGAAATTTGGTAAATGAAACCTCAAATTGATAAAGTAGGAACTTGTGTTATTCCTAGGTTGGTTGGACTGGAGCTAAGTTAGTTCCTGAGTATTTCTATTTGAAATATATGTTTGCATAGTTGAATGTGTGTACATAATTAGTCTTAAATACTGATCATATATGCACAATATATCATAAACAAGTCAGGCAAATTGATCAAAGAAGCTATGCCAACTTATACAAAATGTTTATGTCTCACTTATTTACTTAATATCATGGAATTTTTGATATTGCTCATACCAGATCTTGTATCTGACCCTTGTTTGGTTATGGCATCTGGGGTGTCTCATTTAAAATGGGGCAGCCTCTAATGCTCTTTCAGGGAATGCTGGTTCTAAATAGGAAGCTGCTATGGCTGAGAATGATTGGATAAGCATGCTAAATTAGAATTAAATAAGAACTTAGAATGAATTATTTGCATGTAATCTGGGAAGTTTTTATGGTTCTGCTTTGGTTGTTATGTAATGATCTTGAAAGTTTGGATTTATTTAGTTGTTTTAAATGAATCTAGCAATGTATTAAGTTTGGGATTAACCAAAGACTTAGTTGAATCCATGCAAGAAAATATATAAATTTGAGTATTATGGTGGAAATCTGTAAATGATATATGCATGTATTTGAGAAATGGATATGTATATACATATACTGTATTAGTTAATTTCAAGTTACTTAAAACTTTAAGTTTGAAGGTTAAAATCTGAATTTTTAGCTAGAAGTAATATTTCAATAATTTAGTAATAATATGCAGAAGTGTTTTGATAAAAGAAGAAAATATATATATTTGTGCATTTTATAAAGGGGTATACATGTTCTAAGAGATTTTCCAAGTGTCTTAAATCTGGATTTACATTGCCATAGCCAGGCACTAATGTTTTGATGATCTAGTCATGAGGTTAACCCGCTTCAAAAATAGTGAGGTCTGGGTTGATCTAGATGACCAGAGTTTTTGGGTGTAAAAGAAGAAAATGCATTTGTAAAAATCTGAAGCTTTCTTTGCAAATGCAAGTACAAAGATATTTTCAAACACTTGAGCAATTCTCTTTTATTTTTGGGAAGCTTTCTTTGTCCAGAGAGCACAACACAGCTGATATGCACACAAATTACTTAATTACTACTTTTGTTATGTGGCCATAAAGTCTGGATTCTCTAAATCTAGTAAAGCAACTTGTAAATTAGATGCAAGCTGAGGTAACTCAGGGATTAGGGAATAAATTTGGTTCAGAAAAATACAAATATATAGATTATGAAAGAATTACTCAACTGACTTGGTTATAAGTAAAGAAATTAGTGATAAAATTACTTGTGTTGAAAATGATAAATGAGTATATCATTTTCCTTTCTGGCCTTGATCAAATACCAAATAATTAAACTAAAATTATGGTGGCTTGCCATATAATCTGAGATCACTTTGCTATCTCAAACTATAGACAAGCACTATAGGAATGGTCAAAAAAAATTTACTAAGTATAGATTGCATATGGTTATGGGATTCATTACCCTGACTCAAATATCAAAGGCATGGAAAATGAGCTATGTACTGGTTGATTAGAACTTCAAATTCAATCAGGATGCACTCTTGCTAAACAACACTCTGATCCAAGCAAGAGGGTCACATACATCTTCATATGTATGTGAATATATTTATTGATGAACTGATATAAATATATTAGTAGAAAAATTAGGATCCTGGATAATTTAGTAGAAAGGCTAAATGACTCTAGGAGATTTATTGATGTAAAAAAAATCCTAGTAAAAATTAGGTGAAATAACTAGGGTCATTTCATTTGGTATCAGAGCTATGTTAAAATTATACATAGCTAAGAATGATTATATTGATTGATTGAAGTACTATAACCAAGTGTATGTACTGATTGTTTGTTTGAGTAAAATAATAATTCAGATAGAAAGTTATAGTAAAAGAAAATACTCATGATAAACTAACCCTATCTACCCATACTCTAGTTATCCAATCATGGTAGGAAGAGGATCTCATCACAATGCAGGATCAAGTACACCACAAATGCTTGATATGCAAGACTTTATGAGGGCTTTAAGGGATGGAGTAGGGCAGAGACTTGAGAACCCACATGAGGAACTTTCAAAACTATTAAAGACTTATACCAATCTGGGAGGCAAGAGCTTTGAAGGGACTGAAAGTGTGATGGAAATTCAAGCATGGTTGAGAACACTGGATAGAATTTTCAATGACATGCAACTGGATGATCAAAGGAAGAGGCAAGTGGCCTCAAGACAACTGAAAGGTGTGGCTTTAAGCTGGTGGGAGGTAGTCATAGCTGGGAGGATTGAGAATGAAATCACTTGGAATCAATTCAAGGAGATGTTGGAAGCTAGATTTGTTCCAGCATCAGCCAAAACACTATTGCTTGAAGAATTCATCAGGCTTAGGCAGGGAACTTTTAATGTGACTGAATATACTCATAGGTTTGAGGGCCTGTCTAAGTATGGAGCTATGCTTGTGGCTGATGAGGCATCAAAGAATGATAGGTATATTAAGGGTTTAAACCCAGGACTTAGTAGGGCTATGTTGCCATATGCAGATAAAACTTTTGATCAAGTTATTGATCTGGCCTTAAATTTTGAGCAACATGACAAGGAAAGGGAGAAGTATAGGAGTTTTAAGAATAACAACAATAAGAAAAATAAGGGAAGATATCACCCCTATGACAAAAAGAAGGAGGAGACAGAAAGCAAGAAAACCAATGACACTAAGACCACAGATACAAAGAGAAAAATAACATGTCATCATTGTGGAAAGGAAGGACATATCAAACCAAGGTGCCTAGAATTGAAGGGAGGAGCTTTCAAGTGCTACCTATGTGGTAAGGAGGGACATATCAAGAGAAATTGCCCTGAGTATAAACAACAAGGGAAGCTAGCAAGTTTGGAGAGCAAAAGCAAATCCACAGTAGAAGCTATTGCAAAAAACCATGGTCAAGTGGAAGGTACCTTATTTATTTGTACCCTACCTATATCAGTAGTGTATGACACAGGGGCAACACATTCTCTGATTTCCCATGAATTAGTTGCATTGCTTAAATTAAATTGCATACTGGTTGAAACCCCTTTGTTAGTGCAAAGCCCATTGGGAAGTTCTAGTGTTTTAAACATGATTTGTGTGGATGTGGAATTAAACATAGGAGGAAATGTTTTTATTTCCAATTTATATGTTTTAAATTACCCAAATATAGGTGTTATATTGGGTGTAGACTGGTTAAGGCAATACAAAGCCATAATTAATTTAGACTCATCCACCATATCATTACAAAATTCTAGAGACCAAAGAATCACAATTTTGTGTGAAGTAGCAAAAGAAAGGAAATTATATCATTTGATTGACTTAAAGAAGGATCCCAGTGAGCCTTCTATTGAAGAAATCCCCATAATTAACAAATACTTGGATGTGTTTGGAGAAGTTAAGGGTGTTCCACACCACAGACCAGTGGAATTTCAGATTAGTCTCATACCAGGAGCAAGTCCAATTATTAAGAAACCCACTAGGATGGGGCCAAGTGAGCTGAAGGAATTGAAGAAACAGTTAGAAGAGTTGGAAAGCAAAGGATTTATAAGACCAAGTAATTCATGCTGGGGTGCTCCAGTAGTGTTTGTAAGGAAACATGATGGTACTTTAAGGATGTGTATAGATTACAGGGAGCTAAACAAAGTCACTATCAAGAACAAGTACCCCTTACCTAGAATTGATGATCTTTTTGATCAACTTAGTGGAGCAAAAATATTTTCTAGGTTAGACCTGGCATCTGGATTCCATCAGATGAAGGTTGAGAACTCAAGTGTTAAGTATACAGCCTTTAATACTAGGTATGGTTTATATGAGTTTCTTGTCATGCCATTTGGGTTGACAAATGCCCCATCATACTTTGTAGACTTGATGAATAGGATATTCAGGGATTATTTAGACAAGTCTGTATTGATTTTTATTGATGATATTTTGATTTATTCTAAAACAGTGGAGGAACATGAAAATCACTTACACCTTGTTTTGTCAAGATTAAGAGAAAAATATTTAAAAGCAAAATTTTCTAAGTGTGCATTTTGGAAAGAAGAAGTGCATTTCCTTGGGCATGTTATATTTGCCAAAAGGCATTTCAGTGAACCCCAATAAAATTGTGGCTATCCAAGCATGGAAAAGGCCAAGCACAGTAGGAGAGGTTAGGTCATTTATGGGGATGGCAGGGTATTATAGAAGATTTATAAAAGATTTTTCTAAGATGTCATCACCTCTTACTAACCTAACTAGAAAGAACCAACCCTTTATATGGACTGAGAAATGTGAACAAGCCTTTAATAGAATCAAGAAGGCCTTAGTCAATGCACCAGTGTTGAAGGTACCCGAAGGAAATGAGGATTTGATTGTTTATACTGATGCAAGTGGTTCTGGGCTAGGAGCTGTATTGATGCAGCAAGATCAAGTTATAGCCTATGCATCAAGACAATTGAAGCCACATGAATCAAAGTATGCAACCCATGATCTTGAGTTGGCAGCAGTAGTATATGCACTAAAGCTCTGGAGACATTATCTCCTAGGTGCTAAGTTTATTTTATACACTGACCATAAGGCATTGAAATATCTCTATTCACAAAAAGATTTGAATATGAGGCAACATAGATGGGTTGAGTTTCTAGCAGCATATGATTTAGACATACTTTATACTCCAGGAAAAGCTAATAAGGTTGCAGATGCTTTGAGCAGGCAGCATGCAAAAGTAGCCATGTTAATGATAGAAGAGTTTAGAAATTTATCTCTACTTACTGATTTGGAAATTGAGGAAAACGGTGAGGTAAACATGGAGATGATTGAAGAAGGGAGTAAAGGAAAATTAAGTTTGATAACTTTGCAATCAGATTTAATTTTGAAAGTGGGAAAAATGCAAGGGGAAGATCCAGATTTATTAGAAAAGAAAACTCTAATAGAAAAAGGAGAAGAAGTAGCAAACTACCACATTGATAAGAATGGTTACTTAAGGAATAAAGGTAGGATATGTGTTCCAAAGGATATGGGATTGAAGGAAGAGATACTTAATGAATATCATAGGAGCAAATATTCTATACATCCAGGCAGCACCAAGATGTACCAAAACTTAAAGAGGGATTATTGGTGGAGAGGGATGAAAACTGATGTGGCCAAACATGTTGCAAAGTGTATGACTTGCCAACAAGTCAAAGCAGAAACCCAAAGACCCTCAGGCCTATTACAACCTCTAAGTATACCGCAGTGGAAATGGGAAGATATATCTATGGATTTCATAGATGGTCTGCCTAGATCAAAGAGAGGAAATACAAGCATTTGGGTAGTAGTTGATAGATTGACTAAAGTGGCACACTTTATACCAGTGAAGGCAGAAAGAAATGCACCTAAACTAGCTCAAATATTCATGAGAGAAGTAGTAAGGTTGCATGGAATCCCTAAAACTATAGTGAGTGATAGGGACACAATCTTTACCTCCAGATTTTGGAAGAGCTTTCAAGAAGCCATGGGGAGTGAATTATGTTTGAGTACTGCATACCACCCCCAATCAGATGGTCAAACTGAAGTAATAAATAAAGTTTTGGAGGATTTGTTGAGGGCATGTGCATTGGACTTTGGAGGTAATTGGGAAGATCACCTCCATTTGGCTGAATTTACATATAACAATAGTTATCAAAGCACCATAGGCATGGCACCATTTGAAGCCTTGTATGGCAAACCATGTTTGTCACCAATATGTTGGGTTGAAGCAGGAGAAAAGGCTATCTTAGGGCCTGAGTATGTTAAAGAGACTACAGAGAAAATTGAACTGGTGAGGAGAAGAATGGCAGCAGCTCAAGATAGGCAAAAGAAGTTTGCAGATGTAAGGAGGAAGCAGGTAGAATATGAAGTTGGTGATTATGTTTCATCAAAGTTTCACCTATGAAGAAGGTGTTGAGGTTTGGCAAGCAGGGAAAACTTACCCCAAGGTATGTTGGACCTTACAAGATTTTGGAAAGAATAGGTTCATTAGCATATAAGTTGGAGCTACCAGAAGAGATGAGTGCAATGCACAAGGTATTTCATGTGTCACAACTTAGGAGATGGGTACATGATAAAGAGGAAATTCTAGAGAAACCAACTCAAGTTTATATAAATCCTGATTTGGTCTATGAGAAAGAACCAGTGGGGATTTTAGCTAAAGAGGAAAAGAAGTTAAGAAGCAAAACTCTGAAATTGGTAAAGGTTCAATGGAGCCTAGACCCTAATTATTGTACATGGGAGTTAGAGGATAAGATAAAGATGGATTACCCTAAGCTTTTTGCAGTGGAAGGTAAATTCGAAATTCCTAAGTAGCTTAATATGTATGGTTGTTTTGACTGAATTGATTGCTTGTGCAATGTTTAATAGATTTTATAAAAATCTGGAAATATTAAAAGTAAAAATGAGAAAATTGTGAGGACACAATTCCTAAAAAGGTGGGATGATTGTAATGTCCCAGAAATTCATGGAATCTTATTTTAGTTGATTTTTGAAAATATATGAATTTATTTGTATAGGAATATATGGAATTAATTGTGTACAAGTGTGTGTGCATGTGTGCACGTGCACACTGATATGGCACAAGGAAGAACTCCAAATCTCCTGAAATCAAAACAAGAATTAAAAAGCATTACAAACATGATTTTGTGATATGGATATTTGATTTCTGGAATTATACGAATCATCCTAGAAAATAAGAAAAGTAAGTTTTGTTTTGAATCAGTAAACAGATTTTATTTAAAACCCAGAAGAAGAAAAATATGTTACAAGGATTTGAAAAACCTGTATGCACATATGGGTGCATATCTTTCTGAAATTAAGGAGGAGTTAAATAAGCCTAGATAGGATATGTATGCAAATGTACATTTCTGTAAGTACTGAAAATATTAAAAAGAAATAAGCAAGTGAAATTGTAACACTAAAATAGCAAAAGACAAACTGCAAGCAAAATAATTGCTTTAGGCAGAAAATAGAAAGGAGGATTTTTAGAAAATAAACAAGTGACAATGTCACACAATTATCATGACTTGGTAAGAATATGATATATTTTGGAAAAGTAAAAGGGGGAGGTAAGCATCACATATGGTCGGGGTATTAAGGGTGGAAAATAGGCAAATCTGAAATGCAGAAAGCATGAGTCTTGGCCAGGGTAGGAATGGGATTTTACAATGATAAAACCCTAGAAAAACCTCTCTTATAAATCCAAGTATAAACCAGAAAAAAATCATTTGCTACCTAAGACATTTAAGAAAACAAAGAAGAAAATATTTGCAAGCAGAAAATCAAGTTTTGAAAGGTTTCTTTTCTGGATTAGGCAAAAGAAGCATTTTTCTGTGAGTAATCTCACTAAACCCATGGCATTAAGTCCTGTTATGAGGCAGCCAAGCTTATGTTATTTTTCTACATATTTTTGATTTTATTACTATGGTTTTACTGGATGCTTTAATGGGTGTTTCTGAATGTTTTTGATTGTTTTGATAGACGAGTATTTTGCTCTGTTTGGTTATACCCAGAAATGTTAAAGCATGAAATTATGAAAGTAAATAGAGAATACTTATAACTGGTTTAGATATGGCATGAAAAATATAGAAATCAAAATGTATATGAGTTGCATTACACTTGTGTAAGTGCTGAGGCTCAAATGAAAGACTCAAGGTTGCAATGGAAATATCCAAAAGTGCTGAACCCTTGATCAAATAGAAACCCATGAGCCAGAAACCTTGTTTAAGCTAGATCTTGAATTTAGTTCAAACATGGTTGCTTATGAAACAATAATAACCCACATGCCTAGTCTTCAATTCCAGTTGTAAATATTCTTGTATTTTCTTTGAGCTAGAATATTTGAAAATATGATTTCCCTGGACATGAATGTTAGCTTGTTCTTGAATTATGCTTGTAAGCTCTATGTAATGTTTCATGTATACTGGGATTTAGTCACCTAGCTATCTCATGATAGGATCAAACATGAACACTTAGTAAATAAACTAAGGATTGTGAGCCAAGAGGACTGCTGGAATGCTTGTTGTATTTAAAGTATGCAAGTTGGCACATGGTTTGTTTAAGCCTTGAGATCTTTGTGCAATATTGTGAATTATTTTATTGCAATGTGTCCCCATGATTCCTTATGGCAGATGAGGCTAGGAAGAAATTTGGTAAATGCAACCTCAAATTGATAAAGTAGGAACTTGTGTTATTCCTAGGTTGGTTGGACTGGAGCTTAGTTAGTTCCTGAGTATTTCTATTTGAAATATATGTTTGCATAGTTGAATGTGTGTACATAATTAGTCTTAAATACTGATCATATATGCACAATATATCATAAACAAGTCAGGCAAATTGATCAAAGAAGCTATGCCAACTTATACAAAATGTTTATGTCTCACTTATTTACTTAATATCATGGAATTTTTGATATTGCTCATACCAGATCTTGTATCTGACCCTTGTTTTCTTATGGCATCTGGGGTGTCTCATTTAAAATGGGGCAGCCTCTAATGCTCTTTCAGGGAATGCTGGTTCTAAATAGGAAGCTTCTATTGCTAATGAGAATGATTGGATAAGCATGCTAAATTAGAATTAAATAAGAACTTAGAATGAATTATTTGCATGTAATCTGGGAAGTTTTTATGGTTCTGCTTTGGTTGTTATGTAATGATCTTGAAAGTTTGGATTTATTTAGTTGTTTTAAATGAATCTAGCAATGTATTAAGTTTGGGATTAACCAAAGACTTAGTTGAATCCATGCAAGAAAATATATAAATTTGAGTATTATGGTGGAAATCTGTAAATGATATATGCCTGTATTTGAGAAATGGATATGTATATACATATACTGTATTAGTTAATTTCAAGTTACTTAAAACTTTAAGTTTGAAGGTTAAAATCTGAATTTTTAGCTAGAAGTAATATTTCAAGAATTTAGTAATAATATGCAGAAGTGTTTTGATAAAAGAAGAAAATATATATATTTGTGCATTTTATAAAGGGGTATACATGTTCTAAGAGAATTTCTAAGTGTCTTAAATCTGGATTTACATTGCCATAGCCAGGCACTAATGTTTTGATGATCTAGTCATGAGGTTAACCCGCTTCAAAAATAGTGAGGTCTGGGTTGATCAAGATGACCAGAGTTTTTGGGTGTAAAAGAAGAAAATGCATTTATAAAAATCTGAAGCTTTCTTTGCAAATGCAAGTACAAAGACATTTTCAAACACTTGAGCATTTCTCTTTTATTTTTGGGAAGCTTTCTTTGTCCAGAGAGCACAACACAGCTGATATGCACACATATTACTTAATTACTACTTTTGTTATGTGACCATAAAGTCTGGATTCTCTAAATCCAGTAAAGCAACTTGTAAATTAGATGCAAGCTGAGGTAACTCAGGGATTAGGGAATAAATTTGGTTCAGAAAAATACAAATATATAGATTATGAAAGAATTACTCAACTGACTTGGTTATAAGTAAAGAAATTAGTGATAAAATCACTTGTGTTGAAAATGATAAATGAGTATATCATTTTCCTTTCTGGCCTTGATCAAATACCAAATAATTAAACTAAAATTATGGTGGCTTGCCATATAATCTGAGATCACTTTGCTATCTCAAACTACAGACAAGCACTACAGGAATGGTCAAAAAAAATTAACTAAGTATAGATTGCATATGATTATGGGATTCATTACCCTGACTCAAATATCAAAGGCATGGAAAATGAGCTATGTACTGGTTGATTAGAACTTCAAATTCAATCAGGATGCACTCTTGCTAAACAACACTCTGATCCAAGCAAGAGGGTCACATACATCTTCATATGTATGTGAATATATTTATTGATGAACTGATATAAATATATTAGTAGAAAAATTAGGATCCTGGATAATTTAGTAGAAAGGCTAAATGACTCTAGGAGATTTATTGATGTAAAAAAAATCCTAGTAAAAATTAGGTGAAATAACTAGGGTCATTTCAGTTTGGCTGCTCATCTGATGATGAGGTGATGGTTAATTTTCTATATTCACTCGATATCCCACACAATGAGTTGTCATTAATGCATGTAGCTAGAGAGTGTCTGGGAACATTCGATGAGGTGTCCGGATTACCACTATATGGGGATTGAGTTCCATATCGATCTGGTTAGACATTCTTGAATAGTAGTTTGGCCTTTAAGGTAGATGATGCCTAAAGAATAAAGGAGACTAAAGGTGCGAGCGGATGACCTATTGATGCAGGTTTTCATCCGTACAAGCATATTTGAGTAGGATGCAGCTATAGTGTTCGCCACTAAGGTGGATGGCTCTATGAGATTGTATGTTGATTATCGTGAGCCGAGTGAGATGATGGATAAGTATTCACTCTCACTTATTGATGGCTTGTTCGATCAGCTCTATAGCACGAAGGTGTTCTCTCAATTGGACCTTGCAATTGGGTTTTATCCACTAAGAGTAGTTTGTGAGAGTGTGTTGATCACAACGTTTCATACACTACTTTGATTTTGATTGGTTGGTTATGCCGTTTGGGCTAACCAATGCATCAATGACATAACTAATGAATCGACATTCTTTTTTGATTTCTTGGACTTTGATTCGAGGAATCACTTGAGTAAGTTTGTACTTGTGTTCGCTGATGATACTTTCATTCACACATGGACGAAAGAGGAGCACAAGATAAGGTTGATGATTGTGTTAGAGTTTTGAGAAAACACGACTAATGATAAGAAGTTTTCTTAGATTGGTGAGATGTTATATATGCTTTGCCAAGAACTTCTCAAAGGTAGTGGCACCATTAACTGATTTGATGAGTGAGTATCAGACTTTTATTTTAGGAGTGAGGTGAAAACACGCGTCGGTGAGTTTGATGGAGGAGTTGTCGAGTGCATCGATGTTACTCATTCTGAGCAGGAATGAGGAGTTGATAGTATACACATGCCTATGGTACTTAACTAGGTGCTATATTGATGTCGAAAGGTAAGATTGTTGCATATGCTAGTAGTTAATCGAAACCAAATGAGAGGAAGTATCCGACTCTTGATTCGGAGTTGGAGGCGATAGAGTTCGCTTTAGATATTTGGAGGCACTGTCTATTAGGAGAGAGGTTCGGTTGTTCAATGATTCAATATCATTGAAGTATCTCTTCTCCGAGTAGGATCTCAACCTTCGCCAGTAGCGATGGTTGACATTCTTGGCCTCCTATGACTTTGACATTTCCTAGACGTTCGTAAGGGAAATGTGGTCCTTGATGTTTTAAGTAAGAGACGTACCACTTTAGGAGCGCTAGTCCTTGAGTGGGCATTGCTTGAGTTTATCATTGGTTATGACTCTAGAACTCGATGTGACCTACGGCTAAAGATGATGGCTAGTTTGACTATCAGACCTACTTTGATTTAGCGGATCGGTACTAGTTAGAGTTGTAAAAGTAGACTAGCGGAGATCATGGCTAAATTAGATGAATGAGTAGTGTTTGTAGAGGGATGCGGTGTGGACCCAACCGAGATTGTTGGTTCCATAGGGGTAAGAGATTGCTTGTTCTCAAGTAGTGGGAATAAGTATCGATGGATTTCATCGATGGAATGCCAAGGACTAGGAGGGAATAGGATAACATTTTAGTCATAGTCGATAAAGTAACAAAAATGCTAGATTTGTATTCGTTAAGTCCAGTAGAATGACATCCATTTTAGTTGAGTCATATGTGGAATGCATAGTGTGATTCCATTGTGTGCCAATAGCATTGTAAGTGGTTGAAACCCATTGTTCACTAGAGTGTTTTGAGAGAACTTACAAGAGGCGTTTGGAAGTATGGCACCAAATCGAATGGATGATATTAAGACTGAACTGGGACCTTTGAGACCTCATAGGCCTATTTGTACTGATAGACGTGATACGAAACAGGTTAGGAGGAAGGCAACGGAGTAGTGGAGGTTCAGCAGAGTGAAAGCGAAGGCGATAGCATATGAGAGACTGAGAAGAGCATGAGGACCATTTGTCTGAAACTCTTCACTTGATGAGATTTCTATTTTTGCCAGCTTTCATACTAAATATCACGGTTGATGTATCATACTAGATAGTTTAGTATCCTAAATGCTAGGATAGGTATGGATGATATTTTGGATGTTTGATCTTATATGTGCTTGTTTGATGTTTGATTGTTGGCACTTGATACGATTACTTAGTCTTATATTGTTGTTAGGCATGCGAGATAGTTATGGCTTTATATAGCGCATTTATTTGAGATGATTGCCATATATATGATCTAGTATACTTATTTACATCATTATGCTACTGTTGTGCTTAATCCTCTTTGTTGAGTACTTGATTAGGTACATGGAAGCAAGTGTTGACTATTTAGATGCTTACCCACTTATATTCGCATCTAAAATGCTTTGCTCTTGCTATAAAAAGAGGTATGTAACATTTGTAGTGTAGATTTGGCTATATATGTTTGGTTGTCCTTGGAAACCAAATGCCTCAGATATGAGATGTATATATATCTAAGTTGTATTGGGATTTTTCTCGGCCCTAGCCGCGCAAAGGAGGTACTCCCGAAATTTTCTGTGACATAAGCCAAAATAGAGAGAAAATTCAACGTATAGGGTATAAGATGTTGCCGATAATTGAGAGAATCAGTAATGTAGGATATTTAGTTGACTTGCCTTTTGATTAGCGAGTTGGCACTTTTGTTTTTCATTGTCCGTTTCTTTGAAAATAAATGCATAACTTAGACGTTTGGTTTAGCCACATTGATCTTGAATTTAACAGTGATTGTACTTAGGGACGAGGATTATGGCTCCAGCTGATTCTGAATCTATTCCCTTTGTAGTGATCACTTTCAATGATTGTTGTCATGAGTTGTTAAGTGACGATTCTTCTTGCGTCGTTGCTTATGAGAGGGTGTTGGCTTGTGTTGCTTCATCCTTAGGATTTCGAGGACGAAATCCTTTTAAGGAGGTGAGAATGTAACAACCCGTATTTTAATGATTTGGATATTTAAATATTGAATCGTTAATTAATTGACGATCTCAAAACTATGATTTTTCGCATACGATCGAATTAGGACTCGAGACCACGTCTGTTTAGTTCATATCGACGTTGAGAATTAAAATGAGTATAAAGATTGTTATATTTAGAGATCGGACGATACGATGGCTGGAACGGTCTCAAAAAGCGTAAAATTATCATCCTGAAGCATAGTCTCTGATAGCGATAAAAATTATATCTTTGGGACCATAAAAATGAGGTGATGCACGCAGACGATTTTCGTGGCAATCGGACACACCGTTTGATAGTGCCAGCTTGAAACGCGCGACTCTTTATTTGAGAAATCAAATAAAAGAGAATATAAAATTATTATTTAAATCACCCAAACCCTCAATCTTATCGGCCTTGCACTGTCCTATTCATTTTCTTCTTGGAGATGGCTGCCACTTCTTATTCATTTTCAAAAACCAAAATCGCATGATTCGCTCCACGAAATATTCTCAAACCACCTTTGTTCAACTCGTATCGACGAGATTTCTGAGCCCATATCAATTTTGTCGCAAGCGATCACACTTGGTCGAGCTCCATTTTAGCCTATGTCGATTAGGTTTAGGGTTCAACGGCAAAGGAGGAATAGTTAGGCGAAACGGTGGGTGCAGATGAACTTCTCTTGGCAAGACATAGCATTTGACATTAACGATCGGAGCTCCAACCTAGAGAGGCAATTCACGACCTGATGAGGGGCGAGGGGAGGCTACTATGTCTTGATCTAAAGGGTTAGGTTGGAGGCGGAATCAGGGACGTAGTCGGGTTCTACTTCATACAAAGGATTGGATGGAAGTAGTTGTGGTTGATTTAATCGATCGTAGCTCTGTATCATGGTATGAAGGTGCATGGTTTGGGATGTTGTGGATGTATAGGAAACGTTTGGCATTGGGGAAGAAAGGTTAGCAAATTAGTTAAATTATTATTTTATTAAGTTAATTAATTTCTTATTTAATCCATTATCTAATATTATGCGTATCTTTTGCATATAAGGTCCATTTTGGATGTCGTTTCTTGCGTTGTGCTCGTGATGGAGAGCTCTACGACTTGACGATGGTTTGAATGGATTTGGTTGAGGTGAGTGATATTGTATTTCACCATACTATGATTTTTAGTATGGTATTAAAATGACTTTTTAAAATGTTTTCTAACTTTAAAATGTGATTTCTAAATTAGTTAAACCAATATCTTATTTTACAAAAAGTATTAGAAGTGTTTTAAAATGGTTTTAAATCAAATATCACATTTTCCAAATTGACGCACTATTTTGACAATATTTATATATTTAGGCTATTTTTATATTAATCCCACATTAGTGGCTTGGATGCATTGTATTGTGTTATTATAGATATATGTAAGCTATTATAGACATTTCTATGCTTATTGATTGCATGTATGCTTATTTGTTGGTTGGTTGAAAACGCCATTCGAAGGCTATATAGGAAAATCCCATTAGGTAGAGTTTGGTGTATATCGATCGAATGCACACATGATGGAGACTCAAATAGTGTGATAGAGTTAGGGGGTTTTAAATTATAGGGAATGATCCCATGTTATAAAAGTTGTAAAAATGTGGTTTTTCATAAGAATTAGCAAACTGTTAGGAGTATACAACTCAATGGCTAAGGGGATGATATAGGTTAGCATTACCAAACAAACAGGTAAAGCTAAAATGAATTAATATCAATAGAAGATAGATATTTTAAAGGGTTATTAAGCCATGGGTTGATTATTCGCTAAATGCTTGACTTAGAGTTATTGATATGTGATTGTTGGTAATGGGAAGTGAAGTATATAGCTACTAAGCAATAGTTATATAAAATGTATCCCTTGATGACTTGACCATAAACTAATGTCATTTAGTAAAGAAGAAATCAGATAAGAGGTTTGTACATAGGAAAACTAGATGACAAGTGATTAGTAACATGGACCAAGGACTTCATGTTAAACATTGGACCAAAGGAGGAAGGCAATAAAAAATTGAACCAATCCCTTTATCTAACTTTAAACTCATCAAGAAAGGAAGGGGAAAGTTTTGGCTAAGTAAAGCACTGGGGGAAGTGGTAAGACGGAAGCGCTTTAATGCTTTGACTATTATGTTTACACATCATCGCATGAGTGTTACCCTGTAAACACAACTATGCAGCTACTATGCATGTGCACAACAATATGTGCATTTGCATAATAGTTGGCTATTATGCAAGACACAATAGCACAAGGTTGCTACTATGCCCTAGCATAGCAGCATATGTTGTTATGCCCTGTAAAAACAGTTAAAGCCTTACCAAATCCCCTTAAAATCCCCGCTATAGTGCATAGCGCTCTTCAACCACTATGCTATTTTAATTTACTACTACTAAATAGTAGACCCGCTTTAAGCCCCGCTATTTCCTGTAATGTCCGCTAGATGAAAGCTTTTTAGCACCCGTTTTTGCAATATTAATAAACAAATGTTAATTTGACTAGTTCTCTTTTAAAACAAATCAACAAAGTTAGGGTTAATGCCTAATTTTAAGGCATAAGTGCTCAATATAAGTAAGAAACCTATTGTAGTCACCAAATCTAATCAGCATAAATCATGATATTCTTCGGTTTTGTTATATAGTATTAGATAATATTTCTTTTTACCACAAATGATGTGAGAATGACAATAAATTAACTTTAAATATTTGATTTTATATATAATGAAGTTTTTTGCATCTCTGCTAGTTTCTGCTATATCCCCGCTATATCCTCCTTATAACTTTTGGCACCTTCACTGCTATAGAACTGCTAAGCGCTTTAACTTCACAAGTTGTGTCCTGACACAATAGCATACTTGTTGTGCCTAACACATCAGGCGAGGATTGTTGTTCCTAACACAATAACGCAGGAGGTTGTTGTGAAATTATAGCGGCACAAGATGAACCTAACTTCGGCCATGACTGTAGCACGACGATGTCCTAGGCGAGTCAAGACAGACGTTTTAGGCTTGATAGAGTCTAGAGAACTCGATGGAGTTTGAGGTGATACAAGGAAATGTTCAATGATTCACAAGGGAATGATGGGACCATGTTGTTGTAGGGGATTGTATTTAAGCAGTTATGGTGTTTATGCACAGATCTGGGTTTTCTGACCATAGACAATTTAAAGTATATGGTGTTTTTAAAATGAATCTATTATATAGCGAGTGACGACCTAACATGAAAACATGGCTTTAGAGAAAGGGCAGAGAGAATTGGGATGCCATTTTAAAGTAGGTCATATACTATCCATAACATAATTTAGTGTTGCAATATGACTGTTGACTCGGAGTCACAAGCTATTTTTGGCTTTAGTTATGTCAACCTTGGTAATAAATGCAATTCAGCACTTAGATATGTATTATAAATGGGCCGATTAACACAGAGTGAAATGGATGAATTAAAAAAAAATCCCCAATTGGATCTTAGTAAACCTATGAAGTCTAGTGATTGTACTAGATCCTATTTAATTAGTTTAATAAAATCATATTTATTTAATTTTCTTGATTTAATTAATTAATGTATGTTAATTAATTTAGCATTTATATGTTTTGAGTATCAATATATACTCGTGTGTACATCATAGCTTTATGTCCATGGTTAATTATTACACAAGTAGGTATAAGGATTTATATCCACTATGTAAACATTGGCCATTTATATACGTGCTAATTATGTCAAAACATTGTTTATATATTTATAAACTATATAAATATAAATTTTGAAATTATTCATATATAATAGATATTAAATATCTACCAAAAATTAACTAAGTCGATATATTTTAAATTCAAATTTTGTATTTAAAAGATCTAATTAACACTTAGTAAAACACTTTAAAATCCAAAACTAGATACTAAATTATTAGTTAAAATATGTTTAGTTAAATTTAAATATGTATATATCTATAAAATAATCATTACTTATGAAAATAATATTATATATATAAATATATATTATTTCTTTATTATTTAAAATACACAACACTGTTTTAATATATAAACAATTTATATATATTTATTATAAATAAATATTTTTAAAATTATATATGTGTAAAACATCATTTATACAGTAAGAATTTACTTTAAATCTAAATGCTAATTTTAATATATGTGCGCGCATGTGTGTATATATTAAATGCTATGGATATACATTGTATTATTATTAATATATACGCACACACATTGGTATGCATGTATGTATAATATATAATTTAATTAAAATAAATTTTGGCTAGGAAAGTATATTTTATTATTTAAAACCCAAAATTTATTTTTAAATAGTTATATATGTGTGTGTGTATGAATGTATGTATTATAAATATGATTTTAAACAATCTTTAGGTTTAAAATTAATAATAATCATTAAAATTAATATAAAATATTTATTATTCTTAGAAAATTAAAATATATATTAAAGTATGTATATAAGGTTGAACTATAATGTTTACATACATATTTTGATCTCAAATTTTGTATTAAATAGATTATTTTATCTAAAATTGTTGCTTAATTAGATCTAATGCATTTATAATTAAAGGGTGACATTAACACATATATAAAATCATTCTATATATGATCAAACAACATATATATATAAGAATATAATGCATAAAATTTGAATTATACCTTGAAGACATAGCCTTTGACTGCACCTTGATTAGAGAAATCTCCTAGATCCAAAGGAATCGGTCTCTTGATATTGCTACAATCAAGTGCGCCACTATTTTTATTTTATTTTTAAGTTGTTTGCTCTTGATTTATGTGGCTATGGAGTGAAGTGTGCAAGAACTCATAGTTGAGGAATAGGAGGAAGAGAGCGAAGAAGAAAATGAGGCTTGGTTGGTTTATATATAAAGAGGAAGGAAGACAAATTTTCCACCTTTTATTCTTTCTTCTTTTACCCAGTTATTAGATCTAGATATGAAATTCCAAACCCCTTCTCTCCTCTCTAAGGTTGGCCTAGAATCTACCCCTTAGTGGGCTAACAAACCTCAAACCCATTTAAAAATTAATTTAATTTAAACTGCATTTAAATGTGCATCGATATCGTATATCGATACACACACATATAACTTTTATATACACACTCAATTAATTACTAATAGCACCCAAAACATCAAAAATATAAATAATTAATATTTCATAAATATTAATTAATTTATAACACCTTATAAACTAATTAAAATGGCGTTTCAGATAATACACTAATATGGTTGTGCGACTCAAAGGTGTAAATTCAGTTAGAGATTAATAACACCTTATAAACTAATTAAAACGTATGGTCTTTCAGATAATATACTAATATGATTGTGAAACTCACAACTGTAAATTCAATTAGTTATTAATATTGAACAATTCGAATGTTAATGTTCATATGTCACCTTAGCCAGTGGTGTGAGAGTTTGGCTGAATTTATCGCTTACAGATCTTTATCGGTAAAATCCAATTTTACATCTTAAGTGGTACCCATTAGTAACGAATATTTACGCCGATGCTCTTCTTCAACCTATTTTAAGATTTAGGGAATTTGGTTTTAGTCAAAAATCCAATATCATCACATTCAACTCTTTTAATCCATAAACAAAGTCCTTAGTTTAATAATAACATTTATTATTAACCTTACTACTCTTGCCTAGTTCTAGAAATCCCAGGTCCAACTAACTATGGACTAATGGATGTAAGTGATGAGGCATGTACCAGGAACAGGAGCAGTAGTAGGAGCTTCACATCAAAATCAAAATCAATGTATGGAATACACTAAACTTTGGAGTAACAATGAGAGCCATGGAGGCAAACCATTCTTAGGTAAAAAGGGGGTAGTGGGAGTTCACTCCTGGTTAAGAACACATGAAAGAATATTTGACGATGTCGAATTAGCAGATTGAGATAATAGGAGATTAACATCCTGTCAATTACAGTCAAGTGCATTAGACTAGTATGATGCAACAACTACCAAGGTACCAACTTAAGTTGTATCATCATCAAGGATTTAAATATAAATATTTCAACTTTACACAGTTTGAAATTTTAGAAAATAGTTTAGATGGTCATAAATAGTTTAATAGTTTAAAAATAGTTTAAATAGATTAAAATAGTTTAAATAGTAAAAATAGTTTAAATAGTAAAATAGTTTACATAGTAAAAATAGTTTAAATATATTTAAATTAGATTTAATTAGATTTAAAATTATTTATATAGATTTAAAATAGATTAAATAAATTTAAAATAGATTAAATAGATTTTTAAATAGATTAAATAAATTTAAAATAGATTAAATAGATTTAAATTATATTAAATAGATTTAAAATAGGTAAAATAGATTAAATTGGATTAAATAGGTTATAATAGATTAAAATAAATTAAAATAGTTTTAATTGATTAAAATAGTTTAAACTAATAGATTTCAATGTTATATCCAAACATTTTCAATAACTCGATTCCGGTAAATTCATTTATATTTGACACATCAACTTTGAAATCCAATTTAAATCCTTTGAACAATTCATTAAATCAATTCCAATTTCAACATTAACGCTTAGATTTCAAAATGCCAGTTAACTGAATTCAAAATTTAAGGAATTAAAAACATTTAATTTAACCAATCCGATGTCCGTATATAATTTTCTACCCTATGGTCAAGTGATACGGATATTTATCATTTTAATCCGCAATTTAAAATTTTACGGTTATATATCATTTCAAACCGCAATCCCGAATTAAAATTTTAAAATCCATAAAATCGCTCGAGTCTATCATTTCTACCCATAACGATTTTTCCCTAATCTATAGATCGTTCGGGTATGTTTCATTTCAACCCATAGGGAACGTGCAGTGTTATAACAATATAAAAATACAACATCCAGTCATCCAATATCAACAATCAAACATCCATCACAATCATTATCCAAATCAACCAATAAACATCAATAGATAACTGATTATCATTAACAGGTATTAATTTGACAATTAAATTCAATATTAAATTAAATGATGATTAAATGCAATAAAACTTAAATGTAACTAGAATGACGATTTCAACATACCAAACGTCAATTAATTAATTTCTAATCACATCATAAATTTAATTTAACTAACATAAGAAAATTTAGTAGTTGTGAGTGGGTTAAAACACTCACATTTGATTTCAAATTGATTTCAAATCCAAAATAAGCCCCAAATTTGAACAGTCTCAGAATTCATTCAAACTTGCATCAAAATGTCCGGAATTTCGATACGATCCCAACGAAACAAACCGTGCCCAAATCCGAGTTCATATGAAAAGGATATGTAGGTTAGAACGGTTTAAATATTAAAATTTAAATTAAATTAAGCAAATTACAAATACAAATACCACGTCAGCTATTGAGGCCGCCTCGTTCTCTCCACGTGCCTGAACTGTTCGAACCAAACCCACGTATGCAACTAGCAGCCGCCACCACCAAACCCTATATTCAATTTTCGCAGCCGCCGTGAATGCATCCACCATGATCGAAGACCATCACCGTGTCCACCTCCCTGAGCCGCCTCTCCCAGTACCCCGCGGCCCTCTCCGACCACCCCTAGACTCAAGCATCGCCGCCGGCTATCCAAGGCCACGAGATTTCTGCTCACTTCAAGGCGAACGAAGACCACCGATCGTGACTGCTCAACCTCCTCTTTGAGCCCATGCCCTCCGATCGTCGCCATGGCGAAGATCCACCGTCCAATCCCAAAGCCCTAATACGAACGACCAGGAATGATCGACGATTTCTGCTCAAATGGTGACTCGATTCGAGAAACGAATTGCACCAGTGAATTTCGCTCTTCGAGAGCTTCGAACTGATATATAATCTGATATGGTTCGGAGGAGTTTGATTTTGAAATTGATTTTTGATTTTGGATTTAGGTTTTGATTTGGAGCCACTAGAAGAAGGAAGAAACTGTAGGTTGAATAGACAGATATGTACAATAATAAGAAATAAAAAGGCTGTTAGGGTTAGAACAGTACAATATATATTAACGAAGCTCGATAAGAAATGAATAACATCCGAATATATTTGAAATGACAAATACGGCCCGAAAAGCCCGTTCTGCTTCCGGAACGCAAACAGGTCATCCCATATATCAAAATAGATGTTTTCGATATTTTTAAATTTAATGGAATAGGTTTCAAGTCTTAATTTCATTGTATGAAGAAGTTAGCTTAAAGTCGGCTTATTTCAAATTGATTTTAATTAAATTGATTTCTAGGCGTTCCAAGTTTGTATGATCAAACGGCAAGTCTGATCGCTACGAAACTTGAAACCTTACAATATTCACTGTTATGGATCCGATGAAACTGGTTCCGTCGAAATCTGAGACAATGGCCAAAATGGCTATTTTCATGTTAATTAAATAAATTATTATTAAATTGATTAAATCACTTTTTAATTCCACTTTTAATAACTAACAAATTTCATCATTTTTGATTACTTAGAACTTTATATTAGTTTAGAACAAATTTACATATCAAATTCAATGTTAATTATTTCACTAATTACAGTGTTCAATTCCAACTATAATTAAATCCAATTAATTATAATTTAATTCCAATAAATTGATTTAATTTGATTTCAATCTTTTTATTCAATCAATTATTACTCTATAGACATAGTTAACATTTGTTTATATCTTATTACACTAATATTCTACAATTATCATCTTTTACCATATTGGTTGCAGTATTTCAATTACATTGAATTTTTGTCAATTTTATTAAAATTTAAAATCTAAATTAATTAATTTATCTTTGTTTCACTCTTTTTATTAAATCAATTATTACCTTATGAATGTAACTGACATTTCGGTACATTTTATTGCATTCACCTTTCACAGTTATCGTCTTAACTCATTTTACATAACATTTAATTACATTTAATTATAATTGATTAAATAAATTGGTAACAAATAACAATTGTCACTATTTCTACATTTAATAACATTTATAAGTTTATTATTTACAACAAATGTTATAACAACTCTCATTACACTAATTTTATTCAATTACAATTTATTACACATTATTTCATTAATAAATCAACATTTAAATTATATATTACTCTTTTAATCAAATTGTCAATTGATACACACATTATTACAATTAATTTACAATATATAACCAATTATAACTTTTTAATCATTTCAATAAATTGGAATTTCATTCAAAGCGATTATCAATTACCTTAAATTAATACTATTACATTTCATTCCAGTTATATTCTTATTATTAAATCACAAAATTTTATTTCTTCCAATATTAAATCACAAAACCTTATTAAATTAACTATTTTTAATTATCAAAAATTACGGGTCGTTACACTCTCCCCCACTCAAAATTTTTCGTCCTCAAAAAGGGAAAGAAGCAATTAGGAAATTAATATATCTTATTCAAAATATTAAATTTATAAACAATTAATTTACATTATTAAATAATTTAAATAAAATATATCAATTTATAAACAATTAAATCCTTTTATATTCAAGTTAGAAAAAAGTTTGGAAAACATTTCACAAAATTTTTTCTAAGTCCAAAATTCACAAAAAAAAATCGGCAGAGTCTCCTTTGTACGTAGAGGTCTGGAAGAAATAATAATATCAATAACAACAATATATACCATATTTTCCAAAATAAAATATCCCAAACCACGGGAAAACAATAAATAGTAATAGAAAACCGTAATTCAAAAACGTACTTATTTGTCGGGCAAACAAACACTTATTTATGAAACCAAAAGCACTAGCTCTTGCTTCCATAACCTGCATCTCACTTATATAATCCAAAGGAGTTAATAATTATATAAAAGAGAAATATTTTAAGTTGTTTCAATTAATCACAACAAAATCAACACAACATACAATAGTCACAAGCAACAAAACCATACAATCATCACATGCAATCAAAGCAATCAACCATCCATCCACAGCAATCAAAACAAAGGGTTTGTTCGGGTTCAGAAACTTTTAATCGTATAAAATGATAAATAAACTATGAAGTAAACCATACACTCAACGATCGTAGATAAAACTCAATAGATCATTTATACATCCTACACGATAGAAGTATCCTTTCCCAACCAATCCATAAGTCAAACAAACAATAATTTCAAATAATATTTAATTTTTATTCTTATTACTCTTTCCCTTTCACATTATTCACTGTTCATTTTCATTTGTTCATACAATGCTTATTTAATTTCTTTACATATATCACTTACAAAATTCATTTTCTATCCATTTATACAATACCATTTTTCTTTTCATTACTTTACATTCATTGCTTACATACGTTATTTCCATTTTAATTATTAGATTATTTATTATGTAAATCTCTTTACAATTTAATTCACCATTAATGGATTATTTATTTTTCACATTCATTCTTCCCTATATAGTATTATTGAATGTTAAATACATTTCTAATCATTTCAACATTTCTAAAGTTATAATCATTCAATCAATATGTTACTCACTCAATTATAAATGGCTTCAACATTAACTTAAGTTTATAATTATTTACTTATAGTATTCACCTTTTATTATTCAATCTGATCATAAATAGCTTAAAATGTTAATTTTAGTTTATAATCGTTTTTCTTACATTATTCACTTTTCTATTACATTTGATTAGTAAGTCCATTGAACACTTTCGTTTACTAAAGTTTACTTGTACAATATTCTATTACATATTTATTTTAACATTTCAACTTTTAATAATTTGGTACGTTATATATATATATATATATATATGTGTCTTTTAGAATGCAATTGAATATTACCCAAGTTTCTCTTATATATTTAGTTAACAGAATGTTCAATAGTTACCATTTCTTATTTTCATTTCCATTTTATTTTCGGTTTACAAATTTTCAATTTCTTATTTTTATTTTAGAAGTTTCCAATTATTAATATAGTCAAGATTCCATTCATTACAATAATTTCAATTTCTAATTTACAGAAACTTAAGAACTAAGCAACCGGGTTCCATTTCAATCGTTTAAAATAATATATAGATACTCATAACTTACATATATATATACACATATATATCAAGTCAAACTTCAGAAATTAAGATTAAGATTGGTTTATCAAAACGGATGTGTAGTATAACTACTACAGCAATCTTCCCACTTTAAAACTCGAAAATGAATGTCGATGATGCGTGCACTCATCACCGAAATTATTTTCCAACGATAGAGAGGGGAGTACAGAACTTATTTCCTTTAAAACTTTCCTTTCAATCATCTTCAAATATTCGTATCAGAAAATACTTTAAATACTACTAATATTATATTCCAAAATCTTTTTGAAAGTAATTGACAAAATCCCGAAACTTAAATTCTAAAATTTCCAATTTATATTTATTTTATTTACAAATATCATTTTTCAACCAATGTTTATAAGTTTCACAACCTAACAAACAAATATATTACAACCAACTATATCATTTATAAAATTATTCTTTTATATACAAAATATATGCCAGGAAAAATTATTTCATTTACCTGTATTTCAACCAATATTGTGTCGGTTTGCCCTATTAAGTGTTTAGAAATCCCTATCGATGCCATAGCGTCCTATGTACCGACTAGAATTTATAAATACAAAACAGAACAAATTAACACAATGCAAAAACCCTTTTATAACACTAACAAATACGCTCTCTCATATACACTCAACGACTCATTCTAGGGTATTACTACCCTATTTTATATGAGTCGGACCCCACAAAGCTAAGGTTATCGCTAAACCAAAGCTCTGATACCAACTGTAACGACCTACCTTTTTGGACGGTTTAAATCGACGATAAACCACACACGTCAGACTCAAACCATTAAAAAGGGCAGACTGATGTGGGGTAAATAAGAAAAAGTAGAGAAAGAAAGAAAACAAATACAGAATCTCGCAGCGGAATGACAAAATATAATAATCAAATAAACAGTTCATGAAGCTGTTTACAAATAACATTGATTATTCTTTTATAATACAGATCAGAGTTACATACAATAAGAAATAATAAGAAATAAATCCAGCGGAACAACATGATGTAGTGGAATAAAAATAATAAATAATAATAGTACAAAATCTTCGTCTTCGTCCTCCAGAAATAAGGTCTTCAACCTTGAAATGCTCAGGCTGACCCGAGCGAATTAAAAAGACAAAACACTCGAGTCAGAACTAAAGATCTTATGTAAGTTAAATCAACAGTAAATAAATATGAGTGTAACGACATCGGAGATGTTTATGGGGTTTGACATCTCTTATCCAGTGTCAACGTGGGAGCAATAACTTAAGAGATGTTCGGGATTACCATCTCCTAAGGATCCGTTAAACTATCTACCATGTAGTACAATATGATATTATATTAGTGTCTACAGTAAAGTAAAGTATTAAAATAGCATTAAGGCATTACCCATATCCCCCTTAACACATTTTATATAATGCCGTAGTCTATACAGATACTGTAAACTCCACCTACAGTTGGGCTATCAAGGAGCACTCCATAGGTATGACACAAACCAAACTCATAGAAGGCGCGATAGGGCATGTGAACATGGCACTCGAGGCAATGCCACGGTAGATATACCAATTGTGGATCCGGACTGGTGGCAACGCATATCAGCTACTACCGCCCACCTCGGAACACACTCCCATAATCAAAATCGAGGGGTGACCACCAAATCATCGCATGGTCATAATATGGTATCGAAGAAACATGTCTGATAGGATGAATGACCTCACTTGGCCCAGCGTGGCTCCTGTTTTAGTCACATCTAAGCTGACTCACGAGAGTCAGGGTCACGTAAATACCTCATACAGAATCGTTCGCCAAACCATCCTACTTCATTTCTGGAATCTCCACCATGTACACAGTTGTTAAATTGGTTTTCGGTATTGGCAGAGAGTATATAATATCTGATCCCGGTCTCTTTAACAACCAAACGCTTATTTCACACCAGATGGTTCTTTTACATTTCAAAAAGTCAATTCAAAATTGATATCAAAATATCATATTCTCAAAACCATGTCATTTTCAAATCAAATTCACTTTCAAAATCGCATTCACTTCCAAAATCATTTTCACTTTCAAAATCATATTTACTCAAATATGTCATTTCACAAAAAGGTATCAATTCCAAATTCCAACTTAAGTTGTATCATCATCAAGGATTTAAATATAAATATTTCAACTTTACACAGTCTGAAATTTTAAAAAGTTGTTTAGATAGTCATAAATAGTTTAATAGTTTAAAAATAGTTTAAATAGATTAAATTTTTTTAAATAGTTTAAATAGTAAAATAGTTTACATAGTAAAAATAGTTTAAATAGATTTAAATTAGATTTAATTAGATTTAAAATGATTTATATAGATTTAAAATTGATTAAATAAAATTAAAATAGATTAAATAGATTTTTAAATAGATTAAATAAATTTAAAATAGATTAAATAGATTTAAATTATATTAAATAGATTTAAAATAGATTAAATAGATTTAAATTATATTAAGTATATTTAAAATAGATTAAATAAATTTAATTAGTTAAAAATAGGTAAAATAGATTAAATTGGATTAAATAGGTTATAATAGATTAAAATAAATTAAAATAGTTTTAATTGATTCAAATAGTTTTAATTGATTAAATAGTTTAAATTAATTTAAAATATATTTCAGTGTTATATCCAAACATTTTCAATAACTCAATTTCGATAAATTCATTTATATTTGACACTTCAACTTTGAAATCCAATTTAAATCCTTTGAACAATTCATTAAATCAATTAACGCTTGGATTACCGAAAATAATTCAGTTTATATAAATTAATTTCTATTTCAAAATGCCAGTTAACTGAATTCAAAATTTAAGGAATTAAAATAATTTAATTTAACCAATCCGGTGTCCATGTGTAATTTTCTACCCTATGGCCAAGTGATATGAATATTTATCATTTCAATCCGCAATTTAAAATTTTACGGTTATATATCATTTCAAACCGTAATCCCAAATTAAAACTTTAAAATCCATAAAATCGCTCGAGTCTATCATTTCAACCCATAACGATTTTTCCATAATCTATAGATCGTTCGGGTATGTATCATTTCAACCCATAGGGAACTTGCAGTGTTATAACAATATAAAAATACAACATCCAGTCATCCAATATCAACAATCAAACATCCATCACAATCATCATCCAAATCAACCAATAAACATCAATAGATAACTGATTATCATTAACATGTATTAAATTGACAATTAAATTCAATATTATATTAAACGATGATTAAATGCAAAAAAAAGTTAAATTTAACTAGAATTACGATTTAAACATACCAAACGTCAATCAATTAATTTCTAATCACATCAAAAATTTAATTTAACTAACATAAGAAAATTTAGTAGCTGTGAGTGGGTTAAAACACTCACCTTTGATTTCAAATTGATTTGAAATCCAAAATAACCCCAAATTTGAACAGTCGTCCAAACTAGCATCAAAATGTCCGGAATTTCGATACGATCCCAACGAAACAAACCTTGCCTAAATCTGAGTTCATATGAAAAAGATATGTAAGTTAGAACGGTTTAAATATTAAAATTTAAACTAAATTAAGCAAATTACAAATACAAATACCAGGTCAGCTATTGAGGCCGCCTCATTCTCTCCAAGTGCCTGAACAGTTCGAACCAAACCTTTATACGCAACTAGCAGCCGCCACCACCAAACCCTATATGCAATTTTTGCCGCCGCCGTGAACGCATCCACCATGATCGAAGACCATCACCGTGTCCACCTCCCTGAGCCATCTCTCACAGTACCCCGCGGCCCTCTCCGACCACCCCTAGGCCCAAGCGCCGCCGCCGGTTATCCATGGCCACCGTAGGGATTTCTGATCACTTCAAGGTGAACGAAGACCACCGATCGTGACTTGTCAACCACCTCTTTGAGCCCATGCCCTTCGATCGTCGCCATGGCGAAGATCCACCGTCCAATCCCAAAGCCCTAATACGAACGACCAGGAATGATCGACGATTTCTAATCAAACGGTGACTCCATTCGAGAAACGAATTGCACCAGTGAATTTCGCTTGTCGAGAGCTTCGAACTGATATATAATCTGATATGGTTCGGAGGAGTTTGATTTTGAAATCGATTTTTTATTTTGGATTTAGGTTTTGATTTGGAGCCACTAGAAGAAGAAAGAAGTTGTAGGTTGAATAGACAGATACGTACAATAATAAGAAATAAAAAGGCTGCTAGGGTTGAACAGTACAATATATACGAAGCCCGATAAGAAATGAATAATACCCGAATAGATTTGAAACGACAATTACGACTCGGAAAGCCCGTTCTGCTTCCGGAACGCAAAAAGGTCATCCCAAATATCAAAACAGATGTTTTCGATATTTTTAAATTCAATGGAACAGGTTTTAAGTCTTAATTCCATCGTATGAAGAAGTTAGCTTAAAATCAGCTTATTTCAAATTGATTTCAATTAAATTAATTTCTAGGCGTTTCGAGTTTGTATGATCAAACGGCAAGTCCGATCACTACGAAACATGAAACCTTACAATAATTCACTATTACGGATCCGATGAAACTAGTTTCATCGAAATCCAAGTCAATGGCCAAAATAGCTATTTTCATGTTAATTAAATAAATTACTATTAAATTGATTAAATCATTTTTTAATTCCACTTTTAATAACTAACAAATTCATCATTTTCGATTACTTAGACATTTATACTAGTTTAAAACAAATTTACATATCAAATTCAATGTTAATTATTTCACTAATTACAATGTTCAATTCCAACTGTAATTAAATCCAATTAATTATAATTTAATTCCAATAAATTGATTTAATTTGATTTCAATCTTTTTATTCAATTAATTATTACTCTATAGACATAGTTTACATTTGTTTATATCTTATTACACTAATATTCAACAATTATCATCTTTTACCATATTGGTTGCAGTATTTCAATTACACGGAATTTTTGTCAATTTTATTAAAATTTAAAATCTAAATAAATTAATTTATCTTTGTTTCACTCTTTTTATTAAATCAATTATTACCTTATGAATGTAACTGACATTTCTGTACATTTTAATGCATTCACCTTTTACAGTTAACGTCTTAACTCATTTTACATAACATTTATTTAATTTAATTATAATTGATTAAATAAATTGGTAACAAATAATAATGGTCACTATTTCTACATTTAATAACATTTGTAATTTTATTATTTACAACAAATGTTATAACAACTCTCATTACACTAATTTTATTCAATTACAATTTATTACACATTATTTCATTAATAAATCAACATTTAAATTATCTATACTCTTTAATTAAATTGTCAATTGATACACACATTATTACAGTTAATTTACAGTTTATAACCGATTATAATTTTTTAATCATTTCAATAAATTGGAATTTCATTTAAAGCGGTTATCAATTACCTTAAATTAATACTATTACATTTCATTCCAGTTATATTCTTATTATTAAATCACAAAATTTTATTTCTTCCAACATTAAATCACAAAACCTTATTAAATAACTATTTTTAATTATCGAAAATTACGGGTCGTTACACTTTATAACTATATAAAGTTTTGAAAATTATTCCTTTATACATATGAAATATAATCCTAGGCAAAATATTTAATTTGCCAAATTTTTCAAAAATACCATATCCATTGGCCTTGGTCGAGGGTTTAGAAATCCCTATCGATACTGTGGCATCCCACATCTCGACTAGAATTCATAAAAACTCAATAGATCAATTAACATAATACACTTTTATAACATTAACAAATATGCGCTCGTATATATAATACTCTCAAACTCATTCTAGGGTGTTGCTTGCCCTATATCTAATGAGCCAAACCCAACCAAAGCCAAGGTTCTCGCTTAACCTCATGCTCTGATACCACTTTGTAATAACCCACCATTTTGACCATCGAGAATTGACACCGAACACTACCACTGTGTTCCAATATTGTGCATCCAATCGACAAAAAGGGCATATTGTTAGGGTAAATAAATAGAAAAGTACAGAGAACGGAGAAAGATAGAATCTCACTGCGGAATCGACAGCATATAATATAACAAGGACAATAAAAATTGTCACTCCAAAAATAAAAAGTATATCAGAGTTAAAAACAACCCTTATCAGTTGGACAGTTATAAAATCCTGATCTTACAAATGCTGATAGAGATACTATATAATACAGTGGAAAATAAAAAGATTATGATAGGAAAATCTCCGGCTCCCCTCCATGATCTCCATAACACCAAAGCCAACTTGGGAAATACTTGATCTGACCCAAGCATTATAATAAAATAACACCCGGATTAAACTAGAAATACCAGCATGAGATAACTCAAATAATGGGGAACATATAAAGTTCTGTGAGACCACGCTGCTAACGCAGAATGGATTTTACCTCACAAGAATAACATCCATCCAGGCAAGAGCAAAAATAAATATCAGGAAACAAATCCAAATATGAATGGGCATAAATAATATTAAAACCAGAGTTGAAAGAATGGAAATAACCTGAGTAAGATCCAAACTGGACAGAATGGATAAAACAAGGAAACATTCCAAATTCGATTGAATGGATAATAAGATGACAGTCCAAACTTGATATAATGGATAGAATAAGGTAACTATCCAACTTGATAGAATGGATAGAATAAGGTAACATTCCAACTTAATAGAATGGACTAAATTAATACTTAAATGTCGTAAAGAGTAGTTGGCTCTACTCGTGGCAATTTAAAGCTAAACAGATTCAGGGATTCGAATAAATTAAGGAAAGGAAATTTTCCAACAAATGACTAGGAAGGTGCACCTCCCTTGGAATATACCTCTAGCAATATACTTCTGAGAAGCTCATATACCGCATGACACTTCTCGGACAATACCAAGCCGGACCCTACCAGACCTTACCGAGAATCCGAGTATTTCCACATCTAAGTGCACAAACGAATCCAAACTAGATGAGATGTGAAAATACCCTAATGGAAGAAACCCCACATAAATTGGCTTCCTCTTGCGCTTTTTCTTTAGTCATTTCCGACAAAGGATAGCAATGCTCAACGGAGCACTAAATCATCTTATAATGACATTAATAAAGTAGCTGAAGGAACCGATAGCTGAGATACCAACTATCGAGGATATAAAATGATCGTATATGGAAAATAAGTCTTGTATACTTATCACCACTCATTGAATTCAAACTTGCACTATTTCTTGGTTAACAATAATACCAGATAAGTCAAGGTAGTGTTACCTCAAAGTCATGTCTAACGATTATTCTTAACTTTTGAAATAGCGACATGTTTACGTCTTCAATGTTTAGTGATAATTATACAAATAAATCATTTCCATATAAATGATTCTCTTTATAGAAATAATTCATTTCCATAAACGAATCAAACTTTTTCTTTTAAAAATGAATTGAACGTGTACTTGATTTCCATATTATAGTATTGGTAAAAACATTTTTAGAATTAGTTCTTAATCGTAAAATGTTAAGAGAATAATTTTTCTAAGTGCTCGACCCCGAAGGCCTAAACCAACATCAGACCAACACCCAAAAGATTATCCAACTAAACATCCCAATAATCGAGTTCCATTCCTTTTTAACTTACCCAAAATTTTCTCTTATATTATCAAAACTTTAATGTGATATTTGACAGGTATCCGGATTTTCTTTTAATAAACAAATCCATTATCTTTAATAAAATAGATAATTATTTCCAAACCCTTTTACATTATCATTAAATTAACTTTTAAACCTTTATTACTTTAAACCACTTTTATTATATTAGTTAATTTACTTAACCACTTTTATTAAATCAATTAATTAACTTGAATATTATATGTTAAAAGATTTATTAAATCTAAATAATCATTAATTAAATGAATAATTCATCTCAAAACATCATTAATTAAAATGATAAGTAAGTTTTAAATACCATTAATTAAAAAAAATTAATCAAGTTCAAATAATCATAAATTAATTAGATTAATTAAATTCAAACTCCATTAGCTAAAACGATAAATTAAAACATCGTTTGTTAAAATGGTTTATTTTGATTATAAAACATCATTAATTAAAATGATTTAACAAAATTCCAAATATCATTAGTTAAATCAATTAAGTAAATATAAAACAATCATTAATTAAAATGATTAACTAAATTCAAATATCATTATTTAAAATAATTAATTAAATTTTAAATAATCATTAACTAAAATGATTAACTAAATTCAAATATCATTATTTAAAATGACTAATTACTTTTAAATATCATTAAGTAAAATGATTATTAATTTCAATTATTATTAATTAAAATAATTAATTAAACTCAAGGAATCATTAGTTAAAATGATAAATAAAATCTTATCTCATTTAAACCAAAGGTAAACCAATTTTAAACATCATTTATTAAATTGGTTAATTAATCTCAAAATCATTAGTTAAAATGATTAATTATTTTAAATTGTCATTAATCAAAATGATTAATGAATTTAATATTCTGTTTAGCGAAAATACAAGCTCAAGTTCATACTACAGGGTTTTGAGGATGGAATTTAATAAATGACGATATAGCGAAATTGCTATAACGACACTTAACAAAGTAAACGAAATATCAGGATTTATTTTAATTAACCATCAATATAGCAACATAAGGATGTAAATACCAATTATTGGTGAGAAACCCCTCAGGGTCTCTCTACATATTTTCCCTGCAAAACAATGGTTACAGATAATATATAGATAATCATATGGGTTTATAATGATCAAATTAATATGTCATCCATTTTTCAAACGGAAATTCAACCAAACAATCAATCAAACAATTTAATTAACATCCAAACAATTAATAAACGTTTATAACATCATAAATATGATAAAATTTAATATGAGTTAAACTCACATTGATTTTCGTTTTCGTCGAAACATTCCAATTTTGGACTAATACCGAACGGCCGTTCAACTTTAGCCTAAATTATCACTTGCTCCAAATCCAACCAAACTAATTCCATCACAAAGATCTCAATGATATGAGCCTAATGCAAAAAATGGCGTTCGAATCCGACCTCGTATGAGCAAGATACGAGTTAATGATCATTCGCCGAATTAATTAGATGATAAATTAAATAATCAACTTAATTACAACTATACCCTCCTTCTACCTTCTTCATCTTCCCCAATCAAAAGCATGCACGGTGACACCAAGCAATCCTATGTACACGCACACGCGAACAACTCCTCCAGGCCACCATTCGACAAGTCGTCTTCGCCAGCGGTTTTCTCTCCTCGATCTCCACTCACCCAATACCTCGACGACACCTCCGAGACCCCATAACAAAACGCGACCTAATGGGTCACGTCGCTGCCCCCAAAACATTAGACACCCTAGGAACGAACAAAGGCACCAAACTCCGACCCAAGGTGCGATTTTCAAAGCTAAATCCAAAAACAACATCCAAATACCCAAACTCCATCACCACTTCAAACAAAATCAAACCCTAGTCCTAAACCTCCATGCGACTCCACTGTCAAGTGCACTAACCCAAGGTCGATCATCTCCAAATGCACACCAAATCGAAGATCCCCTCGAATTGGGATTTTTAAAACTTGTTTCATGATTTTTAAATAAATATTTAGTTATTGATTTTAAACTTTCCATTTTTAAAGAAAAGCTCCACTTTTATTACCATGTAAGTTTAAATAGAGGGAGAAGGGTATGGACGTAAGGGGTATAGGGTAAGTATGCAGTGGGTATGGCCTGATTAGTGGGTACAGTCACGATGAACTCTTATGTGAGTAGAATTGCATCCAAAAGACCAGGAAGATCTAAGTATGTAAGGGTTTTTAAAACTGATCACATGCTAAAATAACTTATTTGATGTTTAGAAAACCAGGTTAAGTTTTGTGGGAATGGTGTAGAGGTAGCGCCCCGCAATATAATCGATTAAGCCCCTCAGTTATTAAGGTCGGCTATACTAATGTGTATGACTTTGCCAAGATAAAGGCTAAATTTTATATGTATGCATCCAAGAATCAAGAGGGGATACTCGCTATATTTTTCTTTTGTCACGAGTATATCTTGATATCTTTATGGGAAAAAAGTCATGGTTTCACCTTGTTTAGGTCTGAGTAAACCTATTAGGTTTTTATTTGGTTTGGGAAAACTAATAGGTTTTTAGTGACCCTGTGAAAACTATATCGACATATTTTATCCTTAATTAGACATGTAGTAGAAAGAGAATGCAAAAAAGTGGATAGATGTAGGTAGTTGTGTTATAACATTTGTGGCTATAGATGGATAAGGAGAGCATAGCACATTATGCATTTCTCATCCTATCTTTTAAATGTTATGTTTATAATTTTGATTATTAAAATACTAATAAGGGGAAGCTCATTCAGCTCAGCGGCGTAGTCTCACTATGTATCTAATTTTTTTTGGGATGACTAATATTATTCATATCAAACTTTTTATCTGACTCGAATTTTTTGATTTTCCCCTAAATTCTTCGGTACTTATTTGAGTAGGTTGAGAGTATGGAATTTTAGGTTTCATTAGATGAACAAGAGATTACCGAAGACGTGTAGGAGGCAAGCTGATACTATTTTAGTTTTATTCTATTGTGCAGCATAGTTGTATGTATGTAAGGACGAGGTTTAAAACCATACATAATTATGACTTTGATCACTCGAAGGAACATCATCATATATCGCTCTTGAAATTTGGGTTATGTAATTATTATGTTTTGTTCAAACATTGTTATCAATGAGTTATGTATTGGAAATTTGTATTGAATGGACAAAAATGTTTTGTAAAAAGTTATGAATTTTTGTGCTTTTGGTGTTGATGATACAATAAAGGATCTCATTTTATCATTGAAAAATAATAGTAACGATTATTACAGCATCATTAGTGTCTATTTTCATTAGATATATTTTTGTTAGTAATATTACCAATAGTTATTTTTCGTTAGCAAGCTCCCCTATGTTTTTGATAACATGTTTCGTTAAGTATGTTTTCGTTAGTTATTCCTTCATTAGTTATGTTTTCATTAGCATGGTGGGGTATACTTTTGGTAGATATAATCTATATTTTCAATGGCATTCGGCCATATCCCTGTTGGCTCATGGTTATATTTCCAAAAGCCTTGATAATGCATGTTTTCGATAGCGCTTATATACTTTCGTTAGCAAGTAAATTTTATTTATGGTAGTGCTTATATGTACTTCCATTGGCAAGCAAGCTATGTTTTCGGTAGCGCTAAAGTATGCTTTGGATAGCCTTTTAAGTATGATTTGGATAACTTAAAAGCGTATTTTCTATAACCTTTTTAAAGCATGCTTTCGATAGCTTTCAAAGTGTTTTTTTATACTTTAAAGCATGATTTCAATAACTTTTTAAAGGAAGAAAATTTGAAGTGTTAAAGTATAAGCAAGAACAATATAAAGTGATTTAAATTTATTAATGATTTTGTCTTAATTGCTTGCTTATATGAGGCATATGCATTGATCGTTATGGTATAACATAGTAACATTGTGAATGTTATTATTTGATATTTTATATATTTACTTGCATATGTTGATCGATTATGTTTTGTTTATAGAAGTTGATCATTTATGTTTATTGCCTATATTTTACTGATGTGCTCGCATATAGAAAAAAACCACATGACATTGATGACATTGGGGACTAGGATTGATAACCATATGGGGTTGTTCAAATATTAGGTGCCATCAAGCATAACTCCTATATGAATGTAACTGCATCTAAAAGATCGGGAACCTCTTTTATTCTTTTAAATTGCTAAAAGAGAAGCATAAATATCTTAGGATGTTAAAATTGATCATGATAAAATGACTTGTTCGACATCTAGAAAACTAGAGTACTTTGAGACTGGAGACGAGTAGCGCCTTGCGCTGTAACCAATTAGTCCCTCGGTTATCAAGGTTAACGATTCAAATGCATAGGATTTTTCCAACTTTAGGGCTAAAATTTGCGGTACGCATTCGATGGACTAAGTGAGGATGCTCGTTTCTTTTCTGTGGGGATATCTTGTTACCTTTATGGAAGTGAATGCGTGGTTTTCTACCTGTTTTACGTTTATGTCAACCTTATAGGTTTTTAGTTGGTCCATGAAAACCAATAGGCTTACGGTGACATTTTCGAAAAACTATATCAATGTATTTTACACTTAATAAAATATGTAGATAAAGCTTAAGAACCTGTTATGCATTTTTATGGAAAGTGTATTTAAGGTAAACAAATAACATGGTTAAACATAGGGAGTGTCTGACAATTGAACCCTATTGAATAAACGAATATATATTCACATTTAACCCATGTAATAAAACATGATGTTTTTTATGCTCTAACCTTTATGGTTGTGGGTGGATGAGGTAAGCATGGCACATTACGCATATCTCATCATATCTAATAGATGTTAAATTTGACACCATTTTGATTTGGTACGATACTAGTGAAGGTAAACTCATTCCCCTAACAGTGTGGTCTTACTATGTACCAATATTACCTCTGGATGAATAATGTTATTCATAATATATAGACTTTTTTTTTATTTAAAGTTTTTGTTTTCCTCTTGACTCTTGGATACTCAATTAAGTTGACTGAGAATGAAGGATTGGCAAGCATCTTTTAAGCGGATATAGGCTTACATAAGACGTTGTAGGAGGCAAGCCGGTTAGAAATTACTATTTAATGATTCAGTTGTGCAGCATAGGTGCTTTTGTTTGTAATAATGATAAGGTTTACAACAGTCTAGTAGTTATAACTCTGATTACTCAATGGGCATCATCATATGTCACTGTTGAAAACATTTGTATTTAAACTATTATATTTGCCCAAGCAAGGGATCATTGGATTATGTAATCAACTTATCTAATCATTTAGTGAATGATATGTTTTTGTAAAAAGTTACATTTTCTATGCCCTTCAATATTAAAGGTGCAATAATGGATCTCATTTTTTCAGGAAATGATACTAAGAATGACTGAAGCATCAGTAGTATTCATTTTTGGGTTTCATAATGGGAGATTTTCCATTCAACTTCTATCGAACTATGTCCTTAACACGATTATGATTGTCATGTTGTTAACCATAGTCAAAGTAGAGTTTAGACACTTAAGATTCATGGTATTCTCAAGTCAAAAGACTAACGTACATCGTCACATGAGGTCTTCTATTTGCTTTATAATTAACCTATAGAAAGCTCTCAATGAGTCGTTTTGTGGTTGTTCCAAACTATCACAGTACATCTCCCCTCACCGCCTCCAGTGGTCATGGATAATTCATTGTTCATCGTACGGTGAGCATTAGTACACTAGTCTCGAAGGATGTATTTTTGAAACAGCTTTACTAAGAACATTTAAGGACAAGTATTTATTAAGACGGTTAAATACTCATGTTTACGAACATATTTGTAACTACATTCAATTATATATTTTTCCTAAGGATTTTATACTTGTAAATATTCAATGTATTTAAATTATTACTTATATCCTAATGTAACAATATGCACATTAGAAAATAAAAACAAAAACTTACTTTATTTCAAACAAGATTCATTATAAAAGTTAAGTTATATGATCAAATTACATGATTGCTCATTGTGCACACACTTTACTCTATCACTCTAGCGTTAGGAGGCCTAACATCTTCCTTTGGATAAGCATTCTTGCTAGAATGTGTCTCAAACACCATTTTTTATGTCTTTGATATCAAACTTTAAAAAACACGAGAGAACAAGGTTCTCTCGATGAAAAAACCAAAATGTTTATGTTGATTTTGAACAAAAACACCCAAGAGCAAATTAATAAGCACTTCAATTTCAAAATGCAAGTTGAAATTATATTTAATTAAGGAAAATGATTTGGTGTAGGTTAGAGAGATAAAGTAATATCATCACAATTTTATATAAATAGAAAAGATTACCGAAAAATAAAAGGACACCATTTATAGTGATTTCATCAAGAATAGTACCTGCACTTTGCTTCTCTTTTTATTGTTGATTTCCAAAAGAATGAAATGTGTTTCATTCTATGAAACTACGTTGATCAAATTTTGTTCAGATATCATTCTTGAAATCATGATCCAAAAAAGAAGGCTTCGGTCGATGATGACTTAGGATTGTAGGTAAATAGTTGAATTTCTTAATGGTAGAAAGGATCTCGAACTCTTTGTTTTTCATCTCATATTTATAGGCTTAAAATTTGATTATTTGCTTTGAATTTAGTGAGAAATCATGTTGAACAATGCTTATGATTGTAGAGTAGTGGAGAACGTGATTGAAACTGTTCTGATTTGGTCAACTCAAAAAATATAAGATCGAAAATCATTATTTGCAATCCAATATCATGGAAATTCTTTGATCGAAATGCTGAAAAACTTGAGACGGTTAAAATTTTGATCATTCTTCCTCTATTATTATGCATCCTTTAGAATTTGTCTTTTACTGTTGTTTGTCCATGCCGATATGGTTTCATTCAACTTCTGAGCAACTTCAAATTGTATAATCCGCTTCTAAATTGATCATTGAAAATTATTCCAGTGGAGTTTAACTTAAACAATAAACAAATCTTCATAGCAACGGTTAGTTTTCCGTTTTACGTCCTTATAAAGGTTTTTTTTGTATAAACGACAAAAAATTGTATTTTTTAGCCTCAAGGACACAAATTTAATATTTTAGCCACAAGGATTCTCCCAAAATTAGTGATAAGGACAAACATTCTTTCAAAATTATTCATAAGGAAAAACCGCCAAAATTATCAACCACCACTCGTTGCACCACCACCCACCGCCATCACCTGCACCACCAGCCTCGCCGCCGCCATCACATGCTACCAATAACTCTTAACGTACAAACTTATACCTAAAAACTGCTACCGGTAACTAAAAATTGATACCTAAAAACTGCTACCTAAAAACTGATATCTAAAAACTGTTACCGACAACTAAAACTGATAACATATAGCTAATACTCAAATAGACCACCCATAATCTCCTAGGTTCTCAAATTTATCAAATACGATCACCATCATCTAAGTTTACAGTTCATTCTTGAACAAGTATTTCAATCATAACAATCATCCTTGTAGAAAATCATTTCATCGTCATATTTAAAGCACAAATAGACCACCCATAATCAACATCTATCAAGCTCGTGAAATTGCACCGTTATTTCATATAACGATGCTTTGATTCAAGTATCTCCATTCTTCGATGCAAGCCAGATCGAGTGGCTCCACTCCAGCATAAGCATGGATTTCATACAACTAAGGTAGTATGTAAAGTGACGAACACGATAGTGGTTCATCTTTAGCTAAAAATTAAAAAAGTTTTTACAAAGAGAGAATTGGGGAAAAAGACAAACTTTGAAAAAAAATTAAGCTGAAGGACATGAAGTTTTATTTTTAGCCTTAAGGACAAATGCTAGTTATATTTACCATTATATTCAACTTTTACACTATACAAAAAGCTAGTTATAACTAGCATTATATTCAATTTTACACTATACAAAATGATAGTTATAACTAACATTGTCCTTCAGCCAAAAAAATAAACTTGTTGTCCTTCAGCCTAATTTTTTTTTTAAGTTTGTCCTTGTGTATATTTTCCTGTTTTACAAAAGTGATACCTACTATCACTAAAATTGATCCTCAAATTAACAGTAAAACTGATACCCAAACAAAATTCAGTAAATATTTGATGCTAACAAAACACTAATCCAACTCAATGATCATCATTGTTACTATGTAACAACTTCATTTTTTTATAATCAAACAAACAAAACAGTATAATACATTATATGAATTTATTACAATATATTATCAATCAAACCAATATGAATGCAAAAAAAATTAAAAAATGTTTGCTTCAAAATGTGAATTTATTACAGTATAATAATTTTGTTATACAACAAAAATCACAAATTCAAAAATAACAAATATTTTTGAAAATGATACCTACAAACTAGAAAACTGATACCTAACGGCTGATACCACTTTTTCTCCCCTAATTCTTCCATAGCTTGCTCTTCTTCTTCCTTGACTTGCTCTTCTTCTTCCTCGAATGGTTTTTTCTTCTAAAACACCACTCCACCACGGCGTCCCTATCACTAGAGCCATCACTTTTCCATCATCGGATGACTTCAAATCGAGCTACTTCAAAACCCTAGCCGTTGCCATCCACCATCAAACCAACCACCCTCGCAGCCAATGCCATCCCAGCAACTGGCCTCGCCGACAACACCATCTAAGCTTGACGCCGCTCCAAACTCATTTGCGTGTTTGTCCCGGTCGCTAATTTCTTGTCCTACTTTCGAATTGAAATTCAAAATTTGTCCTTCGCGCTAAAATACCGAAGGCCGATCCTCGAGGCTAAAATGCTGAGAAATTTTGTCCTTGACACTATTTTCCTGTAATATAGGCCGAAGGTCATCAAGTTTTATTTTTAGGATGAAGGACAAATTTTAGTCATAATTTAGACTAAATGTCAAACTTTGAAAAAAAATTAGGATGAAGGACAAATGCTAGTTTTATTTTTAGATAGTATATTCAGTTTTATACTATGAAAAACTAGCATTGTCCTTTAACAAAAAAATAAACTTGATGTCCTTCAATTTATTTATTTATTAAAATTTGTCATTGTGTCTATAATCCTGACATATGAAATGTAACAAATAACAAAATCATAATACAGATTCAGCAGCAAAGAAAGTTGATAACCAGAATCGTAAATCTGAATCAAAATCCTTCATGTCAAGTGTGGTACAAAAAGTCGATCAAAATTGCACAAATGAACATTATTTTGAAGATTCGATAATTTATACCATTCATATGTATAAGCAGGCCCGGATTTAGGGCTAGGCGAGCCAAGCGGCCGCCTAGGGCAACCCCCTCGGTGGGGGCAACGGGGGGAAGAGAACAGGTTAAAGTAATTTCACATTTTAACTATGTTATTGTGTTGTATAACATAAAGTTGGTGCTGGTGCGTTAGTAGTGGGCAAGCTTCTCGGCATTGAAGTCAGAAGTTCGATTCCCTGCTTAAGCAATTTTTTCCTTCCAGTTGCTTGGGGCAACACTATTTCAATTGGTTTTTTTTCCTTGGGCCAAATTTTAGGTTGCCTAGGGCAACCCAACTACTTAAGTCGGCCCTGTGTATAAGGCATATCACCTTTATTCTAATACAGGCAAGTTGTTAAATTACATTAATTCAAACCTGTAATATAAATAATGCAAGGTAAAAAAATACATGGAACTTGGACTAACAAAATAAATTTTATCATTCGATGCATTATACCATTTACCTGTATTAAAACATGCCATTTAACACATGAATTAAAAGATAATACAATGAAAATAACATAAAGGGCCGACAAAAAAACAAAAAACAAAAGGAACACAAGATTATGATTATGTTACAATATATGTAAATCATAAAGTGAATATGCTTTTATGTTGTTTTGTTTAGTCTCACATCGTGGGATAAGTCTAGTACCAAGCTCCAAAGCCAGGAGGCTATGTAATGTAAATGTATTACTAATCTATAGAATGAATAAAATGTCTTCTTTCTTTTTCTATAATGGTTTCTTCTCGTTCTGTAGTTTATAACACGTTATCAGCACGATCCAGATCCACTTGCAAGATCCAGATCAGCTCTTTCTCTTAAAAATCAGTCCTTTGAGTGGGCAGGCGATGCGTTTTCTCCCTACACCATATCAGGGAATGGAGATATAATGGGAGAGGATACGTGGAATATAGAAATATTTTGCGCCGGCCAAGGAATTTGGATAGTTTGATTTCAAGTAGTCAAAGTAATAGGTTAGTGTAATTATCTATTCCAAATGAGTAAACTTGAGAATTATATATATATTTACGATGATTTGAATGTGCTTTAAGTAGAAGTGTGATTGATGTTGTACTCGTTAAAAGCTTTGTTTGGCATGGTGTATATGAGTTTGAAACTGTTGCTTAAAACATCATATCACCTCAAATGGATATAAAAAAAGATTATTTTTTCCCCTTTCTGCTGCTTAAGGCAGTAATAGATTAGAACATGTCTAAATAGAATAGATAAGTTCACGTTGCCATATACCTCGATGTAGATAAGCTGATAGTTGTAGAATGTGCATGTATTCTATTGATGTAACATAAAGAGTTAGATATCAGTTATACCAACTAGCAAAATGAAAATTTTTACGCCTTTTGTTTAAATGATGTAGTTAATCTTAATTATTCTACGACAGGGACCATAAGCGACCCTAGTTCATATTTGATGACAATATGCAACTTCTTGCCATCTGTAGGAATATGTAATGAATATACATCTTCTATTTTCTAGTATATCCTAGTTCTATATTTCTAACTAGGCTGTATGATTATTTTTTCTTTATTTTTATATTTTTATAAATACTGCATAAATCCAAACAAGCTCATTTCAGCTGTTTATTTTCTTGTTTAAACTATTTGGTAAGGTCTGGAACATAATCAACGTTTTTTTAATGCAGACATCGTACTCCATTATACATACATACATACATACATACATACATATATATATATATATATATATATATGCATGTATGTATGTATGTATGTATGTATATTTTTACGGTACTGGCTATCAATTTCTAGAAAGTAACAATGTTGTCTATTATTATAATCCAGTTGTAAAGATGCATTGAATGTTATACGTATTATTTTATCATTCAGCTTTTGTTCCGCATGTTAGATGTTAAGTCCATATACTAATTGAATTTCATATAGTTAGTTCAATCGAGTGGATTTTCATATAGTTCGTATTTTATTCAAATTGCAGAATTTATATCATGTTTCTCAACACCATCAAGTGATAAGCATTTGTAAGTAATGCAAGGGATTTAGCAATGATAGGAAACTCAACTAACTAGAGGAAATGAGTTATTATTATTTCATCGTTCACTTGTTATTTCATCCATGCATAATATACATATTTTATTTCAATTTTTAGCGTGCATATAGACATTGGAACCTTAACAGCAATATCCATTTGAAATACTAAAGAGGTTCATATTTGCTTTACTTCCATATTTGCTTTATAGAAAACAAATATGCATATGGTTATCTCTATGCAAATTACAAGTAGTTTCCTGGAGAAACCAATATAATGTTTCCTAAATGATCCAAGTATGTTATTTTCTTAATATCTTGAAAAAGTATTTGCAACCAAACAAGTTTTTCTCTGAATTGATTAATATATGAACTAAAGTTTGCACTATATTTGGATCTATCAATATAATTGAAGGGTCCGGAAGAGCCCATATTATATTACCAAATGGTGTGCAAATCAAACTATAGAACTTGATAATGGAAGCATACAAGTTTAGTAAAGTGTAGGACCCCAAGTCCTGATATTCTTCAACAAAGCTTTTTCTTTCATGAAAACTTGAAATGTGGAGTTCATATGGATGCTAACACTAAAGACTTGGCGATTTCTGAACTCGAAGTTCAATAGTTTACTAAATGTGAAGTTCAAGTGATTGAGAATATGTAATGGAAAAGATATATATTATTTACATTGATAGGTACAATTGTTTCACGAAGAGATAATAATCTCTCGAAGAGAGCATGATATAAAAACATGCATACTTAATGAAGAATTTATATCAGTTTTTGGTTTGGTAACTAATTTATATTAGTTTGTATACTTGAGTGCAATAAATCCTAATTATATCAAACTTGAAGTGTGATAGTTAACCATTTTTATTTAAGTTGGTTGAGTTATAAACCAGATGTTTACGGCCCAACGTCCAAGAATTTCAGTCGTCGTAGCCAGAAGTTACATATATACCTAAAGCTCTAAAGTTCACATGAAATATTATGATGTCATCCATTCTAAAAGAATTGCAAAAGACTATCTACTTTGTTGCTTCTTACAACAAACCAATGTATAGAAGCAAGGTATGGACAATCGATATTTAAGTAAATATATATACCGGACATTACAACTATTCATGCAATTTGAAGAAACCAGAAGTTTTCGCTGCAATGATTAATATTTACGCTAAAGTTTCCAGTATAATTGGATCTGCTATGTATTTCAAATTTGATTCAAACTTAAAATTTGAGCGCTATGTAACGTGTACCATATATTTCATTATAATTTTATTGAACTCTCCAAAAAAAATGTCTATATATATTTCGAAATATGTATTATTCTATGATAAATAATTATAAATAATGCTAAAAATATATATTTGAAATAGAATTAAAGAATACACCATAACAATTCGAAGTTGTGTATATGATTTATTTGAACCAGAAGTCCAACATAGAAATAAACAAGAAGTATATAGTTTAAAATCCTTAAGGTATCAACAAAGGATTTTGATTAATTAAAACGTGGAATTTGAACCTATATGAAATATTGCAAATTTTATTATCAAACTTCAAGTTTGATAACCATTACATAGAAAAGTTTGACTTCAATATTAAACAATGAAGTTCTGGCAAACTATAAGACTTAAAACTTGAAGATCTTTATTCTTGATAAGTCAAAAGTAACTAGAAGTTATAACATATCCAATAACTATAAGTTATAATATATCAAATAACTGAAAGGTATTATTGATAAGACAACTTGATGCATATGTATTTTCAAACTAGATGTTTTGAACATTATCATGCGGTCTTTAAAGATTAACATTGACATTGGGTTATAAATAAAATTTAATGTTTGGATCCTTGTAATAGTTTGTTCTTAAATTTCTAACTCAAATGAGAAAGAATATGCAAATTTATAATATACATGTAATATGTGGACGCACGTATATCTATATATGTATAAATTCAAATAACAACCTGAAGTTTGTTATGAGCTCATCTTATAAATTATGCATAGATATAATTCAGTGATTTAAAATTCAATCGACATAAATGTTGAATAACCTGAATTCAAATAATCTACACAATAAGTAAATTCCTCCAATTGGCTAGATCAATGAATGAGAACAAACTCTAATAAACAATATCAATTGAATGCATCTTATCAACTAATAAAAGAATTATCCTCCTATAATTAATATGCATGATATATTTGCTAGTAGAAATATCATAATGGATCAAAATGAGAATCCTAAAAAAAAGATTATTATTAAATGTGACAATGTTCGTCAACATTGAGGGGGAGGATAAAAGGGATATAAGTTCATTTTGATTATCAATATTGAATATTTGTTATATACAATGATGCAAAATATTAAGTAACTTGAATAAATTATCAATAATATCTCTATTAAACTTTCTCCAGCATAGATCTAAATCCTTGAAGGATCGAAAAGTGTAGACCACATCTGAAGTGTGGTACAAAAGTCCGTTTAAAATACTTTTGCAGTAAGCAATAAAGATGCCAGATAATGGAGGTGGGTGTCCTTGAAGAAACACTGAAGAGTGCTTTGCAAGAGGTCCATGACATAATTATCAAATAACCCTAGAAGTGATTTAGGTATCTAAAACATGATAAATAAAGAGATATCAATAAATTATGTCTAGAATTGAAAAAATAATAATCATCGGTGATAAACTCGTGAATAATAAAGCACGTATGTTTATAAATGAATAAAAGATCCTAGATTAGAGAAAAAACATGATTGGCTATCATGAAATTCTCCTAAATAAGAAATGTGAACCCGTAGTTCGCAAGATATAATTAGAAATATATATATAAAGTAGAAAAACACACTGAAATTACTGAAGCACATGTAGTGCTATCATGTTAAATGCTCTAGGCATGATGTTTTTAAAAATAATTGAATTGACTAAAGTAGTGAAAGTGTTTGAAACACTTAAAATACCCTAAAGGTATGAATATTGGTTAAATCATACTAAATGATAAAAGTCTACTAGTTCGCGAAAAATATAAATTACTTTGTTGCTTATAAAGAATGCAAAGAATAAAGGGTGTAGATTACAACTTTTTTTAAGTATTGTTGTAATGAAAATCTTGATATAATTCATGATCAGTAGGTTATTTCTTGTTTTTAAGTATTGCTGTAATGAAACTCTTAATTTCCATCAAAGATGTAGTTGCAATAAGCAAAACTAATATGAAGTACCAAAATGAAAGCAAACGAAATGTTTTTCATAAAAGTAGAATACAAAGTGCATAAAATGCAAATAATATTTTAAAGAAATAATCTTAGAAAAATTGATCGTATCAAAGGCAACTATTTATAAATGATGAAAGGAGGAAAAAAAGAATTATCGTCTCCTGATTTAATTTTCTTAATACTTGTATAAGCTATGTTACACATATATGGATCAAAAGTATTTGTAATTGGTTTGGATTATCAATACATGTATTCAAACTTAAATGAAAAAATATAAAATCAAGAGGAACATACCTATACTTTTTTTCCTTTAGTAAGGTTTTTCTCACCGGGTTTTTCTTAGCAAGGCTTTAACGAGGCATTAAATTGATCCGGAAGTATCAAACTCCATTTGATGTAGCAAATTTTTGAAATATGTCATACTATATTGTACTCTTTTCTTCACTAAGGTTTTTCCCATAGGGTTTTTCTTAGTAAGGTTTTAATAAGGCATTGTTTTGATCCCGAAGCATCAAATCTTTTAGAAAGAATATAATTCTTAATATGATTTTACAAGTTGTACTATTTTTCTCGTTTAAGGTTTTTTCCCATTGGATTTTCCTAACAGATGTTTTTAATGAGACAACAGACAACTGAATGAATATACGCAAGCAAGATAATAATGAGGGGAGCAACCATCATACACGTTTCAAAAAGGACAATTTCAAGTTATCAGAGCATTCAAGATTTTGAAGACGCGTATTCAAAAGGGAGTGTTACAATATATGTAAATCATAAAGTGAATATGCTTTTATGTTGTTTTGTTTACTCCTACATCGTGGGATAAGCTTAGTACCAAGATCCAAAACCTTTATATAAATAAGACTATGTAATGTAAATATATTACTAATATCTAGAATGAATAAACTGTTTTCTTTCTTTTTCTCTAATGGTTTCTTCTCGTTTTGCAGTTTACAACAGATTATAGATATTTACCAATTCATTGTTGCTAACTTGATGTCATTACATGATGCGAGATTTTTATGCAGTCGCTAGTGTAAACAGTCTAAGCACAACAAAAATCACCTGAATTATATAAACCAAATTTGAGTTGAAACATAAGTGGTTGCGCCCACAAAATATAAAAATAATGATACGTTTTATAATACCAAAAACAACGGAGACTGCAAATAAAAATCGAAAAAGAAAGATCAAAACATAACTTACAGCAACGACAGTGTAAACAACAAAATAAAATGGTTCTACTCATTCCTAATTTAGTTGTCCAATAACAAGTAACGTATATATAAGTAAAATAGTAGCATATTGATTTTCATCAAAAATAACAGTTGGGTTTTCTTTGGAAAAACATGCAACTGAACGAAAGCAAGTTCTTCTAGACCGTTTTGTTACGTTACTCAGAATGCACAGAAAGAATTACATTAGATTATCTGGTTCCATTATTTAAAATCATACATTCAACCAATAAGCTGGAAAATTAAGATTACAACACTTCAGCCTAGCCTCCGTCTTGTTATTAAGTAGAAAAAGTTCAACTATGTACATTGACTGGACTGGATTTTAGTATGCTTCTTTATACACGGACCCCGATTCTCTCAGCCACCTGCGTTCATAGTTTAGAATTAGGGCAGAAGAAAGTCCTTTTGGCAAAATGCCTCAACAAACAATACTACATTTGAAGATATGAAATTATATTCCAGTTATAAAACACAAGCTACCGCAATTATGGTTATTACTGTACCGTTTCTAGTGATAATCTTAAACAGCATACCATTTATCATTCCCGATATGTTGATAGATCGATAAACCGGTAAGTATTAATGGTGGTTCAATCTACATTTTACCGTGTCACTTTATAACAGGCATCGATCAGGAAAAAAAGATGAAAAGGAAGAAATGCAACTAATATCATTTGAATTGAATTGCTAAGCTAAATTTAATTCTTTACTTGCTTCTAAATGTTTGTAATACAACTAATTATAGGATAAACATGCATTACTAGTGGATTGGTAAATTCCTGCTATCTTCATTTATGAAACAATATTATCGAAGTTTTACCATTAAAAATGTAAATTTTCCATTATTGATCGATTGTACTGATATAATGACCTAATGTAAAAATGGTAATCAATAGACTATAAATGGTATGATAAAAGAAAACTATTGCGGTAACAGCCAATACAGATCTATTGCTCAAAGGATTACCTCACTACCTACATGTGTGCTACATATGTGCAAGGGTGACACCCTTGGATAACGCCACTAAAGCCATAGCTTTGGGCTCATTTCACATTAGGCCATCAAAATAGAAAATAAAATAAAAGCAAGATGTAACAATTGATAATAGACGTCAACAAAAACCATTATACGAAAATAAAAGTAGATGCGAGGCTCAAGGAAGACGAACATCAATTCATCATATATTCGTTCAATTCGTAGTTCCTAAATTTAAAAATCACAACTTTCAAAAATCCCACAAATTCATAACTTCCAACATCTACTTTCATTGAAAGAAATTGTAAAGAAAGATTGAAGCATCATGTCGATTTCAAAAATCATAATTTTGCACAAGAGTGTAGACTATGTTATCTTTATTTATATCAACTTTATGTGATGAATTTCTATTCATAGAATATTAATATTATCTAAATGTTAAAATTCATAATAAATAAACTTATTTGTTTTAAATTTTATCGACTAACATTTCTAACACAAATCAATTGCTAAAAAAATAAATTTTGTTTTGAACCCTATTGTATGACTTGAAGTATTATTACCAAGACAGTTGGTTCTATATATATATATATATATACACACACACACACACACACACACACACACACACACTCCACTTGTTATCTACATCATATATAAACTACTTTTGATGTTCTGATTTTATTAATCTGATTATAGTTGTAGTAAGGCATCAACTCACAACTAGCTTTAGATACCATAACTCTTAGGACTGACCCTGCATATGTGATCCATATGGCTTAAGCCCAATACAAAATATTAAAGGTCTATTGGAGTTCAAAGTTTGAGTTTTATGTTTTTGCATTTACAATAGGTTCTTCAAAAGGCATGAATGAGGAGGGGTGAAAATGGTTAATTTGAAAATTTGTTTTAATATATAAAACTGAAAATTATTTTTTATTGTTTTCAAAAATTTCGAGAAATAACAGTAAACATATTCTTCTTCACTCTTCCCTCATTTATTGTAATGGTTAGGATTTTTCACTTCCTTTTTCTCCCTCCTCTCTCGCATCTTTTGAAGTACACGTAAGAAATACAAAACTCAAATTTCGAAGTCTAACCAGTCTAAGTGTTTGAAGCTATATGCCACTGAAAATTGAGAGTCCGGTATTAAACCGGTTTCAGATGTTATGCTTTTAGTTGTTTGTGCACCCTACCTTCAAGAAATTAAAATACATTTTTATATTTCCCAATAAATATCATTGATATATTTATTTATTTATTTTGAATTATCCAGATAATCAAGCTTCCCGTGTAAACTCCAGCTAAACCTTAGGAGCAATGACAATTACATAAAACACAGTTTGCAAGTGTCATCTTTGTACTGGAGCTGATTTGATGGAGTGTCTACACTACATCAACAACAGAAGACCAAGCAACCGATGGGGCCCATTGTTGATGGGGACGCAACATTTTCAGGTGCAGATAAAATTTATGCATAAAGAAATAGACCCTCGCTTAAAAAAGAGATGATTGTGCGGTGCATTTGTAATTCACTTGAGAAAGAATAATCTCCCTCAAGAGAGAGACGTTCATTTGTTTTCTTTGCACTTTAATGTTCAAAACTCTTATTTAAGAAAAAAAAATCCCCTGCATTTGTTTCCAAAGAAACATTTCACAACGTTTAGAAAAGTCTAAAGTAAAAAAAGTAGATGTCAAGGAAACATGTTTCAATAACAAAAAAATACTTCTGATTATTGCTATGAATTTTATATTTGTTTGAAAAATTATCTTTATTTTTTATCCTTCACACAAAAATAAATAAATAAATAAACACTACCAAACTGAGTTATATATAAGTAGATTGGCTTCTTTTATTCAATTAAATAAACAAGTATAATACTCTATTTGATTTTCATTAACAAGAAATGTCTTTCCTTGCTAATATTACATCACTGTGTCAAGAAATATTCTCGTCGTAATAAAGAAAAGAACATATGTTTATGTTACCATCTACTGAAATGAGTTCCTGTCTACTAAGAAGCCAAAACACACTTTTTTTTGAAGAAGTGGAAACATTGGTTCTCATACATTACTGTTTCCTAAGGTTCAAACTAATATAGTAATTTTAAAGAGGAGTGGTTTCCGTATTCCTTTCATCTAAAATATCAATTTACATTACCGATATTCGTTATTCATCCAAAAAGGATCTCTTGCAATGTGGTTCAAAGGAGCAATTTTTATGAGAGAATTGAAAAGATAAGACATTTGATAAAGGGAAATTTTGTTTGTGTCACTATGATTTCACAGCTTATAAGGACCAAACTACCCTTCTATGTCAAGGAATATTCTCGTCGCAGTAAAGAAAAGGAAATATTAATGTTTCCATCTACTGAAATGTTTTCCCGTCTACTAAGAAGCGTATTATTCTCCTAGTTTTGAGGAAACACTTAAATGCCAAAACATTTTTTTGTTCTTTTTTTGTTGAAGAAGTAACATTGGTTCTCATACATCAATGTTTCCTATGTTTCAAACTAATATAGTAATTTTAGAGAGTATTGGTTTAAGTATTCCTTTTAGTCTCATCTTGAATATCAATTGATATTGCCAATATTCATTTTTCATCCAAGAAGGACCTCTTGCAATGCATAATCAACCATTATTTTGGGAATTTTCAAGGGAAAAACAAAATGGTTAAGGGAGTAAGATTATCAATGGATACTTGAAAAAATCCCAAATCCATCCACATTTGTATCCGAAAAGCATATAAATATCCAATATCCAAAAAATGGATACGGATGCAAACATGAAGGTATCCACATTTGAAAATTATGCATCCGGTTTTTGTGAAGATTATAGTTTATATTATGTGTATTTTAATACAATGAAAGATATGTATTCATTGTTTTATTAAGTTGATAGTTTAGATTATATGCATTCAATACATACTAACTGCTCAAAATCATTCATTATCATCATATTTGTTTATTTTTCACACTTTTATAATCAATAGGATTGAAAAAAAATGTTAAACCAAAATTTTCTATATATTTTTCTTGATTTTATCAATCATTCACGGATAAATATCCAATATTCGTCTGTTTCCACAGACGTGGATATCCGAAAATGATTTTAGATGTGGATGCGTGTATATTTATATCCGAAAGTATCCATTGACATGCATAAATGGAAGTAGTTTTTTATGGGGAGAATTGAAAAGATACAACATTAAATAAGAAGAAATTTACTTAACATGTTGTGATTTTACAATTTATAAGGACTAAACTACCAACCTCTTCTCCTTTGGAAAATAGGCAACGTAGTTCAAATCACAACCCATTGCCCATTTTCCATTTATTCATATCCATTAGACTTTCTTTTGGTTGTGAGGATAATAATCTTCTTCTTCTTTTTCCTTTTTTTTTGTTGCCAAAACCCAAGTACACCCACAAGACTAATTTTGAAGCCATAAGCAAGTGCAATATAAAGCAATTATAGATATTAAATAGTTGATTCTGAATATCTATTTTTAAACGATAGTGTGTGAGAACTTTTCTATGCAATGAGTTAGGATTAATTTGTTTTTCATGAAGGTAATAATATGTGACTTCATAAAGAGGCCTCCAATGTAATTTTATTACTTTTTCTGTAAGGGGAGAATTTGGGTTTTCTTTTTTTTCCCATGGTAATAAAAAAAAATTTGAAGAAACAACAATTTTATCAGTCCCTTTTCCATTTTGATTTTCCCTTTAACAAATTCCATAATTTATGTGAAACATGCTTATGTCCATAAAGCTTATTAAACATGAATTTTAAAACATAGGTCTAACGCTGATACGCGATAAGTACCTCTTTAAAAGATTCAACATCACTTCCCCATAGCCATGCGTCACAACCAGCATCACGGGCACCCCATACATCATTTCTGCGGTCATCACCTATGTGTACTGCATCTTCAGGATTAACCTCTAGCAATTCACATGCCTTAAGAAATATAGTTGGATTTGGCTTTTCAGCTGCAACCTATTTATATCCATATTTTGAGAGTGAATTGGCCAGATTAGTTTCTTTGATTAGAGGATCAAAGTAAAGGTAAGTCACATTTAAAATAGCCAAATTAACACAAGAATAAATAGAATGTTATAGCGGTTGTTTGACAAAGATGAGCATTTGTCGATAGCAGAAAGTCATATGTGCAGATTTTATTTTTATACCAATGGTAACATTGTAATGAATCCATACATTTATTTTGGTATTCTCTTTCAATAGTTATCTGCTATATACAAAACATATAATGCATGCTAAACTGGGTAATACCTCAGCTGACACTGCAATTGCATCAAACCAGCTATCACACCCGAGAGCGCGCATAAGAGGCCTCAGTCTTGTATCAAAATTGGAGACAACAGCTGTTTTCACACCAGATTTTCTCAGAGCTTTAAAAACATTTTCAGCCTCAGGATCACAAATATGCCAAGCCTAGCACAAACCAGATTTTATAGCTAAACCATACACGTAAAAAAATGAAAGTTTCATGTACCACAAGCTAAAAGAACAGAGCATGTATACCTTTTCAGTCATATAATACTGATATACCTCTTCAAAATAACGAGGATCTGAACAGCCTGTCGCAGAACTTACTATGAATTGCCAAAAGGGTCTCCCATCATCCACATACCTTCTCAGATGTATTTTTGATTAAAAAATAATAATGATGATGATGATAGTAATGATAAAAGAACATAAGAAGAAATTTATGGCACTATATTTTACAGAGTGCAAAAGTCACTCAACTGATATTTGTTATCCGACGCTCAGTTTAAAAAGCAAACAAATAAGGTATTTAAGGTCATGATAATGTAAGGCTAAGAATTATACCTTGATATTCACGTATAGATGATATAATAGGGTGTAAATCAATATTTGTTATCTAAGACTATAGCCTTTTGAGTTGATAAGATACTGTGCCATCTAATCGCTCTGGATGTTTGTGCAGTTAATGTATACGTAAACATTTGGATTAATTTAATGATTGCTATGAAAATGATAAACATGCCAACACAATGCAGTACTGATTAGAAGTTAGAATTTTAAGCTTAAATGCCACTAACTTGCTAAAATGAAAGATCGATTACTTGTTCTGTAATAATAATGAAGTCTGCCAGCATATCTAATATTTACAGACATAAAAGACATATCCATGCATACATCAGGACGTCCAATTGGTTCACACCCTCTCAACCCTAGCATAGTCTGAATTGAACGCTCAAGAACAAATTCATTTAATAGGGCAATCACAAATTCACCAACTCCTAATTTGAGTTATAAAGATAAAGTAACTCCAATTATTCTACAAAGCCACTAAAAGATGAAAAGAAGAAAACCTGAGCCTTGACCTCCCCCAAGGCTGCTCATAAGCCCATCTATACCGATCCAAAATCTCCTTCTCATTATATTTCACTCCATACTTCTCCCCAATCTGCTTATATACCTGCAAAATCCAATTGAATAAATACTAATTTACAAACAACAACAACAACAACAATAAATAAATAAACAAATAAATAACAATAATGAAGAAGAAGTCGGTACGTAGGACCAATATCTTATAATCCCCCTAAAGCTGTCACATCGTTCTGTTGAAATGTCAACTGATACAGCATGAATTCAGGTATTACTAGCAGTATTTATCTTCTTATTTCTAAGCAGTTATATTAAACAATCGAAAGTTTCATTTGGAACAAAACTGACACAAATTTCATACGCGCGCGCGCCAAAAAAAAAAAAAAGGTAAAATAACCACACGGTTTAATTAGTGAACTGTCTATTACATTAGCCGAAATCAAATATTTGAAACAACCAAACCTGAGTCATTGGCTGAGAAGGCACAAATAAGGTGCCAGCAGCGTCAACAAGAACCGCTTTATGTGTAATTTCTCCGTATAATGATTTCCTATACTCCTCGTAATCTTTAGCGGCTGCTGCAGAATCGCTAGAGTATGAGACTCTATTCCAAGAGTTGATTTGTTTGAATCCTTTGGTTAGTGAGGAAGCCCTAGCCATCATCTTGTTCGGTTTTGGGGGAAAAGTTTTGATTTGATGTTAGTGTTTGTAGTCCTCCTTTCATTAATGGGAAATTCAGGATGTGGAAACGATGAAAGTTTTTTTTTCAGCTTTGTGATTTTTATTCGAGCTCAATTTGGGCGATGTGATTGATTTTTGAGAAAATTGACAGAGACGAAGATTGTCTGGTTGCCACTTGGCCTTCCTTAAGTGGGGAACTGAAGACAAACATTGACAAGCAAAAAAAGTACTTTTATATGTTAATTAAGCGACACTATCGCCAACTCATGTTACTGATTTTAATTAAAATAATTAATTCATGAAGGTAACATTTTCTAATGATTCCAAAACAAATAGAAAAATCATGTTGAATATAATATATAATGGGTTTGTAACAATCCTAATTCGTTCGACTGCGACAAAATTATAGAAAACGAGTTGTTGCTTAGAAATGTAAAGGAAAAATCATTATTTCAAAGTTAATGATGATGGAAGAAGAACTAAATTTTTTAACGAAGATGGTGATGACATCGTTACTTATATTTTATAGAGAAAAATGAAGCATTGATTTCTTGTATGATATTTATATTCAACTTATCTTTCATTTTTGTGTGAAAGATAAGGATGAAAGAAAAAGCAAAATAGGAAAAACGAAGACTAAAACAAATACGAGTTTATTGGAAATAAGAAAAGAAATATTAGAAAGGAAATTTGTCTACTGATATGCAGACAAATTCATAAATCTTGAGTTATCTTCGTATTGACCTTTTTATTTGAAAAATGGAGAAGTTTTGATTATTATAGAACATTAAAAAGTCTGAATTATGTTTAAAAAATTGTAAGTAAAATAAATAAATTAGGTTGATTTTAAATTCAAATAGTAAAATACAGTATTATATGCGTTCATTCAACTTTATATTTGTCATATTTGATAATTTTACATGAATAGTAAAGCTCACAGGATAAATTAGATTTATGCGCTTTATATCTTATATATTATGACAACGGTAATTGAATTTATATGTTTTCTTTTCAAAATAAAGTGAATGAAGATAAGAGGTTAAAAATGAGATTTATCACTCCAGGTTAAGTAGATATCCATTATTCATTATCATTATCCTTTGGTATTATATTTATTAATTTTTATGCTAAAAACGTATTAACAATTAATGAAGCTAAAATATAGATTGTGTTTAAATTATTTAAAATAACTACATGAAATAAGGTCATTTAACTGATTGAATTTGGATAAACTAAGGACATAGATTTTATATCATACAAATTACATGAGGTTGTTGGTTGAATTAACGGAAAAAAACTTGAGACTAAAACCATTGATGACATCATAGATCTCAACTATTGGATCGTCCGTTGATTTCAACCTCAAATGTGAGCATAATGGGATCCAACGGTCAAAATCAATTGTTTCACATTTTGTATTTTATTTTATGTCCAAATAATCGGTCCCACATACATACATATATTGTTGGAGACAATCGTGCCCAAAGAGAAGTAAGGCAAAACTAAGTGGATGGCTCGACTTGGTAGAAGAATGTTTGCTTGACATGGTGGAAGAATGTTTGTTTGGCTTGATGGTAAAATTACCGAACACGGATTCATGTCCGGTAGGCACATTACCAAACATGAATTCTTGTTCGGCATAGGAACACCGGACAAGAATTCTTGTCCGGTAAGAAAGCCAACGGACAAGAATCCTTGTCCGGTCTAAGTACTATCGGCCAAGATATTTTGTCGGGTGGTCTATACACCGGATAAGATATCTTATTCGGTATGGGACTAAAGCCGAACAAGGAATGTGCCAACTATGCCAAATCAAGAAGATGCATTATGGAACCTGGATAGGAAGACGTCTACATCCACTCGTCAAATCAACTACCATAGAACAAAATTGTTTCAGCTGAACCGAACAAGGCATTTAGGAAATGAAATCTGGATATATAAAGAAATTTTAGATCATATTTACTGTATATGAAAATATACCGAACCGGATGTGTTATATAGGGAAACTACCAGAATTATCGTGAGAGCTTCGTGGCCCACTCACTTCTATAAATATCCAAGCTTCCAACAGCCATGGGGAACTTTTTGGAGACAACAAACTCTATTGAACAGAAGTAACCAAACAGAGCATAAGGACCTCATAATTTGAAGCAAATCGTTGTATTTTGTACTCAAACACTTATAACAACAGAAATATGATAAAGGAAACAAAAAATGAATAGGGATGTAAGCTTGTTATGGCTGAACCACCATAAATATGTGTGTACTTTACTTTCTTAGCACCGTCCTTCTATTTTCTTCATCAATATAAATTAGATAGGAGGTATTTATTCACTTTTCATGTAAACATTTTTTGTGCTTCCGCTGAGAACTTAATTCTTAGCATGCCTCCTAAATCTAAGAGCAAGGTTGGTGCTACCAGAGGGAACGCTAACCAAACCGCTACCAATCAAGATAACCACTCATCAAGTAGTAGGTGACCAGAAATTATCTCCAGAGGTGACTTTGATAGAGTTGTAGCGGATCTTAATGCGCGATTCACTGCCTAATAACAAGCAATTGTGGACCAAATCATGACACATTTAGGACAGACGCAATCTACCGCACTCAACACTAAGGTGGGAGGGAGGTCTTGGTCCAAAGAATCCAGGAGATGAAGGAGATCATACTCCAATAGGGGATTTGATCAAGAATTTAAGGAATAGGACAAGTGAACGTTGTGCAAGCAGATCGAATAAGGATTCAACTAGAAGTCGCGCCTAAGGACCAGCTCGATGTTGAACAGACTAGAAGAGGTGGTGGACCAGGACCGGTTGTGGTTGAACCTTCCCAATGTAGGCGATGCTCTCTTGTCTTAATAGAAGCGGTAGTTGATGGAAGGCGAACTTACCATCACGAACGATCCCGAGGCCGAGTTCAGAGATGGGATCGCATACAAGTCATCATGGAAGAAGCGAAAGGAGTCCTTCACCGTGTAGGGAGAGGTCGACCCAGCTTCGCTCATCACTTGAGTCGAAGGACCGGAGGTCCGGATGACATGGATTATAAGGGAATGTGTGCGTTGTAAACAAATAGAACATGGAATTAGAGCAAGATTTTGTAGCCCATTTTCCATGGAGAAAGAAACTACCCAAAATCCTAGGTGTTTCAAAATGCCTGCCATGGACCTGTACCAAGGTTGATTGATTCGATAGTACATCTGCAATGGTATACACAACACATGTTAATGAGTGGAGCGATGAAGGAAGTTTTGTGCAATTTTTTCCCTTATTCTTATCAGATTTAGCGACTATGTAGTTTTGCCGCATTCCTTCTAGCCCAATCCAGTCATAGGAAATGTTAAAGGAAAAATTCATCAACTAATTCTGGGTACATATAAAGCATCCAAAGGATCCGTATTCATTATCTGATGGGAGCAACGCTGTGTAGTTAATGCCCCGCTATAACCCCGCTATATCTCATAGTGGATTTCTACCGCTACATTTTTTTCATATAGCCTCAAATATAGCCTTTCCGCTTTAAGCCCCGCTATTTCCGCTATATCCCGTTATTCCCGCTATATTCCGTCATTTCCGCTATATCTTCTTTAAAAGAAATGAATTGAAAAATGACATTTATCCATTATAAAAGTTATGAAATTAATTTATTTAGTTAAATTTTTTAATATATTTTTAGAAATACAAATACTCTAATATTCTATTAAATTCAATTATGTTATATAATAATTTTACGTTTATTTATAGCATATATGCACATGTTTTTATTTAAAATTATTTATGTATTAATTATAATCAATTGAATGTTATTTTTTCATTTAATTACCATTTATATATTTGTGAAAACATTAAGTATGAGTTTTATATGCTATTTAAGAGTCATCCGCTATATCCCGATATATCCTCGTTGTATCCCCGCTATGACTTTTTACACCTCGGTTGCAATGAATATGTTGAGCGCTTTAACTACACAGGAGCAACGGGAGGATGAAACACTATGATGGTATTTAACTTGCTTTAACACTACAACCGCCAACGTCCAGAATGCTATAGGAGACTAAATTTTATGGCATTGTGCGGGGGAGTGCACCCAGATATGAAGACAGACCCAGAGACTAACTAAGGAGAAACTAGCCACTTTGCAAGATTTATTCTATGAAGAAGCAAAGTACATGCGTTTGGAGGAGGTCACAGTGGGACGATAGGCTCGAATGGCTGTCAAACCATCAAAGGCACCCGACAGTGTGAATGTTATGACTAAAGGTAGAGGAGGTGGGTATGCCGAGAAGAAGAAGGACAATAATCAAAGCAGTTCTGGTGGAAAGAAAATGGAATGAAAAAGGTTTAAGCATGTAACAAGGTTTGATACTTACACGGATTTGAATAATACCATGGAAAATATCTACCTTGCAACATAAGCGGAACTCAAATACAATAGGCCTCCGCCTAAAAAAGAGACTGAATCTGATATGAATATAGGAAAATATTATAGATTTCATGAACCTCATGGGAATAACACCAATGAATGTCATCATCTGTGGGATATTATAGAAGAGCACATTAGAAAGAAGAAGTTGGAGTGGTATGTTAGGAATCCAAGTGCTCCCTCTGTATCCGTGAAGTAGGTCCCGACGCAACTCCCACCTAGAAATGGAGAGGAAGGAACTAGTTCTAATCATGAGAAGGATGTGAGAGTGGAAATCAATACCATAACAGGAGGACCTCACGTAGCTGGGAAAAAAAAGTTAAGACCCCTCATCGGGAGCAGGATGAGATAATCTTTAGAGAATGTGACATATAGGGTAAGCAATACCTGCATACAGACCCCATGGTGATTTCGGCATGCTTGGCCTAGTAGAATTGCATCGGATTCCAGTAGACATAGTGAGTTCGATAAACATCTTGTTTAAAGATGCATTTGATAGAATGGGGTTATCAATGGAGGATGTCACGCCATGCAACCGGCAACTATATGGCTTCATAGAAGAAGGCATGATGCACTTAGGAAGGGTGGACCTATTTTTCGATCGAAGAACCCATTCGCCGATCAGACAAACTTTCATTTTGGTGGATGGATTATCTCTATACAATGCCTTCTTATCGCAATCGGCCCTGTCAAATTTCTGTGCAGTATGACCAATGGTTTTTTACCATGAAATTTCATATGGCTAATTGAATGGAGGCAGTAGAAGTAAACCAAGATGTAGCCAGGAAGTGTTACATGGTGGAGCTCCGAGAAAACAAATGGCAAGAAAAAGGAAAGAGCACAGAGGTCGCATTCCATGCCAAAAATGCAATTGCATAGCAATTAAAGGAAGGGCCCTCACTCGGGTTTACAAGTGATCCATATAATGAACTTGACCCGAGATATGGTAGAGAGAGGGCCGCAACTGAGCCTAGAGAGGCGGTAGAGTTTGTGGAAGTAGATAGTAGTGACCTGGCAAAGCTAATGAAAATATGGTTTAGGTTGGAGCAAGATTCAAAAATACAGTTGATAGGGTTTTGCGGGATAATCAGGATGTGTTTTCTTGGTCCCACATGGATATATGTCGAATCACCCCCTTCATCACATGTCATGCTTTGAATATTAACCCAAGGAAGCCCCCTATGAAATAGAAAGAGTGAAGCATGGGCCCCGAGCGTTCGGCCTCCTTTAATGAAGAGGCAAAAACTTTATTAGCAAATAGGTTTATCAAGGAGTTTCCGTATCCCGAATGGATAGCAAACCCTGTCTTGGTGAGGAAGTCGAATGGGAAATGGTAGAAGTGCATCGAGTTCTCCAACATGAATGACGTATGTCCTAAGGATTGCTTTCCACTCCCAAGAGTCGATCAGTTTGTAGATGGAACCACGGGACACGAACTTCTATCTTTTATGGATGCATGCTTTGGGTACAATCATATCACTATGTATATCCCAGACTAGGAATACACTAGTTTATTATTGACTTGGGACTCTATTATTACAAGGTCATGCCATTTGGACTCACGAATATAGAAGAAAAGTATCAACGTATAGTTAATAAGATGTTTGTTGGTCGGATTAGAAGGACTATGGAGGTATATGTTGATGATGATAGAGCTATGGTATGCCTTAGAAGCAATTATGTAGTATGCTACATATATCTAACTCGATAGCCTATCTTGTTCAAAATAAATGGTTTTCTTCTATTATATACTTGGTATAATGTGTTGTGTTAATTATTTATTTAATTAAAATCATGGTTAATATAGAAAATCCATTCAATGGTATGTTTTGTGATAGTAGTTACAATGTGCTGTAATCATAACTGATTTATCACAATAAAATAAATATACTATTTCAAATATTCCTAGTCAAGATATGTCGAGGTTGGATATCGATACATCTATTGAGACTAGATACGTAACGCTCTCCAAACGTAGGTCAACTAATACGAATAAGATACAGTTCACTCAATGATTGCCTTTAGGTCCCGAACTCCATATTGGATAGTATATTATTCATGGCTACTGGGAGCACCAAGAGGTTATGTATTGATAATTATAGGATAATTATGGAATGATTCACTCGATAGTTTTCTATTGGTTAATATAACTAAGATCAAACAAAGAATATCGATGTGATAACTTAAAACAATTCCCTTGACTTAAGAATACTGTCAAGCTTGAGTGTGGAAACTCCACATTGATTATACTTAAATTATGACATGGCATCCATTGAACGACTAAAATTGGGTCGAGTGGAAGAATTGGAAGTGAAACACTATCCAAGTGAGAATTTGTCCTCGATTATATGGGGTTAGTACCATGGGGTCAACTTAAGTCAACCCAAAGCCAAAGTCTTTGGCCAGAGCAGTACAATTGATAATAAGTGTTATTATTGAACCAAGAATTTTGTGTTCGCACTTACAAAGTTGAATGTGGACAATGTTGGAATTTTGACCAAAACCAAATTTCACAAGTCCTAATGTGATATAGTTTTGGCGAAGAGAATTGGTGTAAATAATTATCTCTACTTGGTAATGCTTAAATAAGCAAAATTGGATTTGACTTAAAAGACATATAAGCAATAAATTTGATCAACATGTCACTCCACTAGCTAAGATGACGAGTGAATGTTAATATTCAATATCAATCACTAACTGAATTTACATATACGAGTCGCAAAACCGCATTGATAGATTCTTCGAAATATCACATGATTTAATTGATTTATAAATTGTTATAAATTAATTAACTTAATTAATATTTTTTGGAAATATTAATTAATTGATTAATTATTGTATAGGATGCCATTAGTATGTTTTTTATGTCGTTGCTATTTATTTAGGTGCGTATATAAAAGTTGTATATGTGCAAATCGACAATTCAATACGAATTCAAATCAAATTTAACCCAAAATCAATTCAAATTCTATTTAAATTTGAATTTAAAATTCTCCAAATATAACTAGCCTATTGATAGGCATCATAGCTCTCAAAACATCTCAAAAAAAACATCAAAATCGAACAAGAATGAGAGCAAAAATAAGCTAATACAATTCTCAGGTCAATGATTGTTATTGCTGTCGTTTTCCTCTCGAGACGGCAACAAACAAACATAGATTTGACCAAGATAACTTAAAAATTTCAGAAAACTCAAAACATGAAACTTTTAGCACAAAGTCTAAGCTTTCCGGAACATCTAAAATTATTGAATTTGGATAAGAAACGTGAAAGATATTGTTGTTTTACTTCTGCACATTCCTATTATATTTCTAGCTAAATCTTGACTGTAATTGCAAAAATGAGGAAGAAATCGTTTACTGTAACTATACCTAATGCTTACTTCTGTGACGCCCATTCCAAGACCCATATTAACAAAGAGAATTACATAGTAATCATGTCTGCTAATTCGGAGAATATGGATGGTTAAGGGCAACCATCTATAGCCTTGTCTTAAATTTCTATTGAATAAGTCGACAATTGCTATCTATTTTTTTTCTACTCAAGTGGATCGACATATCCAATAAATACTTAATACAAAACTATAGGTGGCTAATGGATATATTAGAACAAAATACCATAACTAAATGAATAACTCATCACCGATAACTTGAATTCAATACGAAATCAATTCAAATTTAACCCAAAATCAATTCAAATTATATTTAAATTTGAATTTCAAATTCTCCAAATATAACTAGCCTATTGATAGGCATCATAGCTCTTAATACATCTCAAAAACAACATCAAAATCGAACAAGAATGAGAGCAAAAATAAGCTAATACAATTCTCAGGTCAATAGTTGTTATTGTTGTCGTTTTGCTCTCAGGACAATAACAAACAAACACAGTTTTTACCAAGCTAACTTCGAAATTTCTGAAAACTCAAAATATGAAACTTTTAGCACAAAGTCTATGCTTTCCGTAACATCTAAAATTATCAAATTCCGATAAGTAACGAAAAAGTTATGACTAAATCAAATTTCAAATTTGAAGTTCACAACCGTTGTCGTTTTAGTTTCGGGACAGCGACACTAGAATGAACTTTCGACCTAAACTTCAAAATTTAACAAAACCCAAAATATAAGTTGTAGCAGATATTCTAAGCTTTCAGAAGCATCAAGAATCATCAAATTCAGACACTAAACAAAAAAGATATGCTCAAATTACCAACAACATTTAGCATATAAAGTCACAGTTTTACAGTGATAGGGCAACGAGTTTTAATAGTGCTTTTCGACACTCTATGCTCAAAATTTTCGAAAGTGCTTAACATGAAAGTTACCACACTCTTTTCAAGCTTTCCAGAACTTCAAATAAAATCAAATTCCGATTTAAAACGAAAAAGATATTCCCAATTTACTGATAGCGTTTCACAACATGCAACAAACAAAATTGAGATTTCTTACCTTGAAATCTCAATCTAAGCTAGAAATATGAGTTTTAATACTCACCTTGCGATTTTGTAGAGCCAAACTCAAATTGACATGAAAAGATGATAGCTTGGAGTTTCAATTTGCTTCAAAGACCTGCTGGAATAAAATTACAGAACATGCAAGAGAATGGAAATTAACAAACAACCCAAACACAAAAATTGGATTTTGATGAATTAATCTCATTTTGGAGTTGATTATCTGTTGTAATACTCTCTAATTGATAAAATAAACCATTTTTATTTGAAGAATTGGAGATTTAAGGCTCTAGATCGAACAAATGGCGGAATTTTGCTCTCATTTTCTATTTCCAAGCTAATGAAGAAGAAGAGGAACTAAAAGTTGTGTACGTACATGTAATTCATTCCTCTTTTTCTCCTTCCTGGTTACTAATTTGCTAATGGGATTTGGACCCAATAGAGAAAATAAATTAGGCTAAGTAAATTTTAACTCACCACTTAAACAAATATGCACATAAACACAATGTTATAATGATAACAATGTATTTTTCTTCAAGTTTTAACACAACCAATTTATGCAAACATACTTACATATGAAATAAAATATTTCACATCATATAAAAAGATAATTTTAGTTTTTAAAACATTTTTATTATTAAAAACCCTTATTTTACATAAATACACAATTTACACAATTAAATGCATAAACCCTCATTTTTAACTTCAAAAATTCTACAAAATTTATTTTCTTGCATAGAAAAATATAATCAACCATTTTAAACTCAAATTTATAACCAAAACACATTTTTATACCAAATTCCATCTTTTTATTTTAATAAACACCTTTTAAAAATCAAATACTTTCTTTAAAAATTATTAAAAGAAGTAATTGACAATAATTACAATAATTATTGCATTTACTCAAATAAAATCATATTTCACTCATATTCTCACAATTAAACAAGAATAAAGTTTCCAAAGCTTTATTTTCACATTTTATTTCCCAAAATTCGTTGTTTATTTAAAATAAACAATTTAAATCTCTAATTTATTTTAATTCTCAATATTAATTTATAACTATTGTTATAATTTAATATTTACAAGGAATCTCCAAAATCAGGGTTGTTACAGACTTCCCCCTTATAAAAATTGCGACCTCGCAATTTCTAGAGAAGAGTTTGTATTCAACACAATTATTTCATCAATCAAAAGAAAGATAGGCGAGCTCGAGATTAAAATACTCATTCTCAAATCAAGATGATAAAAGACCAAGTTAAAATTGCTCGATAAATTCTCTGATTTCCTGAATATATTCGTCTGGATTCGCGGACTATAGAAATTTTTATTTTGAATGGAATATGTAAAAAATTTTGGAAATTTTTGGGTGTTTGAAAATAGAGAGTAGTGAGATTTTTTTTAATTTTTTTTAAGGATTGTTGATATGGATTTATAAAATTCTTTTGAAAATTCATTTTGTATCAAGGGAGAAAATGAATTTGAGTTTCGATGTTATTTTAAAAGTGTTATGTTAGAAAGTTTTGTAAGTTATCAAATGTTGAAAGTTGAGATTTTGGATTATGAAAATAATGAGCTTTGAAACTCTAAGAAGTTTTGATTGTAAATTAATATATATTTATATCTATTTTGTTCCTTGAGTTGGTTTTGCTTTAGTGCAATTGTCTTATGACTTGCATTTATGCGGTCATTTGAGTTGGTGGCCTTTGAAGTAACCACCTCTCATCGGATTTTTAAGATATCGATGAGCATTTAAATTCGATTTAAATGTAATTATTTGCTAAGTGTTATTGAACAAATTGAAGGGTCATAAAATCTCATTCATTATAATCCATATGAGATAAAGGGGCTTGAAATCCAATGGTTGAATCTAAAAAATGAAGGGAGGAGGATAAAGAAAGCTACCTTTATAAATACCTTGTCTTTCTTTAATTTGCCTCTCTTAGTCGCTCTCTTTCACAATCCTAGCCACCATCTTCTTTCTTCCACTTTCATGGACGAAATGTTCAAAGGAATAAAATTAAAAAATTATTTTAATGGTATCTAATTAAATCAATCAAATAAAGGGTGGTACTTGAAGCCATTGTAAAGCTGGAGCAAGAAGATAAGATCTATGATTGAATCTATCAATCAAGGTGCAATCAATAGGGAAACATCAACAGGGTATTTTCCATTTAATTTTATGTATATACATTATTATGTTATAGATCTAGCAATTTACTTTGATGAATTTATATACGCATTTTTCTCCCTTTTACATGTATGTGTAGATCTAAAAAAATTATAATTGTCAACATTTGATTTGGGTTTGAAATTGATAATAATGGTTTCTATTGATAATAGTATTGTTAAATTCTATTGATTTTTTATTGTTTTAAATATAGATTTAAAATTTAATTTATTATTTTATGTATATTTACTATTTAAATATTAATGTTAATTACCATTGGTTCGTAATCGGTTTTTGTTTCAAAACAAACATATATATATATACATACATACATACATACACACATACATATATATATATATATATATATATATATATTTATGTGTGCATACTGAAATTAATTTGAAAATTATTTTATAATAAGTGATTTTTATTATAAAAAAAAGGAATTACACATAAATACATATACATACATACATATACATATACGTGTATGTATATACATATTAAAGGAGATTCGTCTTAATATATAAACATACATAAGTTAACATCCTAACCTTGTTTAATAAAACTTTTCATTTGGATTAAAAATGAAAGGTTATGGTTTTGGAAATGAATATTATTTATAAAATCTCTTTATTTTCATTTTTATTTTATTTTAAATCATTGATATATAATTTGTTTTAAATTTGTAGATCTTGATCTATTTTCATATTGTATTACCAAATCAAACAACATGATATTTTGAAAACAAAATTTTGTATTTGGATTTGTTGGTTTGGTCAAAATCAAGTTAGATGTATTTAGAGATTTAACTAAAAGGAAAACTTTTGAAATATTCATATATATATATATATATATATATATATATGAAAGCAATATCTTAGACAGCTAATGCATATATAACGGTGAATGTGTCTATTGTGGTGTAAATCCCAGTATCTAAATACGTACACATTAACTATCTACATAATTTGAAAAGTTGCACTCGCACTATATACACTTGAGCATATTTAGATATGCTCACAAAATGTACCAAGTATAAATTTGTTAAAACTATCATTTAAGTAAATCAACTAATCAATTTAATTAAGAGAGAAGAATGAAAAGTGTCTCTCTCTAAATAAAATAAAACATTCCTCTAATTAATGAGAGTGCTTTATGAGAGAGAAATGAAATGTTTCTTTCTCTATATAAATAAAACCTCCTTCATTCATTGAATTTCGTCATCCTCTTCTTCTTTATGTTGAGGAACTTGAGAGGAGGAAGAAGTGATATTCGTGTCTCTCGGTTTGGGATTCCTTGGTTATGATTAGCGACCCATTATTGAAAGCTAATGATTTGTTGATATTCGGGACACTTAGAAAGACCCATTAGACTTAGAGTCTTCGAGTTAAGCTCTCCGATGGTCATGAGATCAGAATCGGGTAATGGAACTCCAAAATTTTGTAGAATCCGTATAATATAGGCTCCATAATGATTCGTCTTGTAGCTTCTCTTGTGATTGACGGTGAGAAATTCATCCAATATTATTTTTCTCCAATTTACTTGTTAGGATGAGTAAATAGCATATAGGGCTTGGAAATCCCTTTTGTAGACCTTTTCGTAACTTCCGCTCCGGGGTTGTGACGATCGAATAAGCGCACGATGGATGATCGTGCCTTCGTACATAAGGTACTAGATTTCAAAATGGTTAAATCATCCGATAAGAAGAGATGTGATACTTCATCACGATTATACATATCTACCTCAACATCGCCAATATCTAACCCTTCGGATGGACATCGTAGAATATGGCCTAATCGTTGAAGAGGTAAATAAATCTTTACTCCACGTACCAAGGTCCATATGCAATTATCTTTGTTTTGGGGATCTTGGTGGTTGAGATTCATATTTGCAAAGAAAAGCTTTATTGAAAGAGGATAGATTTTGACATTGTTGGAATCATACCCAATGATCGAATCGAAACCGTGAGCTTCGGCTATTTCTCTAATTGCGTAGCCGTTGAAGTCGGGGAATTTCATGAAAGCTCCTTCAAATAACTTCGAATTTCTCATGGTGTTGAATCTATTAACCGTCGTTTCATTGTGTAGCCAAGCTCGAATTTGGCTCTCGGATGGTTCGGTTGTTGATTCACGTGCTCTTTTTGATCTTGGTACCATTTGGTTTATGAAATTTGGAAGAAGAATTGAAGTTTTTGATGAGTTAGGGTTTTTTGGGTTTATTTTGAAATGGAGAGTGTTTAGGTAAGGTAAGAGTGAAGGGGTAGATGGGAGTTATGCAGGGTTTTAGTGAATAGGTGCATTGGAGAATGTGCAGATCTATTTTTAAAAACTGAAAACAGACGGATCAATCGGCTGAAAGGGTAAAGACAGTCGTCTGAATTGCAAAGAATTGAACCCGTAAGTTTCTAGTTAAAAAATGCCATAATTCAGTCTGCTAAAGGGGGGTGGTTAGTAGGCTGAATTCTGGGTTGCATTTTGCAGTTTTGAATATTCAGCCGGCTGCTATATGGAGTCAGCCGGTTGATGTGCAAAAAAGTTCAACCCGCAAAAATATAGTTCAAATTCGATACATTTCAGTTGGTTGACTGGGGTTACTCAATCGATGGAATTATGAAAGAATTTTAAATTTCTACGAATGTTCAATCGGCTGAGTCCCTATGGTCAGCCGGCCGAAACTATTGTTTTGCCGAGGTCAAGCTTCCTTTTAGTTTATTCTTAAATTAGTTAACAAATAAGCTATATATATATATGTGTGTGTGTGTGTTTTTAGTGCTTATTCTCATGTTAAATAAATATAATTTTTATATCAATAAACATGTTACATATCCATATTACAATATTAAATTTATAAACATAAAAAATATAGATTTTAATTTCCTGAAGTCTTAGCTTTGTCTGAGCTTGGTTCAACTTTGGTGATATCATATAATGGATGTATAGGAGACCAAACATTATATTGAGCACCTTATTCCCAAGAATTCGGAGATACGTGAGGTCGTTGAGAAGACGGATTGGGCACACCTTAATTAGGAGACATTCCATAGAATTTGAGAGCGAATTGTTTGAGGAAATTTGATCGTCTACCATGGTGTTTTTGTTCATAATACATCTCACGTTATAAACCTAAAGTCTCACGTTGATAGTGATGGATTTCGTCGATTTTTTCCTTGGTAGATGGTGAACCAAAGTCTAAGTTTTTATTAGCTCATTTCCCATTCGGTCTATATCTAATATGATGATTCAGAGATGGAGTAATCTTCACTGGAATATATAGCGGAGTAGATTTGTTTGATGAATCTGTAGTAGGAGTGCTTAAAACGATCGATGAGAGATCGGAGCTTTCTTGAGACGACATTGTAAAGAGAAAGTTTATTTATTTTTAAAGTTTGTATATGAATTTAAGAAAACTTTGATCACGTATATATATTATGTTGATTGTCTATTTAAAGTTTTTATTTTATGGTTTATATTCCTTAGAAAACTTCACCCAAGAGAAAATGTAAGGTTAATAAATAAAAAGATTATAACCGCATATAGAATAAAAGGAACGTAAGGTCTTAAATCAAGCAACATAATAAAACATTGGAAAAACATGCGACTTCCTCCCATAGTGAAGAGTTCGAGTGCCATGATCTCCAATTTTTGTTTTATTAAATTATTATTTGTGTTAAAAAAATTTATACTTTAATATCGAATTATAAATCATGTAACGACATAAGTCCTAGTTCACGTCTTAATTTAAGAAAAATATTTTCATTTAAAGGTTTAGTAAATATATTTGCAACTTGATTTTCTGATGGTACAAAATCAAGAGAAATTTTACCTTTTTCTATGTTATCACGAAGAAAATGATGTCAAATATCAATATGTTTAGTTTTGGAGTGATTTATAGGATTTTTCGATAAATTTATAGCACTTGTATTATCATAGTAAACTATTGATTTAGATAAAATTATATCAAAATCTTGTAGTGTTTGCTGCATGTATATTTCTTGAGCGCTTGCCAAAGCAGCAGAAATATATTCTGCTTCACACGTCGAAAGTGAAACACAATTTTGTTTCTTACTAAACCAAGATATTAAAGATTGTCCAATGAAATGACAAGTACCACTTGTACTCTTTCGATCCGTTCGACATCCTCCAAAGTCAGCATCACTATATGATACTGACTCAAAAGGACATTCTTTCGGGTAAAAGAGACCGTAGTCTTTAGTCTTGCTTAAGTAGCGCAAAATTCGTTTCACTGCTCGCAAATGTGATTCTTTGAGATTAGCTTGAAATCATGCACACAGGCATACATTAATCATTATATCTGGACGACTAGCAGTTAAATAAAGTTAAGATCCGATCATACTTCGATATAGTTTTTGGTCAACACTTTTGCCCTTTTCATCTCGATTGAGATGTACCATAGTGCTAATAGGAGTTGGTTTAGCAGAAGTGTTTTCCATACCAAAACGTTTTATAAGATTATTACAATATAATAAAGATTCCATTATTTAATTGTTTAATTTGTAATCCAAAAAAATATGAAAGTTCTCCCATATGAGACATTTCAAATTCTCTTGTCATAATATTTGAAAATTCTTAACACAATTTTTCGTTCGTGGAACCAAAAATGATGTCATCTACATAAATTTGTATTATTAAAATATCATTTTTATCTTGTTTTATAAACAAAATTTGATTTACTTTTCCAGTTTTAAAACCAGAATTTATAAGATAACTTTTAAGACGGTCATACCAAGCACAAGGTGCTTGTTTTAAACCGTATAAAGCTTTCTTTAATTTATAAACATGGTTTGGAAATTTTTCATGTGCAAATAAAGGTGGTTGTTTTACATATACATTTTCTTTTATAAAACCGTTTAGAAAAGCACTTTTTATGTCCATTTGATATAGTTTAAAGTTATGAAAACAAGCAAAAGCTAATAAAATTTGTATTGCTTCTAATCGAGCTACATGAGAAAATGTTTCTTCGTAGTCTATTCCTTCTTCTTGACTGCAACCTTGAGCAACTAATCTAGCTTTGTTTCGAATAATATTTCCTTGCTCATCGGCTATATTTTTGTAAACCCACTTAGTACCGATGACTGTTTGATTACTAGGTCTAGGAACCAAGTCCCAAACTTTATTTCGTTCAAATTGATTCAATACTTCTTGCATAGCTATAATCCAGTAATCATCAGTTGAGGCTTCTATAGTATTTTTGGGTTCAATGTTTGATAGGAAAGCTACATGGCCCATTTGATTTAATTGATTTTGAGTTCTTGCATTAGTATTTACTTCTCCAATGACATTTTCAATTGGGTGATTTCTTAGAAGTCTTGGTGGAGTTAGAATTTCATTTTCATTTAGTAAATTGTTGTTTTCAATTTCAACATTATTCTCAGTATTTTCAATATCATCTACTATGATATTTGATTTAGGATTATTTCTTCATCTTTATTTTTATTATTAAATTAGAAATTTTCATCGAATGACACATGAAGTGTTTCTTTGATTACTTTAGTTCTTTTATTATAAATTCTATATGCCTTGCTTTGTTCCGAGTATCCAATGAATATTCCTTCATCGAATTTTGGATCGAATTTACCAAGTTGGTCTTTTGTATTTAATAAAAAGTACTTTGAACCGAAAACTTTAAAATACGATATATCAGGTTTTCTTCCATTAAAAAGTTCATAATGGGTATGTTTTGTTAATGGTCTAATGGAGACTCGATTTATAACATAATAAGCAGTTGCTGCAGCTTTTGCCCAAAAATGTTAGGTAGAGTGCTTCCATTTAATAAGGTTCTAGCACATTCTTGAAGTGTTCTATTTTTCCTTTCTACAACTCTATTTTGTTGTGGAGTTCTAGGAAATGAAAAATTATGAACAATTCCTTTCTTATTACAATATTTTTCAAAAATATCATTATCGAATTCGCCACCATGATCGCTTCAAATGTTTTTAATTTCTATATTCTTAATATTTTGAATTCTCTTAGCAAAGATCTTAAAATTTTCAAAAGTATCACTTTTATTTTTCATAAATATTGTCCAGGTGTATCTTGAAAAATCATCTACAATTACGAAAATATATCTATTATGATTTATAGATTGTACTTGAGTTGGTCCAAAAATATCTAAATATAATAACTCAAGTGGTTGTAATGTAGAAATTATTTTCTTTGATTTAAAGGTGGATTTGGTTAATTTTCCTAACTAACAAGCATCACAAATACTTTTTACTTTGAAATTCATTTTCGATAAACTTTTTACTAAATTATTTTTAGATAATTTACTTATTGCTTTAAAGTTTATATAACAAAATCTTTTGTGCCATAACCAAGGATCATTTTCTTTGGCTATGAAACACATATTTGTGTTATGATTAACTTTCATATTTAATATGTACATATTTCATTCTCTAGTTCCTTCAAAGATAAGATTCTTGTTTTGATCATATATGTTACTTTTATTTTCCGAAAAGGATATATTAAAGCCTTTATCGCATAGTTGACTTATACTAAGCAAATTATGTATTAAATTTTTAACTAGTAAAACATTTGCAATGATAGGTCAGTTAGATGTACCATCATTGCTCACATCGCCTTTGCGGATGATATAACCTTGGAATTATCTCCAAATGTGAAAGATCCTCCATCTGAGTAGATAATGTTAGTCAGCATATCTTTTTTTCCTGTCATATGTTTTAAGCAACCACTATCAAGTATCCACTTTCCTCTTTTCTTAGTTAGTACCTGCAAAAAGTTTAGAGATGACGTTGGTACCCACTTTTTATTAGGGTCCTAAAAGTTAGGTCTTAGGAAACCAAACCCAAGAGGGTTTAGAATTTCCTTTATAATTTTCATTTTTATGTACAGTGTTTATAAAGGTCTTAATATACTTATTTCTAATTGAATTATCATTAGTTTTTGGTACCCAAATCTTTATAGTATTTGTGTTGCTAATATCCTTCTTTTGAGTGAAAACCTTTGGTTTTAGTTTTTCTTTTACAAAATTCTTATGTATATTGAAATTTTTATATGCTGAATTATTCCTTTTTGAACTAGATTTTGAGGAATTTGTATATCCTAACCCTTTCTTATTAAAAGTAGATTGAGAATTTTTAATAATTTTTGAGAGATTTTCTCTACCTTTATTAAAGTTAGAAACATTTTTAGTAATATTTTCTAACTCGGTTTTGCGACTAGTATTGTGCAATTCAAGAATTTTGACATTTGATTTTAAATCGTGATTTTCTACAGCTAATGTCATATTCTTTTCTTTTTGAACTTCAATTTCATTGGATACCATTGTGAGTTGAGAAGATATATTAGATAAAGATTCTTGTGTTTTGACAAGTTCTTCAAAAAATTTCTTTTCATCTCTGAGCATATCAACTTCTATTTCACTTCCGTTTAGTTTTTCTAAAGTATCTTTATACTTTCTTTTAACTTCTTTTAGTTATCCAATAACTCTAAGTTTATATCTATTAAATCAACAAAAGTAAGACCACTTACATCGTTAGTCGAAGCCATAAAGCAGATATTGGCTTGTTCAGAGTCATTGTCAGTGTCACTATCTGATAATGAAGACGATTCTGAACCATCCCATGTAACAGAGAATGCTTGCTTCTTCTTATACTTGTCGTTCTTATTCTCGTATCTATCTTTCTTTCGATTAGTACAGTCCTTCTTTATGTGACCCTTCTTATGACATTCATAACATTCGAGATTTGAAGATGGTGGTTTACTGGTATTGTCTCTCCTGTTGTTTCCAAATTCTTGTTCTTTCTAAATTTCAAAAACTTTTTGAAATTCTTTGCTATAAATGCCATGTCATCTAAATCTGAATCTTCTTGTTCAGCTTGGAAAGCTATATTCTTTCTATCTTTGGCTTGATCTCGTTTTGCCTGCAAATTTACTTCATACGACATGAGATTTCCTATTAACTCTTCAGGTTTGATGGTAAAAATATCGTTAGCTTCTTCAATAGCTAAGACTTTTCGTTCCCATTCATCTGTTAAAGAGTTTAGGATTTTCGAAACAATATCAAAATTAGTGTAGTTTTCTCCTAATGCTAATAGTGAAAGATATATGTCTTGGAATCTAGAATACATTTCATTTATAGTTTCATCCATTTTCATTCTAAAATTTTGGAATTGATTTTTAAGCATAGAAATTTTGCTTTGTTTAACTTTGTTTGTTCCTTCATGTGTAACTTTAAGAGTTCGCCAAATTTCATAAGCAGTTGTACACATGCTAACTCTATTAAATTCATTCTTATCTAAATCACAAAACAACATCTATCTTTTGAGGTAGCATCTATCTTTTGTGTGTTTGACCATTGTGCATATGATGTAGTAGGTATATTTATTTATTCCGAGTGATATTCCAAGTATCATATCCATTTTCTTGCATATAAATTCTCATACGAGTTGACCAATAATTGTAATTCAAACCGTTAAATAGTGGTGGTCGTGCAGTGATTGACCTTTAATAAAACTTGTGTTGGTGTTATTTTCCATATTAACTGAATATCAAATAACTGTTTTATGGTTATATAATGACCTTGCTCCGATACCAAATGAAAGTGACTAAGGATCGTGCAATATGGAATATTAACTAAGTTATCTATTAGTGCGGAATATAAATATAAAAGTAAATAATAAAGTAAATGACACCAGAGATTTTTGTACCGGTTCGAACTTCCCATTCTACGTCCAGTCCTAGACTCCTTCTGGAATTTAACTATCAACCCTCACTTGACCCGGAGGAACAGGTATTACACCGCCTAAGCAACTGAACAGGATTTCTACCGCCTAAGCAACAAAATATGACTTCAACCGCCTGAGCAGTCGAACAGACTTCTAATACAAATAGTAAAATTGTTTCTGACTAAGTATGCTTTTGAGTAGCACTGATAAGTCGATAACGTATATCCTTCCTATAATGTTCTCCTTTGTGGTATATCATGTAATTTGTGAAGATAGGAAGTTTATTCAATCAGTAATGAAGTTTGCTTGAATGAACAAGTGATTAGAACAAAAATATTGAATGCAAATGGCAAGATTGTTTAGACAATAAGAGTGAGAATTAGAATCAAAAATTAGTTAGTCAAAATAATGGATTTCATGGCTATATATAGAAATCAAGAGTTGCAATCATTCGTGAAAAGTAACCATGAAAGAATATGGAATCAACTCTTGAATCAAGAGTTGTTTTTATTCATTGAAATGAAGAGTCTTTTCAAAATATAGCTGTAATGAAGATTCAGCTAGCTGAATCGGTTAAAAATCGAATCAGAAAGAAAATAGTGCAAAAGTCATGCAATTCAGCCGGCTGAATCATCAACTTCAGCCATCTGAATATTCAAGATTAGTTGTGCACGTGCACGACATTCAGTCGACTGAACTATATATTTCAGCAGGCTAAATTGCCTTTATTTTCATATCAAAGAATTTTCTAAAAAACTTTTGGTATATGAACTTTATTTTGAAATCTTTAGCATATGAACTATGTTTTTAAAATACTGTAGATTATGTGCGCATGCACATACCACTTCAGAGAGATTTTTACATGAATTCACTACTAGACTTAGACCATAGACTAAACGTATTACTAAAGCTTCTATTTGGAATCTGGTCTGCAATCTGTTAGATTATTTCTCGAGTAAAACAGTATCTTCTCCTGCAAATATGGTTAGTTCATATAACATTTACTTATATAGTTGTCACAATTAAAACATCAAAATTCAAGGTTCTAACAACAACAAATAGCTATATAAGGAACAACCAAAAGCAGTGTAACTCCAACGCTTAGCTCATTTCTCCATGCTTTATGCCAAATCTACTACTATCCTGTTATTGGTGGGGGGAAAAGAAAGAAAAGGAGTGGGTCAGACAAAATTCTGGTGAATGAGTACATCATTATTATATGATGATCATGTGCAGTTAACTTTAATAATACTCTATATGACCTAGGGTGTTCTACAAGTGTTTGTGAATTACTAGATTTCATTACTTAAGAGGTTTAGAAAAATACACAACTACACTAGTAACTTGTGCTGGCTCATACTTAGGATTGAACAACCGATCAAACCTCTAGACAATACTGATTGGCTAATAGCTAGTGAAACTATTCTATATAGGATTACCCTACTAATTCTACCACGGGACTAAGTTTCCCACAACTATGGCTATCCGTACCCCCGTTACATATTGAGGGGGAGCCCACAATGCCGACTCTTTGAAGTGTCTTATCGTCTACATCTGTGTCCATTTCTCAATGGTAACATAATTGCCTCTTATTGCATGCATCGGGATCCAACAACAACACAACACCACATGCATCAGAATCTA